>CM073495.1:27155000-28440416 GCA_037074585.1 Biancaea sappan
GGGCCTCGTCGCGACCTGCCTTTCCTGTCCATGAACTAGATCAGGAGGAACATGGTGAGAGTGAGCACAGACAAATGAACAAAGATCACCTCAAGAACATACACCAGGATATGGGGCACAATCACAGGTTGATCCAACTATTTTATTAGCCAGTTTGACCACTTTGTTAGAGGGTCAAACAACGTTACAAGGATGTCTGGTCAATTTGACTACATTGCTAGAGAGACAGGTTGTTGTTGTAAATGTCCCTGTTGCTCTTACTCATACTATAATTCCTATGGCACGTTTAGTAATTCCCCCATCTGCTCCTGTTAAGGACGGGGTAGTATAGGATGTATCTTTGTCAGATTCTTTGAAGCTTAAACCCCCTGTCTTCACTAGGGAAGACCCAAATAAGGATCTACAACGATTCCTTGATGGAATAGAAAAGGCATGCAAAGCTTTGAAATGTGATCCTCAGTTATAGGTGGATTATGCTACCTATCAGTTTCAAGAAAGGTCTCATGAGTGGTGGGTTACTTAGCAGAGCAGTTGAACTCCAGATGCTCCTCTAATTACTTATAATGAGTTTCGTCGAATTTTTGTTGAAAGATTTATGCCAAGGAGTTTGAGGATTACAAGGGCTAGAGAATTTGAGTTCCTCAAACAGGGTTCAATAACGGTTGACGAATATGATATAAAGTTTACACAGCTTTCTAGGTATACACCTTACATGATCCTAGATGAACAAAAGAAGATTCGTTGATTTATTCTTGGTCTTCATCTTCGATTATGTTAGTTTGTAAGCATGCAGATAGAACTATATCCCTCTTATGTGGCTGCGGTAGATGCAGCCAGAATAGTTGAATGAATGAGAAGGATGAGAATGATGACTTCAAGAGGAAGAAAAAACGTAAAACGAGGGGAGATCCTCGAGACATAATGGATTATCAGGGACTTCTAGGCCTCAAGGTAGAGGTCAATCTACTCCTATGGTATCATCCCCTCCAGTAGTATCTTCAAGCAGCATTTCTAGGACCAGATCAAATTATAGGGAAGGTTCTTCATCAGTTGGTCAAGTGTCATCTCAAAAGAGACGGGATAATCCTAAGTGTTCAAAGTGTGGGCAATTTTATACTGGTGTGTGTTATAGAGCAGGTCTAATTTGTTTCCATTACGGACAGATGGGTCATATGAAGAGAGATTATCCTCAGTACGTAGATATCTCAAAGCAAGGATCTGCGTATCTATTTTAGGTACAATAGATGGTAGCTTTAGCTAATAGGGCTCCTTCCTCCTTTGCTGGATAGAGTAGCTTAGGAAGAAGAGGGGGCATAGGACAAGGAAGACAAAGTTAGCCTGTAGTTGGATACGACCAGGCCAAAGTATATACTCTCACATGCCAGGATGCATAAGCTTCGAATGCAGTCGTAACAGGTATTCTTCCAGTATGTTCATTCGATGCTCGTATATTATTTGACCTAGGATCTACCCATTCATATGCCTCAGTCTTTACAAAACGGTTTATTCAAGATCCTGTTAAAATTGATATATTTTTCCTTATTGCTACTCCTATGGGTAAGACTTTAGTAGTAGATTCGGGTTATTATGGTTACCATGTTTTAATAGGTGGGAAAGATACTGAGGCAGATTTGATGCTATTGAATATGATAGACTTTGATGTTATTCTTGGAATGGACTAGTTGGCTTCTTATCATGCAACTCTTGATTACTATAATAAGGTAGTGAAGTTTATCATTCCGGGTGAACCTACCTTTTTTTTTCAGGGGGATAGGAGTGATGTACCAAATAATATTATTTCTATAATCCACGATAAGCATATGTTGAGAAAGGGGTGTCCAAGTTTCTTGGCCTTCGTTTGGAACATTGAAGAAGATATAATGAATCTTGATCATGTACCTATTGTAAGAGAGTATCCGAATGTTTTTCTTGAAGAATTACCTGGATTACCTCTTGATGGTGAGATAGAGATTAATATTGAAGTAATTCCAGACACTCAGCCTATTTCCATACCTCCCTACTGTATGGCTCCTACAAAACTTAGGGAGCTTATGGAGCAGTTACAGGATCTTTTAGATAAGGGTTTTATTCGACCCTGTTCTTCACCGTGGGGCGCATCAGTATTGTTTGTAAGGAAGAATGATGGAACCTTGAGTTTATGTATGGATTACCGGCAACTAAATAAGGTGACAATACGAAAAAAATATCCCCTCTCCAGAATTGATGATTTATTTAACCAGCTGCAAGAAGCTTAGTATTTTTCTAAGATTGATTTAAGATCTGGGTATCACCAATTAAAGATTAAAGTAGAAGACACCAAGATAGCCTTTCGTACATGCTATGGGCATTATGAATTCTTGGTGATGTTGTTTGGGTTAACAAATGCTCTAGCAGCCTTTATGGATCTTATGAACTGAGTCTTTAAACCGTTTCTGAATAAATTCATCAACGTTTTTATCGATGATATTTTGGTATATTTGAAAGGTACTGAAGAGCATGAACAATATTTAAGAATGGTATTACAAACTTTGAGAAAACACCAGCTTTATGCTAAGTTCTTGAAGTGTGAATTTTGTATGGAACAAGTAGCCTTCTTGGGACATGTAGTCTCAAAAGAAGGAATTCACGTCGATCCTAGCAAAGTTGAAGCAGTACAAAAGTGGCCTCGACCCACTACAATGATAGAGATTAAAAGTTTCTTGGGGCTAGCTGGCTACTATTGTCACTTTGTGAAGGATTTTTTGAAGATAACTGCCCCACTTACAATGTTGACACAGAAGAACGTTTGATTTGATTGGATTGACGCTTGTGAGAAGAGTTTCACGAAGCTTAAGGAATGCTTAATGTCAGCTCCAATACTTGCTTTACCTTCGGGTTCAGGTGGTTTTTCTGTGTATTGTGATGCTTCCCGAATGGGGTTAGGGTGTGTTTTAATGCAGCACAGTAAGGTGATAGCTTATGCATCTCGATAGCTTAAAAGGCATGAACAGAATTATCCTACTCATGATTTAGAAATGGCGGCCGTAGTATTTGCTTTAAAACTATGGCGTGATTACCTATACGGTGAGACTTGTGAAGTGTACATGGATTATAAGAGTCTAAAGTACATTTTTCAATAGAGGGAGTAAATTTGAGGCAGAGGAGATGGATGGAACTTCTCAAAGACTATGATTGTACAATTCTTTATCATCTTGGAAAGGCTAATGTTGTTATAGATACTTTGAGTCACAAATCTATGGGAAGTTTGGCACATATTGCCTTGTACAGGAGGCCATTGATTCGCGAGTTGCACAAGCTGGAAGCTAATGGAGTGTGGTTTGAAGTTTTAGAATCGGGTGCATTCTTAGCACATATTCCAGCCTAATCATCCTTAGTTGAAGATGTCAAGTTGGTTCAAAAGGAAGATCCAATGCTTTGTAAGTTAAAGGATGAAATAAGCGAGGGTAAAGATAAAGGGTTTTCTCTGGATCAATATGGAGTTATTTGATTTGAAGGACGACTATGTGTACCGAATATAGAATCCTTATAGAGACGAATCATGGAAGAAGCTCACTGAACAACTTATACTATACACCCTGGTATTAATAAGATATATCAGGATTTGAAGTCATTGTACTTGTGGGATGAGATGAAGAGAGACATTGTTAATTATGTTCCTCATTGCTTAACTTATCAACAGGTTAAGGCAGAACATCGTAGAACTCCTGGGTTGCTTTAGCAAATGGATATTCCATAGTGAAAATGGGAAAGTATTACAATGGATTTTGTGGTGGGGCTACCTTGTTCCCAGAAGGGATATGACTCTGTGTGGGTGGTAGTGGATCGTTTAATGAAAGTGACACACTTCCTACCAGTAAAGACAACCTTTGGCACTGTTGAGTATGTTCAGTTATACATTGATGAAATAGTTAAATTACATAGAGTGCCTACTTCTATTATTTCTGATAGAGGTACACAGTTTACGTCTCGTTTTTGGAGAACTTTTCAAGAAGCTCTAGGCACGCAGGTAAATTTAAGTACAGCCTTTTATCCTCAAATGGATGGCCAGTCAGAGCGCACTATTTAAATCTTGGAAGACATGTTGAGGTCTTGTATAATGGATTTTGGAGGTAGTTGGTGTTGAACCAATTGCATTTAAAGCACTCTGTAATTTTGATGATTGACAAATCAACTTAAAATAGTTCATATCTAAAGCTCTTATGCATTTCAGCATCACGTTGGTGATATCGGGCATTTTTATATACTTTTTAGTCCCTATCTTAGTCCTATGGCTATTTCAATGTTGCCAATTCTCTAATTTTATTATGCTTTGGAATTTATTGGGTATAAACTATTTATGGATTGAATGTGTTTCAATTTTATATTTTTAGAACTTGAATTGTAAAATGCTCAATTTAATTCCTACAAATTTTAATTTTGGAGAGAAAAGTGCTGACATGGACAAAGATGATGGCACTTTTTGGGTGATGTAGATGCTGACTAGGATATGCTGGATGTGGGGCCCACTTGAACTCTTATTCAATGCCATGTAGTCAGAATTTTTGGGAAGAAATATTAATTCTTCTACTGCTGCCATACTTTTCTACTGCTGAAATATTAATTCTTCTGCTGCTGCCATACTTTTCTGCTGCTGAAATATTAATTTTGCTGCTGCTGTTTTGCTGTCAAAGTGCTGCCACATCATGGAGGAAGCATCCAAGGAAGCATCTAGGGTAGAATATTCTAAGGCATTGAAGGGGCATCAGTTTTAGAAATCAGAATAGTTTTATTTTGTAACCAGAAACTTAGGAAATTCGTAGCTCTCTCTTCCTCTCTGTTTTTACTTCTGTTGTTTGCTGTTTTGCTCTCATGGAGGGCTAAGTTTTCATTGTAATTAGTCACTAGACCACTGGGATGTTGTAGCTTGAACTAAGAATGCAAGCTAAGTGTTTTATTCTCCATTTTCATCTCATTTCGTTTCTGTTTTGCTGTCATGTTTATTTTGCTGTCAAATTCTGATTAGAGCTTGAGAATGTAACATAAACTGACTTATATATAAGACATAACCTTGCTTGACTGATTAGGAAAGTGAGGGAGGCGAAATGACTAGTTAAATGATATATCTAACTTGGTTTGGTTGAGATTTTCCACTGAATGCATCTAGTTATAGTAGAGAGATGTTCTTGACTGTAATTAGTAGCATTAAATTCTAGATGTTATTCTAGAACCATTTTCATAAAGAACCAAACAATGGAATGAGAACAAAACTGAATCAATGAGTTAGGTAATGATAGTTACACTCCCATGAATCCTAGTGGCTGATTACATAGTCTCTTTACTGTCAATACCTTGCAATTTTTGCTGTTGCTGCTGCTGCTGTTGCTGCTCTTGTAGTATTTAGTTGCTGTTCTATTTTTATTTTTATTAGTACTGCACAAAACCCCCCCCCCACGTTTATGTACTTTTCATTAGTGTTTGGATGTTTAGAACGATTAATTGGTATTAAGAAGTGAGGCTCCTTGAGTGAATACGACCTGGGGATCACTATACTGCAAATTGCCACAATTCAATTCTGGGCGATTTGACATCGTAGTGGCGTGAACCACCGGGGAGCCAATTCACTTCCAAGTTATCTAATTAGTTGTTTAAGTGTTTCTTTGTTTAATTTTAAGTTATCTAGTATTGTTGAAACGGTTTACAAGTTTTTGAGTTTTTATCGGTTACTATTCATAGGCAAAAAACTAACTACCTCCGATTGACCTCAAACCAAAGGATCATCTCGGGCGGCCATTTTGCCAAATTCCATCGTTTAGGCCTCCTTTTCTATTTTTTAATATTTTTTTGATTTTTCTAATTAATTGTGATTTTTAGTGTGATTTTTGTAGTTTGAATTTTTAAATTCTGTTTTTTGTGTTTGTCTCTCCAATTTGTCAAGAATTTTTCCATGAAAAATCATATTTTTTTGAGATACTTAAATTTTTGGTGATTTTCATCGGTTGGAGTCTTTTGTAGTGATTTAGTTGTTTTTGTTGTTTTCTTGTTGTTTTCTTGTGAATTTGTGCCCTTTCTAGTATATGAGAAGGTCTGGTCACGTGGACTTACCACCTTTTGATCTAGAAATTGATAGGACCTTCCATAGGCTAGTGAGAAGTAATAGCATTAGGACTAGTATAGTTTCTGAAATTCTTGCTGAAATTCTTGAGTTTGCTGTCAATAGTGTATAAGTTGAATCAGATTCTGAATCTGATATTGTGTTGGAGTCTACAGATTTTGAGTCAGCTGGGATAACTGGGATGGATAATCAAAATGCACAAATGCCTCAAAATAGGCAAGAACAATCAATTAAAGAGTTGATTGCACCTGATGTGCATTATCAACCATTGTGCATAAATTATTCTGAGTTGGATGCTAACTTTGAACTAAAATCTGGTCTAATCCATTTGTTGCCTAAGTTTCATGGTCTTGCAGGAGAAGATCCGCACAAGCACTTAAAGGAGTTCCATGTTGTCTGCTCTACCATGAGACCACATGGAGTTGGAGAAGAACAGATCAAATTAATAGCATTTCCTTTCTCTCTGGATGGGGCAGCCAAAGATTGGCTTTACTGTCTACCCACTGCCTTGATAACAAGATGGGATGAGCTGAAGAGTTGTTCTTAGAAAAATTCTTTCCAGCCTCCAGAACAGCAGCAATCAGGAAGGATATCAGTGGGATTAGACAGTTGAATGGTGAGTCTCTGCATGAATATTGGGAGAGGTTTAAGAAGCTTTGCTCATGCTATCCAAACCACCAGATTTCAGAGCAGCTTCTCATCCAGTATTTCTATGAGGGATTACTGCCTATGGACAGATATATAGTTGATGCAGCTGCTGGTGGGGCATTGGTGGATAAGACTCCTACTGCAGCAAATGAATTGTTGGCCAAGATGGCCCAAAATGCTCAGCAATTTGGCACCAGATTGAGTGATCCAACAGTTACTGTCAATGAGGTGAGGACACCTCCCATGGAGCAACAAAGGATAGAAAATAAATTAGAAGAGTTAGCTTCAATGGTGAGGCAATTGGCATTAAATCAGAGAACACAACAACAAGCCCCTCCCCCTTCAGTCTGTGGTATTTGTTCCATGAATACCCACCATACTGATCAATGCCCTCAGCTGCAAGAGACCCCAAATGAGTCATGTGCTGGTATATTCCCTGGTAGACCCATGCAGCCACAACAACAGAGATATGACCCATATTCCTCCACCTACAATCATGGGTGGCGTGATCATCCAGCCTTCAAGTATGGGAATGCCTCCAACCCCCCTTACCAGCCACCCCATGCAAGATACAATCAACCTGAAGCTAGCCATACACCTCCTCCAACACCCAAGAAACCTGAGCCTAGTCTTGAGGATCTAATGAAGCAACTGACTGCCAATACCCTTCAGTTCCAGCAAAGGACAGAAACAAATATGCAGAATTTGGAAACTAAGATTGGCCAGTTAGCCACAACAGTCAATGAGCTGAAAAGTCAAGGTTCAGGGAGTTTGCCATCTCAACCAGTGATCAACCCAAGAGGCAATGTGAGTGCCATCATCTTGAGGAGTGGCAAGCAAGTAGACAGTCCAGCTTCTGAATCTGAACCAGAAAAATCAAATGTCCAGCAAAGTGTTCCTTCATCTTCAACCAGTGAGCAAAATAAAAAGGATGAAGAAGTGGTTCAGAAAATTCCTCTTCCTTTCCCCAATAGGCAGACTCAATCAAGGAAAGCTTCTGAATCTGTCATGGATAAAGAGATCATGGAGACCTTCAGGAAAATAGAGGTCAATATCCCACTTTTGGAAGCAATTAAGCAAATCCCCAAGTATGCTAAGTTCCTCAAAGAGTTGTGCACTCATAAGAGGCGTTTAAGGGGTAATGAGAGAGTCAATTTGGGGAGAAATGTGTCTGCATTCATCCAACCACCTATGCCACCTGGAACTTTCAGAATACTATGCACAATAGGCAACATGGAGTTCTCCAATGCTATGTTGGATTTGGGAGCCTCAATCAATGTTATGCCCAAATCAGTGTACTCGAGCCTCAAGATTGGTGTTCTTTCACCAACTGGAGTGATTGTCCAACTTGCCAATAGGAGCACAGCACATCCAGCAGGAGTTTTAGAAGATGTCCTGGTAAGAGTTAAAGATCTCATTTTTCCTGCTGATTTTTATGTGCTTGATATGGAAAATGATAATACTCCTGGCCATGCACCATTAATACTTGGTAGACCTTTTCTGAAAACTGCAAAAACCATCATTAATGTGCATGAAGAGACTTTGTCAATGGAGTTTGCTGGTAACAAAATTGATTTTAACATTTTGGATGCCATGAAACATCCTATAGAAAATCATTCCAATGTGCATGTGGTTAACTTTTTGGATTACTTAGTTGATGAGGCATGTGATGATTTCCAAACTGAATTAATTTCTGATTTTCCTGAATTCACTGATTTGGTAGATGCCTTCGAATGCAATTGTACTGGTTCTGAATTCTGTCATGCTTGCACTGAAATTGAAAACTCTCTAAATGCTGACAATTCTGAGTTGCATTCTGATTTGCATAGTGATTTGGATTCTGATGTGCATTCTGATTCTGTAAATTTCTCTAGCTTATACTTAGATTCTATTTCTATTTTACGTAGTTGTAGGTGTAGTGATTTAAATTGTAATGTTGCACATTCTTCATCTCTTTCCTCTTGTGCTGCTAACCCTTCCTCCTCTTTAGCCAAGGATTCTGTCTTTGAGCAAACTGAATTTGTAGGTGCCTCCTTGGATGTGATTCCACAAAAACTAATTCCATCCTCCATCCAACCACCTGCATTGGAGTTGAAGGCTTTACCAGAAAACCTCAAGTATGCCTTCTTGGAAGTAGGAGACAAACTTCCAATCATTGTGGCCAACAACTTGAACCCCAATCAAGAAGAAAAATTGACCAGTTTACTGAAAAAGAATAAGAAGGTGATTGGGTGGACTCTAGCAGACATTCCTGGAATTAGTTCTTCAGTGTGCATGCACCGAATTCTCCTTGAAGAAGAGACGAAACCAGTGAGGCAATCCCAAAGAAGACTCAACCCCATGATTCTTGATGTGGTCAAGAAGGAGGTAAGTAAGCTCCTCCAAGCTGGTATTATCTATCCTATCTCTGATAGTAAGTGGGTGAGTCCGGTACAAGTAGTGCCAAAGAAAACTGGGGTAACTGTTATAGCAAATGAAAATAATGAGTTAGTGCCCACTAGAGTTCAAAATAGTTGGCGTGTTTGCATTGATTATAGGAAGTTGAACCAAGCAACTAGAAAAGATCATTTTCCTCTTCCTTTTATTGATCAAATGCTTGAGAGACTTGCTGGCAAGTCTCATTACTGTTTTCTTGATGGTTTTTCTGGATATTTTCAAATTCACATTGCACCTGAAGATTAGGAGAAGACTACCTTCACCTGTCCCTTTGGTACTTTTGCATATAGACGCATGCCTTTTTGTCTCTGTAATGCACCTGGCACTTTTCAAAGATGTATGTTAAGCATATTTTCTGATTTGTTAGAGGATTGCATGGAAGTGTTCATGGATGATTTTTCTGTTTATGGAGACTCATTTGATGCATGTTTGAAAAATTTGGAGAGAGTACTTGAGAGATGCATAGAGAAAAATTTGGTCTTGAATTATGAAAAATGTCATTTCATGGTAGAGCAAGGAATAGTCCTAGGCCACATAGTGTCACCACGTGGCATAGAAGTAGATAAAGCCAAAGTTGATGTTATCTCTTCTTTGCCTTACCGCACTTCTGTGCAGGAAGTTCGCTCTTTTCTTGGCCATGCAGGATTTTATAGAAGATTCATCAAGGACTTCAGTAAGATCGCTCTACCCTATCTAAACTCCTCCAAAAAGAAACTGATTTCATTTTTAATGATGCTTGCAGGTCAGCTTTTGATAAGTTGAAGAAGCAACTTACCTCCCCTCCTATCATCCAACCTCCACGGTGGGAGCTTCCCTTTGAGCTCATGTGTGATGCCTCAAATTTTGCTGTAGGAGCAGTACTTTCACAAAGAATAGAGAGGAAGTTGCATGTCATAGCCTATGCATCCCGTACCCTTGATTCAGCTCAATCAAATTACACAACCACGGAGAAGGAGTTTTTAGCAATTGTTTTTGCGTTAGAAAAATTTAGATCATATTTGCTTGCCTCCAAAGTAATTGTGTTTTCTGACCATGCAGCACTGAAATATTTGTTGAAGAAACCGGATGCAAAGCCACGATTGCTTAGATGGATGCTGCTCCTCCAAGAATTTGATGTGGAAATCAAGGATAATAGTGGGGCAGAGAATGTAGTAGCAGATCACTTGAGCAGGCTTTCTGATCTTCCATTGGAACATCTCCCTGTAAGAGACAATTTTCCAGATGAGTGTTTCCTCCTTTTGCATGGTATTAGTGAGCCTTGGTATGCTGATTTGGTGAATTATCTTGTTGCATCTGAATTGCCTGCATACCAAAATAGACATCAATTGAATAAATTAAGAAGCGAGGCTAGGTACTATGTGTGGGATGACCCTTATTTGTGGAAAATTTGTAGTGACCAAATTATTAGGAGATGTGTTCCAAATCATGAATTTGCATCTGTGCTGAATTTTGTCATACTCTTGCATGTGGTGGACACTTTGGTCCCCAAAGAACAGCTAGAAAAGTGTTAGATTCTGGTTTATATTGGCCTACTTTGTTTAGGGATGCCTTTGATTTTTGCAAAAACTGTTCTAGGTGTCAAAGAACTGGAAATGTGTCTAAAAGAAATGAAATGCCTCAACAACCTCTTCTTTTTTGTGATGTTTTTTATGTTTGGGGTATTGACTTTATGGGTCCTTTTCCTGTTTCTTTTAGCTTCATGTATATCTTAGTTGCTGTGAATTATGTGTCGAAGTGGGTGGAAGCTAAAGCCACCCGAACTGATGATTCTATTGTTGTTGTAGATTTCCTTCGTTCATATATTTTTTGCAGATTCGGTGTCCCCTAGGCCATAATCAGTGATCAAGGATCACACTTTTGCAATAGAAACATGCAAGGGCTATTGAAGAAATATGGGGTGGTGCACAAAACCTCTACACCTTACCACCCCCAAACCAATGGGCAAGCAGAAGTCTCCAACCGAGAGATAAAGCAAATATTAGAGAAAACTGTGCAACCCAACAGAAAAGATTGGAGTAAGAGGCTTGACGATGCGCTTTGGGCCTATAGAACCGCTTTCAAGACTCCCATCGGCATGTCTCCATACCGCTTGGTATTTGGTAAAGCATGTCACTTGCCGGTGGAGATTGCACACAAGGCATATTGGGCCGTTAAACAATGCAATATAGACATGACCCTAGCCGATAAAGAAAGAAAGTTGCAACTTCAAGAACTGGAAGAACTAAGGCTAGGGGCTTATGAGAATGCGCGCATCTATAAAGAGAGGACAAAAGCTTTACATGATCAGAAAATTGAGAAAAAAGAATTCCAAGTGGGAGACAAAGTCCTTCTCTATAATTCTCGTCTCAAGCTAATGCCCGGTAAGCTTCGCTCTAGATGGGTTGGCCCTTTTGTTATTACCAATGTCTTTCCTTTTGGTGCAGTAGAAATTCAAAATGAGGCCACCAACAAGCAGTTCATGGTAAATGGGCAAAGGTTGAAGAAGTTCTACGAGGGCTTCAAAGAAGAAACTGTAGAGGAAATCCAACTCTACAATGTTCCGGCTCCATGATAAGGCCGTACTCTTTCCCTCCTTTTAATTTATGTCCTCCTCATTTTATTTGATGTTTGGTAATAATTTGCATCGAGGACAATGCAATGTTTAAGTGTGGGGGGAGAGAATTTAATTGGAGCTGATTTTCAAAAAAAAAAAAAAATTTCCTGCTGTCTCCTCTGTTTTCTCTGTTTCTGTCCAGAATTTTTGAGTTGTCTTGCATGAATTTTCTTTACTGATTGGCTACGCTTTTAAAGCTTTATATGTCTTCTAGCTGTAGAATTTTATTTGGTGTCTTTCGCATCCATTTTGGGGTCATTCTATGTCGGTAAAGCTGTGTCGCCAGAAATTCTGCACTGCAGAATTTTGCTGCTCTGTTTTGTCCAAATTTGATGCTCACTTTTTAAATTTTTGATGGAGTTTTGGTGTGGAATTATGCATGATGAAATAGTTAAAGTGTAGATTGACTTAGCATGAAGAGAATTTAGCCTTATTTCTCTAAGGAATTCAAGTTAAATGGCAATGACGTTTACTTTAATGAATTTGTAGTAATAGTCTTTTAGCTGTGAGGATTTGAGCCTAAGTGAAAAATGCTATTCTTCTTGTTGTGTGTTCTCTATCATGGATTGTCACTCTAGAACTTGTCTTGAATCTTTGATTGAGGCTACATATCTTGTACATGTTTGGAAATGATTTAGGCATTTGTTTCTTGTAACCACTTTTAGCCAAATAGCCATCCATTATCATTGTTTCCATTGTATGTCATTTTGTGCCTTATCCATTTTCTTTCTTGCGTCCTTCCACCACTTTTTCTGCCTACAACAATATTTTTCTCTTTCAACTTAAGATGTGAGGAGTATTTTAAAGCCTTTTAAGGGATCGATGTGCTGAAAAATCTTGTGAATTTTGGAGTATTTTGAACTATATTTCTTCTACTTCCTCTCAAGCAAAAGAAAAAAAAAAGATTGGCCAATCAAGAAGAAAAAAAAAGGGAAAGAAAAAAAAATTTTGAATTGAAAAAAAAAATGAGAATGATGAAAAAGAGTAGCAGGTAGAACATTGAGACCCAAAATCTATTTATACTCAATCTCTTATATTTCACTTGTAAATACTCTTCGTTTTCTTGAGTTGTTGCCATATTTTGTTTCATTGTTCAATCTTTCCCTTTTGTTTCCCACTATTTTTCCTACCCACGTTACAACTTTGTAAAGTCCTTTTGATTCAAGTATGTATTGGATTCAAGTAGTGGAGATTTAGATTCTTGACAAGCTTATGGTAGTGAATTCTGTGATAAGTTGAATTTCGAGTGATTTACCCTAGACACTTGAGAGAATAGAGAGTAAACACATTCCTAGTGAGGAGGCTAATTACTTGAATTCATTCGTATCAAATTAAATTGCCATGATGCTTGGAATCTTAGAAATTTAAGATTAATTTTCTTCGAGTGCTAAATCTTTTCAAAATTTTAATTATTCTATTCTAGCATGCTTTCCACACTTTTCCTTTGGTGTCTTTTGGTGTTGTGAATATTATTTTGCCCAGGAGTGCAAAAGGCCAAGTGTGGGGGATTTGATATCAGGCATTTTTATATACTTTTTAGTCCCTATCTTAGTCCTATGGCTATTTCAATGTTGCCAATTCTCTAATTTTATTATGCTTTGGAATTTATTGGGTATAAACTATTTATGGATTGAATGTGTTTCAATTTTATATTTTTAGAACTTGAATTGTAAAATGCTCAATTTAATTCCTACAAATTTTAATTTTGGAGAGAAAAGTGCTGACATGGACAAAGATGATGATTTGGATGCTAATGTGGCACTTTTTGGGTGATGCAGATGCTGACTAGGATATGCTGGATGTGGGGCCCACTTGAACTCTTATTCAATGCCATGTAGTCAGAATTTTTGGGCAAAAATATTAATTCTTCTGCTACTGCCATACTTTTCTGGTGCTGAAATATTAATTCTTCTGCTGCTGCCATACTTTTTTGCTGCTGAAATATTAATTCTGCTGCTGCTGTTTTGCTGTCAAAGTGCTGCCACATCATGGAGGAAGCATCCAAGGAAGCATCTAGGGTAGAATATTCTAAGGCATTGAAGGGGCATCAGTTTTAGAAATCAGAATACTTTTATTTTGTAACCAGAAACTTAGGAAATTCGTAGCTCTCTCTTCCTCTCTGTTTTTACTTCTGTTGTTTGCTGTTTTGCTCTCATGGAGGGCTAAGTTTTCATTGTAATTAGTCACTAGACCACTGGGATGTTGTAGCTTGAACTAAGAATGCAAGCTAAGTGTTTTATTCTCCATTTTCATCTCATTTTGTTTCTGTTTTGCTGTCATGTTTATGTTGCTGTCAAATTCTGATTAGAGCTTGAGAATGTAACATAAACTGACTTATATATAAGACATAACCTTGCTTGACTGATTAGGAAAGTGAGGGAGGCGAAATGACTAGTTAAATGATATATTTAACTTGGTTTGGTTGAGATTTTCCACTGAATACATCTAGTTATAGTAGAGAGATGTTCTTGACTGTAATTAGTAGCATTAAATTCTAGATGTTATTCTAGAACCATTTTCATAAAGAACCAAACAATGGAATGAGAACAAAACTGAATCAATGAGTTAGGTAATGATAGTTACACTCCCATGAATCCTAGTGGCTGATTACATAGTCTCTTTACTGTCAATACCTTGCAATTTTTGTTGTTGCTGCTACTGCTGTTGCTGCTCTTGTAGTATTTAGTTGCTGTTCTATTTTTATTTTTATTAGTACTGCACAAAACCCCCCCCACGTTTATGTACTTTTCATTAGTGTTTGGATGTTTAGAACGATTAATTGGTATTAAGAAGTGAGGCTCCTTGAGTGAATATGACCTGGGGATCACTATACTGCAAATTGCCACAATTCAATTCTGGGCGATTTGACATCGTAGTGGCGTGAACCAGTTGGTCGACCACCTTGCCTGCACTGGTCGACCAACGATTTACAGAAGCAAAAGATCAAAATGGTAATATCACGCTGGTCGACCACCATGGATGCACTGGTCGACCAATGGATGGCAGAAGCAAATTATCATTAACGAGTGCTACACTGGTTGACCACCATGGATGCACTGGTCGACCAATGGATGACAAAAGCAACATATCAACAACAAGTGATACACTGGTCGACCACTCTTCATACACTGGTCGACCAATGAACTTCAGTAATCATCACTGCCACTCATTGGTTGACAACTCCTTGAAGCACTGGTCGACCATCGTGTTCCAGCAAGAAGATTGTTTTGAAGACTGGTCGACCACCACCGCTCTACTGGTCGACCACCCAGCTCCAGTAGAAGAAGTAATCAAGCATTGGTCGACCAATGCAATAAGACTGGTCGACCAACGTACCTGTTGCTTCAATTCTGGAGCTCACTGGTCGACCAACGTGCCACACTGGTCGACCACCGACATCGTAAAAGAGCTATAACGGCTAGTTTTTGCTGACGTAATACAAGATTTATTTTGTAATTTATCTCCAGCGGCTCTATTTCTCCTTGGTCTTTAAATAGCTGTCTTAAGGAGGTTATTTATAACAGAGAAGTGAAATCAAGTGTGATACATATCCTTGAAATCAATCTCATTCAAATCTGTGTATTACAAGAGAGCTTGCTACTGTCATATTCACTCTGTTTTGAGAGTTTGCATCTGAAAATTGTTTTTCTCTGTGTGTATCAAGGAAGTTCTTTCTTGGAGTTTATTTTTGTAAGAAAACAAATCTGTGAGGGGGAGAGACACCCTTAGAAAGGAAAAGATCTCTGTTGTAGTGGCTCACAAGTGCCCTTCTGCATAAACTTGTGGTTCATAGTGAAATACTCAAGATATATTCTTGGGGACTGGATGTAGGCTTGGATTAAGCTGAACCAGTATAAATATCTGTGTTTATCTTTCCTCCTTATTCTTTTAACTGCTTAAAGTCTTTTAATTGTTTAAATACTTTACATCCTTCTTCATCTTCATATCACTCTGTTTTCTGTATTGTCTATATATTGCTACTGAACTTTAAATTATCTTAAACTTCCTATTATCTTTTAAATAAATTTTTATTTTACCCAATTCACCCCCCTCTTGGGTTACAGCCATATTTATCAATTGGTATCAGAGCTTGGGCTCTTTATTAAAGACTTAACAGTCTAAGAGTATAAAATGGCTGGTCTTGGTGATTGTATTTTACCTGAAGGAAGCTCATTTACAAAACCTCCTGGTTTTAATGGTAACCATTATAGCTACTGGAAATCCAAGATGAAACTTTTCTTTAATGCAGTAGACCTTGATCTCTGGGATATTGTGAAAAATGGACCTTACATACCTATGAAGGTTGTTGAAGGGCAAAGTATTCCAATACCCAAAAGAGAATGGTCTGAATCAGAAAAGAAATTAGTTCATTTAAATGCCAAAGCTATAATGATTATTGTTAGTGCCTTGAGTCAGGATGAATATTTCAGAGTTTCTAGCTGTACAACTGCCAAAGAAATGTGGGATACTTTGGAAGTTGCACATGAAGGAACTCAAGGAGTTAAGGAATAAAAAATTAGCACTCTTACAAATGAATACGAAAATTTCAAAATGAAGAGTGATGAAAGCATAAGTGAAATGCAATTAAGATTTACTCATATTACTAATCATCTTAGAGCTCTCGGTGTAACTTACGCAGAATCTTCTCAAACCACCAAGATATTAAGATGTCTCACTCCGGAATGGGAAGCCAAGAGAACAACAATCATGGAAGTAAGAGGAGAATTGATAACATACTTTTTCCATTTATTTTAGTCCCTATTTTAGTCCTTTTTACCTCTTTAATTTTGTCAATTCTCTAATTTTATTATGTTTTGGAATTTATTGGGTATAAACTATTTATGGATTGAATGTGTCTCAATTTTTATATTTTTAGAACTTGAATTGTAAAATGCTCAATTTAATTCCTACAAATTTTAATTTTGGAGAGAAAAGTGTTGACATGGACAAAGATGATGATTTGGATGCTAATGTGGCACTTTTTGGGTGATGTAGATGCTTACTAGGATATGCTGGATGTGGGGCCCACTTGAACTCTTATTCAATGCCATGTAGTCAGAATTTTTGGGCAGAAATATTAATTTTCGTAGGTCAAGAAAAGCATGGCTGAAATATTAATTTTGCCATGATATTCTGCTGCTGTTCTGCTGCTGTTTGTCACTTTCTGCTGCAGAAATATTAATTCTGCTGCTGCCATACTTTTCTGCTGCTGCAGAAATATTAATTTTACTGCTGTTTTGCTGTCAAAGTGCTGCCATATCATGGAAGAGGCATCCAAGGAGGCATCTAGGGCAGAATATCCCTTTAGGCATGTGTTAGATCAGTTTTATATTTGCAAAAATCGAAATTTATTAAGGAGGCTAAGTCATTTTTCTGATGTGAAGTCCTAGCACCATTTTTCTGCCTTCCTTGGGCAGCAGTGGTTGGGAGCAACATAGAGGCAACTCTCTAGCTTGGTTTGAGGGAAAGGAAGCCTTCCCACTTGGGAATGGCTCTCCTTCTCCCATTTTCCTTCCTTTTCTTGCATTTTCCTTCATAGTTTCTTAGATTTCTGTTGTATTTTCTGTTTTCTGTCATGTTTTTCCTTCTCTTCCATGTAAATTTCTGAGTTTAAGGATTGATGTAGTTTGGTTTTATGAAGCTTTATTGTTGAACATATTCAATTTTAATGCATTTTCGTTTAATGGAATGGATTTTACTGATTATTCTTCCTCTTGAATGTTTGATGAACCTTCAATGAGTTTGGGATTTTTATGTCTATGCTAGAGTTAGCTAGATATTGAGCTTGACCTTGTAATTTCCACCATAAATTAGATTATCTAGATATGGATAGTTTTATTTATGTGGCTTGAATAATTTTCTTGAGCTTCATGACTTAATTGAATGGTTGATCTAAGATTTTAGTCAATTGTTTTGGATAAGTTAGATTGTAATTTCAAAGCTTTTGGATTCAATCATATTTTAGAAAATTGGCCGATATTGAATGGATTGTAATTTAATTGAATTGTTCTTCAATGATTCAAAGATTAATTTGTCTATGAATTAATCGGATTAGACCAACGAAATCAATCTCATTTTCTTGTGTAGTCGGTCATTTGATGAAATGGAAATTGTACTTTAATTCATTTGGACCAATGAGTATTTTCTTCGCCAAAGTTCTATTTTATTTATTGTCCTATGAAGCTTGTTATTCATACCTGCATGCAATTGCTACGTATTTGTAATGAGGAGGACAAGAGATAACATGTCATATGCGATTGCGGGGCATTGATGTGATTAGGACTTGATCGGATTATATTTGAGTTATAGATTAGTGAAGATCTTCCTAACTATAATTTTAATATAATTCAGTCTTAGAAGACTTTCTAAGAATTTTAGATTGAAGATTACATAATAGAATTAGCCAAGAATATTCAAAGGAAAGGATGATGATGTACAATTCCATGGAATTTGTGACCAATTACATATCTTTTGTCTGTTTTATTTTCTGTTTAGTTATTTAAATTTTAGTTATTTATATTGCGTTGTTTCAATCATTACCCCCCCTTTTTTGTGTAATTTCTGAAATTTTCTTCGTAAGTCTTAATAGCATTTCACTTAGCCTAATTGAATTTTATTTGATACCTCAATCTCTGTGGGACGATACTCTACTTATCACTTTATTACTTGTTGCGACCCAGTATACTTGCTGGAATATTTTATGTGCTATAAAATTATACGCACCAAGTTTTTGGCGCCGTTGCCGGGGATTGATGGTTGTCAAATTGATTTTTCTTTTAAGCCAAAGTGATGTTATTTTAGACATTGTCTTTTCTTGTTTTAGTTTTTACAATTTCAGGTGTTTTTAGCTTTTCAAGTGTCTTTATTAGTTTCATTTCTTCTTGTTACCTTGCTTATTTGATATATCTCTCATGTTATTTCTCTTTGTTTCATGTGAGGTACTTGATCATTTTCCTTGACGAAGGAAATAAAAAAAAAATCAAAGAGAAAGTAAGGAAAACAAAGAAGAAGCGACGCTAAGCATAGACACCAAATAAAGTCTAGCTAAGGACTTTAAACCAAGCGCTTTTGGGAGGCAACCCAAGTTTTTCTAATCTTTCTCTTTTTAATTTTGTTGTTGTATTTCTTTCGTAATTTTAATTTTGTTTTAGTCTTTTTCTGTTGCCCATTTTTTTTCTCTGTTTTCTCTGTTTTGGCAGAAATTTTGTCATCTTGCATGAATATTCTGTACTGCTTGGCTATGGTTTTTGCCACTTTCTTTACATGTTTTTAAACCTTTATATTTCTTCTAGTTGTAGAATTTTATTTGGAGTGATTCGCATCCGTTTTGGGGTCGTTCTATGTCGGTAAAGCCGTGTTGCCAGAAATTCTGCACTGCAGAATTTTGCTACTCTGTTTTGTCCGAATTCGATGCTCACTTTTTAAATTTTTGATTGAGTTTTGGTGTGGAATTATGCATGATGAAATAGTTAAAGTGTAGATTGACTTAGCATGAAGAGAATTTAGTCTTATTTCTCTAAGGAATTCAAGTTAAATGGCAATGACGTTGACTTTAATGAATTTGTAGTAATAGTCTTTTAGCTGTGAGGATTTGAGCCTAAGTGAAAAATGCTATTCTTCTTGTTGTGTGTTCTCTATCATGGATTGTCACTCTAGAACTTGTCTTGAATCTTTGATTGAGTTTACATATCTTGTACATACTTGGAAATGATTTAGGCATTTGTTTCTTGTAACCACTTTTAGCCAAATAGCCATCCATTATCATTGTTTCCATTGTATGCCATTTTGTGCCTTATCCATTTTCTTTCTTGTGTTCTTCCACCACTTTTTCTGCCTACAACAATATTTTTCTCTTTCAACTTAAGATGTGAGAAGTATTTTAAATTCTTTTAAGGGATTGATATGCTGAAAATTTTGTGAATTTTGGGGTGTTTTGAACTATATTCCTTCTACTTCCTCTCAAGCAAAAGAAAAAGACTGGCCAGTCAAGAAGAAGAAAAAAAAAAGGGGAGAAAGAAAGAAAGAATAAAAAAAAAGAAGATAAAAAGATAATGAAAAAGAGGAGCAGATAGAACATTGAGACCCAAATTTATTTATACTCAGTCTCTTATATTTCACTTGTAAATGCTCTTCATTTTCTTGAGTTGTTACCATATTTTGTTTCATTGTTCAATCTTTCCCTTTGTCTCCCACTATTTTTCTTACCCACGTTACAACCTTGTAAAGTCCTTTTGATTCAAGTATGTATTAGATTCAAGAAGTGGAGATTTAGATTCTTGACAAGCTTATGGTAGTGAAATTTGTGATAGGACGACTTTGAGTGATTCCCTCTTAAACACTTGAGAGAGTAGAGGATAAACACCTTACCTTGTGAGGAGATTGTTACTTGAATTCATTCTTTTCGAAATAATTGCCATGGAGCTTGAACTTTTTAGAAATTTAAGATTTATTTCTCCTAATGTAAATCTTTCTAAATTTTAATTATTTCATTGTTGTATATTTTCTACACTTTTTCTTGCTGTGCTTATTGGGATTCTCTGTTGTATTTAATTGATTTTGCCCAGGAGTGCAAAAGGCCTAGTGTGGGGGATTTGATAACATACTTTTTCCATTTATTTTAGTCCCTATTTTAGTCCTTTTTACCTCTTTAATTTTGTCAATTCTCTAATTTTATTATGTTTTGGAATTTATTGGGTATAAACTATTTATGGATTGAATGTGTCTCAATTTTTATATTTTTAGAACTTGAATTGTAAAATGCTCAATTTAATTCCTACAAATTTTAATTTTGGAGAGAAAAGTGTTGACATGGACAAAGATGATGATTTGGATGCTAATGTGGCACTTTTTGGGTGATGTAGATGCTTACTAGGATATGCTGGATGTGGGGCCCACTTGAACTCTTATTCAATGCCATGTAGTCAGAATTTTTGGGCAGAAATATTAATTTTCGTAGGTCAAGAAAAGCATGGCTGAAATATTAATTTTGCCATGATATTCTGCTGCTGTTCTGCTGCTGTTTGTCACTTTCTGCTGCAGAAATATTAATTCTGCTGCTGCCATACTTTTCTGCTGCTGCAGAAATATTAATTTTGCTGCTGTTTTGCTGTCAAAGTGCTGCCATATCATGGAAGAGGCATCCAAGGAGGCATCTAGGGCAGAATATCCCTTTAGGCATGTGTTAGATCAGTTTTATATTTGCAAAAATCGAAATTTATTAAGGAGGCTAAGTCATTTTTCTGATGTGAAGTCCTAGCACCATTTTTCTGCCTTCCTTGGGCAGCAGTGGTTGGGAGCAACATAGAGGCAACTCTCTAGCTTGGTTTGAGGGAAAGGAAGCCTTCCCACTTGGGAATGGCTCTCCTTCTCCCATTTTCCTTCCTTTTCTTGCATTTTCCTTCATAGTTTCTTAGATTTCTGTTGTATTTTCTGTTTTCTGTCATGTTTTTCCTTCTCTTCCATGTAAATTTCTGAGTTTAAGGATTGATGTAGTTTGGTTTTATGAAGCTTTATTGTTGAACATATTCAATTTTAATGCATTTTCGTTTAATGGAATGGATTTTACTGATTATTCTTCCTCTTGAATGTTTGATGAACCTTCAATGAGTTTGGGATTTTTATGTCTATGCTAGAGTTAGCTAGATATTGAGCTTGACCTTGTAATTTCCACCATAAATTAGATTATCTAGATATGGATAGTTTTATTTATGTGGCTTGAATAATTTTCTTGAGCTTCATGACTTAATTGAATGGTTGATCTAAGATTTTAGTCAATTGTTTTGGATAAGTTAGATTGTAATTTCAAAGCTTTTGGATTCAATCATATTTTAGAAAATTGGCCGATATTGAATGGATTGTAATTTAATTGAATTGTTCTTCAATGATTCAAAGATTAATTTGTCTATGAATTAATCGGATTAGACCAACGAAATCAATCTCATTTTCTTGTGTAGTCGGTCATTTGATGAAATGGAAATTGTACTT
This sequence comes from Biancaea sappan, assembly GCA_037074585.1. NCBI lineage: Eukaryota > Viridiplantae > Streptophyta > Magnoliopsida > Fabales > Fabaceae > Biancaea > Biancaea sappan. Next base: position 27,176,753 of record CM073495.1, read on the forward strand.
TAATTCATTTGGACCAATGAGTATTTTCTTCGCCAAAGTTCTATTTTATTTATTGTCCTATGAAGCTTGTTATTCATACCTGCATGCAATTGCTACGTATTTGTAATGAGGAGGACAAGAGATAACATGTCATATGCGATTGCGGGGCATTGATGTGATTAGGACTTGATCGGATTATATTTGAGTTATAGATTAGTGAAGATCTTCCTAACTATAATTTTAATATAATTCAGTCTTAGAAGACTTTCTAAGAATTTTAGATTGAAGATTACATAATAGAATTAGCCAAGAATATTCAAAGGAAAGGATGATGATGTACAATTCCATGGAATTTGTGACCAATTACATATCTTTTGTCTGTTTTATTTTCTGTTTAGTTATTTAAATTTTAGTTATTTATATTGCGTTGTTTCAATCATTACCCCCCCTTTTTTGTGTAATTTCTGAAATTTTCTTCGTAAGTCTTAATAGCATTTCACTTAGCCTAATTGAATTTTATTTGATACCTCAATCTCTGTGGGACGATACTCTACTTATCACTTTATTACTTGTTGCGACCCAGTATACTTGCTGGAATATTTTATGTGCTATAAAATTATACGCACCAAGAATCCATGAAATCGCTCACAGCTCTGTTTGGAAATCTTCAAAACTATGAGCCAAAAATTCTGGAAATGAGGCAAGAAGATGAATCCAAGAAAAAGAAGACTCTCTCCTTAAAGTCTTACTCCTCCAAGAAATCAGAAGCAGAAAGTGATGAAGAAGAAGAAATCAATGAAGAAGATCTTGGTCTTTTTATCAGAAAATTCAAGAAATTTATGAGGAACAAAAATACAAGAAAATGGAGAAAAGACCAAGATAGCAAAGAAGGCCCTACATGTTATAAATGAAAAAGGATTGGACATCTAAAATGGAAATGTCCACAACTCAACAAAGAACAAGAAGAAAAGAGAGGACATGACAAAAGTAAGAAGGCGTATGTATCTTCAATCTGGGCTAACAGTGAATCAGATGAAGAAGATGAAGAAGCTAATCTTTGCTTCATGGCAAAAGAAATTCAAAAATTAAATTTACAGCTGGGCATTTCAAAAAATTCAGACATGGAGGAAAATAGAGAAGCAGATCTCTGTCTCATGGGAAGAGATAATGAAGAGGTTTGCCTCAAGTCTAGGAGTGAAAAATGGTACTTGGATAGTGGTTGTTCCAAGCACATGACTGGAGATAAATCCAAGTTTCACTCTCTATTTCCAAAAGGAGGCAAAGTGACCTTTGGCAGAAACGACAAAGGATTAATCAAAGGTATTGGTAAGGTTGGTAAGAACTCTTCAACTTCTATTGAAAATGTGTTATTTGTTGAAGGCCTCAATCATAATTTGCTTAGCATTAGTCAACTATGCGACAAAGGAAATAGAGTTATTTTTTATTCATCTTGTTGTATAGTTGAAAACATCATTGATAAGCAAATTAAGCTTGTTGGCCAAAGAATCAATAATGTTATGTTATAAATCTTGATGAGGATTCCCCTATTGATTCTAAATGCTTAATTAGTGTAAATGAAGAAAGTTGGCTTTGGCACAGAAAATTGGCTCATGCTAACATGAACCATTTGGATAAATTAGTCAAAAAGGATCTTGTGATAGGCTTACCCAAAATAAGATTTGAAAATGATAGACTTTGTGATGCATGTCAAAAAGGTAAGCAAGTCAAAAGTTCTTTCAAGACTAAAGAAATTGTTTCAACTACAAAACCTTTACAACTTCTCCATATGGATCTTGTAGGACCATCTAGAATAAAAAGTCTTGGAGGCAACTCCTATGCACTAGTTGTTGTAGATGATTATTCAAGGTACACATGGACTCTCTTCTTAGTTCAAAAGGATCAAGCTTTTCAATCTTTTCTCAAATTAGCACAATTCATTCAAAAGGAACAAAGCTTGACCATTGTGAGAATTAGAAGTGACCATGGCGGAGAATTTGACAACCACAACTTTATGGAATTCTGTGATGAAAATGGAATTGAGCATAACTTCTCATCTCCTAGAACTCCTCAACAAAATGGTGTTGTTGAAAGGAAAAACAGAACACTTGGGGAGATGGCAAGAATAATGCTCAATGAAAGAGATCTTCCTCAATACTTTTAGGCTGATGCCTTTAATACTGCCTGCTATATAATGAATAAAGTTCTGATAAGGCCAATTTTAAAGAAAACTCCATATAAATTATACAGAGGAAGAAAATCCAATATTTCTCATCTCCAAATTTTTGGTTGTAAATGTTTTGTATTGAACAATGGAAAAGAAAATTTAGGAAAATTTGATGCCAAAACCGATGAAGGAATCTTCCTTGGTTACTCAAGCACTAGCAAAGCTTATAGAATCTATAACAAAAGAACACAAACTGTTGAAGAATCCATACATGTTGTCTTTGATAAGTTTGCTCCTTCTCTTAAAGATTGTACTAATGACTGTGAAGTGTTAGATTCCTTCAAAAACCTTTCTCTGGATGATAAAGTAAAGCAGGATCTTGAAGGAAATGTAAAGGAAGATATCACCATAAATCAAGGAAAAGAAATCTCTCAAGAAGAGAAAATACCTCATGAGGAGATTACTATCAGTAATAATAATGATCCTCCAAGAGACTGGAAGTATGCCAAAAGCCATCCCAAAGAACTCATCATAGGGGATGCATCACAAAAGGTAACAATTCGAAACTCCCTTAGAAATGTCTGTAATCATTCTGCCTTTCTTTCTCATAGTGAACCGAAAAATATTGATGATGCTATTATTGATGAATATTGGATTTTGGCTATGCAAGAAGAACTGAATCAATTTGAAAGAAGCCAAGTCTGGGATTTAGTACCTAGACCAATTAATCACTCAATAATTGGCACAAAATGGGTATTTAGAAATAAACTAGATGAAAATGGAAATGTGATTAGGAATAAAGCTAGACCAGTTGCAAAAGGTTATAACCAAGAAGAAGGCACTGACTATGATGAGACCTTTGCACCAGTGGCTAGACTTGAAGCTATTAGAATGCTCTTAGCTTTTGCATGCATACATGATTTCAGACTATTTCAAATGGATGTAAAAAGTGCTTTCCTTAATGGGAACATTTTGGAAGAAGTCTATGTTGAGCAACCCCCTGGCTTTAAAGACTTTGAAAAACCTGATTATGTATTTAAATTAAAAAAGGCTCTCTACGGTCTTAAGCAAGCTCCTAGAGCTTGGTATGATCGATTGAGCTCTTTTCTCTTAGAAAACAATTTTTCAAGAGGTAAGGTAGATACGACATTGTTCTTTAAAAAGGAAAAGAATGACTTGATTATTGTGCAAATCTATGTTGATGATATCATTTTTGGGGTTACTAATGAAAAGCTTTGCAAAGAGTTTGCCAAAATTATGCAAGGAGAATTTGAGATGTCAATGATGGGTGAACTGAACTTCTTTCTTAGGCTTCAAATAAAACAAATGGATCATGGTACATTTGTATGTCAAACCAAGTATACTAAGGAATTGCTAAAAAAATTTGGAATGGAAAATGCTAAACCTGCATCTACGTCAATGAGCACTTCAACATACTTGGATTTGGACGAAGAGGGTCAACCATTTGACATGACTAAGTATCGAGGTATGATCGGCTCACTTTTATACTTAACTGCGAGTAGACCCGATATCATGTTTAGTGTTTGCATGTGTGCACGTTTTCAGGCCTGTCCAAAAGAATCTCATTTTAAAAATGTAAAAAGAATCTTTAGATACTTGATTAGCACATCTAAGATGCGTTTATGGTATCCTAAAGGATCCTCAAATGTTTTAATTGGCTACTCAGATGCTGATTTTGAGGGTAGCAAAACTGATAGGAAAAGTACAAGTGGAACTTGCCAATTTGTTGGTAATTCTCTTGTCTCTTGGTTTAGCAAAAAGCAAAATAGTGTTGCCTTATCCACAGCTGAAGCTGAATATATTGCAGCTGGAAGTTGCTGTGCTCATATTTTATGGATGAAGCAACAACTTGAGGATCTTGGTGTATTTCTTAAAAATATTCCCATCAAATGTGATAACACAATTGCCATTTGTTTGTCTAAGAATCCAGTTCAGCACTCAAGAACCAAACATATTGAAATAAGACATTATTTTCTAAGAGATCATGTTCAAAAGCAAGATGTCTTACTAGAATTTGTGCAAACTGAACTTCAATTAGTTGACATTTTCACAAAACCTCTACGTGAGGAACAATTTTGCTTTATAAGAAGAGAACTTGGCATGGCAAATCCCTTTGAACTCTAAATTGTTTCATCATTGCATATATGTTTAATTTGAATATTTCTCTTTACACTACTGACTTGAGCTTCGGAGTGTCCATTAACCATAATTTGCAGGAATTCATTCTTATACAAATCCCATAAGTTTTGGTCATTCCTCTATATTTTGTAATCTACAAAAATTCTTGTTGGTTGACCAACGCTTGCATCACTGGTCGACCAACGCTTCATCCTTTGAATCAATGCCAAGCGCCAGGGGCCCAATGCTGAACACTGAGACAGGTGGTCGACCAGTCTGTAGCCTTTGGTCGACCAGTTTGAGGCAGTACGTAAGAAACTCTCTTCTGGTCAGAAGTGGTCGACCAGCACTCTCACAATGGTCGACCAACGCTTGCAACCTTGCTGTTCCCTTCCCTTGATGGTCGACCAGTGGACTAACATTGGTCGACCAACGCTTGATAGAACGTTCTCTTTTATTTTTCTTCCTTCGATGGTCAACCAATGTACATCCGGTGGTCGACCAACGCTCATTAAATCTCGCAGCTATATATTCCAATCCTCTAATTTTCAAATCATTCTTCACCGTTTCATTTAGTCAATCTCCTCTGTTCTCTCTGGTCGACCACGTCTCTGCCCTTCCCATGTTCCATTTCTTCCAATCTTTGGATTCCAAACCTCCTTTCCACTCCAACTCGGATTTTCTAGGGCTATTTCGAAGGTTTCTGCCCATATTCTTCAACCTTTGCCTCTTCTCCTAAGTTTTTGCTCTAATTTCGTGATTCTCAAAGCTTCTTCAAAGTTCTATTATGGCTTCATCTTCACGGACAAGGAAGGCAAGGACCAAAAACCCCAGTACTCTACCTATGGGCGATCTTCTGGTTAATGAGGAACAAAGAGAAAGGTATGCCCAATTTTTTCAATCAAGAAAAGTTCTTCTCAGCAAATACTTAGATTGGGATTATTTTGCTCAAAGAAATATGCCTTTCATTGACTGTCTGGACAATATGGGTGTGAAGCATTTTGTTAAATACAAGGGTCACTAGTCTGATGAAGTTGTTAAAGATTTCTATACTACATTTGAATATAATTCGAGAAGGGGGATTTGTACTGCTGAAGTTAGAGGGACTAAAATTCTTTTTAGTGAAACTCAACTTGTAAAAATTCTTGGGCTTCCAGTGCCAGATAACTCATATTTGCATTTCTCTGATAGCTATTATTCTCTTACCTCTATTGACTATAACAAAGAAGAAACTTATCGGACTATCAATAGAGAAGTTGAATACTCTGGTCAAGGGGTCAAGATAAATGCTATGGATGCAAATGACAGGATATTGCTCAATGTTATTACTCATATTTTTATCAATAAACCTGGCAATTGGACTGGAGGAAGTGAATCTGAGTTCCTTATTATGGCCTGCTTTCTAAATGGAACTCAGTTTAATATTCCTCACCTCATCATGGAACGAATGGCCTCGAGTGTCTCCAAACAGAATGCTCCTTTACCATATGCTCACCTTGTTTCCAAAATTGTAAAACATTGCAAGATCAACAATCATTTCAACGTCATGAAATCTGCCTCCATTATTGATCAAAACTCTCTGAGGCGGATGAATTTTGAGTTAGTTGGAAACGAATGGAGAAGAGCTCCTGATAATGTAACCATGAAGCGGGCTCGAGAAAGAAAGAGAAAGTGGGGTGCATACTCACATTGCAGTAAGTGACAGTGAAGAGGACTCTGACGAAGAAGAAGACACGGTCCCTCCAGTAGATTCCTCAGCTGGTCCTTCAATTCCTACTGAACCATCTTCACAGATGCTGCGTGATTTGTTGGACAATTCCAATCACATGCTTAGTTTGATGGATTCTATGAATTCCAGACTCCAATCATTGGAAATAGCATCTTCTACTCAAGCTTCTAAACTCCAACAGATCAAGGATATGATTCGTGATCTACATCAACGGCCTTGAACATCCTTTCCCCTTCTTTTTGTTAATGACAAAGGGGGAGAAGTACTCTGTTTTAAAAGTGCTTTAAAGTATTATGTGTTTTAGAGATTATGTTTTGGGATTATTATTTTGCTACTTTTGTGTTGCTACTCTTATGAATGTGTTATCTAATTATTATGCTTTTAATGGTTATGATACTGATGCTAACACTACTATGTTTGTTTCAAAACTACTCTGTTTGTTTAAAATTTTTTTTGTCAAGATATATGATTCAGGGGGAGTATATCAAATATACAACTATTTTAATTTGGTTGTCATCATCAAAAAGGGGGAGATTGTTGAACTCATTGCATTTAAAGCACTCTCTAATTTTGATGATTGACAAATCAACTTAAAATAGTTCATATCTAAAGCTCTTATGCATTTCAGCATCACGTTGGTCGACCACCTTGCCTGCACTGGTCGACCAACGGTTTACAGAAGTAAAAGATCAAAATGGTAATATCACGCTGGTCGACCACCATGGATGCACTGGTCGACCAATGGATGGCAGAAGCAAATTATCATTAACGAGTGCTACACTGGTCGACCACCATAGATGCACGTCGACCAATGGATGACAGAAGCAACATATCAACAACAAGTGATACACTGGTCGACCACTCTTCATACACTGGTCGACCAATGAACTTCAGTAATCATCACTGCCACTCATTGCTCGACCACTCCTTGAAGCACTGGTCGACCATCGTGTTCCAGCAAGAAGATTGTTTTGAAGACTGGTCGACCACCACCGCTCCACTGGTCGACCACCCAGCTCCAGTAGAAGAAGAAATCAAGCATTGGTCGACCAATGCAATAAGACTGGTCGACCAACGTACCTATTGTTTCAATTCTGGAGCTCACTGGTCGACCAACGTGCCACACTGGTCGACCACCGACATCGTAAAAGAGCTCTAACGGCTAGTTTTTGCTGACGTAATACAAGATTTATTTTGTAATTTATCTCCAACGGCTCTATTTCTCCTTGGTCTTTAAATAGCTGTCTTAAGGAGGTTATTTGTAATAGAGAAGTGAAATCAAGTGTGATACATATCCTTGAAATCAATCTCATTCAAATCTATGTATTACAAGAGAGCTTGCTACTGTCATATTCACTCTGTTTTGAGAGTTTGCATCTGAAATTTGTTTTTCTCTGTGTGTATCAAGGAAGTTCTTTCTTGGAGTTTGTTTTTGTAAGAAAACAAATCTGTGAGGGGGAGAGACACCCTTTGAAAGGAAAAGATCTCTGTTGTAGTGGCTCACAAGTGCCCTTCTGCATAAACTTGTGATTCATAGTGAAATACTCAAGATATATTCTTGGGGACTGGATGTAGGCTTGGATTAAGCTGAACCAGTATAAATATCTGTGTTTATCTTTCCTCCTTATTCTTTTAACTGCTTAAAGTCTTTTAATTGTTTAAATACTTTACATCCTTCTTCATCTTCATATCACTCTGTTTTCTGTATTGTCTATATATTGCTACTGAACTTTAAATTATCTTAAACTTCCTATTATCTTTTAAATAAATTTTTATTTTACCCAATTCACCCCCCTCTTGGGTTACAACCATATTTATCAGTTGGGATATACATTTACCTTTAATTGAATTTGCTTATAATAACAGTTACCAAGCCAGTATAAAAAAGGCATCTTTTGAAGCACTTTATGGGAGGCGATGTAGGTCCCCTATTTGCTAGTTTGAAGTAAGGAAAAACAAATTCATTGGGCCTGATTTGGTACAAGACGCATTAGAAAAGATAAAACTTATTCAAGAAAGACTCTTGGCAACTCATAGTAGGCAAAAAGCATATGCCGACCATTAGAGACGAAACCTTTAATTTTCAGTAGGTGATATGGTCTTTTTAAAGGTATCCCCCATGAAGGGTAATCTAAGGTTTAGGCTCAAAGGAAAACATAGTCCAAGGTATATTAGACCTTTTGAAATTTTGGAGAAGATTGGCAATGTAGCTTACAAGTTAGCACTACTACCAAATTTGGAGGAAGTCCACCCAGTGTTCCATCTCTATATTGAGAAAATATCTTTATGATCCTTCCCATATTCTTCAAACACAGGAGATTCAATTAAGAGAAGATTTATCTTATGAAGAGGTTCCAGTGGCAATCTTGGATAAGCAAGTAAAGAAGTTAAGGTCTAAGGAGTTACCTTTTGTGAAAGTCCTTTGGCAGAATCATACCCAGGAGGAAGCGACATGGGAATCGGAAGAGAAGATGAAATCTACTTACCCCATCTCTTTGTAGAGTGAGGTAAGGAAATTTAGGGACCAAAATTTCTAAAAAGGGGAGTTTTGTAACATTCTTGTCCTTCATAGTGTTATTAATTTTGAAGTATGAAGATTTCCACTATGTTAAGTTGTTAAAAATCATTTTACTTTTCATGTGTGTACTATTATGCTTTCATAATAGGATTTAGATGGTTTAACCAAAATGTATTTTGTGATTGGGTTATTGTCATTGAGGACATATATTGTATATAATTGTGTTTAGGATCCAATTTTAAATCATGAAGAAAAGCAAGCATGGCTGGTGCCCAGACGCCACGCAGGGCACCTCAGGTGCCAGGGTCCTAACTCTCGACCTGGCAATTGATGGCTGGTACCTCAGGTGCCACATAGGGCGCCCAAGGTGCCAGCACCTAAACTTTTTATTTGCATTTTTGAAGTTGGCGCCTAGGTGCCAGACCACGATCTTTCTGTTGTTTTGCGAAAAGACCTCTATATATTAGAAACCATATTCATTCTTTCCTCATTTTTGGTCTCCACCTCTTCTTTCATGCTGAAGTCTTTCTCTTTCTGTTGGCTAAAGATTTAATCTGCACTCCTTCCAATTTCAGTGGGAAAAACAAGGTAAATAATCTTCAGATTCTTTGAATTTCATTTTCTCTCTTCATTCACTTCTTTTCTCTTTAGCCATGAACCCTAGTTAGCTAATGAAGGGGAAATTCTGATTTAAACCAGATTTTGGTGGTTTCTATGTTATTAGTTCTTAATTAGTAGACATCTAGGAGTTTTTGGTCTGTGTAAATGATGGTATAGAAGAAAGGGTGATTGTAGGTGGTCTTGAGCATGAAGGAGAGGAGAAAAAAAAGGGATTTTAATTTGATTTTAACTATGAACTAGGTAAAGGATAACTAAGACTAACTTTCCTACAAATTAGTGCTAAATTATAGGGCATTATGCTAGCTGAATGGTCTTGTAGAGTGGCTGTTAATTTTAGACAGTAAAAATAGAGCAAATTTTGCAGAACTTAGCGCTGTTCTGCTACTGTTTCACTGTTATTCTGCTGTTGTTTTAGTGGTTGGACAATATAAGGCAATTCTGTCAAATTATGCAGTAAAACTTCCATGTATAACAGCAAAAATATTTCTCTCTTTATGCTCTGTTTTACTTACAAGTAGTTCTAGCTCTAGTGTGTTCTTTTAATTTCATTTTATTTGCATTTTAGGAAATTTTTGGGAATCATTCCTAACACCCTCCGTATTTTAGTTGCAAAAATAAAGGTAGTTAGTGCCACATTTGAGGTGAGTGTAATGACATTGTCTTATTTTCTCCTCGAAGCTTTTAATGTCATGATCATAGAGCTATGAATGAAGGTGATATGTTCTTGAATTCAATTCAACTACTCACATTCTTTTACTTAATGATTTTGTTGTTGAGTATTTCTTTCCTAGAATACGAGGCCTTAATTATTACGATAAAAGCCACCGTTTTGAGAATTCATGTGTTGTCAATGTTAACTAGAAATTAATATGGTTAAAATTGTATTAACTATGTTGTGTTAAAAATTTGAATGTATGTTCTGAATGTAATTGAGTACTGATGACCGTTGATGTGTGTATTTGGTTCATGGTGGTGCACCCCATAGAAGAAATTAAAGGAGTCACAAGGGTAGAGAAATCTCTTCTTGGAGAGACAAGGGTGGATGCAGCCAGGGGGTTGCGGGCAACGATCCGCTGGTACTGTAGACGACTCGGTTGGTAAGGGATTCGTATTATGCATTGTATAAATTATACTTCTTTATGATTCGTGATTGACGTGAGCCTTTGTGAATTGTTGTTATCCCTATGATGCTAGATGTGAAATTTAATTTTGTTAGATGATGCTATCTATTCATTGAGTATTTCATTACTCATCCTGTTATTTTACAATGTTTCAGAATCCGTAGCCAATGCAGGCGATTATCTAGGAAAGTAGCGAACTTACTTTTCGTCCCACCTTGTATTTTGGGTTGGCTTTTTGTACTTTATCTATTTTGTTGAACTCAGGTCGTCACTCTGTGATCACATAAGACTCTTAGGATTATGTGGATGGGCTATGTTGAAACTTGATATTTTGATATTATCTTAATATGAAATATTGTAAACTTACTATAAATTCCTGGGTGGCATTGTGGAAGTGTAATATGTTTTTGCATGATGTAAGCTTGAATTGCTTCCATTAGGTTCACGATGTGGTGGATAATTACTATCGTACCGATCACATTTTTGGGGATGTGACACTTTGGGTGTACACAATATACATGGAGATACATTCAGATCATTAGTAATTCCATCTCGTGCAACGAAAAAGGATTTTAAATTGCTAAACTACAAAAATAGCATTGGCATATTTTTATACATTGAGTATAAGTGTGGGGTTGCCTTTGAAATATGGACCTGTAACATAGTCCACTGTGATCCTCAATCATGGAACATTGTGTACTCTCCACTATTGACAATGCAATTGAGGCATTATTGTGGCTTCCCATTCACGAGTTCTTGGTTTTCAAAGAATCAAAAGATGAAGAAATTGTCGAAATGTATGACTATAATCCTTATTTTGTTACACTTTATAGATTCAGTGGTCTAAATACATTTCAGCGAATTTACAGTTGTTTTAGTTATTTTCCAACTTTCCTTTAAAGCGAATGTACTTCTATTGTACCAACCTTAAAAAAATAAAAGTGGCTATTTTTGTTGTTGTGTACTAGTTTTCATCTTTAACTTATCTAAAAGAGAATCAATTAACCAATTGTTATTTAAAAAAATCTTAAATTATTAACATAATTTTTTAAAACCAATTTAAATATTTAAATATAAAAATATAAAAATTATTTTAAATAAAACAAAATATTTAAAATTTAAAATAAATGTTATTTTATTTTTTATTTTTTATTTTTAATTAAAAAATGGTCTACTCAGTACTGAGTAGACAGGGAATCCCTGTAATATAGGAATCCCCTACACCAAGGGGTGCAGTGCAGGGCTCCTCCACTAACAGTATGCAGGATTTAGCACACTGTGGTACAGATTAAATCATCCACTGTTTTTCAAAAAATAAATATTTTTATAAATTATTTAAAAATATTTTATTTTATTTTTATCTGTTAAAAAATTAATATATAACTATTAAATGTTTACTATATTTTTAAATATTTACATCAAATTAAATCAATTGACTTGAATTTTAAAAAATATATTTTTTGTATATTAAAAAATAATATATATATATATATATATATGTTAAATCTTCTAATATATTTACATCAAACTAATGATGGATTTTAGAAAATTTAACTTTTTTTGTAAATTAAAATAAATAAATAAATATATATATATATATTAAAATTTTTTAAGATACGTCTAAATATTAGCATAAATTCACTGAAAACTAAGTTTATAACATAAGTTTAAATTACACATAAGATATAGTTTAGATTATACATTCCACACTCTTAAATTACAAGCTCCCTCTAATTCTTCCTCGTGTTCTTGTTCATGTTCTTGGTTCTTTGGCCTCCTCATTCTCTTATTTTTTTGCTTCCCACCATCGGTGTTATTGGTACCTTGTTCTCCATCAAGGTTGTTGTAGCAGGGATTTGAGTCGCTTAAGCTTGCCTCCGCCTGAAGTGTCTCTCATTTCTAGTAGCCATGCATGCTCGTATTTGTTGCATACTGACAGCAATCATTTGCCAATGACTATCATCGAGGGGCTACCCTAAAGAGACTTCCTCCATTAGCTTGGCTATGCTAGCCTAAATAAAAATGAAAAAGACGACACAATAATATAACTAATTAATAAAGCATTTAATTAATTCTACGAAAATAAATATTTTACCACCTGATTTAGCACTCCTGAATCTTCACTAATATAGCAACGGGTAACACCAAAGTACCACTTCATGTATGCTGATATGGGGCCCAGTATCAGATTATCTTGTAAATCATCTTGGACTACTCATGCATCACAACTCATCCACATGGAAATGGTCTCTTAGTGATGATTGTCCCAGTCATAATTGTGTTGTTTGCCTTCAGCTATTAGGTCATGATAACCTTCCATAACATCTCTCGATAGATCCCCTAGGATTCGTTACCTCCAGCCAAATTGACGCAACCTACAGTTAGGAAGCTGGATCTCGATGGTTCACGCCACTATGATGCCAAATCGCCCAGAATTGAATTTGTGGCAATTTGCAGTATAGTGATCCCCAGGTCGTATTCACTCAAGGAGCCTCACTTCTTGATACTAATTAATCGTTTTAAACACCTAACACCAATTAAGAGTACATAAATGTGGGGGGGTTTTGTAGCAGTACTAACAAAATAAATAAAACAGAACAGCAATTAAACACTACAACAGCAGCAAAATATGCAGCAACAGCAGTAACAGTAGCAGCAGCAGAAATTGCAAGATATTGACAGTAAAGAGACTATATAATCAGCCACTAGGATTCATGGGAGTGTAACTATCATTACCTAACTCATTGATTCAGTTTTGTTCTCATTCCATTGTTTGGTTCTTTATGAAAATGTTTCTAGAATAACATCTAGAATTTAATGCTACTAATTACAGTCAAGAACATCTCTCTACTATAACTAGATGCATTCAGTGGAATATCTCAACCAAACCAAGTTAAATATATCATTTAACTAGTCATTTCATCTCCCTCACTTTCCTAATCAGTCAAGCAAGGTTATGTCTTATATATATGTCAGTTTATGTTACATTCTCAAGCTCTAATTAGAATTTGACAGCAAAATAAACATGACAGCAAAACAGAAACGAAATGATATGAAAATGGAGAACAAAACACTTAACTTGCATTCTTAGTTCAAGCTACAACATCCCAGTGGTCTAGTGACTAATTACGATGAAAACTTAGCCCTCCATGAGAGCAAAACAGCAAACAACAGAAGCAAAAACAGAGAGGAAGAGAGAGCTGCGAATTTTCTAAGTCTGGTTGCCTAAAATGAAAGTATTCTGATTTCTAAAACTGATGCCCCTTCAATGCCTTAGAATATTCTACCCTAGATGCTTCCTCCATGATATGGCAGCACTTTGACAGCAAAACATCAGTATAATTAATGTTTCTGCAGCAGAAAGTAGGCATGGCAGTAGCAAATTTAATATTTCTGCAGCAGAAAGTAACAAACAGCAGCAGAACATAGGTATGGCAGCAGCAGAACAGCATGGAAGAATTGATATTTCAGCCTTGCTTTCTGACCTACGAAATTTAATATTCATGCCCTCAAATTCTGACTACACGGCATTCAATAAGAGTTCAAGTGGGTCCCATATCCGGCATATCCTAGTCAGCATCTGCATCATCCAAAAAGTGCCACATTAGCATCTAAATCATCATCTTTGTCCATGTCAGCATTTTTCTCTCTAAAATTAAAATTTGTAGGAATTAAATTGAGCATTTTACAATTCAAGTTCTAAAAATATAAAATTGAAACTCATTCAATCCATAAATAGTTTATACCCAATAAATTCCAAAACATAATAAAATTAGAGAATTGGCAACATTGGAATAGCCATAGGACTAAGATAGGGACTAAAAAGTATATAAAAATACCCGATATCACTCGACTACATCGAAGTAGATTAAAGGCACAATGGCTATAACACTTCCACCCCAGTACCACAATAATCTGAGATGTCTTAAACAAATGAATATGGCACCCAACAAATCCAAAAAAAAAAGAAGAAAATTTCACCTTTTAGATTATTATATTTTTAAAAGGATAGCCATATTGCTATATAATATTATATAGCTCCCAGTGACCCAAACAATCTAACATCTCCCTGTATCTTCCAATCAAAATAGTTGTGGGTGTTGGATGTATGCGAGAACCCTGTCACCTACAAAAATATTAACAAATCAACAATTGGCCAACACACTTTAGTCAAGAGACATAAATGCAACATATATACATGTAACCCAGAGGAGGCCGCAACCAATAATTCATTGGCAAAGGATTAAAGCTATGGGACTACATCAGGCTAAAAATTAGGAAATCTCGCGTATATCTACATATAGAGGAAGGCCATGCACCCTCCAATTTGTCTTGTGTCTTTTTGAGGCTGTAAAGCAAAGTTGTCTGTACAAAAATGCCAATACAATTGAGCCCTATGACATATGGCTGCAAACGTCAAAGTCGAGAATGAATGGAAAGAACTTCAAGTTTACATAGTTGGCAAATTGATCTGGCATTAAGTATCCACCAATTAATTGTAAAATCCAAGCTTTAGCATGGATTGCTATGATTGTTTTGTCTGCACCTTCAGGTAGCTCTCCAAATGTATCCGCAAGCCACCTCAATGTTACTCTTTACCTATCAATCTCTAATTTGGGCAGCATGACTCCTAAGGCTTGCAAACATAATTCCTTGATGTTGGTTAGGATAGGATTGCCAATTACTTGTTTTCTCAAAAATGGAATTCTCGGTAACATGCCTACGTCTTCTAATGTGATCATCATTTCACCCTTGGTTAGGTGAAAAGTATGGGTCTCTAGACGCCATCGTTCCACGAATCTCGAAACTAAGGCTTGGTTATATTGAAGAGATCCTAGAATAGACAAACCACAAAACCCAGCTTGCATGAGAAATGGGACAATAGCAAGCAGTGGGGGACTTTGAAATTGATCTTCACTCTATGATCAAACTACCAAGATGTAGTTGATCTACAAGATAATTTTTTTAATTAACATAAAGAAGTGAAATTATTAAATAATAACTAAGTACATAAGTAATCTATGTAATTTAAATAAGTGATACTTACTGAATTAATACTCCATAATGTCGAAGAAATATGTTGTTCTTGCAAATATAATAGACTTGGATCAATAGGGCTAGCAAGGATAGTGCCAGTATCATCTTGACCATGCTCCATGTGTGTGTATAGGTGTATAGGAGGAAGCTAAAATGCAAGTGGAAGAAGTAGGAAATGAGTGATGTGAGGCAAGTGAAAGAAGTAGGAAATGAGTGATGTGAAAGAGTGGGAAGAAAACTTTATACATATATAGGGGTAGTGAGTGTGGCGTATAGAAATGTACATGTGATGGGGATGGAGATATGTGATGTGGTCCCACATGAATGTGTGTGGTATGTAGATGTAGTTAGTAAGGAGGTTGCGTATGATTTATGTGAGTTTAGACAAATATTTTCACTTTATTTTTTGTCTTTCTAATTTTCTTTTAACTGAGTACGATTAGATATCTTTAATTTGATGTATCTTCAATTTTATTTAAGATATTTGAATGATTGACTATTCAGATATTTTGTGAAGAAAAATGGAAACAATATAAAAAAAAAATAAATTGATAGTTCTATATTAACATTTATTTTAATATAAATTAAATTATCTTTAACATAACAACTAAATTATTAAATTAATATAAAATATAATATAATATTACACATATATTTTTTATATAGTGATTAACGTCGTTAAATAACTTTTCAAACGATATAAAATAATTAAATAACTTTTCAAATGATATAAAATAATTTAGTATAATGTATTATAACCAAATCATATAAAATATATTTAAAGAAGTTGTAAATATTAAAATATAACATTTATATATGACAGTATCCAAAATCCACTAGTCTATCTTCCTTCAAATAGTCAAAGATTTTCTAAAATATGTTATGACATAATACGCATTGTCAAAAGGTGCATCGGAAAATTTTACATAAAGGTGATAGATTTTGCCATCAATTGTCATCTCTTTCATTCTCATTTGTACCTTAACTCATTTTTCTCGTCTCCACTCCTCTCAGCTTTTTTTTTTATCATGTTTGAAGAAAGAGCACATTAGCAAGAAAATGTACCTAATAGAGGAAGAATAAGAAGACAGACTACTATTCAACCTCGGAACCCTTCTTATTCTCCCAACACTAGTTTCGACAATGCCGCAAATACAACAAGCAGATGGCAACTATTTCCTTATTATCTTTTTTTGGCCCACAAAAAAGTATGCTTCCTAACTTTTATCCACCCGTGCCATGGCAATTTCAAGGAAACGTAACGCCTGTAGCCATCCTAATTACCCTCCAGCTAGATCACAACTACCATGACAATTCTACTCACACCATGATACATTTAATGTGCCACAGAATTATTCTCAAGTTCCAGATAACTCATCACCAGCATCACAATCATATCATTGCTCATCTACTTCCTCACATGCTTAATCTTTCTTGCAAAATTTGGGCTCAAGCCAACCTACAACACCAAAACCTCTAGTTTCAACTCCATCCGGATTCTCACCATCATCAACAGAGGTGACCACCGATAATGCCTCTCAAGATAGCAACATAATTACAAAGCAACTGATCACTCTTGATGGAAAAGAGTATTTATTTCACATTTTTCTATCTACCGTAATCTTGTCATCTATTTTTATTATAGTCACATTATATTTATTTTTCAATCACTTAAATGTATTTTATATTTATTTTAACTCAAGTTTTCTCCAAACCATAAGAAGATTCAAGCTCAGATTGTGTCCATTGTTAAAGGAGCATACAATAGACCATATACATGCTGATGAGATGTACTTGAAACACTAAAAATCTTTTGGTAGACAAAATTTCAAGTACTACTTTATTATCATTATTAATAACAAATTTTTTACTTAACATTATCATTTATTATTAGTTTACTATTGTTTTAGAAATATTATATTTGGTCACCACAACATGAAGATAATATTCGTGATATTTGGCAAAGCTGTGGGACTATGCACTTAAAAAATATGATATATACAGCATATAAAAAGAGTAATAAAAAACCAAGTTGGATAGGGAAATCCATTAGGAATCAATTGTTTGACAAATGGGAAACGTCGAATTTCAAGTAAATCAGCGAGCAAAAGAAAAAGAATAGATCTTTTGAATCCAGTGGGTTAGGCTCATCTTTTCACACTGAAGGCTTTATATCAATGGCAGAGCATAAGAGAAGATTGATATCTTATTTCATTTTTACTTCTCTATTTATTTGTTATTCACTGCTATATCTCAAATTATATATTTTATTCAATTTGTAACATAGACAAAGGAATTAGGAAGAGTGTCTATTGCATTTGAGTTATTTATTTAAACTCATCAAAAAAGACTGATCAAGGATGGGTTGAAAAAAATCTGAGAAAATATTTGTAAGTGTTCTTTTACATTATATATACTATATAATTATATAATACAACCTATTATTTTTTTTAAACTTTCAAAGGCTGAATGTCAAAGATTCCAGTCGTTAAATAGTTCTGAACACCAATTATCAGATCTTTATATATGGATGCAAGCAGTTATAAGGAAAAAAAAGGACAAGTATATGATTTATGAGTTGAGGCGTCCAAAATAGTTAGTAACACAACATCTGAATTTCATTTAAAAGACGGCTTATCAGAACTTGACTGGATTCGCTCCCAAGAATTTCAACAAGTTTTAAAAGCCATAGTTGTTCAAACTCTAAGTAAATCTAACAAACAAAACTTGAAACAATATGAGAAAAATATGGGATAACTAAGCAGTGAGATCAATAACATAAAAAGTAAAATAAATGCAATGCAAGGATCTTATCTACCATATCTACCTCTACAGGGATTTTATGTGAGTTTGAGTGATCAAGGAAATATGGAAGTATATCGACTGTATATGGCTTATGTAGACAATGCTTCAAATATTTTTATTCTGCTCAATTTTCCAGCTACTGTAGTCAAAAATGAGGAAAACGATGATTACAATGATGAAGATAAGGAAGATGACGAAGAATAAAAATTTGAACTAACCAACTTATTTATTGAAATTAATTATATTATTATATTAATTTTTGCTAATGAACAGATTATTTGACTTAATTCTTTCTTAGTTATATTTATTTATAAATATATGTAAACATTTAATACAATTATTATTATTAATATATTTAAATATGATATATAACAAATAATTATACATATATGTAAAAGCTTCTTCACAAAAACAACAAGGTAAATTTTTTTGACAAACTTATATGAATTTTAATATGATTTCCACCAATGGACATGTCTTTGTGTGGCTCAATAGTTAAATTCTGAAATTATAAATTTTTATTTTAAAAGTTTTATTTGCTTATTAGTGATAAATATTTATTTATCTAATAATAATTTCAGTTGTATATAAAAAAAGTAATTAGAAAATATTTTTATTGAAAAATGCAAATAAGTCACGAGATAACAAATGTTTAACGAGAAGTAGTGAAAATTTTAACGCGAAAACAATAGGCGCTCATAACAAATTTTCTTCGCTCGCATTCAAATTATTCATTTCCCTGTACTATATAATAAATCTTGTTCAATTGTTTATCAGACTTTTTTATCACAATCTTCTATTCATCATTTCCTCTTCTATTCTTTTTGCTCTTTTGTCTTCTCTTCTTTGTCTTCTGTTTATTTCTTCTCATTTGTTCCTGCGATTCAGATTTGCACCAATGACAAAGTTTAGTTATATTCTTTGTAATATCCCAAGAATTTATATGAATATTTAAAATCTATTTTGAAGTTTATTGAAAAATTTAATTATATGAAAAATGTTCTTTTTGAATTAGTGAAGGAAATTTAGGAAATTTTTACAAATTCTCAAGGACTAAAGTGAAAAGAAAAGAAAATATGGAGTACTTTTGAGAAATGACCAAATAGGAACCTGAGAGGAAAAAAGAGCTTATGAGAATGAATTATGAGTCCGGTACCGAAAGGATGATGGATTTGAGGTTAAAATGGAGTATGAGAAATTGAAAGTGTAATACCCCGAAAAAAAATCCGTGATTTTCGGGTATTACGTGGAGCTAATTTTGTAAAGTATTTTAGGCTAAAGATATTTTTCTTGTGGTGTGTATGCAGGAAGATTTAAGGTTTGGGCATTGCAAAGTTATGGAATATTGAGTGGTTGAGAATCGAAGTGTATTGGTGGAATCGAGGGCATTAACGGAGTTGAAAGACTGGTTGAATGCAAAGAGAGACTAAAGTGAAATACAAAAAATTGTGTGACACCTAGGATTTAGAAACACCCGAGATAAGATTTTACAAATTTGCTTTTACCAGTCTTCACTGAGGGTCAACTGGAGGGCAAGTAGTAATTTTACCCCGGGCGAATATATATAGGTAGCCTTGCCTTTTTTTCATCATTTTCTCCTTTCCTCTCTCTTTCTTCACTTTCTCTCATCTCTTTCTTTCTTCCTTCTCTCTACTTTCTCTCTCTACTTTCTCTCTCTACATTCCAACTCCACAACTGAGCTTTGAAGGATGGATCTCAGGCAATGGGGTCAGCCTCTAGCAGCCAGCAATGTAGGGAAAGAGAAGAATTGAGGTAGGAATTCCTATTTCTCAAGTTTTTCCCTATTTTCTAGTTTTAAGGGTATTTAAGGTAAAATCAAGATTATGTCTCCGTTTCTTAATTAAAATTGGTGCTTTTGGTGTCTAAATCCTCCTTAGACATCAAAGGTGAGATCCCATGGAAGAAATCATAGAAAACAGTGGAGATTTGGCTAGATCTAGGCCAAATCCAAGAGAAATCTCAGAAGATCGCGATCGTGGCGCCCAGGCACTAGCTCCGACGCCTAGGCACTAAGGTTCAGAGGGTTTTGGGGAGAAAGAAGGGCTTGACACCCAGGCGCCAGGTGTGGCGCCTGGGCGCTAGGCTTATGGTGGGCGCCTAGGCCCTATGTGTGGCGTTCAAGTGCCAGGTGTGTTGGGAAACCTTGGCCTATTTTCAATCAGCCATAACTCCTTCATTCAGACTCCGTTTTAGGTGAACTTTATATCATTAGAAAGGTCTTTGAGTCTAATTTCCAATGGTATAAGTTTCATTTAGATATTCATTACTAGTTAGGAGTTATGACTTAAGATGTGTGTTAAGGTCGGGAGTAATGGTAGGAAATTTCTTTATTTTATAACTTTGATGGTTTTTACCTGATTACAATAGGGATGGTCGAGGCACAAGGTGGGAGCGCCGAGAGTGTCAAATCTAGGTGAATAAGCAACCTTGCAAAATTAATTTACTAAATTAGTCAAAGCACAATATAAATCCCATTTGCATTATTTGTGAAATTGAGAAGATTACCAGTGTATGTTCAAGTTGAGAAAAAATCATAATATCATTGAGAATTATTTTATTACCTTATGTGAATTAATTTCTCTAGTTGACTAAATAACTAGATGTGGTAGTTCCTTGAAAAAATTGAAACATTTTGTGAGAATATGATTATATGTTATGATTGTGATTATGTTTGATGCATGAATAAGGGGAGGGATTGATCACCCAACAGACTTGAATAAGGTGAGAGATTGATCACCTAATAGACATGAATAAGATGAGGGATTGATCACCAGACAGACCTAAATAAGATGAAGGATTGATCACCCAACAGACCTGAATAAGGTGAGAGATTGATCACCTAACATACCTTAATAAGGTGAGAGATTGATCACCTAACATACCTTAATAAGGTGAGGGATTGATCACCCAACAGACCTAAATATACTAATTAATAAATCTATGGATAAATATTCCTAAGGATAAACATTGGGGAGCGTAAACCTATTGAGCACCAACTGATTTTTGGGCTTAATATGGTTGTGAGAACATAAGTTCACAAGGTTTTCAAAAATAAAAAGAGCGTAAACCTATTGAATAACAATGATTTTGGCTTAATATGGTTGTGAAAACGTAAGCTCACAGGATTTTCAAAATTGACATAAAATGTTGGTGTCTATACATATAAATACATTGAATGTATTGAATTAATTGATACCTTTTGATCAAATTAGCAATGTGGTATTTGTGCTTGTGATATTTTCATGTACAGTTGTTTACTCACTGAGTTTTGATTAACTCACACTCTCTATGATTATCTTTTTAGATACAGTGGTTAAGGAGGAGGATTAATAGCCTTTAAGGTTATACTCCACTTTTCTCTAGTGAACAAATATATATTAATTTGGTAAGGATTAGGAAATGCTCTGTAATCTAGTAGGTCACCTAGGCTTGCAAGGTTGTATAGTTCTGTGTAATGTATGAATGTTGAACATTTTCTGAATATGTATGCAAAATATCTTTCTTTGTGGACCCTTTCTCATTGTCATGACTGCGGCATGACCATGGGATTAGGTTCCATAAAAGACCTTCTAGAGTGGAGTGTTCTTTTTGTAACTTACCTTTCGATGGAGTTAGTTAGAAATAATTTTGTTACAATAAGAAGTAATTGATTTCATGTGTAGAACTTTGGATCTTGTTGGAGGCATGATCCTTATACCAATGGAAGAGGTATGACCTAAGAAGCTCTGTGGTCAACTAGGACATCTAGTGAGTCTTGGGTGAATTGATTATTTAATTTGATCAATATGTTTTAGTTAGGCTAGTTAATTAGAAGATTTATTTTTATTTATTTTGTTATAAATATTCATAAATAAACAAAGGTGGTAGAAAATGAGATGTTGGTTAGGCTTACAGTAACACAGGTCTTGTGTCAGCGTGCCAGTCATGTGCCTGGAATTTGGGTCGGGACATCTATAATTCTAATACATAATAAACTTAAGTGCTCTTAAAGTATTCAATCAATCTTTACACCTTTCCCCTTATACTCAGCCCCTGAAATGGTTAGTTGGAAAAACACAAAAAGGTAAGATAAGGGTATCTCAATAGCTAGCATAATTTTATAAACATTTATAAATATATCATTTCAGTCATAAAAGCACTTGTATCATAAAAATCAGTCCATGTAATATAAATTCTCAGTTCAATGCAATAAGTTGATGAAAAATTATAAAAATCAGTCCGTGTAATATAAATTCTGGTTCAGTGCAACAAGTTGATGAAAAATTAGCAAGCTGATATATAAATAAACCATGGAATCAAGAATAGTTGGTGGCACACTCACCAACATGGAAAAGATAGTCTGCAGAACTGCTTTTTCCAAGCTGAATATGAGAGAAAGGCTACTGCAGTCCTTTAACTCAAGCTATAAAGATTCCAAGCTAAAACATGGAAATATAATTTCCAAAGTGACATGGAAATAGAATTTCCAAGCTGACATGGAAGCAGAGCTCCTAAACTAAACATAGAAGTAACTTCCAAGCTGATAACATGCTAATGTCATCATTAAAAAAAAATATTTCACTTTAAATAAAACTTCATGGACATATATAATATTCAAGTAGTAAATCAAGCTTTTATGAATTGCTAAACTATCTGGACTTTGTAGTTTAACCTTTTAGCTCAAATGGCTATTCAATCTTTCTTGAAATTTGTTTCACGAATTCTGACCTATTCAAATAGTATATATAACCTTATTTAAAATATTAAATAAAAAGATTCTATAATATTATCTTTCCCTGTTCTTCTTAAATTCCTAATTCTATCCTAAATTTCTATTCATTGGGTTTCATCTTAATCTCATATTAAACCAATATTTTTTATAATATTTTTGAGATGATATGTATAAATAAATATCATTAATTTAAATAATATGTATATATATATATATATATATTTAAAAGATCATATTTATACACAGTTAACTTTCTAAAATAAACACATATGTGTGTATATATATATATATATATATATATTTACATGTATACATAATTATATAAAACTAATTTTGATTACCCATATATATAAAATATATAACTTAATCAATTAATCAAATACTTATTTATTTGTAAATAATTTATATACATGTAAACTTATAAAGTTAATACATTCACTTATGTATCTAATTATATATATATATATATATATATATATATATATATATTAGTATATAAATATACTAAAGTAGCATAAGGATATATAAAAATATATGTGTATCATGCAGCTAAATTTAATTATCCATATCTAAATATATGGCTTAATTAATCAAATGTTTATAAATTGATATATATGTAATTTTATAAAATCAACATATACATAAGTTTAGGTGACCATATACTCATATATGAGTATACTTAGATATATATAAAAATAGTGGTGTAACATAGATGACATTATTTAGCAAATATAAAATATACTACATATGTATTTATTCATGTATAGGATATGGATACAGGTATAAATATAATTTTATAAATTTTTACATAATGATATAAATAGATAATTTAATTAAAATAACTTAGTTTTTAGTTAACATATTACATAGAATTAGATTATAGTTAAAACTAGATTTTTCTTAAATTTCTTTAATGAGTAATTACAAACTTTTCTGTTATTCAGCTAGGTCCCTCTTGCAATATTTTCCCTTTTTCCTTTGGAAAATATAAGCTCATAATTAGTTTCTTCTAGGTCCCTAGTCCTAGAATATATTTTTTTCTAAAATTAAAATAGCTTATATAAACTTTTCATTTCTTTTAGTTTAGTCCGCATTATGTGTTTCACGCTTTTGCTTGTGAGTCAGAAGCTAAAACCTGCCCAGATTTCATTCTCAGGTGTTTTTAGGACCTATGTGACCATTTCTACCCATAAACTAAGCTAAAGAAGCAATTACATCAAAAACTCAAATTTTCTAAAACTTACACGAGAAGTCACGTGAATGTGGGCTGGTTTGACTGGATTTTCCTACTGGTTTTCTTCTCTATATTACTGGAAATCCTTCCTTTAATATTGGGTAGGCTAGTCATTCAACAATTTCCCAAAACACTCAAAGAAAACAAGGTCTAAAAGTTCCTACACTCTCACAGTTTTCTACTATGTTTTTATGCAGGAGAAAAAACAGAGCTTGTTGTCTCTCGGCTTTTGGTGTGTGGAAAAGGGAAGGAAAGCTAACTTATTTATAGAAGAGGATGGGAGGCAAGTAGTGATGGTATGAGTTGTCTAGTCGAAAGTCTACAATTTCTGCTGCAAACTGGAAGGTTTAGCTGTCATGGATACACTTGGGTTGAGAATTTGCTGTCATGAATTTGGTCATGCATTTGGCGAATATGGCTTACGTGTGTGAGTTCTATTTTGTATGCTTGATGTCTATGTGCTGTCAATTGGCCAAAAGTGATGGAGATCATAGAGGCTTCTTTATTCTTCAGTGCACTCCATGCATATTACGTGTTTTTCTTCCATTTTGCTGTCAAGTGCTCTTTAAGGGCCGTGAGCTGTCATGTGCTTTTCCTTTCTTATATATACATATATATATATATATATATATCTATTTTTTTTTATGTATTCTCTTCTTTCCACCGAGAATGATAGGTTGCACCATCTATATATATACATATATATATTTGTTATTTTAAATCCCATTTCTATCTTTCTATATATATATATATATATATATATATATATATATATATTATATCATTATTATATATGTACATATTATTACTAGTATCACCATATCTATGTTATGCACAAGGCCACTTATATATATATATATATATATATATATATATATATATATTTACACAGATTAGTATAATCATCATTTTATAGTTATTATAAATTTTTATAATCAAGTCTTGGGGTAGGGACCAAATTGAAGATAATATGAAATACTTAATATTCAATAATATTTTATTTTCCTTTTTTTTTGTCCTAAGAATTTCTTTTGTATTAAAAATTCCTCCTAAATATTACATACCTAATATTTAGTAATAATCTCTCATAAAAAATATTAAATATTTAATTATTAATAAATCAAGATGTTACACTAGGATAGCTAATCAACTGGTCAATCTCAGATTTCTAACAATGTCAAATTTTAGATGGTACAAAGATATATTCTTAACAAAATTATACAATAGATCTGACAGTAATCAAGATTATTGGAAAGAAAGGGTCATAGGAGGTCTTCCAAATTTATTTGCAAAAAGAGTTAAAGAAAATATCAAAAAACAATGTAATAATATAATATTATATGAACATATGACTTTTGGAGAATTAATTAATTATGTTACTAATGAAGCCATAACATTATGCAATGATTTGAAACTTCAATATAAATTCAAAAATGAACTCAAAAATAGCCGTAGAGAATTAGGAAATTTTTGTGATCAATATAGTATAGAAAAGATCCAAGCCCCCTCATCAATATACAAAAAACACAGAAGATTAGAAAAGTAGAAACCTTTTAAGAAACAATACTGTAGATACCCTAAAAAACCTATTAGATTATTCCAAACAAATAAGACTCCTCAAAGCTCAGAAAAATTTAGGAACAAAAGCTCAACAAAACATAATAGGCAAATTACTGATCATAAACATATAGTTTGTTTTAAATGCAGGAGGTATGGTCATATATCAAAACATTGTCAGCTTAAGAAGAAAATTAATTTATTAGAAATAGATGATAAGTACAAACAGAGTCTAATGAGTATTTTATTAGAAGACCAAAACTCTGAATCAGAGTATGATACTAGTGATGTTAATAATGAAATTTATCAAATAGATCATCAGAGTAGTTTATCAGAAAATTCAAAATATGAAGAAGACAACCAATCAGAAGGTATAGGAATTTGTAGTAGTAGGGATTCTACAAAAACTAGTTGCTCGAAAACTCTTAATTTTACTAACAGAGATAAGATCCAAACTCTAGTAAAAATTATAAATAAGATAGATAATGAAGAAATAAGAAAATAATATTTAATAAAATTAAAAGATATAGTTGATTCAGAAGAACCACAACCAAAACCAGAAATCAAACCCTATAAAGTTTAAGAAATAATTCATAGATTTCAAAATAAACTAGTTGAAGAAAATGTTACAATAAAAGAGTTAAAAGAAGAGATCAAAATTATTAAAGAAGAAATTCAATTATTAAAACAAAAAGACGTAGATTTATCATTAGATATATTAAGTATAATGGCTAGAAAAAATACCAATAAAGAAGATGACAAAGAGGAAACAGTAGAAACTAGTTCAAAACATAGTAATAATTATTTAAATATAATCTCTAGGATTCAAGTTCAAAAATAGTATTGCCAAGTGACCTTAACAATTAATAAAGAATATAATTTAAAAACAATAACTTTAATGGACTCAGAAGCAGATATGAATTATGTTTAAAAAGGATTAATTCCTACTCAATTTTATGAAAAAACTACAGAAAGCCTTAGTGTCATAAGAGGTAATCAACTGCCCATAAGATATAAATTATCAAATGCTAAGATCTGTAATAAATGAATGTGTTTCAAGACAACATTTGTGTTAATTAGAAATTTAAATGAACCAATGATTTTAGCAAGCCCCTTTTAACTTTAATTTATCCTTTTAAGGTTTCAGAATTAAGAATATCAACAGATATATCAGGAAAATAATTTTTTTTTTGAATTTTTAAATCCTTCAAAAACCAAAGACGTTAATTTATTAAAATCATTAGCTGTTTCAAAAATAAATTTAATAACTAAGAAATAGAATCAAATAAAAATGTTAAATAAGGAAATTCATTTCAAAAAGATAAAAGAACAAATAGAAAAACCCAATGTTAAGGATAGAATAACCCTTGTTCAACAAAAATTTGAGAAAGATTTATGTTTAGAACATGCAAATGCTTTTTGGAATAGAAAAAAAAAATATGTAGTAGCCTTACCATATGAACCTAGTTTTTCAGAAAATAAGATTCCTACTAAAGCTAAACCGATCCAAATGAATAAAGAAACTTTAGAATATTGCAAAAAGGAAATTCAAGATTTGTTAGATAAGAAATTAATTAGACCTACTAAATCTCCATGGAGTTATTCAACATTTTATGTTCAAAATCAAGCATAAATAAAAAGAGCAGCCCCTAGAATGGTCATTAACTACAAACCTCTCAATAAAGTGCTAAGATGGATTAGGTATCCAATTCCTAATAAAAGAGACTTAATTTCTAGAATTTAGCAAGCTTCTTTATTTTCAAAATTTGATACGAAATCAGGATATTATCAAAGCTGAACCAGATAAGTACAAAACCGCCTTCACCATTCCTTTTGGTCATTATGAATAGAATGTTTTGCCATTTGGTCTCAAAAGTGCTCTTTCAGAATTTCAAAACATTATGAATGACATTTTCAACCCTTATACTCAATTCACTATAGTCTATATAGATGATGTCTTAGTATTTTTCAGATCAATTGAACAACATTTTAATCATCTTAATCAATTTTATGAAATAGTTAAGAAAAATGGTCTAGTAGTCTCTGCTATGAAATAAAAAATAGATATATATTTATACATATGATATTTGTGGCTTCACATACACATACATAGAAGTAAATTATTTTGTTTAATTTTAACATATGTACAAAATTTGTATTTATAACATTTAGTTGTAGATTTTGCATAAATTAATTTATGAAAAAGAAGTAAATATATATTTATAAATATTTAAAAAATTATACATGATCACAAATATTTTTATTTTAAATTTTAAAAAAAAATTTAAACAAAGCATGTGTGGCTGGACACACAATCAAGCTACACTGTTAGTGTGGCTCGACACACTATGTGTCGAGCTACACAAATATAGTGTGGGAGTGTGTCGAGCCACACAAATATAGTGTGGCTCCACACACAATGTGTCAAATTACACTTATACCACTAATTTTTTTCTTTTTAAGTTTTTAGAATTTTTTTATCAATAAAATTTATATTATCAAAAATATATTATAATATTTTATAAATATTATTATTTTAAAATTTTTTGATAAAAATTTTAGCTGAGCTGATAACATTTGTTGTGTGGCTTGATGCATTTTTTTTAGTTTTATAAATTTTTTTTATCAATAAACTTTATGTTGTATAAAAAATATTTTTATGTTTTATATAAATTAATGTTATAAGTATTTTATAAATAAAAAAATGGATATATATTTGTAAATATGATATTTGTGGCTTTACATACACATATATAGAAGTAAATTATTTTGTTTAATTTTAATATATGTACAAAATTTATATTTACAACATTTATTTATAGATTTTATATAAATTAATTTATGAAAAAGAAGTAAATATATATTTATAAATATTTAAAAAAATTATACATACTCACAAATATTTTTATTTTAAATTTTAAAAAAATTTAAGTAAGTATGTGTGGCTAAACACAGATTCAAGCCACACTAACAAGTGTGCCTCAACACACAGTGTGCCAAGTCACACAAATATAGTGTGTGTGTCGAGCCACATTTAGACCACTAATTTTTGTTTCTTTTTAAGTTTTTTTTAAAAAAATTTTATCAATAAAATTTATATTATCAAAAATATATTATAATATTTTATAAATATTGTTATTTTAAAATTCTTTGATAAAAATAGCTAAGCTTATAACAATTGTGGTTGTTTGCATCGGGACATTATACAATTGATTTTTTTTAGTTTTATAAAATTTCTTTATCAATAAACACTACCAGAAATTCAATGATTAGCGATGGAAAAATTCGTCACTAAATTAATGAAATTTTGTCGCAAACCTATTTGTGATAGATTTTATGACCCAAAAAAATTTGTCGCTAAAACGTCCATCAGGTTTGCGACGGATTTTACGACCAAAAAAAATTTGTCGCTAAAACGTCCATCGCAAATTATTTGTGACGGATTCGTGTCCATCGTAGAATTAGCGACTGAATTTTTCCGTCGCAAATTTGAAAATCCGTCGCAAATAAATTTCAAGAATTTGCGACGGAAAATTTTTCGTCACAAATTTGAAATTCCATCGCAAATTTGTGACAGATATTATCGTCGCTAAATTCTTCGCAAATTTGCAACGGATATTTTCGTCGCTAAATTCGTCACAAATTTGTCAAATTTTTAGACAATTTTTTTTATATATTTAATCAATAACAATAATTACAAACTTGATTTGAAACCTGTGAATAAACATTAATATAGAAAATAGCTTCAACCAGCATTTACAACAAAAAAACTTTACATATTTGTATATAACAAAATAATTTACATATTTCTTCATGATCCATCATCATCATGAGATACAAAATTATCACAAAATATAAGTTGCTATAAATAAAATAGTCAAGGGGGTGATCCGGGAGTTGTGTCTCATCATCATCAGTAGGAGTATCCATCTGCCTGTCCATCGAATTGATGAAGCAGTCTATCATTGCATGCATCTCACTGATGACAGTCACCTGACTCTCCAGCACGTGTGTCTGGGCATCAATTTTCTCCTTATGAGTGTTGATTTCCTCCTTATGAGCCCTAAGCTCATCCATCATAGGCTCCATTCGACGTTGTAGCTCTTCCTCAAAGTCGGGATGAAGACCTGATAGTGGGACAAAATAGGAACTAGAGCAACCTATCTCACTGGTTGCAGAGTCGGGCAAGTGGATCGGAGTGGAGAGGAAGCTGACAAGAACGAGACATCAAGTTCAATGGCTGACTGTCAAGACTTGAGAAGTGGCTGACTGTTGCAAATGGTTGGAGACGCAACAGGCAAAGACTGACTAAGAGAGGATAAGAGCAGGAAATAAGAATGAGAGAAAATATAAAAAATAAAAATATATAGTATATTTAAAATGCCAGACGAATGAGGTTTGCCTTTCGGGGGCTCCGCCCTCGAGCCCGCTGATCTACTCTGCATAAGGGGCATTATAGTAAATGCATATAAAATGTTTAATTGCATATAAAGTGCTAGATTATGTGAATGTTAATAAATGTGTTTAACATATATTAGTATATAAAGCTTTTTCCTTCCTTGTTTAACCAATGTGGGGCTTAGCTCACTTTTTTGAAATATAAAGGCCTTTACAAGGCTATTTTCACAACAAGATTTAATTTGAAATTGTGGATAGTATGAGTTGTGATGAATTATCAATTATCGACTAATTTCTTCTTTATTTCCTTTACTTATTGTTATGAATTATCAATTATATTAAGTGACAGTGCAGAATAGGGACCCAAGTGAATAAATTAAAAAATTTATAGGGGTTGATTTTAACAAAAAAATATATATTCTCAAACTAAAGTCCTATATGAAGTAGTATAGGAGTTTATATCAAGGAAAGAACAAAAGAAAAATTTTATCTAGAAAACAAAGTAAATAAACAAAAAAGTTTTGATTAAATGGTGAAATTAAAATAAAATCTGGTTGAAATTATGAATTCATTTTATTTGAAACTTAATTATAATAGATACTTAGTTCATTTTAATTGTAATGGATACTTAATTGATTTTGTTTAAAACCAATAATTTTGTTAATAATTCATTTTATAATTAAAAAATTTTGTAATTCATTTTATATTTATTAATTTGATAGCATGCAATTTCTTTAAAATTATAATTCAAATTAAAATTCTCACATTATGATAATGAGAGTAGTTAAACACAATACCGGAGTGGATACCGAACTTGAGACAAAGCCAACCAGGCGAGAAAGACCAGAGGAAGTGAGTGGTTGAGTTGAGAGGAATCCAACTAAGAGAAAGAGAGATAAGAAGGAGTGAGTACTGAGAAGTAAGACTATGATTAACTAAGATAAGAAAACGATAGAAAATAAAAAAATATAGTATATATAAAGATGATAATTTTATATAAATATTAAATTAATGAAATAAAATCTAAAAATTTATTTTAAAATGAAACTTAATTTTTAGGAGGTATAATTTTTATTTTTCTCTACAATT
The DNA here is from genome assembly GCA_037074585.1 of Biancaea sappan. Lineage (NCBI taxonomy): Eukaryota > Viridiplantae > Streptophyta > Magnoliopsida > Fabales > Fabaceae > Biancaea > Biancaea sappan. Next base: position 27,207,876 of record CM073495.1, read on the forward strand.
TGTAATTATTAGTAAAGATAATAATTTTATTAAATATTAACAAATAAAATAAGAATTAATTAGTATCTTATAAATCATTGATTGTAAAACTACTTTCAGAATATGTATTATTTATATTTGTAACAAAAATATTTTATAAATATATTAACCACTTTTACCTACACTATATTTTAGTTTGTTTGTAAATATTTTGTAAATATATAACTTATTATTATTTGGGTCCTTACATCCTTTCTTTAAAAATTCTAAATCATCCCACAAAATTTCAAATTTATTTTATTACTACTTATTTAACTTTTTTTACTAGAGTAATATCCCTACACAATCTTTGTAAATTTTTTAAAATAAATCAGTAATAATTTAATATTATTTTATTCCAAATTTAGAAAAAAAATTTGATATTTTCAAATATTAAAATTTTTAAGTCTCGTAAATTTCTCAATTTCATGTTAAAAATCCATTGTGGGCTACCTTAAAATACTCGAGTATTACAAAATAAATTCTCTCATTAACTTAGTAATACTTCATATATTAACTTAGTAATACTTCGGATGTTGAAGCTGGATGGTTCTCTAAAGTGATTTTATTAGGATTTTTTTAATTAAATTAATTTAAATTATTATATATATTTAATTCAAAATATATATTTTATCGTATTTTTTATATATAATATATATTTTATTATTAGGCAATAAGACATATGTACTTTTTTGTAAAAACTCCTTAAATTTATTTTATTAATATTTATCTTTTTCAAGTGATTTGATAATTGGAGGAAAATATGAAAAAGAATGAGAGGAAATAAATATTTGCGACAGAATTTACAACGAAATTTTGTGTCGTAAAACTAAAAATACTTTACGACAGAATTTTGCGTCACAAAACTAAAAATACTTTGCGATGAAAAATAAATATTTGTGACAGAACTTTGCGATGGAATTTTCCGTCGCAAAACCAAAAATCTTTGTGACGGACTTTTGACACAAAAAAATTCTGTCGCTAATTTGTGACAGAATTTAGCAACGAAAAAAATGTTTGCGACGAAATTTTGCGATGAAATTTTTCATCGTAAAACTAAAAATAATTTGCAATGAAAATTTCAGTTGCAAAATTCTATCACTATTATTAGCAACGGAAATCTAATCAGTGACAGAAAATTTTCATCACAAAATCCGTCGCAGATTCTGTAACATCCCAAATTCTTATATTTATTAAATATAGGCAAATTAGTGTTTGAAGGAATATTATGAAAAGAATATTTTTAAAGAGGAAAATTTGTAAATGGAAATAGAGTGATTTTTTTTTTCATAATTAGAGGTTGGAGAAAAACTAGAGAAAATATTAGAAATAAATTTTGGTATCAAATTGAAAATTTTCCTATATGACCAAGGACTAATTTGCAAGGACATAAAAGTATGAAGGGCCTATCAAGAATATTAGCTAAGCCATTTGAGATGGCATTTCATTATTAAACTACGTAAGAAGGCATGCATATTACTCTTTAAGTGATATGTGGCTTCATCCTCATTCTACATGTAGCCTTGAACAAGGTAAACAAGTGGCATTTCCTTCCATCACCTTGCTTTCTCTCACATGCTCACATGGAAGCCTTCATCTTGGACAGCCTTCTCTTTGCTTTAGTAGATGTGTGCCTTCCATTTTGTAGACAAGGGGATGAAGATTCTGAAAAGAGCATGTGGGAGATAGAAAAAGAAAGGATGGTGCATGTGGAAAATGCTAAAGAAAGAATTTGGCATGTGAAGCTTTCGCAAGCACTCCTTTTTTTTTTCTGTGTATGCAGAGAATATACAACACCTTCATGAACTTATCCTCCACGTTAGGAGCAAAAGGATATAGGAAATGCAAAAAAGAAGTAAGTGGGAAGAGGTTGTGTTTGTCTCTCAGCCAAAAGCAGCAAAACCGTGACAGCTTGTGGGAAAATGGGAACATGTTGCACTTGAACCCGTGGAAGGCTTGGGTGATCTGTCACAATGCTTGGCCAGCCACCTAGAACCACTATACTTGCCTTAGGGGACACCTACTCCATTCCTTAGCCACTGAAGAGTGAATGCCGAGAAGTGCAATTTAAGATGTAAAATGAGGAAAAAGAAAAATTTAGAAATCTGATATATCTCTCTGCTGTACAGCCACGTGAACCATGTCTATGTTTTATATAGCCCTTAGCTTCATTTCTTGGTTGTACTAAGAGACAATCCGAGAGAGAACAAGAGAGAAAACAGTAGCATTTTTGTGCTATAGTAAAGAGGAAGAGAGTTTCCTTCTATGGTACAAGACGTGAGAGTAAGGAAGCTCTTAAACAATTCTTTTTAATCCAAACCAACAAGCCACCCTTGGGCAACTTTGGGGTGACCAAAAGGACCATCTTAGCAGTGGATTTGAGGTCCCAAATACACATTCACAGCAGCAAAAAGAATGGCATAAAAGTGCAGAAAAACAAAGGAGGAAAGTAAGCTTGGAAATCTTGGGTAAGCTCTAAATCCTTTTTTTAGGCTCGCATGTGTTTAAGAAATGATAAAACATGTCTTAGAGAGTCCCTAGGTGAGTTTGGGAGAGCCATGCAGCAAGAAGAATGGAAAAACATGGAGTCTAGAGGTATGCATGCATGATAGGGACTAAACTGAATAAAATCAAAAGTTTTTAGAAGTAGCTATAATTTCGAAAAAAGATATATTTGTAACTGATAGACTTAGGGGAAACTAAATATGGTCTTAGATCATGAAAAAGATAAGGGAAAAATAATTATTGAGGACCTCAGTGAATGAAATGAAAAGTTGGAAGGAAAGAGTAAAAATTCTGAAAATGTCCAGATTTAGTATATATGGGATTTTAGTTAAAATTTGATGGAATTTACCAAATTTTGAAGGTTACTTATATGGTTAAAGTTTGCATTAAGGACTAAAGTAAATTAATTCAAGGTTGTTGAGGAAAAAGGAAATAGGGTGGGAATTTGAGAAATAAATTAGAAGAAATTTTAGCTGATTATAATTATTTGAATTTGGGACTATAAATGAGATTATAGATATTACGTAATTAATTTTTGAGGTAAAAGATTTAATTAATTATGAAATAGTAATTTTAATCTCTTCACTATTAGGATATTTTTTTAGCTAATTATATTTAAATTTGGGATTTGAAATAAGATTGTGAATAATACATAATTAATATTTAGTGCATAGAAATTTCATTTAAAAATGGAATAGTATTTTAAGTATTCCATATTAAGATTTTAATAGCCAATTTATTTTATCAGCACCTTGGAAAAATTTCGAGCAGAATCGGTACGAGACGGTAAATTCAGGTAGCCAGTTACATTTCATAAAAGCGTTGTTCATATATTTTGAAATTGTTTTATACTGAAAATGATTTAATTATGAATTATGTGATATTCAACTCTATGCATTGTTATGTATATATTTGTATTATTATTATACTCATGTGCTAAGGCAGTGTACGCCAAGCATCTGGGGTACGACGGTACGCGCCAGTATAAGACTTGCCATGGTTAGGGCAGAAGCAGCTATGCATGACGATGCTAGTGTCAGTCTTGCTGACCTTAAGCCACAGGGTATAATTAGACCCTGGTGGTAGGCACTAAGAAAATGATCCTTGGCACCACTTGAGGTGAAACAGACTCTTGGGGTATTAAGACCAAGGGATAATCTCTGCATGACAGTGGCATAGATGAGTTGAACTGAATTATGAATGATGTTATGAACTTCCTTTTATGACTGGGAATGGTTCTTGTTTTCAAGATTAACTACTGGCTACTGAGATTTCTATGTCTCATGATTTTGTACTGTATTAACCATTTCCAAGTGCAAATCAAGGTGAGAATAGCGGGGTTGCAGCGGGGAGTCAGTAGCTGTAGCCTAGATTTTATAGTTTTTATAAAATAATTAAGACTTAATCTCCAGTGATATGTATATATGTCGAAATGATGGTGATGTAACGCATGTGATGATGATAATGGTCCCTAGTTGCTTTTAGTTATGGATTTGAGATCTTTAAAATTTAAGGTTTGAGAATTGCCATAATTATTCACTAAGGAACCTTATCTTAAAAATCTTTTATCCTGGAGATAGTTTTGTGAAAATTTGAGGTGTTACAGATTCCCAATATTGCAATTTCAAATCAGCGATGGAATTTGCGACGGATTTATGAGGGAAATTTTCCATCGCTAATATAGGCTTTTCTTGTAGTGAAACTTAATATTGTGTAAAAAATATTTTTATGTTTTATATAAATAAGTTTTATAAGTATTTTATAAATGAAAAATTGGATATATATTTATAAATATGATATTTGTGGCCTCACATACACATAAACATATATGTGCTCGACACACATAATTATTACTGTAATTTATAATTAAAAATTTTAAAGATTTATATTTTTATATCAATTAATTCTAGTATATGTATATTTTAGATGAAAATTAGGATTATATTAATATATTAATTTTGAATAAGAAAATACGTTTAAGCAATAAACAAATAATTTTTAAAAAATGATCACTTTATTTGTGGACTACAGAATAATTAAAAAGTATATATTATTTGTAAAGTACAAAACATATAAAAAGTAATAAACATTTCATACAAAAAAAATCAGTCATCACTTGTAGAATGTTCTTCATTTTCTTCTTTGCTGTCATCTTCATCCTCATTTTTATCTTCATCTATGTCTGTATCTTGGTCATCTTCTTCTCCACCTTCTTCTTCCCTCTCTTCTTCTTCATCTTCCGCCTCAGCTTCATTCTTAACTATTATTTCTTCACATTGTCCCTCTTCTTACAAATTATTAATTAATAAATCACTATATACATTAGAAACAGTTGATTGTTCAGTTTGGTAGGCTACTTTTAGTCTTTCTTGATTGTCAACTAGACTTATTGACTTAGTTTTCATCACAACCTACCAGTCTGATTTGTCTCTAGTTTTGATTGGATAAGGAAAAAAAATACCTGTATTGCCTATTGTCTGAAGATTTTCCATATCTTTTTGAGTGTTTAATTTCTATAAATCCTTACTGCGAGTGCACCTTTGTTCCGCGGTCCAACACTGGATCAAACCAGTCACAATAAAATAAGGTGACTTTTTTTGTAGGTTCACTAAAATACTGTAATTGTATCACTTCTTTGAGAACGCCAAAATAATCATTTTCTTCGCCGCCCTCTCTAGTGCATCTCACGCACACCCCACTATTGATTGTCTTTTTGCCAGTACTCCAGGCATCAGTATGAAACTTGTATCCATTTATAAAATATATTGGTCATGTTTCTACATTCCGAAATGGTCCCCAGGCCAAATCCCTTAGATACAGATTATTAAAAACATGAGGTTGAATTTGTAACTAATCAAAATGATAAATGAATATATAAATAATTGATTAATGCAATACACATCAATTAATTGTAAATGATGAGACAACTTACAAGATTTTTGAACCATTGGACAAAATGTGATTCAATAACTCTCGATATCTTCATCACTGAAGTGTGGATTTAAACTTCTGTGATATTGTTCAAAATTGTTGTTGTACAAAAGTGAAGTCAGTAAGTAGAAAAAGCAAGGATGCAATGTTTGATTAAATAATAAAATTAGAAAGTATAATGTGTTCTTACTTAAGATATGTCTTCACTTCATCACAGTTGTAAAGGACATAAAGTTGAGCTGTTATATATTCTCTATCATCCAAAAATCTAGTGACGCTCTTTCCAGAGGAATGCCCAAATTGATTAAAAATTGTTAACATTGTTGGTTCATTTGTCCCTTCTTGTATACAGACATTCCGACCAACTCTTGTTCTCACTGAATTTACGTGTAACTCAAAGTAATAAGAACAAAAGTATGTTATCTCCTGTGCCAAGTATGCCTCACAAATAGAACCTTCTACTTGAGATTTATTTTTTCTTATCTTTTAAATTCAGTTTAAAAACCTTCACAATCAAAATGAACAAGTTGTTATATTTAAATACATAGAAATTAAAGTAATGTATAAAATATTTAGTTATGAATAAGTACCTCTCAAATGGATACTTCCATCGATATTGGATTGGTCCACCAACTCGAGCCTCATATGGCAAATAGATAGACAGATCTTCCATTGAGTCAAAAAATCCAGGGGAAAGATTCTTTCTAGCTTGCAAAGGATGATAGGAATATTTTGCTCCATTTTAGTAAGCCCATCCACTTTTAGTGTTGCTGAACACAAGTCTCTAAAAAACTAGCTTATCTTAGTGATAGGCCTCCAAAATTGCTCAGGCAATGCACTGAAAGCAATAGGTAGTAAACATTCCATGAAAATGTGATAGTCATGGCTCTTGCGTCCGAATAACTTTCCATCCTTCATGTCAACACATCTTGACAAATTTGAAGAATATCCATCGGACATTTTTAACTGTTTTACTCACTCGCATACTACCCTTCTTTGCTCTAGAGTAAACATGAATTTAACCTTTGGTTTAATCACTTTGCCATTTTCTAATTTTTGTAATTCTAAATCACGGCGCTTGCAGTACATCACAAGATCCATTCTTGCCATAACATTATCTTTTGTCTTCCCTTGGATGTCCATGATAGTGTTAAAAATGTTATCAAACACATTTTTTTTCTATGTGCATGACACCCAAATTATGACGGATAAGACGACTTTGCCAATAGGGAAGCTCCCAAAAAGTACTCTGTTTTGTCCAATTATACTCAATCCCATAACCTTGAGCTCTGGAAAAGCCACTCTCGACAACTTTAGGGAGTCTTCTAACTTCTTCCCATAATTCTTCTCCACTTAGTCTGGGTAGTGGACAATCATTCTCAATTTTATTCCTCCTAAATGCATCCTTGTTCCTCTTGAATGAATGGTGAGCAGAAAAAACTATCGATGACAATCAAACCAAGAGTTTTTTCTCCCATTTTGTAGAGTGAATACCTTTGTATTGTTCATATAGTAAGGACAAGCTAATTCACCTATAGTGCTCCATCCCGACAACATTTCATACGCTGGAAAGTCGTTGATTATCCATATCAATGCCGCTCGCATATGAAAATTTTGTTGTGTAGAAATGTCAAATGTGGAAATTCCATCCCATAATAGTTTCAATTCATCAATGAGTGGTTGCAAGTACATGTCAATGGCAACCTTCAGGATTACGTGGCCTCGGTACAATGGCTGTCAAAAACATAAATGGTGCAATCATGCAAAGCTCAGGCAGCAAGTCGTATGGTGTCACCATGATCGGGCAACATGAATATGGTTTTCTATGTTGATTGTAAGGAGCGAACCCATATATACACAGGCTGAGTCTCACATTACGTGGCTTACTGGCAAAGTCAGGATGCACTAAGTCAAAGTGTTTCCATACTTCCCTGTCTGAAGGATGGACTAGTATGCCTTCATCTTTCCTGTGATTCCAATGCCATCGCATGTGCTCAGCCAAACTCATTAAGGTATATAGCCTTTGGATAGTGCCTTCTTTTCACAAGAACTCATTTACCAGTTTGTCTTTTACCTGGTCGATCTTCTCGATATCGGGATGCTCCACAAAATTTGCATTATGTCTCATCTATATCATTGTTGTAGTGCAACAATTATCCATTCAAGCAAACATCAATTTTTTTGGACAATAAACTGAGTCTGGATAACATTTTTTTGTCATGTATCAATCCTTTGGCACGAGATTATCTGGAGGACCAATCTTTCCCATAAGACTTGCCATGTTGTTGAAAGCTTGCATTAAAATGTTTCCTTCAGATTTAAGACTCAGCATTTTGACCGTAGCAAATAACTCTGAATGATTAGTACATCTTGACCATAGTGGCCTCTGGTTGGCTTTTAATAAGTCAAAAAACATCTATGCTCTTGGATTTGGAGGTTCATCGGCATTTAAATTATCAATATCTTCATTATCCAATTCTAAGTCATCTCTGATATCCATATCTTGTCTTGTTGTATCTAAGATCATGGCTTGATATCGAGCATCTCCATCGACAGCAATATTTATCGGTGTACTTGAACATCCAATATCAGTAGTTGTTGAAGTTGTTGCTTCACCACTCACCTCACCGTGAGATGTCCAACACCAGTATTGTGGTTGAAAGCCACTTTTGTAAAGGTTTACTTTAACGTCTTCAACATCCATAAAGGTGCTATTTTTTGTGTTTTGAGCAAGGGCACCAAATTTTTCCATCTGCTGCATGTCTCACAGCAAAAGCAACAAATTCCTCCACCCCGAGCAAAAATTCTTCAGTATATCCCTTTCTTCCAGAAATTAGTCCATTATACGTCCATCTCAGATGAAAAGGGATCTCCATGTTTGTTAAAAATTATACAAGAATGAAGAAAAAAAAGATGAATCAAGGAAGCTCAAGAAGCAGTCAGTGATGGTGATTGCAATAGAGAGATAGGAGATATAATAAATGGTAAAGGATGTGATTCAATAGCTATCATATTCAAAAAAAAATGAAAAAAAATCATACAAACATATAATGTAATTATTTAAATGTGGTAAAAATTGAAATAAAAATAAAAATATAAAAAAACTTCATATAAGCGTGTGTTTGACTATAGAAAAAATTGGAATAAAAATATAAAAATACAAAAATAATCATATAATCAACAAAAAAAAAATATTAAATTAAAAGTTTGTGATTTTAATTTCATAATTTTTCATGCAAATATTAAAAATACACACTACAGTTTTTTGTAAAATATTTAAGATATGACAAGACATCCATCATATTTATATCTTCTTTTAAGTCAAATATATTTCTTCGTATCTAACTCTTATATATTCTTTCTATTCACCTACTCTAGAGATTGTAATCGTAGATTATTTTGTTGGCACTCGCATCACATTTGGCACTCGCATCACATTTGATTATCCACGTGACACACACTTTATGTCAAATTTAATTTGAGAATAGTTGCATCCAGTTATATTTCAACTTGATCTAATTACTATTATAATGATATTTTTCAACCGCCCATCTATGGTCACATTTTCTTCTTCAATCCTATCATTTCAAAATCTTGTATCATCTCACTCTGTACTTACTAATGTCAACTCACTCACCTATTGTCTATGTTGCTACTTGCAAACAAAAAGTAAGAAGACTTTTATTTTTTGTCTTTTACTATATTCATCTTGTCTATTTGCCAACTGCCTGTGTAACCTCTTCTATTGAAAGTTTTACAAAAAAAAAAAAACTACTTTAACTTTGTGAAAATGACAGTGACATTATAGTTTAGAAAAAAAAATATATCACACTTAATGTTTTGAAATATTAAATTTTTTAAAATATCAAACAAAAATAATAAAGGTAATTAGAAATTACAAATATATATAATTTATCCACTTCCAAAAAAGGCTCATATAACTTATTGAGAAATTTTAAAAAAACATGTGAATGTCAACAAAAATAAAATAATTTATTAAAACATAATTTTTGATAAATATTTCATTTTTTGAAAAATAATTTAAAAATTTTATTTATATATCTTTTTTTTTGGTCTAGTTTATCGCTTTCATTGCTTTTGTTTACTTTGTATTCTTACCCATCACATGTTCATGATGCCATCTTTAGGATAGATTCTTGGAATGGGTCACATGCTTACAATATTTTTTTTTCAGTTTATTATATATATATAAATATAAATATATATATATATATATATATAAATATATACATATATAAATATAATATATATAAGTATAATGCAATTTTTTTGTTTGAAATTTATATTTTCATTTGTATTAACTCTAATCAAGCACACTTAATTAGAATATATTTCAATTTATGTATGGTGTGTGTAACAAATGTTTTTCCTAATTAACTCATGGCGACTATTAAATCTAATTGTCTAAAAATCTAACCATTTACTTTAAACATACAATTAATTTAAATTAAGTTTGTTAAAAAATTATAACATGCATGTAAAAATCATTTTAGTTTAAGTAACATTTAATTCACTTTAATTTAATTATTTAAAAAAATTTGATTATTCAAATGTAATTATTTTAATATTAATTAAGCTTAATTTAATTAATTACAACCCACATCTCCTATAAATAAGAATTATCACCCTTTCTATTTCTCACTCCTCATTCACCTCCTCTCCATCTCACTTGAAAACTTACACTTAGTTTCTTCACTATCCTATTTTGAAACTCATTGAGCCATTCTTATTTGAGAATGACTACCTTCCTGAAGATATCATGCTGAATATATTATCGCGACTGCCAGTTGCTGACTGTATTGAGTATATGATGGTCTCACGGAACTAGAACTAGAGTTTTGGGCAAGAATCTTTTAGACAAAGACATATGGAGAGAGCCTCAGCCCGTTCACCTCTTGTATTACTATCTTTCTTGAGCTTATATCTGAAAGTAATGGTTGGAACCCAATAGGGGGGTGAATTGGGTTTTATAAATTTTTTACAAGAATTAGTTGGAAGTTAAAATGATTTTCTGTAAAAGTACAATGCTTAGGATAACAAATATAATACAGAAAATCAATGTGCTCTCAAGATAAATAATTATAAAGATCAAGGAATTAAAGAATAAATATCAATATGCACAAATTAAAGAGTAAGGGATAGAGAAAGCAAACTCAGAGATTTATACTGGTTCGGCTAATCCAAGCCTACATCCAGTCCTCAAGAGACCACTTGAGTATATCCACTATAATTGCAAGTTTAATCCGGGTACTTGCAAACCACTACAAGCACGCAAATTCGATCCGGGTATTTGCGAAAACCACAATGGAGAATTTATGAATCCGGGCTCCTTCTCAACCCAAAGCAAGTTCTTCCAACACTGGTACTTGCGAACCTCAACTCGGAATAATATATGTGTTGATCAAAATCAACAATACAAAGAAACTCTCTAAAAACAGAGTATATATTACATTGATAAGCTCACAATGGTATAATCTGCTCAAGAGAAGATTTACAGATGATGTTCAGCAATAGAAGTGTTCTCTCCTCAGTTTTGATAGCCCCCAAGGTTGATATATATAGCCCAAGGACGAATAAGACCGTTGGAGACAAATCCAAGGTGATTCCATAATGATGTCAGCAAAAACTAGCCGTTACAACACGTTTTCTGATGTCGTTGGTCGACCAGTGTGGCACGTTGGTCGACCAGTGTGGCCCGTTGGTCGACCAGTGTGGTACGTTGGTCGACCAGTGATTGGCAGTAGCGAAATATAGATTTTGAACTTTCTTTAAAAATTCATAACTCCCTCATTTGAACTCCGTTTTAAACAAATAATATACCATTGGAAAGCTCTTGGAGTCTAGTTTCAAATGAGCCAAGTTTTACTCAAAAATTATTTTTCGTTTAAAAGATATAATCAAAATACTGACTATAGGTCAGAATAAAATAATTTTTGAGTACAGTAAAATCAACTTTCAGTTTTTCAAACTATACTTTAAATAGTCATATATTTCTCATTGGGACTCCGTTTTGAATAAATAATATACCGTTGGAAAGATCTTTGAGTGTACTATCAAATGAGATTAAAATACTTGAAAAAACGATTTTTCATTTATGAGATATGATATAAGGAGTGACCAGAGGTCAAAAACTAACTTTTGTAAAACTTCATATCTCATTATCATTTTGTTCAAAATGCTTGAGCCAATGTATGCAAATCTAAATCATTGAGTTGCACAAGTATACTAGCCTATATAAAATATACCTAATGTAAATACATAGGCTATCTTGATGCATCCAAGCTTTCAAGACTCCAAATCTTCTAATTCTTCATTTCTTGGCGCTTTATCCTTGTATGTTGTTTTCCTTGAGTGAAGCATGATATTGCTTTTCCTTGTTCTTCAATCCAATGCTCACTCTTCTTTTTTTAAACCAACCTATAAAATATATCTTATTTGCAAACCAAATGGTTAGTTCAATTCATGATAAATAGCATGATTAATGTATAAGACATTACACATTAAATAACATAGTCATGCTTAAATACTTGTAGCATGTATATGATAATTAACCTTTATATATATCAATGCTACATTTCAAATACATTTGTCATCATCAAAACTTATGGCATAAAGCCTTAGGGTCAACAATATCGTGGAATATCTTTCACTAAAGTGTATAACACGATGACGCAGTCACTCCACCATCTCCAAGTGGGCGAGGAGTGGTCCAGCCAATCATCCACGGTTGAAGTGGTTGGATGCATCAACGATCGAATATTGCTAAGAGGCAAAAGTCGTCGTTGGGATCACCGACTACTTCTCGTCAATCCTGTCACCCAACAAACTAGGGAAATAATTGGCCCAATCATAGGTTCGTGCCATATCTTTTAATATAAATGATATAATATCACTAATATAGACTTTTCTATGAGGATGAGCTAATTATTGTCTTGCATATAATTCACGTCAACAAGATTTTGTTGTAGTATGCTATTATTTAATCGGACAAACTGTGGTGGTGACAAGGCTTTATGCACGACACCTTGAGTGGCATCCCCTTGAACCTACTCCTTTTGATTATCTTGTGATACAGGAAGAAATTTTTTCTATAGATAATTTTATCGTGTGGGTGAACTCACACGACAGGCTAACTCTTATCGTCCATGACATCAACCAAGGCTTTTTTTTTTTTATCGTTGCTTATTCCACCCGCGGCATTCTATGATGAATGGACATTGGTGCGTTACAACAATGGGTTGGGAATCCTATTTACTACTGAACACCCCATTCAAGAAAATTTCGTGCAACTATGGACATGTGACATAGTCTATTGTGATTCGAACTCATGGAATTTAGAACGGTATCTATATCTTCAATTTGGAGATGATCCATTATTGTGCCTTCCTGATTATCAGTTACTGATAGTTGATGAAATGGACCTGAGAGGAGCTGAGGATGATGATGCAGAGGACGATGATGATCCAGAGAGGCCTATAACTCAATACACATTTGGCACGATTGACATTGCGACAGAAATGGGCACACTAGACCTATTAGAAACCTACATCACATTGAGTCATACTTATTTTAACCATGCACATGTTTTGTTTCCCACGCTAATGTAACGTAGTTATACACTATGTTAGTTTCCTGTTGTATAATTAATGTTGGCATTTAGCAAACGATTGTATTGTTCTTAAATATTTGCCTCAATGTGATCGTTTTCTAATTATGTTAATTGAGTTGTCATTATTTTTATTAATAGTTTTGTTTGATGTTAAAAACTAGCTATAGCATTAAGTATACAATACATAATAAACCATACTTTCTATATATTTAAAGGTGTCTGTAGTAGATAATGTAGAATCAAATAAAAGGCTGTCTAAAAAAAGGTTGCCTCTGCTTGTCATCCATAGTGTCAACTAGATCAATCCAATTTTAACCAAATTGAATGTCAATCAAATAATAACCTCACACATAGTCCTATATATATATATATATATCAATGTCACCCCCTCTAAGTGTACACGACAGTGACCCCATTTTGCAATTTTATTCTTCACTTTCACATTTGATACATATTGTGATCTCTCCATGTGATATTTTTGTCAAAAGAAAAGTAGCTTTCTAAACCTTGTTCAATAACTCTTTTGTTCTTACTCTTTCTATTTCTTTGCAAAGACGACAGACTCATTATTCGATAATGGATGCTTTCTTGAAAATATTATGTTCGATATTTTGTCTCAACTCCCTGTAGTTGGTTGCCAAAATTTTTTGTTAGTTTCCAGAACATGGAATCACTATTTTAATACCTCTATTTTCAAGGAAGCTCATTGTGTAAAAGCATACGAAATACTGTCTTTTGTTCCATTATTGTCTTGGCCGAGCAAAATACCCAACGAATCTCGCTTGGATATTGTGGAGCTCAGAGATCGGTATAGGAAAATGATCGAACTTTTGTGTTTTGGATACAATCAATAGTGCAACAACCTCCGAATGCTTGGAAGAATAAATGGTCAAATATTACTCTGAGCTAATTATACATGGAGACATCATGAACTCCCAGTTATCAATCTTGTGACTCGACGGTGCTTGATATTGACCACACCTTATATAGGTTAGTTTACAAAATTATTTTTCATATACATTAAAATTTTTATACAAATTACTAACACACTCGAAATGTTATTTAAAAAATATATCGACATTCGATATATTTTTTAAAAAATTTTCTCTACACTAAATATGTTTTTTACAAATTTTTTTTCATACTCATAATATTTTAGTTTAAATATTTTATTGATAGATATTGCGATGTATTGTCTTGCATGTGATGTACACATGAAAGACTTTGTGATTGTATGTTATAGATTTGTTGGGGACACTGTCTATGTGTCCAAATGCTATATACAAAGGGCTAAGAAGACTGATTAAACCGAAAGCCAACACAGTCAACATCCTCAAATCCCATTGGAGATAGTTCACACAAAGCAGATTCTTGTGGTAAACAATTTAATCGTATGGGTGTCCATAGAATCTGATGATGAAGTCACTCTGGGTGTACACAATATATATGGAAATATTTTTAGATCGTTAGTGACTCCATCCTGTGCAACCAAAAGAGATTTTAAATTGGTAAATTACAAAAACAGTGTTGGCATAATTTTATATATTGAGCATGAGCGTGGGTTTGCCTTTGAAATGTGGACTTACGATATAGTCTACTATGATCTCCACTCTTGGAACATTGTATTCTTGTCACTTGTTGACAATGAAATTAAGTCACTATTGTGGCTTCGCAATAACAGCTTTTTGGTTTTCAAAGAATCAGAGGCCGAAGACGCAGAAGTACAGCAAGTGGATCAATACAATCCTTATTTTGTTATAATTTACAACTTTAGTGGTGAGGGACACTTGCATCGTGTATTGATTGTAAATACATTTTTGCAAATTTACAGTTGTTTTAGTTATTATCCAACTTTCCTGTAAAAGTGAATGTATTAATCTATCACGAAGAATGAGAAACGATATTAATTTTATAATTGTCAACTATTTCTTGTCTTTAACAATATACATTTTTTGGAAAAAAAAATCAAATAATTACTATAATATTTATTATTTCTTAATTTTGTTATAAAAGCAAATGTACTAATCTATCACAAACAATCAAAAGAAAAAAGATATTAGTTTTATTGTTGTCTATTATTTTTTGTTTTTAACAATATACATTTTTAGGAAAAAAAATAAATAATTGTTATAATATTTACTAGAAAAACTATTAATTATTAACATATTTTTTAAATCAATTCAATTATCAAAATTAAAAAAAAATACAAATTTATCTTAGATAAAATAAAAACATATAAAGTTTAATATAAATATTAATTTTTTTTAAATTTTTTATTTAAAATTGAAAAACTTATTTGGCTCTGTGCAATAATTCTACACTAAGGTGACTACTCAGTGTAGGATTTATTCCTGCACCTCTCTAAAAAATTATTAATTTTTTTAGATTTTTTTTTATTTTTAAGATTTAAATAAATTACTCTATATATATTATTATAATTATAAATATTTACATTAAATTAAATTACAAAACTCTCAGTCCAAAAAACTTAAATAAATATATAACCTATTTGATTATATTTAATCCATATTATTACTATCACTATTATAATATATTATTATTTATATTATGTCATTATTTATAATAAATTTTGAAAGTCTCCTATAGTTTATTAGGTTAAGATTTTTATTTCATTATATTATCAATTATCTACCAAGATTTATTCATCTTATCAATTTCTTTTATTATAGATTCGAAATTAATTTAATAATCCAACATAGATTTATGAAAATATGATCCAAGGTTTAAACAAGATATGAATCTCAGATTTATTCATCTATAGCAATTACTATTATTTTTAAATATCCCTTAGCATGTTAAATCTTGTTAGTTTATTTAATGTCAAATGTACAAGATATTTTAATCTCACTCAAATCTAGGCAATTAGATTTCCGTAGGGGACTTTCAGATTTAAATTATAGTATGGTTTATCCTTAAGTTACTTATTAACATATTATTTTAAATACATCTATTTATTTTCCATTACTGTACACTGTCTACTGTCATCTATATTTATTTTAATTTTCTTTTATTCCTTTAATTCACTTTATAAATTAATCATACCATTTATTTCAAAAATTAATATCCTAAGATTTAGAAGTTATTTTCCATTTCCTATTTTGCATCAAGGTCCCTTATAATTTTTTCTATCTATTCCTATCCTTTGTACACATTTCACTACACCCCACAAAATTCTAAAATCTTTTATTTTAGTCCCTGAGATTTTCACTTTAGTCTCTGTATAGCTTAGTATCACACATTGCTAATCTACAGCCCAAAATATATACTAAAGCATCATCACATCATATAATAGCATCATAAACACATTGCATCCAATTTACAAATCATTATTTGTGAAATAAAATCCAACAATAAAAAAATAGAAGAAATTAAATGGTAGGTATTATACTTTTTATACGAGAGCCGAAGAATTCAATTAGGTCCGGAACTTTCAATTTGGTTCCAACATCTCCCAATCTCGCCCTAAAGGTACACAATAGGCTCCAAGAACTCGGGCCTGACAATATCCATATACATAAATGATTTAAGCCAACAAAAAGAAAAAAAGAAGGTAATTAGGAGATATTTTAACTTACACGTATATGACCAGTAGGACAATTTATTTTATATTATTAAATTAGGACATATTATTTTAAGTCATATAAATTCCAGACATCACTACAAAAATGTATGAAAATTTTGATTGAAACTTTGCTACTGAATCGGACTGAAATTGCACCGTTTGTTTTCCCTCTCAGTTAGCAACTAAAATGTAGTAGCTAAAGATATTAGTATGAAATGCAAGACAACAAATCACCGGAAGAAATTTTTTTACTAAATTACTTGGTGATACTTAGTGATATTCAATTAGAACAGTCCAGTTGTAATATTTTTTTAAACATTTTTTTTTTAATTTAAGGATGGGGGCACGAGCAACCTCAAAATATTTTTTTTAATTATAAAGTGGGGCTCGAGCACCCAATTTAAAGAATTGTTCAAGCCCCACTTTAAATTTTTTTTTTAATTTATAGAGGGTAGCTCCAACAATGATTGCTCGAGCATGTATATGTTCCGATAGAAACTCCTAATTATATAGTCACTACACAATCTATTTAACAACGAAATTTTATAATTAAGTTGAAAAAATCTGTTTTTTTATTATTAGAGAAGTGTATACGAATAATAGATGACTGGAATTTTTATATTCTATGCACCATTCCGTTGAAACATGTTTTGGTACTTTTTGAGTGTGAAGCTGTCACTGACATTTTATAATTAATTAGCTTTTGATTCTCCAAAGATATATTTTCTCATTTAATCCCTAAAAATCAAATTAAAATTGATGTAAACGTCAAATATTAAACTGCCTAACTAAAGAACAAGTACACATTGAGACAAGCTTTAGTTTTATATATTTATAGCAAGCATATATTAATTAAAAGGTGAAGGACATCAAACCAGAGGAATACATTCCCATTTATTCTATTACATATATTTCAGTTCATTTATCTTTTACCATAATGGCTTTTATTTTAATATCAGTTTCAATAAGTGGTTCTTCTGCTTTCCATTTTCACGATCTTATAGCAAGACGACGCTTCCTTTCTTCATAGAGAAGCTGAGCCAGACTGCACACATTCAAAACGCAAAGTCGTCAATATTTAGCATGTGGGTTAATTAGGATATATATAATAATTAAATTCAAAACGTAAAGTCGTCAATACTTATGTATGTAACGCACCTGTCAAGAGCTTCAGCATTGGTACCTTGACCTGTTTCGTAAGGCTCAAAGGTAGTCACATTCACCCTTAAGACTGCTTTTTTTAATAGCTTTTCTCCTACTTCTTCAAGATAGTCCATGTACTCTTTTGTAGCGTTATCAGAGTGGTTCATCGTTGGATCTAAATTGTATTCCTGTCCCAAATGTTATGATACGTACAGCAATTGGTCAGTAATTACTTATAGATTAAAATTCCATTTTCATCCCCCATAAATGCTCCTGTTTTCAATTTGGTCCCTTATAGATGTTTATTCTCAATTTGGTTTCTCACAAATCTAAACGTTCTCAATTTGATCTCTCAACAACAACAACAACAACAACAAAGCCTTATCCCACTAAGTGGGGTCGGCTACATGGATCGCACGACGCCATTGAGCTCTATCAATGACCAACTCTTTAGTCTCAATTTGATCTCTCATTACAAGAAAATCAGAGATTAGCGACGAAAAAAATCCATCTCTAATTGCTCAAAAACATATTCAAAGATGGAGAACATTTTGTCTCTGATCCTGGTGTTGTAAAAAATTTTAGACAAAAATAAATTCCGTCTCAAAATTAGAGACGAAATTGTCAGAGACGAAAAATTATTCCGTCTCAAATCAAGGACGGATTTTTTTATCCCTAATTCTATTTCAAATTCACAAATATGCCTAAAAATCAGTGGGACGGTCAAATTTGGCCACCCAAAAATATTTGGATTTGTGAGGACTAAAATGAAGTTTTAGTCATTTCTGATAATGTCTTCATACATGAGTTAATCAATTACACCGTGTGCATATATATATATATATATATATATATATATATCCATTTGTACCTGAATTCGAGTGTAATTGTCTTCAGCCTGAAGGGCTTGGAAAAGTGTGGTAAGATAATAATCTGACATGGATGTAGATGCGTCAGCAATAAATTTCAGAAGATTGAGTTTTAATATCCAATCGCCATAGGTCCAAGTCCTATTGGCATCATCACCCTGAGCTTTTGAATCTGCAGTTCCTATAGATAGCAAACGGATTCCTCTATTCTTGTACTTGTCATCTTGTAACACCTCGCCTATTGCAAGCTTACCCTGAAAATTTATAACAACAATGACCATATATATATATATATATATATATATATATATCTATGTTCACAAGATAATTCTTTTGAAACAAATCTAACAAATTAAATTAAAGCTCTGTGGTATTAGCAAATTATGAATTTATGAGAACAAGTGTGTTAACGTCTAGTTTACCGGAGCATTTTCCACCACAGCACCATCAATGAGATTGAATTCAGTATTTTTGTGGGTGAAATAATAGGGAGGAAATTGAGTTGGTGCAGCTGAAGTCCCTATACATACATCTGATAGTTTCACATTTAACTCTGGACGTTTCTCTAGCTGCATATTCATCACCAAACAATAAGTTCAAACAAGAATTAATTCTCACAAGTTTAATCTCTGGACAAAATAGATCCGGATCCTCTCATACATGATAGGTTAATATTGTTGGAAATATGAAGAAGCCAAACCCCACATCGAATAAAAGAGGAGAAGGAAAAAGAACATATAAAGCAACAGCAATACAATTCCAAATGTCTGAGGCATTTTGGACGTAGTGGACACTTACCTTTATATGTCTCAAGCCCACTAAACAAATTCAACAAATCAAGCCCATAAAAATTTCAAAAGGGTATCAGAGCCCATATGACCTAACAGCCCATTTGTGATCTAAAAGAAGAAGAAGAAGACCCATGGCCCAATATCTAATGCCCAGTGACAAAAAAATAAAATAAAATAAAATAAGCCTACGATGGCTTGAGAGCATATAAAGCAAGAGCAACACAAGTACAAATGCGTACGGCATTTTGGATATAGTGGACACTTAGCTTTATATGTCTCAAGCCCACCAAACAAATTCGACAACTCAAGTCCATAAAAATTTCAACAAATATGATAGTATTACATGAAAAAAAAAAAGAAGACAATTTTGGATTCCCCACTTAGCTTTGAAAGCTAAGCAAAATGCTTGCTCCATTTAGACATTTGGTTTGAAAACTGAAAATCAACAGTCCAAATTTCATAATACTATTTCGTTTACTTTTTTCTTTTAAAAAGTAACATAAAATCTGAACTGTTGGTTGTCAAAACTAATAGCCCAGATGGGCCAAAAGCCAAGTAAGAAATTCTCTCTCACAAAAGACATAGACAAGGAGTATGTATTCCCATATACTTTGTGAGGTTCACCATTAATCAAGTGAGTTTATGTCTATTTTTGTCTTTTCATGTTAAAATTATGTTAACTTCACAAATGAGAGGATTTGGATCATGCAGGATTAATTTTTTAATGAGTGAATGAGGAAGAGGATAAACCGTAATGGAAGAGAATATAGTTGGCTTGACAAGCTTGATGTCGAAGGAAGGGATGACAACATTGGTTACTGTCTGACTCAAAAGAGTTGGATTTAATTTCTGCCTCAAAATTTCTCGTAAGTACTTCCCATCATATGTTGGACAATTAATAGTAGGTAAAAGACTGTTGTCAAAAAAAACAACTTAATTAATCTCTGTAATACATAAATTTGTGGTTCCTAAATCACACATAAACTAAATAACAAATTATATATATATATAAAATAACTATGTATACATACCAGCTGTGGCTGGACTTATTAAAAATAGAAGGACCATGCTGTTTGTAGAATTTGACGATTTCATTCGCAGCAAAGAGAGGACGATCCTTGTTTTGTGGGTCAGGCGCAGTCAGAATTGCAGTTATAATCCCACCAGTGCTTACCCCAGAAATCACGTCAAAGTACTCTGCGATTCTTGCACTTGAATTCCTTTTCTGAATTTCTCACCAAATTTCAAAATTTGTTTATATATTTTGGAGTAATGATGGGAAAATATTGAGAAATATATATCCCATTTATGAAGGACTAAAATGAAGTTTTAGTCTATAAATATTTAGTGAATAAATAATGGACATGTACGGATATACATATATATATATATATATAACATTACCTGAAGAGCAGCTTCCAGGTATCTAAGAATTACTCCTGGGACGATCCCTTTGATGCCACCTCCATCAATGGCAAGAACAGTGACTAAGTCTCTATCTTCTGAAGTTGCACCCATCTGTGTGCTAAGTCCAGCCATTACTTGATTAGAAAACACAAAAAATAGCAAAAGGAATGCACCCATCTTTGACAAGATAGAGAAATAAAGTTTTAATTTTGATCTTACAAGCTTGATTGCTCTTTGTTGATGTGTTGGGTTTATATAGAAATTTTATTCAGAGAAGACGAAAAAAGATGATAAGGTTAGGCTGGACAGGAATTTAGCATGTGTTTTTCATGGTAGGGTTTAGAAAATAAATAAATCTTCCCTTATAGAGGCCCCATATATGCTCATAGTGGTCCTATTCCCATGCACATTAAAATATTTCAACGTCCAATTCTAACTTAATAGGTTCCGAAAACTTCATGATACACCATAACATTAGTTCTAATTAATATTGGTGAAAACTTTCGCCAGTGATTCTGAACTGGAGAAAAAAAAAAAGAAAGAAACTTAAAATAATTTTTCCATCAGTATTTTTTTGTCAATAATTTAAACAGCATTAAACTTAAAAACATAATTAAAATTAATTGAAAATATATAAATATAATTGACTAAAAATAAAATTTTAGAGTATAATTAAAACATGGGTTAAATTAAATTCTTCAACATAAAAATATACTTTTGCCTATACAATATTAATATATATGTTGTTTCATTATGTGCCAGAGGATAAAGACTAAGGATTAGGTACAGA
Organism: Biancaea sappan; assembly: GCA_037074585.1. Taxonomy (NCBI): domain Eukaryota; kingdom Viridiplantae; phylum Streptophyta; class Magnoliopsida; order Fabales; family Fabaceae; genus Biancaea; species Biancaea sappan. Next base: position 27,229,543 of record CM073495.1, read on the forward strand.
AGCTAAATTCAAGATAAGTTAATATATATAGTTAATTAAATATTTTTTATTGGAACAGTAATTTATAATGTGGCTTCCAAAAATTTCTGTTTCTTCTGGTGCTATACTGACGCAGTGTCCGAAAATTATTTAAGATACCTCATGTCTTATGAAACATCACTCTGAAATATATTGCCTTTGCATACAGACAATTAGATGGTAAAAGGAAAAGCATAAATAGAAGACCGAGTTACAATTTGTTGGGAGAAAAGTTTGAGCTGTATAATTTGCGTGAATAATCATCTTGCTTGAAAAAATTATGACATGCAAATTAACCCCATTTTTTTTAAAAAATTATATTACATTGTATCGGGTGGATTTGGGGTGTCTGCATTTTTTTTTTGAACTTAGCAACAGTTTTTTCTGTTGCTAAAGTTTCAGCAACAGAATAAAATTTTTTGTTGCTAAAGGTAGTATTGCACTCTGCATTACTTTTTAGTAATGCAGAGAACCCAAATCCGTATCGGATGCCTTGAGATCCTTTGCTTTTCTTTTTTCTCTGCTTTTTTTTTTTGCAACTTTTTTTTTAATTTTAGCAACGGTAAGATTATTGCTAAAAACATTGTTGAAAAGGAAACGATTTTAACCATTGCTAAAAGTAAAAAAAATTGTTGCCAATAAAAAAGCAGAGAATCCCTTCCCGTATCGGATATGATCTATATATGACTACTTAATTATATGTAAGTTAAGTCTGCAATATATTGATGAAATGAGCTTTCATTCAACTGCGTGTAGTTATAGTGATTTGTCTTTATTGGCATGATTGATGTTATTGACTAATCTATATGTGTATGGCTATATGCAAATGCAATGAACATACACGTACGTTTATTCCGCCTTTTTAACTCAATTATTTGTTTAATTAATTGGTTAATATGTCTTTTTCTTCTTCCTTTGGGAGGACCCTCTGGTATTTAATGTGATGCAGTAGTCCATTTCGAATTGGGGCTTCTTGCTATAATATATTAGGAGTGTACATAATTTTGGTTTGTTTAAATTTTGGACTTATTCAATTTTAATTTTTGAGCAATTTAATTTTATTTTTGACAGTTTAGTTTAATTTTAGACGATTTATTATATCTAAAAAATTTAATCAAATCAAGAACATGAATATGACGATGGCTAAGAGATGAGGAAGACTACACTAAAAGTCCAAAACGAACGCCAACACAGAGACGGAAGTAGAGCTTCACGATGGCTGAACAAAGGCTGGTCAACTGGTCAATAGGTCAAGATTCAATTTTGAGAGGCTAAGCCATTGCAAATCGAAGACTGTGTGAGTGGGAGTTTGCCTAAATGTATACTAAAGAGTAAAGATTAAAGAATAACATGCCTGAAAGGCGCGGAAGAAATAAGGGTACAGATTCTCAGAAAAGAAACCAGCAAAGAGGACGGTCAAATTCTAGATCAAGACATGACAAGAAGTGTCACCACTGCGGGAAGCCTGAACATTTCATTAGAGAATGCCAGAAGTTACAGCAATCCAGGAATCAGGAAGCAGAGAACCGAACAAATGACACTGCAAGTGTCACCGAAGATATTGTCATTGTTCGAGATGCTGACTATGTCAATTTGGCATATCAAGATACTACATGGGCAGTTGACTCAGGCGCTTCTTACCATGTTACCTCAAGACGAAAATTCTTCTCAACCTATACCCAAGGTGATTTCGGACGAGTGAGGATGGGAAATGATGATGCATCCAAAATTATTGGCATCGGCAACATTTATTTGGAAACTAATCTTGGATGCAGGTTACTCTTGAAAGATGTGAGGCATGTTCCTGATATTCGCCTCAATTTAATCTCCACCGGAGTACTTGATGATGGTGGCTACAACAACTATTTTGGTGAAGGAAAATGGAAGCTCACCAAAGGCAACTTGATAGTAGCCAAAGGCAAGAAAGATTCATCTCTCTACATTATGGAAGCAAAGTTATGTAAAGGAGATGTAAACACTGCTAGGAAAGAAATTCCCACCGAGCTATGGCATAAGCGGCTTGGTCACATGAGTGAGAAGGGTCTCAGAATTCTTTCCAAGAAGGAGCTCTTGCCAGAATTAAAAGGTACACCTTTGCGTACTTGTGTTGATTGTATTATGGGAAAACAACATAGAGTTGCATTTCGTAGTTCTCCACCCTCTAGAAAAGCAAATATTCTAGATTTGATACACACAGATGTCTGTTCAATGAGTAATAAGTCACATGGAGGTGCACTCTATTTTGTGACTTTTATTGATGACCACTCAAGAAAGGTATGGGCATTTGCCTTGAAAACTAAAGATGAAGTGCAAGAAGTTTTCAAGTAGTTTCATGTAAAAGTTGAAAGAGAAACTGGCAGACGTTTGAAGTGTGTACGTGCAGATAATGGCGGTGAGTATCGCGGACCATTTGAGGAGTACTGTAGAAGTTTCGGCATCAGGCTGGAAAAATCAGTACCAAAGACACCTCAACACAATGGTGTCGCTGAAAGGATGAATAGAACCATCTGTGAAAGAGTCAGATGTATGCTCTCAAATGCAAAACTGCCAAACTCCTTTTGGGGGGAGGCAATGAAGACAGCAGTTGATTTAATCAACCTTTCTCCATCAGTTCCATTGAATTATGACATTCCAGAAAGAGTCTGGATGGGGAAAGATGTTTCTTACAAACACTCAAGGGTATTTGGCTGTAGAGCATTTATTCACATCCCAAAAGATGAAAGGTTCAAGTTGGAAGGAAAGTCGAAACAGTGTATCTTCGTGGGATATGCCCATGAAGAATTCGGCTATAGACTTTAGGATCCTGTTAGCAGAAAGATCATTAGAAGCAGGGACGTGGTGTTTCTTGAAGATCATACGATCGAAGATCTTGAAAAACAAGAGAAACCACAGTCAGATGAAATACCAGTTAATCTGGAACCAGTCTCTCCACCATCAAATTCTGATGACGGGCGAGCTACACCAGATACTGATGATGTTGATCCACCAACTAGCAGTTCACAACTAGAGCTAGTTCCAGAGCAGGTCTAACAAGAAGCACCGTTAAGGAAAAGCACCAGAGAGAGAGAACCAAGTTGTAGGTATTCTCCTAATGAGTATGTGATACTCACTAACGGGGGAGAACCAGAGAGCAATGATGAAGACATTACCGATGAGCACAAGGATGAGTGGTTAAAATCCATGCAAGAAGAAACTAAATCCTTACATGAGAATCACACATTTGACCTGGTGAAATTACCACAGGGCAGGAAAGCTCTCAAGAACAAGTGGGTGTACAAAATCAAAAGTCAAGAAGGTAGCTCACAACCACGTTATAAAGCAAGATTGGTTGTGAAAGGATTCGGTCAAAAGAATGGCGTTGACTTTGATGAAATATTTTCACCGGTGGTAAAGATGTCTTCGATCCGAGTTGTTCTTGGTGTGGCAGCTAGCCTCAACCTGGAAGTTGAACAACTTGATGTAAAAACCGCCTTCCTACATGGTGATCTTGATGAGGAAATCTATATGCAACAGCCTGAAGGTTTCCAAGTCAAAGGGAAAGAAAAGTTGGTGTGCAGACTAAAGAAGAGTTTGTACGGTCTGAAACAGGCACCAAGGCAGTGGTATAAAAAGTTTAACTCATTTATGGAGAAAAATGAGTACAATCGAACAACAGCTGATCACTGCGTCTTCATCAAGAAATTCTCTGATGATGACTTTATCAATCTTTTGATCTATGTTGATGACATGTTAATTGTAGGTCAAAACATTGACAAGATTAACATGTCGAAGAAAGAGTTAAGCAAGTCCTTTGCAATGAAGGACTTAGGACTGGCAAAGCAGATTCTTGGCATGAGGATTACCCGTGACAGGAAAAATCACAAGATTTGGCTATCTCAAGAACATATGTGGAAAAGGTTCTTGAAAGATTCAACATGGATAAAGCAAAAGCTGTTAGTTCTCCACTTGCCAATCACTTTAAGCTAAAAGTGAGCCAGTGTCCTTCAAACAAGGAGGATAAATTAGAAATGAGCAAAGTGCCTTATGCATCAGTTGTTGGCAGTTTAATGTACGATATGGTATGTACTAGATCAGATATTGCTCACGTTGTTGGTGTTGTGAGCAGTTTCCTGGCGAATCCTGGAAAGGAACATTGGACAGCAGTCAAATGGATACTTAGGTATCTCAGAGGTACTTCCAGTCATTGTTTATGCTTTGGTAATGGAAAAGCTGTATTGGAAGGATATACAGATTCAGATATGGCTGGAGATGTGGATACCAGGAAGTTCTATATCTGGGTACCTGATAACATTTGCAGGGGGCTGTCTCGTGGCAGTCACGATTACAAAAGTGTGTTGCCTTAAGCACCACAGAAGCAGAATACATTGCAATTACCGAAGGTTGTAAGGAAATCCTGTGGATGAAGAAGTTCTTACAAGAATTAGGCCAAAACCAGGAAAACTATATTCTCTATTGCTACAGTCAAAGAGCAATACATCTCAGCAATAATCCAACTTTCCATTCCAGGTCGAAACACATTGATGTGAGATATCACTGGATCCGTGATATGTTGGAAAGTAAGTTGCTGAAAGTTGAGAAAATGCACACCATCAATAATGGGGCCGATATGATGACGAAGACTTTACCAAGAGAGAAGTTGGAAGTCTGTAAAGAAGCTGTAGGCTTGGTATCACTCCCCACTTAAGTTAGGAGGGGGAGATTTGTAAGGTGGGGTCCCTCCTAAGTGGGACCCGCCACTAATATTTAAAAAAAAGAGGGGGTCAAGTTGCAATTTAATAAAAGTTGTAACCAAATTTTGTAATTTACCCCAAAGTCAAAAAAGGACAAAAATGTTAGGCAGCAGTGTTTTGCTGAAATTTAAGAGGCTGCTGAAGAAGGAACTGGGAATTTTCACGAATGCATCCTTAGAACAATCAAAATCCTCACGAAGGAGAGTGAGAGAAAAATAGAGAGAGACTTAGAAAGAGAGTTTTTCTAAGAAGAAAATAGTGAACCAATTTGTGAGGGTATTTTCACAAATTGAAGAAATACCGTTGTTGTATTTTTGTGAGTGAGAGATCCACCTAAGGGTGAAGTTTGTAATCTCATTATTATTATAGTAGAAGTTTAAGCAGCCTACGGGTCCCGTGGTTTTTACCTCATTTGGAGGGTTTTCCACGCTAAAATCTTGGTGTTATTTTATTGGTTTGGGAATTATCTTGGGCTTGAGGGTATTATTTATTCTTTCAAATACCCCAATTTTCCCAATAGGTAGGAACTGGGAAGCCGTCAAAAGTGGGACTGAACTAGGGTTCAGCTTTAGTTTATTAGCTTTTTTTTTAACTTTATATATATATAATTATAAAAATATGATATAATATATAACTATGTACATATATATATATATATATGTGTGTGTGTGTGTGAAAGCATTTACATCCTTTTTATTAGTATTTCAAAATTTATTAAGATTCAACTAATTTAATTTGAGTCTCCAAACACTTGTTTGTTTCATTCACAAAACTGAAATTTAATACTTTTTTTAAGAAAAATAAACGATGAACTATTTAAACTCATCCCAATTAATAAATCTCATACTATTTAAAATATTGAAAAACACTAACAATAATTAAGTAAAATATTAATTTTTTTGTCTGGAAACATGAAAGAATTATGAAGGTTTTTGCTATTACATCGATTGTGTGTACACTGTACACACACACAACAACAACAACATAGCCTTATCCCACTAAGTGGGACGGCTATATGCATCGCACGACGCCATTGAGCTCTATCAACGACACTGTACACATACACATATATAAAAATTGAATATATGTTAATATATTTTAGTACTGGACAAATGTATACAAATAATAAATGAATGAAATTTTAATACTCAAGTTCGCTTGAGACATGTTTGTCACACCTGAGATTTGCATAGCATGATTTTTTAAAAAAAAAACTGAGAATATTATTTTAAAGATTGATTTATATAAAATACTAACTACTTGAGAACCTTAATTCAAGTGGCGTCTTCTATAAAAACTTAACTGTTAAGGCTCCTAATATACTTAGATTCATTATCTATATAGGTTGTCCATTAATTTAAAAAATGCTTTTGAAAAAATGTTTTGATATAGACCTTCGAAATTAGATGTTAGAGACCCTAAATTGATGATTTTAATGAATGGTTATCGTCAAACTAATTTTGTAAATGTTTAATATAGCCTCAACCTTATTTTAATTTATTCTACCAAACACATTACACATGTAAAGAAAAGAAAACATAGTAAGAAGGAAATCAAATTGAAAAAATGACAAGGGGACGGCTATAGGGCCCACATTTAAGTGGGGATAAAGTTTTCTAACCAAAGATTATTTAACAAATCACTGCGACAAGCATAGGCCTATTTTTTTTTTTAAATCATTATACGGCTAAATTTCATAGTTAAGTTGAATAAATGTGTTTCATTTGAGTATCAGAGAAATGTATATGAATAATAGATGGTAGGAGTTTCATACACTATACACAATTAGTTTGAAACACGTTTGTCACACATGAATTGAGAAGGCAAAATTGCTATGTATATGTGGAGAATTGTCTTTTTGTATTTAAAAAAACTTTTTAATATGGAATTGTTATTAAAATGTTGTAAGTAAATTAATTTTGTTTCTCCAAATAGATACATGTTCTGTTTTGATCCCTAAAATTTAATGTGTTATTTTATATTAATCTTTCTAAAAGATTGTTTTTTGTTTTTAGGAAGGGAATGGTAGAACCTACAAGGAAGTCCTCTAGAGTAAATTCATCAACAGCTCATCCCCAACAAGGCAATTGAAATCCCCCAAGAAATCGCTCAAAAAAAATAAACCACAACCCTCTTTTGATTCTCCTAAAACCTAAGATCCTACCCTATACCTCTGAGTTTAATTCTGTTCCTTGGCTAATCATGAGTGATTTTAATGAAATTTTTAATTCTAATGAGAAATTTGGGGGCAATCCTCCATCCCCCTATAAAATGCTCACCTTTAATAACTTTCTTAATACTTCAAATCTATTAGACCTAGGCTTCATTAGGCCAAAGTTTACATGGACAAATTGTAGGGACCCTAGGAATCTTATTAGAACTAGAATTGATAGAGCACATGCTACTGCAACATGGATTCACAACTTCCCTGAAATGAAAGTCACCCTCCTTCCTTGTATCACCTCTGACCACTACCTCATACTGCTTTGAACTCACCCAAACCATACTTTTGGAACCAAACCATTCAAATTTGAAGTCTTTGGATGAATCATCCTTCTTTTGAAACCGTAACATCTAATATTTGGCTCTCGAACTGAAGAGACCTAGACCAAACCATTCATAACTATAAACTTGCCTGTCATGACCCACTACCTGAGCTTGTGACTGGCAAATGAACAATACCTCTTGTTATTGTAAGCCTATTTGAACACACTACCCTTTTTCCATTTTATTCAATTAAGCAAAAGCATACATGAGAATTTTACTTGATTTGTTCAGAGCATCCTAACTTCCAGAACAAGCATGCTAGCACACATAGGTAGGATTCAATGACGTATGTACTGGATCTCTTGGTGCTCATACAATATAGGTACATATGCAAGTAAACAAACACACACACAAAATTTAGAATAGGGAAGGTGCTTACCTGGCTTCCTTGCATCACGTCCACACATTACATAAATTCAAACCATATTATGCAAGTGGAAAATGTTCCGCAATTTAGAAAATAAATTTTAACAAAAAATGTTTCGTCAAATGTCTAGTTCATTTGTAGCTTACGCCAACTCTCTAGGGTTTCAATTCATTATTTTTTTAGTCCTTCTATTGTTTATTTTCTATTCCAATTTGCCTTAATCTACATTCTAGGTTAAGGCGTTTTCCTTATTTTCTTTCTTCATGTGGCACACTTCCTTTCTAGGCTAGACTTCTGGGTTTGCATAATTAGACTGTCCTTTTCCTATTATATATCTCGTTATCCTTTCTCCACTAAAACAAATCATAGCTTCGTCTTATTCTCTTTTTATTTCAAAACTGTTTTGCATTATCACTTCCTATTTAATTTAATAAAAATTAACCCTACCTTAATTTATTCTAGATGCTTGAATTAAATTCCATTTGTTTTAATTATCATATTTTACCTAAACTATACTTGTTTAGTCAAACCTTGTCTTTTAACTACCATAGTTCACTCTCATTTTGCCATTATAAAATAAATCAATGTCATTCAACAAGACGTAAATTCCAAAGAACAGCCAAAACACATCCATCTATCAAAACACATCAACTAGCCGGATTACAAGTTATTAATTGAACATCTCAATTGTGCATATATCATACATTCTTATAGGCCAAATTCAATATCCACACTTGAATATACTAGGCATCCAAACATCATAGTAAAATTTCGAACACGTTTGATAGTTAAATATTGTATTAGAAAACTCAAAATACCTCAACAACAAATGTGGAAGTCAATCGTAACTCCGTTTTAATATAATAATAGAAGTCTAATAATAATAAAAGTTCAAAAGCAAAAGCGTTATTATTTAAACATAACGTCGAATTAGGTCTAACAAATATCCTATAATCACCCCTTAAGTGTCCTAACGTCTATAGAGCAACTTACTACTCAAAACTGAAAATAACAATAGCCTACCCAGCAATGAGAAGGTCCTTTACAAACCTCACTACTCCTCAATCCAGGCCATTACCCGAGCCACCTCCCTGACCTCACCATAAGGGTCGCCTCCCACCACTCACTGGTCAAGGTGCCTATAGGGAGTCAAAGCTCGCCCGAGCCACCTCTTTGATCTCTCCATGAGGGGGTGTACCATCCAGCATCAAACAATATCCAAACAATATTTTAAGCATGTATGATCCACAATAATATATTCATAATAACATAATCATGTATAATGTATGATTTTTCCAATTTTATCAAATGACTATTCAATATACAGTACTTCCTATCTTAACCGTATGAAATTAAATTTAATCATATCCAATAGAAATAATATTCATACACTACGCCATAGAAGTTTTGACCAAGTTATAATAATAAACTGTTAATAAGAATTAATAATCCAAATTCTCAATTCATATATCATGCTTATTTCACATCTATCGTCATATTTTGTTACCAACACTATTGCCCTACTAATTCTAAGAGACTACTGTGACACCTAGGGTTGACGAGGGTGGGGAGTGATCGCTAGTGTAGAGAAGAAGCATAGACAAGAAGTGAGTTATGGTAGGCTTCTAAACGAAGAGACACAAGAATGAATCAATTCCACATCAAAATGAGAGGTATCTTGAGACTATACAGGTATGGGACTGTATAGCTAAGTGATTTCGAGACTGTGCAGGTATGAGACTGTATAGTTGAGGAGAGCTTAAAAGATTTGATAGGTACTACCTATATCGATAAGGTGTACTTTCTTTTTCGAGAGCCCATTTCATAAGTATTCTACAGTTAAGAGTGCTTAGCTTGGGGTAATTTTGAGATGGATGACTTCTTGAGTAGTTTTTGTTAGGAGCATGCGAGTAAGGACAAAATATGCTGTAAGGACTTGTGTTGGCTTATGGGGACAATCGTCAATTTGGAAAGCAACCTGGTTGTTATAGTGGTATCAGAGCCAGACTCTCCTAGTATGGTGTGGTTTGGGGATGAACCAAGTAAAAGCTAGTGGGCATGTGACATGGGTAGACAAAGGTGGGTATTAATTTCCAAATTAACATGATTTATGTGCCTTTTTCTTGGCAAATAAACCTCACAACTGTTCAATTTGTATTGAATTATGACCTTTTGGCCTCAAGATGTTTTGATTTTGATTTTTCCTAACCTCTTGCAATTCTCTATAGTTTCATCTACAATTTTATGCTAGTAATTGACATTTGATCTTGCATTGCAGGGTACAAAGAATCCACTTTGGGAGTAAGGAAAGATGAAGCAGCAAACCAACATCAGAAGTAACTCTATCTTCCCCTGCTGCAGTTCCAGTCATTTACCGCTGCAGCGTAGATGCCCGACGCCAGCCACCCAACGTTCGGTGTTGGAGTGAAATTTTAGCAAGGAATTTCTGTGACCCACCACTGTAGTAGGAGTAACTCTGCTGCTCTCTGTAGCAGTCCGTTGCATCATTTTGTTGGCCTCATTTTCTGTGTTCCACAACTGTAGCGGTGAGGACGTATGACTGTAGTGATGGAGTTGCTGTTTAGCCACTTCAGACTTTATATAAATAGCAGAAAGGGATTTTTCTTTGGGCATTCTGATTCGAAGAGGAGGAGGAATGCTGTTTTTATTGAGCATAGAAGAGGGAACTCAACTTTGAAGGCTTTGGGGCTCAAATCATCCATCCAAAATCAGATTCATGACTTTCTTCACCTTTATTTTTGATTGATCTTCTTTATTTTTCATGAGTAGCTAATTTTTCCATCTAGGGTTACTATGAACTCAACCCTAGAATAGATTTTGTTTCCTCTCATGTAATTGCAACTTTAATTTAATCAATATATGTTTTCTTATTCTTTTTACTGCTGCATATAGTGGAATTGATCAATCTATTTATATGCTTGTTGCTGTTATCAATCTCGCGAGAGGGAGGTGAGAGTAGAACACTGAGTAGGGAAGACAAGTCTGCAAACCTTAACCTAAGTGTTTTCACTTGTTAGCTAATAGGGATATTAGTTGATCTCGTTTAATCAAAACTAGGTTAGTTGTATTAGGCTTAACCCACATAAGGAATTACGTAGGTGTTAAGCATCTTAATTGAAATTCGGGAGAATTCCTTTAAGTTATTAGAATACCTAGGATTAACTTATTTGGTTGATTAAGTTGCAGATGCGTTAGAGGAGTTTTACAATTTCTATGACGGGGGAGAGGGATTAGTAACCTTAGGCTTTTAATTTCATTAACTTCATCTGTTTAAGTCTTTGTTTGCTGTCATTAAAAGAAAATTTATAAAAATTTACTGCCACATGCTTGCTTTTATTGTCAGTTCTTCTTTAGAGCTGTCTTCAATCCAATTGCTTTGTCTAACTAATTCAATTAAATTTTTTAGGTAATTGGTCGCTTAGTCCTTGTGGGAATGATACTTTTACTCTTAAATCACTATATTACTTGAGCGATTCATGCACTTGCCAAACCGTCTAACAAGTTTTTGGCGCCGTTGCCGGGGACTAAATGTTGTGCTAATATTCAAAGAAATTTGAAAGTGTTAGCTTAGACGCTTCTTTGTTTTTGTTTTGTTTATGTTCCTTTTTATTATAGAGTCATTTTTAGTTTTTGCTGTGTTGATTTTTGCTGCTGAATTTGCTGTTATTGCTAATTAGTATCTTCCTCCTGTGCATGCGAGGTACCATTAATCAAGCTGATCTTTTTTTTGATCCCGAAATCGAGAGGCTTGCAAGGAGAACTCGAAAAGAAGCTAGAATTAGAAGAACCCAAGAGGGACAAAGTTCTCAAGAAGAAATGACAGATGATAATGTGAATCGTGGGGTATAGAAAATAATGGGGGAAGTGGAACTGCAAATTTGCACCAAGATGAAAATAGAGCTGTATGGGACTATGCCTCACCCAACAATGCTGGACATGCCTCTAGTATAGTAAAGCCTCCACTGGTGCTAAAAACTTTGAGATTAAGGCAGTATTGCTGAATTTGGTTCAATAGAATCAATATGGGGAAGTCCCATGGAGGATCCGAATAACCATATCACAAATTTTTTGGATATTTGTGACATGGTTAAGATTAATGGAGCCAACAATGATGCCATCCGTCTACATTTGTTTCCATTTTCCTTGAGGGATATGGCTAAGAGTTGGTTGAATGCTCAGCCAAGAGGAAGTATAACAACTTGGGATGAGCTACAGAAAAGATTCTTGGGTAAGTTCTTTCCTCCATCAAGATCAGTCAAACTAAGGAATGAAATCATAGCATTTTATCAGCATGAAGGCGAAAGCCTATATGAGGCTTGGGAATGATTCAAAGACTTACTGATGAAATGTCCTAATCATGGTCTCCCAGAGTGGCAGTAGCTCACAATATTTCATAGTGGTCTACATATGAGAGTTGAGACAAATTGGATATCGTAGCTAGTGGTGCTTTGATGGCAAGATCAATAGTGCAAGTAAAAGAAATAATAGAGACAATGGGGGCAAGCCAAAATGAATCTAGTCGAGTCAAGAGTGTTGCAAGAAGGGGAGTCATGGAATTAGACACACTAAATGCTTTGTTAGCTCAGAACGAAGCATTAACAAAGAAAGTTGGCATGCTTTGCTCTAGACAAAATGAACAAGCGAAGGTAAATGCAATAGCAATGCCAGAAGCAAATTGTGATTTCTGTAGAGGGGCTCACGTTAATGGGTGTTGTGAAGAATTTCCTTCTGTGAAATAGTTAAATTACATGGGTATTATGCAAAGGAATCAGAACAACTAGTACTCTAACAATTATCATTTGAGCTCAAGGAATCATCCGAATTTCTCCTGGAGTAATAATCACTGCCTTAATCCCTCGACTTCATCTTCTGGTAAGCCTTTTCAACCTCCAAAATTTAATAATCAAGGTAATTATCTTCCTCATAATAGAGCTCTACCACCTCAGGTGGACAAGAAGTCATCCATGGAAGAAATATTCATGAAGTTTATGGAGAGAACTGATGCTATAAGCCAAACTTAGAGTGTAGCCATTAAAAATCTGGAAATTCAAATAGGGCAATTGGCTACTACTCTAAATAGTAGGTCACAAGGTAACTTTCCTAGTGACACAGAAAATAATCCCAAGAAGGATGGCAAGGAACAGTGCTAGGTGATAACTCTTAGAAGTGGTAAGCAACCCCCTGAAGCTTTTACTTCAAATGTTCAGACACAAGATGATAAACTTGATGATCAAGCGAGAGTCAATGAGCATCCACAATAAAAGGGTGAATGTGAATGAGCATGAAGTACCAGAGGCCAATGATAAAAAGGAAGAAGAAGTGGTGAAAGAGAAATCGAAGAAGGACTCATCTATTCCCTCCTCATTTTCTTCAAGAATTATGCCGCCTATTCCCTTTCCTCAAAGGTGTAAGAAGCAGAACATGGATAGGCAAGACCAAAAGTTTCTGGAGATATTGAAATAGCTGCATATAAATATTCCTTTCGCAGAAGCTTTAGCACAAATGCCCAGTTATGCGAAATTTCTGAAAGATATGCTCTCAAGGAAGAAACAAATGAATGAATTTGAACTGTGAAGCTGACTCAAGAATGTAGTGCAATACTTTAGAGGAAGCTTCTGGTTAAGATGCAAGATCCTAGAAGCTTTGTTATTCCTTGTAATATAGGGAAGAATTTTGCCGGTAATGCTTTGTGTGACTTAGGTGCTAGCATTAATCTGATGCCCCTTGCCATTTTCAAAAAGCTGGTTTTGGAGAAGCAAGGCTTACTACTGTAACTCTGAAGCTGGCAAATAGATCTCTATGTTACCCAAACGGAGTGATTAAGGACATGTTGGTCAAGGTAGATAAGCTAATCTTTCTTGCGGATTTTATTATCCTTGACTATGAAGAAGGCAAGGAAATCCCCATCATTCTAGGGGGCCATTCCTTGCAACTAGAAGAACTCTAATTGATGTCTTCAAAGGAGAGCTCACTATGAGGGTAAATGATCAAGAAGTCACCTTCAATATGAATAAGGTGATAAGGGCACCAGATAAACCTGAGGAATGCTATCAAATAAGGGTGATTAATGAAAGTACATGAATGCACATTAAACATTTAGTGAGTAATGATAGTTTGGAAACATCTCTAATGATGGAAGAAGAAATTGAGAAGGATGATATCAAAGAGGTAATTGGATTCCTTAATTCATCGGAGCTATTTTACAATCCAAGTAGATCTTTTAAGAGACAGACCTGAAGGCAAAGTACTCTTTTAAGACCATCCATAGAAGAACCTCCTAGATTGGAGTTGAAACATCTTCCATCCCTCCTCAAGTATATTTTTCTTGAGAAAAATGACACCTTACCAGTCATTGTATCTGTTACTTTGATTAAGGAGCAAGAGAAGCATTTAATAGAGGTCTTAGGAAAATAGAAGAAGGCTATTGGATGGTCTATAGCTGACATCAGAGGAATAACCCGTCAGTGTGCATGCATAAAATTAACTTGGAGGATGGGCATAAAACTTCTATTGATCACCAGAGAAGGTTGAATCTAGCTATAAGAGAAGTGGCGAAAAAGGAAATCCTTAAATGGCTGGATACAGGAATTATTTATCCTATATCAGATAGCTCGTAGGTGAGCCTCGTTCAGTACGTCCCTAAGAAGGGAAGTATGACCGTAGTGGCTAACGCCCAGAATGAGCTTATTCCAACCAGAACTGTAATCGGGTGGAGAGTTTGCATGGATTATAGGAAGCTCAACAGTGCCACTTGGAAGGATCATTTTCCTTTGCCTTTCACTGATCAGATGCTGGACCGGTTGGCGGGGCAAGATTACTTCTGTTTCTTGAATGGTTATTTGAGGTACAACAGATTGCCATAGCCCCTAGTGACCAAGAAAAGACTATATTCACATGCCCTTATAGTACCTTTGCTTTTCGGCGTATGCCTTTCAGACTGTGTAGTGCACCAGCAACTTTTCAACAATGTATGATGGCAATATTTTCGGATATAGTGGAGAAATCCATGGACATATTTATAGATGACTTCTCAATTTTCAGAACTTCATATGAAATTTGCCTGATAAATCTAGAATCGGTGCTTAAAAGATGTGAAGAAACTAATCTTATATTGAATTGGGAGAAGTGTCATTTCATGGTCTAAGAGGGAATTGTGCTCGGTCATAAGGTTTCAAAAAAAGGTTTAAAGGTGGACAAGGCAAACATTTCTGTGATTGAACAATTGCCACCTCCAAACTCAGTAAAGGGTATAAGAAGTTTCCTCAAGCATGCGGGTTTCTATTGCCGATTCATTAAAGATTTCTCAAAAATTACAAAGCCTTTGTGCAAATTGCTGGAAAAGGATATGCCTTTCCACTTTGATGAGGAATGTATAAAGGCTTTTGAGGACCTGAAGAAGAGATTAATCTCAGCTCCTGTGGTAGTCGCTCTCGATTAGAGCAAATCTTTTGAACTTATGTGTGACGCCAGTGACTATGCTTTGGGAGTGGTGTTGGGTTAAAAGCATGGGAGAAATTTTCATCCTGTTTACTATGCTAGTCGAACTCTAGCGGATGCACAGTTGAACAACACTACTACTGAAAAGGAGTTATTGGTTGTAGTTTTTGGGTTTGAAAAAATTAGACTATATTTGGTGGGAAATAACGTAATTGTTTTCATTGATCACTCAGCCATCAGGTATTTAATTGGCAAGAAAGACTCTAAGCCATGTTTAGTCCGATGGATTTTACTACTGCAAGAATTTGACTTACAAATTATGGATATGAAGGGTACTGAAAATCAAGTGGCTGACCATCTATCCCGAATAAACACGGACATGAGTGACAAAGTGGAGCTGCAAATCAATGAAAGTTTCCCTGATGAAACTTTGCTCTTTGTTGAAGAGACCCAAATACCATGGTATGCTGATATTGTAAATTATTTGGTATGTGGGATTTTGCCACCTAACTTCACTTATTAACAAAAGAAAAGGTTTTTGCATGATGTCAAGGCTTATTGGTGGGATGAACCAATCCTTTTTAGAATATGTGCTGATCAAATCCTCTGGCGCTATGTACCGAAGGAAGAAATTAAGAATATCTTGTGGCATTCTCATGAATCAGACTATGGAGGACATTATAATAGTGTCCAGACTACAGCAAGAGTGTTAGAAAGTGGATTCTATTGGCCTTCACTGTTCAAAGATGCAAGAAAGTTTGTAGAGAGGTGTGACCGATACCAAAGGAGTGGGAATGTATCAAGACAGTATGAAATGCCTCTAAATATTGTGCTGGAAATAGAGGTTTTCAATGTACAGGGAATTGATTTCATGGGGCCATTTCCTCTGTCATACTCTAATCAATACATCTTGGTGGCTGTTGATTATGTATAAAAATGGGTGGAAGCAATTCCTACACCTACCAATGATGCAAATGTGGTACTAAAGTTCTTGAAAAATAACATCTTCTCTCGCTTTGGAGTCCTAAGAGCATTGATCAGTGATGGAGGATCACACTTCTGTAATAAGAGTTTGGAGACGCTCTTGGCCAAATACAGAGTGAAACACTGGATAGCCACTCCATACCATCCTCAAACTAATGGCCAAGTGGAAGTGTTTAAGCGAGAACTGAAAAGAATCTTGGAGAAAAGAGTTAGTAACTCACGGAAGGATTTGACAACTAAGCTAGATGATGTGCTGTAGACTTACTGTACTACTTTCAAAACCCCAATTGGAACTTCACCATCTCGGATGGTCTATGGCAAGGCATGCCATCTTCCGATCGAACTTGAACATAAAGTTGTTTGTGTTAGCCATAATGTATTATGCTATAAGTTTTGATGATGACAAATATGTGGGAATTATAGTATGACTTAATCTTCTTGGCCCAAATGAATGATTTAATCTTCTTGGCCCAAATGAATGATTTAATCTTCTTGGCCCAATGTATGATTTAATCTTTCTTAGCCCAAATAGTATGATTTAATTTTCTTGGCCCAAATGTATGATTTAATCTTATTGGCCCAAATGCATGATTCAATTTTTCTTGGCCCAAATATATTTAATGCTTTATATATTTATATATAGTAATATAAATTGATTTTTGATAAAGTTTATTGGGTGTTGTAATATAATTTGAAAAAGAATATCTTTTACTGTAGCACTTTTGAAAAAGAAATTTGATTGTTGAAAAAGTATGATATAGTTTATTGGGTGTTGTAATATAATTTGAAAAAGAATATCTTTTACTGTATCACTTTTGAAAAAGAAATTTGATTGTTGAAAAAGTATGATATAGTTTATTGGGTGTTGTAATATAATTTGAAAAAGAATATCTTTTACTGTAGCACTTTTGAAAAAGAAATTTGATTGTTGAAAAAGTATGATAAAGTTTATTGGGTGTTGTAATATAATTTGAAAAAGAATATCTTTTACTGTAGCACTTTTGAAAAAGAATTTTGATTGTTGAAAAAGTATGATAAAGTTTATTGGTTGTTGTAATAAACTTTGAAAAAGAATACTTTTTACTGTAGCAAATTTGAAAAAGAATATTGATTGTTGAAAAAGATTGATAAAGTTTTTTTGGTTGTTGTAGAAAGGTTGAAAAATGATGATGAAGCTTACTGTAGCAATTTTGACTAAAGCAGTCACTGTAGCAGCAAGGTTTCACTATATAAAGGGGACTTCACAACACCATTTATATCAAGCTTCAATTGTTCATTTCTCATATTATCTTGAGTTTCATTCTCTCTAAATTGCTAGAGATATATTCTGAGCTTAATTTCTGCGTTATCTACACTTTGAGAGTGTTTACCATTATTTTCCTTAAGCCTTTAAATTTAGTTTCTCAAGGATTGGTTCCTTGAGTTAGTGTTTGAGAGAAAACACGTTGTAAGGGGGAGAGACACCCTTGAGGGAGAAAAGTATGTTGTAGTGGTTTGCAAGTACCCGGATTAAACTTGCAATTATAGTGGAAATACTCAAGTGGTCTCTTGAGGACTGGATGTAGGCTTGGCATTAGCCGAACCAGTATAAATCTCCGAGTTTGCTTTCTCTATCCCTACTCTATTTACATTTGAAGTTAATTAATTAATGCTTTGCGTTTATATTTGATTTCTACCTCAAGTATTAATTAATTTGTGTAGATTTATATTTGCTCCTTAATTCCTTGCACTATAAAATTATTCATCTTGATAAACATTTTGATTTTCTGAATTAAATTATTATCTTTAACATTATCCAATTTCAGAAAATCATTTTAACTTCCAATTAAGTTTTGTGAAAATTTTTATAAAACCCAATTCACCCCCCCTCTTGGGATCCAACCATTTCTTTCAATTGGTATCAAAGCTTGGGCTCTTGATTTGAGACTTAACCGTCCAAGAGTAAACATGGTTGGATTTAGTGATTGGTTTATGTCTGAAAATTATTCTTTCACAGAACCTCCAGTTTTTGATGCTAATCATTTTCAATATTGGAAGTATGAAATGAAAATGTTTTTAATTTCAGTAGACCATAAACTCTGGGAAGTTATAGAAAATGGTTTTTATATGCCTGTCAAGGAAGAACAAGGAAAATGCATTCCAAAACCCAAGAGTAAATGGAATGATACTGAAAGAAGTTTAATGCAACTTAATGCTAAGGCAAAATTGATTATTTCTTATGCATTGAGTCAAGATGAATTTTTCAAAATCTCCAACTGTGCAACTGCAAAAGAAATGTGGGAAATTCTTGAAGTTGCACATGAGGAAGATCTTATTGCTGAGAAATTAAGGTATAGAAGTTTCATTAATGAACTTGAAATTGCTCAAATGAACAATTGTAAAACCATTAATGAGATACAACTTGTGCTTAATCATTTGCAAGCTCTTGGTGTTGAACTTATAGGAAAATCTCAAATCACCAAGGAGATAGAAGAAAAAGAAAAAGGAGAAAAAGAGAAACTACAACCAAAAGCTGAATCATCAAAGAAAGCTTACCTATCGTCCATTTGGGGAAATAGCAATTCTGATGAGGAGAACACAAATGAAGAAGCCAACACTTGTCTTGTGGCCAGAGATAAAGATGAGGTAAATTCATTTGACTACTCTTTTGAAGAATTACAAGATGCCTTTGATGATTTACATGAAGAATCTCTAATACTTGCAAAGAAACTAAATGTTTCAAAACAGAAAAACTCTTCTCTTGAAAATGAGTTGGAAACATTGAAAAACGAATTTTCTATTTCCAAGGAAGAGAATTTTGTTTTTGAAAATCAAAACAAAACTTTGCAAGAAGATAATTTGATTTTAAAAGCAAATATCTCTACCAACAAAAATTGCTTTTGTACCAAGTGTGATTCTTTGAAAAAGGAAAATAATAATCTTAAAAACACACTTGCAAAATTTTCTCAAGGTAGAGAAATTTTAAATACCTCAGTTTTGAAACAAAGAAGAATGTTTAACAAAGTTGGTCTTGTTTCTAAAAAGAAATCAAACCAAAAGCATTCTAAAAACTTCTTTGTTTCTGTAAAGATGTCAAATAGTCCAACTTGCACTTGTTTTTATTGTGGACTAAAAGGACACAAATCTTACTCATGCTTTTATAAGAAAAATCTTGTTCATGGAGTTAAAATGAAATGGGTTCAAAAAGGAACTCATGACCCAGGCGGACCCAAAGAAATTTGGGTACCAAAAACAAAGGATTAATTTGCAGATTTGCCTCGAAGCAAGGAGCGGAAATGACTTTTCAATGGCTACATCATTCAAACTCCACTCTCTTGCATCAAAAAGAGGCAATGGACAAGTAAACATATAAGCTGGAATGTATTGTAAGAAATTTGATTGATATGTTTACTGTATCAAATGCTTATGTTTGTTTTCTAGCATGCCTTTCATCTATCTTTGATATTCATGCATGCTATTTCTAAAAATGATTCTTAGGTGTGTGGCCTAAGGATATGATTTTTGCTTTGAGCTAAAATCTTTCTTCTAAATTTAGCATGAACTTTCTTATTTATCGCATCACGACAACTTGCTTTCATTACATGCATATTTCCCTTGGTTTCACACCAATAAGATTACTCTTACTTGTAATGTTTATCTTTATTGTAATCTTATTTAAATATTTTCAATGAAATCAAATATTTTGTAAAATTGCATTTCATGAAAGCATAGCACTTTTATTAATATGGCATATCTTGAACATAATGTTGCTCCTAGTACTTGAGATTTATTTGAACATTACTGATTTGAACATCAAAGTGCTCCACCAAAAGTGTTTTGCAGGAGTTAGTCCTCAAATCTATCCTCTAAGCTCATTCCTAATTGTCGACCAATGCTTGACAGTGATCTTATAAGAGATTGTTTTCAAGAGGATCTTGCAAATAATCAATCAATTAAGTTTATTAAAATTGCAAGAAGATAGAATCAAAAGAAGAGCAATGAGCAAAACAAGGATATCAAAATCTTGAGGAGAAACTTCAAGAAGTAATAAGAGTTTGCCAAAATTGATGAGTATCTCTATTCTTTACCACTTTACTATTTAATTAAGTGATACTCCTTGATCATAATTGGCTATGTTGGCAATTTTTTTACTGACACACTTTCATTGCAATGATATATTGTTCTCTAATATCTTACATATTTGATCATATCATTGTATATAAAGATATTGTCTTTATACCATTCATCATGGTTTGAGCATTATACATGTCATATCCTTTGTATAAGATATAGCTTATGAACGATTGTTTATGGATTATAATTTATATCTGATTATATCTTATTAATCCATATTACCTCAATTATGTTACTACATACTCTGATTATAATGTTTTATCTTGAGTAAGTATGTAACTTGCTTTTGCTTTGAAATGATGATATATATATCCATGTCAGAAAATTCTTTCTATCTTTAAAATGGATATATATTTTTCAAAATATATATATCCTTCTATTGTGCTAAATTTGTGCGGCTGATTTTCTTTTATCTTTCTTTATTATTATTATTTTTGTATCGTCTAATAAAAGAAACCACTTGCATTAAAAAACAAACTGAAGGATTACATTGCAAAAAAAAAAAAGGAAGGTTTGCTCATGCATGAGCAATCTACAGGCGAGGTGGTCTTGAATTAGGAGGCCCGTATTGTATCATCACCCCTCGGCCATTCCTTGGAGCAAGAGACTGAGCAATGTCACGGAGGGTAGTGTAAATCCCATTCATACAATCAACACTTCTTTGTTGTTGATTGCAGAAGCATTGGGTAGACCAATAGAAAAACCTATCTATTCTTGAAGTCAGTGCCGCATTGTTGCGTTTAGCTAACTTCTCTTGGTCCTCTATCATTTTCTTGAGTTTCTTCACCTCCTGCTCCAGACAAGCAATTTTGTCTTCTGACGTATGGCCTGTACTAATCTCTTCAGCTTCTTCGATCTTCATCTTCTTCTTTCGATTCTCTTGAGATCCCTCCAAAGGCCTTTTACCCTTGTCCCTGCCTAGACTCAAGTTTAAGTCGAGCTCTTCCTCCCTGGCCTCTATTGTGAGATCAATGAACTTTCTTGCTGCCATGGTTTGGAATATTTAGAAATTTTTGTGGGAGTATGAAGAGAGAGGAATGTCAGAAAGTTGTAGGCTCAGAGATGAATACTCTTTGTGGTGTGGTAATTGAGAACTCTGGGGCAGTCTTTATAGAGAGAAAATGATGACTTAGAGCCAACGAAGATATCTCTTCGCCGCACCCCTACACGTTTATCCTACGGATTTTGCAAGCTGGAAGCCAGAACTCTAGGGTACGCATGCACACCAACAACGCGTCGCATTAATGGCAAAACCACGAAAGTCAATTTTCGGTGGATTTGCGGCTGATTTAATTTGCTTTGATTAAAAATTTTAAGGATTAATAAAATGGAGATAAACAGAACCGTATTTCTCTGCTTTGTTGTGTTGTTCTTGAGAGCTTTCAGTATAATATACATGATTGATTGCATCATGCTATGATTACATGTATCTAAGAACATATGTTGTGTATGCTATTCATGCATCATGAGCGAAGGCTATGGCTAAGAATAATATGTCATGATTCCACACGCACTCATAGAAAATTAAAAAAAAATGACTTGAATAAAATGAAATGTGTAGAGGATAATACATCTTCATAGTTACACATACTTACATATAATACTTTTGTGGACAAATGGAAGGCAATGATTTCCTTGCATTATGATAATGCTTGATGCATGCGACCGTAAGCAGTTAATTTTGCTTTTAATCTTTGATTTACATTACTAACTTAAGCATCGAAATAGTTGTCAAAATTTTTGCAGGTGCTCATCCTCAAGATACATATATGAATACTTCTTGAAAATTACATTTGTTTAATATGCATTGGTTGAGGGGGAGCCTAATCTATACTTAAATCCTCTATATCTTTAAGCTCACTTTATCTGATATGCAATGTTTTCCTTAACTATATATTTTTGGCATATCAATGATAAGTTTTGATGAAATTTTACCCCATGACGTCATATGATATTCTTGCTTAAAGAAGGAATACGCTTTAGCCTTTATATATTGCCTTCCTTATACCTTTTTGTTGATGTCAAATAAGGGGAGAAGAATATGGAAAGAAAAATATGTGTATATTGTATAATGATTATTACATTGTAACATATTTTTCTTAGGTGATTTGTCATCATCAAAAAGGGGGAGATTGTTAGCCATAATGTATTATGCTATAAGTTTTGATGATGACAAATATGTGGGAATTATAGTATGACTTAATCTTCTTGGCCCAAATGAATGATTTAATCTTCTTGGCCCAAATGAATGATTTAATCTTCTTGGCCCAATGTATGATTTAATCTTTCTTAGCCCAAATAGTATGATTTAATTTTCTTGGCCCAAATGTATGATTTAATCTTATTGGCCCAAATGCATGATTCAATTTTTCTTGGTCCAAATATATTTAATGCTTTATATATTTATATATAGTAATATAAATTGATTTTTGATAAAGTTTATTGGGTGTTGTAATATAATTTGAAAAAGAATATCTTTTACTGTAGCACTTTTGAAAAAGAAATTTGATTGTTGAAAAAGTATGATATAGTTTATTGGGTGTTGTAATATAATTTGAAAAAGAATATCTTTTACTGTATCACTTTTGAAAAAGAAATTTGATTGTTGAAAAAGTATGATATAGTTTATTGGGTGTTGTAATATAATTTGAAAAAGAATATCTTTTACTGTAGCACTTTTGAAAAAGAAATTTGATTGTTGAAAAAGTATGATAAAGTTTATTGGGTGTTGTAATATAATTTGAAAAAGAATATCTTTTACTGTAACACTTTTGAAAAAGAATTTTGATTGTTGAAAAAGTATGATAAAGTTTATTGGTTGTTGTAATAAACTTTGAAAAAGAATACTTTTTACTGTAGCAAATTTGAAAAAGAATATTGATTGTTGAAAAAGATTGATAAAGTTTTTTTGGTTGTTGTAGAAAGGTTGAAAAATGATGATGAAGCTTACTGTAGCAATTTTGACTAAAGCAGTCACTGTAGCAGCAAGGTTTCACTATATAAAGGGGACTTCACAACACCATTTATATCAAGCTTCAATTGTTCATTTCTCATATTATCTTGAGTTTCATTCTCTCTAAATTGCTAGAGATATATTCTGAGCTTAATTTCTGCGTTATCTACACTTTGAGAGTGTTTACCATTATTTTCCTTAAGCCTTTAAATTTAGTTTCTCAAGGATTGGTTCCTTGAGTTAGTGTTTGAGAGAAAACACGTTGTAAGGGGGAGAGACACCCTTGAGGGAGAAAAGTATGTTGTAGTGGTTTGCAAGTACCCGGATTAAACTTGCAATTATAGTGGAAATACTCAAGTGGTCTCTTGAGGACTGGATGTAGGCTTGGCATTAGCCGAACCAGTATAAATCTCCGAGTTTGCTTTCTCTATCCCTACTCTATTTACATTTGAAGTTAATTAATTAATGCTTTGCGTTTATATTTGATTTCTACCTCAAGTATTAATTAATTTGTGTAGATTTATATTTGCTCCTTAATTCCTTGCACTATAAAATTATTCATCTTGATAAACATTTTGATTTTCTGAATTAAATTATTATCTTTAACATTATCCAATTTCAGAAAATCATTTTAACTTCCAATTAAGTTTTGTGAAAATTTTTATAAAACCCAATTCACCCCCCCTCTTGGGATCCAACCATTTCTTTCAGTTTGGGCCGTGAAGTTTCTGAATTTCGATGTGAAAAAGGCTGGGGAAAAGAGATTGTTACAACTGAATGAGCTGGATAACCTCCATCTCCAAGCTTATGAAAGTTCTCGTCTATATAAGAAGAGAGTCAAAAGATGGCATGGCCAGAAAATTACTCATCGATCCTTTATAACTGGCCAACAAGTCTTGGTTTATAATTCAAGATTGAAATTATTCCCTGGAAAGCTGAAATCCCGATGGTTGGGACCTTTTATGGTCAAAGAGGCATTTGAGAATGAAGTAGTGGAGATAGTTGATTTGGAGGGTATTCAGAGCTTCAAAGTAAATGGTCAAATGCTGAAGCACTATTTGGGACACAAGAGTGAAAAGGAGGGGACTTCGATTGCCCTCACTACACTAAGTGCATAGGCGTCCTGGTAAAGTTTGGCTGAAGACTATGAACTTAGCGCTCTTGGGAGGTAACCTAAGTATTTACTGCTTTGTAGTTTAATTTTTATCATTTTTTTTCTGTTTTTAGCTATAGTTGATTGATCTTGCTGTTGTGCTGAAATTCATTGAGTGCTGAACTGGTGGGTGTGCTAGTTTTGAGTGATATGCCTTGCTGGTTAATGTTCTAGTTTGGATTGATCAAGTCTTCCCTGATGTTCTACTGTTTAGCTGATTTGATGCTTGATGTTGGGTGATTGAATGCTGTGTTGAATATTAAGGATGTCTGCTTTGATTGAGATTGTAGTTTTGAGAATGGGTTATTTCTAAAAATTGGCCATTTTGAACTTTCCGTTATGTTTGAATATCTGGTTGCTTGGGAAACTGAGGTTTGAAGTACTTTGGGGTACTGAAGCTTTGAAAACAGAGTCATAGGTGAGCATGTATTTTGTCTAGGCACACTGCAGCGGTGGCTTATTACCGCTGCAGTGAAAATTTGGGTTTGAAGGGGTGTTTTTCTATGCCAAAGTACGCTGTAGCAGTAGGTGTATATCCCGCTGCAGCGGCGAGAAGTGGAAAACAAGGGGCTTTTTGTGCTGTCTTAGTATGCTGTAGAGGGAATAACGATCCGTTGCAGCGTTAGTGGTCTTCATTTTAGAAAAAAAAAAGAAGATATTGGCCGTTGCAGCGGGGTATGAATTCCACTACAGTGGGTCAGCCCTATTTATGCAATTCCCCCAATTTTTGACCCTTCTCTGCCCTAATTTCATAAGACCTCCTTCCTTGCAGCTGTAAACATCCATAGTCGATCACGTCACCCCTGCCTGCTCAGCCATTCTCTCACCCCAAACCCTCCTTCAGCCTTCTGTTTTCTTGGATTCGTCCCCATGTTTCGTTTAATTTCGGTAGGTAGTGGAACTTTTGTTGTGTGTGCTTCCCTTCATTCATCTACAATGTTTGATAGGTTTCCTCCTCCCTTTTGTTTTTAAATTTTCTTCTCCAGTTATAGGATTAGTTAGATATTTAGGATTATGGATGGTTTAGTTTGTTGTTTAGAATGTTTGATTTCTATTGGGAATTTTAACCGTAGGCTTGTGGCTAATTTTAACATCCTAGTCAGCACAAAATGCCAAGTTATCTTGTCCAGGTGGCGTCCATATAAGTAAAACATCCATGTCAGCACTTTTCTCTCCAATAATTTATCTGAAAAATGCACTATTGAATTAATTGGGATAAAATTATGAAATTGAAGCATATTAATTTTATAATTAATTTTCACCCAATAAATGCAAAACATAATAAAATTAGCGAGTTTACAACACTAAAATAGCAATAAGACTAAAATAGGGACTAAATTGTATATAAAAATACGCAATATCAATATGCTAATTCCCTAGCACAAGAAGGAAGAAGAAGAAAGTCGACTATGTGCACATTCCTACAACCACCCTTTTTTGTCTTAGACACCTACTTAGATGATCTTTGGTAGCTATAACTATTATGTCAACATTATTTTGCCTTGCTTAAATATTGTTGTAACTACAATCATGTATGACCTAAATATTCCCCCTTCTATTTTGTATTATACCTGGTCCTTCCTTATATATGTAACTTAAGGCCTCTATGTATGTTTGAATTTCTCTTCATAATCTAACTTTCCTTTCTACCAAAAAAAAAAAAAGAATGGGAGGAGCTAGGACACCCTTGGGGAAACAACCTTCTACATCAACCTCCACAACTAATTGATCTAGGTAAGGCTTTTCTTTACAATAAAAGAAAATGCAAAATAGTGAGTGGCGATTATCTCGGCATTCCCTCGAAAGTCTATCACCAATGTTATAATCGGGTTTAAGTTGAAATTTTTGGACTTAATTGAAATTTTGGAATCTTCGTTGGAAAATAAAGAAAATAATTAGTGTAAGTGGTCTATGATGTTGATTTGGTAATTTTCGAGAATTCAAACGATACTTGGTTGAAATTTTTATGAATAATAAGGGGTACTAAATATAAAATACTAACTTTGTTTTCCCTTCCACTTATTTTATTACTTCACCCTTCAATTTATGTTTCCTGTGTCACGAACCCTATACCGGGTTCATGACCTGTGCAGACGGCGCCTTGGTTACACCATTGTAAGCCTAATATTGGACGACTCAAAACCTCTTTATGAACTTAGAAGTACATTTTATAAAGTACAATTATATGTCCATTATACTAATCCCAAATAAAACATATTTATGAAAATTTCACAACAAGTAAAGTACACAACATAGGGTGACCTACCCAATTATAGAGCCTTACTAGAGGTTCCAAAAATACAAACATAAATAAAAAGGGACAACCTAAGGTGATATCGCACCCCAAATTTTTTATGAATAATAAGGGGTACTAAATATAAAATACTAACTTTGTTTTCCCTTCCACTTATTTTATTACTTCACCCTTCAATTTATGTTTCCTGTGTCACGAACCCTATACCGGGTTCATGACCGGTGCAGGCGGTGCCTTGGTTACACCATTGTAAGCCTAATATTGCACGACTCAAAACCTCTTTATGAACTTAGAAGTACATTTTATAAAGTACAATTATATGTCCATTATACTAATCCCAAATAAAACATATTTATGAAAATTTCACAACAAGTAAAGTACACAACATAGGGCGACCTACCCAATTATAGAGCCTTACTAGAGGTTCCAAAAATACAAACATAAATAAAAAAGGACAACCTAAGGTGATATCGCACCCCAAAAAAAGGGGGAGGTCTTTAAGATTACATATCTTTGGAAAAACGAAATCTACCAAACCTGTAACTGTGAGGGGGTGAGTCTAAACCACGAGACTCAACATAAAAAACCTACCTATCCTCGAACAAATAAACAAGCATACTAAAGGCTAAAGATGACGTTAAAATAATATAATTTTTTTTCTTTTTGCAATTTAATTCATCATAAATTCATAGCAACTCTTAACAGACCATAGGCAAAATATTTCATAATTTCCTGGTGTGATACAAGAAGGGCATTTATAAACATTTATTCTTTACTTAATCCCAATTATCTAACAATCGAGGAAATCCTCACGCACAAGAGAAGATCACATATTCACTGAAATTATGTTTACCGTTCTATGCGTGCAGCAACGTGATATTGGAATCACTGAAGCCCAACCGTATACGTATACATATAATGCACAATTATATGGTTCTATTACTTTGGTTCCCCTCACCTCAATGACCAATCCTGGTAGTGAGAATACACCCTCTTATTCTCCTCTCACTATACCACTAAGTCACGAGGCCTTGACGGTAACTGCGAGAAGGCCAATCGAGGTCCCTAGCAACTCATGACCACAAAGCATGGGAATATATCACCACTCACTTCCCTTTATATATGTGTTAGCAGCAATGTGAGACCAACGATAATGAAGCCAACCGCAAAAAGAAGTATTTACATTGCATTTTAAAAGGGTATACAATGCACGACATAAATGCTCATACGACAACATATATATACTCAAACAACATGATATACATAATCATGATTCACATCATCATTATTCATGGAACTTAGTCGAGTGCATCAAATACACACTTGCATTTTATTTCCTCATATCATAGAATTCTATTATCTTTGCTTATTGACATAATTTACCCTAGTGACATATTGCACTTATCTTAATATTAAAATCAGTAGTGTTAGACGATTTGACAAGTATACCGGTTGCACAAGTAATACAGTGATTTGAGAATAAAAGTATCATTCCCTCGAGGACTAAGTGGCTAACTACCCAAGAAATTTAAACGAGTTAGTTAGACGAAAGTGATTGGATTGAATACATATCTACATAGAACTAACAAATAAAAAGCATATGACAGTAAATTCTTATGAGTTTTCTTAAATGATATCAAATAACAAAAAGCTAATGAAATTAATCAATTAAAAGCTTAGGGTTACTAATCTCTCTCTTTGTCCTAGAAATTGTAAAACCCCTCTCACGCACTCGTAACTTATTCAACCATATAAGTTAAACCTATCAATTCCTTAAGTAAGTTAAGTTTATATGAACCACCCTAGCTTTGATTAAACGAGATTAACTAATATCCCTATTAGCTAACAAGCAAAAACACTTAGTAAGGTTCACATACTCGTCTTCCCTAATCAGTGTTCTACTCTCACCTCCTTCTCCCGAGTTCGAAGACAACAATAAGCATAAATATAGGTTAATTAAGTCTATATAATACAACAGTAAAATGAATAAAAAGACTTATATTGATTGAAATAAGGTTGCAAAATACATGAGAGAATGCAAAATCTATTCAAGAGTCGAGTTCATAGTAACCTTAGAAGAAAAATCTAGCTACTCATGGAATTTAAATGATAGAAAGCAGAAAAAGGGATAAAAGAAGCTATGAATCTGATGTTGGATGATGGATTGAGCCCCCAAAGCCTTGAAGATCAGATTCCCCTTGCTCTCCTCAGCCAAAATGGCACTTTCCTATCTCCCTCGTATCAGAATTACCGTAAAAAATAACCTTTAAAGCTATTTAAAATGATACTGATCTAGCTGAGAATGCGCTCTAGTGCTGCATCAGTGCAAATTCACCACTGTAGTGGTGGAAGGCAAAGACACAGACCATGGACAAGCTTCAGTGTAGTGCTTAAGGGAGCAATAGGAGGTTTGGTGCTACAGCGATGTGAACTCACCGCTGTAGCAGTGGGAGACAGAAACCAATTACTGAAAAACTAGAGCACCAGCGTCAGGCGTTGGGCAGCCAGCGTCGGGTGCTGAGCACTGGGATGGTGTTGAGCACTGGAATGGTGCTGCAGTGGCACTTCTCTACCTTGTAGTGGCTAACGGCAGAGCAGGAGCTGGCTTTGCTGAGGTTCCAGCATTGGGCACTGGACAGCCAGCACCCTACTGATAAAGCAATTTCTGGTGCTGGGATGCTACTTTCCTTCTTCTTATTTCCTTGCTCCCAAAGTGGTTTCCTTTCCTCTACTTGATAGTCCTTTTTTGTACCCTGAAATGAAAGATCAAACATCAATGACTAGCATAAAAGTGAGAAAAAAATAGAGAATATTGTAAGGACTTAGGAAAATTAGAATTAGAGAATCTTGAGGCCAAAAGGTAGTAAATCAGTAAAAATCAAGCAATAATAAGGTTCATATGTCAAGATAGAATGCACAAAAATCATGTTAATTGGGAAATTAACATGTAATCATTACATTTCATATACCTAATGATGGCACACTCATCAAACACATATAATTTCAATTTATAATCATCATAATTATTTACCCTTCCTAATCATACGTACATGCATAAATATACTATTAATAAATCTGACGATAAAGGAACTATTAATCTTCTTGATTCCTCCATTCAAGATCATAAGTTTACACTCACTTAAACATTGATACATGTTAGAATGGAAATACTGAAATTGATATTCTGGTTTAACCCCCAATATAACCTTACACCACATCATCCACAGTAATCATTTTTACAAAATTGCCTTGTACTAGTTCTTACATTAATTTACCAACGAACTTTTCTTAAACATACATTTATACATTTCATGTTCAATCACCATCTCAATATGGTGATAAACTATTTCTATTATATAGAGTCTCGATTAACTGACAACTATATACATGTACATATACTTGACTACATTATTTCACCTTAGCAACATATTATTCTTACTCCAAATTAGCTTGGAAGTTAACGTATTCAATACTCCTCCTTAAATGTTTACCTTCATGGATTTCTTATTTTGATCGAAACAAGATATACATTAATTTATTAATGTTTGCTATAAGAAAACATACAAGATAGGAAAGGATTCCCTCACCTTAGCTTAATTCTTCCTTTCCAACTTTACCTCTTTGGGGTGGTTGTACAAGCTCAAAGTTGCCCAAGAAACTTCCAAGCATCAACCAAGAACTAAGGTCCAAGACCACATGAAAAAGGGGTTAAGGTTCATCATATAAGGCATGAAGCAGAGGGTGGCGCCCTGGGCACTGGCCTTAGCGCCCATGGCGCCACAAAACAAAGACTTAAGTGGTTGGTGCCTCAGGTGCCCATCTTGGTGCCAGACCTTAAAGTCACAGGTTCATGGCTAGACTAAGGCACCAACCAGGTTTAGGCTGCCATGAATCTTTGCGATTTCTTCCAAAAAAATCTAGGTTTAGCTCCTTTTTGGTTCCAACACTTCATGGGTTAATCTAGGGTGGTTTTAGGCAAGTTAGGGACACCCAAAACAACCCTAAAACTCAGAAACTTAATCAACAACCACAGGAAAATTAATTCCAAGAAAAACACCTCCAAAGTTATACCTTCACCAAACCAATATCTTTCAATGATCCTACTATATCCATCTAATGTTTACATCTAGCAACACTTTGGAATAATAAATCCACATCAATTTGTCATTAGCAACAACTTACACCATTTTCCCCAAATTTACTAGCTTAGCCTTTTCCTTTATAAAGAAGAGAAGGAAAGGAAAAGGAAGAAGAAGAAGAAGAAGAAGAAGAAGAAGAGATTATGGAGAAAAAGGGAACCTTACCTCATTCTTCATTTTCCTCTATCCATGGCCGACCACCATCAGCATAAAGAAGAGGAGAGATGAGAAGCTTTTAGACAAAGAGAGCTGCATGTGAAAGATCTGAAAATGAGGGGGTGAGGCATATTTAATTTTGTGTGAGTAGGGCCCACAATGTTCTTCTCAATTTGGTCTTTTTTAGTGAAACAAATTTAATTAGGATTCTTCAAGAGCATTGGAAAACCTTTGGCTCACAATTAGAATATCCAGCTACACTTTCTCAATAATGCCTGCCATCACATTAAATTTTCATTTTAAATCCCAAATTTCATATTTATTCACTTTAGTCCCCTTTTGATATCTCAAAATCGATTCGAGCCTCAATCCAACATTTTTAAGTACTAGTCTCACGACCTTATCTTCGAATGGCAGGTTCACCCTGTGGGTCCTATCCAGATATTCCTTTCTCAACGTATACTAAATTTCTTTTTCTCTCACTTTACTCCTTAAGTATTTTTCCTACACTTGTCACTTATGTTTTCTATTCTTCGGTGAAAGTTTTACTTGGCCTAAGACATGTGTTATTCGTTAATGTGTTTAGGAACCCTTGTCCTTCTGATTGAATTTTAAATTCGTGAAAAATTTTTACCCTCACAATTTTACTTATTATTATTATACTGTAATACCAGGGGTATGACATCTTGTTCATACTCTAAGGCAAAGTCATTACCACCGACTTTCACTCTTTCTCCTTGTCCTCTTTTTACTGTTAACCTTTCTTCTCCTCAGTATCTTGTATACCATACTGAAGATTTCAACAAAACTTTTTGTCTTTAAGGAGAGTTTTTACTCTAATAAAGTGTTGAATAAAGGTATGAGATGAGGCTACTTTCCCATTTTTTCAAACATGATGAGATTAGGGTGGATTTAGGCTAAAAGCTTTCAAAAAATGAAAGAATGGGGTAGGATTCCTTGCCATTTCTAAATTTGGTCTATTGATGTTTTGTGTAGCTGAGAATTTGGAAATTATGGAATCGATGGAGACCTAGCTAGAACATGTGAGATTTGGAATTTGGTCATCTTGCTATTGAGTGTTGTAGCTAAATTTATTGATTATAGACTAAAAAGTGAACCTTTCTTCTTGTGTAGTGATGCTTTATGCTTGAGAAATCTATGAAGCTTGAGCTGCAACTGGTTTAGGAGAGGAAATCTGTGTAAAGTGCAAGGCAGAGCACCTCACACCATTGTACTTGTGGATTGACCAATGTAGTAAGTGGAGGCAATAATAAGATACAAAAGCACCGCTACAACTAGCACCAACATTGGCGCTACAATGAGCCTTGACAATAGCTACCTAGAATCTACCAACAGTGATTCTAACCGCTGCAACGTTGGGTGAGAGAATGTCACCCCTGTTTTTGGCTTTTTCTCACTACAACAATGAATCCGATTCATAAATTCATAAATAAAAAGTAAAGTAGTTATGTCATTCCCTAAATATAGTACCGACTAACTCATAATTGAAAATAAACTAAACCTAATAAAATAAAACATAAGAAAAGTAGAGAAAGAAACTCTTCTCCTTAGTAGAACTAAGAAAGCATTCTCAATTTGTGAGGGATAATTTGTTAAGAAGTCTAAGGGTATATATATGCCTAATACATTATAAAATCTAATTTGACAAGGATTAGGACTCCAAGTTTCACTAAAAATCCTAATTTTGACGGCATCAGTGCCTCAGCTATAATATCTACGATTTTGTGATGTTTTTGGATAATAACTTATCTTATTATTTGGGCGGCTGAAAATTTTGAAAATCGAATTAAAACTTATATTTATTTATATTTTATTATATATATATAATGTTTGTGAGATAAGGGTATGATGAGTATTTTCATAAAATAACAAAGGTAAAAAGAGAAGAAAAATATAAAAGTTATAAGCTACTAAAAGTAGCATCTCAAAATAAGCTACAAGGTACTAGAATAAGCTTATTTACCAAACACTTCTAACAAATTTATAAACTAGTCAAATAAACTATAAGCTAGCTTATAAGTATTGCCAAACATAGCCTATATAGTTATTAATTACTACCAGAATATAACACTCATGCTATCACACATATTAGTGTTGGTCAAAATTGGTGCTAAATTATAGCCATCATAATATTCCCATAGTTGTTAAAATCGATGTTAGATGACATCGCTACGGAGCACTTAGCGTCGATTTTAATTGACGTTAAGTAGTTTAACATTATTCATAAATGATGCTAGAGGATTGTTTCGACCAACACAAATTGTCAATTTTTTTTCTAATGTTAACATTAACATATACACTACATACCAAATCCAGGTGTAATGCTTCTTCAAAATAGAAGGGCCATGTTGCTTGTAGAAGCTGAGGATTTCATCAGTAGGGAACAAAAGATGATCCTTGTTTTGTGGGTCAAG
Organism: Biancaea sappan; assembly: GCA_037074585.1. Classification (NCBI taxonomy): domain Eukaryota; kingdom Viridiplantae; phylum Streptophyta; class Magnoliopsida; order Fabales; family Fabaceae; genus Biancaea; species Biancaea sappan. The sequence continues at coordinate 27,262,850 of CM073495.1, forward strand.
CACAATGAGAAGTGCAGTTATAATCCCACCAGTACTTGTCCCAGAAATTACATCAAAGTACTTAGCGATTCTTGCACTTGAATCCATTCTCTGAATTTCTCACCAAATTTCAAAATTTATTATCCTTTTGTTGTCCCAGAATACAAAGTATTGTAAATAATTGATAACCAACGCAACTTGAGTCATGTTATATGGCCCACAATAAAACAAACTCTTCTGAAATTAACTCAAGAACCAAAACAGCAAAAAAAAAATAGTACAGTAACCCAATGATAACAGAAAGCACAAAACGTGGAGGAAGAGAGGATAAGATAAGAAAAGTGGTCTATAAAACCTGAAGAGAGGTTTGTCTTTTATAGGTGTGAAAATACATAACTGAAACAGACAAGATTAAAGTGCTGTTATAGAAATTTTAAAACTATAAATAGGGCTATTACAGAAATATTAAAACAAACAAAACAGTCAAAAAACGCTTGATAATAGCACAACCGAAACAATGCCTTAATTTCTAAAACTGACCCAATCAATTTTGTAATTATCAAATTTTCATCTGTTCAGGCAGGCATAAATAAAATACTAAAATTATTTTTATTTTCAAAAAAAGTAAAACTAGGACCGGTTGACATATTTTGTGTCCAGGAGGCAAATCACTAATCTGCACTATACTGGCCTGGAATTGTGAGCGGGTGCGCCTACCTCTTCCCTTAACTCTTTATAAGCCAATATAATATGTTAATATATAAGGCCTCATTCCCTCTTTGTTTTAGTTGATGTGAGACTAAGATTATTCTTTTGAAATACAAAAGGTTTTTATAACACAATTTTCACATTACATAGATGGGAAAGATATATTATGGAGTTTGAAATGCAAGAAAGTTTGTGTAGTAAATTCCATGCATGTTGATGTTGGTGAACATATATTAAAAAGAGAAAGCTGTAAATTTGTCATATATAATACACATCACATTATCCTATTTAATTTTAAATACTGAATAAAATCTTCTTTTTATCAGTTATAGATAGAATATTTAATAGCTTGTTCTCATATAGATAATTGCCTTCTTTGTTTAGTCCCTCCTAAATAAAGTTATCATCAATAATGGTCTTTTATTTTATTATTATTGGAACTAACAAAATGATATATAATGGTAACTAAATATATAATAACTTGTCAAAAAATATACTACATGTATGTGATTGCATCTGTTAATTTCAATAACAACCAATTGATAAAATACCCATATTGATGATAGCAGTAGTATTTCTGATGGATAAATTGATAATATCCATCTATAGTTGACTAAAATGAGATTTTAATATTTTAATATCTAATAAATACATTTTAAACACGGGGACGCGTACGCAAATAGATAATAGACTAAAACTCTATTTTGGTTTCCTATAGTAGTTTTCTTTCTTAATTCTGTCTCTCACAAATTTTTATTTTTAATTTGGTCCCTAACAAATTCAAATGTTATCCATTTAATCCCTCACAATCACAGAAGTGACCATTTTGGGAACCAAATTCAATGGGGCCGGTTCATAGGTTGAAGAGCTGACTCATCATAGCTAGATAAATAAGAGGGACCAAATTTAAAATGTTTGAATTTATAAAAGATGAGAAAAGGAGAGTCTAAGGGACCAAATTGAAAATAAAAATATTTAAGAGATCAATTTGAGAATGTTCAAACTTGTAAGGGAATAGATTGAGAGTAAAAATCTATGAGGGACTAAATTAAAAAAAGGAAGACACCTATAAGGGACTAAAATAGGGTTTTAGTCATTAATAATATACCTGAAGAGTAGCTTCAAGCTCTTTAAGAATTACTTTTGCGGGTGAACAAGTAGAAATTATGTTATTACAAGGGCGTTCATAACCGAACCAAATTGGTCAATTAAATCAACTTAAACAGAAGAAGAAGGTTCAAATTGGTTTTTAAAACATGACAACCGAGCACTTCGGTTTAATTGTCGATTTTGATTTGGTTTAGTTCGGTTCTAACCGAACCCAACCATATATATATATTAATATATTTTTTAAAAAAACATATACATTAATATATCAATTTTTTCTTATCATGATTAGATGGAAATTAGATATATTGTCACAAATGTATATACTAACACTAATGTATTAAGCTATGATTTGAATTATTGATAGATGGTCTATGGAAAGAAATGTGAAATTATGAAAAATTAAAATAAGGAGTTTATTGTGTTCATATGTTAACATGTTATTACAAAAAAATTCCTCAAAGTATGATAATGAAAGGCCTAATAAATTACACAAGAACTTCATGGTAAATTTTTCTTTTTCAAAACTGTCCAAAAGCAAATACAAAAACCAAACAAAATCGTTCGAAATCAAACTAAATTATCCACAAAATAAAATTTAATAAGTTCACATGTTCTCTCAAAATCGTTTGGTTATGGCTCAAAACCAAACGATAGAACCTTTGAATACCCTTAGTTATTATGACTCAATATTAAAAAAAAAAATTGAAGATTCGGTTTAATCAAAATTTTCATTATTGCTTTGCATCACACCCTTGGGATGTACGGTCATATTTTGGGAAAAAAGGTTTCTGTTTGTGACAAATTTCCTAATCAATGGACAGTTATCGATGATAATTAGTCGTTTTGTGACATATAGTTATTTTCTGGCAGTTAAAATATACTCTTGATCTTATATATATGTTCACCAAAATTTTAACTTAGCCCCTGCAGCCAATTTTTGTGTAAGTTGGTTCTTATATTTTTCAAATGTTTGTAAAATAGTCCATGTCATTAGAGTCTGATAATCTTCAGTCCATATTATGCTCATGTGGCAAGCAAAATGCATATGTAGCAAGACAAAACATCTAAAATAATCTAAATGGACTTCAAGTCAACTTATGCAATTGGGAGATGGGATCTCCGAGACAGATTTAGAGATAAAATTGTGTCTTCGGTTAGACATAGATTCAGAGATGGGATTTCCGTCTTTAGTCAAACACAGTTTTAAAGACAGAGTTTTCATCTCCAATCAAAGACAAACTTCAATTTCTGTCTCAATTATTTTTTCAGAGATGAAATTTAAATTTTGAGATAGAATATTTCACCCATGAACTCAGCGAGAGATTTTTTTTTTTTTCTATCCCAGAATTCAACAACACAGGAATCAAAGACAAACTGTATTCCATTTCTAATCAACTTTTCCATCTATAATATCTGATTTTCTTACAGCGGATTTTAACACATATTTTTGGAATAAAAGCTTAATGGTAATTCAATTATTTGAATTATATAAGTACTTTATAATAGACACGTGTTTTTGTTCTTTTCGATGAAACAAAGAGGCTTAAAGCCTACAACTCAGAACGAATACATCTAGGGAAGGCTGTGCCTTTAGTGAAAAAGAAAAATAATTGGAATTTGCAAAATTTTATGTCCCAAAGATGGACCATGACTGGTGAATATGTGTGGCGTTCTGCGAAAGTGAAAAAGTATGTGTGTTAGGAAAATTACAATTTTATTCTCACTAAAGGTTTGACCTTGAGTTGACCTAGGGGTGTTTTAGTAAATCTCCCTTCTTTTATATGTTTCACACGCCACACAGCCCACATTATTTGTTTGCAATTCATCCTTGTCTCTATGACTTTGACATATAGTAAAAGTCTTACAAAGGACTCTACCTTCATTATCAAGAACTCACAACTTGTTAGCCTTTTAACTGTATTTTTCCAAAATAGATTTTCTTTTTTCGGACCGCATTTTATTTACAGGAAGGAAGGATTTTATTTACATTGCCCTCATTTTTAGTAGAGAAATGCGACAATGTTGTCCTCCTTCCTCCAAGTGATTTTAAAAAAAAAATTAAATGAACTTTTTAAAGTATTAAATTGTGTATTGAGAAAGAAGACAAGGATAAAAGACTTGTATAAAAAATAAATAAATAAATAGTCTTGTTAGCCTATGGTTGTCACAAGAAAATTAGGATTGCTCACAACTTGCTAGCCTTCTTTTTCAAAATAGTCTTGCTTTTTTTTGAGACCGCATTGCAAGTCAAATCTATCATATTTGACTTGCAAACCAATGAAGTGATGGATCAATATAAGCAAGTATAAACATTTTAAAAACGACTCACTGTGGGAATAAGGTATTAGAAACAAGTAGAGGCATACTCAAAAGATTAAGGGTATATTTAGTACATAGAAAAGGAAAAAGAATGAGAATGAAAGTGGAGTATTTTTACTAAAACACTATAATTTTTTTTTTTAAAAAGGAAAGTTGTTTTTAAAAAAGGGTAATTTGGACAATTTCTCACTATCTTTCTGTAATACCCTAGGTAATACGACGTCGTAGGAAAGCACGAGTTTGGGCATGTGAAAAAAAATACTTCGTGAATAAGACAGACACCATGGGAAATTATGCCGTAACTGTCATTTAATTCGTTAGTTAAATGGGCCCCCTAGGAGGTCAAGGCAGATATATATGCGTATTAGATGCCCATACTTGTTTGAGACTAGAGGTAAGTTAAAATCGGAGGACTGAATTTCTTATAGGGGGTGATACTGTAATACTCGTCATTTTTTTCATTTGACTGTTAAATCAAGATTTTGAATTTACAAATTTTATGTATTAGAGGTGTATTTGACATTATATTGTGACGTGATAGTGCTTATATATGTGATTTTGAGTTATAAACTAGCAATGTGTGATGCTAGACCATACAAGGATTAAAGTGAAAGATGTTGAAATGTTGTGGGGTATAGCAAAATACTTATAAAGGACAGGAATGGATGAGGAAGATTATAAAAAACCTTGATGTGAAATAGAAAATGAAAAATATCTTCTAAATCTTAAGTTATGAATTTTTGAAAATAAATAGTTATGACTAATTTATTAAGTTTAAGAAAGGAATTTAAAAATATAATATAAAGTAAACAGTAGATTCCGTACAGTTAATGGAAAATAAATAAATACAAACAAAATATTTTAGTGGTAGTAATAGTTTTTGGATAATGCAAAGGTTAATTAAAAGAATAGACAATTAGTCTATTATCCATACTAATTAAATCTAAATTAAATATTAAAATTTAAGATAAATAATCTAAATAAAAAATCTGAAGATATACTTTTAAAATCTGAACTACATTATTATTTTTGCTTAGATTTGATTAGGGTTGGTATATCAAGTATTTTTTTTAACTTTAATAAATCAATTAATAAGTTTTAACATGTTAAGAGATAATTTGAAGTAATAATAATAATTATAAATGAATAATCTGAAAATATACCATTCAAATCTAGTTTAAACCTTAGATTTTATTTAACATAAATCTATGTTGGGTATTGAACTAATTTTTTCGAATTACAAAAAAAGAAACTAATAAGATTTATAAACTTTGAATAGATTGTTGTTAAGATATCAAGATAAGGATCATAGAGGCTAGGGGACTTCCGAAAATCAGTAAATAAAAATATAGCAACATAATATAAATAGTAATATATTATGATAATGGTGACAGTAATGATTGGGATTAAAAATAGGCAAAATGTATCCATATGTCTCTAAATTTTATCACGATTTTTATTTATATTTCAATTTTTTTTGTTTATGTCTCATATGTTTTATTTCTTATCATATATGCCCCAAAACTTTTTCTCTCTCTGTCTTCTCTCTCTGCTCACTAAGACTTTCCTGTTTATTCATCTAGGTCCCTAACTAAGATTTTTCCTTTTGTCTTTTGCATGATTTAAGATCATATTTAGCTCATCTTGGTTCATATATTGTGAATATATATTTTTCTATATTTAAGTCAACCTCTGTAAACTTTTGAATTTATTCAATTTAGTCCCTGGCAAGCATGTATCACTTCCGTTTCTTGGTTTTGCTTTCAAAACTAGTCGAGAACTCCATCTTAGATGTTTTTAGGACATTTTCGATCATTTCCATCCCATATCAAGGCAAACCATGAATTAAAACTGAGTTTTGGAAAACATTAGTCAGCACGCGTCCTTGCTCTGTTTTAAATTTTTTTTTTTGTTTTCTGGTTTAATCTCCTACTTAGGTTCAAGCTTTGAGTTAACTTAGATTATGGTGTACTCCAAATGTATATACTAACACTAATGTATTAAGCTATGATTTGAATTATTAATAGATGGTCTACGGAAAGAAATGTGAAATTATGAAAAATTAAAGTAAGGAGTTTATTGTGTTCATAAGTTAACATGTTATTACAAAATAATTCTTCCAGGTATGATAATGAAAGGCCTAATAAATTACACAAGAACTTCATGGTAAATTTTTCTTTTTCAAAACTGCCCAAAAACAAATACAAAAACCAAACAAAATCGTTCGAAATCAAACTAAATTATCTACAAAATAAAATTTAATAAGTTTACATGATCTCTCAAAATCGTTTGGTTATGGCTCAAAACCAAACGATGGAACCTTTGAATACCCTTAGTTATTATGACTCAATATTAAAAAAAAATTGAAGATTCGGTTCAATCAAAATTTTCATTATTGCTTTGCATCACAACCTTGGGATGTACGGTCATATTTTGGGAAAAAAGGTTTCTGTTTGTGACAAATTTCCTAATCAATGGAGAGTTATCAATGATAATTAGTCGTTTTGTGACATATAGTTATTTTCTGGCAGTTAAAATATACTCTTGATCTTATATATATGTTCACCAAATTTTTAACTTAGCCCCTGCAGTCAATTTTTGCGTAAGTTAGTTCTTATATTTTTCAAATGTTTGTAAAATAGTCCATGTCATTAGAGTCTGATAATCTTCAGTCCATATTATGCTCATGTGGCAAGCAAAATGCATATGTAGCAAGACAAAACATCTAAAATAATCTAAATGGACTTCAAGTCAACGTATGCAATTGGGAGATGGGATTTCCGAGACAGATTTAGAGATAAAATTATGTCTTCGGTTAGACATAGATTCAGAGATGGGATTTCCGTCGTTAGTCAAACACAGTTTTAAAGACACAGTTTTCATCTCCAATCAAAGACAAACTTCAATTTCTGTCTCAATTATTTTTTCAGAGATGAAATTTAAAGTTTGAGATAGAATATTTCACCCATGAACTCAGCGAGGGATTTTTTTTTTCTATCCCAGAATTCAACAACACAAGAATCAAAGACACACTGTATTCCATTTCTAATCAATTTTTCCATCTATAATATAACAGCGGATTTTAACACATATTTTTGGAATAAAAGCTTAATGGTAATTCAATTATTTGAATTATATAAGTACTTTATAATAGACACGTGTTTTTGTTCTTTTCGATGAAACAAAGAGGCTTAAAGCCTACAACTCAGAACGAATACATCTAGGGAAGGCTGTGCCTTTAGTGAAAAAGAAAAATAATTGGAATTTGCAAAATTTTATGTCCCAAAGATGGACCATGACTGGTGAATATGTGTGGCGTTCTGCGAATGTGAAAAAGTATGTGTGTTAGGAAAATTACAATTTTATTCTCACTAAAGGTTTGACCTTGAGTTGACCTAGGGGTGTTTTAGTAAATCTCACTTCTTTTATATGTTTCACACGCCACATAGCCTACATTATTTGTTTGCAATTCATCCTTGTCTCTATGACGTTGATACATAGTAAATTAAAAGTCCCACAAAGATAACTCTTCCGTCATTATCAAGAACTCACAACTTGCTGTATTTTTCCAACATAGACTTTCTTTTTTGGGACCGCACTTGCAAATAAATGAAAGATAAAGGATTTTATTGACATTGCTCTCATTTTTTAGTAGAGAAATGTGACAATGTTGTCCTCCTTCTTCCAAATGATTTTTTAAAAAAAAATAATTGAATTTTTTAAAGTGTTAAATTGTGTAAAAAAAATAAATAAATAGTCTTATTAGCCTATGATTATCACAAGAAAATTAGGATTGCTCACAATTTGCTAACCTATAATTGTTCTTTTTCAAAATAGTCTTATTTTTTTTTTTGAGACCGCATTGCAAGTCAAGCTTATTATATTTGACTTGCAAACCAATGAAGTGATGGATCAATATAAGCAAGTATAAACATTTTAAAAAAGACTCATTGTGGGAATCAGGTTTCAGAAACAAGTAAAGGCATAATCAAAAGATTAAGGGTATATTTAGTACATAGAAAAGGAAAAAGAATGAGAATGAAAGTGGAGTATTTTACTAAAACACTCTAATTTTTTTAAAAAAAAGAGGAAATTTGTTTTTAAAAAAGGGTAATTTGGACAAATTCTCACTATCTTTCTGTAATATCCCAGGTATTACGACGTCGTAGAAAAGCACGAGCTTGGGCATGTGAAAAAAAAAATTCCTTCGTGAATAAGACAGACACAGTGGGAAATTATGCCATAGCTGTCATTTAATTCGTTAGTTGAATGGGCCACGTGGTAGGTCAAGGCTGATATATATATGTACTAAATACCCATACTTGTTTGAGATTAGAAGTAAGTTAAATTCGGAGGATCAAATTTCTTATACAGGGTAATACTGTAATACTCGTCAATTTTTCCTTTTTTCATGTGACCGTTGAATTTTATTTCAAGATTTTGAATTTACAGATTTTATGTGTTAGAGGTGTATATGACATTATATTGTGATGTAATAGTGCTTACATATGTGATTTTAAGCTGTAGGCTAGCAATGTGTGATGCTAGGCCATACAAGGACTAAAGTAAAAATCTCAGGGATTAAAGTGAAAGATTTTGAAATGTTGTGGGCTATAGCAAAATACTTATAAAGGATAGGAATGGATGAGGGAGATTATAGAAAACCTTGATCTGAAATAGAAAATGGAAAATATCTCCTAAATCTTAAGTTATAAATTTTTGAAAATAAATAGTTGTGACTAATTTATTAAGTTTAAGAAAGGAATAAAAAAAATATAATATAAAGTAAACAGTATATTCCGTACAGTTAATGGAAAATAAATGAATACAAATAAAATATTTTAGTGGTAGTAATGGTTTTTGGATAATGCATAGGTTAATTAAAAGAATAGACAATTATCCATACTAATTAAATATAAATTAAACATTAAAATTTAAGATAAATAATCCGAATAAAAAATCTGAAGATATCCTTTTAAAATCTGAACTACATTATTATTTTTTCTTATATTTGATTAGCGTTGGTATATCAAGTATTTTTTTTAACCTTAATAAATCAATTAATAAGTCTTAACATGTTAAGAGATAATTTGAAGTAATAATAATAATTATAAATAAATAATCTGAAAATATACCATTCAAATTAGTTTAAACCTTAGATTTTATTTAACATAAATCTATGTTAGGTATTGAACTAATTTTTTCGAATTACAAAAAAAGAAACTAATAACATTTATAAACTTTGAATAGATTGTAGTTAAGATATCAAGATAAGGATCATAGAGGCTAGGGGACTTCCGAAAATCAGTAAATAAAAATATAGAAACATAATATAAATAGTAATATATTATGATAATGGTGATAGTAATGATTGTGATTAAAAATAGGCAAAAGGTATCCATATGTCCCTAAACTTTATCATGATTTTTATTTATGTCCCTAAAATATATTTTTTGTTTATGTCATTTATGTTTCATTTTTTATCATATATGCTCCAAAATGATAAAAATACTCTCCATCCACCCTTTTCTCTCTCTGTCTTCTTTCTCTTTTCACTAAGACTTTTCTGTTTATTCACCTAGGTCCCTAGCTAAGATTTTTCATTTTGTCTTTTGCATGATTTACGATCATATTTAGCTTCATCTTGGTTCATAGATTATGAATATATATTTTTATATAATTAAATCAATCTCTATAAACTTTTGAGTTTATTCAGTATAGTCCCTATCAAGCATGTATCACTTTCGTTTCTTGGTTTTATTTTCCAAACTAGTCCAGAACTCCATCTTAGATGTTTTTGGGACATTTTCGATCATTTCCATCCCATAGCAAGACAAACCATGAATTAAAACTGAGTTTTGGAAAACGTCAGTCATCACGCTTCCTTGCTCTGTTTTGCATTTTTTCTAGTTTTTTTTTTTTCTGGTTTAGTCTCCTACTTAGCTCCAAGCTTTGAGTTAACTTAGATTATGGTGTACTCCAAGCTTGGGGCTAAGTAGGAGACTAAACCAAAAAAAAAACCAAGAAAAATGAATAACAGATCAAGGACACGTGATGGCTGAAGTTTTTCTAAAACTTAGTTTTAATTCATGGTTTGCCTTGCTTTGGGAAGGAATTGATCGAAATGTCCTAAAAACATCTAAGATGGAGTACTGGACTGGTTTCGAAAGCAAAACCGAGAGATGGAAGTGATACATGCTTGACAAGAACTAAACTGAATAAACTCAAAAGTTTACAGGGATTGATTTAATTATAAAAAAATATATTCAGAATTTATGAACCTAGATAAAGCTAAATATGATTTTAAATCATACAAAAGACAAAAGAAAAATCTTAGCTTGGAACCTAGGAGAATAAACAGAAAAGTCTTAGTGAGAAAAGAGAGAGGACAGAGAGAGAAGAGGGGGGATAGAGGATATTTTTGTCATTTTGGGATATATATGATAAAAAATGAAACATAAGGGATATAAATAGGAAAAAAAGTTAGGGACATAAATGAGAATCAAAGTAAAGTTTAGGGAAGTATAGATACCTTTTGCCTTAAAAATATAATCAATTTAAATCTTAAATCTATTCAACTAATTTAACTACAATTAAATAATTAACAAAATAATCTTAAAACAAGAAAGGAAATTTGGAAAACCTAGAACCTAAACTTCTACCACAAGCCACCACATTCAACTCATAGCCCAGCACGTACATGCAATCCACCAACTTCACATACACAATACTCCTTTCAACCCATTCAGCCAGCAAATACCTTCACACCCAATCACCATGTCACGTTACACCTAGAACACGTGACCGGCACGAAAATGAGCCTTATCCTCATCTCAGAACCTAATTCATTTCATCAATCTAGTGTAAACAACATCCAAAAATAAATAGAGGTAATCAATTAAGAAATCTTTCTTTCATACCTCTGTAGCTGTCATAACAAGCAAATTATATAGAGGATTAGGAATATGTTCTTCATGATCATTGTATCATTTTTATACATCATTTATAAATTCACTTTGATAGTGGTCCAAATCCTAGACTACCTATAGGATCACAAAGCCACTCTCGAATATCAAAACAAAAGATATAAGTATAAGAAGTAGATTATCCCAGATTCAAGTGGGGTCTTGAACTAAGAAAATATCTATGTCTCTCTGCATGAAAGATTCCCTTTAATTGTCAATTCTAAAAAAAAATGTTAATGAGAGGGTATGAGCAAATCACTTGCTCAGTGAGGGGACAACACTACACTACGACAAAAAATAGTTATCATGCATCATAATAATAACATGCATTAGATATTCATAAACTAATTATAATAGGATACAATATAGTCCACAATAGTCTTTCAACAATATTAAAATAAATTAATCACATTTCAATATAATATAATTCAAAACAATTCACAACGACAAATAATTCAATCAATTGCATAATTTTTTCGTACCAATCGGGTCATTCAGGGTACTTCTAGATCATTGCTCGTAGCCTCAGCCGCATCCACCCTTATCGCTCCATTTATAAATCTCCATCCTTATGGCTCCTTGTAGAGTTTTCCATGGGTTCCACCGCCATTCCTTTCTTTTTTGATCAAACATAACCACAATCACAATCACAAACATAATTCATCATCATTTACAAATCTAACCACAACGTAACACATATCAATTTCCATATAAACATAAATTCATCAACATGTATACAACTATCTACTATTCACAAAATTTTTCCTCCAAATCGTATCTCAACATACAAGCTCATTTGTATTTACCAATCTGAAAGTAATGGTTGGAACCCAAGAGGGGGTGAATTGGGTTTTATAAATTTTTCACAAGAATTAATTGGAAGTTAAAATGATTTTCTGTAAAAGTACAATGCTTAGGATAATAAATACAATACAGAAAATCAATGTGCTGTCAAGATAAATAATTATAAAGATCAAGAAATTAAATAATAGATATCAATATGCACAAATTAAAGAGTAAGGGATAGAGAAAGCAAACTCGGAGATTTATACTGGTTCAGCTAATCCAAGCCTACATCCAGTCCTCAAGAGACCACTTGAGTATTTCCACTATAATTGCAAGTTTAATCCGGGTACTTGCAAACTACTACAACCACACAAATTCGATCCGGGTATTTGCGAAACCACAATGAAGAATTTATGAATCCGGGCTCCTCCTCAACCCAAAGCAAGTTCTTTCAACATCGGTACTTGCGAACCTCAACTCAAAATAATATATGTGTTGATCAAAATCAACAATACAAAGAAACTCTCTCTAAAGAGTAGATGAAAACAAATGAAGCTCTAATAACTCTAATGATAGAGAATATGCAAGATTTGGCTCAAGAATGCTTTCCTTTCTCTCAAAGATGATAGAAGAAGTTAATATCACATTGTAGGACTTTGTTCTTACTAAAAATCGTGTATCTAAGGTCATATATATAAGATTTTACAAAACTAGCCGTTATATAGCCGTTATATAGCCGTTACAGCACTTATAGTGCAGTCCAGATTTTGAGCTTTCTTTAAAAATTCATAACTCCCTCATTTGAACTCCGTTTTAAACAAATAATATACCATTGGAAAGCTCTTGGAGTCTAGTTTCAAATGAGCAATTTTACTCAAAAATTATTTTTCTTTTAAAAGATATAATCAAAATACTGACTATAGGTCAAAACAGAATAATCAACTTTCAGTTTTTCAAACTATATTTTAAATAGTCATATATTTCTCATTTGGACTCCGTTTTGAATAAATAATATACCGTTGAAAAGATCTTTGAGTCTACTATCAAATGAGATTAAGATACTTGAAAAACTGATTTTTCATTTATGAGATATAATATAAGGAGTGACCAAAGGTCAAAAAATAACTTTTGTAAAACTTCATATCTCACTATCTTTTTGTTCAAAAATGCTTGAGCCAATGTATGCAAATCTAAATCATTGAGTTGCACAAATATACTAGGCTATATAAAATATACCTAATTTAAACACATAGGCTATCTTGATGCATCCAAGCTTCCAAGACTTCAAATCTTCTAATTCTTCATTTCTTGGAGCTTCATCCTTGCATGTTGTTTTCCTTGAGTGAAGCATGATATTGCTTTTCCTTGTTCTTCAATACAATGCTCACTCTTCTTGTTTTGAACCAACCTATAAAATATATCTTACTTGCAAACCCAATGGTTAGTTTAATAGCATGATTCAATATATGCAACATACATATTAAATAACATAATCATGCTTAAGTACTTGTAGCATATATATGATAATTAATCTTTATATATATCAATGCTACTATTTAAATACATTTGTCATCATCAAAACTTATGGCATATAGCCTTAGGGTCAACAATCTCCCCCTTTTTGATGATGACAAATCACCACATAAAAATATGTATCACAAGATAATGAATGCAATGTTATAAGCACGTATACATATTTTTCTATTGTTTCTTCTCCCCCTATTTGACATCAACAAAAAGGTGTAAGGAACACAATATATAGAAGTTAAAGCACATACCTTCATTAAGTCAGGATGTCAGAAGATGTCAATATAGTATGGGGTAAGGATACATCAAAACTTATCATTGATTTCATTGACATGTAAAAAGAAAATTTTAGAAAAATTTTTCTCATGTCAAATGAAATGAGCCAAAAGATAAAACTTGAAAGAGTTTTAGGCTCCCCCTTAAACCTTGCATAATTTGAAAAAGAATAATGAATAATGAATATCCAATTTTTCAAGATATATTCTTTTTCAAAAAAAATACATTCAAGTGAGACAAAGCTCCCCCTGAATTTCATAACATTTTTCCTTTGAAAAAGATTGTCCAAATCATTATAAAGGAAATTCAGTTTTTGATTGCATAATTTTGAAGTAAGATTTTTGAAGAAATTTCTGCAATATTTTCATTAAAAATGATTTCTGCTTGTTTATGAAGAGGCATTTTTAGTAAATAGCAGAAAAATTAAACTCTTTGAAAAAAAAAACATCATTTGCTGTCATATGATAGAAATATTTACAGCACACAGCAGAAGTATGATATATGGATTAGCAAAGCATGATATAAACAAGAATATTAATCATAATCCATAAATCGAATAATAATATTTTTCAAGATTTTTGAAAAACAATTTCTGCATATATGCATAAAATTATTTCAACATATAGCAAAAGTGATTTAAAATAAGGATACTCAAATCCTTTTCTTTTCAAAACAGATAATGCTTCAATATGGTAAAGCAATTTCAGCATTGTGGAAGCAATTCAAGAGATTCACGATATTTTTCAAAAACATTTTGCTTCGAAGGAATTTAGAAACGTTTCATCTAAGGAAGCAATATATGTGGATTAGTGTAATAAGATATATTCAAGCATATAGTTCATAATCCATATATGAAACATCAATATTTTTCATCCCTTTTGTTATCTACAACAAAAGAGATCTTTAAAATCTTTTCTTTTTCAAAAAGAATGTTGCTTCATATGATAAAACATATTAACATAACAGAAGCATTTTTAAAGTCCTTTTTCAAAACAAATTTGCTTCATAAAGGATAAGATAAATTTCATCACAAAGGAAGCAATTTATATACCCATTCAAAATGAATTTATATATGTATCTTGAGGATGAGTACATGTAAAAATTTTGACAGCTCATTTTGTATGAGTGCATGTGGAATCATGAAATATTATTCTTAGCCATAGTCTTCGCTCATGATGCATGAATTGCATACACAACATATGTTCTTAGATACATGTGATCATAGCATGATGCAATCAATCATGTATATTATACTGAAAGCTCTCAAGAACAACACAACGAAGCAGAAAAATACGGTTCTGAATATCACCATTTTATTAATCCTTAAAATTTCTAATCAAAACAAATTAAATCAGCCGCAAATCCACCGAAAATTGACTTTCGTGGTTTTGCCATTAATGTGACGCGTTATCGGTGTGCATGCGTACCCTAGACTTCTGGCTTCCAGCTTGCAAAATCCATAGGATGAGCGTGTAGGGGTGCGGCAAAGAGATATCTTCGTTGGCTCTAAGTCATAATTTTCTCTCTATAAATACTGCCCCAGAGTTCTCAATTACCACACCACAAAGAGTATTCATCTCTGAGCCTATAACTTTATGACATTCCTCTCTCTTCATACTCATACAAAAATTTTTGAATTTTCCAAACCATGGCAGCAAGAAAGTTCATTGATCTCACAGTAGAGGCAAGGGAGGAAGAGCTCGACTTAAACTTGAGTCTAGGCAAGGACAAAGGCAAAAGACCTTTGGAGGAATCTCAAGAGAACCAAAAGAAGAAGATGAAGATCGAAGAAGCTGATGAGATTAGTACAGGCCATACGTCAGAAGACAAAATTGCTTGTCTGGAGCAGGAGGTGAAGAAACTCAAGAAGATGATAGAGGACCAAGAGAAGTTAGCTAAACGCAACAATGCGGCACTGACTTCAAGAATAGATAGGTTCTTCTATTGGTCTACCCAATGCTTCTGCAATCAATAACAAAGAAGTGTTGATTGTATGAATGGGATTTACACTACCCTCCGTGACATTGCTCAGTCTCTTGCTCCAAGGAATGGCCGAGGGGTGATGATTCAATACAACCCACCTAATCCGAGACCACCTCGCCTGTAGATTGCTCATCTATGAGCAAACCTTCCCTTTTTTTTTTAATGCAATGTAATCCTTTGTTTTGTTTTTTTTTTATTTTAATGCAAGTGGTTTCTTTCAGATGACGGTACTTAAAAAAAATTATAATAATAAAGAAAGATAAAGAAAATCATCCACACAAATTTTGTACAATAGAAGGATATATATATTTTGAAAAATATATATCCATTTTAAAGATAGAAAGAATTTTCTGACATGGATATATATATATATCATCATTTCAAAGCAAAAGCATGTTACATACTTACTCAAGATAAAACATATTATAATCAGAGTATGTAGTAACATAATTGAGGTAATATGGATTAATAAGATATAATCAGATATAAACTATAATCCATAAACAATGGTTCATAAGTTACAGCTTATGTAAAAGAGATGATATGTATAATGCTCAAACCATGATGTATTAAAAAAAATAATTTAAGTATTTAACATATTTTTATATGTCATGTTGTGATCAAGTATGTAAGATGTCAGAAAACAATATGTCATTGCAATGAAAGTATGACAGTAAAAAAAATTTGCCAGAATGTACAATTGAGATCAAGGAGTATCATTCAATTAAATAATGAAGAAGTAAAGGATAGAGATACTCATCAATTTTGGCAAACTTTTGTTGCTTCTTGAAGTTCCTCTTCAAGATTTTGATATCCTTGTTTTGCTCATTGCTCTTCTTTTGATCGATCCTGTCTTCTTACAATTTTAATGATCTTAATTGATTGATTATTTGCAAGATCTATCAAGCATTGGTTCAATGTAGGCTTTGTTGGTCGACTACTGATAGGAGTGTTGGTCGACCAACCAACTTCAAAACTATAAATCTTACTGATTTCGGAGAGCAGAGGAAAGAATGTGCTTTAGAGGATAATTTTGAGGATTAACTCCTGCAAAACACTTTTGGTGGAGCACTTTGATGTTCAAATAAATCTCGAGCACTAGGAGCAACATTATGTTCAAGATATGCCATATTAATAAAAGTGCTATGCTTCCATGAAATGCAATTTTGCAATAAATTTGATTTCATTGAAAATATTTAAATAAGATCACAGCAAGGATAAATACTATGGGTAGGAGTAATCTTATTGTTGTGAAGACAAGAAAAATGTGCGTGTAATGGAAGCAAGTTTTCATGATGCGGTAAAAAGGATAGTTTGAGCAAAATTTGGAAGAAAGATTTTAGTTCAAAACAAAATTTGAATCTATAAGCTGCACACCTAACAATTGTTTTCAGATATAGCATGCATGAGTATCAAGGATAGATGTAATTCATATTAGAGAACAGACAAAAGCATTAGAGAGCAGTAAACATATCAGTCAAATTTCTTACAATGCATTCCAGCTTATATGTTTACTTATCCATTGCCTCTTTTTGATGCAAGAGAGTGGAGTTTGAATGATGTAGCCATTGAAAAGTTATTTCCGCTCCTTGCTTCGAGAAAAATCTGCAAATTAATCCTTGATTTTCAAAAACAAAATTCTCTTCCTTGGAAATAGAAAATTCGTTTTTCAATGTTTCCAACTCATTTTCAAGAGAAGAGTTTTTCTGTTTTGAAATATTTAGTTTCTTTGCAAGTATAAGAGATTCTTCATGTAAATCATCAAAGGCATCTTGTAATTCTTCAAAAGAGTAGTCAAATGAATTTACCTCATCTTTATCTCTGGCCACAAGACAAGTGTTGGCTTCTTCATTTGTGTTCTCCTCATCGGAATTGCTATTTCCCCAAATGGAAGATAGGTAAGCTTTCTTTGATGATTCAGTTTTTGGTTGTGGTTTCTCTTTTTCTCCTTTTTCTTTTTCTTCTATCTCCTTGGTGATTTGAGATTTTCCTGTAAGTTCAACACCAAGAGCTTGCAATTGATTAAGCACAAGTCGTATCTCATTAATGGTTTCACAATTTTTCATTTGAGTGATATCAAGTTCATTAATGAGATTTCTAGACTTTAATTCCATTGCAACAAGATCTTCCTCATATGCAACTTCTAAAGTTTCCCACATTTCCTTAGCAGTTGCACAATTGGAAATTCTGAAAAATTCATCTTGACTCAATGCACAAGAAATAATCAATTTTGCCTTAGCATTGAGTTGCACTAAACTTCTTTCAGTATCATTCCATTCACTCTTGGGTTTTGGAATGTATTTTCCTTGTTCTTCCTTGACAGGCATATAAAAACCATTTTCTATAATTTCCCAGAGTTTATGGTCTACTGAAATTAAAAAAATTTTCATTTCATACTTCCAATATTGAAAATGATTAGCATAAAAAATTAGAGGTTCTGTGAAAGAACAATTTTCAGACATAAACCACTCACTAGATCCAACCATATTTACTCTTAGACGGTTAAGTTTTAAATCAAGAGCCCAAGCTCTGATACCAATTGAAAGTAATGGTTGGAACCCAAGAGGGGGGTGAATTGGGTTTTATAAATTTTTCACAAGAATTAATTGGAAGTTAAAATGATTTTCTGTAAAAGTACAATGCTTAGGATAATAAATACAATACAGAAAATCAATGTGCTGTCAAGATAAATAATTATAAAGATCAAGAAATTAAAGAATAGATATCAATATGTACAAATTAAAGAGTAAGGGATAGAGAAAGCAAACTCAGAGATTTATACTGGTTCAGCTAATCCAAGCCTACATCCAGTCCTCAAGAGACCACTTGAGTATTTCCACTATAATTGCAAGTTTAATCCGGGTACTTGCAAACCACTACAACCACACAAATTCGATCCGGGTATTTGCGAAACCACAATGAAGAATTTATGAATCCGGGCTCCTCCTCAACCCAAAGCAAGTTCTTTCAACACCGGTACTTGCGAACCTCAACTCAGAATAATATATGTGTTGATCAAAATCAACAATACAAAAAAACTCTCTCTAAAGAGTAGATGAAAACAAATGAAGCTCTAATAACTCTAATGATAGAGAATATGCAAGATTTGGCTCAAGAATGCTTTCCTTTCTCTCAAAGATGATAGAAGAAGTTAATATCACATTGTAGGACTTTGTTCTTACTAAAAATCGTGTATCTAAGGTCATATATATAAGATTTTACAAAACTAGCCGTTATATAGCCGTTATATAGCCGTTACAGCACTTATAGTGCAGTCCAGATTTTGAGCTTTCTTTAAAAATTCATAACTCCCTCATTTGAACTCCGTTTTAAACAAATAATATACCGTTGGAAAGCTCTTGGAGTCTAGTTTCAAATGAGCCAAGTTTTACTCAAAAATTATTTTTCTTTTAAAAGATATAATCAAAATACTGACTATAGGTCAAAACAGAATAATCAACTTTCAGTTTTTCAAACTATATTTTAAATAGTCATATATTTCTCATTTGGACTCCGTTTTGAATAAATAATATACCGTTGAAAAGATCTTTGAGTCTACTATCAAATGAGATTAAGATACTTGAAAAACCGATTTTTCATTTATGAGATATGATATAAGGAGTGACCAAAGGTCAAAAAATAACTTTTGTAAAACTTCATATCTCACTATCTTTTTGTTCAAAAATGCTTGAGCCAATGTATGCAAATCTAAATCATTGAGTTGTACAAATATACTAGCCTATATAAAATATACCTAATTTAAACAAATAGGCTATCTTGATGCATCCAAGCTTCCAAGACTTCAAATCTTCTAATTCTTCATTTCTTGGAGCTTCATCTTTGCATGTTGTTTTCCTTGAGTGAAGCATGATATTGCTTTTCCTTGTTCTTCAATACAATGCTCACTCTTCTTGTTTTGAACCAACCTATAAAATATATCTTACTTGCAAACCCAATGGTTAGTTTAATAGCATGATTCAATATATGCAACATACATATTAAATAACATAATCATGCTTAAGTACTTGTAGCATATATATGATAATTAATCTTTATATATATCAATGCTACTATTTAAATACATTTGTCATCATCAAAACTTATGGCATATAGCCTTAGGGTTAACACAATCATCCACAATAATATTTGTATGTCATTCATTCAACATTCATATGATGGTGTTTATGTATAGAGATGTCCATGCCAAATTGTTTGAGAGCACAATCCCTCAACCCTAGAAAGTGTGCATGAATGTACATGTTTACTCTTCTACAATTAATTTAGGATTGACAAATATTTACATACATACATAAATTAATTTATAATACTATGTATAAAAGCATCACCTTATATAAATATGTGCCCATTTCTTCATTTACAATATAAGCAATAATCCACACACACACACTTTCTCATAGTTACAGCAATAGTGAAGGCATGAACATATCTATACTTTTTCCAATTGTGGTGTTATCACATAAGCATGTACTTTTCCTTACATATGTCAATTCACAAGAATAAATGTAGCTTATGCAAGTGAATATCAAATCATAAAGAATATCAATATATAAGTTAACCATCAGTACCTTCACATTAAGATAAACTACATGTTTTCATTATGATGCAAAGAAGTATATAATAGAAACTTAGTCACAGAAAGCGTCAACCCACTCACCTTAACGCCGAACTAAGTTTCTAATCTTCAAATCGAAGAAGGATGCCAAAGATCGTATAGGAAGTCTAGAAAATAAACCAAGAAGGAAACAACACCATTTTAGAACTTAAGTCACTAAGCATTCAAAATTGCTTTTTTTTTCTGCTAGTTTTGGAGCCAAAATTCACACAATTTCTGGTATTAATCCATAGATCCAAAATTCATGAAACTTGACATATATCTTTATTCATGTGTTAATATACTAGGATAAAAACCTCAGCCCAAAACCCCACTGTTTGGCCCCTCAAATGTTCAGATTAGCAACTGCATATCAGAACTGTCAAATTTTCGCATAGTTGCTGTGTCATATATTTTAGACCTATTTAGCCTTGTCTAAATGAAATAAAATTTTGCAGAGAGATAGGGTAATGTCTTAGCTATGTGTCATAAAATGTTTAGACCAAAATATAATCATTTAGTTGCCTAAAGAGAGCCAAACTCCTGACCTGTCCAGATTTGCCTCTAAAGTGAATTCAAGCTATGATTATAAATATTTTACCAAGTTAACCTTCTCTAAATGTCATTAAACTTTCCAGTTTAGGTTAATATCATATTAGGAATTCCCTATAAAAATTTCAAGATTTTTATGTTCTATTTGGTCACCCAAATTACAAGAAGAACAATAGCATATCAAAATGTCATGTTTACAATATTCAAAGTTTCCAGCAACAGTTTAAAGTGCCTTACACCCTCTGTATCCCATAAATCAGTTCATATATTAGTCATGACTCTTATTCCACCAATGCCACGTCATACTAATAAAAAATTAAATACAAAACTTCCAAAATTCAGCACATTTCAGACCCATGAATGTGACAGCAAAAGCATACTTGGTTTGCATGTAATTAGTCAGAAATCATGACCTTTCAACTATTGATTTTTAACACACAGTATTCCATTTTTAATTCTGTTATTGAGTCTAAACTAAAAGTATATAACTCACAATTTCTCACTAAATAAAGTTAACAATATGTTCAGCCTTCAATTTCAATACTTAGACTTTCATTTGAATTCTAAGATCTCCCTTAATATCCTTAAAACAGTAGCTAAATTTAATAATCATCATCTAATTCGGTTTTCCTCTAACTAGTCCAGAAATTAAATTTAATTTAGAGGCACTTTCTATATAAAAATGAGTGGAAAGCTTCTATTATAAAATAGAGTAACTTCTATTACCTCTAGCTGGTGCCCACACAAATTTTTATATTTTTTGTTCTTCCTTCTTCTGTTTCATCCCTCTTTTCTTCTATTTTAAAGGATTGTCATTCAAAATTTTGAGATTTCTTCAATGGGATTCTCTTTCTCTCTCTCGGGTTTCCCTATTTTTCGGGCTATAGAACAGAGGGTGATTGTTTTGGTTCCTCTCATAGCTCACTCTCTCTTTCTTTCTCTGGTTGTCATGCTAAATTCTAGAAGGAAGGGGAAAGACTATATAAAAACAAAGAATGATATTGTTTCGTGTTTTAGTCTTCAAGATAAGCCTCCCACCGTCAAAGAAAAAGTAGGATCCATGTGCTACACTTTTGATGTTGCAACCAAGATTCTTTTGGTTGAAATATTAATAGGTCATCCTATTTCTTTTATTTTATTTAATTAGGTCCCTAATCTAAAAGATAAAATTCTATTCATACTTCTAAAAATTATTTCATAACCTTCCCTGTATATTTTTATTTGTTTTATTTATTTATTTTTTAATTTCCTTTTCACCATTTTAAAGTTCTTCCTTTCACTCATCCTAACTTCTCATAAATTTTCTAACATTCTAGTCCTTGGCTTGAAATTGGGGTGTTACATTTCTACCTCCTTAAAAAGAATTTGTCCTAAAAAATCTATTACCATTTTATTTACTATTTCAAATTAATCATTACTATATCCGAAATTTAGAATTTTTAATTACTCAAAAGTTTTCTTTTTAAAATTTTCTTTAAGGTCTACTGCACTAATTTTAAAATCTGGGATATTACACACCACTTCTTAATCACCTCCCAAGCATATACATATGTCCATTCAAGCATCTTGTTCCTTTATTGGTGGCACATTAACTCAACGCACTCCACACACACATCAAACACCTCCCTCGGCCGACTACTCAAGGAAAAGAAAGAAGAAAGCTAAGGTAAGTCATGGATCTTCATTCCTTAAATAATTTTGGGTTAAACAAATATAAGAACACATTTTAATACCCTTCTCCCTTCTTTCTCTTTTTGAAAATACCAAATTACATAGAGCACAAAATCCTTTTCACATCAAGGGGGTCTTGATCGGTTTGATCAGAAGATTTCGTTAGAATTAAGGTGAGTGAGCTAACCTTTCTTTAATATTATATTAAATGTTAAATTAATAGGGTATGAAGACAAGTAATGATCATGATGGGAAAGAGGGAATCCAATTAAGGGATTCAGGTTTTGAGAGAGCTTGTGTAATGCAAATATTGATGAAATTACTAACGGGGAATGTTGGAGAAAAAGAGATGGTTTGTGAGACAAACATGATAAATTGTGAATTGGGATACTTTATAGTTATCTGATTGAAATTGATATGACGATTACATTGGCGATTATATTGATGAATATAATGTTGAATATGTTGATTATTTGTTTTGGTGATTATTTGAAATTGATTGAAACTTGATTGTGTTTAGGTGAGATAGTACCTTCTTTCATTTCAAGCGAAAAATCTGAGTGACAGGATGGTTTGACCTCTGAGAGTAGAGACAACAATTCCCTCGGTAGGAAGTCAAGCCAGGATCCAGTCCTTGAGGCGCCCTGACTATAGAGGATGAGGTTGTGTGTCATGACAGTTTGATGTGCTTGATTATTTGTGAGAATAATTATTTGATGAGGTTGATTATTTGATGAGATTGGTTGAGCGAGCCAACAGCCGCTCTCAGGTATTTGTCGTTGATGAGTATTAGTTCTGTTGGTTTGAATTATTTGATTGAATTGCAACTCTCTAGTGGGTACTTTCCTTGTAATTTGTGATTCATACTTATGCTTGTATTTTATTGCTTTACATAACAAATTTTATTAGGGCGGGAATTGACCCGCTCACTGAAATATTTATCTCACATTCATTAATTTATTTTTTTCAGATTAGGTAGCAGAGAGGTGTTTCCACAAAAGGGCTAGGTTCGCCGTTGGACTATCCATTGTTGGGTGAGTCCCAAGTCGTTGGTTTGCATTTTATTAAAGCTTAAGAAGCTTTGTGGTCAATTAGGATATCTAGGGTGTCTCGGGCATTAAGATAATTTATTTTGACGTTGTATTTAATTTAGTAAACTATTGGGGTTTATTTCGGAGACTTTAATGTGATTAAGATTATTAAAATTGCAACGATATTTGAATGATTTATGGATTTGATGCTTGTTATGCGAATTTACGATTTAAATAAATTCCTTTTATTCAATGGTTAAATATTGAACAGTGGGTGATTTCGAGGAATTCGCGTAAGTGTTTTTTTTTTCTCCTTCTTTATGTGCATACAAAGTATGTGGCTTTGGTTGTGAGAGATTCTAGCAATGTTCCCTTATAAATTTCTTTTGGTATGTGTTTGTTTGGTTGACTCTTGAATCTTTAGATATTAGTTTTGAAATAAATGGTTGTAATTAGAAATTAATATTTAATATTTATTTTAATTAATATTCATTTAGTTGAAATTTAGGAAATAATAAATTTATTGATAACGTTATAATATAACAACTCAATTGAAATTGAGTTAATAAATAATAATATTTATTAGTATGGAATTAGTACTAGTATATTAATATATACTCAATAAAGAGAAGATTACAAGTCACAGTTAAATAATATGTAAAGTATATGAAAGAGAAGATAACAGGTAATGGTTATTAACTGATTATTATATATTATTATACATAATTTAACATAATTTAACTAATACTAGGTTATTTTATAAAATAATATCTATTTTAATTAATATTTATTCATATTTAATTAATATTTCCATGATATAAACCTTTCTTTTATTAGATATATATATATATATATATATATATATATATATATATGCGCATGCATACACACACACACACACACACATACACATATATACATATATTTCAAACTCTAAATTTTCTTTAAATTTATACAATTGAGACTATTTAAATTACTTAAAATAAGGTTCTCTTGTTTGCTTGATTTTGGTTCGCCTATTTGTTGAGTTCTAAATAATTATAAAAGTTGTGTTATTTAATAAATAAAAAGGGGATGGTGCATGTTTTAAATATTCATAAGTAGACAAAAATGGTAGAAATTGCGATGTCAACTTGGCTTACGATGACACGGGATTCGTGTCATTGTGCTAGTCACGTGCCTGGAACTTGGGTCATGACAAAGTTGGTATTAGAGTCAAGTTTTATGTCTCTTGGTGACTACAGAACGAGGTGTCTTTAGTGGGCTCTCCCTTATAGTTGTGAACTGTGACATAATTATAGGCCGAGAATCCACCAAAGGCCATTTTAGAGTTATTATCCATTTCTTTCGTGCCATAACCTTGATAGCTTAGTGTTAGCTTATGTTCTACAGTACATTCGTTTGTACATAGAATTCACTAAGATGGCACTTAGACAATTCACTACAAAAAAAGAAAAAAAACAAATTTAGTATTGTTTGTGAAAAACGCCACAATATTTAGCGTCACAAACAACTTAGTGGTGTCTATTCCCAAAAACGGGTATAAACGCCACTAATTCACTCAGTTGTGTTCAAAAATGCCACAAAAGTGTAAAATAAATTGGGAAAACAATGACTATAGTCGCATTTAAGGGCTCTAAACACCACTATATAGTGATGTTTAAGAGCTCTAAATGTCACTATATAGGGCAATTCAGTAGCATTTGTCTTATTCCCAAAGCCACTATATATGACAATTTAGTGGCATTCTTCAAATAAACGCAACTATTATTTAGTGTTTCCAAACCTACATGTAATTCTCAATTTGTCCCCAAAACCTTGATACAATTTATAGCACCCAATACAATACAATTTGACAAACTTAAATACATTCAACAAAAAAAAAAATGGTATTACATAAATTTGTTCAGTCAATATAGTCAAAATTCAGTCAAAATAATATTGATTATTAAACATATTTATAAAAAACAATAAAATCATAAGGCAAATGATCCTCATTGTAATGCCCATCATTTTTATTTTTCATTTAATTTGATGAATTTTATTTCACAATTGTTGATTTGAAAATGTTGTGTAAAATGTGTGTGTGATATCACAATATGAAGTGATGATGCTTAGATAAGTGATTTCAGGCTGTAGGCTAGCAATGTGTGATGTTAGGCCGTATAGGGACTAAATGAAAGATTTTGGAATCTTGTGGGGTGTAGCAAAAACGTGTACAAAGTATAGGAATAAATGGAGAAAATTATAGGGAACTTTGATGTGAAATAGAAAATGGAAATTAATTTCTAAAACACTAGATATTATTTTTGGAATATATAGTTGTAATTAAGAAATAATCTTATACAAAAAAAGGTCTAAAAGGAAAAATTTAATGAATTACGAAAACAAATGAAAAGAAAAAATCTGAAATATACCTTCCAACATTTGAAGTAAGATCTTAGATTTACACAATCTAGGATTGGGCGTTTAAGGTTGAATTCTGAAATTTGAACAAAAAGGAATTAATAAAAATACAAATTGATAAATTAACTAACTAGAATACTAATCGTATGAGCAACAGGGGATTTCAAAAGACTATAAGGAATAATTAAATAGATATTAGTAATAGTAATTAAAACAAATCAAAATTAACTAAACAAAATAATATACATATAATATAAATAGTAGTAGCAATGGTTAAAGGATAATGCAAAAGATTAAATAAGGAAATTAGATAATTATCCAAACTAACCAATTTAATTAGCTATTAAATTGAAGGATAAATTATACCAACATGAAATCTGAAATTTTTTTTTTTTAGAAATCTGAATTAAGCATATTATTTTTAATTAGAATAATATAAATTTTGAATAACAAAATCTATTTAAATTTAAACAATTAAATTGATCTATCTTAAACTAAGTTGGAAACCCTAGAACAAATACATACTCAACCAAACTAAACCTTCCCACAAGCACACTCTCTCGGCTAATCTTTTTCCTAAACACCAACACTCAAATTTCAATATTGGGAAGCTCAAGAGGAGTTAACAACTAATACGTAAGAAGAAATTAAGGTAAGTCATAATCTTCCCTTCCTTTTTAGCAATGTCGTTCCTTTTGAAATAAACATAAGAACAACCCTAACCCCACATCATGTTTTACAGCCTACACATAGTCCTAGGATCTGCACATTCCATACCCAAACAAGAACTCAAAGGGTTACTCAAAGAGTTTCATCTATAGCAAGAATTAAAACAAGGTAAGAACATTTAATTTCGAAAATTCTTGAGCAATTTTTCTGAAAATTAAAACGACCGTAGCTTTTTCTATAAAACTCCAAAATTTTCAAATTACCTATGTATAGAAACGTTTTTCTGTCTATTTTCTAGAAAAAGTAAAATTGTTTGAAAACTCCCTACTGTTTGAGGGATATGGCCGAAAATGTACACGGAGGTCAGAAAACTAAAATAAAATAATTTTCTGTTTTAATTTCAAAGTTTTTCTTTCAAACACGCAATAGGAAAATTCGGCACATTACCGAAGAATCTTGGAATGTCATGCTATGGTTTAGCAAGGAACTCAGGTGAGTGAACTAACCCTTCTTTAATATTATTTTAAGTGTTTAAGTGATCAAATAATAAGATAGGTGACAATCATGATGGGAAAGGAAGAATCTAGTTAAGGGATTCTAGTTTTAAGAATTTTGTATAATTCAAATATTGATGATATTGCTAATGAAATACGTTAGGAAAGAGACATGGTCCACGAGGCAAATACAATTATTTGTGATTTAGGATACTTATGGTTATTTGGTGGAAATTATAATGATGATTATATTTGTGATTATATTGATGACTTTATTGTTGAATATATTGATGATTATTTCGATGATTATTTGGAATTGTTTGAACCTTTATTGTGTTTGAACGGTACCCTCTCTCATGTCAAGTAGGAAATCTGGGTAATAGGATGACTTAACCTCTGAGATTAGAGACAACGATTCCCTCGGTAGGACTTCAAGTTCGGTTTAATCCGTAGGGCACCCTGACCGTTGAGGATGAGGTTGTGCATCATGATAGGTTTTTGATAAGATTGATGAAATTAGTTGAGCGAGCCTACGGCCGCTCCTGGATATTTTGCCATTGATGAGTACTAGTTCCGTTGGTCTGAATTATTTGATTGACCTGCAAAGTCTTTGACGTGTATCTTTTCTGAGATTTGTGATTTATGCCTATGCTTTTATTTTATTGCTTTTTCATGGCAATTGATATGTCAGTTAGGCTTACGGTGACATAAGATTTATGTCAGCGTGCTGGTCACGTGCCTGAAATTTGAGTTGTGACAAAACTGGTATCAAAGCCTGGTTTTAGGTCTCTTAGTGACTACAGAGCAAGGCGTCTTTAGTGGGCCCTCCCCTATTGTCGTGACTATAGCACGACTATAGGACGGGGATCCACAAAAGGTCCTACAGAGTTATGTGTATCCCTATTTTCTTTCGTGTCATACTCCCCAATAGTAGTGGTATACATTTTGCTCTGCCTTGAGCAGAGTGCTTGTAGAGTAAAGCGTTGTCACCTCTAATAGGATACAAAGAGCATTTTTTTTAGGTTAAGACTGTAAGGATGCATCTACGCGACCTCGTTACACTAATGAACGAGCAACTCTAGAACGGGTTGGACACTTTCATTTAGATGTATATGAGATAATGCTTATCATACCTGCTATACAGATAGAGCACCATTGTATGACATACAGGCTCACTAGAAGCTATTACTAGATAATTGAACAAGGTATGAAGATATAGAAATCGAGATAACAAAGGATTGTGAAAAGGACATCATTTAGATTCCTTAGCACTTAATAGTAATTTCATTGTAAGATATGAACCTTCTTTAAAACAAGGAAGATGTGACCTTCATTGGAGAAAGATTTCACTCAATTATAACATGCCCCTAGAATAACATGTGAATAATAGTAGGGGAGGGGAAAGTGAAAGAAATGGTTGGATCCCAAGAGGGGGGGTGAATTGGGTTTTACAAAAATTTTCACAAAACTTAATTGGAAGTTAAAATGATTTTCTGAAATTGGATAATGTTAAAGATAATAATTTAATTCAGAAAAGCAAAATGTTTATCAAGATGAATAATTTTATAGTGCAAGGAATTAAGGAGCAAATATAAATCTACACAAATTAATTAATACTTGAGGTAGAAATTAAATATAAACGCAAAGCATTAATTAATTAACTTCAAATGTAAATAGAGTAGGGATAGAGAAAGAAAACTCGGAGATTTATACTGGTTTGGCTAATCCCAAGCCTACATCCACTCCTCAAGAGACCACTTGAGTATTTCCACTATAATTGCAAGTTTAATCCGGGTACTTGCAAACCACTACAACATACTTTTCTCCCTCAAGGGTGTCTCTCCCCCTTACAACGTGTTTTCTCTCAAACACTAACTCAAGGAACCAATCCTTGAGAAACTAAATTTAAAGGCTTAAGGAAAATAATGGTAAACACTCTCAAAGTGTAGATAACACAGAAATTAAGCTCAGAATATTTCTCTAGCAATTTAGAGAGAATGAACTCAAGAAAATATGAGAAATGAACAATTGAAACTTGATGTAAATGGTGTTGTGAAGTCCCCTTTATATAGTGAAACCTTGCTGCTACAGTGACTGCTTTAGTCAAAATTGCTACAGTAAGCTTCATCGTCATTTTTCAACCTTTCTACAACAACCAAAAAACTTTATCAATCTTTTTCAACAATCAATATTCTTTTTCAAATTTGCTACAGTAAAAAGTATTCTTTTTCAAAGTTTATTACAACAACCAATAAACTTTATCATACTTTTTCAACAATCAAATTTCTTTTTCAAAAGTGCTACAGTAAAAGATATTCTTTTTCAAATTATATTACAACACCCAATAAACTTTATTATACTTTTTCAACTATCAAATTTCTTTTTCAAAAGTGCTACAGTAAAAAGTATTTTTTTTTCAAATTATATTAAAACACCCAATAAACTTTATCAAAAATCAATTTATACTACTATATTTAAATATATAAAGCATTAAATATATTTGGGCCAAGAAAGATTGAATCATGTATTTGGATTAAGAAGATTAAATCATACATTTGGGCCAAGAAGATTAACTCATTCATTTGGGCCAAGAAGACTAAATCATTCATTTGGGCCAAGAAAATTAAATCATACTATTTGGGCTAAGAAAGATTAAATCATACATTGGGCCAAGAAGATTAAATCATTCCCACATATTTGTCATCATCAAAACTTATAGCATAATACATTAGGGCTAACAGAAAGGATAAAAGATAAGGAATTATGCTTGTGTGAAAAGGGAAGGTACCCCAACTCATTTAGCGCTTTATGAATCTATCGTTAAGGATAAACATATATTTGAGACATAGTGTTTTAATAAAAAGTTCATAAATTTAAATATGGTTAAAGATTGGTCAAGGCTTTAAATTCGTAGGAAAAAGAGGAGTACTAATTTGGTTGACCGATGTAAGAACCTAGTTCATATCTTCCTAGTAAAGGAGAATTTAAGGATAAGATTTTATGACTAAACTATATTAGAACACATCGGATATGTCCTTATTGTGCTAAACTTACCCTTATAAGTTGGAAAGATCTTTCCTATGTGAAATGTTTAAGGCATGAATGATTTATAATTTGGATATAAGAGAACCTAAAATAGAAGTCATAAGTTTAAACCTAGTAAGGGGTAAATTTCTACCTTTAAGTTGAGTAAGGGGAGGTATCTATTATCTAGGCCACTTAGTAGCTTCTTTTGTATAATGATTGAATATAAGTGGGGGAAATTGTGTAAAGGGCTTTAATGTCAACAGTAAACTCTATGTGTTAAGAGATATGATAAGACTTAGAACATTCGAGCGAGCATAATGCAAGTTAGGTGACAATTCAGTAGGTTAAGCATATTGTATTGTCTAGAGATGAGATTTGAAGACTAAATTATATTAGACACACTGAAGATGTCCTCATTATGCAAAAGGTGTTGGGCTTATCTTTATAAGTTAGCAAGGCCCTACTTATTATATGAAAGGGTTTATGATAAGGATAGTTTATGGTTAGAATGTAAAAGGTTTATAGTTCAGACATTAGGAAACTTGGAATAAAGTTTGTGAGTTTAAAGATAGTGGGGGTTCAGATTTAGAACGTTCATAGGAGCAGAGTATGATAATCCAGTAGATCAGGTGGATCATACTGTTTACTGAAACTTCAGGTGAGAAGTGATAGTAATTTTACTTGATAATATGATTGCCTTAATCTTAAATACTTTGGGATGATGAAGGTATGTGGTGATATTTCAATCCGAAACAATATGAAGTTTGCAGTAGGGTCCTATGACCCAGTTTTAAAAAAGAATAGAGACCATCGTAATAGAATTACCTTAGTGTGAGTGATGTGCCATGGGTGGCCATAATAGATTGAGTAATGGGATGATCTCTGGACTACCTAAGTGATAACTTGAATTATGTTGTGG
Organism: Biancaea sappan; assembly: GCA_037074585.1. Lineage (NCBI taxonomy): Eukaryota > Viridiplantae > Streptophyta > Magnoliopsida > Fabales > Fabaceae > Biancaea > Biancaea sappan. The sequence continues at coordinate 27,293,884 of CM073495.1, forward strand.
GTGTTATGAATTATGTTTGAAGGTGAAACCCAATAGATTGACGAGATTGAGGATAACCCAATTTGATCAGATACTCAACATGGTTGAAAGTAAAACCCAAGAGAACCAAAGGCATGAAACTACACATATATGACAAAGTAAATTGGGGATAATTGTTATCTATTTGGAAAATATGCATTGTGTTTATGGAAGGTTGCATTAAGATTGCCCTGATTAAGATTATTTATACTCAGACAATTAGAAGATGCTTGGATTTGAGCATGGAATTTTTAGAAACTTGATTGGGATTATGAAATGTTGAATATGTTTGTAGAGGTGATGGGCCTGTATGGCAAAGTGAGGCTACATGGCTATGAGGCATTGGTACGATTCGGTATGAGGACATGAGGCAAAATGGGAAGGTTGACCTTTAAGGGGGAAGTCCCCAAGAGAACTTGTATAAACCATTAAAATGCGCAAGAATAAGTCTGAGCATGAATAAACATGACACATTAGTTACCACAATTTAGAGTTTTCCAAGTAAGAATGGGAAAAGGGATAACCTTAGTGGCAGATTGTTGTTAGTAAAACAGCACAAGCCATAGGCAATAAAGAGAATGATGATACAATGCTTAGAACTGAATAGACGTGATAAGAGGATAAGCTCTAGTTACCAATGTGCGAGAATTATCATAGTTAAAAACCAAGAGGGACTTGGTGAAACTGAGTAACTCCATTGAGGAAGGAATTGGCAGTAGCTGAAATTCAGGGACCGAATTCCTTTAAGGGAGAAGTAATGTAATACCCCATTGTTTTGTAACAAAATCAAACTCACAGAATTTATCATATGAGGAGGTTCCTGTAACTATCTGGGATAGCTAGGTAAAGAAACTTCGATCTAAGAAGATTTTATTGATCATGGTTTTGTAACAAAATCAAGCTCACAAGGAAGTCACGTGGGAAACAGAGGTTGATATATGTTCTAGGTATCTAGACACCTTTTTTAACGACTAGAGATAAGTTAAATTCGGAGGACCGAATTTCTTAAAGGGCTAATACTGTAATACCTATCATTTTTATTTTTCATTTAATTTGATGAATTTTATTTCACAATTGTTGATTTGAAAATGTTGTGTAAAATGTGTGTGTGATATCACAATATGATAGGATGATGCTTAAATATGTGATTTCAGGTTGTAGGCTAGCAATGTGTGATGTTAGGCCGTACAGGGACTAAAGTGAAACTCGCAGGGACTCAAATGAAATATTTTGGAATCTTGTGGGTTGTAGCAAAAATGTGTACAAAGTATAAGAATAGATGGAGAAAATTATAGGGAACCTTGATGTGAAATAGAAAATGAAAATTAATTTCTAAAACTCTAGATATTATTTTTGGAATATATAGTTGTAATTAAGAAATAGTCTTATACAAAAAAAGGTCTAAAAGGAAAAATTTAATGAATTACGAAAACAAATGAAAAGGAAAAATATGAAATATACCTTCCAACATTTAAAGTAAGATCTTAAATTTACACAATCTAAGATTGGGCGTTTAAGGTTGAATTCTGAAATTTGAGCAAAAAGGAATTAATAAAAAAATACAAGTTGATAAATTAACCAACTAGAATAAATCCTATGAGCAACAGGGGATTTCGAAAGACTATAAGGAATAATTAAATAGATATTAGTAATAGTAATTAAAACAAATCAAAATTAACTAGACAAAATAATATACATATAATATAAATAGTAGTAGCAATGGTTAGAGGATAATGCAAAAGATTAAATAAGGAAATTAGATAATTATCCAAACTAACCAATCTAATTAGATATTAAATTGAAGGATAAATTATCCCAATATGAAATCTGAAAAAAATAGTTTTTTTTCTAGAAATCTGAATTAAACATATTATTTTTAATTAGAATAATCTAAAATTTGAATAACAAAATCTATTTAAATTTAAACAATTAAATTGATCTATCTTAAACTAAGTTAGAAACCCTAGAACAAATACATACTCAACCAAACTAAACCCTCCCACAAGCACACTCTCTCGGCTAATCTTTTTTCTAAACACCAACACTCAATTTTTAATATTGGGAAGCTTAAGAGGAGTTAACAACTAATAAGTAAGAAGAAATTAAGGTAAGTTATAATCTTCCCTTCATTTTTAGTAATGTCATTTCTTTTGAAATAAATATAAGAACAACCCTAACCCCACATCATGTTTTACAGCCTACACATAGTCCTAGGATCTACACATTCCATACCCAAACAAGAACTCAAAGGGTTTCATCTATAGAAAGAATTAAAACAAGGTAAGGACATTTATTTTTAGAAATTTTGGAGCAATTTTTCTGAAAATTAAAACGGCCATATCTATCTCTAGAAAACTCCAAAATTTTCAAATTACCTATGCACGGAAAGCTCTTTCCGTCTATTTTCCAGAAAATCTAAAATCGTTTGTTTGATAGATATGGCCAAAAAAGTACACGGAGGTTAGAAAACTAAATAAAATAATTTTCTATTTTAATTTCAAAGTTTGTCTTTCAAACACACGATAGGAAAATCTGGCACATTACCGAAGAATCTTGGAATGTCATGCTATGGTTTAGCAAGGAACCCAGGTGAGTGAACTAACCCTTCTTTAATATTATCTTAAGTGTTAAAGTGATCGAATAATAAGATAGGTGACAATCATGATGGGAAGGGAGAATCCGGTTAAGGGATTCGAGTTTTAAGAATTTTGTATAATTGATATTGCTAATGAAATACGTTAGGAAAGAGACATGGTCTGTGAGGCAAATACAATTATTTGTGATTTGGGATACTTATGGTTATTTGGTGGAAATTATAATGACAATTATATTTATGATTATATTGATGAATTTATTGTTGAATATATTGATGATTATTTCGATGATTATTTGGATTTGTTTGAACCTTGATTGTGTTTGGGTGGGATAGTACCCTCTCTCATGTCAAGCAAGAAATCTAGGTCACACGATGACTTGACCTCTAAGAGCAGAGACAATGATTCCCTCGGTAGGACCTCAAGTGCGGTTTAATCCGTATGGCACCCTAACAGTTGAGGATGAGGTTGTGTGTCATGGCGGGTTTTTGATAAGATTTATGAAATTGGTTGAGAGAGCCTACCAGTATTCCCGGGTATGATGAGATTGGTTGAGAGAGCCTACGGGCGCTCCCGGATATTTTGCTATTAACGAGTACTAGTTCCGTTGGTTTGAATTATTTGATTGACCTACAAACTCTTTGATGTGTATCTTTCTTGTGATTTGTGATTCATGCCTATGCTTTTATTTTATTGCTTTTTCATGGCAATTTTTATTAGGGCGGGGATTGGCTCGCTCACTGAGATATTTATCTCACACTCGTTAATTTAACTTTTTTCCAGATCAAGTAGCGAAAGAAGAGTATCCGCAAGAGGTAGGTTCACCGTTAGACTATCCCATTGTTGGGTGGATCTTGAGATATTGGTATTTATTTTATTAAGCATTAGGAAGCTCTGTGGTTAACTAGGACATCTAGAAGGTCTAGGGTGAATTGATTATTTTATTTGAATAATGTGTTCTATTTAAACTTGTTAATTATAAGAATTATTTATATTTATTTTGTTATAAATATTCATAAATAAACAAAAAAGGGGTAGAAATTGATATATCAGTTAGGCTTACAGTGATATGGGATTTGTGTCAACGTGCTGGTCACGTGCTCGAAATTTGGGTCGTGACAATCATCATCTTCTTTAGCATCTTCATTCGCTTGATTACAAGACAATGGAGATTTTTCCACTAGTGCGAAACCATCACCACTCCCTTGATGAAACATCTGCATTTATTATAAAAATTTGTAAATAAATTATCAATCTGAAACAAATAAATAAGTAATATAATTTCGGTGGCGTGCTTACCCTTTGTGTAAGATGCTGAGGAGAGGGAGCTGGCTCTGAAGGCTTTGGAAGAATTGCATGATCTCATTAAGTTGCCTAGTCATGTTCGCCATCTATGACCTGAGACTAGACATCTCCTCAACTTGAGATTTGCAACCTCGATCTATAATTTCTGAACAGATTGACTAGAAGACTTGCCTACAAAGTGTGGAATGTGCCCAAACACTTGAGTAGGGCATGGTCTGAAACTAGTCCACGCATTTGTCCAAGATACTCCTGGCTTCCTAAAGCCATAGCCAATGAGTCCTGTGTCGATATTCCAGTAGATGTTGTCCCCTGTGACTCAATTTTAGAAATTTTATCTTGCACAATAAAAACAATATCAACAATTTGATCTAATTGAAATAAATCAACTCTTAATTCAGAAATTGAAATGGAAAACAACTTACACTAATAGCTCTGGCTTCACTATTGATGAATGAGCCATCTTTCCTCTTATTATCGCAATCCACTTTTTTACTCTACTGGCAGACCTTCCAAACTTAGCAACCTATAGAATTAAAATCAATTAATTATGAAATAAAATGATATATTTTGATTTGAAAATATGTTTATTATCTCGGCTCCTTCTCAAGCCAAACTCTTAGTACCTCTAGTATGATTTAGCAATAGACGTTGTCTCATTAACCTCCAGTATGATTTAGCAATAGACATTGTCTCATTACCTTCTCATTACATTTGCTACTATTTCATCTTGTGTTCTTATACCATTGTCACTAGCCTTATAGAGATTTGAGCGCCCGTTCTTTTGATTGTGACCAACTTTTTTATAATAATTTTTTTTTCTTCAGCACTATTAATAACGAATCTAGTCTAAAAAAAAATTAATGAAGATATATATATATAATAAAAATAATAAATTAATATTTATAAATTATTACCACTATATCGTTTGCAAATATTAATTCCTTATACTCATGTGGAACCTTCTTCCACTTCGGATAAGATAAGGGCAACACAATGAAATTATGTCTCACATTGCCCAAAAATAATGATAGGAGGCATGCAGCTTCTCCAATGGGCTGTACAATATCATTTCATTGTATTTTAACTTATCTTTGAATCGCCCATTAATCATGTATTGATATTCGCTCAATACGCTCAACCCCATTTTTATTTGTGAGAATTGAAAATTTATTAGCTTACATAAATAATATTAAAAGTAAACAATGACATAAAATTTAATTAAGTTTTAAATCATCTCCACCATCCAATAACCACCCTGGTGAGAACGCTGTATGGAAAAACTCATAGGAGATAGAGTCTCGGGCTGTCTTGATAATGTCTTAGGTTGTTCAAAACCAGAACCGAAAGGAAGATGTGATGCTGATAACATAAGTGGAATGTTTTGAGTCTCAAGTGGAATGACTGACTCTATGATCTCTGTCTGGCTCTACACCATAACTAGCCAATAAAGTTAATAGAGGACTACCACTACTAGATGCATCATGTCTAATGGGGTTCGATATGCTTTTCTTCTTAAATAATCGCTTCATTCTGCCGCTTTTAAATAATAGAAAAAAAATCACATATTCAATTAAATAGAAAAATAATAAATTAAATACAAAAGAAATCATAATATAAAAACTTAAAACAAGTGAAAAACACAATTCTCAATTTGCATTGTTAAGGATCTCTCTGGCTAGTGGTAGATTAGCTTCACCATCAGGGACCAAAGACTCCAATGGTTGGAGTTGATACGGTTCATTCTCGTATATCAGCTCCTCTTCGTCATTTCCCATATCATACAAATCCATTGGTTTTAGATGAACAATTATCTTCCAATTCTTGTTTGGTTCATCATCTACATAATAATCCAATTGAGCTTTTGAAGCTTGTATATATGTTTCATCGTCTTCATAATTAGCAATGTGGATCAACTGTAAAAAATTTATGGATGTAAATCAAAATCATCAGCAATAATCCCCTAGGATTAGTCGTATTGCCCATTTAGATTTAAATAGTGTTACCATAAATCTTCCATTGTAATTTACTCAATTATATCAATGACTTGACCATAGTAAGGCACACCTCCAAATTACATGCAGTCATCACTGCTGTGTGCATAACTTCTAGCTCTAAATGTATCGAAAACTTCACTATTATGAGTCCTCAAACCTTCATCACGTTCAACAACTTGAAATTTGAATCAGTTGACATTATATGCAATAAATCACCTTACTTTATCAAGGGGGCCTTGTGCAACCTCTCAATTGTCTCTTAGTAATCTCCCTAAACTCCCTGTACCCAGATGAAGAACATAAAAATTAATTGTTTTAACTAAAGCTACTATACGTATTGACAATCTATTTATACGCACTGAAGAAATGGATCAACTTCTTTACAACTGGTCAAGACATGTTGATGAGGACCTATAATGCATAGTTATCGGAAAATCCCTAAGGGGGAAGTCCTCAATGGGACTTACGTAAACTACTTTAGTATATCAGAATAAGAAAAAGCACGAATACCTAAAAGTGTTAGTTACAATAACTGGAAGTTTCCTAAGCATAAGTGGAGAGGAAGGAACAAGAACTTTGGTAACAAATCATCGATGGTACAACTAAAAGAACATGGATTAGAAGGTACATTTTCAAGCTATAAAGATAAGGATACAAAACCCAAGTTAAGATGGTGTGATGAATGGTCAAACCCTAATTAGCAAGGCACTAGCAGACTTGTGCTCGGGGACCCAAGATTGAGTCAAAACATGGTAACACTTGGTAGCTTCAGCAGGGCAGAGATTAGTGGTAGTTAAAATTCAGGGACCGAATTTCTTTAAGGAAGAAGTAATGTAATACCCAAGCACTACTATAAAAACAAGATTTTGTGACGGAATTTTGTGACGGACCAATATCTGTCACTAATTTTTCAAAATTTGTGACGGATTATTGACGGATTTTACAAACCTTTGTTGTTTATGACGAAACATTTTTTGTCACTAATATCCGTCACTAAATCTGAAAATTTGTAACGAATTCGTGTTGTCACTAAATTTCGTTACTAAAATATAATATTAGTGACGGATCAGTGACGAATTGGATTAATATGATTTTTTTTGAAATGTAATTGATTTGTGAAGGAGATTGGTCGTCACTAAAGTCCGTCACTAATATTATATTTTAGTGACAAATTAGTGAGGGGTCAAAACAATATGATTTATTTTTTATTTTTTAAAATATATTTTATTTGTGACGGAATATTATCTGTCACAAAATTTGTGACGGAATATCATCCGTCACAAAAATGGTGACAATATATCATCTGTCACAAATTTTGTGACAGATATTCCGTCACAATAGTTTTTTAAAATTTAAATTGAAAAAAAATATGTTTTGCTTTTTTTAAAAAAATTTTGGATAAAAATTCCTTTTGGCACCAAAAAGCCTGCCCCTATTTTAATATTTCCTACCAAAATTTCTCTTCACTTGATCCCTTTCTTTTCACGCTACAACACACCCTTTCTTTTTCACATCATATTTCACACAAGCCCTAATCCTCCCTTCATTCACTCAGATTTCCCAAATTCTCCATTCACACACATTAGGGCTGAAGAAGTACATTACCCCCTTCTAAAGAGCACGTACCCTAAACGTCTTTCTCTCTCGAACCTTTGAGCGAGCTACTTGGCGAAGAATTGTAGCAATTATTGCCATTTTGAAGCAAGGTTCAGACCCAATCTGTATTCAGGTTTCGCTCTCACTTCATTGCTTCGTTTTCTAATTTTATTTCTTTACTTTAGCTGTAGCAATTTCTGGTTTTCTTTTTCTGGTTTTCCTGTTGTTGTAGAGTACCAAAGCCATTATGAGTCAATTACTACATGAATATCAGAGGAAAGGCTTATAAGCTTTTTTGTGTTCCTGTCATTGACGAATGATTCTGCTTTGGCTGGCCACATGAAAGGCCTTTCCCTGCATAGTTGCAATGGTAACAGCTCCCACTCCCACAGTGGAAGCTTTGATTCCAGTGACTGATCTATTAACAAAAGAGCTTGCTTAATTTTTATTTTCCTTTTTTTTTTAATCTTTCATATGTGAGGTTATAAGTCGAGTTGTCTAGAGCCCATTTCTATTTAAGTCTTGGCGGGCTTTGTGAGAGGTGAAAAAGAAAAAAAGGGGTGGGTGAATCTATGGCTCTTAGCTTAACGCCTTCACTGTCAACCTTCATGGCTTCACTGTCTTTTTCCTTTCTGAATATTCACTGTCTTTTTGGTTTCTGAATTTTCATTTTCTTTTTCTTCTTCATCTTCCTCCTCATTGAACAGGGCTCATTTCATTGCTGGTACTAAGAGAACTGTCGACTCTGTTATTACTACTACTGGCTTTAGGTGAATTATGTTAAGATATCTTTCCTTCATTGTATGCTAATTCCTCTGGTTTTCTATTGGTCTTGTTCTGTCCCTTTTATTCGTTCTAGCTAAGCTTGGTTCGGAACTACTATTTAATTTTAACACACTTTTTCTGCCTAGATGATTTCTGATATACTGATACAATGGTATATATGATATATACATACACACACACAAAAGCTATACACTGATAGACAGAAGCTAGCTTTTTGTCAGCTTTTTTTATGCGATTGGAATAGATGAGAGTGGGGAGCCAGCTTTTTGTCATTGATTTTATGTTATTAAATGTTATACTCTCATTTTCATAACTTCCTCCAAGTCTTTCATATTAATTTAATACTTTGTTTTTATTTACAAGCAATCTCTTCATAACGATATACTCTATAGATATAGTGCTGCTTCTTGAAAATGATAAGCATAAATAAGAATCAAGTGGATTACAATAAAATCCTTAGCCATTTGTCCGCCACTCTTCTTTCTCTCTCCCATCACATACCAAGGCAAGACATAAAGTCAAGTTTCCTACATAGCACTTTCCAACTCACGTAGCATTTGCCCTTCTCTCTCTTTTATTAATCATTCTCTCTTTCTCGTCTTTTTATATCATCATTAACATCAATTAATAAGAAGTCATAAATAAAATAATTAATAAAATAATCATTCTCTCTTTCTCTTTCTTTTCTTTTTCTTTTTAAATTATTGACAAAGAATTGATTGGTAATCATAAATAAAATAATTAACAATAAGTCATAAATTAAATAATTAATAAGAAGTCATAAATTAATAAGATCAAGTTCACTTTTAAAGAGCGTAAATAATTAATAAGAAGTCATAAATTTAAACTTGTGAAAATAAGAAAAATAAAATTCAAAGTCTGAGCAAGGTGTTGAAGGATTAGATATGTGTCGCAGAATTTAGACCCTAGAGTGAACTTTTGGGCTCAAGACTTTAACTACTTGTTTTATCAAACTAGACTAGACTAGACTAGATTTGCCAGAACTGTATTTTAAACTTCTCTTAGTTTGCCAGACTTACCAGAGCTATATTTTGGGCTCAAATAAAATAAAACTCCTCTTATTTTAAATTCTATCAAGATGTGACTTGGGCTTCAATGTGTTCCAGGCCAAATTCTATTTTATTTATCACTACATAATTTGTCTTACTTACTTTGATTATAATATTGATATGGTGATAAAGTCAAGTTTCCTACATAGCACTTTCCAACTCACGTAGCATTTGCCCTTCTCTCTCTTTTTTTAATCATTCTCTCTTTCTCGTCTTTTTATATCATCATTAACATCAATTAATAAGAAGTCATAAATAAAATAATTAATAAAATAATCATTCTCTCTTTCTCTTTCTTTTCTTTCTCTTTTTAAATTATTGACAAATAATTGATTGGTAATCATAAATAAAATAATTAACAAGAAGTCATAAATTAAATAATTAATAAGAAGTCATAAATTAATAAGATCAAGTTCACTTTTAAAGAGCGTAAATAATTAATAAGAAGTCATAAATTTAAACTTGTGAAAATAAGAAAAATAAAATTCAAAGTCTGAGGAAGGTGTTGAAGGATTAGATATGTGTCCCAGAATTTAGACCCTAGAGTGAACCTTTGGGCTCAAGTCTTTAACTACTTGTTTTATCAAACTAGACTAGACTAGACTAGATTTGCCAGAACTGTATTTTAAACTTCTCTTAGTTTGCCAGACTTACCAGAGCTATATTTTGGGCTCAAATAAAATAAAACTCCTCTTATTTTAAATTCTATCAAGATGTGACTTGGGCTTCAATGTGTCCCAGGCCAAATTCTATTTTATTTATCACTACATAATTGGTCTTACTTACTTTGATTATAATATTGATATGGTAATAAAGTCAAGTTTCATTTTTACTTATATGTCTTTCATATTATAATCTCTTGTAGGAGGAGATGACAGGGCTAGAAATAACTCCATCCCAAATGTTTTTGATGACCAATAAGAGTAAAGAGACCGGAGATTTTATTGATAAGAAATCAAAACTCATATGGGTAAGTAAGAGTCAACCACAATCACTCATATTTTTGTTGTTGTTTTACTGGTGATTTGCTACTGTCTTGTTCTTTTAATTCCCATTGGAATATGTTTGATTGGAATATCTCCTTTCTTTTTATGTTGTTTTTTTACTGTCTTGTTGATACTTTCTTTCTAGTGATCTTTAAGCAACTTGAAAAAGAGTGCCACTCAGAATTGTTGGATTTAATATCTATATTACTAAATAATCTAGTAAACTGATATTAATTACTATAAGAAGTTCTTGACCATATATATATATATCATGTTTTTGTTTTATTTACAGGAAAAGTTTGAAAGTGAAATGAAAGAGTCCCAAGATGACACATTAAATGTGCAAGATGGTGACGAAATTTCAAGGAATAATGATAATATCAAGGAGCGGGAGTTGTCTATTTGGACCAAAGTTGTTGGTGGTCCAACAAAAGGAAGAATTTATGGTCTTGGATCAGAGACATCTTGTATTGTCCAACAACCTTCAACTCAAGCATCTACAATGAATCAAAATAGCTTAGAACAGTTGGAGATGATGCGCCAAGAGGTTCTAAAGGAGAGACAAGAACGGGAGGAGATGCATCAAGAAGTTATAAAGGAGAAACAAGCAAGAGAAGAGTTGGAAAGTAGAGTACACAACCTTCAAACAATGATGCAACAATTATTGGCTAATTTTGGATTGTGTCTTCTACCAACAAATTCACCTAAGGATCCATCGGCGGGTTCTAATACCATTCAAAACAAAGACACTTGATTGGTTATAACTATTGCATGACACATTGCTTGAGCCTTTTGGTATAGCTTTTGGTGTATATGACAATTTTATTATTGCCTATGACACTTGACAATATTATTGAATAACTTTAGTAAATTTCTTGTGACTTTTTGAGTTTTTTTTTGTTGTTTGTATATATATTTGTGTTTTGGATAGGATTGTAAAAATGAGGCTATTTAAAATTGTAGGGAAGAAAAAATATGAAAATAAAAATAATAATCAATAAAATTTAGTGATAGAATGGTTGTCAATAACGAATTTGTGACGGACTGGTCGTCACAAAAAATTACAGTTAATGCTTGATTTAGTGACAGAATGTTGATATTTAGTAACAGACTGTCCATCACTGATTTAGTGACGAAATAGTCTGTCACAAAATTAGTGACAGAAAGTCTTTCACAAAATTAGTGAGGGACGTAGTCTGTCACAAAATTTGTGACGGACAAATTCTGTCAATAAATTTGTGACAGACAAATTCCGTCACTAAATTTGTGACGGATGAATTCCGTCACAAATATAGTGACGGATCAAGTGGTCCGTCACAAACATGGTTTGTGACGCATGTTTCACCCTCGGATTTTGTGACGGACATTTCGTCACAAAATCCTGATTTTGTGACAGATTTTTATATTTTGTGACAGAATTGTCCGTCACAAATTCTTGTTTTTCTAGTAGTAAAGGTATTACGATATCACAGGAAAGCATAAGTTTAGGCATGTGAAAAAAAAAATCCTTCGTGAATAAGACAAACACCGTGGGAAATTATGTTGTGACTGTTATTTAATTAGTTAGTTAAATGGGCCACGTGGGAGGCTGAGGCTGATATATATGCGTACTAGATACCCATACTTGTTTGAGATTATAAGTTAAATTCGGAGGGCCGAATTAGAAGGGGTAATACTATAATATCCGCCAGTTTTCTTTTTTCATTCAATTGTTGAATTTTATTTCAAGATTTTGAATTTTCAAATTTTATGGGCAAAAGGTGTATATGATGTTATATTGTGATGTGATAGTACATATATATGTGATTTTGGGTTGTAGGCTAGCAATGTGTGATAGGACTAAAGTGAAAATCTCAGGGACTAAAGTAAAAGATTTTGAAAAGTTGTGGGGTATAGTGAAATACTTATAAAGGATAGGAATATATGAGGAAAATTATAAGGAACTTTGATGTAAAATAGGAAATGGAAAATACCTGATAAATCTTAAGTTATGAATTTTTGAAAATAAATAGTTATGACTAATTTATTAAGTTTAAGAAAGGAATTAAAAAATAATAATATAAAGTGAACAGTAGATTCCGTACAGTTAATGGAAAATAAATAAATAAAATCAAATAAAATAGTTTGGTTAATTAAAAGAATAGACAATTATTCATACTAACTAAATCTAAATTAAATATTAAAATTTAAGATAAATAATCCAAATAATAAATATGAGGATGTCCTTTTAAAGTCTGAACTACATTATTATTTTTGCTTAGATTTGATTAGGGTTGGTATATCAAGTATTTTTTTAATTTAAATAAATCAATTAATAAGTATTAACATGTTAAGGGATAATTAAAAGTAATAATAATAATTATAAATGAATAATCTGAAAATATACCATTCAAATATAGTTTAAACCTTAGATTTTATTTAACATAAATCTATGTTGGGTATTGACCTAATTTTTTCGAATTACAAAAAAGAAACTAATAAGATTAATAAAGTTTGAAATTTGAATAGATAGTTGTTAAGATATCAAGATACGTATCATAGAGGCCACGGGACTTCAGTAAATCAGTAAATAAAAATATAGCAACGTAATATAAATAGTAATATATTATGATAATGGTGATAGTAATGATGGGGATTAAAATATAGTCAATTTAAATCTTAAATCTATTCAACTAATTTAACTACAATTAAATAATAGACTAAATAATCTTAAAACAAGAAAGCAAATTTGGAAAACCTAGAACCTAAATTTTTACCACAAGCCGCCACATTCAACTCGTAGCCCAGCACGTACATGCAATCCACCAACTTCACACACAAAATACTCCTTTCAACCCATTCGGCCAGCACATACCTTCACACCCAATCACCACTTCTTAATCACCTCCCAAGCATATACATACATCCATTCAAGCATCTTGTTCCTTTATCGGCGGCACATTAACTTAACGCACTCCAAACACACATCACCGTTTCGTGCACACACTCAAACACCTCTCTCAGTCTACTACTCAAGGAAAAGAAATACGAAAGCTAAGGAAAGTTACGGTTCCCCATTCCGTAAATAATTTTGGGTTAAACAAATATAAGAACACATTTTAATACCCCTCTCTCTTTTTCTCTTTTTGACAATACCAAACAACATAGAGTACAAAATCCTTTTCACATCAAGGGTCTTGATCGTTTTGATGAAAAGGATTCGTTGGAATTTAGGTGAGTGAACTAATATTTATTTAATATTATCTTAAATGATAAAGTAATAGGTTATGAAGATAAGTAATGTTCATGATAGGAAAGAGGAAATCTAGTTAAGAGATTCAGGTTTTGTGAGAGTTTGTGTAATTCAAATATTGATGAAATTACTAACGGGGAACATTAGGGAAAAAGAGAGTGTTCGTGACACGAACATGATAAATTATGAATTGGGATACTTTATTGTTATCCGGTAAAAATTGATATGATGATTACTTGACAATTATATTGATGAATATAATGACGAATATGTTAATGATTTGTTTTGGTGATATTTGAAATTGATTAAAACTTGATTGCGTTTCAGCGGGATAATACCCTCTCTCATGTCAAGCGAGAAATCCAAGTAACAGGATGGCTTAACTTCTGAGAGTAGAGATAACAATTTTCTCAGTAGGAAATCAAGCCGAGATTCAGTCCCTAAGGCATTCTAATCGTAGAGGATGAGGTTGTGCATCATAACGATTTGATGTGATTGATTATTTGATGAGGATGATTATTTGATGAGGTTGATTAGTTGATGAGATTGGTTGAGCAGGCCTACAGGCGCTCCCAGGTATTTGCCATTGACGAGTACTAGTTTCGCTGGATTGAATTGTTTGATTGAATTGCAACTCTTTGGTAGGTACCTTCCTTGTGATTTGTGATTCATATTTATGCTTCTATTTTATTGCTTTACATAGCGAATTTTATTAGGGCACAGATTAGATCACTTACTGAGATATTTATCTCACACTCATTCATTTTTTTTAGATCAAGTAGTAGAAGGGGAGTTTCCGCAAGAGGGTTAGGTTTTTAATTGGGTTATCCATTGTTGAGTGGGTCCCAAGTCATTGGTTTGCATTTTATTAAAGCTTAGGAAACTTTGTAGTCAACTAGGACATCTAAGGGATCTTGGGCGTTTAGATTATTTATTTTGACATTCTATTTAATTTAGTAAACTATCATGATTTATTTCGGAGACTTTTATGTGATTAAGATTATTAAATTGCAATGATATTTGAATGGTTTAGGGATTTGATGCTTGTTGTGCAAATTTATGATTTAAATAAATTATTTTTATTCAATGGTTAAATATTGAACTATGGGTGATTGTGACGAATCCGCTTAAGTGCTTTTTTCTCCTTCCTTATGTGCATACAAAGTACGTGGCTTTCCTTGCCTGGGATTCTAGGTATGTTCCCTTATAAATTTCTTTTGGTATGTGTTTGTTTGGTTGACTCTTGAATCTTTAGATATTAGTTTTGAAATAAATGGTTGTAATTAGAAATTAATATTTAATATTTACTTTAATTAATATCTACTAAACGAAACGATTTTTGGTAGTGACTAGCCTAAAAGTCGCCACCAAAAGTCTTTGGTAGCGACTTTTAGTGGACTAAAGTTGTTGGCGTAAGTCCGTGGCTGATTGGCTTTTGGTGGCGACTCTCAAAAGTCGCCACTAAAAGTCATCTTTATTGTAAAAAAAAAATTTGTAAGAAAAAGTGAGTGGTGACTTTCAAAGTTATTACCAAAAAGACATTTGATGGAGACTTTTAAGTCACTCGCTATCATTTTAGATTCGTATTGGCCCGACGGGTCGACCTTAGACTCATTCGACTCGTGCGGGTCTTGACCGATCCAATAACTCGTTGCCCCAGGATGATTTGATTTTTTTGTGCAATATTAAAGCTTATTTGAAATTAAACCAAATATATGCATACCTGAGATTCGAACCTGAATCCCTTGCTTGCAATCATGTGTATCTTGCCATCCTGCCACCACTTCATTATGTTATGTAAGTGTAAAATATTGTATATATATATATATATAATCTGTTAAAATTATTTGAAGTCAAAAATATTACAAAACAGAAATAAAATAATATTTAACTTAATAAAAAGAAAATATATTATTACTATAGGAGTCACCACAAAAAGTTCGACTTTAGTTAATTTCATAAAAAAAAATTGACTTCAGTTAAAAAAATCAGACTTTAGTCACCACCAAAAATCTGATTTTTTTAAAAAATAAAAAATAAAAAAATTGATTTTCTTTTAAATAAAATTAAGAAGATTAAAAAAATAAAAAAAATCAAATTTTTAAATAAAATAAAAAATGACTTTTTTAATTTTTTTAAATTTTATTTAAAAAATCTGAATTTTTTAACTTTTTTAGTCGCCACCAAAAATTTCATTTTGTTTTAATTTTATTTAAAAAAATACGACTTTGGTCTCAAAAATGCACCTTCAGAATTTTAAAACATCACGAATGATATTTTTAATCCATACACCCGGTTCACCATAGTTTATATAGACAATGTTTTAGTTTATTCTAGATCAATAGAACAACATTTTAGGCACCTTGATCAATTTTATGAAATTGTTAAGAAAAATGGTTTAATAATATCAGCCAAGAAGATGAAACTGTTTCAAACTAAAATTAGATTTTTAGGTTATGATATTTATCAAAGCATGATCAAACCTATTAGTTGATCAATAGAATTTGCTAATAAATTTTGAGATGAAATTACTGATAAAAACCAGTTACAAAGATTTTTAGGATATCTTAATTATGTTGCAAACTTTGTTCAAAATTTAAGAATCATGTGTAAACCCTTATATCAAAGGTTAAGAAAGGAAGCCCCAGCTTGGGACAGTTCAATGACTGAAGTAGTAAAAACCTTTAAAACTAAGGTCAAGAGTCTGCAATGTTTAGGAATCCTAGATCCAGAAGCCTTCATAATAGTCGAGACAGACGCCTCGAATATAGGTTATGGAGGAATACTTAAGCAGAAACCCAAGGATAACAATAAAGAACAAATAGTTAAGTATTATTCAGGTATCTGGACTGAAGCTCAAGAAAAATATTCAATGATCAAAAGAGAAATTTTATCTATAGTGCTATGTATCACAAAATTTTAAAAAGATTTGTTCAATAGACACTTTATGTTAAAAATGGATTGCAAAGCTACTAAAAGTATTTTTAGAAAAAGACGTTCCAAATTCAGTTTCAAAACATATTTTTGCCCATTGGCAATCAATACTTTCTTGTTTTGATTTTGAAATACAACACATCAAAGGAAAAGAAAATGCTCTACCAGATTTTCTCACAAGAGAATTCTTGCAGGGAAAATCAAAAAATGGAGAAGAAAAAAACAAAAGAGGTTACTAAAGATCAATATGGATCGCCACTGGGTCCAACGACATCTCCAATACTAGCTCCAACACCGCTCAATATACATCCTTCTGGTAGTGGTATTAGACATGTTTAAGAAATAATTCTTTTCAGATTTGTGTTGATCTTAAGTCTGAAAAGCGAGTCACATGAGCAGCTTCTTTAGCTTCTTTGTCATTTTATGCCGACGCTTCTTTTTCAAAAGTTTTGCCTGCCATCTATTAAACATTTTTTGACAGAGAGAATCCTTACTTTTGAGCTGGTTGTCTTCTTATGCTGACAGTTAACTTAACCATAGTCATAATTGACTGAGGTTAACTAAGTCGATGTTGAAACAGTCTTCATTTTGATATAGAGATTAAACTTTTGGATTTAATCTTACCGACAGAGCTTTTTTGGTTGGAGCTTTTTCTGATAGGGCTTGCAGTAATTGGTTGAACTCTTCTTCGGTTTAAACAGCAGCTAATTTAGCTAATATTTAAGATTTTGAAGATAAAAAAAGGCAAATTATTTTGAACATTTTGATTGTATTTTCTGATGATGAGGGTTTTGTGAAAGCCATTTTTCATCAGCTTTTTTATTGAGTAGATTGGGATTATAATTTGACCGCTATTTTATGTTGAAAGTTCGGCACAACTAAGTTGGGTAACCTGACTTGAACTTATCTTTGAAATCGAAATCCCAAGTAGTTATCCAAGGGGTTCTGAATGTAGCAAAGAAATGCAACAACATTTTTCTCAAAATAAAGTCTGTTTAGGAAGTAAAATATTTATAGGCTTCTTTAGCATAAGGGGGAAGAAAATCTGCCGTAGGTCCGTAGAAATGGAACCATTCTGAGAACCATGCCCGAAAATCAGTTTGACCTTTATTGAACTATATAAACAAGGAATGAGAAAAGGGACGGATGAGAAGCATTTTGAACTAGGCTGCTCTATAATCCCAATAATTATAATTTTGGGGACGGAACTATCTTGAAAAGGATTGTTCTGTGGGGATTTATTCCATTGAGCAAGGGTGATGACATGATTGATCTTCATTTTTGAATATAAGATTCTTGAAGGATTTTGAAGGTTGTATTCATGGGTTAAAATTATTGAATTGGTATCTACTAAAGGGAACTCATAAAATATTCTTGATTTTTCCAAACTTAGAGGTAGGAAATGCCAACCATTGGGGAAAATATTTTGAGCAACTTCTCTAGCAGAAGTGTTGGGAGTTTGGATTCATTCTGGTTCTATAGCAGTTATTGGAGCATTATAGTCTTTGTTGATGTATTTGTCTTTTTGAGAAATATTTTGAACATAACTTTTGCCAGAGTAAAGGGGATCATTTTTTAGGATTGAACAAGAGTAATTTGTTGAGAAGAATAAGGAGATGATAAGGCTTGGTGATAGGTTAATAGAGCAAATTGATTTTGAGAGATTCTTGAAGAAGATGAAGCCCTAATACCTCGTGGTCTAATACCACTGCTAGAAGGGCGTATTTTGAACGGTGTTGGAGCTAGTATTGGAGATGTTGTTGGACCCAGTAGGATATTGATCTTTAGTAACCTCTTTTTCTTTTTTCTACTCCATTTTTTGATTTTCCTTACAAGAATTCTTGTGAGAAAATCTGGTAGAGCATTTTCTTTTCCTTTGATTTGTTGTATTACAAAATCAAAACAAGAAAGTATTGATTGCCAACGAGCAAAAATATGTTTTGAAACTAAATTTTGAATGTCTTTTTCTAAAACACTTTTAGTAGCTTTGCAATCCATTTTTAACAGAAAATGTCTTTTGAACAAATCTTTTTAAAATTTTGTGATACATAGCACTGTAGATAAAATTTCTCTTTTGATCATTGAATATTTTTCTTGAGCTTTAGTCTAGACACCAGAATAATACTTAACTATTTGTTCTTTATTGCTATCCTTGGGTTTCTGCTTTAGTATTCCTCCATAACCTATATCCGAGGCGTCTGTCTCAACTATCATGAAGGCTTATGGATCTGGGATTCCTAAACATGGGAGACTCTTGACCTTAGTTTTAAGGGTTTTGACTACTTCAATCATTGAACTGTCCCAAGCTGGGGCTTTCTTTCTTAACCTTTGATATAAGGGTTTACACATGATTCTTAAATTTTGAACAAAGTCTGCAATATAATTAAGACATCCTAAAAATCTTTGTAACTGGTTTTTATCAGTAATTTAATCTAAAAATTTATTAGTAAATTCTATTGATCGACTAATAGGTTTAATCATGCTTTGATAAATATCATAACCTAAAAATCTAATTTTAGTTTGGAACAGTTTCATCTTCTTGGCTGATACTACTAAACCATTTTTCTTAACAATTTCATAAAATTGATCATGATGCCTTTTGGATTTGATAATAACCAGATTTCATATCAAATTTTGAAAATAATGAGGCTTGTTGAACTCTAGAAATTAAATCTCCTCTATCTGGGATTGGATATCTAAACCATCTTAACACTTTGTTGAGGGGTTTGTAATTGATGACCATTCTAGGGGCTCCTCTTTCTATTTCTGCCTGGTTTTGATTATAAAAGGATGAGCAACTTCAAGGGGATTTGCTAGTCCTGATTAGCATTTTATTTAACAAGTCTTAAATTTCTTTTTTGCAATATTCTAAAGTTTCTTTATTCATTTGAATTGGTCTAGCTTTAGTTGGGATTTTATCTTCTGTAAAGCTAGGTTCATAAGGTAATGGAACAACGTGTTTTTTCCTATTCCAAAATGCATTTGGATGTTTTGAACATAAATCTTTTTCAAATTTTTTTTGAACCAAAGTTATTTGATCCTTAACTTGGGGTTTTTCTATCTGTTCTTTTATCTTTTTGAAGTGAATTTCTTTATTTAGCATTTTGATCTGATTTTGTTTTCTAGTTATTAGATTTAATTTTGAAACAGCTAATGATTTGAGCAAATTAATGTCTTTTGTTTTTGAAGGGTTTAGGAATTCAAAACAAATTTCTTTTCCTAAGACTTCTGTTGAAATTCCTAATTCTGAAACTTTGAAAGGACAAATTAAAGTTAAAAAGGGTGTACCTAAAATCATTGGCTCATTTAAATTCCTAACTAAAAGAAAAGTTGTATTGAAACATATGCCTTGATTACATATCTTGGCATTTGATAGTTTGTACCTAATGGGTAGTTGATTTCCTCCTACACCACTAAGGCTTTCAATTGTTTTTTCATAGTATTGAGTAGGAATCAACCCTTCTTGAACATAATCTAGATCAGCTCCTAAGTCCATCAGAGCAATCGTTTTTAACTTATATTATTTATTGATTGTCAAGGTTACTTGACAATACCATTTTTGAACTTGAATTCTAGAGATTATATTTAAATAATGATTAAGGGCTAAGTTGGTGTAGTTATTTTGAGATTCTCTATTCTTAATATCTTTCTTTTGACTAGGTTGGTCTTCATTTCCTTCTATAGTTTTGAAAGTTGTGGCTTCTATTTCTGAACTTCTTTTTGAAATTTTTAAATTTTCTAAAGATGGATGAACATATATGATTTTTTGACCTAAAGTTGTATCCCATTCTACAGTTATTCTGGTATGGGTATTGATCATTTTGGTATCTTCTACAAAAGGATTGTTGATATTATTGTTTTGACAATACATATTGAACCAAGTAAAAAGAAAATATTTTCTTTGATTTGTTCTAAATACCTATAATATTCTTCTTTCTATTGTTGAACTTGTTCTGTAGAGAAGGTTTTAAAATACCATTCTCTTTGGGTGTGTTGTAATCTTTTATGAACTTAGTGTTTAACATTTGTTTATCTATTTTGAACTCTTAAGATAGAACTACAATTTGAGATCTTGTGGGTGAGTGGTTTATTGGAGGTTCGTTGTTAATAGGTTCGTAGACTGGTTGAGGAATATTTGGTTGGAAATCTACTCCTCTTAAACTAGTTTAATCTTGATGATTACTTACGGCAGATCTATAGTCACTGTCTACAGAGTGTCTTTAATTGAACTCTAATTCTGGGTTTCTAAACATTCTTGATCTAAAATATTGAGATCTTTTCATATTTAACCTAACATTTCCTTATGTTGTTTGAGCATATCCTTCTAAACTTTTTGATTCTATTTTCTTGGGAGGTTGATTTTTTTCTAATTCCCAAGTGTCTGGAAAAGCAGCCATGATTTCATCATGCTTTAGGGGTTTTGGAGTCATGATCATAGTTTTTAAAGATTGGCTTCCATCAAAATTGTTTCATTCCTAGGTGATTCCTTCCTAATAGAAATTCCAACACTTGTTTTTTGAAATCTTGTAATGAATCCTAAATATGATGACAAGATTGTCTAATCCTTCGTCAAAAATTCCTTCAATGGTATTAACATGTAATTGTAAAGCAGTTTCTACATTTCTTAATGTTTTCATGTAATTTGGAAAGCATTGAAAATAAATTGGTCCGTCACATAGATTGGACTCTACTAAACTAATAGTTGAATCTTTGAACGATATAGCATGCCTATCTTGTAGAAGTAGAAGTACTGGATGATTAATACCTAACTTGTGCATAGGCTTAATAGCTACTTGAATTAATCTGTCACATCCCCAAAATGTGACTGGCATGATAGTGATTTTTCCATCACATCGTGAACTTAATGAAAATGTTTCATAAATAAGAAAAAATTTAACTCTATGATTTCAAATCGCTCATACAAGGGAACTAAAATTTTAAAACCAACTCGAGCTCACGTCATTCAACATATATCATATTTCCACAATGCCACAAAAGAATAAAACTAAGTTTACAGTGGTCCATATTAAGATAATGTCAAAGTGATATTTTTTTTATCTTTTTTTTTAGCAACAAGTTTACAAAGAAACAAAATAGTGTATCATATTTCTACATAGCCCATCTACAAAATCCTAGGAGGCTTATATGATCACAGAGTGACATCTAGGGTCTAAAAATAGTTAAGATACAAAGAACCAACCCAAGGAACAAAAGGGTTGGTAAGATAAACTCACTACTCTCCTAGACAATCCCCTACATCAGTCACGGACTCTGAAATGTTGTAAAATAACAGGGTGAGTAATGGAATACTTAGTGAATGGATAACATTATCTAACAAAATTAAATTTCACATCTAGCATCATAGAGATATCAACAATTCAAAAAGACTCACGTCAGTTACGAACAATAAAAAAAGTATAAATTATACAATGTATAACATAAGTCCCGTACCAACCGAGTCATCCACGGTACTAGTGGATCATTGCCCGTAACCCCCCGGCCACATCCACCCTTTCTCTCCAAGAAAGAGGTATCTCCACCCTTGTGACTCCTTTAATTCCTTCCATGGGGTGCACCACCATGAACCAAACACACACATCAATTATCATCAATACCTAATTATATTGTGGCATTAACTACCTTTGTTTTTGCAACTAAAATATAGAGGGTGTTAGGAAATGATTCCCAAGGATTTCCTAAAATGAAAATAAAATCAAATTAAAAGAACACATTAGAGCTAGACCTTCTTGTAAGTAAAATAAGGCATAAAGAGAGAAATGTTTCTGCTATCATACAGGGAAGTTTTACTGCAGAATTCTGCAAAATTTCCTTATACTGTCCAGCCATTAAAACAGCAACAGAATAGCAGGAAAATTCTGCAAAATTTGCTCTGTTTTACAGTCCAAAACTGTCAGCCAACCCACAGGACCATTCAGCTAGCATAATGCCCAATAATTTAGTCTTAGATTGTAGGAAAATCAATTCTAAGCATCCTTTATTCAATTCACAATTAAAATCAAATTAAAATCCCCTTTTTCCTCTTCTGCTTTGTGCTCAAGACCACCCACACTCACCCTTTCTTCTATTCAATCATTTATAAAAACAAAACTCCTAGATGTCTACTAATTAAAAACTGATAGCATGGAAACCACCAAAATTTGGTTTAAATCAGAATTTCCCTTCCTTAGCTAACTAGGGTTCATGGCTAAGGATAAAAAGGAAGTGGAGGAAAAGGGAAAATGAAATACAAGGAATCTAAGCTTATTTACCTTATTTTTTCTACTGAAATTGGAAGGAACCCAGGTGAAATCTACAGCCAACAAAAGAAAAGGGAATTCCAGCTTGAATAGAAGGGTGGAGACCAAAAAATGAGGAAAGAATGATTATGTCTTATAATATATAAGTAGCTTCACACAGATCAGCTGGAAAACACGGGTTGGCGCCTGGGGCTCCACCCTCTAAAATTTGGACAGAGAGTTTGGGCGTTGGCGCCCTGTGTGGCGCCATTCATTCGGTGTCAGGCCGAGAGTTGAGGTCCTAGTGCTTGAAGCACCCTGTGTGGTGCCAGTCATAAGTTTTCCTTGCTTTTCTTCATGAATTAAAATTAGATCCTAAACACAATTATATACAATATATGGCCTCAATGACAACAACCCAGTCACAAAATAAATTTTAGTTAAACCACCTAAATCTTACTATGAAAACATAATAGAACACACATGAAAAGTAAAATGATTTTAACAATTTAACATAGTGAAATTTTTTATACTCCAAAACTAATAACACTCCAAAGGACTAGAATGTTACAAAACTCCCTCCTTTAAGAAATTTGACCCCTAAATTTCATTATCTCACTCTACAAAGAAATGGGGGTAAGTAGATTTCATCTTTTCTTCTGATTCCCATGTCGCTTCCTCTTGGTTATGATTTCGCCAAAGAACTTTCACAGATGGTAACTCTTTGGACCTCAACTTTTTTATTTGCTTATCTAAAATTGCCACTAGAACCTCTTTATAAGATAAATCTTTCCCTAATTGAATCTCCTGAGTCCGAAGAATGTGGGAAGGGTCATAGAGGTATTTTCTCAATATAGAGACATGGAACAAAAGGTGGACTCCCTCCAAATATGGTGGTAGTACCAACTTGTAAGCTATATTACCAATCTTCTCCAAAATTTCAAAAGGTCCAATGTACCTTGGACTAAGCTTCAACTTCAACCCAAATCTTAAATTACCCTTCATGGGGGATACCTTTAAAAAGACCATATCACCTACTGAAAATTGAAGGTCCCATCTCCGATGGTTGGCGTAGGCTTTTGCCTACTATGAGCTGCAAGTAATCTTTCCCAAATAAGTTTTATCTTTTTCAATGAGTCTTGTACCAAATCAAGCCCAATGAATCTGTTTTCCCCCTTCAAACTAGCCAATAGGGGATCTACATAGTCTCCTATAAAGTGCTTCAAAAGGTGTCATTTTTATACTGGCTTGATAACTGTTATTATAAGCAAATTCAATCAAAGGTAAATATGCATCCTAACTACCTTCGAAATCCATAATACAAGACCTCAGCATGTCTTCCAAGATTTCAATAGTGCGCTTTGACTAGTCATCGGTTTGAGGATGAAAGGTTGTACTTAAATTCACTTGAGTGCCCAGAGCTTCTTGAAAAGTTCTCCAAAAGAGATATGTAAACTGTGTGCCTCTATAAGAAATAATAGAGGTAGGCACTCCATGCAATTTAACTATTTCATCAATGTACAACTGAGCATACTTAGCGGCGCCAAAGGTTGTCTTTACTGGTAGGAAGTATGCCACTTTTGTTAAACGATCCACCACTACCTACACAGAATCATATCCTTTATGGGAATGAGGCAGCCCCACAACAAAATCCATTGTAATACTTTCCCATTTCCATTCTGGAATATCCATTTACTGAAGCAACCCAAGAGTTCTACGATATTTTGCCTTAACTTGTTGACAAGTTAAGCAATGAGAAACATACTCAACAATGTCCTTCTTCATCCCATCCCACCACAACAATGACTTCAAATCCTGATACATCTTATTAATACCAAGGTATATAGTATAAGTTGTTCTGTGTGCTTCTTCCATGATTGGTCTTTGTAAGGATCCTAGATTAGGCACACATAATCAGCTTTCAAATTGAATTACTTGATATCAGACATTTTTATATGCAATTTAGTCTCTATCTTAGTCCTTTTTACATCTTAAATATTGTGAACTCTCCTATTATATCATATTTTGGATTTATTGGGTGTAAATTAATTATAGAATTAATATGTTTCAATTTTATAATTTTATCTCAATTAATTCATGTGCTTAATTTTTAGATTTAATTATTGGAGAGAAAAATGCTGACATAGATGTTTTGCTTACTTCACATGGATGAAATGATGACATGAAAGCTAACTGTGCATTGACTAAGGCTAACTGGACTAACTAGTGGGACCCACTATTCTGATTTCTTTTTTGGAACAGTAGCAGAACAGAACACAGCAACCAGAAATAGCAGAAGAAAATAGCATCAAGAAAAGGTTAAATAGCATAATTACTTTCTACAGAAAAGTAAAAAACAAACAAAATTAGCAAAGCAGCAAAAAGGTTGAAAAGGATAGCACAATGAGTTAAACCAGAAGCTGAAATTTCTCTATCTCCCTTCTAGCAGCATATATGCACCTTCAGACCACCATTTTCATGGGCTGAAGAGTTGTCTTCTTCCATATTTCTCTGTATTTCGTTTTCTTCCCCCCTCTTTATGTATTTAAGCCTCCGTGGAAGGCTAAAGAGTTTTGTAATCAGTCCATAGAGAACTAAAGTTTGTAACCTGAATTTTTGGGAGCTAAAATCAGATAAGTTTCTTGTTGTTTTTTTATTTCATTTCTATTCTATTTTTTCCACTAGATTTTTGTTACTGCTTACTGTGATATGAGCTAGTGTAACAAGTAGAATGGAAATAACTTTCTTAGGTGATTATCTAACTTGATTAGGTTAAGCTTAATCAGATTGCATGTTAGTTAGATTTAGCTTATGTGTAATCTAGTTCTAGGAGGTCTCTTGGAAATTTTAGTTAGAAAACCTAATGATAGAGAACACTAAAATTAATTGGAGAACAAGAATATTGATAGTTACAACTTTAGGGATTCTATTGCTGATTACATGTTTACATTTGTGTAATTTCATTTCTACATTCTGTCTCTGTTCTGTGGCTGTGCATTTTATTATTGTTCTGTTCTGTTATAGCTTAGGATTAATATTCTATTTTAGTCCTTAATTTGTAAACCCCTCTGTGGTAATTAGGCTATAGTCAGTAGATAATTAGAGTAGATTAGCATATATTAGTTTCTAGAATAATTAATTAGGCAATTTAGAAACTAGGCTCCAAGAGTGAAATGACCTGGGATGACTATCTATACTGCAAGTTGCCACGAATCTAATTCTGGGTGACTCGGTGGTTGTAGTGGCGCAAACCAGAAATTTGGCACTGTTGCCGGGAGCCAATTTGTTTCTTAATCACCAAATTAGTTGTTCATTTGTGTCTTTGTTTGGTCCTAATTTGGTTGGCTGAAGTGGTTTGCAAGTTTTGAGTCATTTTCTCGGAAACTAGTCAAAACTAGTAATTTTCTAACCGGCGAAAAACCTAACTATCTCTAATTGACCTCAAACTTGGTAGACCACTAGTTTTCAACGTTTTGAGCAAATCATAACCCTTACTTGGCTTTGCCTAATACGGGGCGGCCATTTTTCCAAATTCCATCATTTAGGCCCTCTTTTCTATTTTTTAATTTTTTTGATTTTTTAATTAATTGTGTTTCTTAGTGTGATTTTTGTAGATCAAATTTTTAAGTTTTATTTTTTGCATTAGTTCCTCCAACTTGTGAAGGATTTTTCCAACGAAAATCAGATTTTTCTCAGATACTTCATTTTTTGGCAGTTTTCGTTGATTGGATCCTAGTGTGCTGATCTTTTTTGATTTTAGTGTTTTTATTGTTTTTGTTATTTTCTTGTGAATTTTGTCCATCCTAGTGTATGAGAAGGCCTCTTAAAGTGGACTTACCACCTTTTGATCCTGAAATTGATAGGACCTTCCATAGGCTATTAAGAAGCAATAGCATTAGGAGTAGTTTCTTTTGTGTTTTTCTTGTGTATTTCATCTTTCTAGTCTATATCAAGGTTTGTCAAGCTAAATTACCAATTTTTGATCCAAAATTAGATAGACCCTTTTTATAGGCTAGTTAGAGTTGTTGTGTTAGGAGCAGTGTAGTTGTTGTAATTGTTGTAGTTTTCCTTCTTTTCAGTAGCATTGTTGTCTTTGGCATAGAATTGAACTTTAATTCTATTTTTTATATTGCTTCTAGTGAGTCAGATTAAGACCTTGACCATGGATCTAGAATCCAAATTGAGGCACCTAACCCTGAGGCAAGAACAACAAGAGCCACCACCCTTACCCAATCCACCTTCTCCATTTGTGAGTGGCATATATTCCTTCTCTGCATATAGGACTGACCCATATCTTCAATTCCAAGAAAGTACAGAGTCTTGTATAGGAGTCTTTCATGACCTTAGGGAATTTCAACAAGATCCTTAACAGTATGCACATTACCCTACCACTTACATTTCTGAATTTGAACATTTAAACCTCGGGTATGAGAGCATATCCTATTCATCATACGAGCACAAAATTCATGCTCCTTGCCTTAGTGAATTACCCCTTTCAGCCACCCTTAGAGAGCCAGAATCAAGCTTAGAAGAAATGATTCAACAGTTGGCCATAAATAACCTGCTGTCCAAGAGCGAATTGAGGTGAACTTACAAAGTTTAGAATCTTAATTAGGTCAACTAACTTGCACTGTTAATGAGATGATCCATCAGGGGTTTGATAGTAGTCTACCTTCTCTACCCATGGCCAACCTAGGACCAATGATAGTGTCATTTTTCTAAATGATGGCACTCAATTAGATGATGGTCTAGCCCTCTAATCTGAATTAGATGAATTAGAAGAGCTAGATGGGCAAAATAGGGAGTCCTTTTCCTCCAATGGTATAAGTGAGAAAAGTGAGTATGAGGAAGCTGATAAGGATAAGTTCCCTTTCCTTTATAGACCATTACCTTCTCCAAATAAGGCTACCTAATCTGAGGTTATTGAGCTTGAATTAGAAAAAGAAATAGAACCCTTAGGAGAAGAAGACGTAGACATAAAAGTGCTAGAGTTAGAGTTGAAAAATAAGAATGAGTTTGTGGGAGATTTAGATTTCAATTGTGACTGTCATACTTGTTATGCATGCATTGAGATAGAAAAAACTTTGAAACTTGGCAATTCTGATGATTTTGTTGAACATGAGCTGAATGCACTTGCACCTGAATCTGTATTTCAACCTGAATCGAATACATTTGAATCTGAACTTACATCAGAATTTGAATCTAAAATTGCATTTGATTTTGTAAATGCATCTGAATATACATCTAAACTTGTATAAAATTCTATAATTACATTTGATTTTGCACCTGTGCCTGAATTTAAGGC
This sequence comes from Biancaea sappan, assembly GCA_037074585.1. Classification (NCBI taxonomy): domain Eukaryota; kingdom Viridiplantae; phylum Streptophyta; class Magnoliopsida; order Fabales; family Fabaceae; genus Biancaea; species Biancaea sappan. Next base: position 27,321,940 of record CM073495.1, read on the forward strand.
TTTTGAATCTGACTGTGCAAGTGCATCTGACATTGCATTTGAATCTGATAGTGCATGTACAATTGCATCTGAATATGACTCTAATTTCACCTCTGTTTCCATTGTAAATTTTGATTCTATCCCTTGCGTTTTTAATTCTGTTTCTAAGTTAGATTATGTTGTAGATGATAGTCTTAGTTTAAATTTTGTCTTAGATAATTCTGTTTTAGCTAGCAGTTTTGTTTTAGATAGTAATTCTTGTTTAAATGATAGATTTAATTGTTGTTCTATTAGGAGTAGGAGTAGGAGTAGGAGTAGGAGTAAAAGTTTTAAATTTGATTCTGTTTTAGAAAGCAGCTCTCTTTTTGTTTTAAATTATGTTTTAGTTAGTAGTTCTTCCCTTTCTTTTTGTTGTTCTCTTGGTTCTTCCCACTACTATGTGGCAAGTAGAGCTTCTTATGTTTTTCTTTAGGTTGGTGACATAAAATCAATTCTTTTCATCATTTAACCTGCTGCTAAGAAAAACTTCTGGAAGAAGCCAGTGCCACGCAATTGGAAGACGCGAAAAAGGTGCGCCATTGATGATAAAGCTATTTCTTTTCCCTTTTCTCTCTTTTATTTTCATGTCATCTAAATGATATGTGTTGATAATTGTTTGCATTAAGAACAATACAAAATTTAAGTGTACGGGGAAAATGAAATGGTCTTTGCTTTTTAAATTTCATGCACTGTTTACAATTTTTCTGCTTTGTTTTTATTTGCTTTTTGTTATGTTTGTAGCCTTTTTTCTGCACTTTTTGGAAATTTTAGCTTGTGTTTTGGGTGCAGAATTTTAGTTTGCTATTAGTTTAGTTTTTAGTGCTTTCTTTTTGTATTTTGGAAGAAGATTTTGTTGTGGAAATATGCTTGCTGGAATAGTTTTGTTTTGAATTAGTTTAGCATGAATAGATTTTAATCTTGCTTTTCTAGAGTTCAAGCTTAAATGGCTATAAATTTGGTTTCAATGAATTTTTAGTGATAGTCTTTAAACTGTGAGGATTTTGAGCCTTAATGAAAAATGCTATTCTTTCTTGTTAAGTGTTATACTTATCATGAAGTTTCACTCTAGAATTTGTCTTGAATCTTGTTAAGGCTACATTTTACATGTGCATGCTTAGAGATGATTTAGGCATTTCTTTGTGAGCCATTTTTAGCCAAATAGCCATCCCATGTGTTGTTTCCATTGTGAGCCATTTTGTGCCTTGTTTCCACCAGTTTTCTTCCCAAACTAGAATTTTTGCTTCCTAATTTGAGATGTGAGGAGCATTCAAATTCTTTTCGAGATTTGATGTGTTGAAATTTTTTTGTGAATTTTGAGATGTTTTGAAATGAATATTTCTCTATACTCCCAAGCAAAAAGAAAAAAAATGGCCATTCAAGAAATAGAAAAAAAAAATATTCTAGTTGAAAAAGAAAATGTGTCGACATTGAAAAGAAAAAAAGAGAAAAAAGAAAAAAATAGAAGAATAGAAAGAAAGAAATAGAGGAGTAGATAGAACTTTTTATAACCAAAATTTATTTCAATCTCTTGTAATATCATAGCTAATGCTCTTCATGTTCTTAAGTTGTTTCCTTTTTTCTATTTTTCTTTCTTCCTTTCCATTGTTTTCCACCCAACATTACATTACATCCTTGTAAAATCCTTTTGATTCAAGCGTGCATATGAAATTGAGTAGTGGAGATTTTAGATACTTGACAAACTTATGGTAGTGAATTTTGTGATAAGTTTTGAGTGAATTACCCTTAAACACGTGAGAGAATAGGAAAGAAAAGAACATCATCACCTCTTTTTGCATCTACAATAAAATATTAAAGGAATGAATGCAGCAAGAATACATCACATAGAAGGAAGGAAGAGGTGGCAGCAGAGCTCAGGGGTTATTCTATTCAAGGAGAAGTCACTGTGAGGAGGCTAATTACTTGAATTCATTCTTGTCAAATAATTGCCATGATGGTTGACTTTTAGAAATTTAAGATATATTTTCTCCAAGTGCTAAATCTTTTCAAATTTTAATTATTCCATTCTTGCATGCTTTCCACACTTTTCCTTTGGTGTCATTTGGTGTTCTGAATATGATTTTGCTTAGGAGTGCAAAATGCTAAGTGTGGGGGATTTGATATCGAGCATTTTTATATGTAATTTATTCTCTATCTTGGTCCTTTTTACATCTTAAGTATTGTGAACTCTTCTATTATATCATATTTTAGATTTATTGGGTGTAAATTAATTATAGAATTAATATGCTTTAATTTCCCAATTAATTTATATGCTTAATTTTTAGATTTAATTATTGGAGAGAAAAATGATGACATGGATGTTTTGCTTACTTGGAGGCCACATGGATGAAATAATGACATGGCAACTGACTATGCATTGACTAGGGCTGACTAGACTAACTAGTGGGACCCACTATTCTGATTTCTTTTTTTGAACAGCAGTAGAACAAAACACAACAACCAAAAATAGCAGCAGAAAAGAGCATCAGGAAAAGGGTAAATAGTAGAATTGATTTCTGTAGAAAAGCAAACCGCAGACAAAATTAGCAAAGCAACAGAAAAGATGAAAAGGACAGCACAATGAGTCAAACCAGAAGCTAAAATTCATCCATCTCCCTTCTGGCAGTATATATGTACCTTCAGACCACCATTTTCATAGGTTGAAGAGTTGTCTTCTTCCACATTTCTTTGTATTTCGTTTTCTCCCTCCCCTCCCCCCTTTTGTGTATTTTAGCCTTCATGAAAGGCTAAAGAGTTTTGTAATCAGTCCATGGAGAACTAAATTTTGTAACCTAAATTTTTGGGAGCTTAAATTAGATAAGTTTCTTGTTGTTTCTCTATTTCATTTCTATTCTGTTTTTCCTCTGGATTTTTGTTACTGCTTGCTGTGATATGAGCTAGTGTAATAAGTAGAATGGAAATGACTTGCTTATGATTATCTAACTTGATTAGGTTGGGCTTAATCAGATTGCATGTTGGTTAGGTTTAGCTTATGTGTAATCTAGTTCTAGAAGGTCTCTTGGAAATTTTAGATAGCAAACCTAATGATAGAGAACACTAGAATTAATTGGAGAACAAGAATGATGATAGTTGCAACTTTAGGGATTCTATGGCTGATTACATGTCTGCATTTGTCTAATTTTGTTTCTGTATTTTGTCTCTATTCTGTGGCTATGCATTCTGTTATTGTTCTGTTCTGTTGTAGCTTAGGATTAATATTTTGTTTTAGTCCTTAATTTGCAAACCCCTCTGTGGTAATTAGTCTATAGTCAGTAGATAATTAGAGAAGATTAGTGTCTAGAACAATTAATTAGGCAATTTAGAAACTAGGCTCCAAGAGTGAAACGACCTGGGACGACCATCTATATTGCAAGTTGCCACGAATCTAATTCTGGGTGACTCGGCGGTCTTAGTGTCGCGAACCATTACTCCATATTGATCAAGAGAAAGGCCTTTATCTTTACCCTAATTTATTTTATCCTTTAACTTACAAAGCATTGGATCTTCCTTCTAAGCGAACATCACATCTTCAACTAAAGATGATTGGGCTACAATATGTTCTAAGAATGCGCCCGACTCTGAAATTTCAAACCACACTCATCTACCTTCCAGTTCGTGTAACTCGCAGATCAGTGACCTCCTATACAAGGCAATATGTGCCAAACTTCCCATAGATTTGCTACTCAGAGCATCTGCAACAACATTAGCCTTCCCAGGATGATAAAGAATTGTACAATCATAGTCCTTGAGAAGTTCCATCCATCTCCTCTGCCTCAAATTCAAATCCCTCTACTGAAAAATGTACTTTAGACTCTTATGATACATGTACACTTCACAAGTTTCACTGTATAGGTAATGGCATTATATTTTTAGAGCAAATACTACGGCCGCCATCTCCAAGTCATGAGCAGGATAATTCTATTCATGTTTTTTAAGCTGTCGGGATGCATAAGCTATCACCTTGTCATGCTACATTAAAACACACACTAACCCCATTCGGAAAGCATCACAATACACAGAAAAACCACCTGAACCCGAAGGTAAAGCAAGCACTGGGGCTGATGTTAAGCGATCCTTAAGCTTCATGAAACTTTCTTTGCAAGCTTCAGTCTAATCAAATCGAACGTTCTTCTGAGTTAATCTTGTGAGCGAGGCGGCTATCTTTGACAAATCCTTCACAAAATGATGGTAGTAGCCAACTAACCCCAAGAAACTTTGAATCTCTGTCACTGTAGTGGGTCATGGCCACTTCTGTACTGCTTCAACTTTGCTAAGATCAACATGAATTCCTTCCTTTAAGACTACATGTCCCAAGAAGGCTACTTGTTCCAGCCAAAATTCACACTTCGAGAACTTAGCATAAAGCTGGTGTTTTCTCAAAGTTTGTAATACCGTTCTTAAGTGTTGTTCATGCTCTTCAGGACTTTTCGAATAAACCAAAATATCATCAATAAAAATGATGACAAATTTATCTAGAAACAGTTTAAAGACCCGGTTCATAAGATCCATAAAAGCTGCTGGAGCATTTGTTAACTGAAACGACATCACCAAGAATTCATACTGCCCATAACATATGAAAGGCTGTCTTGGGCATGTCTTTTGCTTTAATTTTTAATTGGTGATACCCAGATCTCAAATCAATGTTAGAAAAACACTGAACTCCTTCCAACTGGTCAAATAAATCATCAATCTTGGGGAGGGATACTTGTTTCGTATTGTCACTTTATTTAGTCGCTGGTAATCAATACATAATCTCAAGGTTCCATTCTTCTTTCTTACAAATAATACCGGCACGCCCCAAGGTGAGCAACTGGGCCAAATAAAACCCTTATCTAAAAGATCCTATAATTGCTCCTTAAGTTCCCTGAGTTTTATAGGAGCCATATAGTAAGGAGGTATGAAAGCAAGCTGATTATCTCGAATCAACTCAATATTAAACTCTATCTCACGATCAGGAGGTAATTTAGGTAATTCTTTAGGAAAAACATCCGGATACTCCCTTACAATTAGTACATGGACAAGATTCATCTTATCTTCTTCAATGTTCCTAACAAAGGCCAAGAAACTTGGACATCCTTTCCTTAATATACGCCTAACACGGATCATAGAAATAATGTTATTAGGTATGTCACTCCTGTCTGCCTGAAAAGAGAAGGTAGATTCACCCGGAATGCTAAACTTTACCACTTTATTGTAACAATCAAGGGTTACATGATAAGAAGCCAACCAATCCATTCTGAGAATAACATCGAAGTCTACCATGTTTAACAACATCAAATTCACCTCAGTATCCTTTTCAGCAACCAAAACATGACAGCCATAATAACCTGAATCCACTACTAAAGTTTCTCCCATAGGAGTAGCAACAAGAAAAGATCTATCAATTTTAACAGGATGTTGAATAAATTGTTTTGCAAAAATTGGAGACACATATGAATGGGTAGATCCCGGGTCAAATAATACACTTGCATCAAATGAACATACTGGAAGAATACTTGTTACGATTGCATTCGAAGCCTATGCATCCTGGCATGTGAGAATATATACTTTGGCCTGGTCATATCTAACTGTAGGCTGATCTCATCCTCCCTGTCCTCTGCCCCCTCTTCTCCCTATGCCACTCAGTCTAGCAGAGGAGAAAAAAGCCTTGTTAGTTGAAGCTACCATTTGCTATGCCTGATACAAATGCATAGATCCTTGTCTTGAGATATCTACTTGCTGAGGACAATCTCTCTTCATATGACCCACCTGTCTGTAATGGAAACAAATTGGGCCTGCTCCATGACATACACCAGTATGAAATCGGCTACACTCCGAATACTTAGGCTTGGCTTGCCCCTGTTGAGATGGCACCTAACCAACCGATGAAGAACCTCCTTTGTAATCTGATATAGGCCTAGAAATACTGCCTGAAGATACTACATGAGCAGATTGACCTTTAATCTAAGGCCTAGTAGTCCTTGATAATCCACTATGTCCTGAAGATCTCCCTTCATTTTCACGTTTTCTCTTCTTGTTGAAGCCATCATCCTCATCCTTCTCATTTATTTAGCTATTCTGGCTGCATCTATCACAGCCACATAAAAGGGATATAATTCCATCTGCATACTTACAAATTGACGTAACCTAAGATGAAGACCAAGAATAAGTCGACGAATCTTCTCTTGTTCATCTGGAATCATATGAGGTGCATATCTAGAAAGTCGTGTAAACTTTGTATCATACTCATCAACCGTTATTGAACCTTGTTTGAAAAATTCAAATTCTCTGGACCTTGCAGTTCTTAAACTCCTTGGCATAAATCTCTCAATGAAAACTCGACGAAACTTATCATAAGCAACTGGAGAAGCATCAGGAGCTCGACTGCTTTGCCAAGTAACCCACCACTCATGAGATCTTCCTTGAAACTGATAAGTAGCAAAATCCACCCATAATCGAGGATCACATTTCAAAGCCTTGCACGCCTTCTCTATTCCATTAAGGAATCGTTATGGATCCTCATTTGGGTCTTCCCCGGTGAAGAGAGGGGGTTTAAGCTTCAAAAATTCTGACAAAGATACATCCCATACTGCCCCATCCATAATAGGAGGAGGTGAGGGAATTACTGGACGTGCCAGAGGAACTGCAGTAGGATAGTAGCAATAAGGACATTTACAGCAATAACCTGTCTCTTTAGCAATGTAGTCAGATTGACCAGACTTTCTTGTAGCACTGTTTGACCCTTTAGCAAGGTGGTCAAACTGGCTAGTATAGTAGCTAGATCAATCTGTACTTATGCCCCATGTCCTGGTGCACATCCTTGAGGCGAGCCTCGTTCATCTTACCCGTGCTCACTCTCACCATGTTCCTCTTGATCTCGTTCATGAGTAGAAAGGGCAGGTCACGACGAGGCCTCTTTAGAACCTGCACACTCTACTACTTCCTGAGATCATCCAGGTTGCATCAAGATCTATCAACAACACCACATAATTTAGTCCCTCGTAAAGATCAATATTAATTACAAGGAAAAGGAATATAAAAGGTAAAATAGAATAATACCTATAGGACCTTTAACTAGTCTTCATTCCTATGATCGTGCTGCAGTTCATAATGATAGAGGGAAGGCCGGTCAAGGTTACCTTGCTCTGTGATCCATAAGAGACCTAAGAATTGGCTCTGATACCATTTTATCACATCCCCAAAATGTAACTAGCACGATAGTGATTTATCCATCACATCGTGAACCTAATGAAAACGTTTCATAAATAAGAAAAATTTTAACTCCATGATTTCAAATCCCTCATACAAGGGAACTAAAATTTTAAAACCAACTCGAGCTCACATCATTCAACATATATCATATTTCCACAATGCCACAAAAGAATAAAACTAAGTTAACAATGTTCCATATTAAGATAATGTCAAAGTGATCTTTTTTTTATCTTTTTTTTAGCAACAAGTTTACAAAGAAACAAAATAGTGTATCATATTTCTACATAGCCCATCTACAAAATCCAAGGAGGCTTATGTGATCACAGAGCGATGTCTAGGGTCCACAAAATAGTTAAGATACAAAGAACCAACCCACGATACAAGAGGGTCAGTAAGATAAACTCACTACTCTCCTGAATAATCCCCTGCGTCAGCCACAAACTCTGAAATATTGTAAAAAAATAGGGTGAGTAATGGAATACTCAGTGAATAGATAACATTATCTAACGAAATTAAATTTCACATTTAGCATCATAGAGATATCAACAACTCAAAAAGACTCACGTCAGTTATGAACAATAATAGAAGTATAAATTATATAATGTATAATACAAGTCCCGTACCAACCGGGTCGTCCACGGTACCAGTAGATCGTTGCCCACGACCTCCCAACCGCATCCACCCTTATCTCTCCAAAAAAGAGGTTTCTCCACCCTTATGACTCCTTTAATTCCTTCCATGGGATGCACCATCATGAACCAAACACACACATCAATTATCATCAATGCCCAATTATATTCAGAATATACATTCAAGTTTTCAACATAACATACTTAATACAACTTTAACCATATTAATTTCTAGCTAACATTGACAACACATAAATTTTCCAAGGGTGGCTTTTAAAATAAATAATTAAAAGCATAATATTCTAGGGAGGACATACTCAACAACAAAATAATTAAGTATAAGGATATGAGTAGTTGAATTGAGTTCAATAACATATCATCTTTATCCATACCTCTATGATGCATGACATTAAAAGCTTCAAGGAAGAAGTACGAGAATGTCATCACACTCATCTCAAATACGGCACTAATTACCTTTGTTTTTGCAACTAAAATATGAAGGGTGTTAGAAAATGATTCCCAAGGATTTCCTAAAATGCAAATAAAATGAAATTAAAAGAACACATTAGAGTTAGACCTTCTTTTAAGTAAAATAGGGCATAAAGAGAGAAATATTTCTGCTATCATACAGGGAAGTTTTACTGTAGAATTCTGCAAAATTTCCTTATACTATCCAGCCACTAAAACAGTAGCAGAACAACAGCAAAATTATGTAGAATTTTCTCTGTTTTACTATCCAAAACTGTCAGTAACCCTACAAGACCATTCAGCTAGCATAATGCCCAATAATTTAGTCTTAAATTGTAGGAAAATCAGTTCTAAGCATCTTTTATTCAATTCATAGTTAAAATCAAATTAAAATACCCTTTTTCCTCTTCTCCTTCGTGCTCAAGACCACCCACACTTACCCTTTCTTCTATTCAATCATTTACACAAACAAAAGCTCCTAGATGTCTACTAATTAAAAACGGATAACATGGAAATCACCAAAATTTGGTTTAAATCAAAATTTCCCTTCCTTAGCTAACTAGGGTTCATGGCTAAGGAGAAAAAGGAAGTAGAGGAAGAGGGAAAATGAAATACAAGGAATCTAAGCTTATTTACCTTGTTTTTCCTCCTAAAATTGGAAGGAACCATGGTGAAATCTTTGGCCAGCAAAAGAAAACAAGGAAGGAATGATTATATCTTATAATATATAAGTAGCTTCATGCAGATAAGCTATAAAACACGAGTTGGCGCTGGGGCCCTGTATGTGATAACATGCAATTTTCCATATATTTTAGCCTCTATTCTAGCCCTTTTTGCATCTTGATTTTTGCCAAAACTCTAGTTTTATAATGTTTTGAATTATTGTGGGTGAAAGTTAATTATAGATTTATGTTCTTTAACTCCATAATTTTACTCCAAAATGGTTCATTTATGTGTTTTATAGAGTTTAGAGGCACCTAAGCTTGAACCAGACAAGAAACAAAGCAATAGAGAGTAAATTAGAAATGCTGAAAAAATGGCCTAGCGCCCGGCGCCAGGAAGCCAATTCCCGGCGCCAGGAACAGCAAATCAATAGGATGACGTGGAACACATAAGAAAAATTAAGTTAAGCCAGCGCCCGGCGCTGGGATAGCAGTGCCTGGCGCTAACGCCGCAGAGAGCCACTATAAATGCGATTTTTAGGTCAGAACAAAGGAGGCTTCGCTCCAGACTTCAGACCCGCTGTTGCTCCAGACAGAGGCGACTTCCAGAGCTTGGTTTGAGGGAAAGGAAGCCCTCCCACTTGGGAATGGCTCTCCTTCTCCCATTTTCTTCCCTTTTCTTCCATTTTCATTCATAGTTTCGTAGATTTCTGCTGTATTTTCTGTTATCTGTCATGTTCTCCTTCTCTTCCATGTAAATTTCTGAGTTTAAGGATTGATGTAGTTCGGTTCTATGAAGCTTTATTGTTGAACATATTCAATTTTAATGCATTTTCATTTAATAGAATGGATTTTACTAATTATTCTTCCTCTTGAATGCTTGATTAACCTTCAATGAGTTTTGGATTTTGATGTCTATGCTAGATCTAGCTAGATATTAAGCTTGACCTTGTAATTTTCACCATAAATCAGATTATCTAGATATAGATAGTCTTATTTATGTGGTTTGAATAATTTTCTTGAGCTTTATTACTTAATTAAATAGTTGATCTAAGATTTTAGTCAATTATTTCCTTAAGTTAGATTGTTCTTCAAGATGTTGGGTTTAATCACCTTTTTAGAAAATTGGCCAACATTGAATGGATTGAAATTTAATTGAATTGTTCTTCAATGATTCAAAGATTAATTTGTCTATGAATTAATCAGATTAGACCAAACGAAATCAATCCCATTTTCTTGTGTAATCGGTCATTTGATGAAATGGAAATTGTAACTTAATTTATTTGAACTAATGAGTATTTTCTTGGCCAAAGTTCTGTTTTATTTATTGTCCTATAAAGCTTGTTATCTATACATGTATGTGATTGCTGTGTATTTGTAATGAGTGGGACAAGAGATAGCATGTCATATGCGATTGTGGTGCATTGATGTGATTAGGACTTGATCGGATTGTATTTGAATTATAGATTAGTGAAGATCTTCCTAACTATAATTTTAATATAATTCAGTCTTAGAAGATTTTCTGAGAATTTAGATTGAAAATTACATAATAGAATTAGCCAAGAATATTCAAAGGAAAGGATGATGATGTACAATTCCATGGAATTTGTGACCAGTTGCACATCTTTTGTCTGTTTTGTTTTCTGTTTAGATATTTAAATTTTCATTATTTATATTGCATTGTTTCAATCATCCCCCCCTTTTTTGTGTAATTTCTGCAATTTCCTTCATAAGTCTTAATAGCATTTCACTTAGCCTAATTGAATTTTATTTGATACCTCAATCTATGTGGGACGATACTCTACTTATCACTTTATTACTTGTTGCGACCCAGTATACTTGCTGGAATATTTTATGTGCTATAAATTATACGCACCAGTATGGTGCCTGGGGCACCACCCTCTGAAATTTGGACAAAGAGTTTGGGTGCCCTGTATGGTGCCTGAGGTGCCATCCATTCTGTGTTAGGCCGAGAATTGAGGTCCTGGCTCCTGAGGCGCCTTGCGTGGCACCTGGGGCGCCAGCCATCAGTTTTGCTTGCTTTTCTTCATGAATTAAAATTGGATCCTAAACACAATTATATACAATATATGGCCTCAATGACAATAACCCAGTCACAAAATAAATTTCAGTTAAACCACCTAAATCTTGCTATGAAAACATAATAGCACACACATGAAAAGTAAAATAATTTTAACAATTTAACATAGTGAAATTTTTTATACTCCAAAACTAATAACACTCCATATAGATAAATCCATAGCATTTTTTTCTATGTTGATCAATTAAATTCTTATCTAATAAACTTATTGAATCTTGAGAGGTTCCTATCTTTCTTGTGAACTCGATTGTCCTAACAATATCTTGAGTTTTGAAATTAAATGTTGAATGTTTGTAAACTTCGCTAGGTCTAATCCTAGGCATTTCGCAATTTCTTAACCTTTCTTCTACTTCTTGTATTGAAATTTTGGCATTATTGACTTCATCTTGATCTAAATTATTATTATATGTTGAAGATGTTGAGGGTAGACTGATTTCAGTACTATTTCCCTTAAAAATCTTCTTAATAACTTAGAAGTTTTAAGATTTTATTTCTTTAAAATCTTTTAGCAAGTTAAGGGTTAGCATTGGTCAACCTTGTGACTACGTTGGTAAGTTGTAAGGCCCAGAGAGATGCAGGTGTTCCCGTAGGAGGTGGTCCCGATAAACCTTAACAATCCTAAAAGAATTTTTAGAAATTATTTCTTAAACAGACAGGACAATTTAAATAATGTTAATATACCCTGATAATAAGGGAATTCGCCTCTATCATGCTTTAGTTTATTAAAAAAGGAGTTTAATATCTCACACCTATATCTCAACATAAAAGTTGCCCTAACAGTGATCAATTAATGGTAGTAATAGCTAATGATTCATGCATTAAGTCTTTTCAAGGAAGCGGAATTCACAATATATATACATATATATAATTGCATGTAATCTACAACATAGTTGTAACAACTCACTTGTTACATATACAGATGTATAATTGACCCAAACATTATAATAGACAATAATTCCTCATAGACATAAAAGTAAAATATGAGACAAGCATAAGTAATTTGTCATCCACATATGTTAACATTTATAGCATTCAATATCACTGGGTTCTCTTATCAATATATTATATAAATTTTCATATCTATGCTTAAACAATTCATTCTTATTCATACAAGAGTAATATTTTCCCTTTCACACCTTACCAAGGGTCCAACATTAATAGGGTATCAAGACACATAATGTACATTTCAAAATGAAGAGAAAGGTGTTTCCATAGGATCACTTTATTATTTCACTAGACTTAGTGTGACCATTTAAATTACCATTGAATGAATCTAACTAGGAGTTAAAAGCCATGAGACTACTCCTTTATGTGTTAATTACCTCTTCCTACAAAGCTTAGAAGCCAATCTGGTTCACACTACTATGATGCCAAATCGCCCAGAATTGCATTCGTGGCAATTTTGCAGTATAGTGATCCCCAGGTCGTATTCACTTGAGGAGCCTAACTTATAATCACTAACTAGTTGTTCTAAGCACACAAACACTAATTAAAGCACATAAACCGAGGGGGTTTGGTAGCAGTGACAGCAGAAAACAAAACAGAACAGTAAACAAAACTAGCAACTAATCAGCAGCAGGCGAAATTGGCAAGTGTTAACAGTAAAGAGACTATGTAACCAGCCACTGGGATTGATGGAAGTGCAACTATCATTACCTAACTCATTGATTCAGTTTTATTCTCATTCCACCGTTTGGTTCTTTATAAAAATTGTTCTAGCATAACTTCTAGAATATAATGCTATTAATTACAGTCAAGAATATCTTCCCTAACTATAACTAGATGCATCCAATAGAAAATATCAACCAAACCAAGTTAAATATATCATCTAACTAGTCATTTCGCCTCACTCACTTTCCTAATCAGTCAAGCAAGGTTATATCTTATATATAAAAATTAGTTTATGTTCCTTCTTAAGCTCTAATCAGAATCTGACAGTAACATAAACATAACAGCAAAACAAAAATGAAATGAGATGAAATGGAGAATAAAACACTTATCTTGCATTCTTAGTTCAAGCTACAACATCCCAATGGTCTAGTGACTGATTACAATGGAGATTTAGCCCTCCATGAGAGCAAAACAGCAAACAACAGAAGAGAAAATAGAGAGGAAGACAAAGCTGCGAAAATATTGCTAAGTTACAACAAGCAAAGGATGTCTGGAATGTTACAAACAGATGCCCTAAAAATGTCTTGAAATATTCTACCCTAGATGCTTAGTTGACTTTCAAAAAGGAGGACTAAAATGTGGCTGAATTCTTTTGCAGAAAGGGAGCAGCAGGCAGCAGCAGGAATACATCAAAATGGTGCAGCAAAAGTTCTCTTTAGCTATGCAGAAAGCTGATTGCCATTTTCAGCAAAGTTTGGGAAACATACAAGAACTAGATAGCATGCAAGGGCTAAACAGATCTGGTTTGAGGGCCCCACACATCTCCATGTCAGCAAAAATGCAGTAGTAGGTCTAGTTAGCATCCTCCTCATCAGAAAAATGCCACATAAGTGCCATGTCAGCAAGACTGTCCACCTCAACGCCACATCATCAGAGAATCTCCAAATTTATTTTCTACAAAGCACACAATCTTTAATAATTTAAGTTCTAAAATATGAAAATAATTCATTTTCCATCCAAGATTAATTTAGACTCAATAAATCACAAAGTGTAATAAAGTTGGAGAATTCTCATAGATGAAAATGTAAATAGACCAAATTAGGGGTTAAAATGTATATAAAAATGCTAGATATCAAATCCCCTACACTTAATCTTTTGCACTCCTGGGAAAATCAGTTAAAAGCAACAAAGGCACCAGGGACACAACAAGTAGTGTAGAAAGTATGCAATAATGAATTAGTTCAAGCTTTTTAAGATTTAATGCTAGGAGAACGCAAGTCTTAAATTTCTAACAAGTTCAAGAATCATGGCAATTTTGTTGACAAGAATGAATCCAAGTAATAATCTAATCACAAGGAAGAGTGTATACGCTCTATTCTCTCAAGTGTTTAAGGTAATACGCTCTCATTTCAACCTATCATAAATTCACTACCATAAGCTTGTCAAGAATCTAAATCTCCACTACTTGAATCACATACATGCTTGAATTATTAGGACTTTACAAGGATGTAAGGTTGGGTGAAGGAATGATTGGGAGGTAGAAAGAAGTACACAAAACAAAGTTTAACAAGAACTTAAAGAAATGAAGAGAATCAATCAATAAGGTTACAAGATATTGAACTTTGAAATTTGGACACAAAAATGCTACTTTTCTTTTCTTCTTTCTTGCTCTCTTTTTTCTTTTTCTTTTTTTGGATCTCCATATGGTATATTTTTTCATGAGGAGTTGTCAAATCTTTTTTTTTTTTTGAGTAGCAAAACTAAAATCAAAACAGCCCACAAATCCTTCTTTTTGCACTTGCTCAATTCAATCGATTTTCAAAAGAAAGAAGTTTCTAAAGCTTTTCAAATCTTAAGTTTGGGGGAAAGAAAGAATTTGTTTTAAAGTGGAAGAGAGCTAGAAAACACAAGAAAGAAAGGTGGAAGTAAGGCACAAAGTGGCACACAATGGAAACAACACATAGGATGGCTATTTGGCTAGAATGGTTACAAGAAACAAATGCCTAAATCATTTCCAAGCATGTACATGTAATGTAGCCTCAACAAAGATTCAAGACAAATTCTAGAGTGAAAATCATGATAGGGAATACAGACAACAAGAAAGAATATTATTTTTCAATGAAGGCTCAAATTCTCACGGTTTAAAGACTATTACTAAAAATTCATTAAAAACAACGTCATTGCCATTTTACTTGAGTTCCTTAGAGAAAGAAGACTGAATTCTTTTCATGTTAAGTCAATTCACAACTTAAGCTATTTCATCATGCATGCTTTCACAAAAAAACTTCATCAAATTTGCAAAAATAGAGCATCAAATTGGGACAAAACGAAGAAGCAAAATTATGCACTGCAGAAATTCTGGCGTTCGGCTTCACCGACACAAAACTACACCAAAACAGATGTGAAAGACACCAAATAAAATTCTACAGCTAGAAGACATATAAAGCTTTAAAAACATGTAAAGAAAGTATCAAAATTCGTAGCCAATCAGTACAGAAAATTAATGCCAGACAGCTCAAAAATTCTGGACAGAAACAGAGAAAATAGAGGAGACAGCAGGAAAAAATTTTAAAAATTAGCTCCAATTAAATTCTCTCCCCTCACACTTAAACATTGCATTGTCCTCAATGCAAATTAGTATCAAACATCAAATAAAATGAAGATGACATAAATTAAAAAGAAGGGAAAGAGTACGGCCTTATCTGGGAGCCAACCCATCTAGAGTTGGATTTCGTCTACAGTTTCTTCTTTGAAGCTCTCGTAGAACTTCTTCAACTTTTGCCCATTTACCATGAATTGCTTGTTGGTGGCCTCATTTTGAATTTCTACTGCACCAAAAGGAAAGACATTAGTAATAACAAAAGAGCCAACCCATCTAGAGCGTAGCTTACTGGGCATTAGCTTGAGGTAAGAATTGTAGAAAAGGACTTTGTCTCCCACTTGGAATTCTTTTTTCTCCATTTTCTGATCATGTAAAGCTTTTGTCCTCTCTTTATAGATGCTCGCATTCTCATAAGCCGCTAGCCTTAGTTCTTCCAATTCTTGAAGTTGTAACTTCCTTTCTTTACCGGCTAGGGTCATGTCCATATTGCATTGTTTAACTGCCCAATATGCCTTGTGTGCAATCTCCACCGGCAAGTGACACGCTTTACCAAATACCAAACGGTATGGAGACATGCCAATGGGAGTCTTGAAAGTAGTCCCATAGGCCCAAAGCGCATCGTCAAGCCTCTTACTCCAATCTTTTCTATTGGGCTGTATGGTTTTCTCTAATATTTACTTTATCTCTCGGTTGGAGACTTTCGCTTGCCCATTGGTTTGGGGGTGATAAGGTGTAGAGGTTTTGTGCACCACCCCATACTTCTTTAATAACCCTTGCATGTTTCTATTGCAAAAGTGTGATCCTTGATCACTGATTATGGCCTTGGGGACACCGAATCTACAGAAAATATGTGA
This sequence comes from Biancaea sappan, assembly GCA_037074585.1. Lineage (NCBI taxonomy): Eukaryota > Viridiplantae > Streptophyta > Magnoliopsida > Fabales > Fabaceae > Biancaea > Biancaea sappan. The sequence goes on from CM073495.1 coordinate 27,338,073, forward strand.
ACGGAGGAAATCTACAACAACAATAGAATCATCAGTTCGGGTGGCTTTAGCTTCCACCTACTTCAACACATAATCCACTGCAACCAAGATTTGCATGAAGCCAAAAGAAACAAGAAAAGGACCCATAAAGTCTATACCCCAAACATAAAAAACATCACAAAAGAGAAGAGGTTGTTGAGGCATTTCATTTCTTCTAGACACATTTCCAGTTCTTTGACACCTAGAACAGTTCTTGCAAAAATCATAGGCATCCCTAAACAAAGTAGGCCAACATAAACTAGAATCTAATACTTTCCTAGCTGTTCTTTAGGGACCAAAGTGTCCACCACATGTAAGAGTATGACAAAAGTTCAGCACAGATGCAAATTCATGATTTGGAACACATCCCCTAATAATTTGGTCACTACAAATTTTCCACAAATAAAGGTCATCCCATATATAGTACCTAGCTTCGCTTCTTAATTTATTCAACTGATGTTTATTTTGGTATGCAGGCAATTCAGATGCAACAAGATAATTCACTAAATTAGCATACCAAGGCTGACTAATACCATGCAAAAGGGAAAAACACTAATCTGGAAAGTTGTCTCTAATGGGGAGATGTTCCAATGGGAGATCAGAAAGCCTACTCAAATGATCCACTACTACATTCTCCGCTCCACTCTTATCCTTGATCTCCACATCAAATTCTTGGAGAAGTAGCATCCATCTCATCAATCTTGGCTTTGCATCTGGCTTCTTCAACAAATATTTCAGTGCTGCATGGTCAGAAAACACAATTACTTTGGAGTCAAGCAAATATGATCTAAATTTTTCTAAAGCAAAGACAATTGCTAAAAACTCCTTCTCCGTGGTTGTGTAATTTGATTGAGCTGAATCAAGGGTGCGAGACGCATAAGCTATGACATGCAACTTCCTCTTTACTCTTTGTGAAAGTACTGCTCCCACAACATAATTTGAGGCATCACACATAAGATCAAAGGGAAGCTCCCACCGTGGAGGTTGGATGATAGGAGGGGAGGTAAGTTACTTCTTCAAGTCATCAAAAGCTAACCTACAAGCATCATTAAAATTAAAATCAGTTTCTTTTTGGAGGAGTTTAGATAGGGGTATAGCGATCTTACTGAAGTCCTTGATGAATCTTCTATAAAATCATGCATGGCCAAGAAAAGAGCGAACTTCCTACACAGAAGCAGGGTAAGGCAAAGAGGAGATAACATCAACTTTGGCTTTATCTACTTCTATGCCGCGTGATGACACTATGTGGCCTAGGACTATTCCTTGCTCTACCAAGAAATGACATTTCTCATAATTTAAGACTAAATTTTTTCTATGCATCTCTCAAGCACTCTCTCCAAATTATTCAAGCATGTATCAAATGAGTCTCTATAAACAGAAAAATCATCCATGAACACTTCCATGCAATCCTTTAACAAATCAGAAAATATACTTATCATGCATCTTTGAAAAGTGCCAGGTGCATTACAAAGACCAAAAGGCATGCGTCTATATGCAAAAGTACCAAAGGGACAGGTGAAGGTGGTCTTCTCCTGATCTTCAGGTGCAATGTGAATTTGAAAATATCCAGAAAAACCATCAAGAAAATAATAATGAGACTTGCCAACAAGTCTCTCAAGCATTTGATCCATAAAAAGAAGAGGAAAATGATCTTTTCTAGTTGCTTAGTTCAACTTCCTATAATCAATGCAAACACGCCAACTGTTTTGAACTCTAGTGGGCACTAACTCATTATTTTCATTTACTATGATAGTTACCCCAGTTTTCTTTGGCACTAGTTGTACCGAACTCACCCATTTACTATCAGAGATAGGATAAATAATACCAGATTGGAGGAGCTTACTTACCTCCTTCTTGACCACATCAAGAATCATGGGGTTGAGTCTTCTTTGGGGTTGCCTCACTGGTTTCGTCTCTTCTTCAAGAAGGATTCGGTGTATGCACATGGAAGGACTAATCCCAGGAATGTCTGCTAGAGTCCACCCAATCACCTTCTTATTCTTTTTCAGTAAATTGATCAATTTTTCTTCTTGATTGGGATTCAAGTTATTAGCTACAATGACTTGAAGTTTGTCTCCTACTTCCAAGAAGGCATACTTGAGGTTTTCTGGTAAAGCCTTCAACTCCAATGTAGGTGGTTGGATAGAGGATGGAATCATTTTTTGTAGAGTCACATCCAAGGAGGCACCTACAAATTCATATTGCTCAAAGATAGAATCCTTGGCTAAGAAGGAGGAAGGGTTAGCAGCACAAGAGAAAAGAGGTGAAGAATGTACAACATTACAGTTTAAATCACTATAACTACAACTATAACTACAACTACCTAAAGCAAAAACAGAATCTAAGTCTAAGCTAGAGAAAATGACAGAATCATAATGCACATCAGAATCCAAATTAGAATTGTCGGCATTTAGAGAATTTTCAATTTCAGTGCAAGCATGACAGAATTCAGAACCAGAACAATTGCACTCAAAGGCATCTACCAAATCAGAAAACTCAGGAAAATCAGAAATTAATTCAGCTTGGAAATCATCACATGCCTCATCAACTAAATAATCCCAAAAAATAACCACATGCACATTGGAATGATTTTCTATAAGATGTTTCATGGCATCTAAAATGTTCAAATCAATTTTGTTGCTAGCAAACTCCATGGACAAAGTCCCTTCATGCACATTAATAATGGTTTTTGCAGTTTTCAGAAAAGGTCTACTAAGTATTAATGGTGCATGGCCAGGAGTGTTATCATTTTCCATATCAAGCACATAAAAATCAGCAGGAAAAATGAGATCTTTAACTCTTACCAAGACATCTTCCAGAACTCCTGCTGGATGTGCTGTGCTCTTGTTGGCAAGTTGGACAATCACTCCAGTTGGTGAAAGAACACCAATCTTGAGGCTTGAGTACACTGATTTGGGCATAACATTGATTGAGGCTCCCAAATCTAGCATAGCATTGGAGAACTCCATGTTGCCTATTATGCATGGTATTGTGAAAGTTCCAACATCTTTGCACTTGGTTGGCATGGGTGGTTAGATGAGTGTAGAAACATTTCTCCCTAAATTAACTCTTTCATTACCCCTTAAACGCCTCTTATGAGTGCACAATTCTTTGAGGAGCTTGGCATACTTGAGGATTTGCTTAATGGCTTCCAAAAGTAGGATATTGACCTCTATTTTTCTGAAGGTTTCCTTGATTGAGTCTGCCTATTGGGGAAAGGAAGAGGAATTTTTTGAACCACTTCTTCATCCTTTTTATTTTGCTCACTGGTTGAGGATGAAGGAGCAATTTGCTGCACATTTAATTTTTCTGTTTCAGATTCAGGAGCTGGACCATCTACTTGCTTGCCACTCTTCAAAATGATGGCACTCACATTGCCTCTTGGATTGATCATGGTTGAGATGGAAAACTCCCTGAACCTTGACTTTGTAGCTCATTGACTGTTGTGGCTAACTGACCAATCTTAGTCTCCAAATTCTGCATATTTGTTTCTGTTCTCTACTAGAACTGGAGGGTGTTAGCAGTCAGTTGCTTCATTAGATCCTTAAGACTAGGCTCAGGTTTCTTGGGTGCTGAAGGAGGTGCATGGCTAGGTTCAGGTTGATTGTATCTTACATGGTGTGGCTGGTAAGGGGGGTTGGAGGTATTCCCATACTTGAAAGATGGATGATCATGCCACCTAGGATTATAGGTGGAGGAATATGGGTCATATCTATGTTATTATGGCTGCATGGGTCTACTAGGGAATATGCCAACACATGACTCAATTGGGGTCTCTTGCAGCTGAGGGCATTGATCAGTATAGTGGGTATTCAGGGAACAAATTCCACAAACTGAAGGAAGAAGGGCTGGTTATTGTGTTCTCTAATTTAAAGCCAATTGCCTCACCATTGAAGCTAACTCTTCTAATTTATTTTCTATCCTTTGTTGCTCCATGGGAGGTGCCCTCACTTCATTGATAGTAACTGCTAGATCATTCAATCTGGTGCCAAATTGCTATGCATTTTGGGCCATCTTGGCCAATAATTTGTTTGCTGCAGCAGAAGTCTTATCCACCAATGCCCCACCAGCAGCTACATCAACTATGTATCTGTCCATAGGCAATAATCCCTCATAGAAATACTAAATGAGAAGCTGCTCTAAAATTTGGTGGTTTGGACAGCATGAGCAAAGCTTCTTAAACCTCTCCCAGTATTCATGCAAAGACTCACCATTCAACTGTCTAATCCCACTGATATCATTCCTAATTACTGCTGTTCTGGAGGCTGGAAAGAATTTTTCTAAGAACAACTTCTTTAGCTTATCCCATCTTGTTATCAAGGCAGTGGTTAGATAGTAAAGCCAATCCTTGGCTGCCTCATCCAGAGAGAAAGGAAATGCTATTAATTTGATCTGTTCTTCTTCAACTCCATGTGATCTCATGGTAGAGCAGACAACATGAAACTCCTTTAAGTGTTTGTACAGATCTTCTTCTGCAAGGCCATGAAACTTGGGCAACAAATGGATTAGACCAGATTTTAGTTCAAAATTAGCATCCAACTCAGGATAATTTATGCACAATGGTTGATAATGCACATCAAGTGCAATCAACTCTTTAATTGATTGATCTTGCCTATTTTGAGGCACTTGTGCATTTTGGTTATCCATCCCAGTTATCCCAGCTGACTCACAATTAGTTGACTCCAACACAATATCAGGTTTAGAATCTGATTCTACTTCTACACTATTGACAGCAAGGTCAACAATTTCAGCAAGAAGTTTAGAAACTATACTAGTCCTAATGCTATTGCTTCTTACTAGCCTATGGAAGGTCCTATAAATTTCAGGATCAAAAGGTGGTAAGTCCATGTGACCAGACCTTCTCATACACTAGGAAAGGTAAAAATCACAAGAAAACACAATAAACACAAAATCAGCAAAATCAGCACACAATGCTCTAACCAAGGAAAATCACCAAAAATGAAGTATCTCAGAAAAATATGATTTTTCTTGAAAAAATTCTTCACTAATTGGAGGCACAAAATCAACAAACAGAACTCAAAAATAAGGTCTACAAAAATCAAACAAAAAATCACAGTTAATTGGAAAAATGAGTAAAAAGATTATAAAATGGAAAAAGTGGTCTACACGTTAGAATTTGGCCAAGATAGGGAGGTGCTCCTCACGAAATGGTTGTATTTAGTGGACTACCAATTTTCAAGTCAATCCGATTTAGTTTTTTTGCTGATGAATAGTGACTAAATTATAACTAAGAAACTTGAAAAATTGGCTTGAAGCATTTGTAATCACTTCCAATGATACCAAGCCACTTAAAATCAAACAAGAACACAATAGAACAACTAATTTACAACTCAGAAATGAATTGGCTCCCTGGCAATGGGGCCAAAATTCTAGTTCACGCCACTACGATACCAAATCGCCCAGAATTGAATTCATGTCAATTTTACAGTATAGTGATCCCCAAGTCATATTCACTTGAGGAGCCTCACTTATAATCACTAACTAGTTATTCTAAGCACAAAAACACTAATTAAAGGCACATAAACGGGGGGGTTTGGTAGTAGTGACAACAGAAAACAAAATAGAACAGTAAACAAAATCAGCAACTAATCAGCATCAAGTGAAATTGGCAAGTGTTAACAGTAAAGAGACTATGTAACCAGCCACTAGGATTCATGGGAGTGCAACTATCATTACCTAACTCATTGATTTAGTTTTATTCTCATTCCACCATTTGGTTCTTTATAAAAATGGTTCTAGAATAACTTCTAGAATATAATGCTACTAATTACAGTCAAGAATATCTTCCCTAACTATAACTAGATTCATCCAATAGAAAACTTCAACCAAACCAAGTTAAATATATCATCTAACTAGTCATTTCACCTCACTCACTTTTCTAATCAGTTAAGCAAGGTTATATCTTATATATAAAAATTAGTTTAAGTTCCTTCTCAAGCTCTAATCAGAATCCGACAGTAACAGAAACATAACAGCAAAACATAAATGAAATGAGATGAAATGGAAAATAAAACACTTATCTTGCATTCTTAGTTCAAGCTACAACATTCCAATGGTCTAGTGACTAATTACAATGGAGATTTAGCCCTCCATGAGAGCAAAACAGCAAACAACGGAAGAGAAAATAGAGAGCAAGACAAAGCTACGAAAATGCTAAGTTATAGCAAGCAAAGGATGTCTGGAATGTTACAAAAAGATGCCCTAAAAATGTCTTGGAATATTCTACCCTAGATGCTTAGTTGACTTTCAAAAAGGAGGACTAAAATGTGGCTGAATTCTTCTACAGAAAGGAAGCAGCAGGCAGCAGCTAGAATATATCAAAATGGTGCAGCAGAAGGTCTCTTTAGCCATGCAGAAAGCTGATTGCCATTTTCAGAAAAGTTTGGGAAACATGCAAGAACTAGACAGCATGCAAGGGCTAAACAGATCTGGTTTGAGGGCCCCACACATCTCCGTGTAAGCAAAAATGCAGCAGCAGGTCTAGTCAGCATCCTCCTCATTAGAAAAATGCCACATAAGCTCCATGTCAGCAAGACTGTCCACCTCAGCGCCACCTCATAAAAAAATCTCCAAATTTAATTTATGCAAAGCACACAAATGGATTAAATTGAATCTTTAATAATTTAAGTTCTAAAATATGAAAAAATTCATTTCCATCCAAGATTAATTTAGACTCAATAAATCACAAAGTGTAATAAAGTTAGAGAATTCTCATAGATGAAAATGAAAATAGACCAAATTAGGGGTTAAAATGTATATAAAAATGCTAGATATCACAATCCCTTCTAACCAATTAAATTTCTACACATAAACACCCATGCTCTGTTTAAGATTAAAATTCAGACCCTATGCTTGATGAATTTTCTTGGCAGCCATCATAACTGCAAAATTGATGAACTTTGGTAATCAGGATCCTTTACATGTCTAGAATCTTAGACAAAAATTTCATAAAGAAATACTTTGATTTGCCCCTTCAAAACCACATTTTTATAGCTGCTACCTAGACTGCCTTTGTAGCATGAGGATCTAGTTTTTGCATGCCATTGACCCACTAAAACAATTCCCAATCCCATGAATCTTGGTAGACATATAATTTATTGTTATTACATCCTTCCATAAAAATTTCAAAGGAAAAATAGACCATTTGTCCAGTCTAACATAACTTTAAATAAAACTGGTCAAATTATTCTAATTTTTGATATTGCTTCGGTTTCTATAATTTTTGACCTAGAAATGACTTTCCAAACACCATAAAACTATCCATATCATAACTATACATGCCAAGGAATGCCTCATAAAAATGTCAAGCCAAAGGGACTTGATTTGGGTTTATTTGTGTCTCACAAAGTACTATGACAGTGAACTTGTCTTAAGGGGGCAGCAATGTTAATCAGCAAGTTTAGGTTAGTTTATAAATTTGAATCCTCATAAATTTCTGTAAGCACTTACTTTGATATTAGCACAAGGGGTGTACCAAGTTTCAAGCCAATTGAAGCTCTTTTTATAACTCAAACAGACCACAACTTGAAAGGCATTAATGACAACAATCACACTTGAGCAAAAATCAATCCCATGATTCATAACCTTTCACTAGGAAAACCTCACTACATGAGACCTTCAAAATAGCAAATGAGAACTCAGGAAAGGCTTTACAGTATGAAAAAATTTGAAATGTCAACCAATACCCAAAACATAACAGATTCCATAAGAGAAAATTATGCAAATAGAAACCACATAATCCTATTGTCAACTCTTGACTACCTCACCCAAGAATTTTCTGCCATTGTCCTCACTTTGCAGCAAATTTTTTCTAGTTTAAGATGTAACAACAAGACCCTAAATCCTTTCATATTCAGTAACCAGTGCAAAACAATATAAGGGGGACTCCAATTCAAAATATTTACTGAGAAAAAAAAACTCATGTGATTGCTTTTCCCCTTACCTCTCGGGTCTCTGGTTCGTGCCACTACGACCGCTAAGTCACCAGAATTAGATTAATACAGTGATCGTCCCAAGTCATATCCTCTTAAGAAGCCTTGCTTCTAAATTGCCTAATTAATTGTTTTAACATTAATCTACCTTAATTATAGCCTAATTATCTACTGATTAGCACCAAGGGGATGATTGCACAATTAAACATAAAACAGAACACTAACATAACATTAACCCTAAACAAAACAAAAATTAACAGAATTGAAATTACACTAACACAAATGCAATCAGCCATAGAGTCCCTAGAGTTGTAACTATCATCATTCTCATCTTTAGATTGATTCTAATTACATTCTGTCATAGGTTTTCTAACTAATATTTCCAAGAGACTTCTTAGAACTAGATTACACATAAGTTAAACATAATCACATGTGATCTGATCGAGCGTTAACCTAAATTATGTTAGAAAATCATCTAAGCAAGCCATTTTCATTCTACTTGTTACACTAACTCATATCAGAGCAAGAATCAACATAAAATCCAGAGGCAATTAAAGAACAAAAATGAAACAGAGAAACAACAAGAAAAACTTACTAATTGCTCCAAGAATTCAAGTTACATCTCTAGTTCATCATGGACTGATTATAAGAGACTTTTTAGCCTTCCATAGAGGCCAAAATACACCAAAAAAAGGGGGGAGAGGGGAAGCACCTACGAAATGTAGAAGAAAAATGAAAGAATAAAGGTCCTCAACAAGGAGAAATGGTATATGAATGGTGTCTTAACCCAGCTAGGAGAGAGAAGGTCAAATTTGCATTTTAGAAAAGCTTCATATGCTGTCCCTTTCTTCTGCTGCTGCCTTGCTATTTTCCGTTTGACGGTTGCTTTTTCTATTGTCATGCATGTTGTTCTGCAAAACCTTTTCTGTTGGTTTGTTTAACTGGTGGAAAGTGGAGAATAAAGCAGAAGAGTGGGCCCCAGTTAGTCCAGTCAGCCCTAGTCAATGCCCAATTAGCACATAATGCCCATGTCAGCGTCTAAGTGGTGCCAAGTCAGCAATCTCCAATAATTAAATCTAGAAAATATATAATTGAATTAGTTGGGATAAAATTATGAAATTGGAGCATATTAATTCTATAATTAATTTACACCTAATAAATCCAAAACATATTAAAATTAGAGAGTTTACAATGTTAGGAAATGTAAATAGGCTAAGATAGGGACTAAATTGCATATGAAAATGCCCGATACCATAGCGCATGCACAGTAAGATTCAAATTTGGGCTTGAATAGAAGATGGAAGAGCTTTCCACCATCTAGCCACTAATACACATTCAATATATATTTACGAAATTTAATATATATAGAAAACGTTTGTTATTATATTCAAAATTCAAAACAATGTACAACAATTATTATATCTTATAAAAAAAACAAATCTTATAATAAGAAAATATGCTATTATTTTACATAACTCTTTTTAAATTATATAAAAATTTAAAAATTTTAACAACAAATCTTATAATATAAATTTAATTATTATTTATACTTAATAAAAATAAAATTTACATTAAAAAATAATTATAAAAATATACTATGCATATTAAAATTATTTTTTCATATAAGATTTGAAAATTATTTTTTAATAATAATTAATTTCTAATATAATTTAAATTTATTTAACATTAAATATAAAATTTTAATATAAGATTTGATATTATAAAATTTAATTATTACTAAAAATTATAATATCAAATCTTATATTAAAAAATAATTTTAATATGCATAGTATATTTTTATAAATATTTTTTCTTAATAAAAATAAAATTTATATTATAAGATTTGTTATTAAAAATTTTTAATTTTTATATAATTTAAAATGAGTTATGTGAAATAATAGCATATTTTCTTATATAAGATTTGTTACTATTTTATAAGTGCATATTGTTTTGAATTTTGAATATAATAACAGAGGTTTCAATATGTATTAAATTTTGCAAATATATATTGAATGTGCATCAGGGGCTAGATAGTGGAGAGCTCTTCCTTCTTTTATCCAAACCTAAGTTCGAATCTTGCTATGCATGCACTATTTTGATTTTTCTTCAAAGCTAAGCATATGTCACGTGTCGCAATTCTTTTGGCTAAGGTAATTGATTGGAAGAGAGCTGACAAATTATTAACGGTCAACTAACCGATAAATGATTTTTGACATAATATGAAAGTTTATAGGGGTATTTTGCTTAATTTTTAACTTCATAGGAATTTTCTGCACGTAGAATAAATTTTATGGGGATAAAGTGTATTCTTTCCTGTAAATTTACGAATAGGATTTTATGGAGGGTTTTTTTGTTTTTGTTTCTTTTTTGGTAAAAATGTGTGTTAAATTCGATGTTTTGGTGTCGTTATGGGTTGTCGGACCGGATATGGTATTATGGTTTAGTGTGGTGTAGGTTAAACTTGTGGAATTCTTGTTTTTGATAGGTTTCCAAATTTGCCCTTAGACTAAATTTAATTAACATTTATGTTGAGGGGCAAGATTGGAAATTGATTCACACACACCACATTTAACACGTCAACTACACATCTCTTTTCTATTCACGCATCCATAAGAAACGCACACGCATTCATGCTCTCTCTCATCCTATGAACCTGTGCCCTCTTTCCCTCATAGCCGCAACGCCTTTAAGCCCTTCGACCGCACCACACCAGCGAGCCCAACTGCACCTCATACGCTTCGGACTAAGGTCACCGCTGCTCAGTGGCTCAGCAGTTGTTTCTCGCCATATCCCATCTGTCACGCGCCACCACATGCCTCAGCAATCAACACACATTAACATTTTTTTCATGCATTTAAATTAATTTTTATTCAGCACATATTTTTGTTTCCAACATAGCTTACCACTGTCGGCAGCCCAGGAAACCAGGTCGGCTCAGGCCCAATTCACATTCAGCATCCATACCAGTCCACAGTCAATCCAGCATAACATCAGTAAAGTATCTAGCCCAGCCCACATGCATAGCAGGAGTTAGCACGCATTCAAGCCTAACTCACAAGTATCACAAATCATACATATATCAGCAATAAACTCACACGTATGCCACATCATCAACATCACAGCACGCTCATCATCACCAGACTAGCACGAGGCTGACACGGCTAAGTTGCATCACAACATTATCATCATAATACTACCAGCCTAGGGCTAACGTTAGCCATACATCATAATCCGTAGTTCATGAGTACAGTCCATAGTCCATCAGTACAATCCATTACATATTTATTTACATTTTCATCATTAAAGCTAAGCTAATCCAAATGAACCAAGAATTTCTCGAACATTGTCAAAAGGAAACTAAAGATCTCTTAAAAAAAAAGCTCATCCACAAAAGCCAAAGTCCTTAGTCTTGTTCAACTTTTTATGTTAATAAAAACATTGAATTAGAAAAAGGTACTCCTAGACTTGTCATCAATTAAAAACCATTAAACCAGATACTCCAATGGATTAGGTATCCTATTCCAACCAAAAAAGATCTTTTTAACCAACTCCATTTAGTCAAAATAATTTCCAAATTTGACATGAAATTTGAGTTTTGGCAAATTTGAATCAAAGAAAAAAGATAGGTATAAAATTGCTTTTACAGTCCCCTTTGGGTAATATGAATGGAATGTAATATCTTTCAAGTTAAAAAAAATGCCCCTTGAAATTTCAAAGAATTATGAATGAAATTTTCAACTCTTTATGCCAAATTTATCGTAATGTACATTAATGATGTCTTTGTTTGTTTTCTCACTTCATAGATCAACATTTAAAACACATAAACATTTTTATTGGAATAATCAAATGAAATGAGCTTGCAGTTTCCAAGACCAAAATAAGTCTCTTTCAAACAAAAATTAAGTTCCTTGGCAATAATATTGATTAGGAAACGATTGTCCCAATTGAAAGGGCTATACAATTTGCAGACAAATTTCCTAATTAAAAAATATGACAAAAACTAGCTTCATAGATTTATAGGTCTCTCAAACAATATAGGTGATTTCCTACGGCATTTAAATAACTTAATTAATCCCCTTCATGATCGCCTTAAAAAGAATCCTCTTCCTTGGACAGATGAACATACAAACATTGTTAGACAACTCAAAAATCAAGTTAAAGATGAACATTTCTTTATCTTCTTGATCCCCAAGATTTCAAAATTGTTGAAATTGATGCCTCTGATATTGATTATGGAGGAATACTTAAACAAAAGATTAATGGTAAAGAATGTGTCATTGCATTTACATCCAAATCTGCAAAAGATGTTTTACAAAATGGTGTTAAAAAATCTAGCATCTAAACAAATTTTTGCTCGCTAGGGAGAAATCTTAAGTTTTTTTACTTTGAAATTGAATTTTTAAAGGAATCTCAAACTCTCTCCTTGACTTTCTAACTAGAGAATTCCTAAAAGGAAGATAATGCCGCCGAAGGTCAATGATAAAGGAAAGGGCAAAGCCCAAGATGATCAAGATGCAAAGTTAACTGTACGATCATTGATCTGTTAAACTAGGTCAGCGACCAACCAATTTGGGTCTTCTATCTAGAAATCCAACCAACCCGAAACATCTACATCTCACCAAACATAGAAAGAAACTATGGCAATATATGCCTTCCTAATTGAAACCCTTCAAGACATTTTAGCCTCAAACCAATCTTTAAAGAGCCTATCAAACCAATCATGGGCAGACATAGCCAATGATGAAGAAGAAGAAAAAAAGTTCTTGCCTTAGAGGTTCAAAATCTCAAGAAGCAAATCTCAAAAAATAACCCACAAAAATCACTAGTCCTTAATCCACAGCCTATCTTATCCAAACAACCCAAGACTACTTACTTCCAAAAGCTTGACAGACATAATTATCATTCAAATGGAACCAGAATTTTGGGATAGAAACCCCAATAATGTTGTAGAAAAAAACTTTCCAAAAGGACTTCATTTCAAATCTTTAACCCCAAATAGATCCCAGAGATTCATTCTTGTAGACTCCAATTCCATTTCCATCAAACATTACAGACATCCAAAGGATCCAACAAACTATATCCACTTGACCTTTCAAATTTTAAATGTAATTACTCCAAAAGAGTGGGGTCAAGACTTAAACAAAATCAAAAAGATTTCACAAAAATTTGGATCCAATAGGTTACAATTATTACAAAGATGCCTAGTATTGTATCTTTTGGTACCAAAATAATTATTTTAGTCATTCTTGGCTAATTTATTTCAAATGAAATGCTCAATACCATTTTCCACAGTGGTGTAACAAGGGGTGGGATTTATTTGGTCCTTGACAGGAAATCCTTCCTAAGACTATAGAAAATCATCTTAAATCTTTTATAAAACCAATAAATCTTTCTACAAATCCTTTTCCAATAGATCTTCATTTCTTCTCAAAACTTTCCTTAGCCTGGATCTTTTCCTGACACTACAAATATAGAAAATCCAACTATCCAAACACATTGTCTATCCTCCAAAGAACTCTGTATGTTAAACGGTGGGCAAAATTTCAACCAGATTTGAAGGCTATCAAACTATGGTTCAGGCAGAATCTAAAATGCAAGATGCTTCTGAAAGATGCTCCTTGTCTCTCACATGCATTTAACAGTTTGCAAGCTATAACCTGCATGCTTAATTGTCAAAATGTAATCATATAATCTTTCCAAATGTCAAAAATTGTAACCCTTATAGTGTCGGCAACTTTATAGGGAAGTTCTAACTTCATTTGGGGCATAACAAAGTTTTGGAGTGTTATACATATAGAGAGAGAGTGAAACAGAGAGAGAAAGTGTGTAGGAAAGAGAGAAAAGTTCTCAATTTCGATTGTAAGTCTTCTTTATAATCAAAATTTTTATTCAAACTTGTTTCTTCAAACTTATTTCTTATATACTTTGTTTAAATTTTGAAGTTATTTCTTTGTTTTAATTTACTTGTTTCTGCATCCCATTCCATGTGCATGCAAAGAAGTTTAGCTTCTCCCCCACTTCTCATTTTGTTTAGTTTTTTTCCTTAATTCCATCCTTCTAGGGGCCTCTCCCATTAAAAAAAAAATAGATACGAAATTTGAGACAAAAAATTTTGTCTATAATTATATCTTAAACTTTAATTTTTATTTTTTGAGACAAAATTTGAGAAATAAAAAATGAAATAAAAAAATTCCCTAGATTCATCTCAAATATTAAGTTATATTTAAGAAATAAAAAAAAGAGATGAAATTTGAGACAAAAAAATTTGATCTCTAAATTTGTTTCAAATCCTATTTTTATTTTAAAAACAAAGAATTAGAGATGAAATTTAAAATAAATTTACAAAAAATCTAAGACGAAAAATATTACGACTCAGTTTTTTGTCTCAAATTTTATGTTTTCCTTTTTTTTTAAGTGCCCGTTTCAAGCCTTAGAAACAAATATAAATATTATGATCATAGTCTCAAAAATTATAAGCATAATAATTACGGAGAAAATTAGAACTTTTATGCACATATAACTAGTAAAGCAACCCATGTGACGCACAAGTTATTAAAGAAGAAATTAAAATAAATGGACAGATGAATTCATTATAAAATGCAGTTGATAAAACAAAGATGTATACATTATAGTCATTATAATAGACAAAACTTTAGACAATCTGTCTCCGTTAATGTACTAGCAAAATCAAAAGAAATTAATCATTAATTGTTAAATTTTGCAGATGAAGATAACAATTAAACAATCTTTTTACTTGTAACTCTTGAAACTGTAACATATAGTTATCAATGAGTGAATACAAGACTTGTTAGGTACAATCCAACTAAAGATAGTGATTGTCTCTGACTTTTGTTGATTGTCATAACAAATGTCAGAGTTAAGGGGAATTCTCTTCTTTTTAGTTTGAAAGGAAGTCTGGAATTTGACGGAATAATAAGCATTTTAAGAATTGTGATTTCATCTCTCCAACATGTTTTCCAAAAATAATTTTTGCCTCAAGTGCATATTTCCCATTAAAAGCAATACATTGGGCTTCACAAAATTTATATTAATAACTTTGCTAATTATAAATATAAAGATATAACAAATATTTTAATTGATTATCATAATTGTTAAGACTGTTGATCACATATACTTTGCATAATATACTCACAATTATAAAACACAGATAATATAAATTACTGATTAGTGTTTATGAAACTTCAAGTGCTTCAAAATGTAATATGTTTTTATTTTAATGTTGATTGTTGAATATTTTTCTGCATAGTATATCTGTAGTGCCTGTAGTAGGATTATCATCCTTATCAATTTTGGGTTTATTAGTCAACTAAATAACCTGACATAATCAACATTCAAATTAGGGTTATTAGCAATTCTTTCATATTAAAACTTCTAAATAAAAAGGCTGAGTCTTTAATTCTTTCCAATACATCGGTTAAGTATATGTTTGGAAAATAGTTCGGTAAACGTGATTTGGGTAAACCATGGTTTGCAGAACGTGGTTAGATTTGGGTAAATGTAATTTATGTTTGGAAGATAGATAGAGAAATATGGTTTGGGACAGACTAAGCTATGAATGTGATTTATGTGTGGATGTTGGTATTTAAACGGGGTTTTTGATGTGTAATTTCAATAAAAGACATGGATTTTGTAGTTAATTTTTTAATAATGAATTATATCAATATTTTAATAAAATGTACTTTTTTTTGTTTTTCTATAAATATTACAATTATTCACTAATTACTCATTAAAATATTTTTTAATTTAAACTTTTGTAACTAATTGTAATTATAATTATAGTGTTATTAAATTGTTAATTACAAACTGAATTATTGACTAAACTAATGATTAAGTTTTAATTTTTTAATTACTAATTAAATTTTTAATTAATCATTAATTACTCATTTTTAATAATCGTGGATTGTTAGAGAAAATATAAGAAATTAGTGATGACCAATATGCAAATCATACCCAAAAAAAGAACTTAATTGCAAAAAGAAAAAAAAAATCCAATGGTTCATTCTCATAATACAGAAAAAATTAACTGTACATCTCGAACATAATCCATTTTAGATGAAGAAGCTATGTTTAGCTGGGTAGGGAATTTGAGGCAACAACATGGTCTTCACTCCCTTCTTGAATGAGGTCTTCATTTTTTGAGCAACTAAATTCCATATATATTTAAGTGTTCCTTCTAATAAATTAAAATTATGTATAGCCATTGTTGCACTCACCATTTGCACTTGTGTTTTAATTTTGAACTTAAGCATGCAATGTGACACAAAATTGCAAACATATTCTTCCATTCCCCAAAAGTTCTTAAAATGATAGATCTTAAGCTTGAGTAATGGTAATGAAATACCTCATTTTGGTTGAGAAATTTGAGTGAACCACTGAAATCGGGTAGGTGATAATGCTCACACTTATAGGGCCAAGTATATCCAACTAGTGTTGGATAGCCAACATCCACCAAATATTGTAGAGGGCTTATGTTCCTCTTTCAAGAATGTACATTCATCATCTTTGAGAGGGCCATACAGGCTTCTCATCCTATTCTCTTTCACATTGCTAGAATGGCCACATACGCTTTCTAGTCATTCTCTAGTTGTAGTGCGAATGAGAAGGTTCAAATCTTTTGAACTACCACTAGGTTCACGACCCCTAAACACGGATCATGACTGGCGCGGATAGTGCCTTAGTCATATCGCCGTAAGTCTAACTTTCCATGACTCAACATCTTTATCAACTTAATAAATACATTTATAAATTCATAATTACATGTTCTTTACATTATTCTCAAATAATTTCATTCATAAACATTCCTCCGAATTTGGATCAGCGTAACCTACCCGATTACAGAGCCTTTCTAAAGTCCCTAATTACATACATATTTAAAAGAAATTGCCTATAATGATACCACACCCCGAACAAAGGGGAGGCCTTCGAGTATACATGCTTCTAGGTAACGAAATCTGCCATACCTGAAACTATGAGAGGGTGAGTCCAAACAATGAGACTCACTATAAACTCTACCTATCCATAACACATGATAGGTATACTACAATACTAAAGATAACGATAATATATAATAAAAATATAATCTCATAAAAATAAATTTAACATATATTTAAACTAACTCTTGACAGACTACATGCAATACATTTCATGTTTACTCGGTACGATGCAAGGAAAACACTTATATCCTTTATCTCTTAACCCATGTCTCATCATTTAGCAATCGGGAATAGTCCTCAAACATGAGAGCAGGATCAACATTTCACTAAAATCATGTTTACCCATAGATCGAAAGCCAATGAATTCCCAAGCAACTCACGACCACAACACATGGGTCTTTCTATGCATGCAACAATGTGAGACCGGGGAAACCGAAGCTCAACCATACATACATGCATATGACATACAATTTCATGATTTAATTGCATTGATTCTCCTCGCCTCAATGACCAATTGTGATGCTGAGAATACACCTCTTTTATCCTCCTCTCACCATGCCATGAAGTCACGAGGCTTTGGCAGTAACTGCGTGAAGGCCAATCAAGGTCCTTAGCAATTCATGACCACAAAGCATGGGAATATACCACCACTCACTTCCCTTTTTTGTGATAGTAGCAACATGAGACTGAGGACAATGAAGCCAACTGCAAAAGAAATGTTACATCACATTTTTACGGTACATATGATACACAACACAGTCTCATATGACACAACAAGCATGGCCACAATCACAACATCATTAACAACATACATATCTCAATTATCCACAACTAAATAAAATATCAACATCCATGATGTTCCACATATCTAATTATGTCATCATTCATAATACACAAAGTTTCCTCGAGATTCATATCTTACAATACAAACCATGCTCACACAAGTCATATGTTCAATCATATAGCGTAACTTTCACACACCATTTGGTTCCAGAAATTATTCCCAATATTGTTCATACATCCCATTTCTTATAGCTAGAAGTAATAATAATTAACATACTCAACATGGCAACAACATTTATAAATTAGTCATAAGAATCATCTTTACTTTTTCATCAAGTACGTAAGTCATGTACTCTTGTATTCTTGTAATTACACTTAATTCATTCACATTTTCACACTAGCCAAGGTATTTCCCTTATACTCACTTGCACAATTTAAAGCCAAAGCAACAATACACATATATCACACTTATACATATTCATGACAATTTAAGTATGACCTCTTCCTTAATTTATTTTACTTGTGGGCATACATCCATTCCTTTACACTATTTACATATCACTTATATTCACCACATAAAGTCATTGACTTTACTTAAACAATATCCATAATCTCAATTCTTTATAAACTTGCATTTTTTTCTCACACAGCATAGGAATCTAATACAAGCATATTAGGATAATGAATACAGAGACTTTCTCTAATAAGAAATAATTTACTCCTTTCTTTAACATGGCAACTAGTTCCTGAAATCTTATCTTGATTTATCTAACAGCGTATATACACAATTAACTTACAACTATGCAAAGTCAAGAAACATACACATTATCTTTCCATGTGGGCACACTTTTGTTTTTTTTATATTATATTACATGTTCATTATGATCATGTATAGGGCCATTCAATTCACTTATGCAATGCCCATGATCCTATTCTTTCTTATCCTTGTTGTCCCTAAATTAAGTGATACTTTGATTAAGTGGAAACAAGAAGACTTTTAACATATCAAACGTCACTTTAATTCTCACATGGTCATAACAATTAAACTTTGAGAAAAGAATCATAATAGATAAAACACTAAAGGTAAGGCTCCCTCACCTTGATTCCATACTTGTCTACCTTGGCTAATCCCCAAGTATGTGGAATATGCATCAAAGAATCCTTCCCTAAGAGATGACAACATAAAAACATGTCAGGATCATAAAATTGGAAAAGCTTGGTACCAACTCTGACCTTTAGTCATAACTACTAAACATTAAATCATTTCCAAATGAAATCTACCATTAGAAACTGGACTTAAAGGGCTTTTCAACAATATAAAATTTGCTAAAAACATAATCCAGATGAAGGAGTTATGACCATTTAAAAAATAAAAATAAAAGCCACTGCTGCAGCAACAGTTTCTATCACTGTAGCAATGATTTCTATCGTTGCAACGATGGCATGACAGTAGCATAGTTTGTTTTCATGATTTTGTCCCCCATTTCGATTTTTGTTCATTCCCAGTCGAATTCTTGACCAAAATCCATGATTTTTGGCTCTAAATCACACCCCTAATCACTAAGAATAATCCCCAAACAAGAAAACTCAATTATTTTCAAAGATTCATCACCAAATCCAAACTTCTCTACCTAAAACCTAACTTCTTCTGAAAAATTCAAACTTTATGTTCATCAAACCCAAATCCACAAATTTCTCCTAATTTTCTCTAAATTTCATGTTCCATTTTCATTATCAAGCATAGAGGGAAGTTTTAGAACAACGCCTAAGCTAAAATTTCCCCATTTGACCCCTAAGTCAACCAATAACTTCCCAAACCCGAAAATCAGTAGCATAGTGATATCAAGCATTTTCATATACTATTTAGTCCCTATCTTAGTCCTATTGCTATTTCAATGTTGCCAACTCTCATATTTTATTATATTCTGAATTTATTGGATGAAAATTAATTATAGAATTTATATGATTCAAATTCATAATTTTATCCCAATTAATTCATATGCTTAATTTCAGATCTAATTATTTGAGAGAAAAATTGCTGACATGGACGTTTTACTTACTTGGAGGACACCTGGACATGCTGACTGGGCATTGACTGGTTGACTAAGGCTGACTGGATTTCTGGTCCCCACTGTTCTACACTTTAAAGCAAAGGGAAATGTGGTTTCTGCTTTGACAGCATGGGTCTTCTGCAGCAATCAATGGTAAACAGAAACAACAAAG
Source organism: Biancaea sappan (assembly GCA_037074585.1). NCBI lineage: Eukaryota > Viridiplantae > Streptophyta > Magnoliopsida > Fabales > Fabaceae > Biancaea > Biancaea sappan. Next base: position 27,358,003 of record CM073495.1, read on the forward strand.
GAGTGGAGTAACTTGTCTACTACTGTTGCCACTTTTCTGCTGTTATCTTGCTGCCCACATCATGGAAGAAGCACGAAGGAGGCATCTAGGGTAGAATATTCCAAGGCATTGAGGGCATCAGTTTTAAAAATCAGAGAACACTTTTATTTTCAAGAAAACTGAGGAATTTCGTAGCTCTTTTTCCCTCTCTATTTTCTCATCTGTCATTTGCTGTTTTGCTCTCATGGAAGGCTAAGTCTTCATTGTAATCAGTCACTGGACCACTGGGATGTTGTAGCTTGAACTAAGAATGCAAGCTAAGTGTTTTATTCTCCATTTTCATCTCATTTCGTTTCTGTTTTGCTGTTATGTTTATGTTGCTGTCAGATTCTGATTAGAGCTTGAGAAGTAACATAAACTGACTTATATATATAAGATATAACCTTGCTTGACTAATTAGGAAAGTGAGGGAGGCGAAATGACTAGTTAGATGATATATTTAACTTGGTTTTGTTGAGATTTTCCACTAAATGCATCTGGTTATAGTAGAGAGATGTTCTTGACTGTAATTAGTAGCATTAAATTCTAGATGTTATTCTAGAACCATTTTCATAAAGAACCAAACAATGGAATGAGAACAAAACTGAATCAATGAGTTAGGTAATGATAGTTGCACTCCCATGAATCCTAGTGGCTGATTACATAGCCTCTTTACTGTCAACACCTTGCAAATTTTGCTGCTGCTGCTGTTGTAGTTATTTGGTTATGTTATGTTCTGTTTTTTTATTAGTACTGCCAACAACCCCCCGTTTATGTAGTTTTCATTAGTGTTTGGGTGTTTAGAACGATTAATTAGTGTTTAGAAGTGAGGCTCCTTGAGTGAATACGACTTGGGGATCACTATACTGCAAATTGCCACGAATTCAATTCTGGGCGATTCGGCATCGTAGTGGCGTGAACCACATAGACAAAAGGTTCCATAATCTTACCTTGAATATGTTATAGAAGCTTAAGAAGTGGTTTGTTTCCAAGGGAAGTCTCATCCACTCCTCCAAGAACCGAATTTGTGCCTCCAAGTGAAGAAAAAGTCATGGAAATTGGGAAGGAGAAGAAAGCTACGAGAGAGAGATGAGGAATAGTGCGTAATTAGAGGAGTGAAGATCTAAAGATATTTCTAAGTGTTGAGGAGGGGTTCATCTTTTCAAAATTTTCACTTAGTCCTTCAAAAATTCCTTTCTTGAAATTTAGGTAGAGCTCTTAATGCAATTAGCCAAAATACTTACATAACTAATCAATCTAGTTCTTTTAAGAAAAATACCCCCACACTTAGGAAAAATTCACTTAGCTAACATTCACGTCAACAATTCATTTAATTTTCCTACAGAAATTTTTCATTTTTTTAAACATTATATTCATGCATATTTATAAGCAATAAATTCGATCACATAACATCCATTTTCTCTTAAGCAAGTAAAAGGAAAAAAATTGTGCATTTTTCCACATCCATACTGATATCTCTCCAATAGTAACACTTGAAAACTCAGGATGTTACACTAGGAATCTTCCATTTGGAGGAAAGAGGAGGAAGGGCCACATAGGCTTTCCTCTCATGTTGTTAGTCATGGTGAGATGAAGGCTAAGACCCCTTGTACCACCACTACTCTTTATTTCTCATGATGAATCCTATCTCATAACTGATGAAGTTTCCATTAATAGATAAGAACACAATTTAATAATGAAAGTTCTTACCACCATTATAGGCAAACAATGCTAATCACATTAATTCCTTAGAATTCATCAAAGAAGTACAACAAACAAATATGAAGATAAATGAAATTTAGAGGCACCATACAAAAGAAGGGTTCAAGAGTTTCCTCACCTTAAAGCTTTTCTGTGACAATAAAAGGGAGCATTTATGGCAATGTCACCCACTTTCTCACCATTCCATCTCAATTAATGTATTTTAGAATGCTCTCAACAACCACAACAATTGCAGAGCAAACTTTATGACCAAAGAAAAGCATTGAAATTGCAAAACAACTCCAGGAAAGAAGAATTTCTTGGTTCACTCTAAAGCTTTTGCCCAAAACAAAAAATATACGAAAGGAGAGACACTTAGACCATATACCTCAAATTCCAAGATCTCTAACCCAAAGAAAGATCACCACAAGCATCAACTCAGCCAAGGAGAGCAACAACATGAAAGAAAAACTCCAAGAGAGAAAAGAAGAGAGTGGATGAGAATGAGAGACTATCTAGCGCACAAGGGAGAGAAAATGTGTTAAGATTTTGATTTTTCTGATTAAGTCTCAGTCCCTCTTCTCTATATTGGCTAGTAAACAAAAATTAAATCCCTTCCTTGACCTTTCTCCCTTAGACTACACTTACACAAAAATAAAATATATTCTCACACATGAATAAAATGAATAATGCACAACAAAAATCTTTCCATTTAATTAATATTCCTCTTATTGACCTTTATTCCACATTTCACAATATGCCTCCATAACAACTATCCCTTTCATTGAGGTCCTTCGTATATAGGTCCTTAGGATGAAAGTAGCCCAACAATAATATTTATGAGTCCACACATATTAATACACATAAACACATAATTAGAGTCAAATATGCATATTAATACAGGATAGGAAATTTAAAGTACTCAAACCTCATGAAAATTGCAGGTGTTATAAATAGCACAACCCAAAATGAAGCTAAAAAAAAAAACACAAGAGGTCGTCTTCTCAAGTTGGCGGGACATGAAAGACTTGACATCATGACTTGCCATTTTTATGCCTCTATGGACATCGAAGAGGAACTTTCCACAGCTCTTTGTTGCCACAAAACACTAATAACACAGGAAAATTCCATAACAGAATTGATCGTGCACCATGGATGTTTGACATTGAGAACAAGGGAGAACAAAGCATATGTATCAGAGAGGAAACAACATACCAGACATTGTATTAAGACTCGGACCAGCTCAAGTGGTCGACTAAAACCCAGTGACCCAAGTGCTAGATCGGTCTAGCTTAACTCTCCAAACCAGTCTGTAAGTGGACTAACTAAGACCCGGTTAACCCAGCAAGGTCTTAGTTAGCCTGCTAACTTATTGGCCCGGTTGACCCACTTGGTTGACTAATCCTTCACCTTCGAACCCTCCTTTGGTCGAATCTTTGAGAAAGGCTAAAGAATTCACTTTGTTGTAATATAGTCACCAACACAGTTTGAGTTGTGTCTCTATAGACACTATCCTAAAGGAAATTATTTTGTACCTACAAAAAAAATATTCTACAACAACACAACTTCCTCCTAGGATTAAACAGACTCCTCTGAGTGTACACTTAGGAAGCAGAATAGCAAGAACTAAGTAACCCTAAAAATAGAGAAACTAGAGAGAGGAGAGATTAACAGATTGCTGTGGCGTCAAAAAAATGAAGAGGAAGGCACACCTTTATAGGTGCTAAACCATCAAGAGGTAGACAAGAATTTTAAAGACCAGTTACAAAAATTAAAAACTAGTTACACAAATTAAAAGTCTGTTACAGGAAATTTATAGGCTATTATGAAAATTTAAAAGTAATGAAACTAAAACTGTCAGCCCCTTAATTTCTTGATACTGATCAAGTTAATTTCACAACTATCAATTTTGCTTCTGTTCAAGTAAGCAAAAAGAATAATATTATTTTTATTTCTATAGAGAAAAAAGTAAGGCCGGTCTACATTATCACAAGCGTAGGGGCAAATCGGGATATTTGCACACTAGCCCGAAACTGTGAGTATACAAGCCCATCTTTTCCCTTAGCTCTTTACAAGTCCATTAACACATGATAGTATATAAAGTCTCATCCCCTCCTTGTTCTAAGCAATGTGGGACCTAGTTTACTTTATTTTGAAATACCAAGGCTATATAAACACTATTTTCTCAACAATCCCTCACATATTTCAAAAGAGTTTTTAAATAAAAAAAAATTCTTGGTTACTCACAGGTATAGATGCTTCGAATTTGGTGTCTTCTAGACTATGAACCAAACCTAGACTGATAAGACTTAACCCATAAAGTTAGTGGTGAATCATGTAGCTTCTATGAACTAGCAAACTATTATTATGGATTAGAGGCCTTAACAATCACATCATAACCACAATTCTTGCTATTAACATCATTTTGCGCCTTATTTTGGCTATGCGTCTGCCTAGTGTTCATGAGTGCTCTAAAGATTTCACCACTCTAGAGATTTCGCCACTATCTCATAGGAGTGGCCCAATTCCATACTCATATAGGTGATTTCATCAAGCGTATCTACAATGAATACACCATCCAAAAATAAGGGCTATGAAAATCATTAAGAGCTTTCCTTCAACCTCCCAATCAATGCATTTTAGCACTTTTCACACTTACATCATAGAAAGACGACTAAAAAGAAAGTACTAGTAGAACTAACAGATGACTTGTTATAACCCATATGAACCTTCTTCATGGGATCTCCAATCACAAAGGTTGGGTTACCATCACTGTTAATTTTTAATTGGCTTAAGTCATATTTCCTTTGATGTTTGAATAATTAATTTTCTACCTAAGAGTTTAGTTAAAGGATCAGCCAAGTTTACTTCTGACCTCATATAATCAATCGATATTGTTCTATCCTTTAGCAATTGCTTAACATCGTGTCTTAGACGAATGTGTCTACTCTTTCCATTATAAATGTTATTCTTTACAATAGATATAGCTGCCTGGCAATCACAATGAAAAGATATAGATGACATGCCAAGAAACTTTTTAACCACTCAGCCTTATTGCCAGCTAACTCTAGAGCTATAAACTCTAACTCCATGGTGGATTTAGCTATAATGGTTTATTTATCTAATCTCCATGACACCTTTTCGTAGGTAAGGGAAAAAGCAATCGTACTAGGATATAGTGAGGCAGATATTCGAGGGGAGCTAGTTAAGCTCATTGGGAATTCCTTAGTTTGTTCGAGACTTCTTTTGGTTAAGCAAGACCAAGAGAGGGTGGTATCTCGCAAAAGCAAAAAGAAATTGATGGGATTGAAGCAATAATGAATTTGATGAGTAGGCTGAATGGATTTCAAGCTTAATACTTAGAATTGGGACTGTTGGGATATGGCAGCCATGGCAAGAGAGGCTTGGCTTGAAGGTTGGCTTTGAGCCTAAAGGGGAAGTTCTGAAGGAACTTGGCTACTATCTTCTATGAAGAGAGGACAGATATTAGACAGTCTGGTTAGATAAGGCAAGCATCAGGAGGGGAGCTATGTAGACCTTATGGAAAGGTCGAAGGTAGTTTAATATAACGAGATTCAGAGATGGACTTCTATGTCCCACCTTTCAAGATAACTGAAAACATTCCAAGAGTACACCATCGGTAAGGCGTTGCTAACAACATGACCGAGAAGGGGGTTAATCACGCATAAATCCTATAATTAGAGGATACGATGGTAATGATTGATTTACATGTTCGGTCGATGAACGTAAGCATTGAGGAACGATAAAGTATTATAGATGAAGATGCAAGGTCTGAACATTGGAGAAGATACAAAAAAATATATGAATATATTCAAAAAGTAGGGACAGTTTCTTCTCCCTGGCTATGGCAAGGTTAAAATCCTAGCTATTTTCCACAGAGATTCCTTTGAGGCGCCCTAAGGGTGGGGTATGCCAAAGGATGGTATGAGTGTGCAGTCTCATCCCTTCATATAGATGTAGATGTGCTAATAGATGCTCTAACTTAGAGAAATGTTCTTGTGGAGTTAAAATAGGGAAAGGACCCAATTTGATAACAAGTGAGGCCACTATAGGAGCAGATGCTATACATAGTACTTTTTGCTACTGAGAATATTCCTTCCTTGTAAGAGTTGACTTATGATTACAATTATGTCATCATGACAAGGGTTTCGACAGTGCGTTGGGTGCTAGAGGCATGAGCATGAGATCACGAGAGGTTAGGGTCACGAGAAAATTATCAATACATGGAGAGATGCATGGAATGAGTAAGGTCTTAAGGGATGTTGAAATTCAGGGACCAAATTTCTTTAAGGGGGAAGTATTGTAACACTTGAGTTATTATTTGCGAATAATTGTGCATTTTAAGTAAAATGCTTGAGTAACAAGAGAAAGGACTAAAATGAAAAGGAAGGAAAATGTTAAGAAATTCCAAGTGGTTGGGATTAGTAAGGACCCTTGAAGAGGGAGGAGCTTGGTGAGATTGAGTTGTAGAGCTGCTGGTATTGAGGATGGTGGAAGCGGAGCCATAGTTGGGTGTGAGACACTGAGAGGGACTAAAATGAACAAATATAAATTTTTCATATTTTTATAAAAAATGATGTAAGGTAGATTTTTGGAGTATATGTGTGGTGTTTTATTGAGGAGTAGTTTTGGGTGCCTTATAAAATATTTTAAAAGGTGACTTAAAATCCCTCTTGAAGTTCTAACTGAATTGCTTCTTTAGGAGGGACTAAATTATAAGAAAAGTAAGCCCCTTTTCTCATATAAACACCCACCTATCATAAAATATATATTCTCTCACTTCCCTTAATTGGCTCACCATCTTCTTTGCCATGCTCTTTTCCTTTTCATTTGTGTTTCTCACCTCCACGGCCAAGGTTGCCCCAAAGATGGCTCCGCCAATATTTCCGGTGAGATTTCTGGCTACCACAAGCTATCCTCCACGTTGGGATGTCCAAGAGTTGAGGTAAGTTGAGATTTCTCTCCTCCTTTGTTCATTTTCAGAGTATGAACCCTAGATTAATGGTTAGGGAAATTTCTGAGTTTTCTTTGTGTTTGATGCTATGAAATTGTGCCCTCAGCTCCCAAATTCCTTTTGCCTTCATTTCCTATGGTTTTAGAGGGTGGATTAGGCATAAATTTTGGTTTAGCAAGATGAAATCTACACTTGTTAAGTTTTAAGCAAAAATAGAAAAAAGATTGGGAAAAGTGGTTTAATCCTTGAACCCCACTTATTTTTTATGATTAAAAGTGTTTTCAGTTGTTAGAAACTTGCTATTGGTGTTATAAATTGCTAACATTAAAGTTTAAAAGGTTTAAGATAGAGGAAGTTGGGTTTTGGAGACAAAATAGAGCAGAAATTGCATTTTGCCTAAACTCTAGCACTGAGTGTTGGCATGCCAGAGGGAACGCTAGTATGAATTTTCCTAATTTTCAAAATCGCATATCTCTCTCGTTTGAACTCTATTTTTAGCAAATCAAGTATTTTTATAAACCCTTTGAGGCTACTTTCCAATGAGACAAGTTTAAATTGAAAATGTTTTAGCATTTAAGAGATATGACCAATAGAGTAACTAAAGGTCAGAAATTGTAACAAGTATTTTCCTATTTTTGAGTTTATGACATCTTTTGCTCTCTTTACTTGATGGAATCAATAGGAATGCTTCCATAATCGTCAAGGATCATTCAACCTTTGATCAAGATGGAAAAGAATGGTAGTCTTAGCTCATAGTAAGGTAAGTAGCTAATCACATGGAAGATAAATTCAAGTTATTTGATGTATGTCATTATATACATACCATTAAATGTATGATACATGAGAAAATGTAAGGCCTTGTGAAAGGTGTACTCTAAGAGACAAAATTTAACTTATATCATTATCTAAGGTTTCATAAAAGTTTGTTGCAATGGGAAAGGGGTTAGATACATGGGATGAGAAAGGCATTAGTATAAGTTATGATTGATAAAGTTTTCACTCCTAGAGGTATATGGCATTAGAAGTAAGTGTCACCTAGGAGAATTAACCAGTAAGGTAAAAGAAAACGTCATCATAACAACATAGCCACTATGTTGCCTAGAAAGAAAGGAAAAGAAGTGAGATATGTGTAGATAGCATGTCATTCAACAACACGAGAGAAATGTTGAGTATTAGTGTAATTGCTAGAGCACATAGGTAAGTTGGGTGACCTTGGAATAAGGTTTCTTAGGATTTGTGAACTAGAGAACTATACCCCATTGATCTATGCCAAAACATATAAAGTATGTTGCTCTTATTAATGCATAAACATGGAGTTTACTCTCAAGTTTGGCAATGTGGGAGACACATCGCCTAGGGGTGGAAACCCACTTAGCCATGACTTAGATAAAGAGAGAGTGTGGCCTTATGTGAGAATAACATAATTCATTACATGTATGTATTACATATAGTACATAACATAGCTATGTGTTGGAATTACTGATAATGTTACTTCTTGGGCCATATATATATAGTATATGCATAATGAGTTCATTGGTCATGTTGGTAAAATAAATTCTATGTTGTTGAGATTAGCTTCCTTGTGGGAACAAAATATCATAGAAATGTATGTTATCTTAGGAATGCTGATAGGACTGAAGAAAGATTTAATTTTGTGATAATGTGTCGATGTCTTAAATATCTGGTGATGTATTGTTATGCTCGGACCATGTGTACATGCATGAGTATTCTAATGACTTATGAATGCACGTGTGGAATGACACTAAGTAATACGTTAATGATGCATTATGTATATGTATCTATTTGCTTGAATTAAGGCATACTTGTTAAGTAATGATAGATGCATTATGCTTGATGATTTGAATATTGCCCGTGATTGGTTTTGCTCACAATTGTGCTACCAGAGGCTTTATGTCACAATTGATTAATTTCCTACAAGCCTATAGCCATGGTGAAATGAGGGTCTAGGTTGATAAGGGCCCATAGCGACCCTGGTAGTGAAAAGGCTTGGTGAGCCAATGGTTCGTAGCTACCTAGTAGCAAAAAGGCTTAGTGGGATGACTTCCCTAGTAACCCATAAGTTTTGGAGAGGGCTTGGTAGGATTCCAGAGCCCTATAGCGACCCAATCAAGTGAATTTGTTAACTAGGTATATATGATGCGATGAATATGCTTTGAATTTGAGAAAAATTTCATTTAAAGTCTTGCATTTGACATGAGCTAAATTATGATTTCCTTCCCCTTATGAATGTGCCTTTGGCATGAGAAATTTTAGGTATCATGAATACATATATGATGATCACTGCTTTAATGTACAAATGATGCATGAGATGATGTGACGCTATATCTTAGGATAAAATCTCACACATTAGTGTGCCTTAGTATAAAATGGTCCATAATTATATTGCATATGTTAAGTATGTCACTCTCAAAGAATTTGGGAAGCCGTTTGCATTGTAAGCATATGAGTTATGTTAACGTAATAGAATTACATGTCCTTTCGAGTAGCATCTTTTATATTTGAATGAAATGACTTGCATAAGGAAATATGTTTCATGAGATCACGATCATAACTATAAACCTAGATGCTTTAACAAATCAAATGAGAAAAACTATCTTTTGAACAATAATAATGTAAAGTAGAACTAATATGAGATGTGGTACACTCCCTAAGTTATATAAATGTCTTATTGGTTACCAACGAACTATTATAATGAGTAATGATATAGTTTAGGCTTGTTCATAATATGAGTCTCAAGTACATGTTGTGTAGCATATTGTGATGCCTGATGGATTGATGTAAAAGGTTGACTAAGGTTAGAAGCCTATAGGTAAATGCTTAAAGGATAAGAAGTTAGTTTCTGCATTTACAAGGTAATATTGTTTAAAGGTACAACTATCCCTTTATGGAATGTTTTCCAGCAAGCATATTAGGGAACTTATTGTCGAAGTGTGGGTAAGATTAATGGTTCTTACTGATTATTCCTATGCTCACCTTTCTTTGTTTATGTTTTACCCTTGTAAGTTTAAGGGCATTTTAGCTCGAGATACTTTAGAATGTGATTTTTCCTATGTCTCTGTGACAAGGTAGTCCTCTTCCTTGTCCTTATGTTCAGGTATACTCTGTAGCTTCATAAGCGTCTGAGGTCTTGCTCTATTGGTTTTTTGTTGTGATGTTTATGCGTTTGTGTTAGAGGATTTCTCTAAGTTGTTGTAACCTGAACAGTAGGCTTACAGTCAAGGAATAACTCTTCCCTAGTCACCGTGCCAGTCATATGCCCTTTTTGGGGATCTTGACACACCCATTATTCGGGTGTTAATATTTTTGGATTTTTATTAAGTAATTGGAATACAAGGGAAATTATTTTTTTTTGGTTAATAAATAAATGTGAGATTAAGAAATAACAAGGTGTACGAGATAATGAGTGACAGGGACTTACGGGAGTCAAATAAATTTCTAAATCGAAGGAGGGACTAAAATGGAGTAAGAAAAAGCTACGAGGTACCTAAGATTTGAGAAATAACCGAGTTAGGGAAATTATGGGTTTGCTATGGATAGCGTTGACCAGCGGTTGACTAGAGGGAAAAATAGTTATTTTAACATGAATGGGTATATATAGGTGGCCCCTACTATTTTCCTTCATTTTTCCCTCCCTCTCTCAAATTCTTCCTCCCTTTTCTCTTTCACTCTCCCGAACCTTACTCTCTTTTCTCTCAATCCTCCACCACCCAAGCTTCGGTCAACTATCCTCCAGGCAATCAACATCATGAAAGCAAGGAATCGGGATAGGTATTTCAATTTTCAAAACTTTTTCCTATTTTTGAATTTTAGGCCAAATATGATAGATTTGATGATTAAGGTTGGATTGTTAGGAGTTTTGGTGTCAAAATAATCCTTGAACATCAAGAATGAAAAGCTATGTAAGAAATCAAGAGAAATAGTGAATATTTGTGACATTTTTACCCAAAACCGAGAGGAAAGCAAAGAATCGGTGTAGGTATTCCAATTTCTCAAACTTTTCCCTATTTTTGAATTTTAGCACAAATGGGGTAGACTTGATGATTAGGGGTTGGATTGTTATTTTAAATTGGGGAGTTGGTGTCAAAACACTCCTTGAACATCAAGGATGAAAACCCATGGAAAAAATAAGAGAAATGGTGAAGATTTGGATGATTTTGACCCAAAACTGAGAGCAAATCATGAGTTCCAGATAGTGGTGCCCTAAGCGCCATGTTGCAAAAGAGAATGGGAGGATGAAGGTTATGGCACCGAGGTGCCACCCATACTGGGATTAGGCTACAGTGTTTTTCTTGGACCTTCTTCAAACAACTTCCATCCAGACTTCATTTTTGGCAAATTTTATATCGTTAGAAAGCTCTTTGAGCCTAGTTTTTAATGGTATAAGTTTCATTTGAGAATTATTTACCAATTGAAGCGTTATGACTAAAGGAGTGAGTAAAGGTCAGGATTAGTGATAGGGAATTTCTCTATTTTGTAACCTTGACATGTTTTTGCATGGTTACTTTATAAGGATGGCTTCTTTGATGCATCTTCTATACCTTTGGGATGCAACAATGAACATCGAATCCAGGTGAGGGATCTAGCTCTTCTCTGTATAAATATGTACATATATGTATGTATATTTATATTTTAGGATTTATTTTCCTAAATTATTTTAATTACATTTAATTATTAAACAGGTTATGCATGATGTGCATGGTGGGGCTATTTGGGATCTAGTTGGCATGATTAGGGATGGTGTGAACACTACCACTTCATTCGAATGCCAACTATAAATTTTTAGGAATGTATACATCTCTTAATTCTAACTGCCTATTTGTATACATCTATATCTTTGGTTTATAATATGTCTGGCATACATATTATAAACGGAGGGGAGTTCTAGGGCATAAATGGAAATAGTATGGGTGCTACTTTTTTCAATATAGTGTCTAAGGTAAAATGCCAATACATATTATTATATGTATTCAAGCAAGAGACGTAGTAAGAACTAGCACAAAGGGGGTTGTGTTTGCTTGTATTGTTTATGTGTGATACATTTTATGATTGAGGGCATAACCTAAGAGACCATATATATGTTATGGCTGAAGGCATGACCTGAGAGGCTAGATACATGTTATGGTTTAGGGCATAACCCAAAAGACCAGATGCATGACTTGGTTTTCTATGGGAACATAGGCTCATAGGGGATGAGGTCTCATGGACCACTTTTGGGGTCAGGATGGCGGTTGTCATGGCATGAGCTGGATCTCAGAATAGGAGTCGTACCATGTGTCACAACCCTTAAACTAGTTTCATGATGGGCATAAATAATGGCTTAACTACACCGCCGCAAGCTTAACTTTCTCTAATCCCAGACCTTATTAAACATAGGAATAACCTTCATAAACACATCATTTTACAAACATTATACTTTTTTCAAATAAAATTTACAATAATGTTCCAAGAACTCATTAACACGACATAGTGAAACCTACCCGATTACAGAGCCTTTCTAAGTTCTCCAGCTACTAACTTGAATAGATAAATCTGATAAAGATAATTTTGTACCCCGAACAAAGGGGAGGTCTCCGACGCTCTCGCTTCCTGCATAGTGGGATTTATTGTACCTAAAAACTATGAGAATGTGAGTCCAAACCGCGAGACTCACCAAAAACTCTACCTTTCACAACACAATACAGGAATGCTACTATACTAAGAAAACAATAACAAAATATATATAATTTCACGCAATTAAACTCAACATAAAGTCAAATTAACTTTCAAAGGACTACAAGCAGTATGCGTCATAACTACTATGTTTGGAGTCAAGAATTTATTTATAGCATTTCACTTATAGTCATGTCCCATTATTCAACAATTGGTATCACATACATAAGAATATGATCACAGATTTCATTAAAAACACAATCATACACGAGTCGGTAGCCAATCGACAACTCAGCAACTCAATGATCACATCGCATTGGTCATGTGCGTTTAGCAATGTGAGACAAAGGATGTCAAAGCCTAACCATATCATAATCACACAAAGATTAGAAGCCAATCGATACCTCAGCAACTCAACGACCACATCTAATATGAACCTTGACACGATGCAAATACAACAAGACCCAAATTGTAGAAAAGAATAAACAAAAGACCTCGATCTGATACTTTACTCGAAGTATGAACCTTGGTATAAGAAAAGATGTTAGACGCCACACTCAAAAAAAGGGATGAAGGTGAGTGATAATTCTCAGTTGAACGGCACAAGACAAGTCTTGATAAGTTCACACAAGTTCTTAAAAGTGAATTGCTCTCAAATTAAAAATTCTCAATTCATGTGTCTTTCACCATCCACCATATATAGTACTTATAGGCAAAGATAAAACCCTAATTCCCATATGTATAGGGAATCAATCTTGATCAGAAATAAAACTTTCCTAATAATCAAAATGGAAACTTTCCTAATAAGCAAAATAGAAACTTTCCTAATCAGCAAAATGGAAACTTTCCTAATAATCAAAAAGGAAACTTTCCTAAAAAATCAAAATGGAAACTTTCCTAAAGCAATCTTCAAGTCATATGTCATGTCATTTTGGCTCTTTTCATCCGGATCATAGGGAAAAATGGATATCAAATTTAGTAATGTGAGATAGCGAATTTTTCCCTTCATCGTGGCAATTGAATTCCCATCAACATCACATGGGCCCTATTGTTCATGCAGCAACATGAAACCAAGGATATCGAAGCCCGACCGTATACACATAGATATAAAATACAATGGACAACATATGCTTTCACATGACATACCTCATCGTCACAATTCATGACATCCATATAATCCTTTACGTCACATTCCAAAAGGGGCACATAACTCACAGCACAAGTGCTCTTATAGCACAGAAACTTAGTCATAATTTAACAACATTATTAATCAGATTCATATCACTATCATTCACAAATAATTACAATACCATTAAACGTAGATCTTGGTTATTAAGAATATATTTTATATTCTACAATTCTCCCATACATAGATAAAACATTTCATAATTTTGGGAGGATATCCCTTTAAACAGTCAACTTGTTATCATTGCCTAACCTTACACCTTTAAGCCAATTCATGGAGTATACGTTCGTACTCATTGACAATAAGTCAAAAAATTGCCATCTATATGGAATTCACATTACATAAATGAGGTAATACGAGTCTTTGCAAAGTCCCCATTTAACATAAATCACATAACTAATACAGGAAGGAAAGATTTTCTTACTCTAATCATCACTATAACGAACAACATTAAATATTACCATATATATATATATATATATATATATATTCCAACATACATACCTCAAGAACTCTTAATACTTGCAAGAGATATAATCAAGCAATCATTATAACACCTATGCAACAAACTTATGAGATAGGAAGAAAGTTACCTCACGGACCTATCATGTGGGCATACGCCTATATTTTCACACAACATGGCTTGTCACTTATTTTCATCAAATTGAATCATTTACTTTACTCATACAATACTGATGATTTCTATTCTCTTTTATATTTATTATTTGGAACACATAGGATGTTTATGTAAGTGAATATAAGTAACTTCTAACATGTCATACATCAATTACATTCTTACATAGACATATCAATTCAACTCTAAGAATAGAACCATAAAAGACAAGACACAAAGAGATAAGGCTCCCTCACCTTTGCCCAAATTCTCTTACTAATTCTTTTTCCTTAAAGAGGACTTTGTAAGTTTGAGGTGTCCCAAGGACCATCAATCATCTCCCCAACACCTAAGGACCAAGAAATAAGAGAAAAAGAATCAAAACCACACATTTCTTCACATAACAGGAGGCTAGCGCCTGGGATGTCACCCATCGCGCCTTGGGCGCTAGCCCATCATCTTTCAGCCAGCCTTCAAAGGCTTGCCAAGCTGCAAACTTTGAGTATCAGCTGCACTTCCATGCTATTTCAGTCTAGAAGTTAACATTTTCTCCTAAATTTCTTCATGGATTTTTAATCCTAGTACTCTAGCATCAATTTGGCGCAAAATCCCCAAACAAAAACCAAGAATAGATGCTCAAATCTTGAATACCTAGTCCAAAACCCTAACTTTCACCATAACTCTTCTTAACTTCAACATCTCATTCTTAATTTTGTTAATCCATGAATTGTTAATCAAATTCCATCAATCATCAATCCAAAGTATTTTAAATATGACAGTCATGCTTTAAAGTTGTACATCAACTAGATTCCCTCCAAAAGCCTCAAATCCAAAAATACAAAGAAAGGAAGAGGAAGAAGAAGAAGAAGAAGAAGGAGAGCATAGAAGACTTACTAATATTCCTCCTTAGTCTCCACGATGCCTTCTTGCATCAACTAGCCATGGATGAAGCAGAAGAGCGGTTGGCGTCAGGTAGAGGAGAGCTACAAAAGAGTGAGGGAGAGAATGAGAATGAGAGAAAAGAGGGTGGGTATAAGAGAGAATGTGTGGGCCCTATTTTATATCTCTTTGGTTTGAGCCATTACGATCGCAGAGTCGCCCAGAATTAGATTCGTGGTAACTTGCAATATAGTGATCGTCCCAGGTCGTATTCTCTCAATGAGCCTTGTTTCTAAATTGCCTAATTGATTGTTTTAACTCTAATTAACCTAATTACCTACTGATTTACACTAATTACCATGGGAAGGGGTGATTGTAGATTTAAACTTAAAACAGAACACTAAACATGAAAAGAACAGAACATGAATCAAACAGAACAAAGCAAATAGAAATGAAATTGGAAAGATATGTAACCAGCCACAATTCCCTAGAGTTGTATCTATCATAACCCTCATCAACTTGTTAATTTCTTATTATGTTCTGCCACTCGGTTTTAATTCCTAAAATTTTTAGAAAATCTTCTAGAACTAGATTCCACTAGCCTTTGACCCAAACCTAATGAAGTCTGAAATAGCCCGAACCAAATCTTGTTATACATATATAGAAATAAAATTCATACATGCATAATTAAATTATTCCTCAGATGAAAAGATTAACATAGTAATCATAACCATATACCACTCTAATCAGAAATGAACATGGGTATCAAAACATAGAGGCAAATAAAATAACAGAAAATGGTACAAGAACAATAAGAACTTATCTGATTAATGCCCAAAGAGGGTTCAAGCACAACTCTAAATTATGTGTGACTGATTACATGAGAAGTTAGCCTTCCATGGAGGCCAAAATACAACAAAACAAAGAAGAAAATAGGGAAGGGGTAGACCTACGAAATACTACAGAAAAGGAAGAAGAAGTATCTCTTCAACAAGTGTCAAATGTCTTCTGAAGGTCCCTTTGTAGCTGCTGCAAGAGAGAAGGACGAAAATGAGCTTCTAATTAACTCCATATGCTGTCATTTCTCTCTTTCTGCTGTTCTGCCTTTTTTTGATTTACTGATAGGTTTTTTTTGCTACTGCTGCATGTTGTTTCTGCTACTATTTTCTACTGCAGAATGCTTTCTGTTGTTGTTATTTTATGCAGAAATGTGGGCCCCACTGGTCCAGTCAGCCCTAGAATGCCATGTCAGCGCCCAGATGGCCTCCAAGTCAGCAAATTACTCTCTAAATATTTATTTAAAAAATACATAATTGAATTAATTGGGATAAAATTATGAAATTGAAGCACATTAATTCTATAATTAATTTATATCAAATAAATCTAAAACATAATAAAATTGGAGAATTTGTAAAATTGAAATGGCAATAGGACTAAGATAGGAACTAAATTGCATATAAAATACCCGATATGAAATCCCCTACACTTAGCCTTTTGCACTTCTGGGCAAAATAAAACTCAGAACACCAAAATAGACCAAAGGAAAAGTATGGAAAACATGCCAGAATGCAATAATTTAAATTTGAAAAGATTTAGCACTAAAAGAAAGTAAATCTTAAATTTCTAAAAGTCAAGCATCATGGCAATTTAATTTGACAAGAATGAATTAAAGTAATTAGCCTCCTCACATAGTAAGTTTTACTCTCTATTCTCTCAAGTGTTTAAGGTAAATCATTCAAAATTTGACCTATCATAAAATTCACTACCATAAGCATGTCAAGTATCTAAATCTCCACTGCTCATATTCACATGCATGCTTAAATCAAAAGGACTTTCAAGGATGTAATGTTGGGTGGAAAACTGAGGAAAGGAAAAAAGAAAACAAGAATAAAGTGTGAAAACAATTGGGGAAATTAAAAGGGAAACAACTTAAGAACATGAAGGGCATTAGCTATAACAATGCAAGAGATTGAATAAAAACTTATTTTGGGTGTGAAAAGTTCTATCTACTCCCTTTTCTTCTTTCTTTCTATTTTTTTCTTCTTTTTTTTCTTTTCGACGTCGACGCATTTTCTTTCATAATATTTTTTCTATCTGAATGGCCATTTTTTCTTTTCTTTTTTCTTGGGAGTAGACAGAAATATTCATTTCAAAATATCTCAAAATTCACAGAAATTTTTATCACATCAAATCTCTGAGAGAATTTAAATCTCTTCACATCTTAAATTGGGAAGCAAAAAATTCTGGTTTGGGAAGAAAAATAGGTGGAAAATGCAAGAAGGAAAGTTGAAACAAGGCATAAGATGGCATACAATGGAAACAACACATGGGATAGTTATTTGGTTGAAAGTGGCTCACATAGAAATGCTTAAATCATCTCCAAGCATGCACATGTAAAATATAGCCTTAACAAGATCCAAGACAAGTTCTAGAGTGAAAATTCATGATAAGTGCAACACTCAACAAGAAAGAATAGCATTTTGCAATTAAGGCTCAAAATCCTCATGATTTAAAGACTATTACTAAAGCTCATTGAAACCAAATTTTTTGCCATTTAAGCTTGAACTCTTGAAAAGCAAGATTAAAATCTAGTCATGCTAAAACAATTCAACTCTAAACTATTCCAGCAAGCATATTTCCAAAAAGAAAGCACTAAAAACTAATCTAAAAGCATACTAAAGTTCTGCACCAAAAAACACTAGCTAAAATCTCTAAAAAGTGCAGAAAAGAGGCTAAAGTCATATAAATAGCATAAAAAAACATAGAAGAAAATTTTAAACATGCATGAAATTTAAAAACAAGGACCATCTCATTCTACCTCCCCCCCAACTTAAATTTTACATTGTCCTCAATGCAAATCAGCATGTATATCATTAAAGCATAGAAAATTAGAGAACATGAAAATAAAATAGAGAAAAGGGAAAAGGAAACGGCCTTATCAGTTTGGCACGCCTTTTCCCTGTCTTTCAATTGTGTGGCACTAGCTTCTTCTAGAAGTTTTTCTCAGCAGTAGGTTAGATGATGGAAAGAATTGATTTACTATCATCAACTTGAAGAAAAATAGAAGAAGCTCTGCTTGCCACGGAGGCGTCAGAAGAACCAAGAGAAAAACTAAAAGAGAAGGAAGAATGATTACTAACTAAAACATAATTTAAAACAAAAAAGAACTATTTTCTAAAATATAATTAAAATTAAAACTTCTACTTCTACTCAAAATAGAACAAGAATTAAATCTATTATCTAAACAAGAATTATCTAAAACATAATTACTATCCAAAACAGCACTATCATCTAGAATAGAACTATTCTAAACAGAGTTATCTAAAATAGAATTTAATCTAAAACTATCACCTAGAACACAATCTAACTTAGAAATAGAATTAAGAAGAAAATCAACATCAGAAATAGAATTAAAAATAGCAAGGACAAAATCAAAACTCACAATAGAAATAGAGGGAGAATTGGAGTCAGATTCAGAATCAATTGCACATTCAAATTCAAAAGCCTTCAATTCAGGTGCAAGTGCAAAGTCATATGCAAATGCAGAATCAGATGCAATTACAAATGTGGATGCATTCAATTTAGATTCAAGTACAGATTCAGGTGCAAGTGCATACAGCTAATGTTCAACAAAATCATCACAATTGCCAAGTTTCAAAGCTTTTTCTATTTCAATGCACGCATGGCAAGTATGAAAGTCATAATAAAAATCTCCCACAAACTTTGATTCTTTCTCTTTCTCCAACACTTTTATGTCTACCTTTTCTTCTCCTAAGGGTTCTATCTCTTTTTCTAGCTCAAGCTCAACAACCTCAGATTAGAGAGCACTATTTAGAGAAGGAGATGGTCTAATTTGGAGAGGGAATTCATCCTAACTAACTTCCTTATTCTTACTTTCACTTTGTTGTCTTACATTGCTAGAGGGTGATGACTCTCTATTTGGGCTACTTAAATCTTCTAATTCAACTTGGAGGGCGAGACCATCTATCTGAGTGCCATCATTTAGAAAAATGACACTATCATTGGCTTTTAGGTCGGCCATAGGTGGAGAAGGTAGACTCTCATGCCCTTGATTGATCATTTCATTAATAGCGTCAGAAAGTTGGCCTAATTGAGATTTTAAGCTTTGTAAGTTCACCTCAATTCGCTCTTGGAACTGCAGGGTGTTTATGGCCAATTGTTGAATCAAGTCCTTCAAACTTGACTCAGTCTCCCTAGGGGTAGTTGGAGGAGGTACATCACTAAGGTAAGGAGCATGAACTTCATGCTCATATAATAGGTGGGATAAGCTCTCAGACCTCAAATCTTGAAGCTCATAATCAGGTTGACATGGTATGGAGCAGAGGTTACACTCTTGAGGATCTTGTTGAAATTACATTTGGCAAGGAAAGACTCCTATATAGAACTCTATGCTTCCTTGGAATTGTGTGTATTGGTCTATCCTATATGTGTGAAGGAGTCTAAGCCATTCATAAATGGAGAAGGGGGAGGGGGAAAGGGTGGTAGCTCTTGTTGTTCTTGCCTAAGGGCTAGGTACCTCACTATGGATGCTAGTTCATCTAAGCTACGCTTAACTCTATATGGATCCATGGGCAAGGTCCTAATCTAACTCCCTGTAAGCAACCTCAAAACAAAATTAAACATTGATTCTATCCTATACACAACTATACAAGAAAAATAATAACAACAACAATTACACTACAACAACTATATTACTCCTAACACAACTACTCTTACTAGTCTATAAAAAAGTGTTTATCCAATTTTGGATCAAAAATTTGCTAATTTTACTTGACAGACCTCAATATAGTCTAGAAAGATGAAACACACAAGAAGAACAACAAAAACAGCACTTCTGCTATCGTTTCTATACTACATCTATGAAAAACACCCAAAAATCAAGTATCTTAGAAAAATATGATTTTTCTTGGAACAATCCTTCACAAGTTGAAGGCACAAAAACAACAAATAGAGCTCAAAAATACGATCTACAAAAATCACATCAAAAATCACAATATATTGGAAAATTCAAGAAAAACATTGAAAAAATAGAAAAAAAGTGCCTAAACAATTAAATTTGGAAAAAATAGGGCAGGGCTTCTGAGTGATGTAATCTCATAGGGAGCCTTGCTCAAAATGTCAAAATTTAATGGACTACCAATTTTCAAGTCATTCCGAGTTACTTGGCCAAAAATGAATAGTGCATGAAAGTACACGGTAACCCAAAAAAATCGAAAACTTGCAAATCACTTCAACCAAACACAATAAACTACCTAAAATCAAATGGAGACTGAATTGAACAACTACTTAGATGATTTAGAAACAACTTGGCTCCTAAACAATGACGCCAAAATTCTGGTTCGATGATAACATACTTTTTCCATTTATTTTAGTCCCTATTTTAGTCCTTTTTGCCTCTTTAATTTTGTCAATTCTCTAATTTTATTATGTTTTGGAATTTATTGGGTATAAACTATTTATGGATTGAATGTGTCTCAATTTTTATATTTTTAGAACTTGAATTGTAAAATGCTCAATTTAATTCCTACAAATTTTAATTTTGGAGAGAAAAGTGTTGACATGGACAAAGATGATGATTTGGATGCTAATGTGGCACTTTTTTGGTGATGTAGATGCTTACTAGGATATGCTGGATGTGGGGCCCACTTGAACTCTTATTCAATGCCATGTAGTCAGAATTTTTGGGCAGAAATATTAATTTTCGTAGGTCAAGAAAAGCATGGCTGAAATATTAATTTTGCCATGATATTCTGCTGCTGTACTGCTGCTGTTTGTCACTTTCTGCTGCAGAAATATTAATTCTGCTGCTGCTGCCATACCATTCTGCTGCTGCCATACTTTTCTGCTGCTGCAGAAATATTAATTTTGCTGCTGTTTTGCTGTCAAAGTGCTGCCATATCATGGAAGAGGCATCCAAGGAGGCATCTAGGGCAGAATATCCCTTTAGGCATGTGTTAGATCAGTTTTATATTTGCAAAAATCGAAATTTATTAAGGAGGCTAAGTCATTTTTCTGATGTGAAGTCCTAGCACCATTTTTCTGTCTTCCTTGGGCAGCAGTGGTTGGGAGCAACATAGAGGCAACTCTCTAGCTTGGTTAGAGGGAAAGGAAGCCTTCCCACTTGGGAATGGCTCTCCTTCTCCCATTTTCTTTCCTTTTCTTCCATTTTCCTTCATAGTTTCTTAGATTTCTGCTGTATTTTCTATTTTTTGTCATGTTCTTCTTCTCTTCCATGTAATTTCTGAGTTTAAGGATTGATGTAGTTCGGTTTTATGAAGCTTTATTGTTGAACATATTCGGTTTTAATGCATTTTCGTTTAATGGAATGGATTTTACCGATTATTCTTCCTCTTGAATGTTTGATGAACCTTCAATGAGTTTGGGATTTTTATGTCTATGCTAGAGTTAGCTAGATATTGAGCTTGACCTTGTGATTTCCACCATAAATTAGATTATCTAGATATAGATAGTTTTATTTATGTGGCTTGAATAATTTTCTTGAGCTTCATGACTTAATTGAATGGTTGATCTAAGATTTTAGTCAATTATTTTGGATAAGTTAGATTGTAATTTCAAAGCTTTTGGATTCAATCATATTTTAGAAAATTGGCCAACATTGAATGGATTGTAATTTAATTAAATTGTTCTTCAATGATTCAAAGATTAATTTGTCTATGAATTAATCGGATTGGACCAACAAAATCAATCTCATTTTCTTGTGTAGTCGGTCATTTGATGAAATGGAAATTGTACTTTAATTCATTTGGACCAATGAGTATTTTCTCGGCCAAAGTTCTATTTTATTTATTGTCCTATGAAGCTTGTTATTTATACATGCATGCGATTGCTACGTATTTGTAATGAGTAGGACAAGAGATAACATGTCATATGCGATTGCGGGGCATTGATGTGATTAGGACTTGATCGGATTATATTTGAGTTATAGATTAGTGAAGATCTTCCTAACTATAATTTTAATATAATTCAGTCTTAGAAGACTTTCTAAGAATTTTAGATTGAAGATTACATAATAGAATTAGCCAAGAATATTCAAAGGAAATGATGATGATGTACAATTCCATGAAATTTGTGACCAATCCATATCTTTTCTCTGTTTTGTTTTCTATCTAGTTGTTTAAATTTCAGTTATTTATATTGTGTTGTTTCAATCATCACCCCCCCTTTTTTTTGTGTAATTTCTGAAATTTCCCTCATAAGTCTTAATAGCATTTCACTTAGCCTAATTAAATTTTATTTGATACCTCAATCTCTGTGGGACGATACTCTACTCATCACTTTATTACTTGTTGCGACCCAGTATACTTGCTGGAATATTTTATGTGCTATAAATTATACGCACCATTCGAGTCACTACAACCATCGAGTGGCCTAGAATTAGATTCATGGCAACTTGCAATATAGTGATCATCTCAAGTCGTATTCTCTCAAGGAGCCTTGCTTCTAAATTGCCTAATTGATTGTTCTAATACTAATTAACCTAATTACCTACTGATTTACACTAATTACCATGGGGGGTCATTGTAGATTTAAGCTTAAAACCGAACACTAAACATGAACAGAACAAAACATGAATCAAACAGAACAAAGCAAACAAAAACGAAATTGCAAAGACATGTAACCAGCCACAATTCCCTAGAGTTATATCTATCATAACCCCAATCAACTTGTTAAGATTAACACAGTAACGATTACCATATACCATTCTAATTAGAAATGAACATGGGTATAAAAACAAAGAGGCAAATAAAGTAACAAAAAATGGAACAAGAACAATAAGAACTTATCTGATTAATGCCCAAAGAGGGTTCAAGCACAACTTCAGATTATGTGTGGCTGATTACATGAGAAGTTAGCCTTCCATGGAGGCCAAAATACAACAAAACAAAGAAGAAAATGAGGGGGGTAGACCTATGAAATACTACAAAAAAGGAAGAAGAAGCATCTCTTCAACAAGTGTAAAATGGTTTCTGAAGGTCCTTTTGTAGCTACTGCAAAAGAGAAGACTGGAAATATACTTCTAGTCAACTCCATGTGCTGTCCCTTTCTCTCTTTCTGTTGTTCTGCCTTTTTCTAATTTGCTGATAGCTTTTTCTGCTGCTGCTGCATGTTGTTTTTGCTATTGTTTCCTACTGCAAAATGCTTTCTGTTGTTACTGTTTTATGTAGAAGTATGGGCCCTACTGGTCAGTCAGCCCTCGAATGCCATGTCAGCGTCCAGGTGGCCTCCAAGTCAACAAATTACTCTCAAATATTTATTTGAAAAATACATAACTGAATTAATTGGTATAAAATTATGAATTTGAAACATATTAATTCTATAATTAATTTATACCCAATAAATCCAAAAACATAATAAAATTAGAGAGTTTGCAATATTAAAAAGGCAATAAGACTAAGATAGGGACTGAATTGCATATAAAAATGTCCGATATCACTCTTCAATTTAGTCCCCTTAAATCAAAGCTTGCAAGGAACATAAGAAAATATATATCATACATAGGGTACCTTGCAACACTCCCACTTAAACACACTACCTTCCATGCCATAATTCCCAATCAATATCAAATTCTTACTTTGTTCACTTTAATCCCTCTTGGTAACCCAAGCTCTACACTGACCTCAAATTTGTCCTCTCCAAGGCACTAGGTTCATAAATCATCCTCTTAGGGTCCTTTCTTCCTCAAGGGTTAATATTATTAGGTGCAAAAAAAAAATTTCACCCCCATAATTAGGCCCTTTTTATACACCGTAATACCTAGGGTATTACACCATAGGGACAATGGATATGGGCGTCCACAAGATGATTCATAGAGACATAGATCCATGGGAGGATATCTCGACAATGAATTTGTAGGAAGTAGACACACGTCGATGAAGTCCTGAGAACTAAAATATGAGATAATACCCATATAGTGAAATCCTAGGGGGATATTTAGTCTATGGGAACATAGACCTATGTGACAGGACTCTTGAGTGATAATCTATGAGAACGTAGACCCATGTTGATAAAGCTCTTGAAATGATACCTCATGGGAATGTAGACCCATGAGGAGGGATGTGTGCATTTAATGTGTGATAGTATATATGTGTATAATATGCATGATTGGGGGGGAATATATGAGGGGATGTAATGCATGGTGGCATCCGGGATATGCTCTGTGATAGCTAGGGACGTGATACCATATGTATGCATTCAGACAACTTGGTGTCACACAGGATGGGTTTCTTGAGTGCATTTTTATATGTATATATATATTACATACCTGTGTAGAGTAAGGCTAGTTTGGGTGAGTCTGTTGTTTAGACTCACCCCCTCACAGTTACAAGTATGAACGGATGATCAAACTGAGGACTAGTGGATCAAGGATTCCTCACTATTGTCCAAGGTAAGGTAGTTTATATTTTATTTTTATAAGTTAATCATTCTAGTATACTCTGTAATCAGATAAGCCACCTAGGAGATAATGTGTGTGGTTAGAGTTAGTCAGAAAAGAATTAGGCTTGCAGTGGAATAGATCCCACATCTGTCTGCACCAATCACGAATTTGGTTTTGGGAATAGTAAGGCTCCTAACCCCAATTTCAGGTCGTGACAAATCTGTGCATTCTCTGATTGAGCAATAGGCTTACCCAGGTTTTTCCTCATTTAAGTGCTAGAATCATAAGGAATTGTCACTGATTTGTCATCAAAATGACTAAACCTTTTGAGTGGTTTTTGAACATAGTGTTCCAGTGATAGTAAAATACTATCACTTTTCCTTATGATTTTAACTCCGAAAATCACACTTGCTTTGCCCAAGTCCTTCATATCAAAGTTTGATGCAAGAAAAGCTCTTGTCTTATGTATCACATTCATGCTAGTGCCAAAAATCAGCATATCATCCACATAGAAACAAATGATCACACAATCAATATCAATTATCTTTGTATACACACATATGTCCACTTTAACAAAAGTGAAGCCATCATAAATCAACACATGATTTAATTTTCTTGCCACTGTTTAGGTGTTTATTTTAATCCATATAACGATTTAAGAAGTTTGCAAACTTTTCTTTCTTTACCAGAAGAACACAACCTTCAGGTTGTACCATGTAAATTTCTTCCTCTAAATCACTATTTAAAAATGTTGTTTTGATATCCATTTGATGAACATAAAGCTTATATACTGAGGCTAAAGCAATTATAACTCTTATAGAAGAAATTCTAGTGACAGGAGCATAAACATCAAAATGGTCAATATTTTGTTTTTGAGTAAAACCTTTGGCTACCAATCTTGCTTTATATTTGTCAATTGACCCATCTGAGTTATATTTTCTTTTAAAAATCCATTTGCAACCAATGGTTTTCTCTAGTGGTGGTAAATCTACCAACTCCTAAGTTTTATTTTCTTGCAGTTGAATCTATTTCAATTTTAATTGCTTCTTTTCATAATTTTGCACCAGGAGATGTAAGAGCCTCATAATAAGTTTTAGGTTCATTATCAATAGCAAATGTATAAAAATCATCTCCAAAGGAAGTTGCCTTCCTTTTTCGTTTGCTTCTTCTTAAGTCCTTATGGACATTCTCAAATGAATTCAAATTTCTGAATGCACCTTCATTATTAATGTTTTGCATAGATATACTAGAGATACTCCTATTTTTCAAAGGAAAAATATGCTAAAAAATCATCATTTTTTTCAATTATAGTATTACAATCAAGTACAAGACTCCTGAAAATAAGGAATCAATGCAGTATTATGTTCAGCATACTCAATAAACATGCAATCAGATGACTTTGATAGAAATAGTTGGATCCCAAGAGGGGACGTGAATTTGGTTTTATAAAATTTTCACAAAACTTTATTGGAAGTTAAAATGGTTTTCTAAAATATGCCAAGCTAATACAGTAAATCTAATTTAGAAAATCAAATTGCTATCAAGATGAATATTGTAAAGAGCAAGGAATAAAAGAGCAAATAAATACAGCAAGTAAAAGAGTAAGGAATAAAAGAATTGACACAAAAGACTTATACTGGTTCGGCTAATCTCAAGCCTATACCCAATTCTCAAGCAAACCACTTGAGTATTTTACTAACAAGCTTGTAAATGGTTAGTGCTTGTAAAGCACAACAAGTTCGAACTGGGTACTTGTTGAAACAACTACAAAGTGAAATCGGGCTTCTTCTACCCAAACTAGTGATACACTCAATCACTCTTCTAAGGAATTTTAGCTATCTTAGGAATACAACTCAGAAAAATAGTAGATGAAGAATACCAAAATACAATCTCTTCAAAGAATAGATATTACAAATAAAGCTCACTTAAGAGTAAATGAATGGCAAGATAATTTGGTAAAGTAATGGTAGGAATTTTTTTGCCTCTTCTCCTTAGTTTCAGATTTGATACATGTTATATTTATAATCCAAGTCGAAATTAGCTATTGGAGATGTCTTACAAAAAATATCAGCTATTTTTTATAAGAACTAGTCGTTATTGATGATGTCAGGCTGCTAGCAGTCGACTGATAGGACCACGATAGTCAACTAGCACATTTTAATGAGGTGGCAACCAACTGGCATATGACTAATGGTCAACTGATAACTCTCTGTTATCCAAAATTAAGTTGTTCTAGGATCTATTCGACCGCTTCAAATGTACTAGTAAAATGGCAAGTATTGGAACTAAAATTTAATTTAAGACAGAGCCGTACCAATTGACTACTTATTACCAGGTAGACAACTGACAACGTTATTGACCCTTAGCTAAAGTTCAAACCAAAGTTCAATAACATTATACCAGTTTTTGTAAAAACATTTTCAATAAACTTTTAAACCATATTTTCTTGCCATCAAATACTTTACATGAATTCTAAGACTCAAGACACTAAAAGCCATTTTACTCTTTTCTTGCTCTATGTCTTAGTGCTTTGGCTTGATTCATGTATTTTTATATATTTTTTGTTTTCTTGAGTAGAGCATGATATTGTTTTTCCTTTTCTTCAATCTAATTCTCACTCTTCTTGTTTTGAACCAACCTATAAAAAATATCTTATTTGCAAATCATAAGGTTAGTTCAATTATAATAAAGAGCATGATTCAAATATAAATTATTTCATTACAAATAATATGATCATGCTTAGATATATGTAGCATATGTGATAATTAATTTTTATATATCAATGCTACATTTCTCACATATTTGCAATCATCAAAACTTACAGCATAATGCCTTAAGGCTAATAACCTTAAAGCCTAATTTTTTTTCCTTAGATCAGACAAATAACTTTAGCCAAACACCCCCACACTTTCAAATATTTCAAATTAGGCACATAGTTTTTCCAAACAATAAAGCTTCACCCCATAGATTTTCAGGTGCGGAAAAACTTATTAACATAGCATTCATTATTTCTTTTAACGTTCTATTTTTCCTTTCTGCTACTCCATTAAATTCTGGTGAATTAGGAGGAGTAACTTTATGAATTATTCCTTCCTTTTCACAATATCATTAAAGACTATATATTCACCACCTCTATCTAATCTAATTCTTTTAATTCTTTTATTTAACTTATTTCCTACCTTAACTTTATATTTAAGAAAAGAATTAAAAGCTTTATCATTATTTCTAAGAAGATATACTCTAATATACCTAGAAAAATCATCTATAAAAGTCACACAGTATTTTTTACCTCCTCTAGTCAAGGTTTGTTTTAAGTCTCCCAAGTCAGTATGAATTAGACTTAAAAACTTTGTTTCTCTTTGTATACTATGATAAGACTATGATAAGACTTTCTTGTTGATTTTGATTCAACACATTTTTTATATTTATTCAAGTTCATTTTGTTAAAACTATATATTAAACCAGCTTTAAGCATTTTCTCAATATATGAAACACTAATATGTCCTAGTCTAGCATGTAACAAATCAACAAAGTCAACAAAGTAAGCAGAAGATAAATTCTTTTCATCTCCAATATTAAGGACATTCAGTACAAAGAGACCTTGATTACAATTGCCTCTGCCCACAAAAACATTGTTCCTTGTCACTATAATCTTGTCAGTTTCAAATGACGCTTTAACCTTAGCTTTTCCTAATACAACAACAAAAATCAAGTTAGCTCTAATATTAGGCATGTGTAGGACATTATTCAATGCTAAGGTCTTGCCAAATATGAGTTTGAGATTGATTTTCCTTTTTCCGAGAACGTTAATAGTGCTGGAATCACTAGATATATATGACCTTCTCCATCCCCGACTAAGATATAGGATGTAAAGGTATCTTTGTTTGCACAAATATGCCTGGTAGCCCTAAAGTCTACCCACATTCTTTCACATTGGCAATAAGAAGAGCTTCAGAATGACAGTAACAACTATGTCATCTCCTTCAACCAAATTTGCATTTTGCTTAGGAGGATTGTCATTTCTTGGTCTTCTCCTACAGTGTACTGCATGATGACCTAGTTTTCCACATACATAACGATTCCCTTTTTTTCTTGAAAGTGGAATTAGATTCTCCAGGCTTGTGATCAAATTTCTTATTTTTATTTATATTTTTACGACTAGATATATCGTGCACCATGTTAGCTCTTGATGCCATTTCTTTAGCACTTGCCATTTTGGCCTCCTTTTTATTGGTGTCCTCAATGATAATGAGTGTAATCAACTCTGAGAGTGCCAATTGTTTGTGTTTATGTTTGAGTTATTGCTTGTAGTCTTTCCAAGATTCTGTCAATTTCTCGATCAAGACTCAAGCAACAAATACATCTGGCAGATTTATTTTCTCAGCATAGAGACCCTCCAACAGCTTATGGTGCTCGTTAATTTGGACTTTAATGTCTTTGTCATCCGTCATTTCCCATCGGTAAAATTTACCAATGACAAACTTTTGTTTCCCAGCATCCTCTGTCTTGTGTTTGAGAATTATTGATTCCCAAATTTTGTTTGCCTCCTTGTAGGTACAGTAGATATCAAAAAGTTCATTAGATAACGTACTGATAATGGTGTGCCTACATACCTTATTATCATAAGTCCAATTGTCAACTCTGATTTGATCATTAGTGGACAGAGGTTTTGTTTATGTCAGTGCTACAACAACTTCGTGCATGTCTAGGATTTTGTGAACTGTTCTTGCCTTCTTTAGAAGTTCTGACCATTGATATATCTGAGAAGGGCTTGTAGAATGCCAAGGAGGTGCTACAGGCACAGAGGTAACAGCAGCACTAGGTTAAGTAGCATGGACAACATCGATTTAAGCAGTAGTGTTGGCCTCCATAATGTCCTTTGATTGTTGTAATATAGTCACTAACACATTCTGAGTAGTGTCTCTGTAGACACTGTCCTAAAGGAAATTATTCTGCGTCTATAAAAAATATTCTGTAATAATAGAACTTCCTCCCAAGATTAAACAGACTCCTCTGAGTGTATACTCAGGAACCATAACAGCAAGAACTAAGCAACCCAGAAAACAAAGAAACTAGAGAGAGGAAAGATCAGCAGATTACTGTGGTGTAAAAAAATAAGGGGGAAGGCATGCCTTTTGTAGGTGCTAAACCATCAAGCACACAAGAATTTTAAAGACCAGTTATAAAAATTAAAAATTGGTTACAGAAATTAAAAGTCTGTTACAGGAAATTTATGGACTATTACAAAAATTTTAAATTAATGAAACCAAAACTGTCAGCCCCTTAATTTCCTTATGTTCACCAAGTTAATTTCGCAACTGTCAATTTTAATATTATTGTTATTAATTTATGAGTTTTATTATGTGATGTGGTTATGTATATTAATCTATGTATATGTTTATGAATTGTTATGGATATTTACATTATGGATTTGCAAAAGTGAATGATTATGACTTAATGGATATTTACATTTTAATGATTTTATGAATTATTATAGATGTTTAAGACTTTAATGTATGAATTATTATGGATATTTATGACTTTAATGTATGAATTATTATGAATGTTTATGAATTATTATGGAGGTTTCAAACTTTAAAGTGTAAAATTTGCATATAAATTATTTATTATATTTGTTTTTAAATTCATTTGTAAATATATATAGGTATATATATAATTTTAAATTTTTTTAATTTATTTACCCGATTCAACAATTGACCAGATGACCCGACAGTTAAACTAATGACTGAATGACTCGGAGACTAGTCTGAATCAATGACCAAGCCGATTCCAAAAAAAACATTGATACTAGGCATGTGGAAAATGCCCTAAACCAGAAGAAAAGGCACAACCACTGTGAAGGGGAAGGCCACACAGTAGTAACCACATATAACACACACAAATGAGCTTTAGGTCTGTAGGAAATGTAGGGGACATCATAACCAACAACATAAGACATGTCCCAAAGAGAAATAGCTAAAAATGCAACAGGAAGGGCAGGATAGGAATATGTTGGTCACGTAGGATACGAACATGGTTTATAATACTAGACACCAAACCTATGATCATTTAAACCACGGTTGGGAAATTGAAATGTGGTTGCCGTTGACACAATGTGCATGTAACCAAACAAGCTAAATTTCATGGAAAACATGGTTTGGGCATGATCAATGATGAATGTGATGTAGCCAACGCATAACCAAATGAGCACTTAGTCAATAACAAATTATGGTTTGTACACAAAATTTATCAAAACTGCAGACCTTGATAATATAGTTTTGACAGTTAAACTTTCATTCCAAGTTTTTCTTGATCAATCGAACTCATGCATTTCTTTTTCTTACACATCCCATAACTTCATCTGTGAAAAACAAACCATGAAAACATACAAAATTGAGGAAAGCTATTTGTAAAATACCAAGTCTTCTAGAGTCTAATAAACTCTAGTTGATAACATGATAATTAGATTTGAATTATATCTTGCCCACGAGTCAATTCAAACTTGATATTGCCAAATTCCCCTCTACAAGAGAAAACCAAAAGAGGACAGTTTTAATAGATTTAGGGGCTATGACTAATTCCTTCACCTCGACTTCAAATACCAAGATGATAGGTACTTGGAATTTAATAGCTCAATTCTTAAAGGATCTTTAATAGCACAATGAAAAATCGTTAAGAGAGGAAAAAAATTTCTAAATGACATATAACCACTAGAAATAAATTTTTGTGTGTGCGTGTATATATATACATAAACTACTTCCTAAAACATGGTAATCAATCCCTTATAGGACTTGTTTATGCCATCATGTACTCAAACTCTTTTTTTTGGTAAAATGGAAAATATATTAGAAGAGAGAGCAAAGTAGTTCTTTACAACAAAAAAGCAGAAAGAAATGTAAACTAGAACTAGCTATTACAAAAGTCCTCTATATATAGTTGTTCCACAAAATGAGGAGGTGAAAGGAAGGTTTTTTAGCATTTTCCATTAGTCCTTGCAAAGTTTGCCAATCTGTTAGCACAG
The DNA here is from genome assembly GCA_037074585.1 of Biancaea sappan. Taxonomy (NCBI): domain Eukaryota; kingdom Viridiplantae; phylum Streptophyta; class Magnoliopsida; order Fabales; family Fabaceae; genus Biancaea; species Biancaea sappan. The sequence continues at coordinate 27,389,484 of CM073495.1, forward strand.
AGTTCTAGCTTCGGCTTATCTTGATTAATTTCGCATTCTCAAAATTGGCCATAAAGAGCCTGCAATTTTCAACAATATTAGAAAGAGGATGAATATTAGAATTTTCCTGTTTCAACTTCCAGGTGTTTGATATCAACTTCCAGGAATTCATGTACTCTTCCTATCATTGATCTAAAGGATTATGGTGAATGAATTATCTAGTAGGTTATATCACTTATAGTGATGATACGGTGACTTCTAATGGAGAGGTAGCTAATAAATTTTATCTTGCTAATAGTCATGTAGAGTAATTGTCCTTCTCTTACTTGGCATATTGTGTCTGATTATATGTTGTGCCAAGGTTATAGGCACCTAGGTTATTCATGTTGTGCCAAAGCTATTGGCACCCATGGGAGGTGCTTGGTACCATATGGGGCGCACGAGGTAATTGTGTCATGCATAGCATTGGAGATCTTAGTGTCATGATGTGGCACTTGATTTAATTAAATTGTGTCGTAATGTGGTTCCTAATATAGTTAAATCATGTCATGTTGTGGTGCTTGATTTAATTTAACCATGTTGTGGTGTGGCACCTGTATAACTAATCCGCGCTATGGTAGGGCACCTAAGGAGTTATGCATATAATCCTTGAGATTCAAGAGTGTGTTAATGGGTCAATGGACTGTGTGTCTGCTATGTGACCCGTAGAGATGTTGGTCTCCAACGGAGACTTAAGTTTCATTTCGATTATGCATACATATGATCATAGTGTATTACATGAGTGGTATTTATGTGTTGGGTCAACTATGGATTATGCCGTGGTGTGATTCTCATTTGTTGTATTAATTATTCTTTCTACCATGAGTTGGTAGTATCTGGACAACCGCGATTTTGGGAGATGTTTTCCATTATTCTGCATTCTCTATTTCTGTGTTTATGTTGTCACTCACTGAGTACTTGATTACTCACACTCTTAGATCTTAGATCTTCCAGTGTTTGTAGCCGAGGCATTTGGCGAGTGCGACATATAGCAAGCCCCCGAGTTGCCAACCCCCTTGAAGTCTTGGGTTGGTCTTTGTTTTTGAGTTGGTAATTCATTTAGATATCTAGATGTCACTCTGTGACCACATGGGTAGCCTAGGACTTTGTATGTAGTTATAGTGTGAACTTGAGCCATGGTAATTCTTTTGGTGAACAATTGATGGGATGCCATCTATTCTTTTGTATAACCTTTAACATTTAATAGAGGGAATCAAGTAGAATTTATTATCATATGTGTGGTAATTTGAATCAGAGAATTTCTTGGTTATTCATGGTTTTCGGGCTATATGGTTAGGCTTACGATATGGGTGAGGTCTCATTTCCATACTAGTCACATGTTGCAATTTGGAGATGTGACACCCTCCCATCTCTTTCCTTTTCCAAAGTGTCAAATAGGAAATAGTAATTAATTGAATTAAAAGAAAATAAAAAATGATGAGATTGGTTAACAGGAAAATTTGCCACAGTTTGAGTATAAATCATAGAAAACTAACGTAGATTATAAAGTTTTGGAATAAATATTACACTTTAGATCCCCAACAATAGATATCCCGGCAGAGATTCCCCATGGATTTGGTCAAAGTTCCCATGAAAAAAAAAATGTATATCTCTTTTCCTTTTAATTTATTGATATATAAAATTCACTTTTCTTAACAAATTCAACAACACACAAACACAATATGTCATTTGTTGGTTCCCCCTTTACCATTTCATGCTCATATATTTTCACCATGTTAATAGACGCTTATGCATAATACGCGCTTGTGCATTGTCTGTTTTATTAAACTTGGGGGAAAAGAGATTAAGAAAAAGTACCATACCAACAGTCAAAATTACTGCATCAACAACTTCAAGAATTCAATAGCTATATAACTAAATTTACTCTTCATTATATTATAACGAACTCCCTTTTTCTAATGCGCCAAAAACTTGTAAAGGATAAAACGTGAAATGGTTTCAATCTAACTTAATAGTTGATACATCAAAAGCAAAACATATATTCTTTCAAAGTTGGTTTTACAAACTGGAAAAAAAAATTAATTTTATGGAATTTATTGAAAGCCATGATTTTAGAAATTTACAAATTCTATACAGCAAAAAGAGGAATATGGCAAATAAGAGCCCTTCAATAAAGGGGAAATACCTAGTGTTTCTCTTAAAGATAGAAAATATGGCAAAGTTAACAGAAGAAAGATACCATCATGAAAAATATTTGATGTTAAATATATTTCCAGTCATGTTCTTTCCCAAAAACATCATAAAATATTCTAGATTCAATCTCCCATTGGCCTTATACCTGAGTAAATCGTACATATCAGTTAATAACACATAAAACTGTAAATCATTGACAGGTCATATTTAACAAAAAATATTGGTTAAGCAAAAGTTAAAAAATAAAGTTAAAAAATTACTAATAATGAAGTTCAGCTGGCATAGAAGTAACACGACTACCTATGTAAACAATAGCTAATTATTATGTATCTTCTTCAACAGTTCAACTCCTTCAAGTTGGACAGAGTACAGCGTTAGCATGAAGAAAAGCATTAAATAAAATAAAAAATAAAGAAGATCAAGGAATATAAAAAATCTAGAACATATTCAGGTTAATTACAAAGAATATTTATATAATACAACTTTGTTCAATCATTAGGCAAAAAAGTTTCCTAATTCTTTGGATCTAACCATGTGACAGTAGTGGTATATTATACCATCCTGCTTTAAGTTTGCATTTGAAATTTTCTTTTCATCAATAGTCAGAACAAGTGTATTACAAAACGGATGCAAACTTACAGTTAAAAAATATAGAATGGCACTATAAATTTGATTAATTCATAGGATATAATATCCGAAGTGGACATGAGAGAGCTTATACTAAGCATATTGGATTCCATTTGGTACGCACGAAAAAAGGTTTGATGGAAAGGAAAAGGAAACAACAAAAACAACAACAAAGCCTTATCCCACCAGGTGGGGTTAGCTACATGAATTGCACAACGCTATTAAGCTCTATCAATCACCAACTCTTTAGGTATCTCATTCACTAAAAGATCTCGTTCAATAACTTTTTTAAGTATTCTTCTTGGTCTTTCTCGGCCTTTTTTCATAGGACTCCATACCATCTACTTAACCCTCCTAACTGATGCCTCCAATTGTCTTCTTTGAACATGTCCAAACCACCCTAAACGATTTTCTACCATTTTCTCTACAATAGATGCCACTCCAACTCTACTTTGTATACAATCATTACAGATCATATCTCATCTTGTATGTCCACACATCCATCACAACATCTTCATCTTTGTTACCCTAATTTTTTGTTCTTGTTGTCCTTTCGCCACCCAACATTCACTCTCATATAAAATTGCCGGTCTTATAGCAATACGATAAAACTTCCTTTTGAGCTTATTAAGTACTTTCCGATCACAAACAACTCTTGATATCTTTCTCCATTTCAACCACCTAGATTGTATCCTATGTGCAACTGATCCCAGATTCACCGTCATTTTGTATAACTGATCCCAGATACTTAAATTTTGACACTTGTGACATAACCTGGTCTCCAATTTTAACCTCCAACTCTTTTCTAGCTTGCTGCTTGTTAAACTTACAATGCATATATTTTGTCTTACTCCTGCTCAGACGAAAACCCTTTTCTTCTAAAGTACTTCTCCATAACTCGAGTTTAGAGTTAATCTCTTCCCTTGACTCCACCATGAGGATAATATTATCTGCAAAAAGCATGCATTTGGGAATTTTTTCTTGAATGTGTTCCATCAGAGTGTCTAAAACTAGGTCAAACAAATAAGAGCTCAAAGATGATTCCTAATGTAGGCCAATCTTAATAGGGAAGTCTCTTGTCTCCCCTCCAAACATTTTCACACTAGTTGTTGCCCCCTCATACATATCTTTTATAGCTCTAATATACACAACCTGGACACTTTTCTTTTCCATAGATTTCCACAACACTTCTCTTTGTACTTGATCATAAGCTTTTTCCAGATCAATAAAAGTTATATGCAAGTCTTTTTTGTTTACTCCGATACTTTTCCATCAACCCTCTTAGCAGATAAATAGCTTCCATAGTAGATCGCCCTAGTATAAATCCAAATTGATTTTCAAAAATACTTGTCTCAATTCTAAACCTATGTTCGATCATTGTTTACTATAATTTCATAGTGTGACTTATAAGCTTAATCCCTCAGTAGTTTGCGCAATTCTGAAAGTTCCCTTTGTTTTTGTATCTAGACACTAAAGTGATTTTTCTCCATTCCTCAGGCATTTTCTTGGACCTTAAAATCTCATTAAAGAGTTTAGTTAGCTAGATAGTACCCTTTTCCCCTAAACACTTCCAAACCTTGATAAGAATACCATTAAGACCAACGGCTTTACCATTATCCATTCTTCTAAGAGCTTCCTTGACCTCGTCAACCTTAATTCTGTGATAATACGCCAAATTTTGTTTGCTCTCTTAGGTTGTTAAATCTTCCATATCATTAATTGACCTTACTCTGTCACTAAAGAGCTTGTGAAAATAGCCTTGTCATCTATTTTTATTATCTTCATCTGTAACCAAAAAATTTTCTTCTTCATCCTTGACACATCTTACTCGATCTAAATCTCTAGATTTCCTTTCTCTATTCTTTGCAATTTCGTAAATCTTTCGTTCTCTATTTTTCTTTCCTAGGTCCTTGTAAAACTCTTCTAATGCTTTAGACTATGTTTCGCTTACTACTTTTTTAGTCTCTTTATTATCCTTTTGATACCTTTCCCAATTTTTCGTGCTATTGAACAAATGTATAGCTTTAAAGCATTCTCTTTTATATTTGATCTTCTCTTGAGTACTCTTATCCACTACTAAGATTCCTTATCTCTTTGTCCAAAACCTTTTGATTCTCCTAAAAGTGTTTTAATAACCTTCCTAACCCTATTGGCCATCTCATCCCACATGATGTTAGCACTTTCTTGTAATAGATTCCTCTTGAAAGTTAGTTGTTTATCCCCCTTTTGCTACAACCACTTAATACTAGGGTTCATCACCTATCTATACTTTTTTTTTCTGACCCTTAATAAGCACATCAAAGACCAAAACCCTATGTTGAGTTGCCACAGGTTCCCAAGGATTACTTTACAATTTGTATAGATTTTTCTATCTGGATTCCTTACCAAAAAGAAGTCAATCTGTGACCTTGAAGCTCCCTCTTATATGTGATTAAATGCTCCTCTTGCTTCTTAAAGTAGGTCTTGACAACCTTGAAATTATATGCCATTGAAAAATCAAGTAAGACTATCCTTCCTTATTAAGCTTCCCAAAACCAAAACCACCATGAACCCTCGCATACTATCTTGCTTCTTTCCTTACGTGGCCATTAAGGTCCCTTCCTTCCCCCCATGATGAAAATATTCTCTTCTAAAGGCATGCCTCTGACTAACCCTTCCAAATCTTCCTAAAACTTTTCCTTAGAATGTGCATCTATCCCTACTTGGGGTGCATAGGCACTTATGATATGGATAGTATCCCTTACAATAATCATTCTTAAGGATAGAAACATGTCCCCAATCCTTTTTACCTCGACTACATTCGGCATCCATTTCTTGTCAACTATAATACCTACCTCATTCTTTGTCTTTACTTTCCCCAAGTACCAAAACTTAAATCTTGAGCAATCAAACTTCTTAGCCTTTTCTCCAACCCATTTAGTCTTGAAGGCACAAGATGTTAATTTTTCCATGTTTCGTAGTGTCCACTACCTCCATGGATTTCCTTGTCATGGTCCCAATATTCCATGTACTTATCCTGATCTTGCTCTCCTGGACTAGCTTTTTTTCCATCATCCGTCTAGAAACATGCTCATGTAACACTACATCCAAATGTCTATGTAGTGGCTCTAACTCATTTGACACTATACTCAAGCCAAAAAGAAAATCGAAAAAAAAATTGTTTGGTATAAGGTAGAAAAGAATAGAAGAAAATAAGTATTATTTTGTTTGGTATGTATTTTTTAAAGAAAAGGAAAATGAATTGATATAAAATTATTTTATCAAAGTAGAAAAGAAACAATATCCTTGAGCCACAATGCACTTTTAGTATAATGAGCGCTCACACCAGTGATTTTCCCCAGGGCTAAAATTGCTCTCATGTTGAGCCACAATGCAAATTGCTCTCACATTCTCTCTCTCTTCCCTTGTTCTCTCTCACTTTCTTATGCTTTCTCAGTTTGCCCTCTCACTATCTTTATTTCAAGTCATCTCTCTCCCTCCAATATTAATACCAACTCTCAATTAACTTAAACAAAAATTAATCATACGCTCAACAACATGAACAATGTTTAATTTGCAGAAGAAGAATGCCCAATTTAATAGATATTTTGAAAATTAAGGGGAACTTGAAACAACTAGTTTTCCATCCATTAGTCACTAGAAAAATCCGTACCATTAAAATAAACAATAGAAAGTTGTTTTTCCATTTGTCCACTATAGCTTTGGTCTACCAAACTCATGAAAGGAAAAAACACGTTCAAATTTCATCTGCCTTTGTCCACGGGAGCATATACCATATGTGCTCTAAAACCGGCGTGAACATGTGAATGAGAGAGAGAGAGAGTGAAAGAGTATATCAAAGCATAAGTGTAAAACAAATTAACATTACTAAAGTATATTTTAGTATTCAATTAATTGACTGAATATTACATGAGTATTGTGCTATATATATATATATCTGATGGAACTAAGATACTTCACTAGTGAATCAACTAATTACAACTTTTTACTAACCACCTCTAACTACTATACAACTGTTACAATTGTCAGACTAATTAATTACAAGTCAGACTAAATACAAAGCATATATAAATACAAATCAAAATTCCTTCATCCCCCCTTTAAGTTGAGGCTTGGAAACAGTCCATCAATCCTAACTTGGAAACTAGCTCATGAAAAAGAGGATTAGGCAGAGCCTTTTTGAATGGGTCAGCTAATTGATCACCAAATGAAACATGAAGCAAATCAATAAACTCTTCTTTCAATTTATCCCGAACAAGATGATAATCAATGTCAAGATGTTTGGTTCTCTCGTAGAAAACTGGGTTTCATGCAATGTGAATGGCTGCCTAGTTGTCACAATATAACGAAATATATCTTTTCACTTGTAGTTTGAAGTCTTTTAAGACGTAGGTAATCCATTGTATTTCACATACAGTAGTTGCCAATGCTCTATATTCTCCTTCAATAGTAGACCTCAAAATAATAGCCTATTTTTTCATTTTCCACGAGATAAGTTCTTCTCCAAGAAAAATGCAATATTTAGTAAGACACCTCCTAGTGTTTAAACATGATCCCCAGTCTGAGTCAGAGTAAGACGTTAGCTGTAATGAATTTTTGGAAGAAAAATACAACCCTAACGATGGTTTCCCTTTGAGATACCTCAACACATGCAAAGCTCCCTACCAGTGAGTTTCCTTGGGTGTCTATACGTATTGGCTAAACTGTTGTGTAACAAAAGCTATATCTGGTCTTGTGAACCCCAAATACAGTAGTCTACCAATCAACCTCCTGTATTTCTGAGGTTCCACCATTAAGTCTACTTCATTGCTTTAAAATTTTGTTCCTTTAGGAAGTGGTGTGGTTGCTGGTTTACAACCAATAAGACCTATATCTCGGATCAAGTCTAAGGCATATTTACATTGATTCACATAAATCCCTGACTTAGATCTACTTAATTGCAATTCCAAGAAATACTTGGCATATTGTAAATCTTTAATTGTAAATTTGTGATCCAGAAATTTCTTCACCTTCTTAATCTCATCGTCCATATCCCTAGTAATTAATATATCATCTACATATACTCAGAGAGCCAAAAAGAAATTTTTCTTAGCAAGAATAAGCAGGCAGTGGTCATGAGCTGATTGTTTAAAACCATATACCTTAAGCTAAGACGTCAACTCTTAGTTGAATTGACTTGAATCTTGCTTCAAGCCATAAATGATCTCCTTTTTCTACAAACTTGCTTGTTTTATACTACATAGACTTTTAGAGGATCCATGTATAGTTCCTCTAAATCTACATGTAGGAATGCATTATTTATTTCCAATTGGTGAATTAGCCATGAATATGTAGTTGCTAGAGCAAGGAACACTCTAACAGTCACCTCCTTAGCCATACTAGAAAAACTGTCGTGGCAATCTATGCCTTCAACCTAATGATAGCCTTTGACTACCACCCTTGCTTTATTTCTATCCAGCGTGCCATCTGCCTTCAACTTCACTTTAAATACCCACTTGCACCCAATGGGTTTTTTTCCTCTTAGCAAATTAGTGATCTCCCATGTATGGTTTTTCTCCAATGCTTCAATCTTGGTTTGTATTGCATCAACCCATGTAACATCATCCTTGGCTTCAACATAACTTGAAGGTTCCTGTATTGTAGTAATATTTGCTACAAGACTTATGTGTAGAAGAAAAGTGTTTAGGCAGTATAAAATGGTAAGTGGTGGGCTTGGAATAGTAGAATTGGAAGAAGTTACCCTTACTAATTCATTGTTATGGGTAGCTTGATTAACTTAGTACTCAAAGTCATTCATCCAAGCTAGTTGCTTTCTTGTCTTATACTCTGTCAAGGCAAGTCCTATAATTGTCCCAACTGCTGCACTCTTAGACTATTTGTAATTTCAATATCTGAACTGACTTTCATGCCTTATGTGCTATCTTCTGCACTATTCTCCTCATCAAGATTACAATTGATTGGTGTTTCTTGATGCTCATCTTCTATAGCATCACTGTATGGTATATCCAGGATTATATCCTGAGTAAATTGAACAACAGGAAGTGAAATTCCTACTTCAATTAATCAAGTAGATTCTCTAAAGTTTTCCCTTCCAATGACTTAAAAGGAAAAATCCCCTCATGAAAAAATAACATTCCTAGAAACAATTATCTTCTTCTACTACATCATACAATTTATACCTTTTTTGTTCAGGGTAAAGCCTCACATAAATACATTTCAAAGCTTTAGGAGAAAATTTATCATGTTTTGATACTATAGTGGTTGAAAAACACAAATAACCAAAACATTTAATAACATCATAGCTTACTTTCTTCTTAAACAGTAGTTGGTATAGACTCTTCCAGCCTATTACTAATGAAGGAAGTCTATTCACCAAATATATTGCATGAAATATTGCCTCTCCCCAAAATTTAGTGGGCATCCTAGACTGAAACAACAATGCCTTGGCCAATTAGAGTATTGGTTTATGCCTTCTTTCCACCACTCCATTTTGTTATGGTATGTATGTACAACTTTTTTAATTTAGTATTCCATTTTCCTCAAATAACTCCCTACAGCTTATGCTAGTGAATTATGTCCCATTGTCCATGCGTACACTCTTAATACTTTTACTGCATTGGTTTTTCACCATTGAAAATAAAATTCCTCAGAATATGTGTGGTTTGGCTTTTTTCACTCACCAAAAAGACCTATATTGATCTACTATAATCATCAACTACTATTATAAAAAGTCATCCCTAAGTCAAGCTCATTTTCTTATAAGGCCCTCATACATCAATATGTAGCAAATTAAATATATCACAGGACTGTGTAGAACTAGAAGAAAAAGGAAATTTTGTTTGCTTTGCAAACTGACAAATTTCACAAGTAATAGGATGTTTGATTTTATTACTGTAAAAGCATAAATGCTTCAACACAATTTTAGATGGGTGTCCTAACCTTTTGTGCCAAATAGTAGAAATTTCATATATAGAGGAATTCTCACTGTCACCTGTGTCACATATGTTCACTATAACTGCTGAATCTCTTCCTTGACTATTTTCGGCCTTCCCCTTTCTTGGTATAAATGACTTTAAGTCCAAAATGTAGAGTTGTCCTTCAAGCCTACCCATAGTAATGAGTTTCTTAGTCCTTTGATCCTGTAAAGTACAAAAGGAAAGATTGAAGGTAAATTTCACGTTGTTGAGCTTTATTAACTTGCTCATACACAACAAGTTATGTCACACCCCAAAACTTGAGCATGTGACCAGCGCGAATGATGCTTAACCCACACCGCTGCAAGCCTATCTTTCCCTTAACCAGTACAATCACATTTACTTATTAAACCATTTCTCTTAAAGCAACATTATATTCTTATGCACAAATAATAGGATTTCTCAAGAGGTTCAATTCCTTTCTCATAAACACATATGTAAAAATAAATGTCTTCCACATAAACTTTATTTATATAAACTCAAATATTTGTTTCACTTCTAGTGCCATCCATACATACTACCACTACCCATAATACACAGCAGAATATGACCTACCCTATTACAAAGCTTTCTAGAATTTCTTACTCAATAATATGAAATACAAATTACCATGCCCTAGACAAGGAGGAGGTATCCACAACACGTACGTCCTCGAATGGTCAGCTCCTCTTCACCTGAAACTACGAGGGAGTAAGTCTAGTCCACTTGACTCACCATAAATAGCCTAGCCTACCAAGAAAATAACTATACATGCTAACAAAAATATGTACAATATATAAAAGAATAAATGTATCTCTAAAACGATAATGAGAGGTGAACCTTCATCATATCAAAATGAGAAAGAATAATAAAACATGTTTCAATCACAAGATCTAAACTTGCCACATTTCTATGACAGTAGCAGTACACGGTCAACTAGGCTCCAGCTCGTAACCACATTTCCATTCTTATCTTTAAGAGAGTAAGATGCCATAAAAGCATTCACTATGTGAAAGCACATACTTGCCAGTCATTTAATCAGTGCTAAATTCCTCAACATAACACATCCAAGCATCAATAAAATTAAATCATCCATCCAGAAGAGAAGAGATCATAATATAAAGTCATATCAGTTCACTTCAATGAAATATAAATAGGAGGCCAACACAGGCTTTCTTTAATGATATCATGAACTATAGCGAAGATCGCCACACAAGCTTCTCCCTATGTTCTCAATTCACATATTCGAGACGGCCATATAGGCTTCTCATTATATTTTCAATCATCAAAGTGGAGAGGGCCACATAGGCTTTTCCCTATGTTATTAATATATACCTGATGCATATAATTTATAGCACATAAAATATTCTAGCAAGTATACTGGGTCGCAACAAGTAATAAAGAGATAAGTAGAGTATTGTCCCACAGAGATTAAAGTGTCAAATAAAATTTAATTAAACTAAGTGAAATTCTATTAAAACTTATTGAAAGATTTACAGAAATTACATGAAAAAGGGGGGTTTGTGATGATGATTAAAACAATGTAAAATAAATAACAGAAATTTAAATGACTAAGACATAATTAAAACAAATAAAAGCTGTGCAACCAATCATAGATTGCAAGGAATTGTACAACATCATCCTTTCCTTTGAATATTCTTGACTAATTCTATTATGTAATTTTCAATCTAAAGTTCTTAGAAAATCTTCTAAGACTGAATTATATTAAAATTATAGTTAGGAAGATCTTCACTAATCTATAACTCAAATATAATCGGATTAAGTCCTAATCACATCAATATCCTGTAATCACATATGACATGTTATCTCTTGTCCCACTCATTACAAATACACAGCAATCGTATACATGTATAAATAACAAGCTTCACAGAACAATAAATAAAACAGAACTTTGGCCAAGAAATACTCATTAGTTCTAATAATTCAAAGTACAATTTCCATTCCAACAAATGACTGAATACACAAGAAAATGAGATTGATTTCATTTGATTTAATCTGATCAATTCATAGACAAATTAATTTTTGAATCATTGAAGAACAATTCAATTAAATTACAATTCATCTAATGTTGGCCAATTTTCTAAAAGGTGATTGAATCCAAAACCCTGAAATTACAATCTAACTTAACTAAAATAATTGACTAAATTCTTAGGTCAACCATTCAATTGAGTAATGAAGCTCAAGAAAATTATTCAAGCCACATAAATAATTATTTATATCTAGATAATCTGATTTATGGTGGAAATTACAAGGTCAAGCTTAATATCCAGCTAGATCTAGCATAGACATCAAAATCCCAAACTCATTGAAGGTTAATCAAGCATTCAAGAGGAAGAATAATTGGTAAAATCCATTCCATTAAACGAAAATGCATTAAAACTGAATATGTTCAACAATAAAGCTTCATAAAACCAAACTACATCAATCCTTAAACTTAGAAAATTACATGGAAAAGAAGAAGAACATGATAGAAATCTACAAAATACAACAGAAAACTAACAAACTGTGAAGGAAAATGGAAGAAAATGGGAGAAAATGGGAGAATGAAAGCCATTCCTAAGTGGGAAGGCTTCCTCTCCCTCAAACCAAGCTCTGGAAGTCACCTCTATCTGTAGCAGCTGCAAGTCTGAAGTTTGGTGTGAAATCCCTTCTATTCTGACATAAAAGTTGCATTTATAGTGGCTCTCTGCGGCGCCGTCACTGGGCGCTGCTATCCCAGCACCGGGCACTGGCTTAACTTAATTTTCCACTAAGTTCTCAGCCACATGTACTTCAGATATACTCCAACACCAGGCGCTAGGATCCTGGCGCCCAACACTAGGGTTATTTTTTCAGTATTTCTAATTTACTCTTTGTTGCTTTATTTCTTGTCTGGTTTAAGCCCAAATGCCTCTAAACTCTGTAAAACACATAAATGAACCGATTTGGGGTAAAATTATGGAGTTAAAGCACATAAATCTATAATTAACTTTCACCCAAAATAATTCAAAACATTATAAACTAGAGTTTAGCAAAAATCAAGATGCAAAAAGGACTAGAATAGAGGCTAAAATATATGGAAAATTGCATGTTATCAATACCATATATGTGTAGGTTGTAATCTAAGAGAGACACACAAGCTTCTTAGTCGTTTCTCCCCTTCTCCACAGTGAGGAGGGCCACTGACTTCTCCCTATAAGTGTTAGTCATAGTGCGATAGAGCTGCTCAACCCTTCGTACTATCACTAATACATATGATCACATTAGGAGCCAAGCAAGCTTCTTGCATAAGGTGATTAGTCATAGTGTGATAGAGTCATAGACCCTTCATACTACCAATAATCCAATTGTATTCATAGGCCATCTAGACTCTTGTACCATTTGGTCAATCATAGTGCGATAGAGTCATAGACCCTTCGTTTTATCACTAATCCATCCTTGATTAGTTTACCGTATAGGTAACCATCTTTAACACACAAAGAAGTTCATCTCATATAATGGAATTAAAACATTAAATGTAATATGACAAGGAGTTATTCATCCATATTAAGTAATTTATCACTTCATCTTTATTCAAGCCTCGGTTTAGTCACACACCATTCCCTTAACCACTCTAGGACTCTTTTACATTGCACCAACTCTCGCAACTGTGGTCATCCTTACTGATATTAAGATGGCTACATGATTAATTATTTCCATTTACCTCAAATGCACATAAGATGAGTTTAAACAAGGAAATGTGTATATATATACCCAACACGCTTATAAGCCACAATGTAATAAGCCAACCTAATGTCTACCACTCAATAATGTGGGTTTACACACATATAATTTGCTAACATAAAGAGATTTCTCGTACAGGCAAGAGTAGAACATTTCCATACAAGTACATATTTGCTTCTTCAAACATGCAACACAATCACAAAGCATTTATAATGTTCACACTAGTCTCAACAATCAACTATATATGCACAACATATTTATGTTAAAGACTAGAAAGGAAACAAACAAGGTAAGGTAGGAGTTCCCTCACCTCTCCTCCAAGCTAGAAGCTAGCTAATCCTCTTCAAAATATATGGAAGATGCCTCAAATAATCCATCCCTATAAGTTAACTATATAAAAACATATTAAGGTCACAAAATAGGGAACTCTATCACTAATTCTGACCTTTGATCACCTTTTTGGTCATAACTCCTAAACAGCAAGGAATTTTCAATTAGATCTTATTTATTAGAAATTAAACTCAAATACTTTTCCACTGATGTAAAATTTGCTAAACCCGAAGTTTGGACAAGAGAGTTATGATCATTGGAAAATTGACCAAAACTGTCACAATCCACTACCACATGTATGCCTAGGTGGGAACATGCCTACCTAAGCAAGCAAAACACTACCCCACGCTGCCATCCGTATGCCTAGGTAGCCTGGGATACTACATTAATGTGATTTTTGACTTCAAGGTTTTTTCTTCATCTAATTTTTCACCAAAATTAATGATTCTTTCCATGGTTTTGCTCCAGGAATGATTAAGAAACATATGCACACTCAAATCCAAAATAAAATCCAAGAATCAAGACTCAAATCTATCGAAATTTCCTCAAGAATTCTAGTTTTCCACATTTTTCTGTCATACACTCCCAACCTACCATTTTATTGTTTTAATCCATAGTTTCTTCAAATTTCCTATTCCAAATAGTTCAACAAACATCCAAGAAGAGTTCTAGATCATTAATCTAGCTTAGAACTCCCAAGAACACTTATTCTCTTCCCTAATACTTATATACATGAAAATTTGGTAGAAGAGGAATGAGTGGAAAGCTTACCTTGTTTTTCCTCCCTCCGGTGATGGTTGGTCACCGAAGACTCGAACTTTCGCCGGGGGTCAGTGGTCAAAGGCTTTGGTGGAGCTCTTGGCTGAAGGGGATGGAGAGAAGTGAGAGCTAAGGTTTGGAGAAAATGTGGTCTATGTGAGGAGGAGAAGAAATGGCTAAAAAATGTGTGTGTGGGGCTTATATAGTCATCTTATAGAAATTACCATTTTGCCCCTCTTGGTCCAATCCCAATCAAATAAGTAGTGGCAAAATCATAGTTTCTCCAACTCTGGTACACTTCATCATAAACAAGGCACTACACATTTCTAAGCCACATCGTTATCCTTATTTTCCATTTCCATAAGAAAGTGTTCTCTTAAATATTTTTATTTCACCCTAGTCCCACCACAGTCCCATTAAACGTCTGCCTTTTTCTATGGTACACACAGCCCCACATACATCATCCATTTACCACCTCACACATAAAGCCATGCTCCAACCATGGATTTCCTTATTCGAAAACAAAAATTTTCCCTCCACATTCGACTACTTGACTGAAAAACCAATTTCACTAATACCCGAAGACCTCAGATATTACAGGTTATGTTTGAATGAAGGTATGAATAAGGTATCATACAAGGTTAAGGCTACATGAATTTTAATGTCGCCAAAAGACTCTACTGGCTTACTATTACCATCGAGCAAATGTACTAGTATTTTTGGTTTCCAATGGTTTCAAGCTACTAAAATAATCCTTCATTGCACATTAATGGCTTGTAGCCCCTGTATCCACAATCCAATACCTAAGTTGCTTATCTAACTTAGGTGAAGAAGCATTACTAGCAAAGTTCTCCAAGTTTTCAAAATTCACTTGGTCATCCCCTGTAATTTGCTTCCCCTTCAGTAGCTTTGATATTTCCCGTTGAATCATCTCTGCCATCATTGAATTCCAACTAGGTGCTGAATCTTTCCTATCGTCAATACTCATATCTTCAAATGGAGTATTTGCCACATTCGCATAATTTTTACCAGTAGTAGTAACTTTGTCCATTTTTAATTATTTATACCAATTCGGGTACCTGTGAAGTTTGAAACATGTATCCTTCAAATGGCCTATCCCCTTACAGTGCTCGCACACTCAGTCCTCTTTTTTTAATTCCTCTTGCCATTGTTGCTCTTTCCATTATTGTGTTTGTGATGTTCTGACTAACATCACATTATTGTTCTCTAGATTATTGCATTGTGCTGCTAACTCCGTTTGAACCGTCCTTTGCTTCTCCACTTTCAATACCATGGAGTAAGCCTTGTTGATAGAAGGCAATGGATCCAAAACGAGTATCTGGCTTTGTATGGGGTCATAGTTGTCATTTAATCCCATAAGGAATTGAACCTGCTTATTTTGTGACAATATACCATCAATGGTTCCAGAAACATCACATTTACACTTACTCATAGCACCACAGACACACTGAGGTATTAGTTGTAGGATATTAAGCTCCTCCCACAGCCTTTTCAACAGATGCTATTTGTCTCTGGATTTGGTAAATCTGAGGGCCATTCTCTCATCGAATTGTTCTTCAATTCCATCCATAGCTTCCTCACAAAGCTATAGTAAATGAAAGCTTCAGCAATCTCTTTAGACATGGAATTTATCAAGCATGAGGTAATGATTTCATCCGCCCTTTGCCATTTCCCTCGGTCTAGTTCGTTTTTTAGCTCTACAATTCCTCTATTGATGAAAACCAGCTTACTCTTTGCAGCTAGGGCTCTCTTAACCAACTACTCCAAGTTAAATAGTTTGAATCGGTCAAGAGAGCAGTCATGAGCACCATTCTCGGATGATCTATATTATGCATCATCATCGAATCATTGGTGCTGTGAGTAGGAGTGGGCCTGCGTTCGACACTATATCCGTCTGAGTTCTCCATCGTCTTGGTCTAAACCATTGTGTCGAGTAGGGTAGAAAGAACAGTATCAAGTTGGGTAAGAAAGAACACAGTACTTACAACCCATATCGTGAGGCTCTGATACCATGTAAAACAAAATAACTTTACTGAAGTATATTTCAGTATTCAATTAATCGGCCGAATATTACATGAGTATTGTGCTATATATATACATCTGATGGAACTAAGATACTTCACTAGTGAACCTAAAAAATATTTAACTAATTACAACTTGTTACTAATCACCTCTAACTACTGCACAACTGTTACAACTGTCAGACAAAACACAACTAACTAATTACAGCTGTTAGACTAAGTCAGACTAATTAATCACAAGTCAGACTAAATACAGAGCATATATAAATACAAATCAAAATTCCTTCAATAAGAGCTTTAAAATTGCGAATACTGCGAATACGCGTCAGTCCTACTGTGTGAGAGATTTAAATCACATTAAAATCATTGTAATTAATGACAGATACGATGCATCAAATAGTGATTGAGGGAGTCCATATAACACAGAATGATCCTGTAGGACTGACGCGTATACTCAGTATTCGCAATTAATCTGGACGAGGGACTGCATATAACACTAAATGCTCTGGATTAATTATCAGATACTTCGCATTAACATTTAGTCGGCTTCGGTGGGACTTAAGAAATTAAATAATTTTAACACAATCATCTCACCAGTTACCAAGCCCCTTGACTTAAAAACGGAACCCCCACTTGGCCCCAAAAACCAAAAAAAGACAAACGCCCACAATTTCATTATCCAGTCAACAGAAAATTATGGCGACTATCTCCCTCCGACCTCTCTCATATTTATTATCAACATAAAGAAATTCATGCATATGTCTTACAAATGTCTTACAAATATTAAATAATGGAGAGAAAGGGTGCTTCTTCGTTTACTTGTGTTATGTCTCTTGACCAGCAAGCAGTGTCTTCCATACCTCAACGCTACGTTCTTCCATCCTCACAGCGACCAAACCCTGATGTTGAGATCTCCACCAAACTCCCCATTATAGATTTGTCTTCGTTACATCATCAATCTCTTAGACCTCAAACCATCAACAACTTTCGAGTTGCTTGCCAAGAGTTTGGTTTCTTTCAGGTACCATCTGTGCTTTGGTTAATTATATTGTTTATAAATACTAAAGAAAGATAGATACATATACATGGTTCGCGAGGCCCCCACACATTGTAAGGTTCATCGATTAAGTGGGTCTTATCTTACACATTTAATTTCCTCAACTCTAAAAAGTCCCTAGAACATGTATCATTATTAGAATATTTTCGATGACAACTCTTTAATAATGACGTATATATATATATATATATCTACATTCATGTAGCAGTTCCAATATAATCCGTATATGGGTCCCATAAATATGTACGGACCAATTCATGCAAAAAATAGTTTTTTTTATTCTTTTTGAATTTTTAAAACGTAGCTAGATATTGACCTTCTTGATCTTTCTAAAAAACATGCATGCATTCATGCAGCGTCATAATTGTTGCTTCACTTTCTATATTGTAGTTGCCATTAGTGATTCATTACCTAAAAACGATCAAATTAACGTAAACTTATTTTGTTTTGGCAGGTGATTAATCATGGGATTCATCAAACTGTAATGGACGACGTCATTGAAGCTGCAAAAGAGTTCTTCAACCTGCCCAACGAGGAAAAGATGCGTTTATATTCTGACCATGTTCACAAACCCGTAAGGTATGGAACAAGCTTGAACCATGCTAGGGACGAAGTTTACTGCTGAAGAGACTTCATCAAACACTACTCTCATCCTCTCTCTGAATGGATCCATCTGTGGCCTTCAAATCCACCAAGTTACAGGTAAGTGTATATATATATATATATACACTCATAAAACAAACATTATAATTAATTATATATTTTCAAGATGAAACCAAGTTCAACGTAATGGACAGAAAGCTGGGTCCAGCACCAAAGCTTGTGGATGACCAGCACCCTAAGACCTATAAAGAGTTCAGCTTTAGAGAGTTTCTTGACTTCATCTCTAACAATGACATATCAAAGGGAAGGTTTATTGACACTCTAAAGGTGAAGAAGCCATAGAAGATGAGAAATTCTTAGGTATACTCTTTATACTGTCACATGGTTTATTCATATTGACATATTGTACAACCATCACGAAGTGCATGCATGATGTATACCTAAGAATTTATCATACAAAATGTGGGTTAGTTTTTCTAACTGAAATAAATGTCTAGTTAAAAGGATGTGTGCGTCACTGTGCGCCTGTGCGAGTGTTTTCCCACTCCTTTTTTTTTTTTTTTTAACTCTTAGATTTTTCGTCTGTTAGAGTAAAGCTCCGGTGGCTTTAGTTCAGTACCAAACTACTTGATATATATATGTAATTGGAAAAATTATATAAAGCAAAAAGTGTGGTATTGTGTCGTTTTCACCAATCCTTTGTATGCATGTGTTTATTTTTTCTTTCTTTCTCTCTTTTGCTAAATTTATACCAATCAAAGTGGGTAGAATTACAAGAAAATAATATCGAAACAAGTTTCCGACAAAAAAACAAAAAGAAGAAGGAAAGTTCACACTTTTAATTTGAGAAAGTCTAGAAGGGAAGATAAATTTTCTTAAATCGAACTATCCTATAATAAATGTGAAGGAAATGATATTGACCGACTTCTTATTTCAGCTAAAAGACCCCATTAGATCGATAAGTTGTTTTGTTTAGCTCGAATTCTGAAAATATTGGCATTAATATCTTTTACCTAATTTTTGCATACATTTTATATAAATTCTTGAATTCTAATTCGACTGATTAAATTTTTACACTTTTTCCTCTTTTATCAATTTCTTAATTTCAGAATATATGCATTCGAGTATCTCGGTAAAAAGAAATCATATTAGATTATCCTGACTGATCAATGAGCATCCATAAGAGAAATTCAATGCGATGCGAATGGAAATTTCCAATACCTCTTCAATTATAAATGATTACAAATACATAAAGGCTCAATTTCATCGTATTGTAGAAGAGAGAAATCAATAAAATCAAAAAGAAGAAAGAAAAGGATCTGAAAAGCTTTAGATACTCACAGATTGTTTCACACAAGATCGTGAATTGATTTTAGAGTTAGCTTCTCAACAACGTGTGTGCCCCACGCGCGCTGCTCCCAGATACAGAACCGATACAAGAGGCAAGTTTTGCTAATATGTTACACGGAACGCTGAATAACGACATGTGATACTCATGAAACGGCTCATATTTAGTTACTTTTGGACGACATCCAATAATATAATGCCACGTTTATGAATGATACGGTTGTTGCATACGTGGCTATTCGGGCCCGGATGGGAATAAAACTTCGCTAAACTAAATATACGTACCACGTGACACCTCGTGAAGCCATATGACACGTGGCAGTGTCTGGAGAACGAAATGTTGCATGATTATGTGTACAGAAAATAAGAGAAAATTTGTGGTAATAGTTTTCGGTGCAAATGTTTTTGTTAAGAAAATTAAAAATGGTTTTTTGATCATTTATTAGTCTTAGAAAAACAACTGCTGCATTAAAAATTAGTTTTGAAAGGATAAGATACGATTCAAAGTTAATTAAGTTGCAAGGTAATTTTATCTAATGGGTCCTTATCATAACTCATGACACACTAATTGACATAGACTTCATCAACAATATTGTAATACTGAAGCTCTACTTATATCCACAATAATTATAATTGGAATTGCGGTAGAAAGAGAGAACTCATATAAACAAGACTAATTATTGAGTGATAGCACCTCACAATCATTTGGCCAATTAATATGAAGTATGAACTTTATCACTGGATTTAATTTGAGAGAACTCTTTATATTTTCGTTATTAAATTTTTTAATAAAATTATTACATATATTCTTTGAAAGATCTAATCAGATAATATTAAGATGGAAGAACTATATACATTTATTTTTTAAGTAAAGAAATGTAATAATGAACATATACAAATAGCTCTTAAATTTTATCTTTATACAAACATACCATGTACAAGGATCAACATTAATAACAAAGTGTATGTGTTTCTTTTCAGCAAGTATGGCAACAATACGCTGTGGAGGGGAAGAAAGCTTTCCCACTCCTCTTACAGTCTTTGGACTTGAATTAATCAAAAACCTTGAGTCATAGACAAATTTTTTTATTTCCTGAAAGTGTATAAGTGACGCATTAGTTTTTATATTTTATATATTATACTTAGGTATATATATATATATTGAAAAAGTGTAATATATACTTACATATTAAATATATCACATTTTTTTATCTTTAATATATATATATATATATATTTGTTTAAAATAAATTTAATTAAAGATAAAAAATTTAAATAAAAATTATTCACAATGAAACTATTTTGAGGATTTAGGTTATAAATAAAATAAAAGGATATAATGGATATTGAGATAAAATAATAAGAGTAAAACAGAAAGAAAAGTATAGAAGCTATAAGATACAAAAAGTAACATTTCAAAATAAGTTATAAGTTATTAAAATAAGTTCATTCACCAAACATTTTTAACAAGCTTATAAATTAGTCAAATAAGCTGTAAACTAGTCAAATAAACTATAAGCTCATTTTTTTGCCATGGCAAACACCATTAATCTCTGAATTTAGAAATCTATGTCTGTCATCTGTATCTTGTTCTCCGTTATCCAATGATGTAACCTTATAAAATTTGACAATAATAAATCATAGAAAACTAATATAGATTATAAAGTGGATTGACTTTCTGATTAATAATGTCACAATAATAAGATGGATTCTAACTTATAAAATTTGACACAGTTTGAGTATAAATCATAGAAAACTAATGTAGATTATTAAGTTTTGGAATAAATATCACACTTTAGATCCCCAACAATAGATATTCCGGCAGAGATACCCCATGGATTTGGTCAAAGTTCCCGTGAAAGAAAAAAAAAATGTAGATCTCTTTCACTTTTAATTTATTGATATATAAAATTCAGATTTTTCTTAACAGATTCAACAACACACAAATACACCATGTCATTTCTTGGTTCCCCTTTACCCTTCATGCTTATATATTTTCACCATGTTAATAGATGCTTATGCATAATGTGCGCTTATGCAGTGTCTATTGTATTAAACTCGGTGAAAGAGATTAAGAAAAAATATCATACCAACAGTAGTCAAAATTACTGCATCAACAACTTCAAGAATTTAATAGCTATACAACTAAATTCACTCTTCATTATATTAAAATGAACTCCCTTTTTCTAATGCGCCAAAAACTTGCGGAGGATATAACGTGAAATGGTTTCAATCTAACTTAATGGTTGATACATCAAAAGCAAAACATACATTTTTTGAAAGATTGTTTTACAAACTGGAAAAAAATTAATTTTATATATGGAATTTATTGAAAGCCAAAATTTCAGAAATTTATAAATTCAATACAGTAAAAAGAATAATATGGCAAATAAGAGCCCTTCAATAAAGGGGAGATACCTAGTGTTTCTCTTAAAGATAGAAAATATGGCAAAGTTAACAGAAGAAAGATACCATCGTGAAAAATATTTGACGTTAAATCTATTTGAGAAAATTGCACTTTACTCTCTCAAATTTTTTTCTATGTGCAAAAAATTTCTCTAAAGTTTCAAATTTAGTAAAAGACCTCTTTTAACTTTCATTTCGTACAGAAATTCCTCTCCCGTTAGTTGACCGTCAGTTTAACACTGACATAGACTAATGTACAATATCACCAGTAATATTTACACCTCACATGCCATGTCATCTTTCTGTCATGTCATTCCTTTGATTGGTCTACTCTGCTTGAACCTCAAATTCTTCTACGCTGCATCCTCAGCACCTGCTTCTTTGGATGAGTTGTTGGTCAAATTGTCTAGAAGGAAGCTAGGCCTAGCACCGAGGGCGATCAAAGAAGCCATAGCTCCAACGAGCAATTGAGAGAATGATTGACAGTCAGAGTCAGGATAATTGTCGGAGAAGAAGCTAGAGACGAGGGTCATGGGGCCAGGGCTTGCATCGGAGAAGGCCTCCATAGAAGGCCATGGTGGAAGAGCTATCGGGGATGCAATGGCAGCGCTGTCACAGATTCATCATTCTTCATCGCCATTGGTAGATGACAAATGCTCTTTGCCTTCTCTATTTGGTAATTGAAAGTGCTCTCTTGTCCTGCTTTCTTCTTTAATAGCTCAAAATTGAAAGTGGACCCAAAATTGCTAGGGAGGCTTCCAGTGAACTTGTTTTGTTAATGAAGATCACGTCTAGATCCTTCTAGTTGTCGCTTCAAGCACTTCGTTTGGAAACTCGCCGACGAGCTTGTTGTTGCTGAGATCGAGAGCAGCATTGAAGAGGAAAGGAAGAGAAGCAATGGAGGGGAAAACCCATATTTCACATTCGTTGTATTCCATGTATTGTTCGAATTCCAAGGAGAAAAAGAAGAAGAAGGGGCAAGGTCAAAATCAGGGTCAAGAGGCGAAATAGTATCATCTGATGTTGTTTTGGGAGCTACCGGAGTACATGAAGGACAACAAATATATCCTCCATTATTACAGAGCCAATTGAGTACATCCTCCTTTCAAGTTTGTACTGGCAGAAAGAATTTGGGGTTCAAGCAGAGTAGACGACCAATCAGAAGGATGGAGTGGCAAAAAGATGACATGACATGTGAAGTGTAAAAATTACTAATGACATGACATGAGTACTAGTATATGTTAGCGTTGAACTGACAGTCAACTAATGATCAACTAATGAGAGGGGGTTTTCTGCAAAAAATGAAAGCTAAGGAGGGTATTTTGCTGAGTTTGAAACTTCAAGAAATTTTTTGCACATAGAAAAAAATTTAGAGGGTAAAGTGCAATTTTTCAATATATTCCCAGTCATATTCTTTCCCAAAAACATCATAAAAATTCCAGATTCAATCTCCTTTGGCCTTATACCTGACTAAATCGTACATATCAGTTACTAACACATAAAATTGTAAATAAAATACATGCATGTCATATTTAACAAAAAAAAATTGGTTAAGTTGAATTGGCACAAAAGTTCAAAATTACTAATAATGAAGTTCATCTCTGGCATAGAAGTAACACGACTACCTTATGTAAACAATAACTAATTGTTATGTAACTTCTTCAGCAGTTCAGTTCCTTCAAGTTGGACAGAGTACAGTGTTAGCATGAAGAAAAGCATGAAATACAATAAAAAAATATCTTTAAAGAAGATCTAGGAATATTAAAAATGTAGAATATATTGAGGTTAATTACAAAGAATATTTATATAATTCAACAACTTTGTTCAATCGTTAGGCAAAAAAGTTACCAATTCTTTGGATCTAACCATGTGACAGTAGTGGTATATTATTACCATCCAGCTTAAATTTTGCATTTGAAATTTTGTTTTCATTAATAGTCAGCACAACTGTATTACAAAACGGATGCAAACCTTCTATTTTGAGGGTCTCGTAATAAAAAATATATAATGGCAACTATAAATTTGATTAATTTGCAGAATATAATATCCGACGTGGACGTGAGAGAGCTTGTACTGAGTACATTGGATTGCGTTCGATATACACGAAAAAATTTTAATAAAAAAGAAAGAAAGATGGAAAGAAAAAAAATATATGTTTAATATAAAATAGACAAGAATAAAAAAAGTACTATTTTTTTGTATGTATTTTTTTAAAAAAAGTAAATGAATATGTGGGATAATTTTACTAAATTATCCTTGATATAAAATTATTTTATCATAATAAAAAAGAAACAGAAACAGATAAGTTCTAGGGAGCTGAACGAGCTCCCTTTATTTTATATTTGATAATAATATAAAATATATTTATATTTAATAAAAAAATAAAAGCTTAATTTTATATTTAATAAAATATCATTTTAAAATTATAAAATATTTATATATAAACAAATATAAATCAGTCGAGGTATATTTCAATTTAAAAAAGAAGTGTTAATTTTTTAAACAAAAGGTGAATTGCATTAATTTATATATATATAAATATTTTTTAATTTTAGATTGATATTTTACTAAATATAAAATTCAGTATAATGAGCAACAAAGCAATTTCAGTATAATGAGCGCTCGCACCAGCGACTCTCCCTAGGGCTAAAATCGCTCTCATGTTGAGCCACAATAATGCAAATCGCACTCACGTTCTCTCTCTCTTCCCTTGATCTCTCTCACTTTCTGATACTTTCTCGGGTCTGCCCTCTCACCATCTTTGTTTCAGGTCATCTCTCTCCCTCCATCTCGGTCTCTCTTCTTCTCACTCTCATCTCTCTCTGGTTGTGCATCTTGGATGCTCTGGTTGAGCTGTTCTACGGCACAAAACAAGGGAGAGAAGCCCCTCGTTCAGCCCTCTCGTCTCAGCAGCAAAACAGAGTTAAAGGCGTCACTTTTATCTCTCTATCTCAGGCTCCGTCTCCGCTCTCTCTCGGCTCACTATCTGTCCCTTCTCTTTCAGCGAAGCACATAGACAAAAGACCAACGAATCTCAGCAGGGCAAATTCGGCATCAACTGCATCAGTTTCCGTTTTCCTTTCCTTTATTCAACTTACTTCCTCATTTAGAATTTGTCATGATCACTCACTCATTATTTATAGCATGCCCAACCAGAAATAACATTTGGCAGCATCTTCAAACTGTAATGACAGTAATCGATCTAGGCTCCAATTCACTTATCAACTCAGTTGTTTCTCTCTCGCAGCCAACAATCTCGTAGCTTTCTCACCTAAGGTCCAAATAAATGGATCTAGTTTACTTCTTTTATCTCTTAATCTGAAGTTCTAGCCTATAGTTTCACCTTTAATCTTCCTCCTTAGTTACCCATCCAGAAAGCATACCTCTAATTTCATATTTTTAACTTAAAAGTTGACACATTCATATAAGAATCCCTCATTGAATTTGGATGACCACATATTTCCAAGATACATTTCAATTACATAATCTCTAACATGAAGAAGAGAACAAACAAGAGAAGGGTCCAATACATATCAAATTATAACAGGAAATTATGCAGAAAAATTCAATGCTTTCCTCGGTTTCAACCTCATATTCCTTTGTTATTTTATTTGACTGAGAGCAGAAAATTAATACCAACTCTCAATTAAGTTAAACGAAAATTAATCATACGCTCAAAAACAAAACATGAACAATGTTTAATTCGCAGAAGGAGAATACCCAATTTAATAGATATTTTGAAAATTAAGGGGAATTTAAAACAATTAGTTTCCATCCAACACCTGCTGAAAAAAAATCCGTGCCATTAAAATGGAAAATGAAAAACTGTTTTCCATCCGTCCACTGTAGCTTCAGTCTACCAAACGCATGAAAGGAAAAAAACACACTGCAATTCCATCTAGCTTCATCCGGAATACGGATTTCCTCTAGTACTCCAGGAGGAAGCGTATACCCGTTAGATGTAATGATCCAACAGGCAAAAAAAATAGGTAAATTTTTTTTTCAGAACACTTTGCCTCTCAGCTGGAGGAACTTGGAGACAATAGCCCCTGAAGTGAATCCAGGTCCGTGGAGGCATACCAAACATGCTCTAAGACCAGCGTAGACATGAGAGAGAGAGAATATCAAAGCGTAAGTTTCAAAATCGCGAATACTGAGTATATGCGTCAGTCCTACTGTGTGAGAGATTCAAATCACATTAAAATCATTGTAATTACTGACAGATACGATGTATCAAATAGTGATTGAGGGAGTCCATACTCCATATAACACTGAATGATCCTGTAGGACTGACGCGTATACTCAGTATTCGCAATTAATCTGGACGAGGGACTGCATATAACACTAAATGCTCTGCATTAATCGTCAGATACTTCGCATTAACATTGAGTCGGCTTCGGTGGGACTTAAGAAATTAAATAATTTTAACACTCAGTCATCTTACCAGTTACCAATCCCCTTGACTTAAAAACGAAACCCCCACTTGGCCCCAAAAACTAAAAATAGACAAACGCCCACAATTTCATCATCCACTCAACAGAAAATTATGGCGTCTACTACACGTGCTATGTACATCTACGTCTAACTTCGGACAAATTCAACCTGCAATATTATATTGCCATCAATTCAACCGTATTATTTCTTCCGTCACTCCTGACCTTTTTCTTCCCATAACTGTTGTGTTAAGTCATCCACCACTAGCCTACCACTATCTTCAACCTCTCTCTCATATTTATTATATATCAACATAAAGAAATTCATGCATATGTATTAAAATTTAAAAATACCTTACAAATATTCAATATACATTGTAACTGTACAAATAAAAGATTTATGAACGGAGAGAATCACACTGATATAGATACATCAACGAACTTATAAATAGAGTTCAAAGCTTGAATGATCATTCACAAACCTTAGATATAGAAGACGAATTAATAATGGAGAGAGAGGGAAAAGGTGCTACTTCGTTTACTTGTGTTATGTCTCTTGATCAGCAAGCAGTATCTTCCATACCTCCACGCTACGTTCTTCCATCGTCACAGCGACCAAACCCTGACGTTGAGATCTCCACCAAACTCCCCATTATGGACTTGTCTTCGTTGCATCATCAATCTCTTAGACCTCAAACCATCAACAACTTTCGAGTTGTTTGTCAAGAGTTTGGTTTCTTTCAGGTACCATCTGTGCTTTGGTTAATTATATTATTTATAAATATTAAAGAAAGATAGACATATATACAAGGTTCGCGAGGCCCCCACACACCGCCGTGAGGTTCATCGATTAAGTGGGTCTTACCTTACACATTTAATTTCCTCAACTCTAAGTCCCTATAACTTATAAATTGTAGCATTATAAGAATATTTTCGATGACAATTCTTTAATTATGACATATATATCTACAAGCATGTAGCAGTTCCAATATAATCCGTACATGGGTCCCATAAATATGTACGGACCAATTCATGCAAAAACTTTTTTTTTATTCTTTTTGAATTGTTAAAACGTAGCTAGCTATTGGCCTTCTTGATCTTTCTAAAAACATGCATGTATGCATGCAGCGTCATAATTGTTGATTCACTTTCTATATTGTAGTTGCCATTCGTGAGTCATTACCTAAAAACGATCAAATTAACGTAAACTTATTTTGCTTTGGCAGGTGATTAATCATGGCATTCATCAAACTGTAATGGACGACGCCATCGAAGCTGCAAAAGAGTTCTTCAACCTGCCCAATGAGGAAAAAATGCGTTTATATTCTGACGATGTTCACAAACCCGTAAGGTATGGAACAAGCTTGAACCATGCTAGGGATGAAGTTTACTGCTGGAGAGACTTCATCAAACACTACTCTCATCCTCTCTCTGAATGGATCCATCTGTGGCCTTCAAATCCACCAAGTTACAGGTAAGTATATATGTAATCATAAAACAAACATTATAATTAATTGTATATTTTCAAGCCGAAACCAAGTTCAACGTAATTGACCTAATCACGATCATCATCATATATATAAATCCTTCCTAAAATATACACACGCGTGCATAATGTAGGTGATCTTTGGATTTCTTCTCTAATATAATATTTTATTTTTGTTACTCTTAAATGTAAGGTGTAATCTTCTTTCCACCTAAAGTTGTTTTATATGTATACATATTTGATTTATGATATCCTCGTCATATATATGTTACATTTCTATGTAACATAATACAGAAATAGCTAAATATTTGAAATATGTATACGTAAACCTATAAATCAAAGTGTAATATTCTTACCAATCAATATTTATTGATTGATCTATATATAAAAATATTGCTGACCACCTAATGTATGTCATTGTATATCATAAAGCTCCTCAAGATATGTCATTGTACATGATATATATGTCAACAGGGAGAAAATGGGAAACTATGCCAAGGCTACACAAGTGCTACAAAAGCAAATCATGGAAATAATTATTGAAAGCCTAGGGTTAAACCCTGGTTACTTAGAAGAAGAAATCAATCAAGGCTCTGGACTCCTAGCCATAAATTGCTACCCTGCTTGCCCCGAACCTGAACCCACCTTAGGGATCCTGCCCCACTCAGATTACGGGTCTCTTATGATCCTGCTACAGACCCGACTCGGGCTCGAAATCAAGGACAATAGGGACAATTGGGTTAAGGTTCCATACGTTGAAGGAGCATTGGTGGTGCAAATAGGAGATCAAATGGAAATACTGAGTAATAGAGTGTGCAAGAGTGTGATTCATAGAGCAACTGTGAATGTGGAAGACAAGAGATTCTCCATAGCCAGTCTTCACAGCTTTGGAATGGACAGAAAGCTGGGTCCAACACCAAAGCTTGTGAATGACCGGCACCCTAAGATCTATAAAGAGTTCAGCTTCAGAGAGTTTCTTGACTTCATATCTAACAATGACATTTCAAAGGGAAGGTTTATTGACACTCTAAAGGTGAAGAAGCGGTAGAAGATGAGAAATTCTTAGGTATCCTGTTAGAATTAAATTCAAACTTTGCAACCTTAGAAGATAGAAGTCAAATCAGACTCTACTACCTTGAAAGTTAGAATTCGAATCAGATTTTACTACTTTGGAAGCTAGAATTCAAATCGAACTTTACAACCCTGGTTGTTAGAATTCAATTTAGATTAGACAACCTTGGATGACAGAATTCAAATCGAAATTTTCTTCAAATTATAGGCACTTGTTTGATTATTTTATTATATTTTATTGTGTAATCCTTGCCTATAAAAAGGCATGTAGGGGTGTTGTTATTTGTAATCAAATTTGGAGTTAAATCAAAATATATGAGTTCTTCTCTTCCTCTCTTCTCTCTCTGTTGTGTGTATGTGAGAAATTTGTGTATTTGATATCAAATTGGTATCATAGCTTGGTTACCTGAGAGCTATTAGCATAAAAATATTGAGTGTGTGAGGAACAAGAGAGTTCTTACTGTGTCAAATTGTTTTTTGCATATTTTGTGTGTGTGTGTGTGTGAGAGAGAGAGAGAGAGAGATATGGCAATCAATTTCAATATTGTTTGGTCTGGTCCCAAATTAGATGAGAAATTAGATTTTAGTTATTGAGAAATTTTGATGTTTACACATTTAAAAGCTCACAATATTTAGAGCTTTGTAGAATCAGGATTAAAATAAGGAGCTAATGAGGCTGTTCGAAGGAAGGACCAGCTAGCACTTTCACAAATTCATCAAGGTGTAGATTATCAATTTTTGGCAAAATAGCAAATGCCAAAACAGCTAAAGAAGCGTGGGATATCTTGAAGTTGTCATATAAACGAGCTGAAAAGGTCCAGAAATCTAAACTACAGTCCCTACGTAGAGAATACAAAAGGTATGAAATGTCTAGTTCAGAAACTGTAGAACAATATTTTTCATGTGTTATAGATCTCGTCAATAAGATGAAGGTGTATGAGAAGATATTCCTGATAGCAAGGTGGTAGAAAAAATGCTACGCACCATGCCGATGAAGTTTGATCATGTGGTGACTACAATAATTGAGTCCCACGACATAGACGCTATGACAGTAGCAGAGTTGCAGGGAAGCATTGAAAGCCACATGAGCAGAATCCTAGAGCAGACAGAAAAAGTAAATAAAGAAGCCTTAAAGAGTTAGGTGAATCTCAACAACGTTGCTGAGTCAAGTCAAAATGTTGAAAGTAGAGGTCGTGATTTCAATAATAGAGGAAGAGGAAATTACAAAGGTAGAGGTCGAGGAAATTTTAGAGGAAGAGGACGTGTTAACTACAACCAAGGGAGAGACCAAAATTTTAGACCACCTAGTCAAGGAAGAGGCGGAAACAATTTTGGATTTACTAACTGATGAAGAGGAAGAGGTAACAATTATCAAGAAAGAACAAATTTTAATTGTTTCTATTGTGGGAAATTTGGGCATAAAGCTGCAGATTGTAGATTCAAGCATCAGGCAAACATGGCAGAAAATCACTATCAAGAAGTCGGTGAGAATACTGATAACCCACAAAGTTTATTTTTGGCAAGTAATTCATTTTTAGAAGATGAAAATATTTGGTATTTAGATACTGGATGTAGTAATCATATGTGTGGAAAAAAGGAGTTATTTTCTTCTATGGATGAAACGGTAAAATCTATCGTGAAATTTGGTAATAACACAAATATTCCAATTTCGGGAAAAGGCCAAGTTGCTATTAGGTTAAAAGATGGTTCACAAAATTTTATCTCTGATGTTTTCTATGCTCCTGGTCTTCATCTCAATCTATTAAGCATGGGACAACTGTCAGAGAAAGGTTACAACATGCAGATACAACATGGCTACTGCACATTGATTAATGGAGATGGGAGATTCATTGCTAAGGTAAAAATGAATCCCAACCGCCTATTTCCCTTAAGGATTCAACATAATAAGTTTCCTTGTTTGAGTTCTATAATTCCAAATGATGATTGGTTGTGGCATATGAGATTTGGTCACTTTCATTTCTCTGGTTTGAATTATTTATCTCGAAAAGAATATGTTTCTGGTTTTCCTATTGTGAATATCCCTTGGAGTATATGAGACGTGTCAAATGGGAAAGAAGCACAGAGAATCATTTCCCACCGGAAAGTCTTGGAGGGCGAAAAAGCTACTGGAGATAGTTCATTTAGATCTATGCTTAGTTGAAATACCAACACAAGGTGGTAGCAGGTACTTTATTACTTTCATAGATGATTTTAGTAGAAAGACTTGGGTATATTTCCTGAAGCAGAAATCAGAAGCTTGTGATGCCTTTAAAACATTCAAGGCATTTGTAGAAAAGCAAAGTGGTTGCAGAATCAAAGCACTCAGAATAGACAGAGGCCGAGAATACCTTCCCTGTACAGATTTCTTTGAGCAACATGGAATTCAACATCAACTTACAACTAGATACACACCTTAACAAAATGGAGTAGCAGAAAGGAAGAACAGGACAATCATGGATATGGTACGATGCATGCTGAAAGCCAAACAATTGCCTAAAGAATTTTGGGCGGAAGCCGTTGCCACTGCTGTTTATATTTTAAACAGGTGTCGTACAAAGAGTGTTCGTGATAAGACACCTGAAGAAACGTGGAGTGGAAGAAGACCTTTAATCCGGCATCTCAGAGTTTTTGGGTGTATAGCATATGCACACGTACCAAATCAACTCAGGAAGAAATTAGATGACAAAAGT
Source organism: Biancaea sappan (assembly GCA_037074585.1). NCBI lineage: Eukaryota > Viridiplantae > Streptophyta > Magnoliopsida > Fabales > Fabaceae > Biancaea > Biancaea sappan. The sequence goes on from CM073495.1 coordinate 27,421,183, forward strand.
GAAAAGTGTATTTTCATCGGCTACTCCACAAACTCAAAAGCATATAAACTTTACAACCCAGAGACAAAAAAAGTGATTATCAGTCGTGACGTGACGTTTAATGAAGAAGAAATGTGGGATTGATCTTTGAAATCCCAGAGGGAAGTGGTAATGATTCCAGACAATTATGAAGAAGAAAATGGACATGGAGTTCCATCACCTAATGAGGCAGAAACATCCAACAGGCCACAAAGGAACTGCAGATTAGCAGCTAGATTGGAGGACTATGTTGTGGGTAACAATAATGATACTTCTGATGAAGAAATTATCAATTTTGCTTTGTTTGCAGATTGTGAACCTATGACCTTTGAAGAAGCCTTAAACAATGAGAATTGGAAAAAGGCAATGGAGGATGAGATTCATACGATGAAGAAGAATGAAACGTGGGAGTTAATAGATTTGCCAGCAGATAAGAGACCAATTGGAGTAAAGTGGGTGTATAAAATAAAGTATAAGCCCAATGATGAGATTGATCGTTTTAAAGCAAGGTTAGTAGCTAAAGGATACAAGAAAAAACCAGGTATTGATTATTTTGAGATATTTGCTCCTGTTGCGAGATTAGACACGATCTGCATGATTATTTCTCTCTCAGCTCAAAATAATTGGAAAATATATCAAATGGATGTTATGTCTGCATTTCTTAATGGTACTTTGGAAGAAGAAGTATATGTTAAACAACCTGCAGGATATGTGATCAGTGGAAAAGAAGATAAAGTTTATAGATTGAAGAAAGTATTGTATGGGTTGAAACAAGCACCAAGAGTATGGTACAAGAAGATTGATTCCTACTTCATTCAGCGTGGTTTTGAAAGATGTCCATTTAAGCACACTTTATATATTAAATTTGTTGAACCTGAAGATATTCTTATTGTGTGTCTTTATGTCGATGATCTAATTTTCACTGGCAATAATTTAAAGATGATTGCAGAATTCAGGGAGGCTATGATAAGGTGCTTTGAAATGACAGATTTAGGCCTAATGTCCTATTTTCTAGGCATTGAGGTCATTCAGCAGAATGATGGAATCTTCATTTCTCAGAAGAAATATGCTAGTGATATTTTAAAGAAATTTAAGATGGAAAATTCAAAGCCGATTACTACACCAGTTGAGGAAAAATTGAAGCTAACAAGAGAAAATGATGACAAAAGGGTAGGTTCAACCCATTATAAAAGTTTGATTAGAAGTCTGAGATATTTGACTGCAACTAGACCAGATATTGTGTTTGGAGTAGGATTGCTAAGCAGATTTATGGAAGAACCAAATGTTTGTCATTTACAAGGAGCAAAAAGAATTCTTAGATATATCAAAGGTACTTTGACTGATGGAATTTTTTATACTAATAATAATGATGTGAAGCTTGTTGGATATACAGATAGTGATTGGGCCGAAGATTTAGAGACAAGAAAAAGCACATCAGGGTATGTATTTCATCTGGGTACTGGTGCAATATCATGGTCATTAAAGAAACAACCAGTTGTTGTGCTCTCTACAGGTGAAGCAGAATATATAGCAACAGCCGGTTGTGCTACAAAAGCGATATGGCTGAAAAGAATTTTAGAAGTGATGCACCAGAAGCAGAATACTCCTACAGAAATTTTTTGTGACAACAAATCTACTATCGCATTATGTAAAAATCCAGTTTTTCATGGGCGGTCAAAGCATATTGATATTCGATACCAAAAAATTCGACAGTTAGTAGCTGAGAAAGAATTGGTGATCGAATACTATCCGACTGAAGACCAAACTGCAAATATATTTACCAAGCCATTAAAGATTGAGTTGTTTTACAAGTTGAAGAAATTGCTTGGAATGAAAAGGTTGCAAGCTTGATTTAAGGGAAGCAATGTTATAATTAAATTCAAACTTTGCAACATTAGAAGTTAGAAGTCAAATCAGACTCTACTACCTTGGAAGTTAGAATTCAAATCAGACTCTACTACCTTTGAAGCTAGAATTCAAATCAAACTTTACAACCATAGATATTAGAATTCAATTCAGATTTGACAACTTTAGATGACGAAATTCAAATCGAAGTTTTCTTCAAATTATAGCCACTTGTTTGATTATTTTATTATATTTTATTGTATAATCCTTGCCTATACAAAGGCATGTAGGGGTGTTGTTATTTGTAATCAAATTTGGAGTTAAATCAAAATATATGAGTTCTTCTCTTCCTCTCTTCTCTCTCTTGTGTTGTGTGTATGTGAGAAATTTGTGTATAGATATCATATCCTCTTTATACTGTCACATGGTTTATTCATATTGACATATTGTACAACTATCACGAAGTGCATGCATGATGGATACCTAAGAATTTATCATGCAAAATGTGGGTTAGTTTTTATGAGTGAAATAAATGTCTAGCTAAAAGGATGTGTGCGTCACTGTGAGTCTGTGCGAGTGTTTTCCCACTCTTTTTTTTTTTTTCACTCTTAGATTTTTGGTCTGTTAGAGTAAAGCTCCGGTGGCTTTAGTTCAGTACCAAACTACTTGATATATATGTAATTGGAATAATTAAATAAAGCAAAAAATGTGGTATTGTGTCGTTTTCACCAATCCTTTGTGTGCATATGTTTATTTTTTCTTTCTTTCTCTCTCTTGATAAATTTATACCAATCAAAGTGGGTAGAATTACAAGAAAATAATATCGAAATAAGTTTCAGACAAAAAAAAAAGAAGAAGGAAAGTTCACACTTTTAATTTGAGAAAGTCTAGAAGGGAAGATAGATTTTCTTAGATCGAACTATCCTATACTAAATGTGAAGGAAATGATATTGACCGACTTCCTATTTCAGCAAAAAGACCCCATTAAATCGATAAGTTGTTTTGTTTAGCTCGAATTCTGAAAATATTGAAATTAATATCTGTTACCTAATTTTTGCATACATATTATATAAATTCTTGAATTCTAATTCGACTGATTAAAATTTTACACTTTTTCTTTTTTTTTTATCAATTTCTTAATTTCAGAATATATGCATTCGAGTATCTCGGTAAAAAGAAATCATATTAGATTATCGTGACTGATTTATGAGCATCCATAAGAGAAATTCAATGCGATCCGAATGGAAATTTCCAATACCTCTTCAATAAAATGGAAATTCAATCGCAGTAGAAGAGAGAAATCAATAAAATCAAAAAGAAAAAAGAAAAGGAAGTGAAAAGCTTAGATACTCACAGATTGTTTCACACAAGATCGTAGAGTTAGCTTCTCAACAACGTGTGTGCCACACGCTCGCTGCTTCTCGACTTCGATTCTCCCTTCTTTCAAATCCAACCATAGATCCCTTCATCCTCCTTCTACCCAGATACAGAACCGACACAAGAGGCGAGTTTTGCTAATATGTTACGCGGAACACTGAATAACGATGTGTGATACTATCCAACGGGTAATATTTAATCAAACAGTTACATAATTTACATATTAATTACTTTAAAGTTGACTTTTGGAGTACATCCAATAGCGTAATGCCACGTTTATGAATGAAAATCGTTATTGCATACGTGGCTGTTCGGCTCGGATGGGAATAGAACTTCTCTAAACTACATATACGCACCACGTGACACCTCGGAAGCCACTTGACACGTGGCAGTTTTTGAAGATGGAAATGTTGATTACGTGTACTGAAAAGAAGAGAAAATTTGTGGTCAATAGTTTTCGGTGCAAATTTTTTTGTTAAGAAAATTAAAAATGGTTATTTGATGACATCATTTATTAGTCTTAGAAAAACAACTGCTGCGTTAAAAATTAGATTTAAAAGGATAAGATACGATTCAAAGTTAATTAAGTTGCAAGGCAATTTTATCTAATGGATTCTTATCGTAACTCATCACACGCCAATTGACATAGACTTCATCAACAAATATTGTGATACTGAAGCTCTACTTATATCCACTATAATTATAATTGGAATTGCGGTAGAAAGAGAGAACTCATATAAACAAGACTAATTATTGAGTCATAACACCTCACAATCATTTGGCCAATTAATATGAAGTATGAACTTTATCACTTGATTTAATTTGAGAGAACTCTTTATATTTTTGTCATTAAATTTTTTAATAAAATTATTACATATATTCTTTGAAAGATCTAATCATAGAATATTAAGATGGAAGAACTATATACATTTATTTTTTAATTAAAGAAATGTAATAATAAACATATATAAATTGCACTTAAATTTTATTTCTATACAAATATACCATGTACAAGGATCAACATTAATAACAAAGTATATGTGTTTCTTATTATTAAGTATGGAGAAGAAAGCTTCCCACTCCTCTTATGGCCTTTGGACTTTAATCAATCAAAAACATGAGTCATCGAATATATATATGAGTAAACAAACTTTTTATTTCTTGAAAGTGTATCAGTGATGCATTAGTTTTTGAGAAATAATTATTGACCATTTTAGTCTCTAAATTTAGAAACCTGAATTCATCATCTTTATCATGTACGTTATTCAATGATGTGACCTTTAACTATTTAAGTGGTAATAACATAGCATTTAAAAATGCAATACAAAAAAATGGAGAGAGAGAGAGAGAGAGGAGTGTACAATGAAGGAAAACGAATCTATTGGAAAATCTAGACAATGGAAATGAAAGAGATCAAAGCCTAGGAAGAGAGGATTCGACAGATGTAACTCTAGAAAAAATCCTGATTGGAGGGAAACAAATTCAATGCAAAGAGAGTGAAGATGGAAGACAAAGATGCAGGAAAAGAAAGATCTGAATGGATTTTAGTAGGAGGAAAGTCAAAGAGAAAACCCCTTTTAAAGGGGAGGAAAATCAGCAAAATAGCAAGGAACTTGGAAGCCTAAAGGGTCAGTACAGAGAATTAGAGGGATCAGAAGAGAGATCTGGAAAATAGATCGTTGATGAAGCTGATGTAACGACTCAGTCTTTTAGTGCTACCAAAAGCCTACCGGAAGGCATTCAACGAACAATCTTAATTAGTGGGATCTAGAAAAGACACAGCCATTGAAACCCATAGTTCAACTAAAGAGACATCCCAAGCATCGAAAAGGCAATGATCGGAAGAGACGCTTAAAAACCTTGGAGAAGTAACTAAAATTATAGCTCAAGACCTCTCGATAACAACAAAAGCCCCTTCAACCTTCTCACCCAGGCCTCATAACCTCCACTCACAATTTTGCAACCTCAGCTTCAAAGAAGCACTCTGGTCAAACCATAAATTGTCAGAGGCAAACCCTAAAAAAAATCTCATTAAAGCCTTCCTTTACCTCAAAAATCATATCTCCCACAAAGCCCACTCCTATCACCCTCACCCCTATTTCTAGACATAAAGATTTTAACCTAGAATACGAAGAAATCCCTAGCCTAACCTTCTCCCCCCCCCTCTTTCGAAAATCACCTAGATTCAAAATGGGAAAAAGCCTCATTCTGAAAGTCCATACACAGATATCATGCACAGAAATCTTAAAATCTAAACTTCTTAGACTATGGAAACTTCGTGTCGACTTTGAAGTCGAACAAATGGGCTATGGCTTCTTCCTGGTGCATAAATTAATTGAAGAAGATAAAGAGCGTCTCATTACAGCAAGACCATAGAAGCTAGGAACTTCGCGAATCTTGGTTTGAACATGGAGTTCGGATTTCTTGGCAGAAGCAGCAGCAAAGGAGTTCTCTCCTGCAATATGGGTCAACATCAACTTCCTTCCAATCGAGTATCACTCCACAGACGTTCTATAAAAAAATTGGTAAACTCCTAGGCAAAACCCTAGCCATTTAGGTAAAAAATTGGAGGCTTAGCGCATCAGGTCCGTGTATGCATTGAGATTAACCTTAGCAAAAATAATGCCAACCAGATTAAAATTAATAATAGATTTTATCAAGTTCGGAATGAGTTTTTTGTATACTTTCTCTGCTTTTCCTGGTATTTTATCTGTTCTTCCTGCTGATTTTGCCAACAAACATTCTCTATCCTCATATGCGGCGAAAATCTTTTCCGGCAAACTAGAAGGAAAGTATAACAGTAAAAAAACTTCAAATTTAAATTTTATTTCATCCTATTCTAAAAATCCTTTAAAATTAGGAGTTTCAACCCAAAATCCTTTAAAAGATAGAAACAATGATTGCAACAAATCTTTTGATCTAGAATTAAATACTGAGCATACTCCCATATCTGAACCCATTAAACACTTTAACAACCAATTATCAACCCAACCACTTAATATCTCTCACTTTCTAATACTTTCTCGTAGTGCTGTCAAAGTAGGCCTGGTACTTTTTAGACGGATTAGAATTTTGAGGGCCCAACCTACTTTTTAACTAAATAAACGGGTCAGTTTGTCAGTTCATTTTTTTAATATGCTTTTTTAGTTTTCTTTTTTTTTTGTTTTTTCATCAATCTAAGCCAATAAAAATATTTAAGGATAATAAAAATAATTTAAAAACATTAAAAGTCTTACAATACAAAATAATTCATCAATATTCTCCAAGATGTAATATTAAAAAAAAAAATTAAAGGTCCATACATTCACTAATTATTCCATACTCATCTTTTAATTAATATTATTATACAAATACATACACATTTATATAATGGCATATATATATATATATATGCATGATAATAAAGTAGGAAAATATTAATATAACAAAAAATGTTAGGTGAGCCAACTCGAGGGTTAGACGAGCCGGGTTAGACCTAAAAAACTCTGTCAAAAATAGGCTTTAATTTTAAAAATTCAACCTATCTAAAAAGTGAATTAACCCATTTTAACACCACTACTTTGTCCATTCTGCCTCCTCACCATCTTTGTTTCAGGTCATCTCTCTCCCTCCATCTCGGTTTTTCTTCTTCTCACTCTCATCTCCCTCTGGTTGTGCATCTCGGATGCTCTGGTTGTGCTGTTCTACGGCACAAAACAGGGGAGAGAAGCCCCTCGTTCAGCCCTCTCGTCTCTCTGGTTTCTCTCTCTCCCTCTCTCAGCAGCAAAACAGAGTTAAAGGCGTCACTTTTATCTCTGTATCTCAGGCTCCGACTCCGCGCTTTCTCTCAGCAGGGCAAATTCGGAATCAACTGCATCAGCTTCCGTTTTCCTTTCCTTTATTCAACTATTACTTCCTCATTTAGAATTTGTCATGATCACTCACTGATTCTTTATAGCATGCACAACCAGAAATAACGTTTGTCAGCATCTTCAAACTGTAATGACAGTAATCTAGGCTCCAATTCAATTATCAACTCAATTGTTTCTCTCTCTCTCAGCCCACAATCTCGGAGCTTTCTCACCTAAGGTCCAAATGGATCTAGTTGACTTCTCTTATGTCTTAATCTGAAGTTAGAGCCTATTGTTTCACCTTTTATCTTGCTCCTTAATTACCCAACCAGAAAGCATATCTCTAATTTCATATTTTTAATTTAATATTCACACATTCATATAAGAATCCCTCATTGAATTTGGATGACCACAGATTTCCAAGATACATTTCAATTACATAATCTCTAACATGAAGAAGAGAACAAACAAGAGAAGGGTCCAATACATATCAAATTATAACAGGAAATTATGCAGAAAATCATTGAGGGATTCAAAGCATAAGCTCCAAAATCGCGAATACTGAGTATATGTGTCAGTCGTACTGTGTGAGAGATTCAAATCACATTAAAATCATTGTAATTAATGACAGATACGATGCATCAAATAGTGATTGAGGGAGTCCATACTCCATATAACACTGAATGATCCAGTAGGACTGACGTGTATACTCAGTATTCGCAATTAATCTGGACGAGGGACTGCATATAACACTAAATGCTCTGCATTGATTGTCAGATACTTCGCATTAACATTGAGTCGGCTTCGGTGGGACTTAAGAAATTAAATAATTTTAACATTCAGTCATCTTACCAGTTACCAAGCCCCTTGACTTAAAAACGAAACCCCACTTGGCCCCAAAAACTAAAAAAAGACAAACGCCCACAATTTCATTATCCACTCAACAGAAAATTATGGCGTCTACTACCCGCCTTATGTACATCTACGTCTAACTTCGTACAAATTCAACCTGCAATATTATATTGCAATCAATTCAACCATATTATTTCTTCCGTCACTCCTGACCTTTTTCTTCCTACAACTGTTGTGTTAAATCATCCACCACTAGACTACCACTATCTTCCTCCAACCTCTCTCCCATATTTATTATATATCAACATAAAGAAATTCATGCATATGTCTTAAAAATGCGTTACAAATATTCAATATACATTGTAACTGTACAAATAAAGAGATTTATGAACGGAGAGAATCATACTGATATAGATACACCACACGAACTTATAAGTAGAGTTCAAAGCTTGACAGATCATTCACAAACCTTGTAGATAGAAGAAGAATTAATAATGGAGAGAGAGGGAAAAGGTGATTCTTTGTTTACTTGTGTTATGTCTCTTGACCAGCAAGCAGTGTCTACCATACCTCAACGCTACGTTCTTCCATCCTCACAGCGACCAAACCCTGATGTTGAGATCTCCACCAAACTCCCCATTATAGACTTGTCTTCGTTGCATCATCAATCTCTTAGACCTCAAACCATCAACAACTTTCGAGTTGCTTGCCAAGAGTTTGGTTTCTTTCAGGTACCATCTGTGCTTTGGTTAATTATATTGTTTATAAATATTAAAGAAAGATAGATATATATACAAGGTTCGCGATGCCCCCACACACTGAGGTTCATCGATTAAGTGGGTCTTACCTTACAAATTTAATTTCCTCAACTCAAAGTCCCTAGAACTTATAACTTGTAGCATTATAAGAATATTTTCGATGACAATTCTTTAATTATGACTTATATATCTACATGCATGTAGCAGTTCCAATATAATCCGTACCTGGGTCCCATAAATATGTACGGACCAATTCATGCAAAAAAACATTTTTTTTTCTTTTTGAATTGTTAAAACGTACCTAGCTATTGGCCTTCTTGATCTTTCTAAAAACATGCATGTATGCATGCAGCGTCATAATTGTTGCTTCACTTTCTATATTGTAGTTGCCATTCGTGAGTCATTACCTAAAAACGATCAAATTAACGTAAACTTATTTTGTTTTGGCAGGTGATTAATCATGGCATTCATCAAACTGTAATGGACGACGCCATCGAAGCTGCAAAAGAGTTCTTCAACCTGCCCAATGAGGAAAAGATGCGTTTATATTCTGACGATGTTCACAAACCCGTAAGGTATGGAACAAGCTTGAACCATGCTAGGGATGAAGTTTACTGCTGGAGAGACTTCATCAAACACTACTCTCATCCTCTCTCTGAATGGATCCATCAGTGGCCTTCAAATCCACCAAGTTACAGGTAAGTATATATATATAATCATAAAACAAACATTATAATTAATTGTATATTTTCAAGCCGAAACCAAGTTCAACGTAATTGACAATCACCATCATCATCATATATATAAATCCTTCCTAAAATATACACACGAGTGCATAATGTAGGTGATCTTGGAATTTCTTCTCTAATATAATATTTTATTTTTGTTACTCTTAAATGTAAGGTAAGGTGTAATCTTCTTTCCACCTAAGGTTGTTTTATATGTATACATCTTTGATTTATGATATCCTCGTCATATATATGTTACATTTCTATGTAACATAATACAGTAAATAGCTAAATCTTTGAAATATGTATACGTAGACCTATAAATCAAAGTGTAATATTCTTATCGATCAATATTAATTTATTGATTGATCTGTGTATAAAATTATTGCTGACCACCTAATGTATGTCATTGTATATCATAAAGCTCCTCAAGATATGTCATTGTACATGATACATATGTCAACAGGGAGAAAATGGGAAACTATGCCAAGGCTACACAAGTGCTACAAAAGCAAATCATGGAAATAATTCTTGAAAGCCTAGGGTTAAACCTTGGTTACTTAGAAGAAGAAATCAATCAAGGCTCTGAACTCCTAGCCATAAATTGCTACCCTGCTTGCCCCGAACCTGAACTCACCTTAGGGATCCTGCCCCACTCGGATTACGGGTCTCTTACAATCCTGCTACAGACCCGACCCGGGCTCGAAATCAAGGACAATAGGGACAATTGGGTTAAGGTTCCATACGTTGAAGGAGCATTGGTGGTGCAAATAGGAGATCAAATGGAAATACTGAGTAATGGACTATGCAAAAGTGTGATTCACAGAGCAACTGTGAATGTGGAAGACAAAAGATTCTCCATAGCCAGTCTTCACAGTTTTGGAATGGACAGAAAGCTGGGTCCAGCACCAATGCTTGTGAATGACCAGCACCCTAAGACCTATAAAGAGTTCAGCTTCAGAGAGTTTCTTGATTTCATCTCTAACAATGACATTTCAAAGGGAAGGTTTATTGACACTCTAAAGGTGAAGAAGCCATAGAAGATGAGAAATTCTTAGGTATCCTCTTTATACTGTCACATGGTTTATTCATATTGACATATTGTACAACCATCACGAAGTGCATGCATAATGTATACCTAAGAATTTATCATACAAAATGTGGGTTAGTTTTTATGAGTGAAATAAATGGGTATCTAAAGGATGTGTGCGTCACTGTGCGTCTGCGCGAGTGTTTTCCCACTCCTTTTTTTTTTTTTCACACTTAGATTTTTGGTCTGTTAGAGTAAAGCTCCGGTGGCTTTAGTTCAGTACCAAACTACTTGATATATATGTAATTGGAATAATTAAATAAAGCTATTGTGTCGTTTTCACCAATCCTTTTTGTGCATGTGTTTATTTTTTCTTTCTTTCTCTTTTTCTAAATTAATACCAATCAAAGTGGGTAGAATTACAAGAAAATAATATCGAAATAAGTTTCAGACAAAAAAAAAGAAGGGCAGTTCACACTTATAATTTGAGAAAGTCTAGAAGGGAAGATAAATTTTTTTAGATCAAACTATCCTATACTAAATGTGAAGGAAATGATATTGACCGACTTCTTATTTCAGCTAAAAGACCCCATTAGATCGATAACTTGTTTTGGTTAGTTCGAATTCAGAAAATTTTGGAATTAATATCTTTTACCTAATTTTTGCATACATATTATATAAATTCCTGAATTATAATTCGACTTATTAAATTTTCACACTTTTTCCTCTTTTATCAATTTCTTAATTTCAGAATATATGCATTCGAGTATCTTGGTATAAAGAAATGATATTAGATTATCGTGACTGATCAATGAGCATCCATAAGAGAAATTCAATGCGATCCGAATGGAAATTTCCAATACCTCTTCAATTATAAACGATTACAAATACATAAAGGCTCAATTTCATCGTAGTAGAAGAGAGAAATCAATAAAATCGAAAAGAAAAAAGAAAAGGAAATGAAAAGCTTTGATACTCACAGATTGTTTCACACAAGATCGTGAATTGATTTTAGAGTTACCTTCTCAACAACGTGTGTGCCACACGCTCGCTGCATCTCGATAATCTGATTTATGGTGGAAATTACAAGGTCAAGCTTAATATCCAGCTAGATCTAGCATAGACATCAAAATCCCAAACTCATTGAAGGTTAATCAAGCATTCAAGAGGAAGAATAATTGGTAAAATCCATTCCATTAAACGAAAATGCATTAAAACTGAATATGTTCAACAATAAAGCTTCATAAAACCAAACTACATCAATCCTTAAACTTAGAAAATTACATGGAAAAGAAGAAGAACATGATAGAAATCTACAAAATACAACAGAAAACTAACAAACTGTGAAGGAAAATGGAAGAAAATGGGAGAAAATGGGAGAATGAAAGCCATTCCTAAGTGGGAAGGCTTCCTCTCCCTCAAACCAAGCTCTGGAAGTCACCTCTATCTGTAGCAGCTGCAAGTCTGAAGTTTGGTGTGAAATCCCTTCTATTCTGACATAAAAGTTGCATTTATAGTGGCTCTCTGCGGCGCCGTCACTGGGCGCTGCTATCCCAGCACCGGGCACTGGCTTAACTTAATTTTCCACTAAGTTCTCAGCCACATGTACTTCAGATATACTCCAACACCAGGCGCTAGGATCCTGGCGCCCAACACTAGGGTTATTTTTTCAGTATTTCTAATTTACTCTTTGTTGCTTTATTTCTTGTCTGGTTTAAGCCCAAATGCCTCTAAACTCTGTAAAACACATAAATGAACCGATTTGGGGTAAAATTATGGAGTTAAAGCACATAAATCTATAATTAACTTTCACCCAAAATAATTCAAAACATTATAAACTAGAGTTTAGCAAAAATCAAGATGCAAAAAGGACTAGAATAGAGGCTAAAATATATGGAAAATTGCATGTTATCAATACCATATATGTGTAGGTTGTAATCTAAGAGAGACACACAAGCTTCTTAGTCGTTTCTCCCCTTCTCCACAGTGAGGAGGGCCACTGACTTCTCCCTATAAGTGTTAGTCATAGTGCGATAGAGCTGCTCAACCCTTCGTACTATCACTAATACATATGATCACATTAGGAGCCAAGCAAGCTTCTTGCATAAGGTGATTAGTCATAGTGTGATAGAGTCATAGACCCTTCATACTACCAATAATCCAATTGTATTCATAGGCCATCTAGACTCTTGTACCATTTGGTCAATCATAGTGCGATAGAGTCATAGACCCTTCGTTTTATCACTAATCCATCCTTGATTAGTTTACCGTATAGGTAACCATCTTTAACACACAAAGAAGTTCATCTCATATAATGGAATTAAAACATTAAATGTAATATGACAAGGAGTTATTCATCCATATTAAGTAATTTATCACTTCATCTTTATTCAAGCCTCGGTTTAGTCACACACCATTCCCTTAACCACTCTAGGACTCTTTTACATTGCACCAACTCTCGCAACTGTGGTCATCCTTACTGATATTAAGATGGCTACATGATTAATTATTTCCATTTACCTCAAATGCACATAAGATGAGTTTAAACAAGGAAATGTGTATATATATACCCAACACGCTTATAAGCCACAATGTAATAAGCCAACCTAATGTCTACCACTCAATAATGTGGGTTTACACACATATAATTTGCTAACATAAAGAGATTTCTCGTACAGGCAAGAGTAGAACATTTCCATACAAGTACATATTTGCTTCTTCAAACATGCAACACAATCACAAAGCATTTATAATGTTCACACTAGTCTCAACAATCAACTATATATGCACAACATATTTATGTTAAAGACTAGAAAGGAAACAAACAAGGTAAGGTAGGAGTTCCCTCACCTCTCCTCCAAGCTAGAAGCTAGCTAATCCTCTTCAAAATATATGGAAGATGCCTCAAATAATCCATCCCTATAAGTTAACTATATAAAAACATATTAAGGTCACAAAATAGGGAACTCTATCACTAATTCTGACCTTTGATCACCTTTTTGGTCATAACTCCTAAACAGCAAGGAATTTTCAATTAGATCTTATTTATTAGAAATTAAACTCAAATACTTTTCCACTGATGTAAAATTTGCTAAACCCGAAGTTTGGACAAGAGAGTTATGATCATTGGAAAATTGACCAAAACTGTCACAATCCACTACCACATGTATGCCTAGGTGGGAACATGCCTACCTAAGCAAGCAAAACACTACCCCACGCTGCCATCCGTATGCCTAGGTAGCCTGGGATACTACATTAATGTGATTTTTGACTTCAAGGTTTTTTCTTCATCTAATTTTTCACCAAAATTAATGATTCTTTCCATGGTTTTGCTCCAGGAATGATTAAGAAACATATGCACACTCAAATCCAAAATAAAATCCAAGAATCAAGACTCAAATCTATCGAAATTTCCTCAAGAATTCTAGTTTTCCACATTTTTCTGTCATACACTCCCAACCTACCATTTTATTGTTTTAATCCATAGTTTCTTCAAATTTCCTATTCCAAATAGTTCAACAAACATCCAAGAAGAGTTCTAGATCATTAATCTAGCTTAGAACTCCCAAGAACACTTATTCTCTTCCCTAATACTTATATACATGAAAATTTGGTAGAAGAGGAATGAGTGGAAAGCTTACCTTGTTTTTCCTCCCTCCGGTGATGGTTGGTCACCGAAGACTCGAACTTTCGCCGGGGGTCAGTGGTCAAAGGCTTTGGTGGAGCTCTTGGCTGAAGGGGATGGAGAGAAGTGAGAGCTAAGGTTTGGAGAAAATGTGGTCTATGTGAGGAGGAGAAGAAATGGCTAAAAAATGTGTGTGTGGGGCTTATATAGTCATCTTATAGAAATTACCATTTTGCCCCTCTTGGTCCAATCCCAATCAAATAAGTAGTGGCAAAATCATAGTTTCTCCAACTCTGGTACACTTCATCATAAACAAGGCACTACACATTTCTAAGCCACATCGTTATCCTTATTTTCCATTTCCATAAGAAAGTGTTCTCTTAAATATTTTTATTTCACCCTAGTCCCACCACAGTCCCATTAAACGTCTGCCTTTTTCTATGGTACACACAGCCCCACATACATCATCCATTTACCACCTCACACATAAAGCCATGCTCCAACCATGGATTTCCTTATTCGAAAACAAAAATTTTCCCTCCACATTCGACTACTTGACTGAAAAACCAATTTCACTAATACCCGAAGACCTCAGATATTACAGGTTATGTTTGAATGAAGGTATGAATAAGGTATCATACAAGGTTAAGGCTACATGAATTTTAATGTCGCCAAAAGACTCTACTGGCTTACTATTACCATCGAGCAAATGTACTAGTATTTTTGGTTTCCAATGGTTTCAAGCTACTAAAATAATCCTTCATTGCACATTAATGGCTTGTAGCCCCTGTATCCACAATCCAATACCTAAGTTGCTTATCTAACTTAGGTGAAGAAGCATTACTAGCAAAGTTCTCCAAGTTTTCAAAATTCACTTGGTCATCCCCTGTAATTTGCTTCCCCTTCAGTAGCTTTGATATTTCCCGTTGAATCATCTCTGCCATCATTGAATTCCAACTAGGTGCTGAATCTTTCCTATCGTCAATACTCATATCTTCAAATGGAGTATTTGCCACATTCGCATAATTTTTACCAGTAGTAGTAACTTTGTCCATTTTTAATTATTTATACCAATTCGGGTACCTGTGAAGTTTGAAACATGTATCCTTCAAATGGCCTATCCCCTTACAGTGCTCGCACACTCAGTCCTCTTTTTTTAATTCCTCTTGCCATTGTTGCTCTTTCCATTATTGTGTTTGTGATGTTCTGACTAACATCACATTATTGTTCTCTAGATTAT
Source organism: Biancaea sappan (assembly GCA_037074585.1). Taxonomy (NCBI): domain Eukaryota; kingdom Viridiplantae; phylum Streptophyta; class Magnoliopsida; order Fabales; family Fabaceae; genus Biancaea; species Biancaea sappan. The sequence goes on from CM073495.1 coordinate 27,436,486, forward strand.
TGCATTGTGCTGCTAACTCCGTTTGAACCGTCCTTTGCTTCTCCACTTTCAATACCATGGAGTAAGCCTTGTTGATAGAAGGCAATGGATCCAAAACGAGTATCTGGCTTTGTATGGGGTCATAGTTGTCATTTAATCCCATAAGGAATTGAACCTGCTTATTTTGTGACAATATACCATCAATGGTTCCAGAAACATCACATTTACACTTACTCATAGCACCACAGACACACTGAGGTATTAGTTGTAGGATATTAAGCTCCTCCCACAGCCTTTTCAACAGATGCTATTTGTCTCTGGATTTGGTAAATCTGAGGGCCATTCTCTCATCGAATTGTTCTTCAATTCCATCCATAGCTTCCTCACAAAGCTATAGTAAATGAAAGCTTCAGCAATCTCTTTAGACATGGAATTTATCAAGCATGAGGTAATGATTTCATCCGCCCTTTGCCATTTCCCTCGGTCTAGTTCGTTTTTTAGCTCTACAATTCCTCTATTGATGAAAACCAGCTTACTCTTTGCAGCTAGGGCTCTCTTAACCAACTACTCCAAGTTAAATAGTTTGAATCGGTCAAGAGAGCAGTCATGAGCACCATTCTCGGATGATCTATATTATGCATCATCATCGAATCATTGGTGCTGTGAGTAGGAGTGGGCCTGCGTTCGACACTATATCCGTCTGAGTTCTCCATCGTCTTGGTCTAAACCATTGTGTCGAGTAGGGTAGAAAGAACAGTATCAAGTTGGGTAAGAAAGAACACAGTACTTACAACCCATATCGTGAGGCTCTGATACCATGTAAAACAAAATAACTTTACTGAAGTATATTTCAGTATTCAATTAATCGGCCGAATATTACATGAGTATTGTGCTATATATATACATCTGATGGAACTAAGATACTTCACTAGTGAACCTAAAAAATATTTAACTAATTACAACTTGTTACTAATCACCTCTAACTACTGCACAACTGTTACAACTGTCAGACAAAACACAACTAACTAATTACAGCTGTTAGACTAAGTCAGACTAATTAATCACAAGTCAGACTAAATACAGAGCATATATAAATACAAATCAAAATTCCTTCAATAAGAGCTTTAAAATTGCGAATACTGCGAATACGCGTCAGTCCTACTGTGTGAGAGATTTAAATCACATTAAAATCATTGTAATTAATGACAGATACGATGCATCAAATAGTGATTGAGGGAGTCCATATAACACAGAATGATCCTGTAGGACTGACGCGTATACTCAGTATTCGCAATTAATCTGGACGAGGGACTGCATATAACACTAAATGCTCTGGATTAATTATCAGATACTTCGCATTAACATTTAGTCGGCTTCGGTGGGACTTAAGAAATTAAATAATTTTAACACAATCATCTCACCAGTTACCAAGCCCCTTGACTTAAAAACGGAACCCCCACTTGGCCCCAAAAACCAAAAAAAGACAAACGCCCACAATTTCATTATCCAGTCAACAGAAAATTATGGCGACTATCTCCCTCCGACCTCTCTCATATTTATTATCAACATAAAGAAATTCATGCATATGTCTTACAAATGTCTTACAAATATTAAATAATGGAGAGAAAGGGTGCTTCTTCGTTTACTTGTGTTATGTCTCTTGACCAGCAAGCAGTGTCTTCCATACCTCAACGCTACGTTCTTCCATCCTCACAGCGACCAAACCCTGATGTTGAGATCTCCACCAAACTCCCCATTATAGATTTGTCTTCGTTACATCATCAATCTCTTAGACCTCAAACCATCAACAACTTTCGAGTTGCTTGCCAAGAGTTTGGTTTCTTTCAGGTACCATCTGTGCTTTGGTTAATTATATTGTTTATAAATACTAAAGAAAGATAGATACATATACATGGTTCGCGAGGCCCCCACACATTGTAAGGTTCATCGATTAAGTGGGTCTTATCTTACACATTTAATTTCCTCAACTCTAAAAAGTCCCTAGAACATGTATCATTATTAGAATATTTTCGATGACAACTCTTTAATAATGACGTATATATATATATATATATCTACATTCATGTAGCAGTTCCAATATAATCCGTATATGGGTCCCATAAATATGTACGGACCAATTCATGCAAAAAATAGTTTTTTTTATTCTTTTTGAATTTTTAAAACGTAGCTAGATATTGACCTTCTTGATCTTTCTAAAAAACATGCATGCATTCATGCAGCGTCATAATTGTTGCTTCACTTTCTATATTGTAGTTGCCATTAGTGATTCATTACCTAAAAACGATCAAATTAACGTAAACTTATTTTGTTTTGGCAGGTGATTAATCATGGGATTCATCAAACTGTAATGGACGACGTCATTGAAGCTGCAAAAGAGTTCTTCAACCTGCCCAACGAGGAAAAGATGCGTTTATATTCTGACCATGTTCACAAACCCGTAAGGTATGGAACAAGCTTGAACCATGCTAGGGACGAAGTTTACTGCTGAAGAGACTTCATCAAACACTACTCTCATCCTCTCTCTGAATGGATCCATCTGTGGCCTTCAAATCCACCAAGTTACAGGTAAGTGTATATATATATATATATACACTCATAAAACAAACATTATAATTAATTATATATTTTCAAGATGAAACCAAGTTCAACGTAATGGACAGAAAGCTGGGTCCAGCACCAAAGCTTGTGGATGACCAGCACCCTAAGACCTATAAAGAGTTCAGCTTTAGAGAGTTTCTTGACTTCATCTCTAACAATGACATATCAAAGGGAAGGTTTATTGACACTCTAAAGGTGAAGAAGCCATAGAAGATGAGAAATTCTTAGGTATACTCTTTATACTGTCACATGGTTTATTCATATTGACATATTGTACAACCATCACGAAGTGCATGCATGATGTATACCTAAGAATTTATCATACAAAATGTGGGTTAGTTTTTCTAACTGAAATAAATGTCTAGTTAAAAGGATGTGTGCGTCACTGTGCGCCTGTGCGAGTGTTTTCCCACTCCTTTTTTTTTTTTTTTTAACTCTTAGATTTTTCGTCTGTTAGAGTAAAGCTCCGGTGGCTTTAGTTCAGTACCAAACTACTTGATATATATATGTAATTGGAAAAATTATATAAAGCAAAAAGTGTGGTATTGTGTCGTTTTCACCAATCCTTTGTATGCATGTGTTTATTTTTTCTTTCTTTCTCTCTTTTGCTAAATTTATACCAATCAAAGTGGGTAGAATTACAAGAAAATAATATCGAAACAAGTTTCCGACAAAAAAACAAAAAGAAGAAGGAAAGTTCACACTTTTAATTTGAGAAAGTCTAGAAGGGAAGATAAATTTTCTTAAATCGAACTATCCTATAATAAATGTGAAGGAAATGATATTGACCGACTTCTTATTTCAGCTAAAAGACCCCATTAGATCGATAAGTTGTTTTGTTTAGCTCGAATTCTGAAAATATTGGCATTAATATCTTTTACCTAATTTTTGCATACATTTTATATAAATTCTTGAATTCTAATTCGACTGATTAAATTTTTACACTTTTTCCTCTTTTATCAATTTCTTAATTTCAGAATATATGCATTCGAGTATCTCGGTAAAAAGAAATCATATTAGATTATCCTGACTGATCAATGAGCATCCATAAGAGAAATTCAATGCGATGCGAATGGAAATTTCCAATACCTCTTCAATTATAAATGATTACAAATACATAAAGGCTCAATTTCATCGTATTGTAGAAGAGAGAAATCAATAAAATCAAAAAGAAGAAAGAAAAGGATCTGAAAAGCTTTAGATACTCACAGATTGTTTCACACAAGATCGTGAATTGATTTTAGAGTTAGCTTCTCAACAACGTGTGTGCCCCACGCGCGCTGCTCCCAGATACAGAACCGATACAAGAGGCAAGTTTTGCTAATATGTTACACGGAACGCTGAATAACGACATGTGATACTCATGAAACGGCTCATATTTAGTTACTTTTGGACGACATCCAATAATATAATGCCACGTTTATGAATGATACGGTTGTTGCATACGTGGCTATTCGGGCCCGGATGGGAATAAAACTTCGCTAAACTAAATATACGTACCACGTGACACCTCGTGAAGCCATATGACACGTGGCAGTGTCTGGAGAACGAAATGTTGCATGATTATGTGTACAGAAAATAAGAGAAAATTTGTGGTAATAGTTTTCGGTGCAAATGTTTTTGTTAAGAAAATTAAAAATGGTTTTTTGATCATTTATTAGTCTTAGAAAAACAACTGCTGCATTAAAAATTAGTTTTGAAAGGATAAGATACGATTCAAAGTTAATTAAGTTGCAAGGTAATTTTATCTAATGGGTCCTTATCATAACTCATGACACACTAATTGACATAGACTTCATCAACAATATTGTAATACTGAAGCTCTACTTATATCCACAATAATTATAATTGGAATTGCGGTAGAAAGAGAGAACTCATATAAACAAGACTAATTATTGAGTGATAGCACCTCACAATCATTTGGCCAATTAATATGAAGTATGAACTTTATCACTGGATTTAATTTGAGAGAACTCTTTATATTTTCGTTATTAAATTTTTTAATAAAATTATTACATATATTCTTTGAAAGATCTAATCAGATAATATTAAGATGGAAGAACTATATACATTTATTTTTTAAGTAAAGAAATGTAATAATGAACATATACAAATAGCTCTTAAATTTTATCTTTATACAAACATACCATGTACAAGGATCAACATTAATAACAAAGTGTATGTGTTTCTTTTCAGCAAGTATGGCAACAATACGCTGTGGAGGGGAAGAAAGCTTTCCCACTCCTCTTACAGTCTTTGGACTTGAATTAATCAAAAACCTTGAGTCATAGACAAATTTTTTTATTTCCTGAAAGTGTATAAGTGACGCATTAGTTTTTATATTTTATATATTATACTTAGGTATATATATATATATTGAAAAAGTGTAATATATACTTACATATTAAATATATCACATTTTTTTATCTTTAATATATATATATATATATATTTGTTTAAAATAAATTTAATTAAAGATAAAAAATTTAAATAAAAATTATTCACAATGAAACTATTTTGAGGATTTAGGTTATAAATAAAATAAAAGGATATAATGGATATTGAGATAAAATAATAAGAGTAAAACAGAAAGAAAAGTATAGAAGCTATAAGATACAAAAAGTAACATTTCAAAATAAGTTATAAGTTATTAAAATAAGTTCATTCACCAAACATTTTTAACAAGCTTATAAATTAGTCAAATAAGCTGTAAACTAGTCAAATAAACTATAAGCTCATTTTTTTGCCATGGCAAACACCATTAATCTCTGAATTTAGAAATCTATGTCTGTCATCTGTATCTTGTTCTCCGTTATCCAATGATGTAACCTTATAAAATTTGACAATAATAAATCATAGAAAACTAATATAGATTATAAAGTGGATTGACTTTCTGATTAATAATGTCACAATAATAAGATGGATTCTAACTTATAAAATTTGACACAGTTTGAGTATAAATCATAGAAAACTAATGTAGATTATTAAGTTTTGGAATAAATATCACACTTTAGATCCCCAACAATAGATATTCCGGCAGAGATACCCCATGGATTTGGTCAAAGTTCCCGTGAAAGAAAAAAAAAATGTAGATCTCTTTCACTTTTAATTTATTGATATATAAAATTCAGATTTTTCTTAACAGATTCAACAACACACAAATACACCATGTCATTTCTTGGTTCCCCTTTACCCTTCATGCTTATATATTTTCACCATGTTAATAGATGCTTATGCATAATGTGCGCTTATGCAGTGTCTATTGTATTAAACTCGGTGAAAGAGATTAAGAAAAAATATCATACCAACAGTAGTCAAAATTACTGCATCAACAACTTCAAGAATTTAATAGCTATACAACTAAATTCACTCTTCATTATATTAAAATGAACTCCCTTTTTCTAATGCGCCAAAAACTTGCGGAGGATATAACGTGAAATGGTTTCAATCTAACTTAATGGTTGATACATCAAAAGCAAAACATACATTTTTTGAAAGATTGTTTTACAAACTGGAAAAAAATTAATTTTATATATGGAATTTATTGAAAGCCAAAATTTCAGAAATTTATAAATTCAATACAGTAAAAAGAATAATATGGCAAATAAGAGCCCTTCAATAAAGGGGAGATACCTAGTGTTTCTCTTAAAGATAGAAAATATGGCAAAGTTAACAGAAGAAAGATACCATCGTGAAAAATATTTGACGTTAAATCTATTTGAGAAAATTGCACTTTACTCTCTCAAATTTTTTTCTATGTGCAAAAAATTTCTCTAAAGTTTCAAATTTAGTAAAAGACCTCTTTTAACTTTCATTTCGTACAGAAATTCCTCTCCCGTTAGTTGACCGTCAGTTTAACACTGACATAGACTAATGTACAATATCACCAGTAATATTTACACCTCACATGCCATGTCATCTTTCTGTCATGTCATTCCTTTGATTGGTCTACTCTGCTTGAACCTCAAATTCTTCTACGCTGCATCCTCAGCACCTGCTTCTTTGGATGAGTTGTTGGTCAAATTGTCTAGAAGGAAGCTAGGCCTAGCACCGAGGGCGATCAAAGAAGCCATAGCTCCAACGAGCAATTGAGAGAATGATTGACAGTCAGAGTCAGGATAATTGTCGGAGAAGAAGCTAGAGACGAGGGTCATGGGGCCAGGGCTTGCATCGGAGAAGGCCTCCATAGAAGGCCATGGTGGAAGAGCTATCGGGGATGCAATGGCAGCGCTGTCACAGATTCATCATTCTTCATCGCCATTGGTAGATGACAAATGCTCTTTGCCTTCTCTATTTGGTAATTGAAAGTGCTCTCTTGTCCTGCTTTCTTCTTTAATAGCTCAAAATTGAAAGTGGACCCAAAATTGCTAGGGAGGCTTCCAGTGAACTTGTTTTGTTAATGAAGATCACGTCTAGATCCTTCTAGTTGTCGCTTCAAGCACTTCGTTTGGAAACTCGCCGACGAGCTTGTTGTTGCTGAGATCGAGAGCAGCATTGAAGAGGAAAGGAAGAGAAGCAATGGAGGGGAAAACCCATATTTCACATTCGTTGTATTCCATGTATTGTTCGAATTCCAAGGAGAAAAAGAAGAAGAAGGGGCAAGGTCAAAATCAGGGTCAAGAGGCGAAATAGTATCATCTGATGTTGTTTTGGGAGCTACCGGAGTACATGAAGGACAACAAATATATCCTCCATTATTACAGAGCCAATTGAGTACATCCTCCTTTCAAGTTTGTACTGGCAGAAAGAATTTGGGGTTCAAGCAGAGTAGACGACCAATCAGAAGGATGGAGTGGCAAAAAGATGACATGACATGTGAAGTGTAAAAATTACTAATGACATGACATGAGTACTAGTATATGTTAGCGTTGAACTGACAGTCAACTAATGATCAACTAATGAGAGGGGGTTTTCTGCAAAAAATGAAAGCTAAGGAGGGTATTTTGCTGAGTTTGAAACTTCAAGAAATTTTTTGCACATAGAAAAAAATTTAGAGGGTAAAGTGCAATTTTTCAATATATTCCCAGTCATATTCTTTCCCAAAAACATCATAAAAATTCCAGATTCAATCTCCTTTGGCCTTATACCTGACTAAATCGTACATATCAGTTACTAACACATAAAATTGTAAATAAAATACATGCATGTCATATTTAACAAAAAAAAATTGGTTAAGTTGAATTGGCACAAAAGTTCAAAATTACTAATAATGAAGTTCATCTCTGGCATAGAAGTAACACGACTACCTTATGTAAACAATAACTAATTGTTATGTAACTTCTTCAGCAGTTCAGTTCCTTCAAGTTGGACAGAGTACAGTGTTAGCATGAAGAAAAGCATGAAATACAATAAAAAAATATCTTTAAAGAAGATCTAGGAATATTAAAAATGTAGAATATATTGAGGTTAATTACAAAGAATATTTATATAATTCAACAACTTTGTTCAATCGTTAGGCAAAAAAGTTACCAATTCTTTGGATCTAACCATGTGACAGTAGTGGTATATTATTACCATCCAGCTTAAATTTTGCATTTGAAATTTTGTTTTCATTAATAGTCAGCACAACTGTATTACAAAACGGATGCAAACCTTCTATTTTGAGGGTCTCGTAATAAAAAATATATAATGGCAACTATAAATTTGATTAATTTGCAGAATATAATATCCGACGTGGACGTGAGAGAGCTTGTACTGAGTACATTGGATTGCGTTCGATATACACGAAAAAATTTTAATAAAAAAGAAAGAAAGATGGAAAGAAAAAAAATATATGTTTAATATAAAATAGACAAGAATAAAAAAAGTACTATTTTTTTGTATGTATTTTTTTAAAAAAAGTAAATGAATATGTGGGATAATTTTACTAAATTATCCTTGATATAAAATTATTTTATCATAATAAAAAAGAAACAGAAACAGATAAGTTCTAGGGAGCTGAACGAGCTCCCTTTATTTTATATTTGATAATAATATAAAATATATTTATATTTAATAAAAAAATAAAAGCTTAATTTTATATTTAATAAAATATCATTTTAAAATTATAAAATATTTATATATAAACAAATATAAATCAGTCGAGGTATATTTCAATTTAAAAAAGAAGTGTTAATTTTTTAAACAAAAGGTGAATTGCATTAATTTATATATATATAAATATTTTTTAATTTTAGATTGATATTTTACTAAATATAAAATTCAGTATAATGAGCAACAAAGCAATTTCAGTATAATGAGCGCTCGCACCAGCGACTCTCCCTAGGGCTAAAATCGCTCTCATGTTGAGCCACAATAATGCAAATCGCACTCACGTTCTCTCTCTCTTCCCTTGATCTCTCTCACTTTCTGATACTTTCTCGGGTCTGCCCTCTCACCATCTTTGTTTCAGGTCATCTCTCTCCCTCCATCTCGGTCTCTCTTCTTCTCACTCTCATCTCTCTCTGGTTGTGCATCTTGGATGCTCTGGTTGAGCTGTTCTACGGCACAAAACAAGGGAGAGAAGCCCCTCGTTCAGCCCTCTCGTCTCAGCAGCAAAACAGAGTTAAAGGCGTCACTTTTATCTCTCTATCTCAGGCTCCGTCTCCGCTCTCTCTCGGCTCACTATCTGTCCCTTCTCTTTCAGCGAAGCACATAGACAAAAGACCAACGAATCTCAGCAGGGCAAATTCGGCATCAACTGCATCAGTTTCCGTTTTCCTTTCCTTTATTCAACTTACTTCCTCATTTAGAATTTGTCATGATCACTCACTCATTATTTATAGCATGCCCAACCAGAAATAACATTTGGCAGCATCTTCAAACTGTAATGACAGTAATCGATCTAGGCTCCAATTCACTTATCAACTCAGTTGTTTCTCTCTCGCAGCCAACAATCTCGTAGCTTTCTCACCTAAGGTCCAAATAAATGGATCTAGTTTACTTCTTTTATCTCTTAATCTGAAGTTCTAGCCTATAGTTTCACCTTTAATCTTCCTCCTTAGTTACCCATCCAGAAAGCATACCTCTAATTTCATATTTTTAACTTAAAAGTTGACACATTCATATAAGAATCCCTCATTGAATTTGGATGACCACATATTTCCAAGATACATTTCAATTACATAATCTCTAACATGAAGAAGAGAACAAACAAGAGAAGGGTCCAATACATATCAAATTATAACAGGAAATTATGCAGAAAAATTCAATGCTTTCCTCGGTTTCAACCTCATATTCCTTTGTTATTTTATTTGACTGAGAGCAGAAAATTAATACCAACTCTCAATTAAGTTAAACGAAAATTAATCATACGCTCAAAAACAAAACATGAACAATGTTTAATTCGCAGAAGGAGAATACCCAATTTAATAGATATTTTGAAAATTAAGGGGAATTTAAAACAATTAGTTTCCATCCAACACCTGCTGAAAAAAAATCCGTGCCATTAAAATGGAAAATGAAAAACTGTTTTCCATCCGTCCACTGTAGCTTCAGTCTACCAAACGCATGAAAGGAAAAAAACACACTGCAATTCCATCTAGCTTCATCCGGAATACGGATTTCCTCTAGTACTCCAGGAGGAAGCGTATACCCGTTAGATGTAATGATCCAACAGGCAAAAAAAATAGGTAAATTTTTTTTTCAGAACACTTTGCCTCTCAGCTGGAGGAACTTGGAGACAATAGCCCCTGAAGTGAATCCAGGTCCGTGGAGGCATACCAAACATGCTCTAAGACCAGCGTAGACATGAGAGAGAGAGAATATCAAAGCGTAAGTTTCAAAATCGCGAATACTGAGTATATGCGTCAGTCCTACTGTGTGAGAGATTCAAATCACATTAAAATCATTGTAATTACTGACAGATACGATGTATCAAATAGTGATTGAGGGAGTCCATACTCCATATAACACTGAATGATCCTGTAGGACTGACGCGTATACTCAGTATTCGCAATTAATCTGGACGAGGGACTGCATATAACACTAAATGCTCTGCATTAATCGTCAGATACTTCGCATTAACATTGAGTCGGCTTCGGTGGGACTTAAGAAATTAAATAATTTTAACACTCAGTCATCTTACCAGTTACCAATCCCCTTGACTTAAAAACGAAACCCCCACTTGGCCCCAAAAACTAAAAATAGACAAACGCCCACAATTTCATCATCCACTCAACAGAAAATTATGGCGTCTACTACACGTGCTATGTACATCTACGTCTAACTTCGGACAAATTCAACCTGCAATATTATATTGCCATCAATTCAACCGTATTATTTCTTCCGTCACTCCTGACCTTTTTCTTCCCATAACTGTTGTGTTAAGTCATCCACCACTAGCCTACCACTATCTTCAACCTCTCTCTCATATTTATTATATATCAACATAAAGAAATTCATGCATATGTATTAAAATTTAAAAATACCTTACAAATATTCAATATACATTGTAACTGTACAAATAAAAGATTTATGAACGGAGAGAATCACACTGATATAGATACATCAACGAACTTATAAATAGAGTTCAAAGCTTGAATGATCATTCACAAACCTTAGATATAGAAGACGAATTAATAATGGAGAGAGAGGGAAAAGGTGCTACTTCGTTTACTTGTGTTATGTCTCTTGATCAGCAAGCAGTATCTTCCATACCTCCACGCTACGTTCTTCCATCGTCACAGCGACCAAACCCTGACGTTGAGATCTCCACCAAACTCCCCATTATGGACTTGTCTTCGTTGCATCATCAATCTCTTAGACCTCAAACCATCAACAACTTTCGAGTTGTTTGTCAAGAGTTTGGTTTCTTTCAGGTACCATCTGTGCTTTGGTTAATTATATTATTTATAAATATTAAAGAAAGATAGACATATATACAAGGTTCGCGAGGCCCCCACACACCGCCGTGAGGTTCATCGATTAAGTGGGTCTTACCTTACACATTTAATTTCCTCAACTCTAAGTCCCTATAACTTATAAATTGTAGCATTATAAGAATATTTTCGATGACAATTCTTTAATTATGACATATATATCTACAAGCATGTAGCAGTTCCAATATAATCCGTACATGGGTCCCATAAATATGTACGGACCAATTCATGCAAAAACTTTTTTTTTATTCTTTTTGAATTGTTAAAACGTAGCTAGCTATTGGCCTTCTTGATCTTTCTAAAAACATGCATGTATGCATGCAGCGTCATAATTGTTGATTCACTTTCTATATTGTAGTTGCCATTCGTGAGTCATTACCTAAAAACGATCAAATTAACGTAAACTTATTTTGCTTTGGCAGGTGATTAATCATGGCATTCATCAAACTGTAATGGACGACGCCATCGAAGCTGCAAAAGAGTTCTTCAACCTGCCCAATGAGGAAAAAATGCGTTTATATTCTGACGATGTTCACAAACCCGTAAGGTATGGAACAAGCTTGAACCATGCTAGGGATGAAGTTTACTGCTGGAGAGACTTCATCAAACACTACTCTCATCCTCTCTCTGAATGGATCCATCTGTGGCCTTCAAATCCACCAAGTTACAGGTAAGTATATATGTAATCATAAAACAAACATTATAATTAATTGTATATTTTCAAGCCGAAACCAAGTTCAACGTAATTGACCTAATCACGATCATCATCATATATATAAATCCTTCCTAAAATATACACACGCGTGCATAATGTAGGTGATCTTTGGATTTCTTCTCTAATATAATATTTTATTTTTGTTACTCTTAAATGTAAGGTGTAATCTTCTTTCCACCTAAAGTTGTTTTATATGTATACATATTTGATTTATGATATCCTCGTCATATATATGTTACATTTCTATGTAACATAATACAGAAATAGCTAAATATTTGAAATATGTATACGTAAACCTATAAATCAAAGTGTAATATTCTTACCAATCAATATTTATTGATTGATCTATATATAAAAATATTGCTGACCACCTAATGTATGTCATTGTATATCATAAAGCTCCTCAAGATATGTCATTGTACATGATATATATGTCAACAGGGAGAAAATGGGAAACTATGCCAAGGCTACACAAGTGCTACAAAAGCAAATCATGGAAATAATTATTGAAAGCCTAGGGTTAAACCCTGGTTACTTAGAAGAAGAAATCAATCAAGGCTCTGGACTCCTAGCCATAAATTGCTACCCTGCTTGCCCCGAACCTGAACCCACCTTAGGGATCCTGCCCCACTCAGATTACGGGTCTCTTATGATCCTGCTACAGACCCGACTCGGGCTCGAAATCAAGGACAATAGGGACAATTGGGTTAAGGTTCCATACGTTGAAGGAGCATTGGTGGTGCAAATAGGAGATCAAATGGAAATACTGAGTAATAGAGTGTGCAAGAGTGTGATTCATAGAGCAACTGTGAATGTGGAAGACAAGAGATTCTCCATAGCCAGTCTTCACAGCTTTGGAATGGACAGAAAGCTGGGTCCAACACCAAAGCTTGTGAATGACCGGCACCCTAAGATCTATAAAGAGTTCAGCTTCAGAGAGTTTCTTGACTTCATATCTAACAATGACATTTCAAAGGGAAGGTTTATTGACACTCTAAAGGTGAAGAAGCGGTAGAAGATGAGAAATTCTTAGGTATCCTGTTAGAATTAAATTCAAACTTTGCAACCTTAGAAGATAGAAGTCAAATCAGACTCTACTACCTTGAAAGTTAGAATTCGAATCAGATTTTACTACTTTGGAAGCTAGAATTCAAATCGAACTTTACAACCCTGGTTGTTAGAATTCAATTTAGATTAGACAACCTTGGATGACAGAATTCAAATCGAAATTTTCTTCAAATTATAGGCACTTGTTTGATTATTTTATTATATTTTATTGTGTAATCCTTGCCTATAAAAAGGCATGTAGGGGTGTTGTTATTTGTAATCAAATTTGGAGTTAAATCAAAATATATGAGTTCTTCTCTTCCTCTCTTCTCTCTCTGTTGTGTGTATGTGAGAAATTTGTGTATTTGATATCAAATTGGTATCATAGCTTGGTTACCTGAGAGCTATTAGCATAAAAATATTGAGTGTGTGAGGAACAAGAGAGTTCTTACTGTGTCAAATTGTTTTTTGCATATTTTGTGTGTGTGTGTGTGTGAGAGAGAGAGAGAGAGAGATATGGCAATCAATTTCAATATTGTTTGGTCTGGTCCCAAATTAGATGAGAAATTAGATTTTAGTTATTGAGAAATTTTGATGTTTACACATTTAAAAGCTCACAATATTTAGAGCTTTGTAGAATCAGGATTAAAATAAGGAGCTAATGAGGCTGTTCGAAGGAAGGACCAGCTAGCACTTTCACAAATTCATCAAGGTGTAGATTATCAATTTTTGGCAAAATAGCAAATGCCAAAACAGCTAAAGAAGCGTGGGATATCTTGAAGTTGTCATATAAACGAGCTGAAAAGGTCCAGAAATCTAAACTACAGTCCCTACGTAGAGAATACAAAAGGTATGAAATGTCTAGTTCAGAAACTGTAGAACAATATTTTTCATGTGTTATAGATCTCGTCAATAAGATGAAGGTGTATGAGAAGATATTCCTGATAGCAAGGTGGTAGAAAAAATGCTACGCACCATGCCGATGAAGTTTGATCATGTGGTGACTACAATAATTGAGTCCCACGACATAGACGCTATGACAGTAGCAGAGTTGCAGGGAAGCATTGAAAGCCACATGAGCAGAATCCTAGAGCAGACAGAAAAAGTAAATAAAGAAGCCTTAAAGAGTTAGGTGAATCTCAACAACGTTGCTGAGTCAAGTCAAAATGTTGAAAGTAGAGGTCGTGATTTCAATAATAGAGGAAGAGGAAATTACAAAGGTAGAGGTCGAGGAAATTTTAGAGGAAGAGGACGTGTTAACTACAACCAAGGGAGAGACCAAAATTTTAGACCACCTAGTCAAGGAAGAGGCGGAAACAATTTTGGATTTACTAACTGATGAAGAGGAAGAGGTAACAATTATCAAGAAAGAACAAATTTTAATTGTTTCTATTGTGGGAAATTTGGGCATAAAGCTGCAGATTGTAGATTCAAGCATCAGGCAAACATGGCAGAAAATCACTATCAAGAAGTCGGTGAGAATACTGATAACCCACAAAGTTTATTTTTGGCAAGTAATTCATTTTTAGAAGATGAAAATATTTGGTATTTAGATACTGGATGTAGTAATCATATGTGTGGAAAAAAGGAGTTATTTTCTTCTATGGATGAAACGGTAAAATCTATCGTGAAATTTGGTAATAACACAAATATTCCAATTTCGGGAAAAGGCCAAGTTGCTATTAGGTTAAAAGATGGTTCACAAAATTTTATCTCTGATGTTTTCTATGCTCCTGGTCTTCATCTCAATCTATTAAGCATGGGACAACTGTCAGAGAAAGGTTACAACATGCAGATACAACATGGCTACTGCACATTGATTAATGGAGATGGGAGATTCATTGCTAAGGTAAAAATGAATCCCAACCGCCTATTTCCCTTAAGGATTCAACATAATAAGTTTCCTTGTTTGAGTTCTATAATTCCAAATGATGATTGGTTGTGGCATATGAGATTTGGTCACTTTCATTTCTCTGGTTTGAATTATTTATCTCGAAAAGAATATGTTTCTGGTTTTCCTATTGTGAATATCCCTTGGAGTATATGAGACGTGTCAAATGGGAAAGAAGCACAGAGAATCATTTCCCACCGGAAAGTCTTGGAGGGCGAAAAAGCTACTGGAGATAGTTCATTTAGATCTATGCTTAGTTGAAATACCAACACAAGGTGGTAGCAGGTACTTTATTACTTTCATAGATGATTTTAGTAGAAAGACTTGGGTATATTTCCTGAAGCAGAAATCAGAAGCTTGTGATGCCTTTAAAACATTCAAGGCATTTGTAGAAAAGCAAAGTGGTTGCAGAATCAAAGCACTCAGAATAGACAGAGGCCGAGAATACCTTCCCTGTACAGATTTCTTTGAGCAACATGGAATTCAACATCAACTTACAACTAGATACACACCTTAACAAAATGGAGTAGCAGAAAGGAAGAACAGGACAATCATGGATATGGTACGATGCATGCTGAAAGCCAAACAATTGCCTAAAGAATTTTGGGCGGAAGCCGTTGCCACTGCTGTTTATATTTTAAACAGGTGTCGTACAAAGAGTGTTCGTGATAAGACACCTGAAGAAACGTGGAGTGGAAGAAGACCTTTAATCCGGCATCTCAGAGTTTTTGGGTGTATAGCATATGCACACGTACCAAATCAACTCAGGAAGAAATTAGATGACAAAAGTGAAAAGTGTATTTTCATCGGCTACTCCACAAACTCAAAAGCATATAAACTTTACAACCCAGAGACAAAAAAAGTGATTATCAGTCGTGACGTGACGTTTAATGAAGAAGAAATGTGGGATTGATCTTTGAAATCCCAGAGGGAAGTGGTAATGATTCCAGACAATTATGAAGAAGAAAATGGACATGGAGTTCCATCACCTAATGAGGCAGAAACATCCAACAGGCCACAAAGGAACTGCAGATTAGCAGCTAGATTGGAGGACTATGTTGTGGGTAACAATAATGATACTTCTGATGAAGAAATTATCAATTTTGCTTTGTTTGCAGATTGTGAACCTATGACCTTTGAAGAAGCCTTAAACAATGAGAATTGGAAAAAGGCAATGGAGGATGAGATTCATACGATGAAGAAGAATGAAACGTGGGAGTTAATAGATTTGCCAGCAGATAAGAGACCAATTGGAGTAAAGTGGGTGTATAAAATAAAGTATAAGCCCAATGATGAGATTGATCGTTTTAAAGCAAGGTTAGTAGCTAAAGGATACAAGAAAAAACCAGGTATTGATTATTTTGAGATATTTGCTCCTGTTGCGAGATTAGACACGATCTGCATGATTATTTCTCTCTCAGCTCAAAATAATTGGAAAATATATCAAATGGATGTTATGTCTGCATTTCTTAATGGTACTTTGGAAGAAGAAGTATATGTTAAACAACCTGCAGGATATGTGATCAGTGGAAAAGAAGATAAAGTTTATAGATTGAAGAAAGTATTGTATGGGTTGAAACAAGCACCAAGAGTATGGTACAAGAAGATTGATTCCTACTTCATTCAGCGTGGTTTTGAAAGATGTCCATTTAAGCACACTTTATATATTAAATTTGTTGAACCTGAAGATATTCTTATTGTGTGTCTTTATGTCGATGATCTAATTTTCACTGGCAATAATTTAAAGATGATTGCAGAATTCAGGGAGGCTATGATAAGGTGCTTTGAAATGACAGATTTAGGCCTAATGTCCTATTTTCTAGGCATTGAGGTCATTCAGCAGAATGATGGAATCTTCATTTCTCAGAAGAAATATGCTAGTGATATTTTAAAGAAATTTAAGATGGAAAATTCAAAGCCGATTACTACACCAGTTGAGGAAAAATTGAAGCTAACAAGAGAAAATGATGACAAAAGGGTAGGTTCAACCCATTATAAAAGTTTGATTAGAAGTCTGAGATATTTGACTGCAACTAGACCAGATATTGTGTTTGGAGTAGGATTGCTAAGCAGATTTATGGAAGAACCAAATGTTTGTCATTTACAAGGAGCAAAAAGAATTCTTAGATATATCAAAGGTACTTTGACTGATGGAATTTTTTATACTAATAATAATGATGTGAAGCTTGTTGGATATACAGATAGTGATTGGGCCGAAGATTTAGAGACAAGAAAAAGCACATCAGGGTATGTATTTCATCTGGGTACTGGTGCAATATCATGGTCATTAAAGAAACAACCAGTTGTTGTGCTCTCTACAGGTGAAGCAGAATATATAGCAACAGCCGGTTGTGCTACAAAAGCGATATGGCTGAAAAGAATTTTAGAAGTGATGCACCAGAAGCAGAATACTCCTACAGAAATTTTTTGTGACAACAAATCTACTATCGCATTATGTAAAAATCCAGTTTTTCATGGGCGGTCAAAGCATATTGATATTCGATACCAAAAAATTCGACAGTTAGTAGCTGAGAAAGAATTGGTGATCGAATACTATCCGACTGAAGACCAAACTGCAAATATATTTACCAAGCCATTAAAGATTGAGTTGTTTTACAAGTTGAAGAAATTGCTTGGAATGAAAAGGTTGCAAGCTTGATTTAAGGGAAGCAATGTTATAATTAAATTCAAACTTTGCAACATTAGAAGTTAGAAGTCAAATCAGACTCTACTACCTTGGAAGTTAGAATTCAAATCAGACTCTACTACCTTTGAAGCTAGAATTCAAATCAAACTTTACAACCATAGATATTAGAATTCAATTCAGATTTGACAACTTTAGATGACGAAATTCAAATCGAAGTTTTCTTCAAATTATAGCCACTTGTTTGATTATTTTATTATATTTTATTGTATAATCCTTGCCTATACAAAGGCATGTAGGGGTGTTGTTATTTGTAATCAAATTTGGAGTTAAATCAAAATATATGAGTTCTTCTCTTCCTCTCTTCTCTCTCTTGTGTTGTGTGTATGTGAGAAATTTGTGTATAGATATCATATCCTCTTTATACTGTCACATGGTTTATTCATATTGACATATTGTACAACTATCACGAAGTGCATGCATGATGGATACCTAAGAATTTATCATGCAAAATGTGGGTTAGTTTTTATGAGTGAAATAAATGTCTAGCTAAAAGGATGTGTGCGTCACTGTGAGTCTGTGCGAGTGTTTTCCCACTCTTTTTTTTTTTTTCACTCTTAGATTTTTGGTCTGTTAGAGTAAAGCTCCGGTGGCTTTAGTTCAGTACCAAACTACTTGATATATATGTAATTGGAATAATTAAATAAAGCAAAAAATGTGGTATTGTGTCGTTTTCACCAATCCTTTGTGTGCATATGTTTATTTTTTCTTTCTTTCTCTCTCTTGATAAATTTATACCAATCAAAGTGGGTAGAATTACAAGAAAATAATATCGAAATAAGTTTCAGACAAAAAAAAAAGAAGAAGGAAAGTTCACACTTTTAATTTGAGAAAGTCTAGAAGGGAAGATAGATTTTCTTAGATCGAACTATCCTATACTAAATGTGAAGGAAATGATATTGACCGACTTCCTATTTCAGCAAAAAGACCCCATTAAATCGATAAGTTGTTTTGTTTAGCTCGAATTCTGAAAATATTGAAATTAATATCTGTTACCTAATTTTTGCATACATATTATATAAATTCTTGAATTCTAATTCGACTGATTAAAATTTTACACTTTTTCTTTTTTTTTTATCAATTTCTTAATTTCAGAATATATGCATTCGAGTATCTCGGTAAAAAGAAATCATATTAGATTATCGTGACTGATTTATGAGCATCCATAAGAGAAATTCAATGCGATCCGAATGGAAATTTCCAATACCTCTTCAATAAAATGGAAATTCAATCGCAGTAGAAGAGAGAAATCAATAAAATCAAAAAGAAAAAAGAAAAGGAAGTGAAAAGCTTAGATACTCACAGATTGTTTCACACAAGATCGTAGAGTTAGCTTCTCAACAACGTGTGTGCCACACGCTCGCTGCTTCTCGACTTCGATTCTCCCTTCTTTCAAATCCAACCATAGATCCCTTCATCCTCCTTCTACCCAGATACAGAACCGACACAAGAGGCGAGTTTTGCTAATATGTTACGCGGAACACTGAATAACGATGTGTGATACTATCCAACGGGTAATATTTAATCAAACAGTTACATAATTTACATATTAATTACTTTAAAGTTGACTTTTGGAGTACATCCAATAGCGTAATGCCACGTTTATGAATGAAAATCGTTATTGCATACGTGGCTGTTCGGCTCGGATGGGAATAGAACTTCTCTAAACTACATATACGCACCACGTGACACCTCGGAAGCCACTTGACACGTGGCAGTTTTTGAAGATGGAAATGTTGATTACGTGTACTGAAAAGAAGAGAAAATTTGTGGTCAATAGTTTTCGGTGCAAATTTTTTTGTTAAGAAAATTAAAAATGGTTATTTGATGACATCATTTATTAGTCTTAGAAAAACAACTGCTGCGTTAAAAATTAGATTTAAAAGGATAAGATACGATTCAAAGTTAATTAAGTTGCAAGGCAATTTTATCTAATGGATTCTTATCGTAACTCATCACACGCCAATTGACATAGACTTCATCAACAAATATTGTGATACTGAAGCTCTACTTATATCCACTATAATTATAATTGGAATTGCGGTAGAAAGAGAGAACTCATATAAACAAGACTAATTATTGAGTCATAACACCTCACAATCATTTGGCCAATTAATATGAAGTATGAACTTTATCACTTGATTTAATTTGAGAGAACTCTTTATATTTTTGTCATTAAATTTTTTAATAAAATTATTACATATATTCTTTGAAAGATCTAATCATAGAATATTAAGATGGAAGAACTATATACATTTATTTTTTAATTAAAGAAATGTAATAATAAACATATATAAATTGCACTTAAATTTTATTTCTATACAAATATACCATGTACAAGGATCAACATTAATAACAAAGTATATGTGTTTCTTATTATTAAGTATGGAGAAGAAAGCTTCCCACTCCTCTTATGGCCTTTGGACTTTAATCAATCAAAAACATGAGTCATCGAATATATATATGAGTAAACAAACTTTTTATTTCTTGAAAGTGTATCAGTGATGCATTAGTTTTTGAGAAATAATTATTGACCATTTTAGTCTCTAAATTTAGAAACCTGAATTCATCATCTTTATCATGTACGTTATTCAATGATGTGACCTTTAACTATTTAAGTGGTAATAACATAGCATTTAAAAATGCAATACAAAAAAATGGAGAGAGAGAGAGAGAGAGGAGTGTACAATGAAGGAAAACGAATCTATTGGAAAATCTAGACAATGGAAATGAAAGAGATCAAAGCCTAGGAAGAGAGGATTCGACAGATGTAACTCTAGAAAAAATCCTGATTGGAGGGAAACAAATTCAATGCAAAGAGAGTGAAGATGGAAGACAAAGATGCAGGAAAAGAAAGATCTGAATGGATTTTAGTAGGAGGAAAGTCAAAGAGAAAACCCCTTTTAAAGGGGAGGAAAATCAGCAAAATAGCAAGGAACTTGGAAGCCTAAAGGGTCAGTACAGAGAATTAGAGGGATCAGAAGAGAGATCTGGAAAATAGATCGTTGATGAAGCTGATGTAACGACTCAGTCTTTTAGTGCTACCAAAAGCCTACCGGAAGGCATTCAACGAACAATCTTAATTAGTGGGATCTAGAAAAGACACAGCCATTGAAACCCATAGTTCAACTAAAGAGACATCCCAAGCATCGAAAAGGCAATGATCGGAAGAGACGCTTAAAAACCTTGGAGAAGTAACTAAAATTATAGCTCAAGACCTCTCGATAACAACAAAAGCCCCTTCAACCTTCTCACCCAGGCCTCATAACCTCCACTCACAATTTTGCAACCTCAGCTTCAAAGAAGCACTCTGGTCAAACCATAAATTGTCAGAGGCAAACCCTAAAAAAAATCTCATTAAAGCCTTCCTTTACCTCAAAAATCATATCTCCCACAAAGCCCACTCCTATCACCCTCACCCCTATTTCTAGACATAAAGATTTTAACCTAGAATACGAAGAAATCCCTAGCCTAACCTTCTCCCCCCCCCTCTTTCGAAAATCACCTAGATTCAAAATGGGAAAAAGCCTCATTCTGAAAGTCCATACACAGATATCATGCACAGAAATCTTAAAATCTAAACTTCTTAGACTATGGAAACTTCGTGTCGACTTTGAAGTCGAACAAATGGGCTATGGCTTCTTCCTGGTGCATAAATTAATTGAAGAAGATAAAGAGCGTCTCATTACAGCAAGACCATAGAAGCTAGGAACTTCGCGAATCTTGGTTTGAACATGGAGTTCGGATTTCTTGGCAGAAGCAGCAGCAAAGGAGTTCTCTCCTGCAATATGGGTCAACATCAACTTCCTTCCAATCGAGTATCACTCCACAGACGTTCTATAAAAAAATTGGTAAACTCCTAGGCAAAACCCTAGCCATTTAGGTAAAAAATTGGAGGCTTAGCGCATCAGGTCCGTGTATGCATTGAGATTAACCTTAGCAAAAATAATGCCAACCAGATTAAAATTAATAATAGATTTTATCAAGTTCGGAATGAGTTTTTTGTATACTTTCTCTGCTTTTCCTGGTATTTTATCTGTTCTTCCTGCTGATTTTGCCAACAAACATTCTCTATCCTCATATGCGGCGAAAATCTTTTCCGGCAAACTAGAAGGAAAGTATAACAGTAAAAAAACTTCAAATTTAAATTTTATTTCATCCTATTCTAAAAATCCTTTAAAATTAGGAGTTTCAACCCAAAATCCTTTAAAAGATAGAAACAATGATTGCAACAAATCTTTTGATCTAGAATTAAATACTGAGCATACTCCCATATCTGAACCCATTAAACACTTTAACAACCAATTATCAACCCAACCACTTAATATCTCTCACTTTCTAATACTTTCTCGTAGTGCTGTCAAAGTAGGCCTGGTACTTTTTAGACGGATTAGAATTTTGAGGGCCCAACCTACTTTTTAACTAAATAAACGGGTCAGTTTGTCAGTTCATTTTTTTAATATGCTTTTTTAGTTTTCTTTTTTTTTTGTTTTTTCATCAATCTAAGCCAATAAAAATATTTAAGGATAATAAAAATAATTTAAAAACATTAAAAGTCTTACAATACAAAATAATTCATCAATATTCTCCAAGATGTAATATTAAAAAAAAAAATTAAAGGTCCATACATTCACTAATTATTCCATACTCATCTTTTAATTAATATTATTATACAAATACATACACATTTATATAATGGCATATATATATATATATATGCATGATAATAAAGTAGGAAAATATTAATATAACAAAAAATGTTAGGTGAGCCAACTCGAGGGTTAGACGAGCCGGGTTAGACCTAAAAAACTCTGTCAAAAATAGGCTTTAATTTTAAAAATTCAACCTATCTAAAAAGTGAATTAACCCATTTTAACACCACTACTTTGTCCATTCTGCCTCCTCACCATCTTTGTTTCAGGTCATCTCTCTCCCTCCATCTCGGTTTTTCTTCTTCTCACTCTCATCTCCCTCTGGTTGTGCATCTCGGATGCTCTGGTTGTGCTGTTCTACGGCACAAAACAGGGGAGAGAAGCCCCTCGTTCAGCCCTCTCGTCTCTCTGGTTTCTCTCTCTCCCTCTCTCAGCAGCAAAACAGAGTTAAAGGCGTCACTTTTATCTCTGTATCTCAGGCTCCGACTCCGCGCTTTCTCTCAGCAGGGCAAATTCGGAATCAACTGCATCAGCTTCCGTTTTCCTTTCCTTTATTCAACTATTACTTCCTCATTTAGAATTTGTCATGATCACTCACTGATTCTTTATAGCATGCACAACCAGAAATAACGTTTGTCAGCATCTTCAAACTGTAATGACAGTAATCTAGGCTCCAATTCAATTATCAACTCAATTGTTTCTCTCTCTCTCAGCCCACAATCTCGGAGCTTTCTCACCTAAGGTCCAAATGGATCTAGTTGACTTCTCTTATGTCTTAATCTGAAGTTAGAGCCTATTGTTTCACCTTTTATCTTGCTCCTTAATTACCCAACCAGAAAGCATATCTCTAATTTCATATTTTTAATTTAATATTCACACATTCATATAAGAATCCCTCATTGAATTTGGATGACCACAGATTTCCAAGATACATTTCAATTACATAATCTCTAACATGAAGAAGAGAACAAACAAGAGAAGGGTCCAATACATATCAAATTATAACAGGAAATTATGCAGAAAATCATTGAGGGATTCAAAGCATAAGCTCCAAAATCGCGAATACTGAGTATATGTGTCAGTCGTACTGTGTGAGAGATTCAAATCACATTAAAATCATTGTAATTAATGACAGATACGATGCATCAAATAGTGATTGAGGGAGTCCATACTCCATATAACACTGAATGATCCAGTAGGACTGACGTGTATACTCAGTATTCGCAATTAATCTGGACGAGGGACTGCATATAACACTAAATGCTCTGCATTGATTGTCAGATACTTCGCATTAACATTGAGTCGGCTTCGGTGGGACTTAAGAAATTAAATAATTTTAACATTCAGTCATCTTACCAGTTACCAAGCCCCTTGACTTAAAAACGAAACCCCACTTGGCCCCAAAAACTAAAAAAAGACAAACGCCCACAATTTCATTATCCACTCAACAGAAAATTATGGCGTCTACTACCCGCCTTATGTACATCTACGTCTAACTTCGTACAAATTCAACCTGCAATATTATATTGCAATCAATTCAACCATATTATTTCTTCCGTCACTCCTGACCTTTTTCTTCCTACAACTGTTGTGTTAAATCATCCACCACTAGACTACCACTATCTTCCTCCAACCTCTCTCCCATATTTATTATATATCAACATAAAGAAATTCATGCATATGTCTTAAAAATGCGTTACAAATATTCAATATACATTGTAACTGTACAAATAAAGAGATTTATGAACGGAGAGAATCATACTGATATAGATACACCACACGAACTTATAAGTAGAGTTCAAAGCTTGACAGATCATTCACAAACCTTGTAGATAGAAGAAGAATTAATAATGGAGAGAGAGGGAAAAGGTGATTCTTTGTTTACTTGTGTTATGTCTCTTGACCAGCAAGCAGTGTCTACCATACCTCAACGCTACGTTCTTCCATCCTCACAGCGACCAAACCCTGATGTTGAGATCTCCACCAAACTCCCCATTATAGACTTGTCTTCGTTGCATCATCAATCTCTTAGACCTCAAACCATCAACAACTTTCGAGTTGCTTGCCAAGAGTTTGGTTTCTTTCAGGTACCATCTGTGCTTTGGTTAATTATATTGTTTATAAATATTAAAGAAAGATAGATATATATACAAGGTTCGCGATGCCCCCACACACTGAGGTTCATCGATTAAGTGGGTCTTACCTTACAAATTTAATTTCCTCAACTCAAAGTCCCTAGAACTTATAACTTGTAGCATTATAAGAATATTTTCGATGACAATTCTTTAATTATGACTTATATATCTACATGCATGTAGCAGTTCCAATATAATCCGTACCTGGGTCCCATAAATATGTACGGACCAATTCATGCAAAAAAACATTTTTTTTTCTTTTTGAATTGTTAAAACGTACCTAGCTATTGGCCTTCTTGATCTTTCTAAAAACATGCATGTATGCATGCAGCGTCATAATTGTTGCTTCACTTTCTATATTGTAGTTGCCATTCGTGAGTCATTACCTAAAAACGATCAAATTAACGTAAACTTATTTTGTTTTGGCAGGTGATTAATCATGGCATTCATCAAACTGTAATGGACGACGCCATCGAAGCTGCAAAAGAGTTCTTCAACCTGCCCAATGAGGAAAAGATGCGTTTATATTCTGACGATGTTCACAAACCCGTAAGGTATGGAACAAGCTTGAACCATGCTAGGGATGAAGTTTACTGCTGGAGAGACTTCATCAAACACTACTCTCATCCTCTCTCTGAATGGATCCATCAGTGGCCTTCAAATCCACCAAGTTACAGGTAAGTATATATATATAATCATAAAACAAACATTATAATTAATTGTATATTTTCAAGCCGAAACCAAGTTCAACGTAATTGACAATCACCATCATCATCATATATATAAATCCTTCCTAAAATATACACACGAGTGCATAATGTAGGTGATCTTGGAATTTCTTCTCTAATATAATATTTTATTTTTGTTACTCTTAAATGTAAGGTAAGGTGTAATCTTCTTTCCACCTAAGGTTGTTTTATATGTATACATCTTTGATTTATGATATCCTCGTCATATATATGTTACATTTCTATGTAACATAATACAGTAAATAGCTAAATCTTTGAAATATGTATACGTAGACCTATAAATCAAAGTGTAATATTCTTATCGATCAATATTAATTTATTGATTGATCTGTGTATAAAATTATTGCTGACCACCTAATGTATGTCATTGTATATCATAAAGCTCCTCAAGATATGTCATTGTACATGATACATATGTCAACAGGGAGAAAATGGGAAACTATGCCAAGGCTACACAAGTGCTACAAAAGCAAATCATGGAAATAATTCTTGAAAGCCTAGGGTTAAACCTTGGTTACTTAGAAGAAGAAATCAATCAAGGCTCTGAACTCCTAGCCATAAATTGCTACCCTGCTTGCCCCGAACCTGAACTCACCTTAGGGATCCTGCCCCACTCGGATTACGGGTCTCTTACAATCCTGCTACAGACCCGACCCGGGCTCGAAATCAAGGACAATAGGGACAATTGGGTTAAGGTTCCATACGTTGAAGGAGCATTGGTGGTGCAAATAGGAGATCAAATGGAAATACTGAGTAATGGACTATGCAAAAGTGTGATTCACAGAGCAACTGTGAATGTGGAAGACAAAAGATTCTCCATAGCCAGTCTTCACAGTTTTGGAATGGACAGAAAGCTGGGTCCAGCACCAATGCTTGTGAATGACCAGCACCCTAAGACCTATAAAGAGTTCAGCTTCAGAGAGTTTCTTGATTTCATCTCTAACAATGACATTTCAAAGGGAAGGTTTATTGACACTCTAAAGGTGAAGAAGCCATAGAAGATGAGAAATTCTTAGGTATCCTCTTTATACTGTCACATGGTTTATTCATATTGACATATTGTACAACCATCACGAAGTGCATGCATAATGTATACCTAAGAATTTATCATACAAAATGTGGGTTAGTTTTTATGAGTGAAATAAATGGGTATCTAAAGGATGTGTGCGTCACTGTGCGTCTGCGCGAGTGTTTTCCCACTCCTTTTTTTTTTTTTCACACTTAGATTTTTGGTCTGTTAGAGTAAAGCTCCGGTGGCTTTAGTTCAGTACCAAACTACTTGATATATATGTAATTGGAATAATTAAATAAAGCTATTGTGTCGTTTTCACCAATCCTTTTTGTGCATGTGTTTATTTTTTCTTTCTTTCTCTTTTTCTAAATTAATACCAATCAAAGTGGGTAGAATTACAAGAAAATAATATCGAAATAAGTTTCAGACAAAAAAAAAGAAGGGCAGTTCACACTTATAATTTGAGAAAGTCTAGAAGGGAAGATAAATTTTTTTAGATCAAACTATCCTATACTAAATGTGAAGGAAATGATATTGACCGACTTCTTATTTCAGCTAAAAGACCCCATTAGATCGATAACTTGTTTTGGTTAGTTCGAATTCAGAAAATTTTGGAATTAATATCTTTTACCTAATTTTTGCATACATATTATATAAATTCCTGAATTATAATTCGACTTATTAAATTTTCACACTTTTTCCTCTTTTATCAATTTCTTAATTTCAGAATATATGCATTCGAGTATCTTGGTATAAAGAAATGATATTAGATTATCGTGACTGATCAATGAGCATCCATAAGAGAAATTCAATGCGATCCGAATGGAAATTTCCAATACCTCTTCAATTATAAACGATTACAAATACATAAAGGCTCAATTTCATCGTAGTAGAAGAGAGAAATCAATAAAATCGAAAAGAAAAAAGAAAAGGAAATGAAAAGCTTTGATACTCACAGATTGTTTCACACAAGATCGTGAATTGATTTTAGAGTTACCTTCTCAACAACGTGTGTGCCACACGCTCGCTGCATCTCGATTTCGATTCTCTCTTCTGTCAAATCCAACCTTAGATCCCTTCCGTCCTTCTTCCAGATACAGAACCGATGCAAGAGGCGAGTTTTACTAATATGTTACGCGGAACACTGAATAACGATGTGTGATATTCATCCGATGGCTCATAATTAATCAAACAGTTTTCAGAATTTAAATATTAGTTACTTTGCAGTTGACTTTTGGATGACATTCAATAACATAATGCCACGTTTATGCATGAAAATCGTTATTGCATACGTGGCTGTTCGGGATCGGATGGGAATAGAACTTCTCTAAACTACATAGACGCACCACGTGACACCTCGGGAAGCCACTGGCACGTGGCAGTTTCTGAAGATGGAAATGTTGATTACGTGTACAGAAAAGAAGAGAAAATTTGTGGTCAATAGATTTCGATGCAAATTTTTTTGTTAAGAAAATTAAAAATGGTTATTTGATGACATCATTTATTAGTCTTAGAAAAACAACTCTGCATTAAAAATTCGATTTAAAAGGATAAGATACGATTCAAAGTTAATGAAGTTGCAAGGCAATTTTATCTAATGGGTTCTTATCGTAACTCATGACACACCAATTGACATAGACTTCATCAACAAATATTGTGATACTGAAGCTCTACTCATATCCACTATAATTATAATTGGAATTGCGGTAGAAAGAGAGAACTCATATAAACAAGACTAATT
The DNA here is from genome assembly GCA_037074585.1 of Biancaea sappan. Taxonomy (NCBI): domain Eukaryota; kingdom Viridiplantae; phylum Streptophyta; class Magnoliopsida; order Fabales; family Fabaceae; genus Biancaea; species Biancaea sappan. The sequence goes on from CM073495.1 coordinate 27,464,588, forward strand.
ATTGAGTCATAACACCTCACAATCATTTGGTCAATTAATATGAAGTATGAACTTTATCACTTGATTCAATTTGAGAGAAATCTTTATATTTTTGTCATTAAATTTTTTAATAAAATTATTACATATATTCTTTGAAAGATCTAATAATAGAATATTAAGATGGAAGAACTATATACATTTATTGTTTAATTAAAGAAATGTAATAATAAACATATATAAATTGCACTTAAATTTTATCTCTTTACAAATATACCATGTACAAGGATCAACATTAATAACAAAGTATATGTGTTTCTTATTATTAAGTATGGAGAAGAAAGCTTTCCCACTCCTCTTATGGCCTTTGGACTGGAATCAATCAAAAACATAAGTCATCGAATATATATATATATATATATGAGTAAACAAATTTTTTATTTCCTAAAAGTATATCAGTGATACATTAGTCTTTGAAAAACAATTATTAACCATTTTAGTCTCTGAATTTAGAAACCTAAGTTCATCATCTTTATCATGTACCGTTATTTAATGATGTGACCTTTAACTATTTAAGTGGCAGTAACATAGCATCTAAAAATGTAATGCAAAAAAATGGAGAGAGAGAGAGAGAGAGAGAGAGGAGTGTACAATGAAGGAAAGCGAATCTATTGGAAAATCTAGACAATGGAAATGAAAGAGATCAAAGCCTAGGAAGAGAGGATTCGACGGATGTAACTCTAGGAAAAATCCTGCCAGAGGGAAACAAATTCAATGCAAAGAGAGTGAAGATGGAAGACAAAGATGCAGGAAGAGAAAGATCTGAAGGGATTTTAGTAGGAGGAAAGTCAAAGAGAAAACCCCTTTTAAAGGGGAGGAAAATCAACAAAATAGCAAGGAACTTGGAAGCCTAAAGGGTCAGTACAAAGAATTAGAGGGATCAGAAGAGAGATCTGGAAAATAGATCATTGATGAGATGTTTTTAAGAGAACAGTCATCAAAACGCCTTATGAAGCTGATGTAACGACTCAGTCTTTTAGTGTTTCCAAAAGCCTACCGGAAGGCATTCAACGAACAATCTTAATTAGTGGGATCTAGAAAAGACATAGCCATTGAAACCCACAGTTCAACTGAAGAGACATCCCAAGCATCGAAAAGGCAAGGATCGGAAGAGAAGCTTAAAAACCTTGGAGAATTAACTAAAATTATAGCTCAAGACCTCTCGGTAACAACAAAAGCCCCTTCAACCTTCTCACCCAGGCCTCATAACCTCTACGCACAATTTTGCAACCTTAGCTTCAAAGAAGCACTCTGGTCAAACCATAAATTGTCAGAGGCAAACCCTAAAAAAATCTCATTAAAGCCTTCCTTTACCTCAAAAATTATATCTCCCACAAAGCCCACTCCTATCACCCTCACCCCTATTTCTAGACATAAAGATTTTAACCTAGAATACGAAGAAATCCATAGCCTAACCTTCTCCCCCCCTCTTTCAAAAATCACCTAGATTCAAAATGGGAAAAAGCCACATTCTAAAAGTCCATACATAGATATCAAGCACAGAAATCTTAAAATCTGAACTTCTAAGACTATGGAAACTTTGTGTCGACTTTGAAGTCGAACAAATGGGCTATGGCTTCCTCCTGGTGCATAAATTAATTGAAGAAGATAAATAGCGTCTCATTACAGCAAGACCATGGAAGCTAGGAACTTCGCCAATCTTGGTTTAAACGTGGAGTTCAGATTTCTCGGCAGAAGCAGTAGCAAAGGAGTTCTATACTGCAATCTGGGTCAACATCAACTTCCTTCCAATCGAGTATCACTACACAGATGTTCTATAAAAAAATTGGTGAAATCCTAGGCAAAATCCTAGCCATTCAGGTAAAAAATGGAGGCTTAGTGCATCAGGTACGTATATGCATTGAGATTAACTTAGCAAAAATATTGCCAACTAGATTAAAAATAATAATAGATTTTATCAAGTTCAGAATGAGTTTTTTTGCATACTTTCTCTGCTTTTCCTGGTATTTTATCTGTTCTTCCTGCTGATTTTGCTAGCAAACATTATCTATCCTCATATGCGGCGAAAATCTTTTCCGGCAAACTTAAAGGAAAGTATAACGGTAAAAAAACTTCAAATTTAAATTTTATTTCATCCTATTCTAAAAATCCTTTAAAATTAGGAGTTTCAACCCAAAATCCTTTAAAAGATAGAAACAATGGTTGCAAAAAATCTTTTGATCTAGAATTAAATACTGAGCACACTCCCATGTCTGAAATTAAACACTCTAACAACCAATTATCAACCCACCCACCTTTCAATCTAAACCCTAGCTGTCAAACGAAATTAATTTATTAAAAAAGCTGATTCAAGAATTTAATACCTACCCTCAGGAAAATAAGCAAAAAAATAAATTAAGTAACAAAAATTCCAACATTGGCACTCCTGCAAGTAAACCATCCCTAAGTGAACTTGTTAGTGGTCCTCTTTGCAAGAAAGGAATTTGTGAAACACCCTAACTAAAAACTCAAACTTAACCCCCTCATTAAAAGAACAAAAATCACACAAAAACAATCTTAATAAAATAAAAACTTCATTTAATACCCCCTACATCATATACTCTATCTTGGCCTAGCAAATCTATGTAAAAGATAACACTCAAGTCCTAACCTCACCTTCATCACTACTCCTACCGCCTGACTCGTTGATCCCACCACCCATAATAGCAAACCTTAATGCTAGAAATGACTCAAACAACCCTTATTTACTCCAACATACCCTAAAGTCTACATCACCTATGGAAATAAATATCACTTCCTCTTCTAGTTAAACACATAAGTTACTCAATTCTCCAAAAAAAAAAATCCTCCTTTGATCAAACTCTTTTACGTAGAAATGCAAAGCAATACCTTCAACATGCATATAAACACTCCACTATAGCCCCACTTTCAAATGGAGATGAAGGTAGAATACCCTCTAGCCCCTCCACCATCCCCAGACCAACCCTTCCCCTAGAATCAATCCTACTGGCTAGTCATCTTAATTAGTAGACCCCTATCTCACTAGCTAGACATAGAAAACAATACCCTACCAAATGACAAACGCTTCTTTCACCTAAGTAATCTCCACCTTTTCTACTAAAACAACCCAACTTCGAAGATGGGAACCACTCTAATCTGGATAAACCTATTGAGAAGCATCCTCAACAACTCCTCTTGGACTAGCTAATGCTTGGAGCCATCTCATGACAACTGCCCCCTAGAGATGTTAATTTCCAAATTTTACTAAATTAGGATCCATTTTGCTCATTAATTCATGATCCCTTGATTGTATCTTTATTGCCTTTTTAGTAAAAATAACTTATTTGTTTCCTTGCTTGTTGCTTCATTTGGATTTCTAGATTTTTACCATTTTGACTTTATTTTCTAGTTTTGTAATAATTTTTGGGTGCTTTTGTAGGGTTGAACTTTAGTAATTAAAGGGATGAGGTGGAGGAAAAAGGAAAGTGCATATTACAAAAAGAAAAGGTTATTGTAGAGTTTTCTACTGAAAGCGAAGTTTTCTCCACTATTAGCGAGGGTGAACAGTATTAGTGTGAAAAACCTAAGCACAAATAGTTTTTTGGAAAACTTTTCAAGGTGTGTTTTGTTCTTTGGAATTTTAAAAAAAGGAATAGGCATGTAATTTAATTTTTATATGAAAATGTTTTTATAATTGTTGTGAGACTTAAACTGTACAAGAAGCCACTTTACAAAAGTGGGAGATAATTTTATAATTTACGTCATTTTTAGTCTTTTACATGTTGGTAACCCTATATGTAATGTTAGTGGCAGTCCTTTATAAATGCTAATTTAGCTATTTGTGGACCCTTCATGCTTTAGGGCATGTTGTAATTTAATTTCTTGAAACTTTAATCTTTTGAAAAAGTTCAATAAGGGGATATTCTGAAAAAGTTCAATAAGGGGGTATGCTCCAAAAAAAGTTGATTTTTAAAAAAATATAAAATAATATCTCGAGTTAAAGCTAAGCCCTTAAGAACAAAAATAATTAATGATGAGATTTGGCTTCAAGTTTTGGTAGAACGTCTAGGGATGCCAAAGATTTGCAAATTGTTAGGGTAGACTTTATTTAAAATTGCTTACTATTATTCCATGTTTGGTTACCTTCATGTTAAGGAAGCTTTGGTGACTTGAGTTTATTAAATTCTTCTTTGTTTTGGTATCATAGTGAGTTTTTCTTGCATAGCTTTATTTTTTTTTCAATCACTAGACAACATTTGCATATGGTTTCAAGTGTTGCATTCCTTTTTGCTTTCTTTCTGAGTATGTGGAGTTGTTTTTCTTGAGGGCATGCAAGGTCTTAGGTTTAAAGGAGTGTTAGTTTCCTAATTTTGCTAAATTAGGATCTATTTTGCTCATTAATTCATGATCCCCTAATTGTATCTTTGTTGCCTTTTTAGTAAAAATAACTTATTTATTTCCTTGGTTGCTGCTTCATTTGGATTTTTAGATTTTTACCATTTTGACTTTATTTTCTAGTTTTGTAATAATTTTTGGGTGTTTTTGTAGGGTTGAATTTCAGTAATTAAAGGGCTGAGGTAGAGTAAAAAGGAGAGTGTCTATTGCAAAAAGAAAAGGTTACTGCAGAGTTTTCTATTGAAAGCGAATTTTTCTTTGCTGTTAGTGAGGGTGAACATTGTTAATGCGAAAATCCTAAGTACAAGTAGTTTTTTGGAAAACTTTTCAAGGGATTCTGAGTTTGAAAAAGAGGGAGGCACCATTCTTGACCAAAGGAGCAAGAGAGCTTGTCTTTGGAGCTGATTTCTGCTACCCCACCTCAGATTCATGGATCAATCTCTTTCTTTTATTGATTATTGCTTTTTTGTTACCATAAGTATCTAATTTTCTATTCTAGGGTTGCTATGAACTGTAGTTCTAAATAGGATTTGTTGTTTCTTTCCTCTCTTGTGGACATTGGCTTTGTATTAAAATTGTTTTTATTCAATGATTAAAGTTGTCTTGAGAAAGAGAGGTGAGATTAGACCAAAGAATGAAAAGTATGAGTCATGAACCTTAGGTGTTTAGGAGAACTGATTTGCTAACGATATAGACATATAATTGCTAGCCTCATATAATCAAGCATAGGCTCGATTTAAAATTGAACCACTGCTCAAAAGAATTGTAGAGGAATTAGATTAACTTAGTTGAGCTTTGAGAGAATTCTTCTAGGTAGTTGTGGGCCTTAGATTCTTTTGTATGTCAGTGAGAGCAAGAGTGGGGTAGAACAACAATTCTTAGGAAGAACAAAGGGGACTAGCGACTGTAGGCCTTTTTAATTGATAAATTTTCTAAATATTTTTGTTCTTACATTCATTTACATTATTTGTCCTTTGAGTTTAATTTTACTATTCAAACTTCATTCAATCAATTGTTTAGTCTAAATATATATTCTAGTTTCCTGAGTATTTGGCAATTCAGTCTTTGTGGAATGATACTCATACTCTTTATTAGTTGTTCAACTGGTATACTTGTTGCATCACCAACAAGAAATAAACAATAGCTCTACCACAAGAAACTTGGTGATCCAATTTCGACAAAACAACATCATGATTATGGCCCCACCAAGAACACTCAACTAGGCTTACCTTTACAATTGGTTTCCCCGAACCCGTTGAATCAGATGCCATATGCTCTAAGGAACCTCATCTATGCTCCAAATCTCGCATTCATACCTTTAGAGAACATGGGTACAATAATAGAGCTAAAAAGAGACCAACACCTAGCTATTGTCCTTACTCCCTACCCTTTACATGCTTAGCAAGATATATGAGGTATATTCTCTCTGAACTTAGAGACAGGGGGGACAGACCATAGTCTAGTATTTAATCCTTCTATTTTCTATCAACTGCCACCACATATCGTTGGTAATATTTACAACCACATTTATCCAATGAATATTCTAAGTTGGAATGTTAGAGGAGCAAGTAGCACTGGCTTTAGAAGGGTGTTTAGATAGATGAAAAACAACCATAATCCTAATATAGTCATTTTAACAGAAACAAACTTAATGGGGAGAGAGCCTTTTCTGTCATTTGCAATCTTGGTTATGAAGGCTTCTTTAAAGTGGATGCCATGGGTTTTTCCAAGGGCATTTGGATCCTATGGAATCCTAGAGCAGTTATGGTTGACTTCATCTCTTCCTCCTTCCATGAAATCCTCCTTACTGTTAATTAAGGTAAAAAGAAAAAGAAAAACCTTCACCTTTATTCTTATTGCTCTGTATACTAACCTAATTTTCTCCATTAGAAAACAAATAGGGTCAAATCTCTCAATTCTATATGAAACTATAAACATGCCTTGGTTAATTATTGGTGATTTTAATGAAGTTGCTCACCCAAATGAAAAATTTAGAGGCAGACCTATTAATAGAGCCAAAATAACTTCTTTTACTGACTTCTTAAATAAAGCTAGACTTATAGATATGGGCTTCGTAGGTCCTAATTATACTTGGTTTAATAGTAGAGAAGGGAGAACAATTATTCACTCTAGAATTGATAGGGCCCTTTTAAATCAAGCTTGGATTAACCACTTCCCAAAAACTAAAGTCTTCCACCCATAAGACTTTACTCGGATCATTGTCCCTTTTTCCTAAGAACTAAAATGAATTTCTTTAGATATGAAAAACCTTTTAGATTTGACCTTTCTGGTTGAAAACAACAAAATTTCAATACCTTAACTGAAAACTCATGGAACAACTACCCTTGTGACCTTTTAAAAACTATCCATGAATTTAAAAAAGATATCTCAATATGGAACAAAGAAAACTTTGGTAACATAGCTCAAGAAATCAAAAAATATGAAAAAAAGATAAGGTGGTCTTCAAAAAGCCCTTGAGCACAGTAGAGATGATCAATTACTAATGCTTAAAAAATTTGCAATGACACTTCTCTTCCCTCCTTGATCATGAAGAGTCCATTTGGCAAATGAAGTCTAGGATCCAATGGTTACCAGTAATAAAAGAAGAAAAAATAAAACTTGTCAACTTTAGAAATCTAATGTAACTGGACTCCTGACCAATCTAAATTGAATATGAAATCTGTACCTTTTTAAAAGACTCTTATAGTAATGTTCCTATCACTCAAACACAAATACAATCCTTCCTAAACCTTCAACTTCCTTTTATCCATTAAAACTTCCACCAAAATCTTGACAACATCCCAGACGAAGCTAAAATTAAAAATGGCCTTTTTAACATTAACCCCCTAAAAACCTTGGAGAAGATGGTCTCCATGCCATTTTCTACCAAAACCAATGGGAAACAATTAAAACTCAACTCATTCATGCAATACAACAAGTTTTTAGTAATAGCTCTATTCCAAGCAAATTGGAGGGGGGAAACTTTCCTCTGTCTCATCTTTAAGACTGAAAATGCTCACAAACCTAGCCACTTTAGACCTCTTGGCCTTTGTAATACTTACTACAAGGTCCTCACTAAAATAATAGTTAAAGGATTAAAATTTTTCTTTCCTAAACTTATCTCTCCTTTTAAAGGTACCTAATGGTAAGGCATTTCTTTGGCTTTTTTCTTCTTGTTCATGAAATAATGAATTCTATGAATCTCTCTAAATCAAAAGAGGGTTGGGTTATTATTAAAATTGACATTAGAAAAGCTTTTGATTCTATTTCTTGGGATTTTATTGAGAAATGCTAAATGATCTAAACTTCCTAAAAAATCTAAAAGATTCAATCGTCTTAAAAAGGTTAATTATGTCCCCCTAATCAATGGGAAAAAATGTACCCCATTCACCCCTTTGAGAGGCATTAGACAAGGAGACCCCATTTCATCTTACATCTTCATTCTTGCATGGACATGATTGCACATCTCATTAATGAAAAAATCACCCAAAAAAATGGACCCTTTATAGTTTTAAAAACAAAGACCCTGAAAGTTCCCATCTTCTTTTTGCTGATGACATCCTCTTATTTGCAAAGGCGAATAATAAAAACATTGTTGCCATAAAAGAAGTTTTAAACTCCTTTACAACTTTTAATGGTCTTGAAATAAACCTAGATAAATAAAAAATATGGACTTCTAAAACTGTTAACCAGAACACTAATATGGAAAACACCTCAGAAATTAAAACCTCTAGCAACCTTGGCTTCTACTTTGGCTACCCTCTCAAACCAAACTATAAAAATTCTGACTTCTCTTTCATCATTGACAAAATTAATTAAAACCAAGGATGGGAGTCCAAGTTAGTTTCCAAAGTTGGCAGAACCCAACTAATAAACTCCACTATCTCTAAAATTTCTAGTCATACAATCAATTAGGAAAAAATTGCTTACACGAAAGAAATGGGAGGGTTAGGGATCAGAAAAGCTGAAGCTCAAAACAAAGCTCACATATTCATGGCCTCTAGTGGAAATATAACACCAATCCCCTTAGCACTTGTTCAAGGATTATTTCAAACAAATATGGTTCTAACCATTTGAATAAGAAAGGAACAAGTCCTATACTTTCAAAAGTCTTCAACAAACCATCCCTATTTTTGAAAGAAATATTAAAAAAGTAAAAGGAAAGGGAAATAAAACTCTCTTATGGACTAATAGATGTTTAGATGTTCCTCTATGAACTCTCCTTATTGGCCCCTGTTAGTGATTTGGCAAGTGTACCAGTTGCACAAGTAATATAATGAAAAAGTGAGTAAAAGTATAATCTCCTCAAGGAATAACGTGCTCAGTTCCCAAAAAATTAAACTACATTGGTTAGACAAATTATATTAGATACAAGATAGTTCTAAAATAAGAATCGAGAACTTTACTTTAAAAAGGATAGAAAACAATAATACACAGTAAATTATCGAATAAAAATAATCAAAACAGAATCTAGGGTCGCTAATCCCCCTCTTTCTTCCATGGATAAATTATCTCTCTTTCTTATGCTTTTGCCAAGAACTACAAGCTAATCAAAGGATCCTAATGTGCTTAAACGAACTCTTTCGAGCCTCAGCTAAGCTTTCCTAAGGAAACACAATATCTTATGCTAGTTAGGTTATTTACCGATCAAATCCTATTATCGATTAATTGAGTTTAATTACTATATTCCTATGTAATTAACAATTCCTTTTCCTAGTTTTAGGATCGAAGCATCACTTTTCTCGTACACGGTCTACTCTCACTTCCCTTGCCAAAGTTCAGATTGAGCACCAAGCAAACCACAAATTGATCAAAAATATGGAAAGCAAAACATAATGAATGAGAAAACATGTATTTCATAGATAAATCACATAAGTACAAAGTGATTTCATCATCCTAATCTAAAATAAGGTTCATAACAACCCAAGATAAGAAAACTAGCTACTCACGATAGTAAAAGAACAAAAATTAGAAAAAAGAAGAGAAAGAAAGCATGAATCTGAGATGGTGATGATGAAAAACAACTACAATCGTGCTCTGAGGTCAAGTTCCCTTGCTCCTTGGTCAAAAACGACAGCCCCTTCTGTCCTTCACTCAAAATACCTAAAGAAGATTCTAAAAAATCCATTTAAAGCTTCAAAATTCGAAACTGCTACTATACTGTCTCACTATAGTGAGAAAAAGTTCTCGCCAACCTTGCTTTAGCATAGAAAACCCTCACTTTAGTGAAAACGCATAGACAGTATTTTCTTCATGAAAAGGATCGAAATTACTCTTTATCTCTTCATCATTCCACATGTTTTTACTCAACCCTACAAAAACACACACAAATAATAAATAATTAGCAAAAATCAAAATTAACCTACTCAAATCTCAAAATTAAAAACAAATTAAACCATTAAAGGAAATTAGAGTAATTTTACTAAAAAGGTAATAAATAAGGACTAAAGGGGATATGAATGATCATGAAAAGATATCCTAATTTAGTAAAATTAGGATATTATCACCCCCTTCAAGAACATGAAGAATTTAGGAAAGTTGATTCTGTTATAAACATAAACCAAAATAATAGGAATTGGAATCTTGAAAATTTTATCCTTACTCTACCTCAAGATACCCTACATAAAATCATTTCCAAACCTCTAATCCAATTGATTGATCCTCCTGATGATGCTATTAGTAGGTCCCCTTCTTTAAACGGCTTATTCACAACTAAAACGACCTACCTAAGTATCATCCAAGATAACCAAAGTTCATCATCTCCTTCCCCTGGCCTCGATCTCCCATAACACCTCTTTCTCTTGGATCTAGAAAATTAAAGCCCATCCTAAAGATATTTTCTTCAAATGGCAACTTATCAACAAAGGCCTTCTCACCAACTTAGCAAGAAGTTAAACAACTTTTCTGATAGATGTCCCCTCTGTAATCTAAATACAGAATCCCACCTTCACATTATTAGAGACTATCCAAAAAAAAGCCAACTTTGGCAAACTCTGAACTGGTCGCAAAATTTCTTCACTGCAGACTAAATAAGCTGGATTAAAACTAACTGCAAAAATACTCATCACCTTAACAGTTAAATTCCTTGGTGTACTCTCTTTACTTTTGATGTTAGAGGCATTTGGCTAGCTAGAAACCAAAATATTTTCAAAAATGTTCCTCTTAATATAACTAGCATTTCCCTTTCCATAAAATCCAGAGTTGCTGAATTTTGGTTCCGTGGCAATATGTTTGCAATTCACAAAATTACTTAAATGCAAATACTCAGATTTCTAAACTTCTTTGGAAAAAAAGCCTCTTTTTGGTTGGTTTTAGATTAATGTTGATGGTTCCATGAAAAATAATCTCATAGTAATTGGAGAAATCATAAGACTAGATAGATGACTTTGGCACTACGGTTTTGCTAAATTCATTGGGCTAGGAGATGTAGATTTGGCAGAAGCATGGGCTCTTCAGTTTGGACTGAAACAAGCTGCTCTTCTGAATATTAAGAAACTTGAGAATGAGACGGACAGTAAATTTTTTTTTTTGACTTACTAAGTATGAACTTGAACATCTCTCACCCTCTTGCCATTCCTATTTTAAATTGCAAGTGGCTACTCCAAACTTTTGAAGATCAAAAGTTTTCCAAAATCTCTATAGCATAGAACAAATGTGCAAATCTTTTGGTCAAGGAAGCAAGGGAGAAAAGAATGAAGTTACACAATTATAATTCTGTCCCCTCTTTTGTTAAGGCTTAATATCTATCTGACTTGCCTAATGCAAACTCTTAGATAGCTTTTTGGGGGCTTCCTTTTGTTTGGCCCCACTTCTTTTATTTCTCTAGCACTTGTTTATTGTTGTCTTGTAATCTTGAACACTTGTACCTTGTTTTACTATATTTCCTTTTTAACAAAAAAAAAGACTATATTGTTAGTTGACATGTCACATTATGGGTGATGTAGTTGTGACATAATATATAAGAATTATGTTATTTACAAAGCGGAAACTTTTAGGGCCAAAAAGTTTTAAGAAAATAATTTTTAAGGACCAAATTGATAGTGAAAATTTTTTGGGGACCAAATTGTTTGAGGAAAAAAATTTTCAATGACCAAATAATCACTAGATGCCACGTCACCACTTAATGTGGCACATTAGCAAACAAAATAGTTCTTATATGCCACATCATTACTTCGTTAGTTAATTTTTACATCAAATGAATAATGGTAATCGTGACAATAAGGATCGACAGAGCAACAATTTTATGCAACGATTTCAAAATCTAAGCACTAAAGTAGTTAATGACCATCTTTAATAAATTAAAGCATTATTGTACACTTTTAGAGACTATAAAAGTGTTTACTCAATAAATTAAATAATAAATATTTTCATTAAAAATTATATACATTATTTAATAAAAATATCAAGTCAATAGTAATTAAAGCAAATAAAACAAACAATTTAAATTTAATCACAAATTCAAACTTCACACAAAATCATTACAGTAATTAGACATTTAACATATATTAAACTAATTAAAAGTAACATAAGTAATTAAATATCAAGCTAAAAGCAACCTTACACAAAAACATAAAGTAATCTTACTTATGACTACAAGTAATAATTAAAACAGATATAAATAAACTACTTAAGTCACAATAAAACTATAAAACATAACAAATAACAATAGGACTTCTTTGTCACCCTTAATTCAAGAGATAACATAATTATTTTTCAAGTGTGTGTGTTTTTGTGGGATTTCCAGAATAATCATTCCAGTGACTTTAGCTACTTGACATTGTGGGAAGTCAGGTGCTGACATCTAAGAAGGAATGGAAATCAGGACCGACCTCTTGAGGGATTTGTATTGATTAGATGGTTATTGGTTAATGTTGTGGGAGTTATTCAAGTGTACTCTTGAGGTCAAAAATTGACAGTTGCTGATGCAGGGCATAGGGGCTGGGATCGTAAGGGATACACCTAAAAGCTAAAGGAGTTGAGGAATAAGTATATGAGGATGTGTACCTTTACAAAGGAGTCTCTGTGGGGATATTCAATCCATGAGAATGCAGACTCACGTGACAGGACTCTTGAGTAAATATCCCACGGGATCGTAAATCTATGGGGAACACTATTTACGTGATTTGTGTATATGGCTCCATGTATGTGATAGTATATTCTGGCTCCAATAAATTATTCTTGTGTAGTGACTGTAGATATGATGGCAATATGGAAGCCCGGGTTGAGTTTGACTCCTAAAGGACGCCTGCCGATCATGAGATGACACCTATGAGCGGGGCATCTCCTGTGATAGGGATATCACCTACAGGTGGAATAACGTCTTCAGGCAGGGTGCATATATTTTATATTATTATGAGATAAGTGTGTGGTTTGTGTTTGTGGTATGTATAATGTAAAGTGTGGGATTGATAAGATTAATGGATGAGAGGTAGTATACAATGGTATAAAAAATACGCTCTTTGTGAGCCGCGAGCTAGATACCATATCATGCATATGTTGTTAGTCCTTAGGCTATATGCCATACGTTTTGATGATGACAAATGTATTTGAATTGTAGCATTGATATATATAAAGGTTAATTATCATATATATGCTACAAGTACTTAAGCATGATTATGTTATTTAATATGTATCTTTCATATATTGAATCATGCTATTATCATGAATTAAACTAACCATTGGGTTTACAAGTAAGATATATTTTATAGGTTAGTTCAAAACAAGAAAAGTAAGCATTGGATTGAAAAACAAGGAAAAGCAACATCATGTTTCATTCAAGAAAACAACATAGCTCTAAGAAATAAAGAACTAGAAGATTTGAAGTCTTGGAAGTTTGGATGCATCAATATAGCCCATGTGCCTACATTAGCTTGTCACTGGTCAACCACGATGCTCTAGAAGCAATGTATTTGAAGACAACAAATGACTGGTCGACCACACTATCTTGACTAGTCAACCACTATGGTCCAGAAGTAAAGTCTTTGTAGACTGGTCGACCATCCTATCTTGACTGGTCGACCAATGAGTTCCAGAAGCAAAAGTCTTTGCAAATTGATCGACCACCCTATCTTGATTGGTTGACCAATGAGCTCCAGAAGTAAAGATCCTTGAAGAAAACAAGCACTAGTCGACCACCTTATCCTGACTTGTCGACCACCCCACTCTAGAAGCTATATGTCTTGAAGAAAAGCAAGCACTGGTCGACCACCCCATCTATACTGGTCAACCATCGTGACTGGTGAATTAGTTCTAGACTACACTGGTTGACCATCGTGTACATTGGTTGACCATCGTGCCACACTAGTTGACCACCGACACCAGATAATGCACTGTAACGGCTAATTTTTGCTGACATCATTATGGAACAACCTTGGATCTATCTCGAACGGTCTTGTTCGTCCTTGGGCTATATATATATCAATCAATCTTGGGGGGTATCAAAAATAGATGAGAGAACACTCCTATTGCTGAGCATCATCTATAGATTCTCTCTTGAGCAGAATATACCCTTGTGAGCTTATTAATGTAACACATACTCTGTTTTTAGAGAGTTTCTCTGTAATTGTTGATTTTGATCAACACAAATATTATCCTAGGTTGTATTATCAAGGATAGTATTCCTTGATAAAGTATTTATTGAGAGAACTTTCTTTTGGCTTGTAGAGAAGCCAGTTTAGCAAAAATTCTCTGGAGGGTTGAGGAGGAGCCCAGATTCATAAATTCTCCGTTGGGTTATGGAGGAGTCTTGGCTAACGAAATTCTTTGCAGTGGTTCACAAGTACTCGGATCAAACTTGCAAGTATAGTGAAAATACTCAAGTGACTTCTTAAGGATTAGATGTAGGCTTGAGATTAGCTGAATCAGTATAAATCTCTGAGTTTGCTCTCTCTTTCCTCACTCCATTATTTTTACTTACTGTTATCTATTATTTACTTCTGTGCTCTTTATAATTATTCATCTTGATAGCACATTGATTTTCTATATTATATTTATTATCCTAAGCATTGTACTTTTACAGAAAATCATTTTAACTTCTAATAAATTTTGTGAAAAATTTATAAAACCCAATTCACCCCCTCTTGGGTTTCAACCATTACTTTTAATTAGTATCAGAGCTTGGGCTCTTGATTTGAGACTTAACCGTCTAAGAGTAAACATGGTTGGATTCAGTGATTGGTTTATGTCTGAAAATTGTTCTTTCATAGAACCTCCAGTTTTGGATGCCAATCATTTTCAATATTGGAAGTGTGAAATGAAAATATTTTTAATTTTAGTAGACCATAAACTCTAGGAAGTTATAGAAAATGATTCTTGTATACCTGTCAAGGAAGAACAAGGAAAATACATTCCAAAACCCAAGAGTGAATGAAATGACACTAAAAGAAGTTTAATGCAACTCAATGCTAAGGCAAAATTGATTATTTCTTTTGCATTAAGTCAAGATGAATTTTTCAAATTCTCCAACTGTGCAACTGCAAAAGAAATGTGGGAAACTCTTGAAGTTGCATATGAGGAAGTTCTTATTGCTGAGGAATTAAAGTGTAGAAGTTTCATTAATGAACTTGAAATTGCTCAAATGAACAATTGCAAAACCATTAATGAGATACAACTTGTGATTAATCTATTGCAAGCTCTTGGTGTTGAACTTATAGGAAAATCTCAAATCACCAAGGAGACAGAAGAAAAAGAAAAAGAAGAAGAAGAGAAACCACAACCAAAAACTGAATCATCAAAGAAAGCTTACCTATCCTCCATTTGGGGAAATATTAATTCTGATTAGGAGGACACAAATGAAGAAACCTACATCTGTCTTATGGCCAGAGATGAAGATGGGGTAAATTCATTTTACTACTCTTTAGATGAATTACAAGATGCCTTTGATGATTTAAATGAAGAGTTTTTAAAACTTGCAAAAAAATTAAGTGTTTCAAAATAGAAAAACTCTTCTCTTGAAAATGAGTTGGAAAAATTGAAAAATGAAATTTCTATTTCCAAGGAAGAGAATTTTGTTTTTGAAAATCAAAACAGAACTTTGCAAAAAGAGAATTTGATTTTAAAGGGAAGTATCTCTACCAATAAAAATTGTTCTTGCATCAAGTGTGATTCTTTGAAAAAAGAAAATATTGATCTTAAAAATACACTTGCAAAATTTTCTCAAGGTAGAGAAATTTTAAATACCTCAGTTTGGAAATAAAGAAGAAGGTTTAACAAAGTTGGTCTTGTTTTTAAAAAGAAGTCAAACCAGAAGTATTTCAAAAGCTTCTTTGTTCCTTCAAAAATGTCCAATAGTCCTTCTTGCACTTGTTTTTATTGTGGACTAAAAAGACATAAATCTTACTCCTGCTCTTATAAGAAAAATCTTACTTATGGAGTATAAATGAAATGGGTTCAAAAGAGAACTCATGACTTGGGTGGACCCAAAAAAATTTGGGTACAAAAAACAAAAGATTGATTGTGGAGATTCGCCTCAAAGTAAGGAGCGGAAATAACATTATAATGGCTACATTCTTGAACTTCACTCTTTTGCATCAATAAGAGGCAATGGACAAATAAACATATAAGTTGGAATGTATTGTAAGAAATTTGACTGATATGTTTACTGCTATTTAATGCTTATGTCTATTCTCTAGCATGCCTTACATCTATCCTTGATACTCATGCATACGCTATATTTGAAAACAATTCTTAAGTGTGTGGCCTATAGATTCAAATTTTGTTTTGAGCTAAAATCTTTCTTCTAAATTCTACTTAAACTCTCATTTTTACAGCATCACAAAAACTTGCTTCTATTACATGCATATTTCTCTTGCTTTCACAACAATAAGATCACTCCTACCTGTAGTGTTTATCCTTGTTGTAATCTTATTTAAATAATTTCAATGAAATCAAATTTCTTACAAAATTGCATTTCATGGAAGCATATCACTTTTATTAATATGACATATCTTGAACATAATGTTGCTCCTGGTGCTCGAGATTTATTTGAACATTACTAATTTGAAAGTGTTTTGTAGCAGTTAATCCTCAAATTTATTCTCTAAGGCACTCTCATTCCTCTACTCTCCGAAATCAGTGAAATTTATGATTTTGAAGTTGGTTGGTCAACCAGCTAGCTCATCAGTGGTCGACTAGCAAGGCCTATATCTATCAATCTGTGAACCAATGCCTAATGCCAGTTGCCTATGCTAGACGTTAAGTGAAGGTATAATGTTACTTGAGATGCAGTTGGTTAACCAGGTAACTCAGACTAGTCAACTAACCTGAGGCAATGGCTACTTGAATTAAAATTGTACACGTTGGTCAACCAATGCTAGACAGTGTTCACTGAGTGCTTATCCAACTACACGATGGTTAACCAACGCATGACAGTAGACGATAGTCTTGAATTTTGCTACTATGTTCTTACTGATCTCTTCAAAGCTTCATGGGTGATCTTAGAAGAGATTTGTTTTGAGAAATTCTTGCAAATAATCAATCAAAGGAGATCATTAAAATTGCAAGAAGAGAGGATCAAAAGAAGGGAAATAAGCAAAACAAGAATATCAAAATCTTGAGGAGAAACTTCAAGAAGCAACAAGAGTTTGCCAAAATTGATAAGTATCTCTATCCTCTACTTCTTTATTATTCAATTGAATGATACTCCTTGATCTTAATTGAACATTCAGGCAAATCTTTTTACTAACATATTTTCATAGCTATGATATACTATTTTACGAAATCTTGCATATTTGATAATATCATTACATATAAAAATATGTTAAATATTTTGTTTAATATTCAAAAACGTCATGGTTTGAACATTATACATGTCATATCCTTTGTATAAGTTGTAGCTTATGAACCATTGTTTATGGATTATAGTTTATATCTGATTATATCTTATTAATCCATATTACCTCAATTATTTTACTACATAGTCTGGTTATAATATGTTTTCTCTTGAATGAGTATGTAACTTGCTTTCGCTATGTAATGATGATATATATATTCATGAGAGAAAATGATTTTCTAGCCTTAAATGAATATATGTATACTTTTCAAAATACATTATGCCTCTACTGAGATGATATGATATATCTTGGATATAAAATGTTTTATATATGATAATGGATATATATTTTCTTCTATTGTGCTACATTTGGTGACATTCTTTCAAGAAGAATTATTTTGAAAAGTGTTGGAAAAGGATTTGAAATTGCTTTATCATGTTAAAGCAAAAAGTGTTTTGAAAAAAAAAATTTGAAAATCCTTATTTCAAAATTACATCTGCTAATGTACTTAAATGTCTTTATACATAAGCAAAAAATTATTTTCAGAGCTTTTGAAAAGGAAAATGTACCCTTATTGCAAAGGATGATAATGGCATTGAAGAGAATGCCAATCTACTTCAAGAAGAAGAAAAGCCTCAAGAAGAAAAATTACCTCATGAGAAGAAGCCATCAAGCAACAATGATGACTTTTCAAAGGATTAGAGGTATGTCAAAAGTCATCCTAAGGAACTCAACATTGGACATAAATCTCAATGGGCACCCACTCGAAACCTTCTTCTGTTTGTGGATTATACTTTATAATAGCTATATCTTTTTGCTAATCCATAATTGCTTCCTCTATGTTGTTATATACTCTGATTATGATATGGTATATCCTGTATGAGTATATAATTTGCATTTGCTATGATATATATCCTGTTGTAATATCTTCTGTTATTATCTTTAAAAAGGATATATATGTTGCTTCTGCTGTGCTGCATCTCTGTCCAAATCCTTTTTGGAGCAAAATTTGTTTTTCAAAATAAAAGGACTTAGAGATTCTTATTACCAAAGTTTTTTCTGATAAGCTCTTGATAGAATCATTCTTTTAAGGGAAGATATTGTTTCAACAATTATTTTATCATGTTGAAGCAAAAATCGTTTTGAAAAAAAATGAAGGATTTAGAAATCATTATTTCAAAAAATTTTCTTCTCTTGTGCTTTTTTATGGTATCAATTTCTAAAGAAGAATATTTTTCTATAAATAGTGTATTTCATGGAGGCGTAGCATTCTTATTGATACAATATATGTTGTCTCTATTGCTTGAGATTTATGAACTAACCTGTCAAGGACCCAATTTGGTTAGGTACCTAAAATTAAGAGTCACATTATTTTGTGAGGTAAAATACTCTCAAACCCAAGTTTGCAATGACAACCAATCAACCTTAAGGATGAAGGATTCAACAATGGAGATGGTGATTCTAATCAAGCATGCATACTCAAAACATTGGTAATTTCTATCCTTGCTTGAAATAGATCTTTAATCCATTAAGTATTATGAGCTTTATGAAAAGATTAGATAAATAGCAAGAAAGAGTTTTAAAACTGATTGAAAACTTTTTGAAAACTCCTATATTACTTTCAATGTCTCTTTTGCTCATCAAGCTAAATATGAAATATAGTGGCTCATCTTTCAAAGGAGAAAAACATTTTTTTTACCACTAAAATTCTTTAAAGTAGCTTTCCTTGCCTATCATATATCAAATGATTATATGTTTATTGGATCTACTAATCATATCTTGTGCAAAGATTTATCTTAGTGATGAAGAAGCTTAAAGGTACAAATGACTTTCTTAAAAGGATAGTCAAACTATACAAGTTTGAAATCTTCATTAAGGGTCAAGCAGTCAAGGGTTGCAAAATAAATTGTGTCTATGCCAAGACAATTCTTGGATGAACAAGCTCTTGAAAATAAATGGTCAGCATGATCAACCAATTGAATAAAAGAGTCTTGAGAGGTATGACTACTGATCTCAAAATGGATATTATATTGAATATGCTTGATTAATCTTTTTCAAATATATATCCTTCACTCTTTGCACTTAATGTTCATGGATTCTTATGTTTATATCTTCTAACCAATCCATTGCCAATTACTTCCAATGTGATATGTGATATTATTATACATATCCTAGATATAATGTTTTACATCTTGAATGGATATATAAATTGCTTTTGTTGTACTGAAATCTATCTCATCTTTTGTGAAGCAAATTTATTTTGAAAAGGACTTTAAAAATGTTTCTGCCATGCTAATATGTTTTATCATATAAAGCAACATTCTTTTTGAAAAAGAAGTGGTTTTAAAGATCTCTTTTGTTGTTGGTGACAAAGGGGAAGAAAAATCTTGAAAAACATTGATGTTTGATGTATGGATTATGAACTATATCCTTGATTATATCTTGTTACACTAATCCATATATATTGCTTCCTTAAATGAAATGTTTCTAAATTATTTTTGAAGCAAATTGTTTTAGAAAAAGATTATGAAATTCTTAAATTGCCTCCACTATGCTGAACTTGCTTTGCCTTATTGAAGCAAAATCTATCTTGCAAAGAAAATGATTTGAATATCCTCATTTTAAATTATTTTTGCTATATGTTGAAATGTTTTGATGCATATAAGTAGAAATTGTTTTCAAAAATCTTGAAAAATATTACTATTTGATTTATGGATTATGATTAATATTCTTGTTTATATCATACTTTGCTAATCCATATGTCATTCTTCTGCTATGTGTTGCAAATATTTCTATCATATGACAGCAAATGATGTTTATTTTTTTTTGTTACATATTTCAAAGATTTCAATATTTCTGCTATTTACTAAAATACCTTTTCATAAACTAGCAGAAATCATTTTCAACGAAAATATTGCAGAAATTTCTTCAAAAGTCTTACTTCAAAATTCTGCAATCAAAAAATAAATTTCCTTTATATTGATTTGAACAATCTTTTTCAAAGGAAAATGGTTATGAAATTCAGGGGGAACTTTGTCTCTCTTGAATATATATATAGATGTTCTTGAAAAAGAACATTTTTTGAAAATTGGTTATTTATTATTCTTTTTCATGATGTGCATAGTTTAAAGGGGAGGAGCCTAAACCTAAACTCTTTCTAGTTTTATCTTTTGGCTCATTTCATTTGACATGAGAAATTTTTCTGAAAATAGTTTTTACATGTCAATGAAAAAGATGATAAGTTTTGATGCATCCTCACCTCATGCTATATTGACATTCTCTGACATCTTGGCTTGAAGAATGTATATGCTTCAACATCTATATTTTGAGTTCCTTATACCTTTTTGTCGATGTCAAATAGGGGGAGAAGAAACGGTAAGAAAAATATGTATATGTGCTCATTAAATTGTATTCATTATCTTGTGTTACATATTTTTCTTTGGTGATTTGTCATCATCAAAAAGGAGGAGATTGTTAGCCCTAAGGCTATATGCCATAAGTTTTGATGATGACAAATGTATTTGAATTGTAGCA
Source organism: Biancaea sappan (assembly GCA_037074585.1). NCBI lineage: Eukaryota > Viridiplantae > Streptophyta > Magnoliopsida > Fabales > Fabaceae > Biancaea > Biancaea sappan. The sequence goes on from CM073495.1 coordinate 27,485,284, forward strand.
TTGATATATATAAAGGTTAATTATCATATATATGCTACAAGTACTTAAGCATGATTATGTTATTTAATATGCATCTTTCATATATTGAATTATGCTATTATCATGAATTGAACTAACCATTGGATTTGTAAGTAAGATATATTTTATAGGTTGGTTGAAAAAAAGAAGAGTGAACATTGGAATGAAGAACAAGGAAAAGCAACATCATGCTTCACTCAAGAAAACAACATAGCTCTAAGAAATAAAGAACTAGAAGATTTGAAGTCTTGGAAACTTGGATGCATCAAGATAGCCTATGTGCCTACATTAGCTTGTCACTGGTCAACCACGATGCTTTAGAAGCAATGTATTTGAAGAGAACAAGTGACTGGTCGACCACCCTATCCTAATTGGTTGACCACTATGTTCTAGAAGCAAAGTCTTTGCAGACTGGTTGACCACCCTATCCTAACTGGTCGACCAATGAGCTCCAGAAGCAAAAGTCTTTGCAAACTAGACAACCACCCTATCCTGACTAGTCGACCAACGAGCTCCAAAAGCAAATATCCTTGAAGAAAACAAGCACTGATTGACTGCCCTATCCTAACTGGTCAATCACCCTACTCCAGAAGCTATATGTCTTGAAGAAAAGCAAGCACTAGTTGAGGACCCCATTTACACTGATTGACCACCGTGACTGGTGAATCAATTCTAGACTATATTGGTCGACCATCGTGCCACACTAGTCGACCGTCAACCACCGACACCAGATAATGCGCTGTAATGGCCAGTTTTTGTTGACATCATTATAGAACAACCTTGGATCTGTCTCTAATGGTCTTGTTTGTCCTTGGGCTATATATATCAATCTTCAGGGCTATAAAAAATAGATAAGAGAACACTCCTATTACTGAGCATCATCTGTAGATTCTCTCTTGAGCAGATTATACCCTTGTGAGCTTATCAATGTAACACATACTCTGTTTTTAGAGAGTTTCTCTATAATTATTGATTTTGATCAACACAAATATTATCCTAAGTTGTATTATCAAGGAGAGTATTCCTTGATAGAGTATTTATTGAGAGAACTTTCCTTTGGGTTATAGAGAAACCAGTTTAGTAAAAATTCTCCAGAGGGTTGAGGAGGAGCACAGATTCATAAATTTTCCGTTGAGTTATGAAGGAGCCTTGGCTAACGAAATTCTTTGTAGTTGTTCGCAAGTACCCGGATCAAACTTGCAAGTATAGTGAAAATACTCAAGTGACTTCTTGAGGACTAGATATAGGGTTGAGATTAGCCGAACTAATATAAATCTCTGAGTTTGCTCTCTTTATCCCTCACTCCTTTATTTGTGCTTAATGTTATCTATTCTTTACTTTCTTGCTCTTTATAATTATTCATCTTGATAGCACATTGATTTTCTGTATTATATTTATTATCCTAAGCATTGTACTTTTACAAAAAATCATTTTAACTTCTAATAAAGTTTTGTGAAAAATTTATAAAACCCAATTCACCCCCTCTTGGATTCTAACCATTACTTTCATATGTTTCCAGGGCGACCATATATCATACAGGATAGTTATTTCGAGGGCATATGTATTTAAGAAATAGAGGAACTTATATGTGATAAGTGTTTTCACCATTGGTTACTCATTAAGTTCACTTGTGGTAACACTTGTTAGATTGAAATGCCTGAAACCACTAGGAATGAGAGGAGCTTTAGATAAGTTCCCAGAGGGAGATGAGAACGGGTTACCTTGGGATTCTGTGGTAGGTTACTCTAATCCTTATGGTGATATGTTATGTGGGTCATTGTGGTGAGGTATATACTGTATAATGTAAGCAAGATATAGAGCTCCACGATATATTGGAGTTGTATAACAACTAGGAATCTCAATTCTCACTTTGGTTCTGGAGAATACGGGGCTTTGTGAGTGACAATGTATATACTTCGGTTTTCGATGGAAGCTAGGGAATACCGCTTCTCATTGAATGACATGGCACCTTTCGAGGCTTGTTGTGAGTTTTTGAATTTGAGAGACCAAAATCTATTAAAAAGAAGAATGTAATAATTTTGGGATCACATGATTGGCGGTATTACGGCTTTTATAATAAAAATTTTCATTATTTTAATAGCATTATTTTAAAACGTTATTTTTATGACGTTATTGTTAATGCATTATTTTAATGGAATTAATTTATCATTTTAAATTTTCATATTTACTTTATTCTTTTGAAATATTATCTATGGAAATTGAGATAAATAACTAGACTAGATATTTTATTTTGGGTGATACTTTTGAGATTTAAGGAAAGACAAGAGAAAAAGGAAATTAAGTGGAATTAATATAATTGTTGAAAAATAATTATATCGGGTTCACTCAGGTTTGGGGTATCTGGGTATGGGTACTCGTTGGTCACTAAATGACCCACCACCCTTTAAGTCTCTCTTCTCTCTTTTCTCTCTCCTTTTCTTCTTCATTTCGCAGAGGGGGGTTTTAGGAACTTGGAGGAGAAAGTTAAGTTTTCTCAACTCCTCCAACTTTGATCTTTCATTTCTTCTATTGGATCTTTATTTTCGAGTTGCGTTACGGTTCTCTGCACTTGCTAGAGCTTGAGGTAAGCTTCCTCTTCCTCTTTTTCTTCCATTTCCTCCATTGATGCCTATATTGAAGAAAATGGGTTTTTGGTTGATTTTTTATAAAATCTTGATTCTTTTACTTCTTTCTTTTAGTTTTTACTTGGAAATGGTGAAATACAACTAATTGGAAGAATAGAAGTGGTTTCATGAATGGAAGAGGTGAAAATGCATTTTAAAGAGAATATGTTGAATTTTCAATAAACCCATGGAATTATTTTTATTCTTGTTTGTTGGAAGGGTTTTGATCACGATAACTCACTCTTGAAAACCCATATGGAAGCAAGAATCAAAAAGGAAAAGAAAAGGGGTGAAAAAGTGGAATTTTTTGGAGCTTAAAATCATGGCTACCATGGAGATTGCAAAACCTGGTGCCTGGTTTGTATATGGAATAGAAGTCTTGGAGCCCAGGTGCCAGGATTTGTGTACAAATATAAGCTTCTGGCGCCCAGGGGACAAGTGAGCAGAATTCATGGAAGTTTCTGGCACCCAGGTGCCATGTATTGGGTAGAATAAGAAAATAGGAAAGAAATGAGACTTTTTATGTGTTAAGGCTTTGAGGTTTGGTTTAAGGAAGTTTCGGGGAATTCGCTGGCTATGCTTCTTGGATCTCCTCCATGGTAAATTATTAACGACATTAATGTGAGTGGGTGACCTTGCCATTTAAGTTTTTATTAAAATTGACCAAGTTCAATGTAAAGCTCATTCACACTATAGTTGGAAATAAACCAATGAAATTCCTTAGTTAGTGGTAATAACTAGATTAAGGAGTTTTTTTGAATGGTTATGGGATTTACTTTATGAGATTGGTAGTTTAATGTTTATTTCAATTTAAGTGATAAGTTGATATGGTATGTGTTATGTGGTGTTTGTATGAATGCATTTGGTATTTGTGTGAATGCATTTCATAAACAAAGGAAAAATGGAAAAGAAAAGAAATGCCTAGAAACGTAGACCCACGAGAGGGAATCGACTAGTAACCCAAAAATGTGGTTATTCTTAGAGAAGAATGTTGGGAAGAGGAAATAGAGGAATTGGCCTCTGGAATAAACCCGCTGGGCAATTATAGTTCGAGGAAAAATTCTATACATAGTCTCAACGAGGTAAATGTAGGAAATACATTGCATATCATCGGTTGCATATTCATACCATGAGAGTGGGAATAGAGAGGTGGACCTCTGAAATAAACCATTGAGCAATGACAGTCCGAGGAGAAAATTCTGAACTAAGTCTCAATGTGGTAAGTACGGGAGAATGTGAGAATGTCGGGAAGTGGAAACAGAGGAATTAACCTCTGGAATAAACCCGTTGAGCAATTATAGTCCGAGGGGAAATTTTGGACATAGTCTCAACGAGGTAAATGTGGGAAATACATTGCATATCATTGGTTACATATTCATACCATGAGAGTAAGAACAAAAGGGTGGACTTCTGAAATAAACACATTGGGCAATGACAGTCTGAAGGGGAAATTCTAGACTAAGTCTTAATGTGGTAAGTGTGAAAGAATGTGAGAATACATAACATATGTTTGTTGCATAATGTATTTCAGTGTGGATGTTTACTTATGCTTTTATGTGATTGAGGATTGTCTTATGAATCAATTTACGAGAACATAGACTCGCAAAGGAGCCGCAGGTTATGATTCCGCAATATGGTACGCTTTATTTTATTATTTCGTACTGATATGTGCTGATGGCATTCACTCTGATTATGGTAGTGATGCTGGTATTTGTACTTATGCTTTGTTTTATTGCACAATTACCTGTTTGCTGAGTTTTGATAAACTCACTCTCTATTATTATCTTTTCAGATTTAGCAACTAAGAAGGATGGAAAACTATTAGACTATAGCAGCTTGGAGATATACTCCAATTTTGTGGAAGGTTCTTTATGAACCAATTTTTGGACTATATGCCTTGTAGAATGCTCTGTAATTCCATAGACTACCTAGGTCCTACTGTGCATTAGAGGTTTAATTATTTGGCTGCAATTTGCCTTGCATTTTGTTTGTATATATATTTTCCAATGTCATAGGAAATAAGAAAAAGTATTATATAAATTTATTTATTGTAAATTTATGCTTTCTTAATTGTAGATATTAGGGTTGTTTAAGGAAATTACAAGCTACCACTGAGGTACACCCTAATTTGTATGATAAGTCATCTGCCCATTTTTCGAGGTGTTATAGGGACCATCCCTTGAGCTACATATATGGGCTCGAGGGACTGTCCCTGAAGCCCCTTTGTTTATTTTTTAAATCTATGTATCTATTTATTTTTTTAAAATTTTTTCTTAGATTTATGGGCTTTTTTTAAAAAAATTCCATCAAGGAATAATATTTCTTTTCTTTTTTAATTTAAATTTATGCATATGTATCTTTATTCTTTTATTACTTTTTTAAAAATTTAATGTTATTTTAAATTTATGTTCTATAAATCAAACTAGGCTCAAGGGACCATCCTTCAAGCCACATTTTTTTTAAATTTATACCTTTGTTATATTTTATATATTTTATTACATATGTGTTTTCTAAATTTATGATAGGGCTGGAGGATCATCCCTCAGGCCACATTAGGCTCAAGGGACTATCCCTTGACTTTTGTAGCATTTGGAAAAAAAAAATTAAAAAAATCAATTATTAGTTATAGTAAAAATCGTGGCAAAAAGTACAAAAAATTGTGCTTAAATAAACATGAGGTTAGAGGGACTATCCCTCTAGCTTCATGTAACAACCCAAGTTTCGAATTAAACTAAGAAAAACTCATAACTAAGTATGAAAAGATGAAGGAAGTTGACTGCCAAGGAAGAAAGCCGACTGCCTAGGTCCAAAAACAACAAAAATATTAACAAAGAAGCAAACAGTTGACTGCCTTAAGGCAAACTGTCCATTATCAACACTTAAAAACACTAAAATGAGATATTTAGGCAAGCAAGTCAATTGCCTAAGTCACGATAGTCGACTGGCTTTATAAAATACTACAAGCTGACATATTTCAGTCAAGAATTGTCAAAGGAATTTAATAGGGGTCAGCCAAAATTCAATGAGAAAGGAACACTAACATGAATCCAAGAATCCTTAATGACTAAGTAAATAATAAAATAATAAGATATGATGAATTATCAATTAATAAGGTTTCAGTATAAAGAACAGAGCACGTTAACTGAGTCTGAACTAGGAGTTAGATTTTGTAAGTTTTAGTTAGAGAATGAGAGTGTGCATGAGAAAGAAGGTAGCTAAGTTACTAAAAGTCTGAGATTAGGATAAATTGGTAATAGAAGGACTAAGGGACTTTAGCTAGAAGATCAGGACACCAATTGAGGTAGCTTAGCAATTCATAAAGGCATGTTTTCTTACATTGATGTTTTTCTTACACTGATGGTTTTCTTATATTGATCATTTTATGAACTATCCATGAACCTATTTTCTATGAAATTAAGTTAAATGTGCAAAAAAAAATGTTTTATGTAAACTTAGCATGGTTGAGGCTTGGAATTTATTTCCATGAATTGAGGCTTAGAATTTATTTTCTTGAACTGAGGTTTGGATTAAGGGACTGCATAAACCCTCATTCCATGAGAGGATTGGACTAAAGATATGATAGTATTTTTTTTTCAAGATTTGTGTACGTCGCCAACTAAATGAATGAATGATTGAGGCTTGCTAAGATCTCATACTTGACTGAAAATGTTTTCTGTGATTGATTGCACAAGTTCTCATATATTTAAGCATGGGCTGATATGGCTTATATGACTGGAATGACATTTTGAGCTGTTTTATATACTGAGCTTGCTACTGAGATTTCCATATCACCTTTTCTATGTTTTTAAAATTTCCATTCTAAGGGACAGAGCTAGAGGAAAGGATGTCCAGAAGTTTTAGAGAGAAACCAAGGTATTTGATTACCTTGGGAAAGAAAGTCTAAACTTTGGAAAGTACTGTATAAAGCTTAGAACTATGCTTTGTAATCTTAAAGTTAAGTTTAGCTAAGTTATTATGTATAACTATTTTTATACAATATGTAAATTAAAAACTCATGCAATACTACATGTCAGTATAAATTTTTATGATATATCACATACACTTTTAACCATGAAAGATTCAACTTGCAAGCCAAGTGTTTTCAAAGTAAAATTGAGTTATTTTTAATACATATAAAAAAGAAAGTTCAAACTAAATCAAATAGTAGAAGCTTTTTATCAAAGAAAACCATTTCAAGTGTTAATTAGTCGACCGACCCTCACTCACTAGTTGACTGGTTATCCTTTAAACAACTTTTAAAATATAAGACAAAAGAGAAACAACTGATTGGTATCCCCCAAGCAATCAACTGCTTCACCTCTATCCAGCACATGTTTATTTTTTAAAGGTTGCTATATGATTAACTTTGATCTTCTATTTTTCTTTAAGAAAGAGAAAAAATGATCTTTTATACCACCAAATTAAAATATGTTTTCAAATAAGTATGAAATTGACACTTTTTGAAATAAGGGAAGTTACAGAATTAGTATCAGAGCAAATGATTTCATAATTAAAAGAAAATCACTATAAAATATTAGAATTAGTGAGGTCGTTATAGTAGCAAGTGCTCATGTTGCTATTTACAACATCGCCCATGTGCGAATTCTTTTTCTAATCAATTTATCACCATGCATTACCCTACCATTATGTCTAACCTCCTTTGTGAGGCTTTACTTTATAAGTACACTTTTAGCTAATCCAACAGTTCATACACACCTGATAAACAAGCACCCAACTCCATTGTGTCTCCCAACAATTGTCCAAAAGCTGGATATACTCTCGATATTTATCCACTGTGTGGATTTACATCATGCAAACACATACACAACATTTCGGGTTACTTACCCTATTCACATGCATTACACTAGGGCATTCTCAACATTATTAAGATGAGATTTTACACCTTACCTTTTGAGGCTTTACTTATTCTCATGCATCATACATGCAATACATTACAACAATAGTTTCATAATAGCTTAAGTAGGGTTAACTACTTACCTCACTTTAAGATAAAATTTACTGTTTCTTGATTGCTTGCTCATGGAGAAAAATGATCCAAGAGGTTTTGGAAGTAACCCCTAATGATTACACCATGAAAAGGATGCAAAATACGTTAAAAATTGAGGCACCCCAAAATCTATGTCAAGAGACAGTTGCCCTAAAGCATGCAAATTATTGTGATCTTAGCTATCTATTTCGTTTACATTTTCCTTTCTATGCCTATGTGAATTTTACTTCCTCCTTATGATTATATCAAAATTGTAGGGCAAAAGTATCATAAGAAGGAAAAAAAAAAAGGAAAAGAGACAGCAAACAGGTGACACCAAAAAGTCAACAGAAACAGAAGCAAATTACAACAAATAACAAAAAAGCAAGATAAACCACAGAAAGAAAAAAATTGATAGTAAGAGTAGTAGACAATAGTGGTTTAAAATAGATGACAGAAAACAAAATGGACATCAAAAGAATATTGTAAACAACAAAGAAGCGTCTGCAAATAAAAAAACAATAGGAAAAAAAAGCTATGAAAACAAAAAGGAAGCAAAATTGACAGTGGAAAAGTAATAAGGACTGTGGAAAACTCCATTGAAGGCAATAAAAATAACTTTGACAGTAGGAAAATTATGCTAACCACAAGAAAAATTCTTTACAGCAGAAAAGTTGTACCAACAGCAAAAAAATCTAGTACTGATAATGGTAAAATATTGTGAGCTAAAAGAAAAAAACGATGGTAGTAACATGATAGCAAGAAACAAGACAGTAAGAAAATGACAACAAATAAACTTTAAAAAAAGAAAAGAATAACAACAGGCAACAATAATAGGGACCAGCCAAAGATGCATACAGGTGACGCATACATGTGACCTCCCTAACTCACCCATAACATGTCAAAGCAAGGTGATGGATATACATATGCATAGGAAGAAAAGAGAGAGTAATTAACAAGCACTTTCCAGACATCCAAATTCATCTAAGCATTTGCAACCATAGGATGGCATGTGCAGTCTGTTACAACTCACGCACATCACATGGCAAGAAAAGGAACAATCACTATTCATACCGAAAGGGAAAAAAACATGGGCCTTAACCAATCATTATCTAACGAGAACTAGCTTTTAATGACCAGGTTTAACATGGCAATCTAAGTCTAAAAGCATTCCAAATTTTCAAAACTAAAAAACTCTGAGATATAGGGAAGGTCATGCTCCCGAATGACATGTTACAACGTAAAAATCATAAGGGACATAACCTACCAATCCTTCTCAAATTCAAATTTGATTTAATGAAAGAACAACACAAAAACATCTAAATATTCAAAGCATGACCAACAAAAATGAATGACCCAAGCGTGCATATATCCCAAAGGATTTCAAACTCAATGCATCAACAAATAAAAATGAACACCTTTTGCAACTTGAATTCAACGCATAACAGGTTCAAGCATGGCTATGGTAAAAAGTCCGAATGGAATCCAAGAACAAGTCAAACTAAGTCCACAGTCCTAAGAATTTCATATTTCACAATATTAGAACTCAAATCAGAGTTTACAAGGTTACAGTCTATTAACACTCCTACCACTTGAAATAGCCACTGTAGACCACCAAGTTGTTGCAAAAATTGAGTTAAAAATGTGTATTTCAAAAGAATGTTTTCAAGTATCACATTGACTAAATTAAAGGGGGATGAGGCCATATATATATATATATATTAAGTGTGATAATAGGCTCATAAATATTGTGGACTTGATATACTTTTCTGAAATAAAATAATTAAGTTAATTTTAATTATTTTTGTACTTATCTGAACAAGTCAGGATTAGTTGTAATCTTTATCCATTACTTTTCAAATGAATTAATAATTTTATGTAATTATTATTCTGATCTGAAACTAATCCTGATTGTTACAGAATATGTTATTATAATTTTAAATTAAATTAGTTTTGTAAAATATCTTTATATAACTTCTAAAGAAAATTATGGCACACTTTTTGGCTTTGGAACTCCCCCACTCTCATTATTTGAACTTTTCAACATATCATGTGATTCATTTTGTCAATATCTGTTATCCCATGTTTCCCTTTTTTTTCAACGTAATAACACTTTTGGATTTAGCTTATATAGTATATATCTGAGGGATTACTACGTTTTTTGACTTCTTCCTTTTGAATATTTTGAGAAGGAAAATTGGGTTATTATATTTTATATTTTTTCTTCTGTTGTTTTGTTACCTGAATTTTTTCAGAATGGCCTGTTTTATCCTAGGAAAAAAGCTACGAATCTTTTCTTAATGATAGTGTCAACCAGAGCATGACTCAGGCTATGTTATTCGTTGGTGAAATTTTACAACAATCTTAAGAAAAGATTAGTGTTGACGCTACTGTAGCTGCTCCTCAAAACGGTACACCTACTGCTATCGTTGCCGTCCAACAACCTGCTGCGCCATCCATATCGATGATGCCTCCTGTCACGTTCTCAAAGCCGTTCCCTGACATCTCCAAAATCGAGATGTTCAACGGTCAAAATTTTTAGAGATGGCAAGAGCGTCTCTACTCCATTCTTGATATGCATGGAGTTGCTACAGCATTGACAGAGTCAAAGCCTCTTTTTACTAATGATCCCAATCGACTTGATGCGTGGACATATGCTAATAAGGTATGTAGACATACAATTATTAGTACTTTATCTAACGATTTGTTCGATGTCTACTGTACCTACATAGAAGCGAACAAAATTTGGGAATCGATGATTCTCAAATACACTACAGAGGATGCCAGAAAACAAAAGTTCGTGATCAGAAATTACTATCGATGGGAGATGGCGAATGATAAAGATATCAAAGTTAATATCAACGAGTACCACAAGCTTTTGGAGGATTTACGTGCTGAAAACATTCACTTACCTGATGAGTTCGTTGGTGGGATCTTGATCGAGAAATTGCCAAATTCATGCAAAGACTACAAGCAACAATTGAAGCACAAGTACAAACAACTAGCACTTCCAGATCTTATCACACATATTATTATTGAAGACACTAACAGAAAGGAGTCTAAAATGGCGAATGCTAAGGAGATGACGTCAAAAGCAAATTTGGTGCAAGGTACCTCTTATTCTAAAAATAAAAATAAAAATAAAAATAATTGTAAATCTGATTACAAGCCTAGAGTTTTTAACCCCACCTTCAAAAAGAAGGGAAATTGCTTTGTTTGTGGAAAAGCGGGACATCATGCAGCATAATGTAGAAAGAGAGCAAGAGGTGATAATCCTCCTAAGCCAAATGTGAATTTGGTTCAAGGAGATGACATAATAGCGGCTGTTATTTCTGAAGCTCTCTTGGTTGCCGATGTGAAAGAATGGGTGGTAGACTCTGGGGCTACCAGGCATATTTGTGCAAACAAAGATGCCTTTACCTCCTACACTCCGGTAAGGGATGGAGAAGAACAAGTATATCTTGGTGATTCTAGCACTACTAGTGTTCTTGGAAAAGGAAAAGTTCTTCTTAAACTCACATCCGGCAAGACTTTGGTGCTAAATGATGTTCTGCACGTCCCTAATATTAGAGCTAATTTGGTTTCTGTAGCTTTATTAGGAAAAGCTGGGGTTAAAGTGTCATTTGAATCTGACAAGATCATAATGACAAAAAATAACATTTTTGTGGGAAAAGGCTATTGTAATCAGGGACTTTTGTATTAAATGTTTTAAATATTATTAATGAAAAATCTGCAAATTTTGTTTATTTGATTGACTCTATAGATTTATAGCATGCTAAATTAGGACATGTTAGTATTTCTTATATTAAGAAAATGCGTGAAATAGGATTAATTTCTGTTTTTAATAATATTAATTTGAATAAGTGTGAAATATGTACTGAACCAAAATTAAGAAAAAAGTCTTGTTATAGCACACAAAGAGAAACAGATTTATTAAATTTAATTCATACAGATTTGGGAGATTTAAAACAGACTATGACTAGAGGTGGTAAAAAATATTATGTAACTTTTATAGATGATTTTTCTAGGTATACAAAAGTGTATTTACTTAGAAATAAAGATGAAGCATTTAATTCATTTTTAAAATATAAGGTTGAGGTAGAAAATTAATTAAATAAAAAGATTAAAAAGATTAAATCAGATAGAGGAGGAGAATATATTTTATTTAATGATTTTTGTGAAAAAGAAGGGATAATTCATAAAACAACTCATCGTTATTCACCTGAATCTAATGGAGTAGCTGAAAGAAAAAATAAGACTTTAAAAGAAATGATGGATGCTATGTTAATTAGTTCTTCAGCATCAAATAATTTGTGGGGTGAGGCTTTATTATCAGCTTGTCACTTACAAAATAGGATTCCTTATAAGAAGACAAATAAAACACCCTATAAATTATAAGAAGACAAATAAAACACCCTATAAAGTATGTAAGATATCAGAGAACAATATATTATTGCAATGAAAGTATGTCAATAAAAAATTGCGAACATAGCTAATTATGATCAGGGAGTATCACTCAATTAAATAGTAAAGTGGTAAAGGATAGAGATACTCATCAATTTTGGCAAACTCTTATTGTTTCTTGAAGTTCCTCCTTAAAATTTTGATATCCTTGTTTTCCTCATTGCCCTTCTTTTGATCCTATCTTCTTGCAATTGTAATGATCTTCATTGATTGATTATTTGCTAGATCCTCTCAAAAATAATCTCTTATAAGATCATCTATGAAGCTTTGAAGAGATCATTAAGTACATATCAGTAAAATTTAAATCCTTCATTTACTGTCATCCGCTAGTCGACCAACGTGTCCACACTGGTCGACCATCATAGGGATGCGAAAGTGCGAGAAGCTTACTGTCAAGCATTGGTCGACCATTGTGAATGAACTGGTCGACCACTCCTTACCATAATAGTCTTATTTACTCACTGCCTCGAGTTGGTCGACCAATCTGAGGACCTTGGTCGACCACTTGTCTCAGCGTTCAACGTTCTTCTCCTGGCGTTGGGCGTTGGTTCAATGTAGGCTTCGTTGGTCGACCACTGATAGGAGCATTGGTCGACCAACCAACTTCAGAACTATAAATCTTACTAATTTTGGAGAGCAGAAGAAAAAGAGTACCTTATAGGATATATTTGAGAATTAACTTCTACAAAACACTTTTGGTGGAGCACTTTGAAGCTTAAATTAGCAATGTCCAAATAAATCTCGAGAATCAAGAGCAACATTATGTTTAAGATATACTATATTAATAAAAATGCTATGCTTCCATGAAATGCAATTTTTCAAGAAATTTAATTTCATTGAAAATATTTAAATAAGATTACAACAAGGATAAACACTATAGGTAGGAGTAATCTTATTGTTGTGAAAGCAAGAGAAGTATGCATGTAATGGAAGCAAGTTTTCATCATGCGGCAAAAAGTAGACTTTGAGCAGTATTTAGAAGAAAGATTTTGGCTCAAAACAAAATTTGAATATATAGGTCACACACATAAGAATTGTTTTTAGATATAGCATGCATGAATATCAAAGATAGATGAAAGGCATGCTAGAAAACAAGCATAAGCATTTGATACAATAAAGATATCAATCAAATTTCTTACAATACATTCCAGCTTATATGTTTACTTGTCTATTGCCTCCTTTTGACGCAAGAGAGTGGAGTTTGAATGATGTAGCCACTGAAAAAGTCATTTCCGCTCCTTGCTTTGAGGTAAATCTGCAAATTAATCCTTTGTCTTTGGTACCCAAATTTCTTTGGGTTTGCCTGGATCATGAGTTCCTTTTTGAACCCATTTCATTTTTACTCCATGAACAAGATTTTTCTTATAAAAACAGGAGTAAGATTTGTGTCCTTTCAGTCCACAATATAAACAAGTGCAAGTTGGACTATTGGACATCTTTGCAGAAACAAAGAAGTTTTTAAAATGCTTTTGGTTTGATTTCTTTTTAGAAACAAGACCAATTTTGTTAAACTTTCTTCTTTGTTTCAAAACTGAGGTATTTAAAATTTTTCTACCTTGAGAGAGTTTTTCAAGTGTGTTTTTAAGATTATCATTTTCCTTTTCCAAAGAATCACACTTGGTACAAAAGCAATTTTTGTTGGAAGAGATATTTGCTTTTAAAATTAAATTCTCTTCTTGTAAAGTTCTGTTTTGATTTTCAAAAACAAAATTCTCTTCCTTGGAAATAGAAAATTCAATTTTCAATGTTTCCAACTCATTTTCAAGAGAAGAGTTTTTCTGTTTTGAAACATTTAATTTCTTTGCAAGTTTTAGAGATTCTTCATGTAAATCATAAAAAGCTCTTGTAATTCTTCAAAAGAGTAGTCAAATGAATTTACCTCATCTTCATCTCTGGCCACAAGACAGATGTAGTTTTCTTCATTTGTGTCATCCTTATCAGAATTAATATTTCCCCAAATGGAGGATAGGTAAGCTTTCTTTGATGATTCAGCTTTTGGTTGAGATTTCTCTTTTTCTCCTTTTTCTTTTTCTTCTATCTCCTTGGTGATTTGAGATTTTCTTGTAAGTTCAACACCAAGAGCTTGCAATTGATTAAGCACAAGTTGTATCTCATTAATGGATTTGCAATTGTTCATTTGAGCAATTTCAAGTTCATTAATGAAACTTCTATACCTTATTTTCTCAGCAATAAGATCTTCCTCATGTGCAACTTCAAGAATTTCCCACATTTCTTTTGCAGTTGCACAGTTGGAGATTTTGAAAAATTCATCTTGACTCAATGCACAAGAAATAATCAATTTTGCCTTAGCATTGAGTTGCATTAAACTTCTTTCAGTATCATTCCATTCACTCTTGAGTTTTGGAATGCATTTTTCTTGTTCTTCCTTGACAGGCATACAAGAACCATTTTCTATAACATCCTAGAGTTTATGGTCTACTGAAATTAAAAACATTTTCATTTCATACTTCCAATATTGAAAATGATTAGCATCAAAAATTGGAGGTTCTGTGAAAGAACAATTTTCAAAAATAAATCAATCACTATATCCAACCATGCTAACTCTTAGACGGTTAAGTCTTTAAACAAGAGCCCAAGCTCTGATACCAATTGAAAGTAATGGTTGGAACCCAAGAGGGGGGTGAATTGGGTTTTATAAATTTTTCATAAGAATTAATTGGAAGTTGAAATGATTTTCTGTAGAAGTGTAATACTTAAGATAATAAATACAATATAGAAAATCAATGTGTTGTCAAGATAAATAATTATAAAGATCAAGGAATTAAAGAGTAGATATCAATATGCACAAATTAAAGAGTAAGGGATAGAGAAAGCAAACTCAGAGATTTATACTGGTTCGGCTAATCCAAGCCTACATCCAGTTCTCAAGAGACCACTTGAGTATTTCCACTATAATTGCAAGTTTAATCCGGGTACTTGCAAACCACTACAACCACGCAAATTCGATCCGGGTATTTGTGAAACCACAATGGAGAATTTATGAATCCGGGCTCCTCCTCAACCCAAAGCAAGTTCTTCCAACACTGGTACTTACGAACCTCAACTTGGAATAATATATGTGTTGATCAAAATCAACAATACAAAGAAACTCTCTCTAAAGAGTAGATGAATACAAATGAAGCTCTAATAACTCTAATGATAGAGAATATGCAAGATTTGGCTCAAGAATATTTGGATTTCTCTCAAAGATGATAGAACATGTTAATATGTCATTGTAGTACTTGGTTCATGCTCAAAATCGTGTATCTAAGGTCATATATATAAGATTTTAAAAAATTAGCCGTTACAGCACTTATAATGCAGTCCAGATGTCGATTGGTCGACCAGTTGGGGTCACCTGGTCGACCACCCACTGACAATAGCAAAATATAGCATTTTCAGGACAACTGGTCGACCAGTCGAAAGCTGCCTAGTCGACCACCGGCTGGCAGTAGCGAAATAAAGATTTTGACCTTTCTTTAAAAATTCATAACTCCCTCATTTGAACTCTGTTTTAAACAAATAATATACCATTGGAAAGCTCTTGGAGTCTAGTTTCAAATGAGTGAAGTTTACTCAAAAATTATTTTTCGTTTAAAAGATATAATTAAAACACTGACTATAGGTCAGAACAAAATAATTTTTGAGTACAGTAAAATCAACTTTTAGTTTTTCAAACTATATTTCAAATAGTCATATATTTCTCATTTGGACTCCGTTTTGAATAAATAATATACCGTTGAAAATATCTTTGAGTCTACTATCAAATGAGATTAAGATACTTGAAAAACCAATTTTTCATTTATGAGATATGATATAAGGAGTGACCAAAGGTCAAAAACTAACTTTTGTAAAACTTCATATCTCACTATCTTTTTGTTTAAAATGCTTAACCCAATGTATGCAAATCTAAATCATTGAGTTGCACAAGTATACTAGCCTATATAAAATATACCTAATGTAAACACATAGGCTATCTTGATGCATCCAAGCTTCCAAGACTTCAAATCTTCTAGTTTTTCATTTCTTGGAGCTTTATCCTTGTATGTTGCTTTCCTTGAGTGAGGCATGATGTTACTTTTCCTTGTTCTTCAATTCAATGTTCACTCTTCTTGTTTTGAACCAACTTATAAAATATATCTTACTTGCAAACCAAATGGTTAGTTCAATTCATGATAAATAGCATGATTAATGTATAAGACATTACATATTAAATAACATAGTCATGCTAAAATACTTGTAGCATGTATATGATAATTAACCTTTATATATATCAATGCTACAATTCAAATACATTTGACATCATCAAAACTTATGGCATATAGCCTTAGGGCTAACAGGTGCATCTTTACAAAATATTAATAAGGAAAATATAAATGAGAAAATATCTAAAAGAGTTATCTGAAAATGCCTATGAGGATTTAAGAAGAAGCAAACGACAAAAGAAGGCAACTTCTTTTGGAGATGATTTTTACACTTTTGCTGTTGATGATGAACCTAAAACATATTTTGAAGCAATTGCGTCTTCTGATGCAAAATTTTGGAAAGAAGTAATTAAAACTAAAATTAACTTTATTACAAAAAATAATACATGGATTTTTGGTAGATCTACCACCAGAAGCAAAAACCATTGGCTGCAAATGGATTTTTAAAAGAAAATATAACCCAAATGGGTCAATTGAAAAATATAAAGCTAGATTAGTAGCCAAAGGTTTTACACAAAAACAAAATATAGATTATTTTGATACCTTTGCTCCTGTTAGTAGAGTATATTCAATAAGAGTTTTAATTGCTCTAGCTTCAATATATAAACTTTATGTTCATCAAATGGATGTTAAAACAGCATTTTTAAATGGAGATTTAGAGGAAGAAATTTATTTAATACAACCTGAAGGTTGTATTCTTCCTAGAAAAGAAAATAAAGTTTGCAAACTTCTTAAATCCTTATATGGATTAAAACAAGCACCTAAACAATGGCATGAAAAACTAAATAATGTTTTAGTTTGTGATGGATTTACTTCAGTTGAAGTAGATAAATGTGTGTATACAAAATTAGTAGATGATGATTGTGTAATCATTTGTCTTTATGTTGATGATATGCTTATTTTTGGTACAAGCATGAAAATTATACATAAGACAAAAGATTTTCTTGCCTCTAATTTTGACATGAAAGACTTGGGTGAAGCCAGTGTAATTTTGGGAGTTAAAATTATAAGGAAAGGTGATAATATTTTATTATCACAAGAACATTATGTTCAAAAACTTCTGAAAAGGTTTGGTCATTTTGATGAAAACTAGTGAATACTCCTTATGATTATAACACTCAACTAAAGAAAAACTCAGGTGAATCTATAGCTCAGTCTAAATATGCACAGATCATTGGGAGTCTGTTGCATTTAATGAATTTCACCTGACCTGACATAGCATATGCTGTGTGCAGATTAAGTAGGTACACACATAACCCGAGTAATGACCATTGGAGTGCTTTAGTGAGACTCTTAAGATATTTAAAAGATACAATGAATTTTGGTATCATATATAGTGGATTTCCCGCTATATTAGAAGGATATAGTGATGCAAACTAGATCTCTGATTCAGATAAGATAAAATCTACTAGTGGATATGTGTTCACTCTTGGTGGTGGCATAATATCATGGAGATCAGCTAAACAAACAATTATAGCTAGATCTACCATGGAGTCATAATTCATAGCTCTAGAGCTGGCTGGTAATGAGGCTGAGTGGCTGAGAAACTTCTTAGCAAGTATACCGTTGGGCATGAAACCAACATCGTCTATGTCTTTGCATTGTGATAGCCAAGCAGCTATAGCCATTGCAAAGAATAAAATTTATAATGAGAAAAGTAGACACATCCGTTTGAAACACGATGTAGTAAAGCAATTACTTAGAGATGGAATAATATCGATCTATTATGTGAGGTCAGAAGTGAATCTAGCTGACCTTTTGACTAAACCCTTGGGTAATAAATTAATTTTTTAGACATCGAGGGGAATAGGACTTATGCCAATTTGAAATTAACGGTGATAGTAACCCAACATTTGTGATTGGAGATCCCAAGAAAAAGGTTCATATGAGTAATAACAAGTCACTTGTTAATTCTGCTAGCACTAGTTAATTGTCCCTTTCCTATGGTGTTAGTGTGAAAGTGCTAGAATGCATTTGATGGAGAGGCTAAGCAAAAGCTCTTAATAATTTTTATAGCCCTTAAAGGTGGTGTATTTATTACAGATGCATTTAATGAAGTCACCTATATGAGTGTGGAGTGGGGCTGCTCCTATGAGATTGTGGCAAAATTTCTAGAGCACTCAAGAACACTAGGCACGCGCAAGGCCATAAACGCGCACCACGGCGTCAACAGCAGAACTGGTGGGGGTGTGATGTGACTGGTAAGGTCACTAACTTACATTTAAAGTTTGTTGGTTCATATAAGCTATATGTTTCACAACTAACTCTGTGAGTTATATCTTATCTGTCTAGATCAGGTTCATAGTCTTGAGGACACCAGATTAATGCATTTACACCCAAGTATGTAACCCAGTTTTCCTTTCTTTTGGAAAAAAAAAATAAATATCTTTTGAAATATGTGGGGGATTGTTGTAAAAATTGAGTTTAAAATATGTATTTCAAAAGAGTATTTTCAAGTATCATATTGATTAAATTAAAGAGGGATAAGGCCATATATATATATATATATATATATATATATTTAAGTGTGATAATGGGCTCATAAATTTTGTGGACTTGATATACTTTTCTGAAATAAAATAATTAAATTAATTTTAATTATTTTTGTACTTATCTGAACAAGTCAAGATTAGTTGTAATCTTTATCCATTACTTTTCAAATGAATTAATAATTTTATGTAATTATTATTCTGATCTGAAACTAATCCTGATTGTTACAGAATATGTTATTGTAATTTTAAATTAAATTAGTTTTGTAAAATATCTTTATATAACTTCTAAAGAAAATTATGGCAAATTTTTTGGCTTTGGAACTCCCCCACTCTCATTATTTGAACTTTTCAATATATCATGTGATTCATTTTGTCAATATCTGTTATCCCATGTTTCCCTTTTTTTTTCAACGTAATAACACTTTCGGATTTAGCTTATATAGTATATATCCGAGGGATTACTATGTTTTTTGACTTCTTCCTTTTGAGTATTTTGAGAGGGAAAATTGGGTTATTATATTTTATATTTTTTCTTCTACTATTCTGTTACCTGAATTTTTTCAGAATGGCCTGTTTTATCCTGGGAGAAAAGCTATAAATCTTTTCTTAAGAACAGTGTCAACTATAACAAGACTCAGGCTACGTTATTCGTTGACGAAATTTTACAACGCAAGTTTCATTGAAGAAATACCATAACATGGAAACCAACTTCCAATTTTATTAAATTTTTTTTCGACAAAATGGAAGTCATTTCTATTAAAATAACACAAAGCAAGAGTTATATAAAATTATACAGGATCTAAAGATTAACAAATACATTGCAAACATGAACTTATAAGAAAAAAGATGCATAATTTAGGACAATACATTTTAAGTATAGTATCAAGACTTACATAATAAAACTAAAAAATTAGATAAAAACAACACACCCATAAACCTTAAATTAGGTCTAAATTTTGATATCCACAATAGTGCATGCTTGCCCTATGCCCACCATGTAACAATCCCTATTCCAACGGTTTTGGCCCAACACTTCAAATCTTTCTTTTATGTGCCAAAAAAGCTTCCTCGTTAATCTAGTATCAGTTATATGAATAAGGGTAAGACAAATGCGATCTGGGCATCAAGTCCTTTTTTTTTGGGTCAAGCCCAATTAAATGGGGTTTGATCCGATCATTTGCTTAAAAAAAATGTCAAAAAAAAAAGATTAAAACAAGCGGATATCCGTTCTTTAAACCGACCCATCACCCGGACGGTTCTAGGTCTTTTTAATTCTGTCCGTCGTCATTTCAATTTCCCTACTATTTCCGTCTATAGCGGCTAATTGAGAGGTGGCAGAATCAGAGAAATGGCAAGCGAAGATGAAAATGCCGAGTTCTACTTGAGATACTATGTGGGGCACAAAGGGAAGTTCGGTCACGAGTTCCTTGAGTTCGAGTTCAGACCAGATGGCAAACTTCGCTACGCCAATAACTCCAACTACAAAAACGACACCATCATTCGCAAGGAGGTTTACCTCACCCCTGCCGTCGTTCGCGAGTGCCGTCGTATCATTAACGACAGCGAGGTATGCCCTTGGGCTATTTTTTTTTTTACAATATTTAAAAAAAGTAGGAACCCAACAAGGTGGTGTTTTTTGTTCATAATTTTTTTTTGGAAAAAGTATTAATTTTGTAGGAATTATTGTTCTTCTACTTGGTTTCTGAGATATCAATGGTTGCGAACTTGTGGTCTATTGTGCATCTTGATTTTACTACTTTGTGTAGGGGTTGGTTCAGTGCGGCATTGTCCTGTACTTTTATATAATATTAGCAAAGACATAGTGATGTTTACAATTTGGGGATTAAATTATGAATTACTGATGGTTCTTCACGATGTTAATTGATGCTGAGGACCCAACTGTTTTGTTTTGTGTGTAGTTTGCTGCCTCTTGGATGATGTTAATGATTTTCCCCCTTTATTTAAATTCTAAATGAAGGACTTTGTTAGTAATAAGCATTGTAAATATGTAAATTATGCTAAGGAGTAACAACAGTGGCTACAAATAAAGAAAATTTGGAAAAAGGATAGTGTATAACCGATTCACATGTATGAGGCATGGAGGAGTTTAACTTCATTGTCCATACTCCATAGTAGATCTTGAGTACTGTCTTGGTCTAAGCCATCTTACGCCCAATAAAGAGAAAACTAACTAACTCTATTTTAAGGTCCCATTTGAGAATGCTAAAGCTTTTCAAAATCTTTTATGTTGTGGATGCTATAAAAAATAGAAAAACATCAACTATACTGTTTTGTAAAGATTATCAACATTCCTGTGAACGTCATTTTGATTATCAATAGTGGCTGGTAGATACTGTTATAAGCTTCTTAGAAAACATAAAACTACAAAATCATATTATATAAGGTTAAATAGATCGTTCCCAATTTGGAAAGGATGGTGTTGAGAGACATTGAAGGTGTTTTTGGTAGTTTTGACCTCCCTAGCAACTTTGAGCCAGCTTTGTCTTTTAAAAAGGAGCAAAAGAAGAAGTATCTTCTAAAGTAAATTAAGCGCAAATTGTTAACTTTTGCTATGAAAAGCTCCATAACCAAAGGCTACTACATTCTCAAATGTAGCCTATATTGCTAGCCATTTTTACCATAAACTTTTCTTTCTTCTATTAAATGGGTGTCTCGTTTCTTCATATGAACAATTGTGTACTTATTTTCCCATTGACCTCTGTCTTCCTTCAGATAATGAAGGAAGATGACAATAACTGGCCAGAACCTGATCGAGTAGGACGGCAGGAGCTAGAGATTGTGATGGGCAATGAACACATCTCCTTCACAACATCAAAGATTGGATCACTTGTGGATGTTCAGAGTAGTGCAGATCCTGAAGGTCTCCGCATCTTCTACTACCTTGTTCAGGTGGGTTTTTTGATACATGCGCATTATGCAGTTGATACCTTGGTGGGAATTTGGCGCAATCTGGTTTTCGTATCTTGCTTTCTTTGTTAAATGCCTCTCTATTTCACCTTTGATTGATATGCAGATTACATGAATGTATGTATTACTATTTCTATATTTGAGTGCTTTTTTTTCTTCCTTGGGGGGATGCTGAATAATACTTTTATTGCATAGAAGGAACACTGGACAGTAAAGCAACTCAAAACATAGATGCTAATAAATAGAAAAATAAAACGTCAATCTACTCCTTCTCCTG
Source organism: Biancaea sappan (assembly GCA_037074585.1). Taxonomy (NCBI): domain Eukaryota; kingdom Viridiplantae; phylum Streptophyta; class Magnoliopsida; order Fabales; family Fabaceae; genus Biancaea; species Biancaea sappan. Next base: position 27,507,279 of record CM073495.1, read on the forward strand.
GAAGACCATTGTCAGAATTTAAGTTAAGAGCCAAGGGAGATGTGGGTGAGGACACCTAACCAGAGGGGCACATGTTCCTATAAGCAGCTTTGACTTATTGGTTTGCAGCCTAGTTTCTACTTGTTTTAATCCAAGAATTGGAAAGAGGGGAATGAGCATTTTAATGTCATGCAAAATAGAGATAGATTCCCACTCCTTATAGACATTAGATTGATTTACGGTAGCTATAAGATCAATATCATCCATTGAGTTTCTTCAGATTTTTTATTTCTAATAGAAGGTTTCTAGTTGACATGTGTGAATGATGTTCAGATTAGGTACTAAATACATGTTTTGGGATTTTGTGTTAGGGCTTAAAGTAGGTGAATGTCAAACTTCTTTATAAAAATAAATTACACTATGCAATAATCGAGTGTCAACTACATCATATATGCTACTATAGAACCGGGGTCCTACTTTATTTATTTATTTTTTTTTTTTGGCATTGGTTCTAGTGATGGCAGTCAACTTTTTTAATGGATCTTGATTCATCTTAATTTTTCTGCTTTGTTTATTTTTGAACTAAAGTCTAGCATGCTATTAAAATATTTAATGTTGAACTTCTGGTTTAAAGCCATGGCATGGCTGGGTATTTAGTTGTTTAGATCTAGTTCCTTTTTATATTAGCATGTAGAAAAAGGTTCTCGAAATTGTTATACAAAGAGTTGCAGTTGTTTACTTAATTGGCAATTATTTTTATGAAGTTTTACTGTCAAGCATGCTCTGTTGTTTGCATAGTTCAATTTCATGTTGTGACGTTTGTGAAATTGTGAATCTTATTTCCTCTATATATTTCTTAGTATCTTTTATTTCTTAGACTGGGCATGCCAATTTGATAACCAAAACTTAATTTCTTTGTCCGATCCTGTAATTCCTTACAGTGAAATTCTCCTTTCAAAAGTAAGCATTTGAAGTATTGTTTATTGGTTGCAGCCCGATGATATATTTTCTTTTTTGGTTTTTGTTCTTTTACTCTACATTCCTTTTCTTTCACCTCAAACCAATTTGCATTGTCATATGCTAATGGTTGTACGTACTATTTTTAAGCAGGAAGATTGCCAGATTTCTTTTAAGAACAAGTTATAGCCAGTATTTATACTTAGAATTTCATGTCTTTGCAGGATTTGAAGTGCTTTGTCTTCTCTCTCATCTCACTCCACTTCAAGATCAAACCTATATGATTGGGTTGCTATTCTTGCTCACAACATCTCCCAGTAATGTGAATCAACTGTCCTTTTCTACTTATGGAACCTGAGGTCCTTTGATTTTAACGTCAGTGAACTTGTTTTGGTCGTGTATTTGTGTAGGCATGGATATGAAATTATTGAATATATGACATTTGGACCAAAATATTGAGTGCATTGCTTTTCTGGATGATTGAATTATTCTTTCCCATTTCCCTTCCCAGTTGCTTTAGACATGTTTTCTTGTTGAGTTTTTCTTGGTTACCACTTGCTTATGTGCAATAAAAATTTGCAAAGTCCTAGAATTTAGAAGGAATTAGGTGACTTGAACTGCTGACATTGTGATACGTTCACAACAAGTTTGGATTGCTTTTTTTTCTTCTTCTAGTGTTTATAATTCTGGCTTTGTTCCCAATGTAAAGGAGGATTTTGGCCCCATTGATGTAATTTGCAGCAGCAGCTGAGGAATCTGGACTATACTACTTTCTCTATTGCAGGTAGAGTAGTATTAACAGTAGTAGTATTTTCGACTATCAGGACCACCAAGGTAAGACTAGCCACCCACTTGACTTTCATAGAAGTAAAATTGTTCATAGGTGGTGAATTTTTACATTTTGCCAATGTGGATTAGGTTGCCACTAGGGTTCTCTAGCGTGCCATCTGCTGTCACTACTAGGGTTATCTAAGAGTGATGTCTGGTCCACATCATCCCAATGATTCTTTTCGTAACCTTCCTTTTGCTTTCGTCCTTTGCCAACTTCAACCTTATGGATAGGATTGTCTTCATCAGCTATCCTTTTGCCCATTAGCATTTGAGATTTTGAGGTTAGATTTATGTGCAACAAGTTGATGGAACCATCTGCAAGAAGAATTTTGATTGTGGCTGAAGAAAGAGAGGCTGAAATGATGACAAAGAGGTGGTTGTAGTATATCATGAGCAGGTTCGAATCAATTTGGGGGCTTTTAAAGTTATTTTATTGGGCAAATTGAGAACGAGTTAAATGATGAGGAGGGAAAATATGTTCTATGAATCGTAGCTAATTAATTTAGAGGTAGACTTTTGTGGAACATTCAAGAAAAATCTCTTGGATTAACCTTTTTGTTGGGAAAAGTTTGTTACTCCGAGTTGCATTCTCATCTATTTTCCTTCATTTCATCTGATGTCCATTAGTGTGTCTCATCGTAGCTCTTATAGCACTAGAAATAACAAGCAAAGTCACATCATAAGTAGAGCAGTGTCTTGCCTGAATTTTTTTTCCCCTGCCATCTGCTCTATCTAGGGTGCCGCATGGCCTTGAAATGCCCCTTCTCTCAATGTTGTGTTTTACGTACTCAACCATTAGTTTTTCTTCCTTTACCAACATGCAAATTCGCTCTTAGTTGAATATGCTTCATCTCGGTAGATCCATCTGAACACAACAGCTTCCCTCCACGCATTTAATCCCTTTCTTTAGATCCATCAGATCACATAGCATGGAACTTCTAAATTATCCACTGTAAAAGAGAATTGAACATCAATGGACGTCAGTTGATGTTTAAATGGGTAGAATAGAAAAAGGACAAAGTGGATAGCTATAGGCTTTTGGTATAGGCTTGAGCCAAGTCGTAGTTTACAATGTATACTATCAAGAATCAAGTTGAACATATAATGTATTCATTGTAACAAGAATTCAGATAAGACAAAGTTTATGGAAATCTTAATGTATTGCAAATTCTATCTATATATATATCAATGAAATAAAACATTTTGGGATTCTCATTTCAATTTCTTACATACTTGCAAATTAACCTTAAACATTTTGGTTGGTAGTCGAGAAATTTCTATTGAACTATGCTTCAAGGGACTACATAGAATGATCAAAAGATGCCTACATTAAAAAAAGAACTCAAATTACAATGTAGACAATAATTACATACTAAAATATATTCTGTTGTACTATTGACTCCTAAGTCTTAGTAATTCGATGAAATGTGATTCACTAACTTGTCTTTTGTGGTGAACATAGTGTGCCAGAAGTGCTGGGCATGACATTTTGGATTGGTATTTGGTTTTGTATTTGGTTCCCCTACAAGATTTATGCATAGCATGAATTCTTCCGTAAGAACAACAAAGTCTTATTTAAACGCACATACAAGCATTTTACTTATTGTAATTAGTAGCACTTGCGAATCTTTGACACTTGTAGCCTTTTTTTTTTCCTTTTTGGTTGAAGCTCAAGACAATGCTTAATGCGTCTCTTATTCTTTACATCAATTCTCCTTTTGAATCATGTTGCATGTGGTATGCCCTGACTCATTCGTAAGGCAACGACACTGAAATTGCCATTTAAACCTCTTTGTGTCAACAAAGCTCGCTTGCTCAACTTAGACATGACATTATGTACGAATGTGAATGTTGTCGGGCACTTAGTCATTTCAGATACAATTTTTATTAGCATATTACAGCGTTGTCTATACCGTTGTGTACTGTCTAGCCTAGTGTCGACTTCTACTTTGTTTTCCATGACATCATCTATCACACAATTTTTGCCTTTTTATTTTGGTCTACCAATTTAGAATGTATTGATTAGTAATTATTTTTATATCATTCATATCATACACCTTCAAAATATGTCAACAGAGTATGCCAGCACTCTCAAACTTCATATAGCTATAAGTCATTGACTTATTACAAGAGTCAAACAACAATTTGCAATTTTTTTCCATATAGCCGACCCCACTTAGTGGGATAAGGCTATGTTGTTGTTGTATTATCTAGACAAATAACGTATTCCCACAATGACATTTTTTATTTTTTTTCTCTTCATACATGCAACCAAGTATAAATTATATCGCTGTTAGAACAACTCAATGATAGTAAAAGTAGAAATCTTAAAAAGCTGTTGCAACATAAATAAATTCGACATTCTCTATCTTGGATTTTCTTGCTTAGATTCAAATTCATTTCAAATCATTATACTGTGTCAGTTACTACCCTTTCAAAGTTCTTAAAAAAATGAATTATGTCCAAATTTGATTTCATTAAGCTTTTGACGTCTAAATTCAAGTTTTCACTTAGTTGTGTACTTTGTATATCAAGTGTGAAAGCTTCCTTGAAATATGAGTTTGATTCTAAGCAAAAAGATTCCAAGGTTAAGAATATCAAGTTTACTAATGTTGCAATAGTTTTTTTCAGATTATACTGTCACTATCTTTGAGTTATTCTAACATGTTGCATGTATAAAGTAAAATAAAAATCTGCCATTGTGGGAATATTTTATTTCTCTGGTTAATATGGATGAAGATTACAAAGTGTTGTTTGACCCTTGTTCAAGTCAATTACTTGTACCTATAGGGAGTTGAGTGTTGGCATATTAGGTTACCATGTTTTGAAGGTGAATGATGTAAAAATAATCCGTGATTAATATATTCTAAATCAGTGGGCGAAAGAAACAAGCAAGGATCGTGTAATCTATGATGTCAAGGGAAAGAAAAATAGAAGACATTAGAGTAGATAACATGCAACGGTATAGGCAATCATGTCACATGCTAATCAAATAGCATCTAAAGTGTCTGAGTGTCAAAAAGCATTCTCATTAGTATCTGATGTTATGTTTGAATTGAGCAAGCAAGTAAAAAGTTTAAATAGCAATTTCAGTGCCAATCAATGCCACCGCCCTACCAATGAGTCAATGCAAAAACCACATGCAACAGGACTCAAGAAGATGATCGGCATAAAGACTAAAAGATACATTAAGAGTTGTCTTGAGATTCAATCAAAGGGGAAAAAAAGCTACAATAGTGAAAGAATTGTAAGTCCAACAGATTACAGTAAATTAAATATACTTTTATGTGTTTAAATACCACTTTGTTTTCCCTATAGATCAATCCATGCTACACATAATTTTATGGGGGAATTAAGTGCAAAACCAAATGCATTTTTGAATACTCGCACTTCTGGCACCCTATGCTCATCCCCAAACTCATGTTGGTAAATTAAATATCACCGGATTGCTAATTATTAGGATTCAATAGTCCAAAAAAAATATGTTTTTGCTATGTAATTATTGTTCATGTTGTTATCTATGTTCTTTATTAATGTAGGTATGGTTTGATCATTTTATGTGATCACTTGAAGTGTTGGAGCTCAGTAGAGATTTTTCAAATGCCAATCAAAGTGTTTGAGGTTAGTTTGCATGTATATAAAAAATTGAAATGAGAATCCCAAAATAAGGTTTTATTTCATTGAAATATGCATTGAATTTACAATCTATTTTAATTTTCATAATCTTGCCTTATCTAAATTCTTGTAAGAAAGAATTAAAACATATGTTCAACTTGATTTCGGATAATTTATATTGCCGACTACAGTTTACCAAAAGCCTATTGCTGTCCACTCTTGCTTTTTTTTTTTTTTTCCTTCAGCCCATTTTAACATCAACTGATGTCCATTTCTCTTTTGCAGTGAATACTTTTGAAGCTCCATAGGGAAAGGGATCAAACTAGTGTTTTGTCTTGGTGTGTTGATGGGCTTCATTTCTCTTTAGTCGTGTTGTATTGTTCATGAAAGCTTCTATTTCTTGGCAAGGAAAAAGGATTTTTATTTTAATTTTTTTTTCATTTTGTTTTGTTGGGATAGGTATGTGTTAACGGAATAAAGGGGTATAAAATACACTGGTCTAAATCACTTATATCCCAAGCTCAACTACTTGACACCACCGGCTTTTCTCAGTGGTTCCTTTCTTTTTTGAAAGGGCTCCTTTTCCTTTATAAAAGATATTTCTTTCAGCTGATGTTTGTCTCTTGAGGTTTGTAACTTATATCTCCAGGTTTGCAAATTCTTCTTCAAATTGAGCTTTTTAGACCTGTGTTGTTAAGGATCATTCAAAAACTAAAAGAGGAAGAAAACAGAATTATATGTTATTGCCAGGTAACTTTAGATTACTTTCTCATAGGGTGTGTTGTTTCTTTCTTTTGTCTCAGAAGTTGAATCCCGGCGTGTAAAAATTTATTTATTGTACTTTTGTCATATTTTCTTTGTCTTCTGGTTTAGTGTTATATTTATGAAATTTTTTATTTGAAGACACACACATGTTGAGTACTAAGCTTGCCCTGCGTAATTACCAAAATGCCTTTAGGGGCTCTACATTCCTGACTATAGAGTCTCACATTAAACTTAGGTACGCTTTCTTACGATGGTGTTATTGTGCCATATTTCTTATACCCATTTTATTCCAACTCGAACATCCCAGGTACATTTAGTAGTGGTAAACGGGTGGTCTGGGTTGGTTACGGGCCAGCCTGTCACAGCCTTGACAAACGGGTTGGTTACGGTCTAGTCCGTTTATAAACGGTCTTCATATAAGAAGATCAAGACTATCCGCGTAAGACCGCGGGCGTAAATGAACTGACCGCGGTTTGTTATTTTTTAAATAAAATAAAATAATATAATATTTAAATAATATAATTTTTAATTTTTAAGTAAAAATTTAATATTTTTTAGTAAAATAATATTTATACATGTAAAACATTACTTTTTTAATATATAGGAAGATCAAGACTATCTGCGTAAGATCGCGGGCCTAAATGAACTGGAGGTTTACTATTTTTTAAATAAAATAATATAATATAATATTCAAATAATATAATTTTTAATTTTTTAAGTAAAAATTTAATGTTTTTTAGTAAAATAATATTTATACACGTAAAACATTACTTTTTTAATATTTTCAAATAATTAATCACTTTAATTTTTTTATATTTTGTTTCAAAATTAATTATATTATACTTAATTTTGAAAATTTTATAGTTATTTTTAAAAAATTTCAAGAGTTTTTATATTCAAAATTATTATATTTATTGAATATGAGTTTACAAAATATATAAATGTGATAAAATAGAATTATTTATATTTAATAATATATTTTTTTAAAATTAAAAAAAAAAGATCACGGTTTAGACCGTTTAGTTCGCGGGTTTAAACGGTGTTGATCGTTTAGATCTTTTTTAAACATGTCTAAATTTTCAAACTGAAAACCATCTATTTATGGACGGTCACGGTGTTGACTGCGGGCCTTTTAAACAGCGCTAGGTACATTGCATCTTTCATTCTTTAGACAGTTTACAAATCTTATACTATCAAACACCATCGTGAACTGTTATTTACTGGAGATTGTTCACAATATAATTATGTTTTTTTTTCCTCCATGTAATTACATTTGATAAAGTGTATCTTATTTTCCAAATTATTATTGTTTTTTGCATGTTGATTGCTTAAGTGGCTCTCCATTTTTATCGATTTATTTGCCGTATGTTGTTGCCCTCTCTTCATAAAGACTTTAGTGTCAGCGTCCCTACACAGAACATAGGAATAGCCTCCAAACATTTAGCATTTCATATCAATTACACTCGAGACCAAAATATCATTTAAATTATATTTTCTTACAGATACTGATGTTGATCAGAGTTTTGAAATTATCTGACAGAATTTAATTATAATCAGTTCGAGAAGTTAGTTGAAACAGTCATTAGTGTGATTTACACAATAAAGGCATGTTTGGTATGCATGGAAGATTTTTAATAGAAATGAAGAGAGATGGAAAGTAATTATGGAAAAGTGCCTCAAATTTTTCTACAATGGAAATTCCCCTTTCCATCGCCGGTGCTGTACCAAACGAAAGTCAGTTCATCAATGGAATTTTGCCTTCCATCGACGAAAAACAAAGATACCAAACGTGCTCTAAAGTAAAACCTAGTTATTTTGCTCCCTAAATTTTTACATTTGATCCTTCACATATCCCTTTTTTTTTTATAATTTGATTTAGTCATACAATAAATTTGAATTTTGCAAGAAAGGAGAGAGAGAGAGAGAGAGAGAGAGAGAGAGAGAGAGAGAGAGAGAGAGAGAGAGAGAGAGAGAGAGAGACATACGGTGGTAAAGTGCACATGAAGTAAAATTCCGAGGGTTTAAGAGGATTTTTCCCATTAATTGTTTGGCCAAAACACGATAGGAATAACAATATTGTAAACAATATAGAAGACTGACGGAATAAATTTAAAAAAAAATCTGCGAAAAATCAAAATCACTGACTTCAAAGATGATACATAGAATTTGTGTATACGCGAGCTGAGTTGACTTTAATGAGACCTTTGTACTCATTGCAGGAATGGAGACAACTAGAATTTTCATAGCTCTTCCTTCCAAATGAAACTTTTATTTATCAGCTTGATTTAAAGTCCACTTTCCTGAGGCAAAAGGATTTGAGATGAAAAATCATGCAAACAAGGTGTATTATCTTCAAAAGGCATTGTATGACCTAAAAAAACTCCACAAACTTGGAAGGACATGTTTGGTATAAATTTAAGAGGATGAAAGAAAGGAAATGAAAAAATTATGTTTGGTATAATATGAGAAGAAATAAAAATAATTGAATTTATTTTGTTTGGTATAGAGTTTAAAATGAAAGAAATGAAAGAATTAGATGAGTTTATTAATTGGTCTTTAAAAAAATTGAAGAACTCGTCTCTCTCCCTCTCTCTCTCTCTCGGAATGCGTATCTCTCTTTTTCTCTATACAACCTGCCTTTTTCTGTCTTTCTCCTCCTTCTTCTTCCCCCCCCCCCCTCTCTCTCTCTCTCGCCTCCTTCTTTGTCATTTGTTTTGTCTCTCTCTCTGACATGCCTCCTTTTTTGCCAATGAGGACCGATGATGAGCAGTGGGTGACAACGGTGGCTACCGACATGATTAGGGTGCAACACACATGAACGGGAAGATGAGAAATTCATACTTCATATGGGCATACCTGAAAATGCGGGACTATGAGAAGGACAAAATTGAGAATTTAACCAATTCCAATAGAAAAGAATTGCATTCCATCAAGTGGCCTAAGGAATGCGTCTATACAGTTAATAAAAGAATAGGATTCCCTTTCTCACATGTTTCATGCACACCAAATATGTTTTAGGGTCTAAGAATGGAAATCTCATTGCCTCAGTGTATACCTAACATTTTCTAAGAAAGATAGCTACTTCCGTGAAAATGAGTTCAAAAGAAGCATGGGTGAGTCCTACCTATATATCATAAATTAATTGGAGCAAGAACAACGGCGAATCACTTTCTCAAGAGAAGTATGTTGCAAATTTACTAAAGAAATTACACAACTAAATTAATGCAAAACCAGCGACACCTATTCCTACCGGTGTTAATAAGCTATCAAAGTATGATGGAAATAACTGGGCAAATCAAACTTTGTGGAGATTACTTGTAATTCACTCATTTACCTCACCAATACAAGGCCAGATATTGTGCATGATGGAGAGCAATTTGATTAAAAACACTAACAGTGAATGGTTAGGATACAAAGACGACAAAAAAAAAACAAAAAGCACATCAGGTTACTCCTTCTTAAGAAGAAAACCTATTTCATGGTGACCAAAGAAGCAATGCACCTTAGCTATACATCAACTGAAGCTAAATATATTGCAGCAAAGCAATTTGGTTAAGAATTTTGAAAAACATGATGCAAGATTAAGAATTTTCCATTTTGCAACAATATGCCAGTCATTGCAATGACCAATAATATAGTGTCTTACAATCGCAGAGTTAGTAAAATGGGCTCAACTCATTGGGTTAGACATGTTCTGAGTTATCTAAAAGGCAATATGTTTAAAACGGGGCCAAAATGGTTCAGTCTAGGTAACTTGCTGATTACTTTTTTATTTTTTAAAATTGAGAAAAAAAAAACCTCTCCTCCCTTAATCATGCTTATGTACGCAGATGTATCTCATGCACACATGTTTTCTGCTAATTAATTACCGTACTTGGCGTATGAGAGCCGTCGATTGATGTAGACCCACACGAGCTATGGAATTCACGTCGATCGGACAGCTCTCGTGAGCCAAGCAAACATCCGACAAACAGAGAGCCTATTTTTGGAAAAAGTACTTTTTTGTCCCTAATATTTACTTTGAATTTTAATTTCGCCTCTAATGTTTTTTTGGCTCGATTTTACCTCATATGTTTCTTTTTTATTTTAATTTTGTTGTTAAGACTAATGTCATTAATATAGTTGATAGAAAATGTTGATATAGATTTTCATGTAATACATTACACATCTACTACTAACGTGTCATACTAATTGATTTTAGTTTTAATTTTGTCTCAAATATTTGACTAAGTTTCAATTTTTCTCCAAATGATATATTTTCATTTCTTTCTTTTGCCTCAAATTAACATTTAAATGTTTAATGTGTCACATGAAAGAGTCTACATGCCATTTGGAGAAGTTTAAGTTAACATTTTTGTCAATTTTGTTAATGTCATTAGCCTTAGGGACAAAATTGAAACAAAAAAATATGTGGGATGAAATTGGTAAAAAAATATTAGGGACGAAATTGAAACCGAAAGTAAATGTTAGAAACAAAAATATTTTTGGCTTTTTTTTCCCTAATAGTTGGGCCTTTCTACAACAAGTCTAGTTTTCTCTTAAGAAAAAAAAAAAGTTTACAAGCTGGCCCATTTAACCCACTAGCCTGCATGTAGGAGGATTGTGTTCTTTTAAACCTAGCTCGTATAAAAATGGGACAACCCGTGATAAGACAGCCAAAATGGGCCAAATTGGTTTGTGAAAACATTTTATATTTTTATTTTTAATCTTTATTTTTTGAAACACTGAAAATATCTTTTTGAAATTTTCAGATTTAGGTATATTTTAATAAATGCTTTCAAGAAAATATTTTTATTAAATTCAATCAAACATATTTTCAAACTTATTTTTTATTTAAAGTAAAAATAACAATAAAAAATACTCAAACTAAATAAACCTTTGAGTTTCACTGTGACATAATAGAACTACTATATAAAGGCTATGACCCTCCATGTAATTCTTATTTTGAGACCTTTAAAACTTTATCAATCTATATAAATAATACATGACTAGACCTTTCATAGACAGAAAATATATTTTATTCTTTATAGTTTAAAATTAAATTAAAATAATTTTAAAAACTAAATTATATTCTAATTTAAAAATAATAATTTTGTTAATTATTAATATTACACAACTACTTAAAAAAATAAAGTCCACAATCCAATTTCATAGGAGATAAGATTTTTGAAAGAGGATCCTCTACTCGGCTTTGAAGCATGATGTTTGATCTATTTACAACATTAGTTTTTACAATCAATTACCTATATTTCATGATACTATTTTAATTTTATTATTTTAATTTTAAAAAATAACATAAAATCTATATTATTAATTATAAAAATCAACAATTCAAATGGATCAAACACCTAAAGCCAAGCAAAGAATATTCTTTTATCACTCTCCAAACAAACAATAATTCCCTGAAAAGCAAGCTTTACTTTTCTCTCTTTTTCTTCCCTTCCCTTTGAAGCATTAATTGATAAGGGCCCAGCCAGTGGCTTTATATAATCCTAAAGGCCCATGACCCAACATTCAAAAAGCTATTCATAATTCATATATCTGGTTACAGTTACAAATTGTTTGCAAATTAAACCATGTTATTTTCAAATTTGTTTCATATTTTTTAAAAAATAAAATTTTCAATTCAAATATTGTGAATAAATAAAATTAGTATAAAAAACTTTATAATTTAACTAATAAGCTTTCGAATATTGATACTCATGACCCAAAAAACATGAAAAACATGTGGGTCTCAGTGGAATACTTCTCACTACTTAATCTCTTTTCCAAAAAATACAATTGTCCCTAAAAAGCTAATATTTTATAAAAAAAGAAGATGCTTCTAATGTTCCCCACTTTATGCTTAAGCTTTCAGAAGCATGAAGCATATAAAGAAACTTTGCTTTCTTTATAAATCATAAAAATTAAAAAACCAACTCATGAACCGAATTTTCAAATTAAAAAACGGCCCCACAAACTTTTCTTTTTATCTTTGTCAACTTTAACTACTTCAATTGTTGAATTTTTATTGTAGATTATTTTTAAAATATAAATTAAATTTTATTAGGATATATTTATATCTTGGATAAGTTTGAGTCCAACTTTCTCAATTTTGGATACGACTCCAAAGTTTTTGAATGAATTTAAAAATTTACATATAAAATAATTAATTTAAAAAATTATCATAAAAAATTAAAGTCGTGAATGAAAGCAATAAAGAAGCAATATTATACTTGCAACTTTCATCAATTTGCATATATAATTTTCTTTTTAATACATCCTTCGTTTTAAAAAATGTAAATGAAATATAATGATAAAATTAATTATATAATCTTTCAATAAAATATGAATAATTTGACAACAGTTTATTGTTAGCATTATTTTATTTTTTATGTATATATTTATTTTTATAAATATATTAAGTGTTAATAATTATTTAGGTGAACTTAAATATTAATTATTGTATATGTGTACATATATTGATACATATATGTTGCTATCTATAATTATATCCAAATTAATAATTTTTATAAAGTATATTTTAGGCTAGACCTATTTGACATATTAAAATTAGTTTGGGGCATTTGTGAATTAATATTATAATATGTGTAGATATATGACCCAAATTAATAACATCATACGGTCAACCCAATGAGCTTGATAAATTGATTATGGTTCTGAGGGTTATAAGGATTTAATTTTTAAATTTTGAGAATACATATAAATATATGTGAGTATGTGACATAATATTCATCACACAAATTTTAATTTATAAAAGAACGTTCTTATTAATCTCGAAAAGTCTAACCTTTTAGAGATTGACTACTATAGATCAAGATACGTTCTTCTCTATTATTATTATTATTATTATTATTATTATTATTATTATTATCATCATTAATTTATCTATCTAGATCCTATAAATAATCAATTCATGATCATAAAAAGTAATTTATGTTTTTGACTAAATTTTATATTTAAGTGAAATCATGAGAATTTGACTACTTGTAATTATAATTTATGTTATCACATGCTTACATTTATAGTGTCATGAATAACTTAACAAGTGGAGTAGAGAAAATTGTGGCGCGAACTTTGATGCCATAATAGATAGCATGGTGGCCTATTGGGGGCTTAGCAAGAGATTCTCTCGCTAAAAGGGCCATAATTGCTAAATCACATTATTTATGTTACTTTAATTTCCATATTATCCCTTTCTCCCTCACTTTGTTTTCATGATTACCTTTTTCCTCTTTTATTAACCAAAAAAAAAAAACAATGTTAAATTGTTAATACTGAAGTCGTTGAAAGATCCGATAGTCAACCGTTTTTTTAATTTTTTAAGATTTAGTCTTTGGATATCATATTGTTAAATATTATTATTTAGTAAGCCTTTTAAAAATAAATAAATATATAATTTAATTTTATAAAATAATTAATTTGAATCGAGTTTATATTGGCACTTAAATTTTAGGTGCTAAACAATAAAAAAAATTATTTGTAAATGACCAATATTTATGTTACTTAAACAAAAAACCTTTCTCACAAGTGTTTACTGTAAGAAGTAATCATGTCAATGCATAATCAAGTATTAAATGTAAACATTTTTTTATAGTAAGCTCAAACAGTTATTTGTTACTTTGTAAGAAATTAGTCTCTTTCCTTATACGTAAAATTTACTTATGTTCTATCCTCTAAAATGAAATAAAATATGTGCTATAGGGAAACCAATTTCTGATATTTCATATTAACATATTCTAAATTTTCATATATACATAGAGAGAGAGAGAGAGAGAGAAACTCACTTTTCTCAACCATGAAGTTTATTTTAGTGATGATTTAGTCATTAAGAAATTGTTATTGTCTATTTTAATCTCTAAATTTTAAAATTATTATACCAAATAATTCATTTGTATTGATTTCAAAATTTATAAACTAAAGTATTTAGTCACATTAAAATGTTAAATTATCACGTTACTATCATGTTAGTTGATAATAATATACATCAATAGATAATATTAATTATGATAACAATATTGAAAAATTAATTATTTTATGTAACACTTTTTAAATTTAAAAACTAAAATAGTGGGTAATAATTTTATAATTTTTTAAAGAATAAACCGTTAGAAAGTACAATTTTAGAAACTCAACAATCAATATATATATATATATATATATATATGATGCAAGAAAATTGTGTGCACGGAAGGATCCATAAATCAAAAGCATTATGGGACACTATGTGACACGTTATTGAACTTTTTAATGTCTTGAAAAGTTGTTTGGTCATAGACCGAAATCATATCAAATCAGAAATCTTTTAATATTAAATTTTTATAATATTGATAATATTGTATTTTGATCATTAAATTGTGTAAAATAGATGGTATTTTATGCAGTACTAGAGAGTGATTTGGATGCTTAAGGTACTTTTCATTCTGCACAATTCAACTGTTGAAATATAATGTCAATAATATTACAAAAATTCAATATTTCCCATCAAATTACTTCAATTAGTGAAGATAAAAAAGAGGAAAATATATCGGCACACCAACCACCAACCACCAACCACCAACCACCGTATATATTTGGTACAGATAATCATCTTTTGCATATGGATAGATTACGAGTCAAAAGGAGACGTTTTTATTATTATAAGTGTTAAGAGAATATGACAGACCGATTTAATTGAAAAATTAGTGAATTAATTAAGATATTAATTTTTTTAGATCAATGAACTGATAAATATTTGTACTGGTAAAAAATCGATCAAATTAGCTAGTTCAATTGATTCAATTTGTTTTTTTTTTTGAATTTTTTGAATTTTTACTTAATATTATTATATGTTTTTAAGAAATCTTTAAAAAATTTAAGGTATTAGGAGAAGATCTAAGATTAGTATAAATATATATTTATAACATATTTAGATATTTTAATATTTGTAACATATACATTAATTATATATGTTAATATATTTTAAGTATCACTAGTTCGACTGTGATTTAACTACAATTCAATCATTGACTCTTGAACCGATGCCTCGATTGATTTAATGATGAATATAATTTTCTGAACTTAAGTTATTATAGTCTTGGTGCCTCCTAGTAGGGGTGACAATTTCATATTTAAGTGGGATCATGAGAATTTGATTATTTGTAGTTATAATTTGTATTTTTGACTAAATTTCACATTTAAGTACAACCATGAGAATTTGATTGTCCGTAGTTATAATTTATGTTATAACATCCTTATATTATAGCGTAATGAATAATTTAACAAGTGAAGTGGAGAAAATTATGGCGCGAACTTTGATGTCATAATAGATAGCATATTGGCCTATTGGGAGCTTTAGCAGGAGATTCTCTCGCTAAAAGGGCCATAATTGCTAAATTACATTATTTATGTGACTTTAATTTCCATATTATCCCTTTCTCCCTCTCTTTATTTTCATGATCACCTTTTTTCCTCTTTTATTAACCAAAACAAACAAACGATGTTAAATTGTTAATGATGAAGTCGTTGAAAGATACGACAGTCAACCGTTTTTAAATTTTATAAGATTTAGTCTTTGAATATTATATTGTTAAATATTATTATTTAGTAAGTCTTTTAAAAATAAATAAATATATAATTTAATTTTATAAAATAATTAATTTGAATCGGGTTTATAACTTATATGGCACTTAAATTTTAGGTGATAAACAATAAGAAAATTATTTTTAAATGACCAATATTTATGTTACTTAAAATAAATTCCTTTCCCACAAGTGTTCACTATAAAATGTAATCATGTTTAATGCACAATCAAATATTAAATGTGAATATTTTTTATAGTAGGTTCAAACTATTATTTGTCACCTTGTAAGAAATTAGTCCTTTTCATTAGACTTAACCTCTCAATAAAAAATATCTCGTAAAATTTACTTGTACTGTATTCTCTAAAATGAAATAAAATATGTGCTATAGGGAAACCAATTTCTGACATTTCATATTAACATATATTAAATTTTCATATATATATATATATAGAGAGAGAGAGAGAGAAACTCACTTTTTTGATCCACGAAGTTTATTTTAATGATGATTTAGTCATTAAAAAATTGTCATTGTCCATTTTAATATCTAAATTTTAAAATTATTATACAAAATAATTCATTTGTAATGATTTCAAAATTTATAAGTTAAAGTGTTTAGTCATATTAACATGTTAAATTACCACGTTATTAGTATGCTAGCTGATAATAATATATACCAATAGATAAAGTCAATTGTGATGACAATATTGACAAATTGATTATTTTATGTAATAATTTTAAAATTTAAAAACTAAAATAGTGAGTAATAATTATTTAAAGAATAAATCGTTAGAAAGTAAAATTTTAGAAACTCAACAGTGAATTATATATATATATATATATATATATATATATATATATATATATATATATTATGCAAGAAAATTGTGTGCACAGAAGGATCACTTTCATAAAAGCAATTATTAAAAGTTAAAACTAGAGATGCCACAAATCAAAAGCATTATGGGACTAGAGGTTATGACACGTGATTGATCTTTTTAATGTCCTGAAATTATGTTTGGTCACATCCTCATCAAATCGGAATTTGGTTCTTTAATATTGGATTTCTATAATATTAATGATATTATATTTAGACTGTTAAATTGCATAGAATGAACGGTATCTTATATATTATATTTTGGAAGGTGACATAAACACATGAAATGTTGTTTATTTTACGTGATTTAACAATTAAAATATAATATCACTAATATTACAAAAATTTAATGTTATAGAATCAAATTCTCATCAAATCACTTCAATTAATGAAAATAAAAAAAAGAAAAATATAAAGGCACACCAACCACCGTATAAATTTGGTACGGATAACCATCTTTTGCATATGAATAGATTATGAGTCAAAAGGAGACGTCTTTATTAGTGTAAGTGTTAAGAGAATATGGCCAACTGATTTAATTGAAAAATCAGTGAATTAGTCAAAGAATTAGTTTATTTTGGATCATTAAATTGATAAGTGTTTGCATTGTTAAAAAATTAGTCAAACCGACCAGTTCAACTGGTTCAATTTTTTTTGAATTTTTATTTAATATTATTATATATTTTTAAGATCTCAAAAAATTTAAGGTATTAGAAAAAGATCTAAGATTGGTATAAATATATATTTATAACATGTCTAAAATATTTTAATATTTGTAATATATACATTAATTATATATTTTAATATTTTAATATAAGTATTACTAGTTTGACTATTGTTCAACTGCCGTCTGATCATTGGCTCTTAAACTGGTGCTTTGACTGGTTCAATGGCGGATCCAATTTTTTTAATCTTGATTATTATTGTCATGGTACTTCCTAGTAGGGCTGTACATAGACTCAATTCGATTCTAGGTATGAACCAATTAAAATTTAAACCTATTCGATTTTAACTTTTCGGTGATTTTTAATTTTTTACGTCAACAATTTTTTTTTTTAAATATAGAGGTTTGGTTGGTGTGAGTAACTGGGTAAATATTTGGGAGTTAATATTACTGCAATACAGCCAAACAAGGAAGTTTGTCATGAAATGGTTGATAGGAGGCTACTGGGCAAGTGTTGAAGGACACTGATTGTCTATAAAGTAATAAATGTTCATCTACACAACACTTCCTCTCAACCTAATTTTGATAAAATATTAAGCTATAGTCCCAGAAGAAAAAAATTATTAAGCTTAGGCTAAGTATATTCACAAATTGACCCCTTTCGTGATATCCTTTACATTAGTCACTTAATACTTCATCCTTGACAAATGAATTCTGATTCAATAAAATTCCCAGATAGACTTTAGATGTCAGAAAATAAGTATTTGAATTTAAGCTATGATTCCTTAGGGCTTGTGTAGCCCCCCTATTCAGTTCTATCCCTTTCCTCTGATGAAATGGGTGGTCAAAATTGCTTGTATAAACCAATAATAACTATTATCTTTCATAATATAACTCCGATTTTTGCAAATATAGAACAATCATCTGTAAAGATTCTAATTTCCCCTATGTTTCATCATTTCTTCTGACTTCTCTAAATTTTCTCTTCAAATTTTCATGCAATGTATTACACCCGCGCACAAGCAAGATGTCCAAGAAAAAAATAAATAAAAGACATGAAAAGCAGAAAAATATAATTACACAATCCAACATAGGATCACTAAGGCTACCATAATCCAAAGTAAAAAGACACAGAACAGCTTTAATATGTGTACTCTCAAATATTTTACTATTATAATTCTTTAAGAAGTATTAGTAGTTTACAAGCCTAAAACATACACAACATAAGATCACATTAGAGCTAAACTAGTGCTATAGAATCAACCCTGCTAAATGGCAATATGTATATATAGATTTAGTCACTTAATATTTCATCCTTGACAAATGTCTAACACAAAATCAACAGGTTCTCACTCGCAAGTTAAATACCAAGAGATTTTTTTTTTGTAAACAGAGGAAAATATTACCATTGATAGTAGAAAGCAGTCTGGTACAATAGGTTTATATAATTAGTTAAACCAGAGGCTAAGATACAGATAGGAAAATACCAAGAGATTACTTAATTACTCATTGACTCTAAAATCACACGCAAGAGGCATTTTAAACTAAATCTACTGTATTGGCTACTAACTTCAAACTCAGTCACGAATGCGGATCTGCTCCTATGCACAACGCACCTACACTGCTTTTCTTTATTTTTTTAAAAATCAAAGTTTATTTTTAATTTGACAACCAATAAATTAAATATTATTGTAGTAGACACATAAACCCTAAATATTATTGTGAATGAATGTTCTGGGCAGCATGGTGTTGGGTCTGCTTCACTCCACAATAGATCTTTGGTAAAAGACAAGGCCAAAAAAGCAGTTCAAGATGAAGGGTATGATACTGTTGTCTTGTCTGATACGGTCTGTGGGGTCAGAATGAGAGGGGGTTTAGTAATTTAAGTACTCCTAGGGATGTACAGAAGGGTAAAGCAAAATTAATTGAAGAGTGTAGCAATCAAGCACTTATTGATTCTACAACTGTCTTGCTGGGAGGTATCATGGCCTCCAAGGATATATCCCCTTACAGTAGTAATCCATCTCAAAAGTTAAGATTAACTAGTGGGGTAAGTATTGATAGAAGAATTGGAAGTCCGGTGAGTCGAACGACTTGGTTGATGTGCAAATATGCTCTACCATGGGTGGTCTTGTGGGGAAGAAGAGATCTCTTGATGTGGTCGACAATGATTCAATGGTGGGTGTAGTTAAGCTACCTAGCTAACAGTCATGAAATATTAAGTTGGAGCTGCCATGGGTTGGGGACCTCACAGGCAATAAGAGCCTTGAAGAAGCTTACAAGTAAATTCTCTCCCTAACTTATTTTTCTCCAAGAAACTAGATTGCGGCAAAGGAGATGGAGAAAATTAAGAATGTTTTGAAATTCCATAATATGATTACAGTTGATTGTCACGGAACCTATAGGTCGGGAGACATTGCTATTCTGTGGATGAATGATTGGGATATATAGTTATTCTCATGTTCACCTAGTCACATTGATGTCCAAGTCTTGCAAGATAGTGTAGTTTGCCCATGGCGTTTTACTGGTGTTTATGGTTTTCCAAAGGAATCACCAAAGTATATGACTTGGTCTTTACTAAAGACCCTTCATAGTCAATACTCTTTGCCATGGGTATGTGTTGGGGATTTTAATGAGGTGCTATATGCACTTGAAAAAAAAAGGAGGTTTAATGAAAACAAGTCAACAGTTAAATGGGTTCCGTGATGCTGTTGAAACTTGTGGTTTTCAGGACTTACGTTTTGACAGTTATCCTTTTACATGGTCTAATCGACGATTCGTTCATGCCACTATGACCGCTGAGTCGTCCAGAATTGAATTTGTTGCAACTTGCAGTATAGTAGTCGTCTTAGGTCGTTTCACACTTGGAACCTTACTTCTAAATTGCCTAATTAATTGTTCTAGACACTAATCTACTCTGATCTACCCTAATTACCTATTGATTATAGCCTAATTACAATAGGGAGAGTGGATAATTATGGACTAAAACAAAATATAAACCTAAACTAAGTTATAACAGAATCTGCAACACAGAATAGAACAAAAACACAATGACAGAAACAAAATTACACAAATGCAAACATGTAATCAGCCATAAAATCCCTAAAGTTGCAACTATCATCATTCTTGTTCTCCATTTAATTTTAGTGTTCTCGATCATTAGGTTTTCTAACTAAAATTTCCAAGAGACTTCCTAGAACTAGATTACACATAAGCTAAACCTAACCAACATGTAATCTGATTAAGCCCAATCTAATCAAGTTAGATAATTATCTAAGCAAGCCATTTCCATTCTACTTGTTACATTAGCTATGTCACAGCAAGTAGTAACAAAAACCAGAGAAAAAACAAAATAGAAATGAAATAGAGAAACAACAAGAAACTTATCTGATTTAAGCTCCCAAAAATTCAAGTTACAAACTTTAGTTCTCCATGGACTGATTACAACACTCTTTAGCCTTCCATGGAGGCTAAAATACACAAGGAGGAAGAAAAACGAAAATACAGAAATTGTGGAAGAAGACAACTTTTCAACAGATGTGAAATGGAGTTCTAGTCTGTCTTTAAGCTTCTAGGAGAGAGGTGGACGAAATTTGGCTTATGGAGTCATGTACTGTGCTGTCATTTTCTGTCATTTTCTTCATATACTGCTACCTTGCCATTTTTGTCTGATGGCTGCTTTTCTTTAGAAAGTTACTCTACTGCTTTGATGTTTTTGGTTGCTGCAGAAAAATCAATTATGCTGATGTATCTCTTTGCTGGAAATTGCAGAACAGTGGGCTCCACTAATCCAGTCAGCCCTAGTCAACCAGTTAATGCCCAGTCAGCATGTCCAAGTGGCCTCCAAGTAAGCAAAATTTCCATGTCAACATTTTTCTCTCCAATAATTAAATCTGAAAATTAATCACATAAATTAATTGGGATAAAATTATGAAATTGAAGCATATTAATTCTATAATTAATTTATACCCAATAAATCCAAAATATCATATAATAGGAGAGTTCACAATATTTAAGATGCAAAAAAGGACTAAGGCAGGGACTAAATTGCATATAAAAATGCCTGATATCATAGATCGAGTAATGATAATATTCAACTGAGGTTGGATAGAGCATTTACAACTGCTAAGTTTGTATAGACTTATACTTGGCATAAGGTCACCCACACGGAATGCTTTTGTTATGATCATAGTGCCTTGTTTATTCATATAGAGAAGTCAGATTCAGATTTGAAGAGTGTTGGACACAGGAGGAGGGGTGCAAAGACGTAATCAAGGGGGTTTGGCACCATGGTGCAACTTTACAAACTAATCTCACAGAGGTCAAATGGAGTTTGTGTGGAAGAAAATTTATTAGGGTTAAGGATTTCAAGAGAAAGTTGCATCATTTAGAGAGCGCACTTCAAATATCACAAAATTTACCACCCACCTTGCACAATCTGTCCTAGTAGAAAGATTT
Organism: Biancaea sappan; assembly: GCA_037074585.1. NCBI lineage: Eukaryota > Viridiplantae > Streptophyta > Magnoliopsida > Fabales > Fabaceae > Biancaea > Biancaea sappan. The sequence goes on from CM073495.1 coordinate 27,528,985, forward strand.
AATTAAGGAAATAAGTGATTTGCTAGAACGAGAGGAATTATATTGGAGACAACGGTCGAGGGTGGAGTGGTTAAAAAATGGGGATAAAAACACCCACTTTTTTCATTAGAGGGCAAGTCAACATAAGAATAAGAATTCAATTCGACAGCTGTAGGATAAGGATGGCCAATGGAAGGGCTCTTTTGAGGGGCTACAAAATTTAATGGTTGAGTTTTCTCAACTGGTAAGGTGTGGAGTGTTGAAGCATGTTGCCAACTTCTTAAGAGGAAATTGACTCGTGATATGCAGGTTTTGATGGCTATGCCATTTGTAGGTAATGATGTTCATGTTGCCTTATTTAGTATGTCTCCAATTAAATCCCCTGGTCCTGATGGTTTCTATGCTTTGTTTCTCCAAAATTATTGGGATGTGGTGGGAGTGGATGTCACGAAGGTTGTATTAGATATTTCAAACGATAATAGAGATACCATACTTTCATTACTCTTATTCCCAAAGTGGCTAGAGTTGAAACTCCTAATCAATTTTGGCCCATTAGTTTGTGTAATATGGTCATGAAGATTGTTACCAAGTGTCTAGCAAACTGGGGGTGGAGATTTGGTGTTGTTTTTAGGGACCATTCTGGCACTATCATAGCTATCTCGGAAAAGACTGTCATGGGATTGATGACACCAGACATTACTGAAGCTTGGGCGATTAGATGGGCAACAGACCTTGCACTCTTCAATGGATTTACAAAGTAGGAGGTGGAATCGGACTGTCAAACAGCTGTGATGGCATTCTCTCAGAATCGAGATGTTTCTCTGCTAGATACCATCACCTTAGATCTGAAAATGATGAGCCAATCCTTCTCCTTCTTCTCCCTTAATTTCATTCCTAGATCTTGTAATTGAGTACCTCACTATGTTGCTAAGCATGGTTGTGGCTCTGGTGTGGTTTTTCTTTCAATTGCTTTCCCTTCGATTGTGCTTCGTTTAGCAAACCATGACTTCTATAATTTTCTTTCTACAACCTGATGGCCCTTTTGGGTCTTTTAGAAAAAAATTATAAAAATAAACCATAAACAATGAAATAAAATTAAAAGTTAAGATTTTAAAAAATTAGTATTTGAATGCTAAACCTATCATATTAGAAAATAATGAATTGGGTATTAATAATTAGTAATTTAAAAAATTAACTAATCATTTAACACTGAGTATCTTTTTAATTCTTTTAAGAGCATTTAATGCTTTTTAACTAATAAGTCTCATTTTTAATTAGGGCTTAGAACATTGATTAAGAAGTATTAAATACTATTAAAAAGTGCAAAAAGTGAATAATATTAAATGATTGGCCAACATTTCAAATTAGTCATCGTTAATATCTATTTTATCTTTTCCATATGACAAATTTACTTTTCAAATATTAATTTTTTAAAATTTTAAAATCTTAACTTTTAATTTTATATTATTGCTTATAGTTTATTGTTATCATTTTATTTCTTAAAATTTGAAACTCTCACATCTTCAATTACATATCAATCACAATCAATACATTGTAGTACAATAACAATAGTGTTGAAAGATAATAAAATAATTTATTATTAATTATTATAATATAATAAATAATAATATAAATGTAATTAATATTTATTTTTTTATTTTATAATTTTTAGAAATTATTATTTAAAAATAAACTTGTCATATTTAAAAGGTAAATTAGATTTTAATGACAACTAATTTGAAAAATGATCTATTATTAGAAATCATATAATATTGTGCACTTTTTAAAATTTTTAAATAACGTCTAATGCTCTTTACTAATGCCTCAATAACACTAGTCAATTGGTTGATAGAAATGGCTATCTTCCAAGAGGGGGTGAATTGAGTTTATAAAAAAATTTGCTAAGATTTGTTGGAAGTTTAAGAGATTTTTAAAAGCAAAGTCAAACCTTTTGTGACAGTAAAAACAGAGTAATGGCAAGATGAATAAATATAGAGTGCAAATAATCAAAGATAAATCTTTAAGTAATTAAGTAGATGAGAGAAAGAGAAATTAATACAAGTATTTATACTAGTTTAACTTAAACCAAGTCTACATCCAGTTTTCAAGACAACTTCTTAAGTATTTTTCTATCAATCACAAGTTTATACAATTGAGCACTTGTGAGCCGCTACAATAGAGATCTTTTCTTTCTCAATGGTGTCTTTCCCCCTTATAAAGTGTTTCTCTCAAATACTAATTCAAGGAAACCCTTCTTGATCAAACTACTCAAATAAAAGTAATAGATGAAAAGAGTTGACTCTCTTAAAAGAGTTGATATTCAAATGAAAGTTTTCTAATCAGTAAATGATTGGCAAGAAATTAATTCAAAGATTTCAGACTTAAAGAGAATGTATTCTACTTGATTTGACATCATCTGAGGTTTATATTTATAGTTCAAGGTGTAAAAGATCCGTTGGAAGAAGATCAAAGATGATATCAACAAATTTCTTCTGAAAATGACTATTGGTACTAATGTTATCATGCTGGGAGTTGACTGTCATCATGCTTGGAGTTGACTGGTAGGTGCTCAATAGTCGACTAGTACCTTTTAATGAGGTGCCGGTTGACCAGTAGGTACCTGACGGTTGATTGATAGCTCTCTGTTGTCTATTCAAAAAATATTCCAAACCTTATCAGTTAACTGATGCATGACAAGCAGTCGACTGACGGCTACTTCCAGATAGAAAGTAACCAGTTGACTACTTACAGGCAAACGGTTGACCGGTAGGTTCATTGAGTCTTGGTAAAAATGGAACCAAAAAGCAACTGGTCGACTGGTATCTATACGTTAGTCAATTGGTAGCTACTGGACTTAGAAATTAAGATTTTCCAAACCATTTAATTTTCTAAAACTTCATAACCTTATCCAGTATTTTTCCGACTTAGTTAAAAATACAAAAACATTCTCAAAGATTTTCAGAACAATTTTCTTGCCTTTCAAATTACTTTACAAAATATCCTAATAAGTCCTAAGGTATAAAAGAGAAGTCTTCTCTTAAGCTCTTTGATGCCTTTGATGTGATATAATTCCTGAAAAATAAATGTCAATATTTACTAAGGAATTTATTATTTTAATTTGTTTTTTATCATCAAATTTTAAAATATTGCTTTTCATGCAATAGGGTCAACAATCTCCCCTTTTTTTATGATGACAAATCAATTAAAATAAGTTTTGATATTTTGTTAAAGAGTTTTGTTTTAAGAGAGATAAAACTCCCCTTGAATTTCATGTCCATTTCCTTTAAAGGATTTTCAATATAAATTTAAAAGAAATTCAGATTTTGTTATTATAATTGCATAATTTTGATATAAAATTTTTTTGAAATTTTTTACATTATAACATTTGAAATAAGAATATCTATATCCTTTTTAAAATGATTTTGCTTCAACAAAAGTTTGTAACAACTTGTAGCATAGCAAAAGTAATCATTATATATGACAACAGAAGCAATCATATGAATTAGTAAAGAATATAAAGATATGATCATAAACAACTATTATCCATAATCCAAAAACTGAATGTTTAATCCAACATCAAAAAGATAATAAAACTAAATAGAAACTCTAATGTCAGAATAGTAATCAATAAAACATCATATATTTCTCCCCTTTGTCATCAACACAAAAGGGTCTGCATCCTCTATCATCAATGGCAACTCAGCCTCTCTAATGAAGATTGCGAACAAGATCAGTCAATTGTTGAATCTCCAAAGCTTGAGAAGATGAAGTAGCCTCTAAATTGGTTAGCCTTGCATTCATTGTCTCCATCATGGAAAGCATATGGTTTGAATTATCCAACAACTCATTTATCATCCTAGAGGAGTCACCGGTAGGATCATAATGTTGCACAGTAGGAGTCTCTTCTTCTTCTTCCTTCGCATTTCCTTCTTCAAGTTCATCTTTTATATCAGTATCTATATCTATCTCTCTTCTTTCTTTGGCCTTTTTTACTGTCAAATTTTCTCCTAATCTCTTCTAAGTGTTACCAACCAATGTAAAGTTCATCCTCCTCAAAGAGTTACAGTCAATAATAGCTGAGGATTTCATAAGGTTGAAATTGTGGTTAATGTTACAGGACTTGATGATCTTAGAGATACATGCAGCATATGGCAAAGGTGACTTCTTCCTAGCACAGGAAGCTATCCTTTGCATAATGAAATGAGGAATATTGATTAGTTGTCCTTTCATTATGTAAGCCATGGCAAAGAACTCCTACTCACTACCATAAACCCAATTTCCTGCCTTGTTTACCAGTATGTGAGTAATAAGATTTAGCAATAACTTGTCATTCACATCCATTGAACTGACCCTGAACTCCTGACTAGAAAACAAAGTTTCCCTAGTTACAGTCATATACAATTCTTCTCTACCATAAATAGAGGAACTCAAAGAGATGTGATGGTCTATAAACCGATAATCACTAGGCTCGTGATGAGGGACACCTAGGATGTCAGCTAGCTTGTTTTCATCAATTTCTATCTTCTTCCTTCTTAACTCAGCAGTAAACATTTTATCTCTAACTTTGTATTCAAAAATAGTATAAAATGCTTTGAGCATTTGATGTGCCTAAAAGAGGACACAATCTGTACCACAAGGAAAATAAAGAGAAGAAAACCAACTCAACTAAATTGATAAGCCTATGGCGCCACAATCAAGCTAAGATGGGTAGAATTCGCCACACCCCAGATTAGAGAACGGAATGGGAGTGATAAGAATTCTGAGATTTTCTCGCCACACTAACACAATTGTTAGATAAGAGAAGATAGATGTGCACAAAGCAATCTAAAATATAATTCACTCCAATATGATTATCTTGCCACAAGGGGGCAAGTTCCCTTTTATAGATAACAAAAGCCAACTGCCTCATTAATGCAACCACAACCACCTCATTAATGAGCCTACAACAGCTATAGTCAACCTATAGCCACCTCATTAATGAGCCTACAACAACTACAGCCTCCCTATAGCCACCTCATTAATGAGCCTACAACAACTATAGTCAGCCTACAGCCACCTAGCCTATAACAACTACAGCCACCCTATAACCACCTCATTAATGCAACAACAACAACTACAACTACTTGGAAAGCTAAATGACACTACAACAACTCTGAAAACATTAAATTACATCAGATTCTGTATCCCAAAAATTCATGCACGAAAATTATTAAAAAAAATAAGAAAATCTGCATTTCTTTTATTCTTCTAAGTCCAAGCTTCTATTTGGCCCAGCCCATCATTGCACACAAGTAAAGAAACCCAAGTCAATCCCATTTGATGCTTCTTGGCCCTTGAACGTGTTATTGGCCCAAGTATAGATTCAGCCTCTGGTTCTTCAAGGACAGCCTTCATGATCACATCATCTTCCCCTGGTTGACAAGGATTTGCCCTCAAATCCAGCTCCATGTTATCTTCCAAATAAGGGGTTATGTCCCTTACATTGAATGTTGATGAAACACCATAATCTCCTGGGAGATCAATTTTATACGCATTGTCATTTACCTTTGCTAGTACTCGAAAAGGACCATCAGCTCGTGGCATAAGTTTAGACTTCCTTTTGTTTGGAAATCTCTCCTTGCGTAGGTGAATCCAAACAAGATCTCCTGGGCTAAATTGAACATGCTTTCTCTTCTTGTCTACTGACTTTTTATAGGCAGCATTCTTCTTCTCAATTTGCTTCTTTACTGCCTCATGCATTTTCTTCATGAATTCAGCTTTACTTTTGCCATCCAAGCTAAATTTTTCATTAATTGGAAGAGGTGCCAAATCTGCTGGTGTATTAGGATTAAATCCATACACAACCTCAAATGGAGATTTCTTTGTAGTACTATGAACACTCCGATTATAAGCAAATTCAACATGCGGCAAGTACTCATCCCAATTCTTCAAGTTTTTACTGATAACACTTCTAAGCAAAGAGGAAAGAGATCTATTTACCACTTCAGTTTGCCCATCAGTTTGAGGATGACAGGTTGTGCTAAATAGCAGCTTTGTTCCAAGCTTCATCCATAATGTCTTCCAAAAATAGCTCAAGAATTTGGCATCACGATCAGAAACAATACTCTTTGGAATGCCATGCAATCTCACAACTTCTTTGAAGAATAAATCAGCAATATGAGAAGCATCATCAGTTTTGTGACATGAAATAAAATGAGACATTTTTGAGAATCTATCAACAACCACCATAACTGAATCTTTTCCCCTTTTTGTTCTCGGTAATCCAAGCACAAAATCCATGCTTAGATCCATCCATGGTTGATTTGGAACAGTCAATGGCATGTACAAGCCATGTGCAGCCTCATTGCTCTTTGCTTTCTTGCAAGCAACACATCTTTCTACAATCCGATGCACATCCTTCATCATATTTGGCCAATAGAAATGCTCTTTCAACATTTCAAATGTCTTCTTTTCACCAAAATGTCCAGCCAGCCCACCTGCATGTGATTCTCTAACAAGCAATTCCCTAATAGAACAAGTAGGAATCACAAGTTTCCCAAATCTGAACATATAACCATCATGCCTATAAAACCCTTTAATGGCCATTTTCTCACAAGCTGAATAGATTTTAGCCAGCATAGGATCAAGCAAGTATTGCTCCTTAATAAGTTCAAAGCCCAATAGTTTAGTGTTCAAAAGAGAAATCAAAGCATACCTCCGAGATAATGCATCAGCCACAACATTCGTCTCTCCCTTTTTGTATTTGATTACATAGGGGAAAGCTTCCAAATACTCCACCCATTTGGCATGTCTTCTATTCAGCTTCCCTTGCCCCTTCAAATGCTTTAGGGACTCATGATCGGTGTGAATGATGAACTCCTTTGGTAATAAATAATGCTGCCATGTCTCAAGAGCTCGAATTAGTGCAAAGAACTCTTTATCATAGATTGAGTAATTCAGACTTGCTCCACCAAGCTTCTCACTAAAATAAGCAATGGGACACTTATCTTGCATTAAGACAGCTCCAATCCCTACTCCAGATGCATCACATTCAATCTCAAATACCTTTGAAAAATCTGGAAGAGCTAGAATAGGTGCTGAACACAATTTCTCCTTGATTAAGTCAAAACTCTTTTGTGTAGCTTCGGTCCATTTAAACTCAGAATTTTTCTTGATGCATGCAGTTAATGGTGCAAGAATAGTGCTAAAATTCTTCACAAATCATCTATAAAAAGAAGCAAGGCCATGAAAACTTCGTACCTCAGAAATACTTTGAGGAATTGGCCACTCCTTGATTGCTTTTATTTTCTTCTCATCCACGTGCACCCCATGTTGAGAGACAACATAACCAAGGAAAATAACTTGGTCTTGACAGAATTGGCACTTCTTGAAATTGCCAAATAGCTTTTGTTCTCGTAATACTTCAAATACTTGCCTCAAATGCTCTTCATGCTCTTCAGAATTTTTACTATAAACCAAAATGTCATCAAAATAAACGACAACAAATATACCTATAAATTTACGAAGCACATGGTTCATTAGCCTCATAAAGGTGCTTGGGGCATTGGATAATCCAAATGGCATGACCTTCCATTCATACAGCCCATGTTTTGTCTTAAAGGTTGTCTTCCATTCATCTCCTTCCTTCATACGAATTTGGTGATAACCACTCTTCAAGTCTATCTTTGAAAACACTTTGGAGCCATGTAATTCATCAAGCATGTCATCTAACCTTGGAATGGGATAACGATACTTAACTGTAATCTTGTTGATTGCTCTGCTATCCACACACATCCTCATGGTCCCATCTTTCTTTGGCACCAATAAGGCCGGAACAGAACAAGGACTCATGGACTCCTGCACATATCCTCTTTCCAGCAACTCATTTACTTGACGTTGCAACTCCTTTGCCTCCTCCGGATTCATTCTATAAGCTGGCCTATTTGGTAAGGCAGCTCCTGGTACAAGATCAATTTGGTGCTCAATACCACGAATTGGTGGTAATTCCTTTGGTAGTTCTTCTGGAAATACATCACGAAATTCTTCCAAGAGCCTTTGAATTTGTGGTGGAAGTGATCCCACAATTTCTGGTACTATCTCCTTCAAATGCAATAAAAGAACTAAATTAGAGCTGGATAAAGCTCTCTCAATGTCTCCTTTGTTGGCAAGTAAATTACCCTTCCTTTCAGCTTCTTGTTGATGCGTCTTCACTTGTTGAGGACTCAATGGTGCTAACACAATCTTCCTTCCATCTTTCTCAAAGGAATATGTGTTTTTAAACCCATCATGCAAAACTCTTCTATCATACTGCCATGGTCTTCCCAAGAGCAAATGACTAGCACTCATTGGAACAACATCACATAGTACCTTATCTTTGTAATTTTTCCCAATAGAAAATGGCACAACAACCTGTTTAGTGACTCTCACAACTCCATCTTCATTTAGCCACTGCAATTTGTAAGGATGAGGGTGTTCAGTTGTTGCTAAATTTAACTTCTCCACCAACGTAGTAGAAGCCACATTTGTGCAGCTCCCTCCATCTATAATTACACCACAAACCTTCTTTTCAACAGTACACCTTGTGTGAAAAATGTTCTCCCTCTGCTCATCACTAGGCTTAGCTTGCAAATTTAGAGCACGCCTTATGACAAGGAGTTCTCCCTCATCAGCATACTCCATGTTTTCCTTATCAGAACATTCTTCCATAACTCCTTCAATGGCTGCCTCATCTTCGCTTACCACTTCTCCATGCGTGTCTTGGATAATCATTACCCTACGGTTTGGACATTCAGATGCATAATGCCCATGACCAAGACATTTGAAGCACTTTACATCTCTACTCCTTTTAGGAGTTTCTGAATCAGCTCCCTTTTCTTTCCCTTTTGATGAACTTGATGGAAGTTTTGAAGACTCCCTCTTCTCCACCTTTCTTTCTTCTCCTTTAGATGCAACCCATGATGGTGTTGTAGAGAAATTTGTGATTTTGTTTCTTGCTGGCTGTGACATTTGCTTTCTAGAAACTCTCTTCCTTTGTCTCTCCACCTTGATTGCAAGTTTAATAACATCCTCTAAGGTTACATAATTTTGTAGTTCCACCAAATCACCAATCTCCCTATGCAAACCACCAATGAACCTTGCAATTGTTTGCTCTTGAGGTTCATTCAGTTCACATCGAATCATTAGCATCTCAAACTCTTTCACATAGTCTTCTACACACATACCTCCTTGTCTCAAAGATTGAAATTTGAAGAAGAGCTCTTGCTTGTAATATTCTGGCACAAATCTTCTTTGCATAAGTCTCTTCATTAGCCTCTAATTTCTGACTTCTTCCTCACCATCTCTCCTCCGTTGGTTCTTCAAATTCTCCCACCATAAATTGGCATAATCTGTGAATTCAAGGGCTGCAAGACGACATTTGGTTGCCTCCGAGTACTCATGGCAATCAAAGACCTTCTCTACACGCTGCACCCACTCCAAAAATTCCTCTGGAGAGCTACTTCCCTTGAAAGTAGGGACCTTCATCTTAATCTTCAATTCTTGCTCTCTTTGTTGCCTCCTTGGCCTTGGAGACCTTTCATCTTCTGTATTGCTTTCTTGGTCCGATTGCTCTTCATTTCTATTTTTTCGCTGCCGACGCCTTGGTTGATGGTTTAGCCTCTCCATTTGTTCTACCAAACGATTCAACTGCTCCATCATTTGTTGTTGAGATCTCTCCATTTGACTGTGAGACCTTTCCAACTTCAGAATTTGAGCTTGCTCTAAAGTAAGCCCCATTGGAATTGGAAGTTCAGAACTGTTATCTCCAGACATGATCTCTTTCTCAAAGTGTTCTACTCTCAAGTTACAAGAGTTTTCCCACACGAAACCACTGCTTTGATACCAATATGATGTGCCTAAAAGAGGACACAATCTGTACCACAAGGAAAATAAAGAGAAGAAAACCAACTCAACTAAATTGATAAGCCTATGGCGCCACAATCAAGCTAAGATGGGTAGAATTCGTCACACCCCAGATTAGAGAACGGAATGGGAGTGATAAGAATTCTGAGATTTTCTCGCCACACTAACACAATTGTTAGATAAGAGAAGATAGATGTGCACAAAGCAATCTAAAATATAATTCACTCCAATATGATTATCTTGCCACAAGGGGGCAAGTTCCCTTTTATAGATAAAAAAAGCCAACTGCCTCATTAATGCAACCACAACCACCTCATTAATGAGCCTACAACAGCTATAGTCAACCTATAGCCACCTCATTATTGAGCCTACAACAACTACAGCCTCCCTATAGCCACCTCATTAATGAGCCTACAACAACTATAGTCAGCCTACAGCCACCTAGCCTATAACAACTACAGCCACCCTATAACCACCTCATTAATGCAACAACAACAACTACAACTACTTGGAAAGCTAAATGACACTACAACAACTCTGAAAACATTAAATTACATCAGATTCTGTATCCCAAAAATTCATGCACGAAAATTATTAAAAAAAATAAGAAAATCTGCATTTCTTTTATTCTTCTAAGTCCAAGCTTCTATTTGGCCCAGCCCATCATTGCACACAAGTAAAGAAACCCAAGTCAATCCCATTTGATGCTTCTTGGCCCTTGAACGTGTTATTGGCCCAAGTATAGATTCAGCCTCTGGTTCTTCAAGGACAGCCTTCATGATCACATCAGCATTTCCTCAGACCACTTCCCTTTATATCTAAACATATTTTTCAGTCCTAAACAATATAGATTACCAATAAATGATATATCTCTAGCAGCGAAATGATCCCAATCTAGATATTTTCTTTGAATAATTTTCGTAGACTAAAAAAGTTCTGTATACCTCTGTTTATGTTTTGAAAGGCTCAGGAGGTCATTAATCGGTAGATGACTGGGGTTTTTCACACGTGCCCACTTGGAAGAGGAGGCCATCAAAGAAAATGAGATGAAAAATCCAAGTTTGAATATCAAAACCAAAAATGTAAGCACTAACGTTCACAGGTCCATGAGGAATTTGTAGCGAAATCGAAGTACCTTTGAAGAAAAATGCATAAAAATCTTCAAATTACTTGGAGAACTGCCTGTGGAAATGAGAGATTTGAAAGGAAATTGAAGAATAATTGAGTAGATTTTGATGAAAATCTCCTAGAACCGTTCGAAAAGCCTCATTGCCCGAGAGAGCAGAGACAATTTTCTTTTTTGCGGCTGAGAAGATTTTGAATTAACTCAGAATTTCTCAAAAGAATCTTTTATACCGATGTAGATAAGTGACCTAGCAGTCAACCAGTAAATTAGCGATTTTCTGATTTAGTGACCTACTGGTCAACCATTGAAGGGCTGGCGATCGAATGGTTCCTCTCGAGTTCCTCATTTTGAAAAATTGAAACTAGCTTCCGGTTGACCGATTGTATAGCTAGCGATCAACTGGTAATTTCTGGGTTTCAAATTGATTTTCAACCCAGTCGACCACTACATCTCTGGCGGTTGACTAGTCATTTTTGCACTTAAAGAGAATTTTTAAACAGAAAGCACTCAGTCGACTGCTACACCATTGGCAGTCGATTGACAACTTCTGCACTTTTAAAAATTTTGGACCGCTGAGGATCTGGTTGACTAGCAGCTTTAATGTAGTTGACTAGCAGAATACAAAAGCCCCTTTTTCTGATGATTTTGAGTAGGAGCGAAGAGTATGTATTAGAGGATATTTTGAGAATATTATACTTGCAAAACACTTTTTGTGGACACTCTAATGCTTAAGTTAGTAGTGAAAATCAAGATTAAAGACAAAATTTAAAATGCATGCAATGGGAAAATAATTTTAAAGTTCATTTGGATTTATCATGCTAAGTTCTCTCCTGATAAAGTTGAATCTAACTTCAACAAGAGGCTTTGTGAAAATGTCAGCCAATTGAAAATATGTTTGCACAAATTTAAGAGAGGCATCTTTCTTTTAAACTTGATCTCTTATAAAATAATGTCTAATCTCAATATGTTTTGTTCCATAGTGCATGACAAGATTTTTAGATAAACAAATGACACTTGTATTATCACATATAACGGGTATGTCTTCAACAAAAATATCAAGGTCTTCTAGTTGTTGTTTCATCCACAAAACTTGGGCACAACAACTCCCAGTTGCAATGTATTCAGCTTCAGCTGTGGATAAAGCAACACTATTTTGCTTCTTGCTAAACCAAGAGACAAGAGAATTACTAAAGAATTGGCAAGTTCTACTTGTACTTTTCTATCCACTTTGCTACTCGCAAAATCAGCATCCGAGTATCTAGTTAAAACACTTGAGGATCCTTTAGGATACCACAAACTCATTTTGGATGTGCCAACCAAGTATCTAAAATTCTTTTTATAACTTTAAAGTGAGATTCCTTGGGACAAGTTTGAAATCGTGCACACATGCATACACTAAACATAATATTCGACCTACTTATAGTTAAATATAAAAGAGAACCGATTATACCTTTATATTTAGTCATGTCATAAGGTTGACCCTCTTCATACTTATCCAAGTTTGTTGAAGTGCTCATGGGTGTGGATATAGGGTTTGCATTTTCCATCCCAAATTTCTTAAGCAACTCCTTAGCATACTTGGTTTAGCTCACAAATGTTCCATACTCTATTTGTTTGATTTGGAGCCCAAGGAAGAAATTGAATTCTCCTATCATTAACATTCCAAACTCACCTTGCATAAACTTTGCAAACTATTTACACAAACTCTCATTAGTAGTACCAAAAATGATATTATCAACATAAATTTAAACAATGATTAAATCATGGTTTTTCTTTTTGAAAAACAAGGTGTTTCAACCTTACCTCTTGAAATTCAAAAGAAATGAGTTCAACCTCTCATACAAAGCTCTAGGAACTTGTTTGAGACCATAGAGAGCCTTTTTCAATTTAAACACATGATTAGGCTTATGATTTTCAAAAAGGGGAGGTTGTTTAACATAAACCTCCTCCATGATATAGCCATTTGGAAAAGAAAATTTCACATCCATTTGAAAAAGTTTGAAATCGTTAATGCATGCAAATGCTAACATTATTCTAATGGCCTCGAGTTTAGCCATGGGTGCAAAAGTTTCATCATAATCAATGTCTTCCTCTTGATTATAACCTTTTGCAATAAGTCTAGCTTTGTTTCTAACAACTACTATATTTTCATCAAGTTTGTTTTCGAAAACTCATTTTGTGCCAATTATTGTATGATCATTGGATCTAGGAACTAAATCTCAAACTTGGCTTCTTACAAATTGATTTAGCTCTTCTTGCATAGCAAAGACCCAATACTCATCAATAATTACATCATCAATATTTTTTGGTTCAACTTATGAAAGGAATGCTAAGTGTTTACAAACATTTCTAAGAGAATTTTGAGTTGTTACCCTTTGAGATATATCTCCATTGATGAGTTCCTTAGGATGGCATTTGGCATACCTCTAATCTTGTAGAAGATCATCATTGTTACTAGGTAGCTTTTCCTTTTGAGTTATGTTCTTGTTTTGCGTTTTCTTTCTCTTCTTCTCGAGACTTTTCCTTTTTTTGTGGTAGGTTGACATTTTCTTCATTGCCATCATCTCCTTTTGGAGCTATCTTTTGCTCTTTTTAAACTTTATCATCCAAGGAAAGGTTTTTGAAGTATTCTAACACTTCATTTTGACTATCACATTCTTTAAGAGAAGAGTTAAAATCATCAAAAACAATATGTATAGACTCTTCAACAACTAGAGTTATCTTGTTATAGACTCTATAGGCTTTACTAGTATTAGAGTATCCAATGAAAATTGCTTCATTGGCTTTGGTATCAAATTTTTCTAAATTTTCTTTCCCATTGTTCAAAATAAAACATTTGCAACCAAACACATGGAGATGAAAAATACTAGGTTTTCTTCCTCAATATAACTCATAAGGGATTTTCTTTAAAATTGGCCTAATCAAGGCTCTATTAATTACATAACAAGTGATTTTAACAGCATCAGCCAAAAATATTAAGGAAGCTTCCCTTCATTGAACATTGTTCTTGCCATTTCTTCTAGAATTCTATTTTTCCTCTCAACAACAACATTTTGTTAAGGAGTTCTAGGAAATGAAAATTTATGCTTAATTCCATTTTCATCACAAAAATCCATATAGTCATGGTTGTCAAATTCTCCACCATGGTCACTTCTAATCCTTACAATAGTCAATTTTTGTTCATTTTGAATAAACTTAGTAAGTTTTAGAAAAGATTTAAAAGCTTGATCTTTATGAGCTAAGAAGAAAATCATGTGTATCTCAATTAATCATGCACAACAACTAGCATATTGGAGTTACCTCCAAGGATTTCTGTCCTAGATGGTCTTACAAGATCCATGTGAAGTAATTACAAAGGCTTGGTTGTTGAAACAATATCTTTAGCTTTGAAAGAACTTTTAACTTGCTTTTTCATTTGACAAACACCACAAGGCTTATCTTTTTCAAATTTGATTTTGGATAAACCAATTACAAGTTCTTTCTTAACTAATTTATCCAAAAGGCTTATCATGGGCTAATCGTCTATGCCATAGCCAACTCTCATCATTAACACTAATTAAGCAAGTAAAGTCTATAAAAAGATCTTCATTAAGATTTATAACATAGATATTATTGATCCTTTGACCAACAAGCTTAATTTGCTTATCATTAATGTTCTCAAATATGCAACAAGTTAAATCAAAGATAACTCTATTGGCTTTGTCACATAGTTGACTAATGCTATAATATTCGTGACAATTTTTTTTCCACTCGGTCAACATGTTTGAGATACCATAAGATTCAATTTTTTTTCTTTTGTTTTTATTACTCCCTTTATTGTTGCCATGTTATAAATGTATTGTGGTGAAGGTGGGTATTTTGGCAAAATTATGCATTGATGTGTGAATCATTAAGAGTTAATGTGAAGCACTCCCCGCCTCAGCCTCGCTCCATCCTAGTGCCATCCCTACTTCAACCTCCTTGGTAGGAGTATAGGGGCCTTGTTCCACAAGATCCCACAAGTTTAGGTCCACTACATCAAAGAACATTCTCATTTTAGACTTTCAATAAGTGTAACGGTTGCCATTGAAACTTATGTGTGTGAAGGAACTTCCTTCCGGTAAAACACAATCACCAAAACTAGTCATATTTCAACTCTTAGACACTTAAGTCTTTGACCAAGAGTCCAAGCTCTAATACCAATTGATAGAAATGGTTATCCAAGCTTTAATACCAATTGATAGAAATGGCTATCCAAGCTCTAATACCAATTGATAGAAATGGCTATCTCCCAAGAAATGGGTGAATTGGGTTTATAAAAAATTTGCTAAAACTTGTTGGAAGTTAAAGAGATTTTTAAAAGCAAAGCCAAAACTTTTGCAATAGTAAAAACAAAGAAATATCAAGATGAATAAATATGGAGTGCAAATAATCAAAGGTAAAGCTTTAAGCAATTAAAGAGATGAGAGAAAGAGAAATTAACACAAGTATTTATACTAGCTTAGCTTAAACTAAGCCTACATCTAATCCTCAAGACAACTTCTTGAGTATTTCACTATTAGTCACAAGTTTATACCATTGGGCACTTGTAAGCCACTACAACATAAATCTTTTCTTTCTCAAAGGTGTCTTTTCCCCTTATTGTTTCTCTCAAACACTAATGCAAGAAAACCCCCCTTGATCAAACTACTTCTAGATTGACAGAGTTGATTCTCTTAAAAGAGTTGATATACAAATGAAAGCTTTTTAATCAGTAAATGATTAGTAAGAAATTAATTCAAAGATTTCAGAGTCAAAGAGAATGTATTCTACTTGATTTGACACCATCCGAGGTTTATATTTATAACCCAAGATGTAAAAGATTTGTTGGAAGAAGATCAAAGATGATATTAACAAATTTCTTCTGAAAATAGTTGTTGATACTGATGTCATCATGGTGACAATCGACTAGTAGGTCCTTGACAATCGAATGATACCTTTTAATAAGGTGTTGATCGACTGGTAGGTACCTGGTGATCGACTGGTAGCTCTCTGTTATCTTTTCAAAAAATGTTCCACACCTTATCGATTGACTGATGCATAGCAACCGGTCGACTGATAGCTATTGAAATTTAATTATAATTTTTGATAGAGAGTAACCAGTTGACTGCTTGCAGGCAAGCGGTCAACTAGTAGGTTTATTGAGACTTGGCAAAAATCGAACCAAAAAGTAACCGATCGACTAGTATCCATATACTGGTTGACTAGTAGCTACTGGGCTTCAAAATACAAAAACATTCTCAAAGATTTTCAAAACAATTTTCTTACCTTTCAAATTACTTTACAAAATATCCTGAGTCCTAAGACATAAAAGAAAAGGCTTCTCTTAAGAACTTTGATACCTTTGACTTGATGTAATTCCTAAAAGAATAAATGTCAATATTTACCCAAAAATTTATTATTTTAATTTGTTTGTTATCCATCGAAAGTTAAAATATTGTTTTTCATGCAATGGGGTCAACACTGGTAAGAGGTTGTCCTAACTTAACTAGAGGTCGAGAGTTCGAGTCCTGAAAATGCAGTTGTATTAAAACTTGCTAAGGAGAGCTTTGTCGCCTATTGTGTTCCTACCCGGCTCGAATTCAAATTAGTTGATAGAAACACAGTGTTAAATGTAATTTTATATATGAATTAATTAGTAATTTGATCTTAAAATTTTATAATTATCATGATTGATCTTTATGGAATTAGAAATCTTAATTTAATTCTTAAATACTTATATTTATCTTAATTTTGTACTTTATTTACTAAAATAATAGTTTAAAACAATAAATTTAAAATTTTTACAACAATAAAACTCCAATTTTCTAAAGGATAATATGAGAATTTAATCATTCAAAAAAATAAAAATAACTATAAGTTTTTAAAAATGAAGTCAATAATTTAAATATTATATATGTAATTTTTTTTCAAAAAATTATATTCGGTACATAATATATATATATATATATATATATAAACTCTCTGTCACGTATTTCAATAGGAAAAGGTGGTGCCTACCGGCCGTTGCCAATGCCAGGCAATACTATGCAAGTATCAAGGAGCAGGTTTTGAAAATATGACACGTGTACTACTCATATGACGTATGTGTCATACTTCTATGATTATTGGCTACTTGCATTACCTGGTAACCGATAACCCTCCTTCCATAAGGTGGGCTAGGGTTTTTAGGGTTTAGGAGCCCAATCGCGGATACCACTCCCTTTCCATTTCAAAAATTAATAAAAATTAAATTACATTAATTCGTCCCAAATTTGATTCATTTAAATATATGATATAGAGGAAATTACTCTATGAGTCCTTAAAAATTTTAAAATTGTCTTAGTTTAGCCTTTGAAATATTAAATGTCGCAAAATATATTGAATGATTATATTTATCTTAATTTGATTCTTTTCATTACTATATTTCAAAATTTATCATTGTAATTAATGGGAATGGATCTCATAGAAAAGATTAATTCTTCACAAAGTGGTAAACTACAATTTGATTCTTCAGTAGAAGAGATATTCACATTTAATGCTAGATAATACCTTGAGTAAGCTTTCTTCCAATAAAGAATATTTTTGAAAAATTAAAAAATAATTATCATTGTTAAATTTTAATTTTTTTTATTTTCAAAAATTGCTTCCATAAATGAAGGGATATATGGAAGCAAATTCAATTTTTTAAGGACTATGAAATATTTAATTTTTTAATCAATGAAATTGAAATAATTTTAATATTTTAAAATTAAATTAATTATTTTTCCTATGATATTTTAACATATCTATAATTAATTTTTCTAATTTTTTATCTGTACATATAAATGTTTTGCTTAATAAAAATTATGATTTTATTTTTAATCAAATTATAGAATTTACAATGCATATAAAAAAATATATAGAGTCTGATAGTGTTTTTAAATAGAAAGTGCATGACATATAATTTAATTAAAATTTTAGAGAGAATTCATTATATTTTATCTAATAATTTAAAAAAAGAAAAATACCAAAAAGGACTGTGCAGCCAATGTCCTCTCCTCTCGCTTCTCAGCCCTTTATTTTGTGTTCAGATGCTCTGTATTTAACTCACCAACTACTCTCTACAGTTTAATGTATACCATTCATTTTGAAGTAATCTAGCGATCCGCATTACACCATATCATGCCCTCCATTTGCCTAGAATATCCTACTGTAATGCACAGTTGTAGCAGCAGGATTCAGGTAATGAGAAGGCACCAAAATTCCAAAACACTAGACAAAAAAACATGAATTTTCCCCCTAATTGCAGGAGATAATTGAAACATGGTAGAACAAAAAAAAGTTGAATATCACTTCTTCACTTATTTTCTTATCTAATACCTTCCAACAAAAGCAGTATACCTCAGATAAAACTATAATGGCAAATGCAAAATTATCAGTCTCCAGTGGTTGGAGATGAAGAAAGTCTTTAATTCAAATTGGGCCCATCCCATTGGAAAATCATGGCAGTATTGAAGGGTTGAAGTTAAGTGTTGATATTTTGCTACTGAGGTGAAAGGTTTCATGGGCTAAGAGAGAGATAAAAGAAGAGAGGAAATAAGGTGAGTTTGCTTGTATCCTTTGTCTTGAAAGGTAACCATAGTGGGGAACTCATAAAGAGAGTGAAGAAGACAAAAAATTATAATGTTTTTGGTGATTAAAATAAACAATGAATGGAGAAGAAAGCAACGAAATGCAGAAAAGTTACTGGTTTGACATACTCATATGTTGCCACATGGCACTAGCATGATCATTGGATGAAAAGCAAAATAAATGGTAAAAATCATGGTTTCAAATTACGGCCATCGCTGCATCCGCATCACCCCACAAGTGCGGGGTGATTAAAAATCACACTGATGCATCTCAACAGAACGAAGTTGCGGCCACAATAGCATTCTGTTGCATTTTCTGTATAAAAGAAAAAGAATGAACAAAGCACACCATTTCCCTAAGATTTTAGCCAAATCAACCCTAGATCTAGTCTAGAGAAGAGAGAAACCACTTATCTCACCTTTGTCGTTGTCCATTAAAGCCTCAAAGGTTGCTTGTTAGCTGCTGTTGTTCACACCTCTTCTCCTCTATTTTCCACCATCTAGCGTGGTCTATTATGTTTTGTGCCTCCCTCCTGACCTCCCCTCAAATCCCTCCTCTTGTGATCTTGTCTTCGATCATGTTTCCTTCGTCTTCGATCTCCACTCCACTGGTTCAGTTCGTGCCTTCGTCCTCAACATTGGTCTCTCTCTCATCCCTCTATGGTGGTTGGCTCTGTGCGTGTGGCACACCGGGGC
The DNA here is from genome assembly GCA_037074585.1 of Biancaea sappan. Lineage (NCBI taxonomy): Eukaryota > Viridiplantae > Streptophyta > Magnoliopsida > Fabales > Fabaceae > Biancaea > Biancaea sappan. The sequence continues at coordinate 27,548,275 of CM073495.1, forward strand.
CTTTACCGTCACTGGCTCACCTTCCTCAGATCTCTGTGTTTCACCAAGATTAGGTCACAGCTCACCTTGGCCTTACGGCCTCACCAGCTTTGTAATAATCATAATTTTTGAGGTGCCTTGGATAATGGAAATTAAGCTACTATCTGTATGGAATAAATTCCTAGGACTAGATTATTTTTTTTATATAAACAAAATTGGAGTAGTAAAGTCACGTGTGATATTGGTGTTCTCCTGTAATATTAAAAATACTAATGATGTGTTAATAGACTGTAGCAAATTTGGATGGTATCATGTTTAGCTTAAGAAAATCATTGCAAGGAATCTTGAATAGGGATCTATGTGAATTCAAATGAAGAGAATTATTCTTTTGGTAAAACATGGTTATTTATGTTGCTTTCATTCTTTAAAAAATTTATATGGCTTTAAGTGAGGAAGAGCTATGGTTGAGAATTAATTTTCACCTAAGTGTAGGAACAAGTGGGTGGAAGGAAAAGAGGGAATTTATGACTTTTTTGTTAACAAAGGCATATTAGAAATTAAAAGAAGCTTCAACACTTCCTCCCCTTCTCATTTTTTGTGGGGCTCTCCTCTCTCTTCCATTCTCTTATTCTCTTCAAGTAGTTAGTTGCCTTGGTTGCATGGATTTGGGTGGAGAAATTCATTGGGTATCTTGGCTTTAGCTTGGATTTGTAGATTGGAGGTAGGTAACCATGGAAACTCCCTATTTCTTTTCATTTTCGTGTTCATGAACCTTAGGTGCTGAAATTGAGTATTTTGAGTGAGTTGAGAGTTTTTTTTTTTTGGTGTTAATTTGGGTGTTTATAGTTCCTCAACCTCCCTTTCCTCAATCTTCATTGTTCTGGTTGATCAAATGGATGCTAAATCTAAGATTCATGGTGGAATTCTTGCTAATATCAGAAAAATGGAAGAAAAGGGTTTTAAGAGAGATTTGGGATTTTGATTCTTGAAAACAAGATGAAAATCAAATTTATAAGTTGTTTTTTATGTTTGAATGCTTCCTTTGATGACCAAAACATTGTGGAAATGTTGGATTTTGGTTTAGGAATGAAGGAGGAAGGTTAGAGGTTGAAGAAGACCAAAAAATTGCATTTTTCGTCGCTACTATTCTACGATTTACTGTTGTAGCGGGGGAAGGTAGAACCTTTGCTACTTTTTGGTTTAATATTTAAATGGTCATAACTCTCTTGTCCAAACTATGTTTTTAACAAACTTTGTATTGTTGGAAAGATTTTTGAGTTTAGTTTCTAATGTAATAAGATTCAATTGAAAATTTTTTGTCATTTTGGAGTTATAACCAAATGAGTGATTAAAGGTCAGAACTAATGATAACGAATTCCTTATTTTGTGACCTAAACTTGTTTCTACGTAGTTGCCTTATAGGGATGGATTCTTTAAGGCATATTCCACATCTTTTAAAGAGGATTAGCTAGCTTGGAGCTAAAATGAGGGATCAAACATCACTTTACCCAAATTGTGTGATTCTTTACTTATTCTAAAGAACATTAATCTTATTATAGTATATGTTGGGAAGGTTATATGAACTATTTTCATGTCATTTAGAACATCTTATGGCAAATGCTTGGAAGTGAAGAATAAATCTACATTATCATTTGGTTGTGTGTGGTTTTCCGCTCTAACCACTTGGTGAAGATTGTGTTGGACTATAGTGAGATCATTTGGCATGGTATGAATGGATAAAAAGAAATCTTGGGTAAAGAATTAATACAACTATATTATATTTATTTTTAACTCTATGCATTCAATGTTACATGAAATTAGATGTGTGGGTTACTTGAATATTTCTATATGGCTATGTTATGAGATCATCATTTTATGACTCACTAATTATATGAATTATGTTATTATGGATTAACATGTGAATTCATATGATGGGAGTATTTGTTTCATAGTTGGATATGCTCTGTTCATGGTACGTGGGTGGGGTATGAGTATCTGTGTAGGTTCTATGATTGATTTTTGTGACATATAGGAATGTGAAATTTTCCCTAAGCCTCAAGTATGTCTCGCAGTATAGTTATTTTAAATGGTTGTGTGGCGAGGGAATGATGATAATATGTAATTGAAATAAGTTTAATATAAGCTCTTGGCATCAATTATAGTGAAGGACTAACTTCATTTATTTAATACATGTGAACTGTATACTAAAAATTATACACGCTTTATTTCTCCATTTCAATGGCATGATGAAATCTATTGGTGTCATTCCCTATAAAATAGATATACATATATGTGTGTGTGTGTGTGTGTGTGTGTGTGTGTGTGTGTGTGTGTGTGTGACCTTAATGGTTGTAAAGATGGAAATTATGAAGGCTTATTTATTGATGGTTAGAATACTTTTATGATTTCAAGAGATGAAACAGAAGACTGTGTGGCCCTCTTATTTCTTTTATAAATAAGAATTATCTCGGTTGCCTGTGATGCATCATGAGGAATTTTTTATCTTCATCAATATGAGTAAGTGGTTGGATGGTGTCACTTGACCCTTTTATGGGAAAACTATTGACACATTTATATCTACATGAGCAAGTGGTTGGATGGTGCCATTTGACTCTTTTATGGAAATCTTGTAAAAAATTCTTATTATACAACTAATTATATAGGCATTGGATATCTGGTGATAGTTGGTGAAGTATATTTATATTTACCATTGAATGCACTTGTTGGTTAACATCCTTTCTTTATTAATGAGTTGGTGGAAGATATTGGGTTGGTTTCTCCCTCATAGGAAGTATGCAGTAAGTACTTTCTATATAAAGTGTAATGTGGACGCCCATGTGGAAACTGATTACTTAGTTTGTAGAAATATAAATTCCTGATATAATTTGTACTTATTCATGTTTATGGTAATTTAAGGATGCATCATGAAATTCTGTTTGATTGACAAGTGTTGGTTATTTTGAGTTGTAGTGATGGTTTTGGATTGGTAGCTATTGTGTATATAGAGTTCAGGTTATTTACTCAACCCTCAATTTTAATATAGAGTTCAACATGGATGATCTGTTTATAAAGAAACATTTGAGGAAACAAAGAATGTAGTTTCTAAGTTAGAAAGACACATAGATGATCAAATCAAAACAATGCAAGATGTTAGTGCATATAACTTTAAAAGATTTGTTATAATAAATGTTCAAAATATAATATTGTGTATTTAGTATTTAGATTATATATTATATGTTGTTGTGTAGTTATTCTTTTTTTGGGATAAATTAAAGCGAGACCTTTTGTACAGAACAAGCTCAACGAGCATGACTCAATTGAATCCAGGTAAGATAAGTTTTTTCTTTTAATTTCTAAGACTTCCATTTCTATTTGAATTTGTGTTTTTAAGCACCAACTGTACTTATTATTATTATTATTATTATTATTATTATTATTATTATTATTATTATTAAGTAAATTATCCTAACATTTCATAAAATTTAATTAATTTATATTTATTATAAAAATTAATTTCAAATATGATACTTAATATATATTGCACAAAATTTTTATCTAGATTATTTTTTGTCAAATCAATTAATTTTTTACACAATAAAAGACTATAATTGTACTTTTAACATGATAATAAAATTAATTGAATTAATATTAATATATAACATGAAACTAATTTTGTTTTAATATTATAGTAAAAACAGTTAAATAATTTTATCATTGGAAAGAACATATATGGTATAAAAAGTTAATTTTAATGAAGTTTGGTAATTACACATTAAAGTGGTTTGTTGTATGCTAGAATGTAATTACACATTGAAAATGATGGGTAGCCTGTGTAGTTGTGTGCTGCCAGTCCATGACAAAACACATCCAAAGCAATTCATGACCCCTATAGCAAATCATGTCGGCTTCATTAATGACATTTTCCTTTCTTGGCTTTAATGTCACTTGAGCCCTCTTCCTTAAAAATGAATTCAATGAAGTCCTTCTTGGATATTTTGAAAGATTTTGAACCCTCAAAAATATTTTTCTTTCAAAAACGTCCTAGCAATTTTCATCTTTTATATTTTGTGACCCATATTAGGACCTTTTTCAATTAAATATCATTTTTAAAAACAATCTCCAAATTTTGAGATTTTTTCAAGTTAATCCATTTCTGCAAATGTATCCCCAAGATTTTGGAATTTGAATTCATTTTTATTTCCAGATATAATAATACTATTTTTATTTTATCTAACCATTTTTAGCTATATTATTTTTATATATTATAAATAATTTATTTATTTATTCATTTTGTTTAAATAGCTTAATGGTGGTTGCTCTATGATTCATGTATTTCTGAACTCCAAAATATTGTAATTAAAGTCCTCAAACAAACAACTTCAGCATCAAACTGTGAAAGGAATTGGAGTACATCTAGTTATATTCATATAAAGACAAGAAATTGACTAAAGTATAAAAATTACAAAAACTTGTCTTTATCTTTTACAACATAAAGCTAAAGATGAGACATATAAAGGGAAGAAGTTCAAAAGAAATAGAAAATAGTTTCGTCCAAAAGAAATAGAAAATAATTTCAACCCTATTAATCTTGACTACGTATTCTATGAAGATGATTATTTGTCTTCATGGATTGAAGAGAGGGAAGATCCATTACTAGATGGACTTCAAAATGCAAAATGACTTCCTAGAATGAATTCTAAAGATGAAGACACAAAAAAAGAAAATGATGATGATGAAGGTGATAGTCATGATACTGAAGGTGGTTTGAGTACACCAAGCAACAATAGTGGTGGTGGTGGTGGTGCAGAAAATGTTCATGACAGAGATCATGAATATAGAAAACAAGACTCATATCAAGACACTCCATATTCTATGCGTGATCAAGGTTTTTGTATTGATATGATGTTTTTTCGTGATTACCACCCTACTAAAAGGGGTGGAAGACAATATCTTGAAGATTCAATCTCTTCCAGTTTTTCACAAAATTTTAGTTATTTTAGTGACTTTGGCATTGGTAAATCTTCTTAAAGTAGCTAAGGTCATTATACGTTATCCTATCAGCAAACTTCTTATCAAGCTTCATTATATTATCAACCTTCAATGAACTATCAGGAGCCTAATTATTATCAACCTTCTTATCAAGCTTTTCATCAACAATTGGAGCATGACGGAGGAGGTTTTTATTATTTTTTTGGACAAGGAGCAAGTCATGGTAATGCAGATGCTAAAAGTGAAACTACAGGTCCTCCACGCCATTTAGCATATAGTGATGAATGATTATTAATATCTTATAATCTTGTTTGATAATTAAGTAAATATATTTGTATGTGACTTTTCACTTATTAACACATTAATTATTTATTTTTCTTCTTAAATTTTGTATTAAAATTAACATATTTGTATAGAATAAGAAAAAAATTTACGACCGCAATAACTCCAACCACGTCGCAGCATCTGTAACACCCATTATCACAATAACTTACAACACAACCACAATCACACAATCACAGAGAAACTGCAGAGAGTAGTCGGTGGATAGAATGCAAAACATCTGAACGCCTTTATTTTGTCCTTATAAAAACGCAGGGATCTCTCACAAAGAACAATGCTTCTTCACGCTTTTTTCTCTTTGGTCCAGACACTGCATCGCCGTTTATTTCCTCTCTCTCTCTCTCTCTCTCTCTCTCTCTCTCTCTCTCTTTCTCTTTCGTCTGTGGTTCTGGGTCTCAGCTTTTCGTTATTTTCTCACGAGAGAATTTCAATTTTCGCCATGACTGAGGTTCCAGAAGAGGGATCATCCGTCACTCTCGATCTGCTTAAGCAGAAAATGGCGCAGTTTGCGAAGGAGAGAGACTGGGACCAGTTTCATAGCCCCAGAAACCTCCTTCTCGCTCTGGTATGCTTCTCTTTCAAACCCCGCAAAGATTTTGAACCTTTTTTGTTTTATCGTTCTACTTGTACGTCCTTAATTTCATGCCCGTTATCTGTTTGTTACATCACCTGTGAGAATTGCCCATTTGGTTTCATGGTGTTCATGGCTGATTTCTGTGGTCTCAGGGTAGTTGAATCGCCTTTTTGTTGTTATTTTATTATTTTTTTCTGTTTCGTTATTTTAATTGGTGTTTGGAACCCAACCCAACCCTTATAATATAATATGGGTGGCACTGAGAGAGATGCTAAGTGATCTTGATGTGGCTCATTGTATATTGCAAGTTGGCTCCCTTTTTCTATATTCTAAAAATTGAGAAACAGTGGCTTACTACTTTCTTAAATCCCAAGGTTTTCCTTGTTCTCCTTGGTCCAAATTTGAAACTTGCCAATCAATCAAACTCTAAGTCATAATCAACTTTGCAAACCGATCCCCTTTTCGTCTGTTTGTTAGTCACTCTGTTCCCTCTTTTTCTATTGACTTTTGCTTAACAAATCCAAACTGCTAGAAGATTTGGGTATTAAGAAAAAAATTTCTTTTTCCTTTTTGCTCTGGGGTTTACAGGTGGGTGAAGTGGGAGAACTGTCAGAGATATTCCAGTGGAAAGGCGAGGTTCCAAAGGGGCTTTCAGATTGGAAAGACGAAGAGAAAGTCCATCTCGGTGAAGAGCTCTCAGATGTGTTGCTTTACCTTGTGAGGCTCTCTGATATCTGTGGGGTTGATCTCGGAAAAGCCGCTCTCAGAAAGGTTGAACTCAATGCCCTCAAATACCCAGCCAAACTCTGCAGAGAAAAGGTTTCTTCGCTCCAACAGAACCAGAATCAGATCTCCACCACCACAAACCCCACCAACGATGTCCCTGATTCTGCCTGATAATCCAACTTGAACATACCATTCAAGCGTTTGTTATCAGAGTTTGAGATAGAGACGGAGAATTTGCTGACAGAATAGATGTGAATTCTGAAAATGGAAAAGGGTGTTTGCGTGTAGTGTACTGTGTAGCTTAGCTTAGGGAAGGGGATGACGATGAGGTTGTGCATGGAGATAGTTGGGTTAGTAGTCGAGGGTCTATAATATTTTTAAATTTAATTTTTAAAAAGTATTGAATAAAATATTTTTAATAAGACGAAGGAATATAATTTATTATGTGGGAACAATATTTAAATTTTTATAAAAATTAAAAATAATTTATTATATATATTAATTAAAAAAATTTTCTTGTCAGCTAGATCTGCCTCTACAAGTTGGTACATGTTATTCTCACAGACTTTGTTATTGTTTGATATCAAAATCAATTACACGTATTTAGATATTTCAATTTTTTGTTACTTACAATTTTATTTATTTAGGTATAATTAAAATTATGATTAAATATAAATTTTAACTATAATTTAATTAACTTACGATTAGAATCGTGATTAATAAAAGCTAAACCTTTTAAGTGTAACTAATCTATTTTTGACTGAAGGGTTGAGTAGAATCCTCTTTGACAGATATGATATATGGTGAAAGAAAATCACTGTTTTCCATATTTAGTTTCATGACATGAACTCTTTTGCATTATGTGTCAAATCAAATCTGATAACTGATTCATTCATTTCATACATACGCATGCCTTCTATGTTCTAACCTTATCTCTCACATCACTATGTTTATCAATAAAACTTCTGTATACTCTAGTGTCATACACTCGTAGCATTGCACTTTGACTTATTTGTTTATTTTCACAAAAACTTATAGGAATGAGGAAGATGTTCTTTTATATTCCCCCCCCCCCCCCCCTTCGTTTATCTTTATCTCTATCTTTTTATTTCTGTAGGAAGATTTGAAATTGTCACTTAATGATTTGTTTTTTATTATACGTGGAAGCGAATTCCATCTTATGCTTAAAAAAAATAAAAGATTCTTATTCCATTATGAACTATTAGATGTATCACATTTAATTATCAATATATTTTTTTTAAAATTTCACTGATTAACTGATTTTGATTAACGATCATCAAATTAATCAACGTCTAATAAATTTTAAAAATTAAAAAATATAAAAAATAGAAAGAAAACACGAACCGTTAAATATATATCCAACAGTTTGTGTTAGAGTAGGAGCTTCCTATACTTAAAAAATGTAGAGAGAATCTGCTTCCATAATAATTTGGTTTTATTAGGGAATATGAATAATGAGGAATATTTTACAACGTTGAAACCTGGCATCATAGTGTTGTGTAAATTAGTAAATAGGAGAATGCCCAAAAGACAAAACGTAGTATTTTAAGGAGGGGAACTCTTTCATGATGATATATTTATTTTTGTAAAATTATTTAAAACATATCTTCAAGATTCACTTAAAATTAAAAATTTAACTTTTAAAGATAGTTATATATAAGATTTATTATAGGTGAAAAAATAAAGGACTAAATAATTGTTCTATGATTCTGAATCAATAATTCACATGTTATGAAAATTAATATAAATGTATAATGAACATTTTTATCATCTTTTAATTTGTAATGTAAAAGAAATCTTTCATTCACATAACAGTATTCTTCATGTGTGTGTGTATATATATGGATGGTATTTAGAGAAACTAGTGATTTAATATAAAAGAGAAGAATAATGTTATGAGGATTCTTGATCCGATTTTCTAATCTATGTTAATTAGCAATACCCCTTTCATTAAATAAACTGAATATTTAAATATCAAATGTAAAACGTACTAATATAAATAAAATTAAAATGTTTATTGATATCTTATAAAAATACAAAAATATGTAAACTATATTATATACTAATTATCTAAAATAGAATGTTCCAAATATAACTACTTCGCATTGTAAATTTCATAATTTTAAGATTTTATTCAAATGTAGCCTTCACCAAAACAACAATAACAACATCACAAATTTAAAAATTAAAAAAAGAAAGAAAATAGCAGACAAAAAAAAATGAAGCGACGAGATTGTCAGATTGATATCCGACAAGGGTTTTGGTAGAATAAAGAATCCATGTATGATATGATAGAGAGAGGAAAGCATTGAATTGCACCAATTTGGACTAAGATAAACCTTTAGCACTTTCTTTTATTCTTTTAAAAAAAATAATATGCAATTACTTATGTTTTTATTATCAAATGTTTTAATTAAAATAGAATAAATGTGTAATTTTTCAATCAAAATACAATATGTGTGTGATCTTTAAAAAGAAAACTAAATAATTTTTACAGCTTAACATTACATGATTGATTTTTTTAAGAATGTTTTACAATTTAACCACTTTTTTTTTAAATTATTCTATCATTTGATAGAATATAAAAGACTAAAATCTTTTGACTTAGTGTAAAAGGTAAATCTCATCACACAGTAACATTTCTAAGAATCAGACTATTATTATATTATAATTTAATATTACATTATTGATTTTTTAAAAGAATGTTTTACAATTTAACCACTTTTTTTTTTAAAATCATTCTATCATTGGATAGGATATAAAAGACTAATCTTTTTGGCTTAATGTAAAAGATAAATCTCATCACCTGGTGACATTTCAAAGAATCAGACTATTATTATTTTTGAAATTTAAATATCAGCTATCACCATCACCACCGAACATCTGAGCTGAGCAATATTCTATTTTGTTTGTCAATATGGCATTGGCTCGTTGGACCACTCACTCTATCCCATCCCTGCAAAATAGGGTGGGCTAAGCCACCACTTTCAGAAATTCGTTTTAAAGGAGTATTTTTAGTTTGACTCATTAAAATTTTTAGAATTTAAGAGAATTCAAAATTATTGTTTATCTCTAAAAATAAGTAACATATTTATCTGTTTATAGATCGTTAGATATGAGATTCTATGCTTTAAATTTTAGTATTTTTTAAAAAAAATAAAAAAAAATCACTTGAAATATGGGTTATTAGATTTCAAATCTAACGATCTATAGAGAGATAGATATACTGCTAGAAAATCTTCTCACAATTTAAGAGAGGTTGGGGCGAATGGGCCTTATAAAATTTTTTATACAAATTTTTATTATTCAAAGAAATAAAAAAATTATTATTTTTTTGAATGGCCCACATAGGGGATCCTCATCCATTGGATCTATAGATCCAATGAGTAAAATAATATTGATAAAAAAAAACAATTTCAAAAATTTGGATAGAGGGACAAACGTATATGATTTAGGGATTTAACAAGTTTAATAGCACTTTAGTTAAAACTATTACTATAATTTGGATAGAGGGATGAACAACGACAATGACAACAGAGAGACACATATGACAAATGACAAAGCATGGCACAAATAGATAGGGTTTAGAGTTTAGGGATTAACAAGCTTAGTGGCAGTTAATTCTAAACCACCATTATATAGCAGCAGTTGAGATTTAACATCGTCACTATATAGTAGCAGTTTATTTAAACTTCTACTAACGTCTTCTTTAGTGGCGGTTTTGAGAACTAGCACTAAATATGCGTCACTAAATAATTTTTTTTTGGAGTAACCTATCATATCACATGTATGTTGAATATTACAATTGGATGATGGTCAATCTTTTGGTTATTTAGCAACCATGTTTTAGAACATTCCTTTTTGTGTTTGGTAATGTTGGAAGAGAAGATTCAAAAACATGGTTTGGTTGCGAACCTTGAAACTTCATTTTAATGTATGATTGATATTTATTTTTTTTGGAAAATCTATTTTACGTCGTTAATGAATAATTGAGATTGTCTTTTTATTATGAGAATGAATGTGTCGGTTTAGGCTTACGGTAGTGATAATATTGACTCTAATACCCTATCCTCTGCTAAGCTAACAACCTTCAGTGCAAGGCTCACTAGCTACGAATCTTCGTTGAGCACATTGGCATTGGCAACTAAAGAGAATACTCCCACACCGACGCATCAACATCTTCGTGTGCTTAGATTTCAACTTCACTTCAAATAGTCTGGCGTTTAAATATAAACACTGTTTCATTAATGGTTATGGTGCATCTCCTGGTTCCTCCATGTGGTGTGCGAGATGGCATTGGATCGAAGTAGGTGAACAGCTAGGATCTCCATTGCTGTCTCCAATGGATGATATGTACTGGAGAGGAGCCAAACACCTTTGTTTATACTTTATACCACAAGAGCCATCTAGCTTCAGAAAAAAATTAGAAAGTCTTTGCACCAAGGAGTCCCACTAGCACTAAATTGGATCAGAATCAGTTACAGGCACTTGAAAGTTTTAATTCTTTGTGAGCCACAGTTTTATTTATTTAGTCATGGTTAAAATCGTGGGTAAATGTAAATTTTAACCATAGTTTAATTTAGTTACAGTTAAAATCATGATTAACAAAGAGTTGGAGCTTCTAAATACTTGTAACTGATCCATTTCCCACTAAATTGGCTCTTTCAAGAGCTACTGAATGATGGACCTCCCTACCTAGTACAAGGCTCAAACCCAACAAATCACACTCTCTCTTAAATCAACTATAACTCTAAGGAACGACCCCTCCCATCCAGCTGGAATAAACAAATTGTTGGCAACTCTGTAAAGGAGGGTTTGATAGATGTCAAGGGTATCAACATAAGTGACAATGGCAACTAGATCTTAGGCTACACCAAGTTCATTGGCAAAGACAGCCCTGGCTTGGTTAAAGCTTCCTCTTTCTACATTGGGAGTCAAATTGCAGCCTCTCTCTCCATAAAGAACATTGAAATTGAAACGGACTCTCTCTCAATTTTCACTTTGCGAACTGAAAATATTAACGATTTCCATCCTCTATATATTTTGTCTTTGAATTGCAGGTCCTTACTTTCTTCATTTGAAAATTATAGGATCAAGAAAATCTCAAGAGGACAAAAATTGGGCGAAGGATGGAAGAAGAAGCAAGCTCCCACTTAGGACTTAATCGGATGGTCCTCCCTTGACTTTTTTCATCTTTTCTTTTAGACCTTGCAGCCACTTAGCTTTTTGTATTCTAGTTGCCCTATACTTCAATTTTTCCTATCTACCCTATTGTTGTACTTTTGGTGGCTGTACTGTTTATGCCCTCAAACTCTTAATGTTTTGTTTGCTCCTTTAATGAATTTCTATTTCACCAAAAAAAAAAAGAAACTTCACACAGGAGTAAGGAGTTTATTAGGTCTAACTACCCTTATAATAATTAAGTTGATACACTGACCCCATTCAATACATTTTTATATAATCTAATTTTCATTAATATAATGGTGTGTTATAAATCATTATCATTTGAATATATTTACTAGTACTTGACATGTATATATATGTTTTTTCTATAAATTTCTTAAAAAAACAATTTTTAATATAAAATTAAAATTATAACTATATTTTTTATTCTTTAAAAGTAAAAAGTAAAAAATAAATAAATAAATTATTCAGTTTTTAATTCTTTTATTTACATATATATTAACTTTTGTTTCTCACATACATTTATTTTATTTAAATACTAGTATATTGCATTATAATCAATAGTCAATTAAAAGTTATTATTAGTATAAGCAGTTTCAAAGAGTTAATACTTTTCATTGTTAGAGCTGTATATAATATTTAGGAAAAAGAAGTTATATATGTAGTTGCTTATATTTTTACTATCCGGTTCTCTAATTAAAAATTACAAGTGTATGATTCTTTAATTAGAACACAAGTGTATGGTCTTTTAAATAATTTTTTTTTCACAATTCATCATTATATAAGTAGTTTCTTTAAGATATTTTTTACCCATGTTATAGTTTTAGTGGATAACTTGATAATAAAAACACAAGAAAGTCTATATATGTCTTCTTCCAATATATAATCACAAATATTGATGGTGTACGAAAAAAAATTCCAATATATATACAATTTTATGAGCATGTCTCTCTGAATTTTACTTTCAATGGTGCATTATTTGATAAATTCATTCATCCTATAAAATTGACAGTTTCATCAACACCAATACAGAAATTATCCTGTATTAATACATTAATAGTTGTTAACAAGATGAATTGTTTACCGAGTCAACTCTAGAATTAAAACTTAAAAGTTTATACTAAACTAAGTATTTCTAGTTAAAATTAATGCTTAACAATTATATTATATTAATTTAGAACTATCTTGAACTATGATTGTTATACCATATATTAATACGCAATTTGGTTTATAAGAAAATTAAAATTATGGGGCTGATTTTTTTTTAAATGTACAATTCTTCTATAATTTCAAGGTTAAACTTCTTATAATGACTCGTCCAAATTCACTGAAAAATTTTAGCAAGTTTCCTCAACCAAAACGTACCAAGGCTAGCAAATTAAACTGTATTTGAACCTAAACGCTATCATAAAACAAATGTACATATCAAGACAACGTTAGTTGAGAAGTTAGGCGTTGCTGGATTTGTCAAAAATGAGTAGTTAAATTAATTATAAGTCATTTTCTTGACTTTTCAACTTGAATGCTTCATATTAATGAGTTCAGTTCTATTTTTTAGGTTAAATGCGTTTGGTTGTGTCTTTAAACTCTAGATGGGAACTTTGGACATTTGTAGAATTAAATAGAAGCATCTATTAGGTAGTTACGTCCTGTTTGGTATGCGTACTAGAAAGGAAAACATTATTGTTTTTCATTATTGTTCTCTCCTCCCAGGTTTGGTATGGGTTTTGTACAGTGATTGGAATTATTTCCACACTCTCCTATTTAATGGTATGACATGCTTTTTTCACTGGATTGATGGAAACCGTAGAAGGAAAGGGAGATCAAAGGTTAAAAGATGAATTTGCCCTAGTTCACTAATTCGTCTTCAAACTTACTGTGTACTAGTTTGTCTTCTCTGCTAAGCTTCACTGGTTCATGTAGTCAGTCAATGAGAGGATCAAAGACTGAGAAGCAAGACGCATTCCTGAATCCAAACTGGTTTGTTGGAATTTGTTGTAGAGGGAGACGAGACGTCCTCTCTGTCTGTCTTTGTTTTGTTTGTCTTTATCTCTCCGATCTCTCCATTTGTCTTTGTTTCAAGTCTCTGTCTCTATCTCTGTTTGTCTCTATGCAAAAATAAAGATATTGAGAGAAGACGACGAGGAGAATGAGGGAGACTAAGGGACAATAGAGAGAACTCTGAATCTGATTATATTTTATTCTTCATTAAAAAAAATAGCTTTATATTCTCTTTCTTTTCCCTTAAAAAATACATACCAAACATAATAATATTTTTTCCATTATTCCCTTCCATATGCCAAACATATTTTTTTTCCCCTTTCCTTTTCTTTTTCTCTTTCTTTTTTTTTATTTCTTTTCCTTTCCTTCCCTTTCATTTTTGCGTACTAAACATTCTCTTGCGCTTTTATAGAAGGATTCTTCCCAAAAACAAGACAGCAAAACACAGCAAAATGTACTTGCCAATTGAAAATACACTGTATAACTACCTCGGCCATTGTACGTTCACAAAAGCTGAGTTTTATCTTCAGGCAACGTTAAACAATATGAATGAACGTAATGACAAAGTTTTAAATTTTGCAATGAAATTTTATAATTGTTGACAAGGTTTGGGACCATTCTTCAAATTCTAACATATCAAAATTTAATAATGAGAAGTTTATGAAAAATCTAGCCTGGTCGAATTTTTGTATCGTTGGATCTGTTCTATATAAAATATTCTTTTATGACCATACTTATATATAGATATTAAAACAATTTAATAAGAAAAAGTTGAATCTATCAACAAATCGAATTCTTGGCAAGCTTTTCCAATTATAATGTAAAGCGAGTACTTTGAAAAAGCTAAAAGTTGAAAGAGTACTTTGTATGCTGATTAATTCCCACGTAAAGTGGCCACAACTTTTTTTTGGAGTCCCAAAGGTGCATGCGCGTGGACCCGTGAACCATCTCTCTCTCTCTCTCTCTCTCTCCCTCTCCCCCCCCCCCCCAAAGTAAATTACACAACCTTTTTTGTAAGTTTATTAAATTAAAATTTAAATTAAACACCTAGTTTTTAAATTAAAATTAAAAGTCACTTCTCTCTCTCTCTCTCAATGTACAATTTCTCCTAAAATTAATAATAAAATACATTTAATGTAGATTTGCTGCTTGTCTTCACATAGTTCATTGAATTTGAGATTTAACCATTCATATTTCAACTGATATTTTTTTTATTTTTTTAAAAATATTGAAATTTGGGTTATTGGATCTCAGATTCAATTATTCATACAGAAACAAACATGTTACTTATCTTTAAAGGTAAGCAGAGGATCCAAGTTCATACATTTTCCTTTAGATTAATTTTATATTTTTTATTCAAAAAGATTTATTACAATATTATTTTGATATTTAATAACCTAATGTCACATACGTTTTTGACTAAAATATCTTATATTAAATTAAGAAAATTAATTTTTACATTTATAAATCAATTTTTATTGTTAATCTAAAATAAGATGTCATTAGTATTATATTTTATTGTATAAAAATATCCAATATGTATTTATATTAGTATATATTTTAATTAAAAAATATGTTGTAATTAGACCAGCAACATAAAAAAAGAAAAGACAAACTGTAACAGATATCTCTGAATAGAAAATATAAAATGTGTCAAAATTTAATAATTATAAAGGAGGAAGATGTATATTTTTAAAAATTAGAGAGGATGAGAAAATAATTTTGAAAGGCTGAGTGTAACTTACTCTATTTTTATTTAAATTTAACAAACTATAAATAACTGACAAAAGTGTTTTCGATAAATAATTATGGTTCTAGTGGCTGTCATTATAAAGGTTCTAGTGGCTGTCAATCCTTTATAATGTTAGAAATTCGAACAAAATATAATAATAAATAGAGACTGTGCTGGACGAAATTATTCGTACAATCAAAGAGTGTGAGAATACTAAAAAATTAAACAAAATCTAACAACCTTATTTATTTAACTCTTTAAATATAAAAATCATTTATGTAATTAAATTTTATTTTATTGAAAACAAATATACGTAAAATTCTAAAACTATATGTAACTTCACTATTAACAATATAATGTTCCTAATTTATAAATGCCACGAAATTTACGCAAAAATAGAGAATAAAAATAGTGTAAAAATCGAGGAACATACATGAATTTAATATGATTTGGTCAATATGACATATATCTACAAATGAAAAGAATTCTTGTAATTCTTGAAACAAAGTATTCAATGTACAGTATGAAACCGAAAAATTACATATATATTAAAAATCATAAATGCTCTCAAACCAGAAGAAAATGTAAAACAAATCGTACCAAACTTGAACCTATCAACCCTCGGCTCACTCTACAAATCTCTAAAGATTGTTTAATTGAGTGAACTTGAAAATGCGTTTAATTGAGTTAATTGAAAATTTTTTTAAAATAAACTCAAATTTGAAAACTCAAAAAAGATATTTTCAGTGTTTTAAAAAATACATTTTAAAAAATAAATATTGAAAATAAAAACAAAAAATATACAAACTAAACAAACTCTAAGTTTTTCTCTTTTTAAATCATACTTCTAAAATATCAGATCACATCATAATCTAATTCACCAACTAAGTCATACTCCCTAAACCCTAAATCTCTTAAACCTTAAATTTTAGTTGAAGCCACTATACAATAGAAGATATTGTTTCCTTAATTTCAGAATGTAGCTCCTTTTTTTTTTGGGGGGGGAACGTTAGGTACTGAAGAATCGCAATTCAAAATGATTACGAGGTTCATTTCAGGCTACATCACATCGACACATCCAAATAAAAGTCGAACCAGAATGTCTTCCACGTGTCCGCCATCACGTGGGGTATGTTTTGCGAACATCCCACGTGAATGTGAATATATGACCCCTGTTCTCTATATCTAAGGGCCCATTGACCATTGTTATGTTGCCTCAACTTGAAAAACACATGATGCTGTCCCTTTGCCCACAAATATGTAGCACTTAGTAAACAACCAAGGTTAAAAGAAAATTGCACCACACTCCTTCGTTCAACTAAAAAATCAATAATTTAGTCAGGTTTTTTATTTAAGTTAGATAAAAAAAATTAGTAAGTAATCAAATTTATCAAATCGATAAAATTGATAAAATTGATTAGTTTAACTAGTTCAATCGGTTCTTTTTTTTTTTAATTTTTTGAATTTTTTTTGAACTCATGAATTTTTTAATTTTTATTGAATATTATTATATATTTTTAAAAAATTTCTAAAAATTTAAGTTATTAAGAGAAAATTTATAACTGGTAGTTGTAACATACTTAAAATATTTTAATATTATATATTATATATTTTAATATTTTAATATCTGTAACATATACATTAATTATATATTTGAAGTACCACCGATTGGATTGTAATTTAACTACAATCCAATCATTGTCCCTTAAACCAATGTTTTAATCTATTAAATGACCGGTCTAATTTTTTAAATCTTACAAAGAACTAATAAGAATTTTGCATATTATTTTTCTTTCAAGGTATTGAAATGAAATCCAAAAGTTCGGTTCACGAAGTAGGTTATAACTTATTTTATAAGACAAGTCTATGTATTATGTCTTCGAAAGCATTTACCATTTAGATAGCTTCCCTACACTTTTTATTAAAAGCATTGGCATGTGATAAGGAATTGTGTGACCGTTGTTGTTTTAGGCTTTCTAAATGAAAATAATTTTTGTGATGAAGTTAATGTTCCTCTTATTGTGCTAATGTCTAAGATTAAAGATAATGAAATTTGCAAAATATTTATAAGATTATTGCAAAGATTATTGAATTAAAAATTGGGCCTTTAGGTCCATAAAAGAGAGGATTTGGAAGCGAATTCATGGGTGAAAAGAGAAGTTATCATCAATGATTGGAAAAGAAATGTGATGTAAGCAATGGTATAATCAGTCCTTAATTTTTCAATGGACTATTTGTTTCTTCTCAAAATTTTGCATGTCCAAACTCATGCCAAAATTCTGGTGATCATCCATATTCCTCAAACTTTTAATGGCTAAGCTAGGATAGTCTGATGTTCCAAACATATTATATAGGGTGAGACGTTTTTGAAATCTTGATATGTTTTTTTAGTCTTGTTGTTTAGGTTAGAGGATTCTCTATAGATCTAATCCCTTACTCCTCAGTATTCTGAAAGCTGGGAATTTTCCTAAAGGAAGTCTCTTTCAAACATTGTTAGGTTGTTCAATGTCTTACATGCACAGATTTTAATGACAAGTATTGTGGTAGAGTTCAATGTCTTACATGTCATGGCTTTTGATGAGGTAAAATTCCAATATGAGGTTTTTAATTAATGCAATTATCAGGACCCTAAAGCCCTTAGCATTAAATGCCCTAAGATCCAATTCAGTATCGAACCATAAATGGAAAGAATCCAAAGACAAAAATTGGTGATTGCAAATAGTCAAAACAAATATACGTGTTAAATGCAGAAAGAATGATCGCAAATCAAAAAAGGAAAGAATCAAGAAGATAAGTCAAAAAGGAAAGATCTTACATTAATACTGATTCACTCAAATGATGCATTTAAAGGAAGTTTTGCAGCAAATATGGAATGGATTAATCATCACATGAAGTCAAAGCAATAGAAAAGGAAATTAATCAGTATTTCACCAAGAAAAGAAAGGATCTTGATATCCTAATGAATCAAGCAATAAATGCATAATTTGAATAAAAAGGAAGGATTGCAACTGATTAAAATAGAGCTCTCAAAAAGGAAAGAATCTACATTAAAGTTCGCATAGTCAATATATAGAAAAGGGGAAGCCGATCGCTTAAGAAAGGAAATAAATGTGCAGTTAATGAAAGTCATTTATTAAGCGTGTCTCTATAGAAAAGGAGCAGGACCCTAAAATGAAAGCATTTAATGCACCTAAATTTGAAAAAAAAAAAATTTCGATCATATAAAGGAAAAGGTAGAGATTGCGTTAAATCAAAATCAATATCACTCTAAGAATCACAAAAGTCAAAGTTACAAGAAAAGAAAAGGAAAAAAGTCATTGACTTAGAAAAGAAAAGATCTTACAATAAATAGCAAGATCCCTAAATGAGGAAAAACATACTTAATGTGTCTAATTAAACACAGCCATAGCATATAAAGGAACGAATCAACTCCAATAAGTCAAACTTTAGTCAGAAATCATGTGACCAACGCAGAGGAAATTTGTTTCTTAATTTGGCAAAACAAAGTTTCCTTTTAAGGTCCTGATTCACAAAAAATCACAAGCATTGAAGAATTGACCTAAAGAGTTCAAGACACAGATATATCTAGGTGAATCAAGTCTAATAAAGTAATTCAAGTTAAGAAGAATCCATTCCCTTATTAGGCATAATCAACCTTTTATATAAGGATCTTAATTTAAAGAGCATTCATGACAACACATATAAGAAGAGGCTCCTCCACAACAGCTAGTGCAAAACTACTATATAAGAAGCTTTCCACACCATTTCGAAGAGACTTAAAGAGAGAAGAATTATACTAGTCTGAGAAGTGCTTGAGTCGAGCAGCGCATATTTTATACTGATTATATTTGAGAGTTATTCCTGTTTATCATTCTCTTAGTGAGTAATCTCTCTATAAGAGGTTCTATGGTAAGGATCTTGTTGCTGTTAGCAGTAAGAGTTGCAAACTGCCCTTTTCTGGAGGAAAGGTTTCCTAGTATAAAGTTTTCTAGAGACGTGTGAAAGTCTAATGGTGTTAAGCATAAAAGAAGGGTTCTACTGAGCCAAGGTGTAAGGTTGCTATGTGGAAGCATAAAAGTGGGTAATTGGACCTTGTCTAGTTGCTTTGTATTGGTTATTGTGTTTCCCTAAATAAAACTCTCTTAACTTGATGCTTTGAGGAGTAGATGTAGGTGTATCTTCATGATACAGTCGAACAACTACAAATTTGGTGCCTCTTCTTTATCTTACTCCTTAATGTTTTATTTAAATAACTATTTAATTAATTATTTAACCAAGTTAATATTTTGAACTGAATCACTAGGACCCTTGTCACCTAACAAGAACCTAATTTGCCTTTGAAAGAAAAATTATCCAAGTTTATGAAAGAGTTTTAAAACTCAATTCACCCCCCTTTTGAGTATTCACCTGGACTAACAGCATCTTTGCATTGATAATATATATGTATCTTAACCTTGTTGATCCTTGACCAAATGATTTTGTCAATGTTGATTAGATGTTATGAGGTGTTAAACAATGGAATTAAAAGCTTATAAAAAAGATTGTTTAATGAGAAAGATAGTAAATATATCCCAAGCATTCCTTCATGATGACTTGAAATATAGGATAATTGGTATTAACCTTTCTCTCAAAATTGATATTTTTCAGTCGAATCATCTATAAAAGGCTAGTGTAGATCTTAGAAAACACATTGAGTGATGAAATTATTGAGTAGATATATGACTCTACTTTCATTGGAAAAGATTGTTGTGCATCTTTCTATTCCTAAAATGTTTAAGTTTTTTGGGATGAAAAGCCTATAAATGTATATTTTTCATCTATTGAAACTTTCAAAAGAACGGGTAGATAGGTAAAGGTTGGCATAATAAACTTGAAGATATTATGCATGCCTTGTTATCTTATCCATCATTTTCTTAGGTTTGGTGTGAAACTCCCTTTTTTTAAGCTTCCTCTTTAGGAGCTAACAATAACTTGAAGGGATGATTTGGAAAAATATTTGCTACATGTTTTTAGGATGATTGGAGTATATTCCTTTTAGTTTGCTATCAAATTTGGGAGGTTGAAATCCACTTACTATTGATAATAAATGCCCTCAATTTGATAGTGTCACATCCCAAAATTTACATATGAGATAAACATAAAATAGCTAAGGTGTACCTCCGTGGTACCCCTTAATCTATATGAATATTCTTAATATCCATAACTATGTGAATCATAAATGTTTCAAGAAAGATATTTTGTATACATATTCAGAAAATGTTCAACATTCATACACTATACAGTACTATACAACCTCCCAAGCCTAGGTGACCTACTAGATTACAGAGCATTTCTAATCTTCACCCAATCTATATTTATTTATTTACCAGACAAAAGTGTAGTATATCCTTAAAAGCTATAAATTCTCCTCCTCAACCACTGTATCTGAAAAGATAATCATAGACAGTGTGAGTTAATCAAAACTCAGTGAGTAAACAATTGTACATGAAAATATCACAAGTACAAATACCACATTTACAAATACAATCAATCTATCATTTATTTTAAATAATTATACTATTACATTTGTTTGAATTTACGTATGATTTCTTGGGTGATCAATCCCTCAATCACTTTGCATTATGTGCCATAAATACTTGCACCAAGTGACTTGGGAATTTAACCCTCAAACTCTTTGTGCATAGGTTTTCACAGTTATACACCGAGTAGTATGGGACTCTAACCCTTTCAAACTCGTGCATAGATTTTCACAGTTATACAACGAGTAGTATGAGACTCTAACCCTTTCAAACTCGTGCATAGGTTTTCACAGTTATACACCGAGTAGTATGGGACTCTAACCCTTTCAAACTCGTGTATTAGATCCCGTAGATCTTTTGCTCATCGATAAAATAGTGAGAATTTATCACAATACAATTACTATGAAATAAATTAATTTACACATACTTTTATTCCTTTGAATTTCTATCATCAATCATAACAATCATCATATATTGTCAATTGAAAGATTGATTGTTTAACATTTCAATAATATTATAAATGAGACTTATATTGTATTTTGTCTAATAATATCAAATTAGTCTAGTAAGGTCATTCACTTACAAAGTGTTCCAGTTTATTCAAGAAACTACCACATCTAGTTATTTAGTCAACTAGAGAAATCAATTCACAAAGGTAATAAAATAATTTCCAATGATATTGTAATTTTTCTCAACTTGAACATACACTGGTAATATTCTCAATTTCACAATTAATGCAAATGGGATTTATATTGTGGTTTGACTAATTTAGTAAATTAATTTTGCAAGGTTGCCTACTCATCTGGATTCCATGCCCTCGACGCTCCCACCTTGCGCTTCAACCATCCCTATTGTAACCATGTAAAAACTATTAGGGTTACAAAATAGAGAAATTTCCTATCACTACTCTCGACCTTTACTCACATCTCAAGTTATAACTCCTAACCGGTAATAAATATCTAAATGAAACTTATACCATACCATCGGAAACTAGACTAAAAGAACTTTTCAACGATATAAAAAAAAAAAACTAATGCTACAGTAACGGTCAACGGTCAACGCAGCTACAGTAACGTTGACCGAGTCAATGCTACAGTAACGAGAAAATCTGGAAAAATTTTCTCGCTGAACAGTAATTTTTGGGGAAAATTTTCGGATGTTCTTCGTGTTATTCATCCAAAAATCATATCTAAAACAAAATTTCTTTTG
The DNA here is from genome assembly GCA_037074585.1 of Biancaea sappan. Lineage (NCBI taxonomy): Eukaryota > Viridiplantae > Streptophyta > Magnoliopsida > Fabales > Fabaceae > Biancaea > Biancaea sappan. Next base: position 27,570,551 of record CM073495.1, read on the forward strand.
ATTTCTTGCATGGGTTTTGTTTCTCAATATCTAATGAGTATTTTAACACCAAAACCCCTAATTTTTACCAATAATCTAAGCTCAAATCTCAAATTTTCATCAAGAACACTAACTTTTTCAAATATCCAAATTGTACAAATTTCTCCTAGTTTTCTCCAAATTTCTTGTTCTAATAACATCATAAACCACCTAGAAATGTTTTAGATTGACATCCACACTTAAATTCATCCATAGAAATATTATACAAAAAATTGCTCAAATTGATAGCCTAGGATTTGTTCTTGTAAGAGGAGGAAGAAAAAGAAGAACATCTACTTACCAATCCTTTTCAGTTCCATGGCTTCTTCCCCCAAGCAAGATGGCAAGAATGGATGATGAAGGAGATGAAATGAAAGCTTTGCGAAGGAGCTGCAGAGGGCTTCAGGAGAAAAAGAGGAGAATATGTTTAATGATTGTATGTGTGGGCCCCACTAATATTTTTTTGATAAAATTGCTCATAGCCACTCTAACTTGTAAAATTTGTTCACTTAGGTGCTTGAGAATGTATAAAAATTTCTTAAATATCGAATCCATCATCTTTTCGGTACCGGACTCATAATTCATTATTATAAGCTTTATTCTTCCTCTAAGGTTCCTATTTGGTCATTTCTCAAAAGTACTTCATATTTTCTTTTCTTTTCATTTTAGTCCTTGAGAATTTGTAAAAATTTTGAAATTTCTATTCACAAATTTTCTTTACTAATTCAAAGAAAGAAAACATATTTCATGCAATTAAATTTTTCACTAAACTTCATAATAGATTTTAGATATTCATACAAATTTCTTGGGATATTACATTCTTCCCCCTTAATAGAATTCGGTCCTCCGAATTCAAAACTCACCTCAAGACTGAAATAAGTGTGGTTATTTCATCCATATCTCATCCTTCATGTCTCTTTCAGTAAAAAAAAAAAATCACTTCAACATAAGAAGATCCAAATTTCTAGTACATAATTCCAGACAACAAGCTTAACTTGATTTACAAAATAGATAATTTTAATACATGAAGCTTAAATCAAATATCAGCTTTAGGTACAAACAAAAGAAAGAATAAATTAAGGACGAGTAGGCTTTTGAAATGCAGAAGGTGCTCCAGGTCTAAAAGAGGAAGGTGCTTCAGACCTTAAGGAGGAAGCTAATCGTTGCAGCCTAGAAAGAGTTTTTGGAGGAAACGTCTGGGAAATTTGGCGAAGTGCAGAAGTCACTTCATTCATACAGTCAATACATCTCGCTTGTTGGTCACGAAAATTTTGAGTTGCAAACATCGAATGTCTATCAACTCTACTCGCCAATTCCCTAAAATGACGATTCAAGAGCTTCTCTTGTTCTACAAAGAGACGATTTATCAATCTCCCCTGGTCCTCAAAGTGGCGGTTTATCAATTTTTCCAAGTCCTCTATCTTTTGTCTCATAAGCACAAGCTCATTATTAGAAGATGTTGCTGTGCTAACATCCTATAGCTCTACTACATCCCTTTTTCTTTTCTTAGCCTCTGGTGACTCTTCCATGGATTTCTTATTCTTATAATTCTCCAGGCTAAGATTTAGATCCAGCTCTACCTTGCCAGCTTCAAAGTTTAGATTGAAAGATTTATTGCCGGCCATATTTTTCTGAGTTATAAAGGTTGTACGGAAGGAGAAGTTTGATGCTAGAAAACTTATAGGTAATGAACTCTTAGTGTAGTGAGCAATGTAATGGGGCATCCATTATATATAGACGAAATTTAGGGCTACAAAACCTTTACATCATACTGTAAAAATAGCCTACAGACCTTATCTGTCGCAATGCCAACGGTATATGATAAGCATGCCAGAAAATAATAAATATAATCTAATGCAAAATATTTTCTCAAAAATTTCGGCTAACTTTTGACTCTTGCTCAAATTATTCAACTAATCGCTGCTTCAATCTATGACTTCCTAACTCTGTATTTGTCTTATCCAATAATCCTAGATCGAGATATTACTCCATGAACGGGTAGCTTCATACTAGCCTTATCTAGGATTCTAATCTGTGGCTTTGCTCTAGGCTTACATATTTTCAAAAATACATATTAAAATAAAAACTTCTCACATTTACACATATCAAGTGTTACCATAAAGTGAGAAATTTTTTTTTTACATTTCACTCACCTCTACGAGCATATATATATATATATGTATGTATAAACATGGAGATACATCATTATCTATATGTTTTCATCTATTCAAGTCTTTTCAAATTTCAGACTTCTCATTCTCTGAATGTATGTGGAATCATTACATATTATTCCTGGCCATAACAAATAGCCTTCACTCACTATGCATGAATAACATACATATCATATGTTTTTAGATACATATAATCATAGTATGATTCAATCAATCATGTATATTATACTCAACTGCAGGCTTAAAAACAACACAATAAAGCAGAGAAATACATTTTAATTCATCATAAAAGAATCCAAGGCAATCTTTAATGGCTACATTGTCAACTTCTTTGAATTTCAGAAAATGCCAACAAGAGAAATGGAAAAACCAAATATAAATCGGCCGCAAATCCACCGAATATTGACTTTCGTGGTTTTGGCATTAATGTGACACACTGTTGGCACGCATGCCTACCCTAGACTTCTGGCTTCCAGCTTGCAGAAATCCATAGGTTGAGCGTGTAGGGGTGCGGCGAAGAGATATCTTTTTTGGCTCTAAGTCTAAATTTTTCTCTATAAAAACTGCCCCGTAGTTCTCAGTTACTACACCACAAAGAGTAATTATCTCTAAGCCTACAATTTCCCCGCATTCCTCTCTCGTCATACTCCTACAAAAACTTCTAAATTTTCTAAACCATGGCCGCAAGGAAGTTCATTGATCTCACGGTGGAGGCCAAGAAGGAAGAGCTTGACTTAAACTTGAGTTTAGGCAAGGACAAAGGCAAAAGACCTTTTGAGGGGTCTCAAAAGAATCAAAAGGAGAAGAAGATAAAAATTGAGGAAGCTGAGGAGATTAGCACAGGCCATAGCTCGGAGGACAAAATTGTTTGTTTAGAGCAGGAGGTGAAGAATCTCAAGAAGATGGTAGAGGACCTGGAGAATTTAACTAAACGCAATAATGCGGCGATGACTTCAAGAATAGACAGGTTCTTTTATTGGTCTACCCAATGCTTCTGCAATCAACAACAAAGAAGTGTTGATTGTATGAATGGAATTTACACTACCCTCCATGACATTGCTCTGTCTCTTGCTCCAAGAAATGGCCGAGGGGTGATGATACAATACAACCCTCCTAATCCGAGACCACCTCGCCTGTAGATTACTCATGAATGAGTAAACTTTTTTTTTTGAAATGTAATCTTTCAATTTTTTTTATATCAATGGTTTCTTTTACTAGATGGTACTCTAAATAATAATAATAATAATAATAATAATAATAATAATAATAATAAAATAAAGAAAGATAAAAGAAATCAGTCACACAAAATCAATAACGAATTCAGCTTATAAAGCCAATCACATAAAAAAAATTTAGTGACCCTATAAGCTGACACATAGACAAACAGAAGCTCTATACAAGTCTCGTTGTCTTTCCTCTTATCATACGGGAGTAGATGAAGGCATCCCGTGTAGATCAATTGAACTAGATATTATGCCCTCGAATTGTCATGAACTCTTGTTTGAGAGCCTCGACTCGCAAGCTTTTCTTAAATTGACGCTCTGAGGCACGAACTACTATAATAATGTCTTTCTACACCATTCCAATCATACATCACGTTTAACAATTATGAATGTTCATACGCCAACAGTCTACCTATAACATGCTCTAATTGTTCCAATGTTACAAAACTTCTACATTTTTTAATTTTGAAACACTTCTATCACATAGTACCATCATGCTAATCCTTAACTAAACAGGTGCAACTTTGGCGAGTCGCCCCTAAAGAAGACTTATAGCTTACCCCAATATCTTTTATGTTAGGTTACATTTTACCGTAGTATCTCCTTTAGGAAAAACTACATAGCCCACATCGATTTTCTCAACCAAGTTTTATCAATGAACATATTATTTAGGCACTTACATCTTCTTCCATAAATCATATCTGTCTGGTATCTATCAAAACCAAATCTTTGATCTGCCTCTCAAGGGTTCTTTCTCATTCCTACATCAGTAATCTGCGCTATATACTTTTGCAAAAATCTTTCTTGAACTCTAGCCCATGCCTCATAATCAACTTTACCCCATCTAATACATTACTCTACAAAGTCTTTTATGCAACCTAATCCCATGGTCATGCCGCAGTTCATGACAATGGAAAAGGGCCCACAAAGAACACTTTGCTCTGTAACCTATAGGGGACCTAAAAACCACCTCTGATACCAATTTGTCACATGCCAAAATTTACATGTGAGATAAACATAAAATACCTAAGGTGTACCTCCATGGTACCCCTTAATCTCTATGAATATTCTTAATATCCATAACTATGTGAATCATAAATGTTTCAAGAAAGATATTTTGTATACATATTCAGAAAATGTTCAACATTCATACACTATACAGTACTATACAACCTCCCAAGCCTAGGTGACCTACTAGATTACAGAGCATTTCTAATCTTCACCCAATCTATATTTATTTGTTTACCAGACAAAAGTGTAGTATATCCTTAAAAGCTATAAATTCTCCTCCTCAACCACTGTATCTGAAAAGATAATCATAGACAGTGTGAGTTAATCAAAACTCAGTTAGTAAACAACTGTACATGAAAATATCACAAGCACAAATACCACATTTACAAATACAATCAATCAATCATTTATTTTAAATAATTATAGTATTACATTTTTCTAAATTTGCGTATGATTTCTTGGGTGATCAATCACTCAATCACTTTGCATTATGTGCCATAAATACTTGCACCGAGTGACTTGGGAATTTAACCCTCAAACTCTTTGTGTATAGGTTTTCACAGTTATACACCGAGTAGTATGGGACTCTAACCCTTTCAAACTCGTGCATAGATTTTCACAGTTATACACCGAGTAGTATGGGACTCTAACCCTTTCAAACTCGTGAATAGATTTTCATAGTTATACACCGAGTAGTATGTGACTCTAACCCTTTCAAACTCGTGTATTAGATCCCGTAGATCTTTTGCTCATCAATAAAATAGTGAGAATTTATCACAATACAATTACTATGAAATAAATTAATTTACACATACTTTTATTTCTTTGAATTTTTATCATCAATCACAGCAATCATCATATATTGTCAATTGAAAGATTGATTGTTTAACATTTCAATAATATTATAAATGAGACTTATATTGTACTTTGTCTAATAATATCAAATTAGTCTAGTAAGGTCATTCACTTACAAAGTATTCCAGTTTATTCAAGAAACTACCACATCTAGTTATTTAGTCAACTAGAGAAATCAATTCACAAAGGTAATAAAATAATTTCCAATGATATTGTAATTTTTCTCAACTTGAACATACACTGATAATCTTCTCAATTTCACAATTAATGCAAATGGGATTTATATTGTGCTTTGACTAATTTAGTAAATTAATTTTGCAAGGTTGCCTACTCATCTGGATTCCATGCCCTCGGCGCTCCCACCTTGCGCCTCAACCATCCCTATTGTAACCAGGTAAAAACCATTAGGGTTACAAAATAGAAAAATTTCCTATCACTACTCTCGACATTTACTCACATCTCAAGTTATAACTCCTAACCGGTAATGAATATCTAAATGAAACTTATACCATTGGAAACTAGACTCAAAGAACTTTTCAACGATATTAAAAAAAAAACTAATGCTACAGTAACGGTCAACGGTCAACGCAGCTACAGTAACGTTGACCGAGTCAATGCTATAGTAACGAGAAATCTGGAAAAATTTTCTCGGTGAACAGTAATTTTTGGGGAAAATTTTCGGATGTTCTTCGTGTTTTTCATCCAAAAATCCAAAAATCATATCTAAAATAACATTTCTTTTGATTTCTTGCATGGGTTTTGTTTCTCAATATCTAATGAGTATTTTAACACCAAAACCCCTAATTTTTACCAACAATCCAAGCTCAAATCTCAAATTTTCATAAAAAACACTAACTTTTTCAAATATCCAAATTGTACAAATTTCTCCTAGTTTTCTCCAAATTTCTTATTCTAATAACATCATAAACCATGTAGGAATGTTTTAGATTGACATCCACACTTAAATTCATGCATAGAAATATTATACAAAAAATTGCTCAAATTGATAGCCTAGGATTTGTTCTTGTAAGAGGAGGAAGAAAAAGAAGAACATCTACTTACCAATCCTTTTCAGTTCCATGGCTTCTTCCCCCAAGAAAGATGGCAAGAATGGATGATGAAGGAGATGAAATGAAAGCTCTGCGAAGGAGCTGCAGAGGGCTTCAGGAGAAAAAGAGGAGAATATGTTTAATGATTGTATGTGTGGGCCCCACTAATATTTTTTTGATAAAATTGCTCATAGCCACTCTAACTTGTAAGATTTGTTCACTTAGGTGCTTGAGAATGTATAAAAATTTCTTAAATATCGAATCCATCATCTTTTCGGTACCGGACTCATAATTCATTATTATAAGCTTTATTCTTCCTCTAAGGTTCCTATTTGGTCATTTCTCAAAAGTACTTCATATTTTCTTTTCTTTTCACTTTAGTCCTTGAGAATTTGTAAAAATTTTTAATTTTTCAAATTAAAATTTTGAAATTTCTATTCCCAAATTTTCTTTATTAATTCAAAGAAAGAAAACATATTTTACGCAATTAAATTTTTCACTAAACTTCATAATAGATTTTAAATATTCATACAAATTTCTTGGGATATTACGATAGGATTTGGGAACATTTAGTTATTTAGTTACAAGATTTCAAAGGTACAAGAGGCAATGTGTTTGATTCATGCAAGCAACTAGATCAACCAAGGTTCGAAAAGCTTGTTTTCCCAAAGTATAAAGTAAATATAAATAATACCTCTTGGAAAGAAGGGAGAAAATGCTATAGGCATCATAATATGAGATTGAGATGGAAATTTAATTAAAGCCTTCTCAAAAAGAGTTCATTTTTCCAAAAAACGAAGTCTGTTAGAAGCGTTGGTTGTGAAAGAAGGCACAAAATTTGTATCAAACCTTATTCAAAAGTAATAATGGAAGCCATTAATAATGCATCTCAACTTATTCTTTTTATTCGCTCAAAGTCTCTAAATAGTTTAATGTCCATGAATTTTTAAAAGTGCTAATTATGTAGCTTGCTAAAAAAATCATTTTGACAGTTTTAGACTAAACTCACGTTTTTTTAGTTCTTGAACGATACTATCAACCCCATTCCATGTAAAAGCTTATTTTGATGACAATAAACAAATTAAATAAATCCCTTGAATTACATTAACAAATTATTTCAGGGAAATTGAAGAAGTTTAAGACAAAGATATTAAGGATGAAGTATTTTTATTTTTAGTGCCTTAAGACTTTGAAATTTTTTGTAAATGTATTTGAATGGCAAGAAAAGTGATTTTTAAACTTTTAATAATGTTGGAAAAGTTTTTAGACTGCTAGAAGGTTCTACTAATCGTCTTAGAAATTTTAAAGAATTGAAAAACTTGATTTTTGACCATCAGTCTTGCTTGCAAGCAGTCAATTAGGTACTCTCTGACTTAAAATGAAAAGTCACTCCAGTAGCCTACCAGTCGATCGGTTGCTAAGAACCAGTCAACCAATAGAGTATGGAGCTCTTTAGGAAATTCAAACAGAGAATTACCAGTCGACTGCTAGAGGGCTATTGGTAGACTAACACCTTATTAAAAAGTACTAGTTGACTATCGTGGGACTACCAATCTACCACTAGCACACTGACATTAGTTATAACAGTTATTTTCTTAAGAAATTTGATGTAATATTTTTCCATCGGATTGGTTACACCTTGAGCTATATATATGAACTATAGTAGGTGTCACATCATCAAGAAAACATTTCTTTTGTTACTGAAACTTTTAAAAACTTTTCTTGCTAATCATTTATTGATTTGAGAGCTATCACTTGTATACATACTCTACCAAAAGAGAGTTGACCATTCTTGTATTCATCTTTTTCTGAGTTGTTTACTCAAGGATTGAGATTCTGTAAGTGAGTGTTCAAGAAAAATACATTATAAGGGGAAGAGACACCCTTAAAAAGAAAAAGTTCTTTGATTGTAGTGGGTCACAAGTTTCCAGTTTCATAAACTTTTGGATTATAGTGAAACACTCAAGAAGTGTTATTGAAGAATGGATGTATGAATGGTTATAAGCTGAACTAGTATAAATATTGGTGTTTGATCTTGCTTTCTCTCACTCTTCCTTTATTTGCTTTGATTTTGATTTCTAGCACTCCACCTTTGTTCATCTTGATTGTGCTATGTTTTTTTTATTATTTAAACTTGTTTTCAAAGTTTGGCATTTGGTTTGAATTATCTTTAACTTCCAACAGGTGTTTGTGAAAAATTTTAATAACCAAATTCATCCCCTCTCTTAAGATTTATCCATTTCTATTAGATTCACTCGGTTACAAAGTTGCTCCCTGAAAGATGATTGCCATAATTTTTAATCTTGAAAAGTTCAAGATTCAAATAGTTATATTCATTAATCTTTCAATCAGCTATTGCCATAAACTTTTGACAGAATTGTAGATGTGAGTTGTTATGTACTAACATGGTTCTGATGTGGCATCTAGGGACTAATTTTTTTTTTTTGTTGATGTGTCATGTTAAGTGGTGGCTTGGTAGTGATGTAGTATTTAAAGATTATTTTGTTTACAAAAAAATGGAACTTTCAAGAACCAAATTGTTTTTGAAAATTTTTTTTGAGGACTAAATTGTTTTGTGAACACCACAAGAAGATTCAACAATTACTTCTCTTTTAAGCCAACAATTTCTCATCCTCTTTCTTTCACTCTACATGTAATCTTTGCTTGCACTTTTTTTTTGGCCAATAGTTGCATTGTTAAATTCCTTATCCTATTTCCTATGAAATTAGTTGAGAAAAGCATTTTCTACCTTCCAAAAATCTCCAAAATTTCTTTCTATAAAAGATCATCAAATTTCCACTATTTTTTTACCATATGCTTTTGACCTTTTTTTTTTATAGCTATCTTTGATTGCGGTATCCAAGTGTGGTATTGCTTTGTATATTCTTATTTTTGTTTGTTTGATACATATACAATGTCATTTGCACGTGTGTACCATTTTGGACCCCACTGATTTCTTGGCTCTACAATCCATTTGCAAGACTCTAAACGATTTGCTAGGATTGAATTTCTTTTCTTTGTTGGATTTCACATCTGAATAGTGTAATTTCATCGACATTTTCTGTGACTGTGATAAAGTCATTGCCCGAAATCTTAAAGATCCAAGAGTTGGTACTCTCGGTTTGATAGACTCAACATGGCCATTGTTAAAGTCTTTGCTCTAGTCAAGCTCACTATGGTTCCTGATAAGACATATGATTCTTTGCCCTAGTCACTATCTAAGTTGAAGAACCTTAGATTTATTGGCATCAATTGGAGCTTCATTTATGGCAAGCTTGGGTTAATTGTGCAATCTCAGAACTTTGGAGTTCAGCTTCGATTTACTAACTAAAAGCAATCCTCCATCCATCAACATTCAAGTATTAAAACTTGTTTATGATTTTAAAAAAAAATTCACAAACGATTTTGTCACAACCCGCTACATGGGCCCTTGACCAGTACAGTAACGACACTTTCCTGTTACTGTAAACCTAACTTACCCTTAAAATGCCCCATAGATTTCCAATATCAATGTGGAGGTTTTCATGATATAAAACAAAATAAATTGATTAAAGTTCTAAAGAGCTAAAATCGTAAATTCCTTTTAATAAAAGTCATGTCTTTAATTTAAATGTTCCAAATTCAAATATAAATTTATCAATATTTAGTAAATCCAAGTAAACATAATTTAAATAAATTAAACATCGTCACAAAATCCCTCTGTGTCCTATGCAACTACAAAGCAATCTACGAACCTCATAAAATAAAACAAGATCCTATCTGATAATGGGAAGGTTCATAGTAAGCCTCATTACTCCTTAGGCGGGTGCTCCTTGACTACAACCGATCTATTGGAAATAAGTCAAAGAGAGTGTGAGTTTTTAAAACTTAGTGAATGATACAGTTTTGTTGTAACCAGTGTTGTCAAAATCGGGAATCAAATCATAGAATCATAGAATTCTACGATCTTATGCTAAAAAAGATTCTGATCTCACTTGGGATCGTTTTTATCATGGAATCGTGCATAATCATGATTCTGCACGTAGAATCATAGGATCATACAGATCTTACCAATTTTTTTAATTTTTTTAATTTGTTTATTTACCATTTTATATGTTTGTAAATCATTTATATTTTTTTAAAATTTTTTTATTTATCATTTATGTGTTTGTAAATCATTTGTGTTTTTTAATTTTTTTTATTTTTTTTATTAATGAAGATATAGAATTAAGGGATTCTAATGATGATGATGATATGGATAGTGACAAAAATGAGGATTTATATGTATTTTATTTATGTTTAGTTTTATATGGTTTACGTATTTAGTATTTTAATGGCTTTTGATCAATGTTTGATACTTTAATTATCTATGTATGACTGACACATAGATATTTGAGCTTATTTTTTTGAAGTATAATTAGATTTTGATAGTTTTGTATTATATACAAAGTTTATGTCATTATAATATTATATATATAATATATTATATATTTGATAGAATCTTACAATCCCGATTCGATCATGCTTGTGCCTTTTCTAATCTTGCGTAGAATCCCGATCTTGACAATCTTGACCATAATAAAGTTCAGTTAAATAAAATATCATACAAAGTGCCCGTCGAATCAAAATCTTAGATACTAAAATCAGAAATTCAGAAAGCATACCAGTCACACAACACTTAATCTCATACAAATCAGTGGTGCTTGTCAGTGGAAAGGCACCCATCGGGAGTCAAGGCTCACCCAGGCCACTTTTTTGCCATAATGTGATCTCACCTCATCGATTAGGGTACCTATTAAGAGTCAAAGCTTGCCTAAGCCACCTCCTTGACCTCGGCATGAGGGGGTGTACCATCCAGCATCAAATAATATCCAAACAACAATTTAAGCATGTGTATTCCATAGTAATAATAACATCATCATGCATAATATATGAATTTTCCAATTGTAGCAAATGAATATTCAAAGTATACATTAGCCCTATCTTACCCGTATGTAAATTAAGTATAATCATACCCAATTATGAAATTATACCATACAATTTAATCATGGGAATTATAAACGATTCATAATAACAACTTTACTATTATAAATTAATAATTATAGCCAATCCACAATAACAACTTTATTATGATAAATTAATAATTATAGTTGATTCATAATAACGACTTTATTATGATAAATTAATAATTATGACCGATTTATAATAATAACTTTATTATGATAAATTAATAATTATAATTGATTAATAATAACAACTTTATTATGATAAATTAAGAACTCATAGTCTTTAATTCACATGTCATGCCTAGTCTGTATTTACGGTTTCATTCTAAGGCTAGACGTCTCTGTCCTCTCAATTTTGGGAGACTACCCTACATCACCTTGTATAATATTTGATACTAGAACTAAGTTAAAGAGAAGTCGTTTCACTCACCTGGATTTCATTGCTTTGTTTCTCAAGTTTCACATGTTATACGGAGGGAAAAAGGTTGTGCAAGCTTCCAAGATTATTTTCTAGCAACAATAACAAAAGGGTTGTGAAAAGAAATAAAAATCATGCATTAAGAAAAATGTTCGTTTTTGCATTTGACCTTTGATCATTGTTCTGGTCATATCTCCCAAACGGTAAGGAATTTTTGAATGAAATTTATTGCGTTAGAAACTAGACTCAAAGAGATTTCTAGTGATATTTTATTTGTTGAAAATGAAATTTGAATAAGGGAGTTATGGTCGATTTAATTTTCATAAAAATAAATGTGTGATAAATCAAGTTCTCTAGTTCTTAACTTTATTTCTTTGAAATATTCTGATATTGGGAATGACCATCGGAGATGTTTTCCTTGAGGTTTTATGTGTGGATGTATAACGTTTAAGGTTCTTGTATTTTTGAGAGAGAGAATAGAGAAGACATTTAGGTTTTCCTAGTGGGAGAGATGTAGGAGGTATCTTGGGTTGTTAGGTGTTGAGGGCTTGTATGATATTTATATAAGAGGTATAGTAGTTTTCTAGTAGCTTAGATTAAATAGACTAAAATTTGTATTTTATTTTTTTAGTTATCTATTTAAATAATAATATTATATTCTTATTTACTTATTCACTTATTTATTATATTATATTCTTATATAGTTTATCCATTCATTTATTATATTATATTATTTTGAAAGATTATCCCTTATTATATTATTTGTTTAGTTATCCAAATTTTAATTGAATTGTTTGTTTTTAAATTTGTTTCTAGAAAGTGTTTAACTAAAACCTAATTTAGATATATCGTAATCTAATTGTGATCCTTATATTTAGTTGATAATCTTATTTTATGCATAAGTTATTATTATTACATTTCATTGTATATTATTATTTTTTATATTGTTAAACGGTGCACGTCCACTTTGATAGATATATATATATATATATATATATATATATATGTATGTATGTATATATATTGTCATAATGTTTGTTTTTTTGGCAATAAGGCAATAACCTAATCTTAATAACTTCTTTTCTAATCTAATTCTAAATCCCCTTTTGTATTACTATATTATTATATTATAACTTTCTTTTACAACTAAACCGCTATTTTTAATTTACTTATTATATATGTTTTATCCTATCCTAAAAGGCTAAAGCAACTAAATCTTTATTATCTTCTTATATTTTTTTATTTTATATGTTTTATTCCCTCTTTCTATTCCATCATCTATTTATATATATATATATATATATATATATATATATATATATATACATACATACATGTTTTATTAGGTTGGACTTTTCAATTAACCTATTTGTAAACCATTACATATACATGTATTTTTTTTTTCTACAACACTCTTTCTAGGGCTCTTTTTTAGTTTCCTTGATCATTAATTCCTTATGTTTTTCTCCAAGGGCCTTACGCCTTAGGATATTATCCTATGTTATTTTCTTTAATTATTAATTTAATTTATATTATCTCATATTCTTTAAATTTAATTTTATCTAAGAAAATTCTTTCCTTCATTTTTCTTACATTTAATTTTTTTTCAAATTTTAAATTTCTAATCAACTTTTAAAACCTCACATTATCCTTACTAAATTAATCCCTACCTATTGATCATATTTTGTGTAATTTTGTCCAACCCCTAACCAAATTTTATTTTGCATTTTAGTCCTTCATTAGCCTGAATCACAATTCATGACTAGAATAATCATCACATCATACTGCATTGATTATACACATTTCACGAATAAATAGATGCATATTGCATATAATCAAATGTCTACACACTAATAAAATTACGCACGTACCCTAGGTACATAGAATTAATATAATAGATATGAAAAAAATCCCTACAAGCATCTATATATTCTTTTAAAAAATTTTCACTTGTCTGCCCACGTTTTCTTACAATATTATAATATCGAGAGTATTACAAATTTGGTCCTCAAAGTTTTTTCTCATAAATAAAATAATCTTTAAATATCATTTCACTATCATATCAGCACATAACAACATATGTTAAGAGTTGATCTAAATAACTAATAATTAATGGAAGAACTAATGGATATAACAATTTGAACTTTCAAGAAGTGAAAATAGTGAAGAAGTCATTTTTCATAGACCAGCTTATATCCATTTGTATCTTTTAAAGGACCAAAAAATGAGTTCACTTTTAATTTCATTAGTAAATACAATCTGATCCAGTAATTTATTTTTCAAACAAATATATGTTTCACTTTTGGGTAAAAAAAAGAAAACTTTAGTCAACAAGAAAGTTACTTCAACAAGACTATTAGACTGAAAAGGTCAAATGCAATTATTTATAAATTGAAAAGTGTTACCATCAAAGGCAAATATCAAAGGTAATAAATATAGATTGCCATAAAATTATAATTAAAATTAAAGTATATTTTATAAAAGTTTCTCAAAATCTGTCTGCCTTCACCTAAAAGGAGTTGTCTGCCTAACCACAAAAATGAAAGAAAAAAGTGCTGTCTAATTTCTAAAAGATCTCATCATCTCTTTTTTCTGAACAAAACGGCAACGCCATCACCAAGCGGACTCAGAAAGGCAGTGGGCGAACGATGTGTTAGTATCTTTGGGGAGGGAGGGAGGGAGGGAGAGAGAGAGAGCTTCATTTGTGGCAGTCTCTAATGGAGTGCTCCATCTCTCAGATCTTGGAGAAGTCCTAGCCATTTTCTCACCAACATCTACGTTCAAGATTCTTTATCTTTCTCACTTTAATTCGTTTCCAATCGTTGTCATCTTCATTTTCATGTAAAATTTGTTTGTTTTCGTTCAATTTCGGCTCCAATCTCACTCGGTTAGTTTTTTGCCGCCTTTTCCCGAGAAAATCTGGAACTGATCCTGTCTGTCTTTCCCTTGGTATTGAACTGGTTCTTGCTCGTTTTCGGCCAGGTTTAGTACTTATTTTTGCCCCCGCATTTGAGGTTTTGATTGCCACGATTGAGTTAAGAGGGTTTAGCGAGTTCAGTGGGGTGATTTTTGATATTGTTTTCGTTTCACTTAGTGGCATACTATTTGTTTGGATTGATGACTGAGGGGTTTTCGAGGAAAGTGAGAGCTCCTGGGTTGATGATGATGTGGTTGCAGTAGAGGGAATAGGAGGATATGGATGATAGAGGTGGCTCATTCGTTGCTGTAAGGAGGATTTCGCAGGGTCTTGACCGAGGCAACACCTGCCATTCAACTTCTGGTAAATGCTTTAAGATTCTCATAAAATTTATTTGGTAATTTTTGTGACTTAATATTTTCGGAAGGGTTTGCTTCGCTTTCTGCACTTCCTCAGTAGTTTTACTTCCTTTTTGCCATCTCTCTCTGTGTGTGTCTCTGTCTCTGTTTTGTCTCTGTACGATCTCTGAATTGAGATCAAACGATGTTCGGATAATTAGATTATAGCCCAAATTTTCACTTGCACGATGCATGATGATATTCTAGTTTGCATTGGTGGGTGAATTCATACAGCTAACGCTTTTTAAAAATAATAATGAAAATAACAATACTAATGAAATAATAATAATAATAATAATAATAATAATAATAATAATAATATTATTATTATTATTATTATTATTTAATTACGTTTCAGACTTATTTGTGACTTTGTCTTCCATGACTGACAAGCACACGGAACCCTTCTTTCCCCTATCCAGATGCGCACTCCCGCTCGCTCCCGTTTTGATTGATTGAAATCTCGAATCTCGGGTTCACTATGTACGATGCTATTTTGTGGCATCCACGTTTAATTATTTTTTCCGGTTTGTTGGGGACTAGAGCCGTTTTCTGTACTTTAAATTTTACTGCCAGCTATGTAGTGGTTACCTCGATAGATCTATCTTTTATAACACGCGCCTATACTTAGTAAATTGGCAGAGTAAGTGCATGAAATGAGGAAACTTGTGAACAAAGTATGCCGGTGGATACTAGTCTTCTCTGGTGATGCTTCAAAGTTGTCACAATGTCTTGCTTAAAAATTCCGCAGTGCTTTGGTTCAGAGCTTTTTTGGCATGTGTTTCTTAGTTTGAGTGTGGTGTGAAATTTTGATCCACATCCACTAACACCCAAATAATACCCTAGTCTACTGTGTTTAGAATCTAGACTACCTACTAGGTATGTGTTGTAATTTTCATTGAAGTTTGTTTTATTTGCTGGGAAGTCGGAACTAAATATTTTTTTGCCCATCAGGGTCAGAGTGAACTGGCTTCTTTTTGGCGATTTTAATTATACTTTTATGCTTTCCACTTTTATGTTTCTTTTTTTGCAAGTCACTTATAGCAAGAAAATGCATAATCCATGCAGTCAAATCAAAATTATCACCTACATCTTTTTAAAAAGAAAAAGGAAAACAGTGAAATGAAAAAGAAAAAAACTACTTTCTTATTGTGGTTCAAGTAAGCTGCTTGGTTCTGATGTCAGGTTTCAAACCAAACTGAAGATCATGTGCAGAGAATGATTAATTACTAACTGAAACATTAGCATGTTGTCAGCTTTATTATAGATTTTTGTAGCATAGGACATGTAAACTCAATCTTCATTTACAGGCAGTTTTATTTTGTTACAGCTGAGGTTGTGGCAGGATCAGCAGCATGGCTTGGAAGAGGTCTGTCCTGTGTCTGTGTGCAGAGGAGAGAAAGCGATGCTCGTCCCTCTTTTGATTTGACTCCAGCCCAGGTAATATTTTTGTGGTTTAATTACTATCAATTTGTTTCCCATCAAGTTATTTTATGAGTTTTGCTTTTGATAAAAGAAAGAACTTAGGAGAACAATACGATGGGAGGATGATAAGATATCCTCCCAAACAGATAAAAACTGTAGAGAAACAGTGAGCCAAGGAGGTTCAAGAAATTAGCAAAGCTGTTCAATATCTTGCACATTAAACAAGGAATTTCCTATGTAAAATCCAATTTGCAGGACATCATAAGCACAGTCCAATTCCTTTACATGTTTAAGGGCAAAGGAATGCCCTTGAAAATATGAGCATTCTGCCCCTGCCATAAACACCAAAGAATAGAATAGGATAGCATGCTGCCACAATGGCTTGACCTTCTTATATCTGTTAAAGCTTCATAGCATATTCTGAGAAATTTCTCTGAAGTGGAAGGACACACCAATCACCAATATTAAATACAAACTCTGAGCAGATAATACCATAAGAGAATTGCATCCCAGTAATGTAAAAATGTTTAGTTCTAAATCAGTTTTGTTGAAGAACATTGATATGTTGTGCAGATTCATTTATATGAAGTGTACTTAAATAATTTCTAAATTTGTATGTGATAGATGCACTTATTGGGGTTGATTTTGGATTATACCGAAAGATCAGTTTCCTTGTCAAATTACTGAACAACTGTTGAATTTTAAGTTTAGCTATCTTCTTTTTCTTTTTCTTTTTTTTTTTGGTTGGAAAAGGGGGGGGGGGGTGGTGGTGGTTATCCTACATACCCAGAAAATTGGTTTACTGGGGATATTTTGAACAAAAATAGCTGTTTAGCTGTTGGGTTTGTCAACTATCTAGATACTTCATCTCTCTTGGCTATTATATGATACTCTGGAGGTCATTTTCCTTCTCTTTTTTCTTGTTTCTTTCTCAAAAAAATGTTTATTTCTCTTTTCCTTTTTGTGGTGATTTTCTAAGGTTATGCCATAGGAATAATTTTAATTAGAGACAAAAAGGGACCGAACTCAAGTATTTATTAATACTATAGGATAGTGGATACTCCTTGTTCTGCACAAGTACAATAATCTATTGGATTGTCATTATTTTGCTCATATGATAAAGAGCACCTGGTGCATATTTAGATGCTTTATGCATATGGCTTGTATTTAGTCTTTAGCTTATTGATGCATTTACTCTGTTCTTGGCAACTCTCAAGCAATGTCCATACCTCTGTTCTTACAATCAGAAAGTTTCTGTAAGGAAAATAAGTACCATTATAAAGTCAAGTCCATCTTTTTGCATTTTTGTTGCATTTATCACTTCTTTCATTGCTTTTTGGCTTGTATTACATGTGTTAAATGGGCACATCTTAATCAGAGTAATAGAAATTTTGTCTTTAGGTGTTATATAGAAATATTAATAAAACAAGTAATTTGGTTTAGATTCTTTTGGTTGCTGACAATGCCACTCCATAAAAATTCATGTGTTTTTGCAGCTTTTGCAATTTAGTAACAAGGACCATGACACCCATGTTTCACCTGACTAGTCTTTTTCTATTAATTTTCATTCTGACATTGTTCTATTGCTTGTGTCCCTTTCAGGAATATTGTAATTCGTCTACATTCTATTTCTTTATTTTATTGTTCATTATAAATATACCATAACAAATATCCATAAATGTTTAATCTTGGACTCTCAGGAGGAGTGCTTGCAGAGGCTACAGAGCCGTATAGATGTTCCCTATGATAGTTCTATACCTGAGCACCAGGTATACTTTCTGTTAATATTTTTGTCAAAATTTACTTTGTATTGAAGATTTCATCCTTGTTTACATTATATATGCAATTTTTCTATGACTAATGACTGTAATTTACATTAAATTTGCTGTTTTACTTTAGGAAGCCCTAAGGGCTCTATGGAATACTGCCTTTCCTGAAGAAGAGCTCCTTGGTCTAATATCTGAACAGTGGAAGGAAATGGGGTGGCAAGGAAAAGATCCTTCAACAGATTTTAGGTATATATTATCCTGGTTGATTTCTTGTACTTGCCAGATCTCTTAGTGGTCTCAATCGGTGTTGCTAATGATTTCTATTTGAAATTATTTGGCAGGGGTGGTGGTTTTATATCGTTGGAGAATTTGCTGTTCTTTGCTAGAAATTTTCCGGTATAATCTATTCCTTTGTTTGTTCACATGTTTCTGAATATTTTGGATGCTTGGATTTTGGTTCTGGTTGATAAAAATTGATGTTTAGAATGAAAAGCTTGCATTTATGAACGGAAGCTCATCTGAATAATGAAGCCCTGGTGAATTTAACAAAATAGCAAGTCAATTATATCATTATTCTTCTGTAAGAAGCTCCCATTTAGTTTTTTAATAGTAAGAGTAATTTCTGTAATTTTACTTCTGATAAAATGACAATGGTGTTATGAGGGGATCTATTTACTTGAAGAATGATATGCCCCTTACTTTACCCCTTTCCAATCCTTTTGGAATCATGGGATCATCACTTTGGCCTAATATATTTGCCGCTATAGGTCAAGAAAACAAAAGTCTGCAGATACAGACTAGTACATGCTAATCTGAAGACACTTTTTGCATTCGGGCTTTCCTTTTGTGAGGAAGAGTTTTGGTCATATTATTTTTATTCTCTGGCCAACACTTTTTTGGCAATATTAATCAATTTTTAATTTGTCCTTTAGCATACTATTGTCCTATCTTAGGAAAAGTGGTTCCAGCATTTCATGTGCCATTAGAAATAAGAATGATTTGGGAATTAGATGATCTTATGATCCTGTTTTTGAATGGCTTGCATGTCAATAAGTCATGTAAATTTGCAGTGAAGTTTTTTACATTAATCACCACTGGTGGGGCTTTTAAAATCTGAGGCCACCAAATCACTGGACTTCTTATGAATTTGATATCTGTTAATTGCTATTCTGTTTGAAAGGATGATTTATGTATTAGAAACTTTGGTACTGAATTTTCACAATATGGGGTCTAGTTGGTCCAATTTACTTCAGAAAGAAAAATAAACGTGTTTGGTTTTGTTGCATACACTTCTCACGGTAAATGTCACTTTAATTCATGGTTATCAAAATCATGTGATTCATGATTCGAGACACACAATTCACTTTGATTCATGTTTGTAGGCGATCTGACACGACCCATTACGCAAAATCCTGTGTTTGAACATTTTCTTCAGCAAAAATGCATCAGAGGGTTGTATTTAGGGGTTTGGGATAAGTATAACAACTAAAATGCAATACAACATTGCGTTTTGAGGGTCTGGAAAGCTGAAGCGTTAATCTGGGACTGTATTATGGATTAAGACAGATTGCAGTTACTCATTCTCTAATCCATTGCCGTCAGCCCATGTTTCTTTGTAGCCCTTTGTTTAGACAGTTATTAACTTTTTGCTATAATTTTCTTTTTTGGGCTTGTTTTTAATATTTATATGAATTCTTAGTTTAAATCATTGAGTATCTCATTTTGTTATAAGCACAGATTTATGCTATTTTTCATTGTGTATTTGAATCTTATGATTTGCTACGATGTACGATTCAGGATTTGAATCTCAATTTGATAACTATGCTTTAATTATATAAAATTTTTTCCTCATGTGGAACTCATCAAAGTAGATGACATTAAAAATGGAATGTAAAATTTTCTTAAACCCCAATTGCCCTTGCATGTATTGCCATTTGGCGCTGAAACTGCTGTATGTTATGTATACAGTGAAAATTGTCTTATTTCTTTCTTTCTAGGGATAGATATATATATGTTGCATGTCCTTGTATCAAGTGTGACCCTTCTCCCCATCTTGGTGCATATTTGGTAATTTATTCTAAGTCTTATTCCCCAAGAACTGTGAAAATTCCATTGTCATTTGATCTTATATTTGATGAGGTTTCCATTTTCTTTTTCTTTCTTTTTGGGGTCTCAGCGTTTCTCATGAAACTTAAAACTTTTCATTATGTAGAAATCCTTTCAGGACCTTTTGAGGAAGCAGGAAGGAGATCGTTCTGTGTGGGAATACCCATTTGCTGTTGCTGGTGTAAATATCACATTTATGCTTATTCAGATGCTTGATCTTGAAGCAGGTTCTTAATTTTTTCCTTTTGAATTATAATTTGTTATTTTTAAGTATTCAGATGCTTTATCATGTCTACAAGAGCCTATATGTATGGCAAGGTAGTCAAAGGCTTTAATAAGTGGTAACCAGAGTAAAGCATTGCGCTCAAATTGTGAAAAAGAGAAGAAAATATGATAATTAAAATAAATAAAAACTTCTATCAAAAAAATGAATAAACAAATAACTACTAAATTTTAACTACTAACATTATTTGTCATATAAATCAGTTACTCAAGGATAATAGTATAAAACAGTCAAATGTTTAAGATAAAGTACGATAGGAACTAGGAAGTCATAAAGATTTAAGTTTGTGACGGGCAGCCCTGAATTCTGAACAAAAAGATGTAAGCAGCTTTAATTTCATGAGAGAAACAAAAAAAAGAGACCTTAAGCTCATCAATGGAATAATCATATTCAGTTCCATAGTTATTTTTGCTTTCAGTTCCATTGGATTTATATCTTCAAACAGCTTCTATCTCATATGAATCAGTCAATCTGGTTGTCATGGTCCCCTTGTCCCTCCTAGTGGTCTTCTGGGGTCTCCTTTTGGTCTAATTTGGTTTGTTTACAAAATCCTAAGCCATTGAGAGTCAACTATATTTTCTTTATTATATTGACCACTTTATCTCCGTTGGTATCAGAGCTGAGCTGGCTTTTGGGTTTCTTATTTTTTCCTGCCATTACAAAAAACTGAGAGTTCATTAAGGCAGCAAAATGAGTGACTTGCCACACTCAGAAAGGCACAAAAGGGCTGCAGAGCTTGAGTGCCTGATTGAAGGCACTTGGCAGTAAGCAAGCATCAAGAGGTAAGGGGGGCACTTCTATTGCCTTGCCTCAGTGCCTTAGGAGTACCTTTTTCTCCTGTAATCAAACATTGAGATGCAAGGGCATTTCTGTCGTGTTGATAGGAACCAAGAAAAGAGGCTGAAATATATTGATAGAAATAGAAGGATTACGGATAGAAATCCTCCTCCCAGAGCAAAGCTCCTATAGAAAAACCTATCAAGGTATTCTGCACACAGTACTACAGTGTCAAAACATTCTTTCTGCTTGTTCCACTCACACTCCCACTTCCCAATTTATAACCAACTCTGACCCACTACATTCCCTAAATTACCCCTCTAACAAACTCACATAATCACGCACTACACACACTGTATTCCCCTACTAGGTTCCTATCATTACCCACCTCTTAAAATCAGCCTTGTCCTCAAGGCTGAAATAAACTTTTTTTTAAAGTCAGTACATTGAAATAGGAAAAAAAAAAAAACAATAAAAGTCAGCTTATCCCCATTCTTCTCAGTAGCTGACATACCCAGAGATATTAGGCCTCATTTGTTGGACTTGGGCTCATAGCTGACTGAAACCAAGGTGGCTGGGTCAGGTTACCCAAGTTTGGATCCACCAAGATCCACATGCTTCTTTTCAGCCTACCCTTTTCATCATCTTCCTCTCTCATGAACCACAGATGAGTTCCATCCTTTTCAATGTTTCCTCTTTCTACGACATCAGAAAATTTTGCCGTCTAGTGTATAGAGCTTCTCGGTATCGCATTTGTACTCGGCCCTTTTCTCCAGTGTTTCGGTCTGAAGTTATGTATCCGTGGCCTAACCTCCTTCTTGAGACCTCTCGATTGCTTCGCGAAAGATGATGAAAATCCATCAACAGGTATGGAATTGCCCAAAGACAGCCCACCTTTCCCTTTGATAGCAGCAAAAGTCACCTTCATCTCTTCCCGAAATCAATCAAACTCATCATTAATGACTTGTTCCAACTTCCTTGCTATTTCTTCCCAATTCTCAACTGACATTTTGAATAACAATTAAAACATTGGCTCACTAGCTCCCCTCGAAGATCCGGCAGGTTGGACCAATTGATAGAAACCAAGAAAAGAGGCTGAAATATATTGATAAAAATTGAAGGATTACAGATAGAAATGCCCCTCCTGGAAGGATTACAGATAGAAATCCCCCTCCTAGAGCAAAGCTCCTACAAAAAAACCTATCAAGGTATTCTGTCCACAACACTACACTGTCAAAACATTCTTTCTGCCTGCTCCACTCACACTCCCACTCCCACTCCCTAATTTATAACCAACTCTGACCCACTACATTTCCTAAATTACCCCTCTAACAAACTCACATAATCACGCACTACACACATTGTATTCCCTTACTAGGTACCTATCATGTGTCCTTTTGCCTCTTTGGTTCCTGAAGTATAGGCATCTTTCTTCCTGGATTACCATGGGTCAGTTTCACGGTAAACCAAGCTGAAATTACTTTCTGCACAAGATTCAAATCCTTGCTTTCATCAGTTCCCTGAAACATTTATACATAAAGATGCTTAAATTATCTGCCATTACTTTTTGTTTGATCAGTCAAACTTTATGATAATGATACAACAACATCAATTGTCATCATGATCATCTTCTGGATAACTGATGTTATTGTATCCCAATTCAAGCCTTAGATGGACCTAAGGGAGAAAACTATTTTACAGCGGACATTGATACCTCTGGCTTATCTGGAAATAGCCTTTTGGACATCATCTCAGATTTTCAATCAAATTTTTGTTTCTTGAGGTGAAATTAAATGGATGGATCTTAATGAAGGCTGTTGCATATAGGTTTCCATTGCAAAGCAATGCATTGAATTTGATTATGATGTCATCTCTAAACGATTTGCTTTGCCTTTGCAGTCAAGCCACGGACAATGGTGGGAGCAACGTTCCTAAAGTTTCTAGCAGGTATTCTCACTCTCTAGTTCTGTTTCTTTTCTCCTCATGGAAGGAAGTTGGGGGTTATATATATATATATATATATATATGGGGAATTGCAGAAAGTATTTGTAATGTGGATTTTTACTCGAGTTGCATTTCTCGTTGTTCAAATTATATATTTAATTAGCTAGTTGTTTTAAGTAACTAAGATAATTCATGTTTGCTTGACAGAAAATGAATCAGCTTTTGATCTTCTTTATTGCATAACGTTCAAGCTGATGGATCATCAATGGCTTTCTATGCGAGCGTCATACATGGATTTTAACGTATGTATTCTCTGAACCTGAATCCTTCTGTAGAGATAGGAAAAAGACATGGCACAAGGACTGTAAATAAATATTGTAGGGAGGAAGGGTTTGGGAGGAGAAAATAAGATGGATATAAGATTACTAAATTACAGAAACTAGTGTATGTTTAGATTGAGAATGGAACGGAAGGGAAAATTTAAGAGTAAATGTTTTAGTCTCTCAATTTAGCCCACATTCATTTTCCCCCGATCATAATTTGTCCCTTGTTGGGCAAAATCACAGTTAATAGGCTAGCTGACATGCATGAATATCCATATTGTCGTTAACTTATGATCTTTTTTCCCCCCCCCCCCCCCTTCTCATATAGAAATTATCAGGGTGAAATAACTTAAATCATTGCTTAGATTACGAGGTTTTCTTGGAGAAACAACACCCTAGTATTGTTCCTTAGCCACTGATCTCTACTTCCTAGCTCTTATTTCTAGTGATTGTCTTTAGTAATATGTACCAATTACTTAATGTTCTAACAGGCAGTAATGAAGTCTACACGCCGTCAGCTGGAGAAAGAGCTTCTTGTGGAAGACTTAACACGGCTAGAAGATCTGCCATCATACAAGCTTCTTACAAGATAGATATCAGTTCTTCAGTCTGCTAGCTGCAGCTTGAAGGTTTTGTATATGATGTAATCCTCCTCATTATAATTTCCCTTCCTGCCAATTTGGCATTTTAACCTTCTGAATTTTCAGCAAAAGACTGAGGGCCAAACCTAAGTATGATGCTATCAAGGTTTTAGATGTGGCACTTATGACTTTATTCTAGGTGGAGGATGATATTGTTGTCAGCAAGTCTGAAATGTAGGTTTGTTTGGTTCCAAAAGAAATTAGATAGAATAATTTTGGTTTGTCTTTATGTATTTTCGTTGAGCTCTGTTAATGCGCGATTGGAGCTTGCATTATTGTATCACCGGCTTACTTTGGCAATGAACAAATGCACTGCTTGTTTGTTTGATTTAAAAGAAAATTCCTACACCCTTTATTTTTTTAATTACTTTTTCCGTGTCTTGGCATCCATAATATTGTAGCATATGCTTCCCACTTTCTGTTGCTAAAAATGTCTGCAGTTTGGGAAAATATATACATATATATATATATATATATATAAAAGAAATTATGATATTTATAATTTATAATCTATAATAAATCAATATCCAGCTAGTTGATTGTGATATTTATCATTAGATTTGTACATTCAAATTCATTAGATTTTATAGCCGGTCCTAAGCCCGGAGAAAGGAGGAGGGTTGTGTTAGGCCTTCGACAGCCAACGTAAAACTGTGTCGAATCTCTCATGAACATGGATCAACGACAATATTTTGCTAATGCTAGGACGTTGCCCGGAAGCAACGCACTGTATGGCTCGAGTACAGTGACAAGTGAGCTAGAGCCGCTGCATCGGCACCCGGATGTAGTGTTAAATGAGCAAGGGTCCACTAATACTAGGTCGTTGCCCGGAAGCAACGCGCTGTATGGCTCGAGTACAGTGTCAAATGAGCTAGAGCCACTGCATCGTCGATCGATTGTAGTGTCACAAGAACATGTTCCTGGAAGGTTGAGGGTAAAGAAGCTAGTCGAGGAGAACAAAATCAGGATTGCTACGTGGAATGTTGGAACCATGACAGGGAAATCCATGGAGGTTGTGGACACTATGAAGAGGAGGAAAATTAACATCTTGTGCCTTCAAGAGACTAAATGGGTTGGAGAAAAGGCTAAGAAATTTGACTGTTCAGGATTCAAGTTCTGGTACACTGGAAAAGTAAGGACAAAGAATGGCGTAGGTATTATGGTGGACAAGGAATGGACACCGAGTGTGGTGGAGGTAAAAAGGATTGGGGATAGGATTCTATGCTTAAAGATGATTATCGTAAGAGATACTATCCACATCATAAGTGCCTATGCACCACAGGTAGGGACAGATGCATATCTTAAAGAAAAGTTTTGGGAAGATTTGGAGGGATTGGTTAGAAACATACCTTTAGAAGAGAAGATTTTCATCGGGGGGGACCTTAATGGGCATGTCGGGAAAGAAGCAGGACAGTATGAGAGGGTCCATGGTGGCTTTGGTTTTGGGGAGCTTAATGAGGAAGGACAGTCTATATTGGATTTCTCTATGGCTTATAATTTCAGGGTTGTCAATACCTGCTTCAAGAAGCGAGAGGAACATTTAATCACATACAAGAGTGGAGCTTCAAGGTCACAGATTGACTTCTTTCTGGTAAGGAATCCAGATAGAAAAATCTGTCTAAATTGTAAAGTTATTCCTGGAGAACCCGTGGCAACTCAACATAGGGTTTTGGTCCTTGACGTGGTTATTAAGGGTCGGAAACAAAAGCATCGTCAGGCGATGAACCTTAGGATCAAGTGGTGGCAGCTAAAGGGGGAGAATCAACTGACTTTCAAGAGAAGATTGTTGGAGGAAGGATCTTGAGAGTTACGAGAAGATGCTAACACCATGTGGGAGGAGATGGCCAAGAAGGTTAGAAAAGTAGCTAAAGCATTTTTAGGAGAATCAAAAGGTTTTAGACAAAGAGATAAGGAATCTTGGTGGTGGAATGAGGCTGTTCAAGAAAAGATCAAATTTAAAAAAGAATGCTTTAAAGCTATCCATCTGTGCAATAACTCGGAAAATTGGGAAAGGTATCGGAAGGCTAATAAGGAGACAAAAAAAGCAGTAAGTGAAGCACGATCTAAAGCGTTTGAAGAGTTTTACAAGGATTTAGGAACGAAAAAAGGGGAACAAAAGATTTACAAGATTGCGAAGGCTAGAGAAAGGAAATCTAGAGATTTGGATCAAGTAAGATGTATTAAGGATGAAGAAGGAAAAGTTTTGGGTACAGACAAAGATATTAAAAATAGATGGCAGGGTTATTTTCATAAGCTCTTTAATGACGGAACGGAGTCGACTTGCGATATGGAAGATCTAACAACCTTGGAGAGAGAACAAAATTTGGCATATTATCGCAGGATCAAGGTTGATGAGGTCAAGGAAGCTCTTAGAAAAATGGATAATGGTAAAGCTGTTGGTCCCGATGGTATTCCTATAGAAGTTTGGAAGTGTTTGGGAGAGGAGGGTACTATCTGGCTAACTAAGCTCTTTAATGAAATTTTAAGGTCTAAGAAAATGCCTGAGGAATGGAGAAGAAGCACTTTAGTGCCTATTTACAAAAACAAAGGAGACATTCAGAATTGCGCAAACTATCGTGGGATTAAGCTTATGAGTCACACTCTAAAATTATGGGAAAGAGTGATTGAACGTAGGTTAAGAATCGAGACGAGTATTTCTGAAAATCAATTTGGATTCATGCCAGGACGGTCTACAATGGAAGCTATATATCTTCTAAGGGGGTTGATGGAAAGGTATCAGAGTAAACAAAGAGACCTTCATATAGCATTTATTGATTTGGAAAAAGCCTATGATCGAGTACCAAGAGAGGTGCTGTGGAAAGCCTTGGAACAGAAAGGTGTACGGGTTGCGTATATTAGAGCCATAAAAGATATGTACGAGGGGGCTACGACTAGTGTGAGAACGTCTGGAGGGGAGACTAGAGACTTTCCTATTAAAATTGGCCTACATCAGGGATCATCCTTAAGCCCTTATTTATTTGACTTGGTTTTAGATGTTCTGACGAAACACATCCAAGAAGATATTCCTAAGTGCATGCTTTTTGCAGATGACGTTGTTCTCATAGCAGAGACAAGAGAAGAGATTAATTCTAAACTTGAGTTATGGAGAGCTACTTTGGAATCGAAGGGTTTTCGTCTGAGCAGGAGTAAGACCGAATATATGCATTGTAAGTTTAACAAGCGACAAGCTAGGAACGAGCTGGAGGTTAAACTTGGTGATCAGGTCGTATCACAAGTGTCAACGTTTAGGTATTTGGGATCAATTATACAAGATGATGGCGAAGTTATTAGAGATGTGGAACATAGGATACAAGCTGGGTGGTTGAAGTGGAGAATGGCATCAGGGGTTGTTTGTGATCGGAAAGTACCTGATAAACTCAAAGGAAAGTTTTATCGTACTGCTATAAGACCAGCGATTTTATATGGGAGTGAATGTTGGGCAATGAAAGGACAACAAGAACATAAAATTGGAGTGGCGGTGATGAGGATGTTGCGTTGGATGTGTGGTCATACACGAAGAGATAAGATCCGTAATGATCATATACGAGGTAGAGTTGGGGTGGCACCTATTGAGGAAAAAATGGTTGAAAATCGTTTAAGATGGTTTGGGCATGTGCAAAGGAGACCGTTGGAAGCGCCAGTTAGGAGAGTTGAGCAGATAGTTTGGAGCCCTATGAAAAAAGGTCGAGGAAGACCAAAAAGGACACTTAGAGAAATTATTGAACGGGATCTTTTAGTAAATGAGATATCTAAAGAGTTGGTCATTGATAGAGCTCAATGGCGTCGTGCGATCCATGTAGCCGACCCCACTTAGTGGGATAAGGCTATGTTGTTGTTGTTGTTGTTGTTGTTGTACATTCAAATTCATCTAATGCTTGTTGACCGTGTCAATCAAGCAAGAAAGCAGATATTGAAACCCATAATGCCGGATATAATCCTAGTTTCAGAATGCTTTTTGTAAAGGATAGGCTCATAGTAGAAACCCCAGAGTAGCTGAGCCTTCTCCAAAGCCTCGCCTCTTCAGGGCTGCGTTTGAAGGTAGCCCTCCGGCCACCTCCTCCTCTCGGTTTTCGTCTCCTCTCTTTTGTGAGAGCTCGCCTCTTTACCATGTCGAAGTTTTTTCCCCGGTTACTTCTGGGCTCTGGTTGCACCTCTAAAACCTTCTCGTTTCTTACTCCCCGACACCATGGTTCATGTTTCAGTGGACAGAGACGCCTTGGAAGCGGCTTCCTTTCGTCTTCAAGTCCAAGCAATTTTCAACGCAGGATGTTATTTATCGGCGTGGAGAACAATGCCATTCTACTATGCTTCAGTGGATCCTTCTACACTCTCAGAGCAAAAGGGACGAGCATAGACATTGGGTGCAAGGATGCTGGAGATGCTCTCAACTCCTCAATTTTTCGACTCCTTCTCCTCCGGAAGTCCCGTGTGACCCTCGACTAATGAAGAAATCACGAAAATCTTCCCCTTGATCTTCTCGGACATCTCTACCATAGCACAAAGAAGTAGAGGTGTTGTTTTATTTAAAGGTGACTTGAGATGCTAGATGGGTTTCTCCCCACCGCCGACAGAACTCTGTGGGAGTGGAGATGATAGAAGATCGGTATGGGCCGTCGCTGGGCTTCTAACCCGATGTGCCATGTTGTTTTGCTGCTTCTTTTGGGCTTGTAGTTTTCCGCTTGTTTGTTATTTCTTTTGGGTTATGTTTCTGGAAAAAAAATGTAAAAATTTGGTCTGCTCTTGGGTTAGGCTTCTTTAGCCTTAATCCAATCGGTTCAGGGGGTATGTTGCCTCTTTTAAAACCTAGGTACTTTTTAGAGTATGTTGCCTTAAATTTATATACCTATTTTCCTATAAGTTTCATGTCTAATTTGTCTTTGTATTATCTTGAGGTCCTGTAATATCTCATGTAATTCAGACTTTATGCCTCTTATGCATTTAATGGAAAACATTTCTATTTGTCCAAAAAAAAAAGGATAAACTCATATCTGACAACATAATATTGGTAGGGGAAGTCTTACATCATATAAGCCAATAAAATAGGCAGAAAAAGTTCTGGGCTGCCATGAAAGTGTCCTATCAGAGAGCTTTGACAAAGTTTCATGGCATTTCTTTCTCGTGGTCCTTTGTATCAGGAACTTCCCTCCACTTTGGCAGATGATTCTAATAGAATGTGTCACCTCCATTACTTTGAGAATTCTGATAAATGGAGATCATTCTGACCCATATCACCCCCTTTCGGTCCTTAGACAAGGTGATCTTATTTTCCCTGACCTCGTCATCCTTTGCGTCAATGTACTATTCACATGATTCAATTTAATCAGAATAAAAAGATCATGAGAATGAAGATAAGCAAGAGAAGCCCTAACATTAATCACCTTTTGTATGCTAATGACTTGCTAATATTCTTCAAAGATGACTTGGGGTCTTGTACGGAGGTTGAATCAATTTTGACTACATTTGCTCAGCACTCAAGCCTTAGAGTTAACTCTCAAAAGTCTGAAATCAAATTAAACTCTAACATGCTAGCAAGGTTTAAAAATGATGAATAAAGCCTTGGGAAATTGTACAATCGTCCACAAGCTGGGAAAATACCTAGGAGCCAAATTGATGGAAGTTTGAAAAAGAAATTCTTAAGATCATCTTAGAGAATTTAGAAAGGAAACTTCAACATTGGAAAGCAAGAATGCTATCTCAAGCTGCCAAGATAACACTTGATTACTTCAGTACTAACCTAAATTCCAATATATCCACTTATCCTACCATAGGCTTACAAAAGGAGAAGCTACAAAAGGTGATAAAATCATGGCAGACTTTCTTTTGAGACATGAATGCAAGCAAATCCCTTACCATGGTTGCATGGAAAAAAGTATACAAACCAAAGCAGGAAAGGTCTCCTCAATCACGCCCTACTTGGTAAGCAGGTCATGCGGATCATTTAAATGAAGGATACATTAGTTAGTAAAGCTCCCATAGCCAAATATATGATTTCAGAAGGAGACACAAGCTTCAAGTTACTCAGCAATTCGTCAACAATATGGAGGAATCTTTATGTTGTCATAGACCTTATAAAAGAAAACCTTTGGTGGCGAATTGGAAATGGAGAGGTAGTAACACTCAACTATAACTTCAGATCCAGCCAACCAAGCCAAATTCAAGTTACTTTAAAGCTCGAGAACTCATGATCAAGGACATATTCTAGGATTTAAAGGCGCTAAATCAACTTTACAAGATGGATACAGTCAAGCAGATAAAGAAAATCCCCATATCCTCAACTCAATGTGAGGATAAACTTAGACCAAACTCATTTTTTGGTCCCTGAAAGATACCTTCACTGACTAAGTGGTCCCTGGAAGATTCCCACTATACAATTTAGTCCTTAAAAGTTGTAAAAGGTATACTCGTTAGTCCACAACCCATTTCCGTTGTTTACTAAGTTGACTTGGCAAGTTAAGTTTCTACGTGGCACGTTAAGCTAGCCCAGTCAGCAAAAGACTATAGACATGTGGGTGTGATGTGGCCAGCAAAGGACAATGTGGTTTGCTACATTATGAATGACAAGAAAAGGGGAAATTGATTTGGGGGTTTCTTTGCTAGGTTCCTCCATCCATTGGACTAGGGCTTTCATCCAAAGAGAATAATTGGATGCAATCCATGAATTCAAAAAACTAGAAGGATTGTCAATGTTGCAATCGGTGTGCAAATGTGGTTTGAAACTATTGATGTTCACTGTTAGGATGGAGACCAACTATAGTTGGCGATTTGTTAAATGCTTGACATACAAGAGTAATGTAAATTCCTTTTTTTTTTGTCTTTTATATTTCATTTTGAATTCCAGAGCTATTGAGATATTGTTGACGTAATATGTGTGGTATGAAATTGAAATGTTAGGATTTAGGGTTATACTGGGAAAAAAATTCCAATTAGAAATAGTAGTTGAAATGTTGTTGGGGCAATGTGTGATGTCATATTGTTGTGGTAATGTGTTTGATCTTCAAAAGTGTAGTACTATACTATAGAGTTGGTTATATGAGTTCAAAGGAATGATATGTTGAGTTGGTTACAATAGATGTTGCAGAGTACTTTCTTGTTGTTACCAGTGATTTTTGGTTTAACCCAAATCCGACAACAAATAATAGAATCGAGAATGATGTAGCTTCAAAGTTATATGATAATTTTGTCAATAGGCAGAAAATATGTTGAAAGCGTTACTTGAAACATATAACTGCATGAAAGAATATAAGGTTGGAAATACACTTTTTGCAGAAAAGATAAGAACAAAAAAGTAAGTTGAAAGTAAATGACAGTGCATAAAAGGTAAGTTGCAGGAAAGTAAACTGCAGAATTTAAATAGCAGAAAGTAAATGGTAGAAAGTAATCAGCATAAAGTAAATGGTAGAAAGAATAACAAAAATGCAGTAAATTACAAAAAGTAAAAGAAAGCGATAAAGAATTGGAATTGAATTGCTGGAAATGATAAAGGAAGTAAAAAAAAAGAAGTTTAAAAGATGAACTTTGAATTAAAATGAATGGAATGTTAAAGGGGAAAGCATACTTTGATGTCAATCTATTAATCTGCTCGTGTGAGATGTTAGGATGTTTAATCAAGAGATTTCAACCCATTTACAACAAATTACTTAATATTTATAGGCAAATGACGAAAATAACTGCCTATCTATCTAATTGATACGTAAGTGATAGTTTATATCACTCGACACATCTGCCTTAACTGCTTCATGATAGAACTGCCTTCGACAACTTCTGTTCGACAATTTATGCCTATCTTGTCTTCGGCGTTCAACAACTTGGTCAAGCCATTAATCGGCATGTCTTTGACATTCGACAACTTAGTCTCTCAAACTCTTTTGTCGAATGATGTGCTTCCGACAATTCTACTTTGATAAACTTATACTTGATAATCTTGTCACGAGTTATTTCAAGCTGACTTGTCCATTTCACTTGTTTTCCTTTGTCGAATTCCTTTTCGTCAAGTTGCTGGTTTACGTCGAACCTCTATATGCCAGATTACTAGTTTGACACTTTTACAATCGGCACTATTTTGTTGAACCATTAAAGATAATTACTAGTCGGCCAAGCAACATAACTTCTGTCGAGAATTATATATTTAAAAATCATCATCTAACAGATACCTCCCAAAATTTTGTTCTCGACAGACATGGAGAGAACTAAATTTTAAATGGTTTTATAACTAACACCAGAATTTTAGGGATTGACTTAGGATCATGATTATCTCTAATATAACAGCTTTATCTCAGAATATGAGCCATTACCGCCTTTTTGATGTTTTGTTTCCTTTAAAACCCTAAACCCTAGTCATTTGTTCACTTACTCTACCATTTTCGTATTGGTCTCCCTCACGCTGTTCCCTTTTCTCTATACTTCCAAGTACCTTTATCTCTGAGCTACTACCACCAATGGCGTCCTCTAATGTCGGAGCTTTTTCTTTTGCCAAGCAAACCACCAGTGCCAAAAACATCATCCAAGACCCAGTTGTAGACATATCATAATTATGATAGAAATCAAAGGTAATAACCCCCATTCCTGATTCTTTTCCTACTCCTCCTCCTGCGTTTTTTGGACCTTTGCTATCCCTAGAAACGTTCCCAAAAAATCTTCGCCCCGTATTTCCATGCAAAACTCTTAAGGAAGCCATTCTTGCTTCAGCTTCGTCTATACCCATTTATTACTTCCAGAAGGCCAAGAGGATGTTCAGAACACCTCTCTCCAGAGTCGACGGATACCACGCTTAGCTTGATAGGGTGCAAGCACAGAAAGGTGAATTTTGGAAAGAGATAGGCATTTTTGACCTCATTCAACTCTCTCGACATACTATTAGAGTTGATCCTGCCATGATATATGCTTCAGTTTTCTTCTGGAGTAAGACCACCAATAACTTCCATTTTCCTTACAGTATGATGCGTTCGACACTCTTCGATGTGTCAGCTATCATGGGCCTTCGACTAGATGGAAGAATCATTCATCCCTTCCTTTAACCTCACCATATCATTGATGTTTATACTCCTAAACATATTTCCTTTTCTTCTTTTGTTCATCTTTACCATAAAAATTCGTCCATCGTGTCGGATGAAGAATATGTTGCTCTTATTCTTCTTTGGCTGTCAGCTTATGATTTGGCTCCAAATCTGTAAATATAGCCAAATCCCTTTAGCCTCTTGCCAGCCTTATGCATGAAGGTAGGATTGGCAGTAAGCCAATGGTTCCTAGCTAACCTTTTCCATTGCATGAGCCAAATGGTCGACAATATTAGGGCTCAGTCAAGAAAAGAAAATGTTGGAGGCCTTATTTAGCTGCTCATTTATGGTTGAATTCTATTTTGGAGCAGCATCTGACTGTCAAACCTCCGAGTGACGAGTTGGCTGGTTACATGTCTGGCTTATATAGGCCGAAACTTTGTTATTTGACATGCGATTCTCTCACATGAGACAAGAAGCACAATTTTTCCATTTTTTCAAGATTTTTCATTTTATCTCTCGTGACTCCACCAAAATAAAATTTGCCTATTTTCTGAGCATCGAAAACTTCCTAAATGGTTTACTCAACCGATAGCATTTGACAAGGAAGGTGTTTTGATTTGGTCAAATTTCCTCTATTGACAGATCATTTTCACAGGTGCTCTCAATGGGGAAGATGCAAGTTTCTATATCTATCTGCCTAACACGGTCGCTCAATAGACCTTATTCGTCTACACCAAGTGACTATTTCTTCCATGCTTACATCACTAGTGAGGATAATATTAAGGAGATGATGAAAGAAAATAAAAGGCGTAAGTAGTCTTTCGAGCTTACATCCTTCAGATTTTCACAAGAAGTGTCGAAATGCTTTGTCGATTGGTGATCGACATATTACTAATCATATCGTCAAAATATTAAGACTTATTTTAACATTCTTGTCGATTCTCTTACAGGAACAAAACCGAACGTCGAAGAATAAAAGTGAGCATCTGCAAGAAATTCGGGCATTCGAGAAATTTTGTAGGATAAAGTGGGATTCCCAGACCCTCATTGGATTGCTCAAAGTGTGAAAGAAATCGTAGCCAAACTAAAACAAGAGCACAACACCCCATATGGTTTTAGATACTTACAATATCCCAATATTCGACCCGAATTTATTGAAAAGATTCCTTTTTCGGATTCGGTCCCATTGCCTTATGCTCGTTTAGTTGATGTATTTCCTGGTGAACCGATAAGGGCTGGTAACTTCAAATTTGTCAAAAGGTGCCTATCTGTCACAAACCTTTTAAAACAAAAGATAAAGGAGTTACTTTCGCTCATTGGTTTTCCCTCCCTTTCGAATAATCTAATGTCATGAGGACTGCCACCAAATTTCCTCAAGGTATATGATCCCATCTATTCCAAGATAAGAGTCATTTTAGACAACTCACTTTTTTTAATCATTCGCAGCTCTCCCATTGAAGGAGGCTTTAGTGTACAAGCGACCAGAGGAGCAACTGGTCGAATCTGAAGAAGAGGAAGATAGTCAGCCTCTTTAGAAGAGAAAGAAGATGGTCAAAATGAGTGACTGACCAGCTGCTTCATCTCTCAAACCCGCTAAGTCTAAAAATGCAGTTACTAGGCCAAAAAAAGAAAAAGTTTCGACAAAAAGAAAAATAGCTCTTTCTAATATCAAACATGCTTGTAAGAAGTCCAAAGTACGTGACAGCCTAGTAGTTTCTGACCCAACATTTGGGTCCAAGGTATAATTTTTGAATGTCAAATGATATGATTTGTCGAATGGATTTGGTCGAATATAGTATACTCATCCATCTTTCCATTTGCCAGGAAAAGGAGTCAGTTCCTGAGCATTCAACTTCAGCTCATGCATCTGAGGAATCAAACCTGAGGACCCAGTCAAGGGTATGATCCTTTTGACGCAGATTTTGTATTATTTATTTATTTTATTTTAATAATGAGGCTAATATGAAATTTTTATCTTAGGATTCAGACCAAGAGATATTGAATCGTATCACTGAAACACTTGTCGGAGTTCTTTAGATCAAGGCTCCGATGACATTGCTTGGTCTAGAGCACCCTGTCAAACTTAGTCATGAAGGGTTCACCATTGAAGTGGCTGAAGCTTTTCTTGCCGGGGAATCAGCAACAGCTCAGTCTCCTTCTCGACAACCTCTACCACATGGCAATGCAAACAAGAGCTCATGCTTTATTGATCCGAACAAAGCCACTCCCCTGTCGGCCTGGCTCTATTCAAGATCATGGAGGATATAGACATGGAGTCCTTGATGGCTAATATTTCTCCTCTCCCCAATCCAACTCACCCTACAGTCCAAGTCGAATGCCCTAGGGATTCAAGTACTGATGACATAAACTTGGACGACTTGATCAACCTGTTGTCGGGTAATCAAACTTCATCAAAAAAATTTTCTTTGGTTCTGGAGGAATCTTCAACAAACTCAAAGGTCGAAGAATTATTAAAAGGGTTGTTGAAAAATTTCCTTAACTATCCTTTTGAGGTCATTGCTTTTGATGAGTCTATGAGAAGCAAAATTTAAGTATTTTGGATGAACTTGAACCAGTCAAGTCACAACTGTCAATCTCCTATCGAAGCTTGTATTCGGCCTTTAGAGATTTCATTGAACATTTGTTCAACAAAGCACCTACCTTCAATCAAGTCATCTCTTCTTATGAAAGGGAGGTATCATAAAAAGAAATTATCTTGGGTCAATTACGAGATTTGAAGGCTAACAGAGATCAACAAGATGAATTTCTTGTCAGAGGGAGGAAAAGAGGAAAACTCATTCCTGGTTAAGAGGAAACCTCTAAAGATTAGAAGAAGAAATTAAAAAAACCAAAGAAGAATTGAAGAAATTCGAGGAGCAAAAAGACAAGCTTGGCAAAGTTATGACCAGCCGTATGGTAACCCAATAAAAAAATTAAAGAAAATACTAAAGCCATAGCAGTCAAAGCCCAAGCTATTGCTGACAAGATGAAGTCGTTGGAGACTGGCTATCTGATGGCTTGCACGAAGAAGGAAACATTGGTAGCCGTGTGGGAACATCTATGACATATGTAATTATTTGTTAATTGTTATTGTTGGTCAAATTATCTGACAAATGGTTATTCAAAATTTTAATAAGATGCAATGTTTTTCTTTTCGACAACATCAATTTTTATTCAATTTTTACTTCACACATTGACGAATTGCTTTAGTACTTGCCATTTATTGGTTTTATTCTTAGTCCAGAATTAACTTCATCGAGTGCACAAGCGTTACCAGAAACACTTGAGTAACTAAAATGGTCTTTCCCACTTTTGTGACCATTTACCATATTCTCGACAACATTTTTTAATGGACAAAATTACCTTCCATACTAAATTGCCTAAGTTAAAAGATTTGTATTTAACTCGACTATCATAAAATCTAGCAATTTTCTCTTTCTGTCGAATTAAATTTTCTAAAGTAATTAATCTCTCATCATCTAATTTATCAAACATTGAATTCTAATAACTTTCAATTGGTAATTCATCTTGTGTTTGAATACGAATTGACTGGAGATTAATTTCGATAGGCAATATAGCATCATGACCATAAGCTAGTTTATATGGTGATGTGCCGATCGATTCTCTTGGTGAATTCTTATATTGCCATAAAATCTGATCAAGCATATTATGCCAATTTCTAGGCTGTCGACCAATATGCTTTTTGATCAAGCTTATAAGTATTTTGCTTATGGCCTTTACCTGATCATTTTCTTGCATATAATATGGTGTTGACGTTATTAACTTTATTTTCCTAGTATTAGCATATTTTGTGACCTTTTGTCCAGTGAAAACTATACCTTGATCGGTTGTCAAAGTTTGTAGTATTCCAAACCTACAAATGATGTGATTTTCAATAAAATTGATCACATCATGCTATGTCACATCTTTTAGAGTGATTGCCTCAACCCATTTGGTGAAATAATCAACTCTGACCAAAATATATTTATGTCATTTCGACAAAATAGGATGTATTTGGCCTTTTAAATCTAAAGCTCATCCCCTGAACGGCCATGGTTTAATGATTGAATGTAATTCACTAGCTGGGATGTTTTGTATATGGCCATGTCTTTGACATTCTTTACAAGACTTAGCAAACATTATACAATTCTTAACTAGTGTCGGCCAATAATATCTTCATCATCGAAATACCCATTTCATTTTCTCTCCTGCTTGGTAAGCTCTGTAAATTCCTTCATGGACTTTAGACAAAGCAATGTATACCTCCAACTTACTCAAGCATTCTTCTAACTATCTGTCAATAGTTCTTCTATACAATTGTCCTCCTAACATCACAAATTTTGACGCTTTATATTTTTGCGTTCTGCATCAAAACTTGAATTCTCTAAATAATCAATAATTGTTTTTCTCCAATCATTACTTGTTTGAACATCATTTTGTTATCTATATCCAGACTAGGATGGTCAACTAGAAAGTCAGCCAATGCTTGGCCTTTGACAGCTTTTGTTGAAACATATTGTAAAGAAAATTCTGACAATGCAATTGTCCATTTGCCAATACATCCATTAAGAACAGGTTTAGATAACATATATTTTATTATGTCTGTCTTTCAGACAACAAATACATTATAAGGCATCATATAATATTTCAGCTTAATACAAGAAAAATATAATGAGAAACATAATTTTTTAATTGCGCTATATCTTGTTTATGTATTATTTAAATCTAGACTAAGGCAATAAATGGCTCTTTCGACATCCTTCTCGTCATCTTGAGCCAATAAACATCCTATAGTCCCTTTAGAAGCTGAAATACACAATTTCAAAGGTCGACGTGGCACTGCTGGCATCATGACCAGAGAATTTGTTAGATACTGCTTGATTTGATCAAAAGCCTCTTGATGGTAAGGCTCCTAGAAAAAATTTTGTTCAACTTTCAACTTCACCAAAGAAGTAAAGACTTTGGTCCTACCCAACAAATTAGATATGAATCTTCTTAAAAAATTTACTTTCCCTAAGAAAGATTGTAATTCCTTCTTATTTGTCAGTGCCGCGGCCAACAAAACTGCTTTAGTTTTATTCTTGTCTACTTCAATACCTTTTTTATGGACTAAGAATCCTAAAACTTGGTAGCTAACACTCTGAAAGCACACTTCTCTAGATTCATTTTAAGGTTGTGCTTTCTTATTCTTTCAAAAGCCTACCTCAAATGTGTTAGATGATTTTGCTTATTTTTTGACTTGACAAAGACATCGTCGATGTAAACCTCCATAAACTTCCCTATGACATCGTGGAAGATGCTGTTCATCGTCTTTTGGTAAGTGGCCCCTGCTTTCTTTAAACTAAATGGTATAACTACCCACTCATATATACCAATAGCACCTGGACATCTAAAAACGATTTTCGACATATCCTTCTCGGCTATAAAAATCTGATTATAACATGCATAACCATCCATACAGCTTAGAATTTCATACCCAAACGCAGTATCTACTAACATTCTACTATGGACATTGGATATTCAGGAGTAGCCAAATTTAAATTCCTAAAGTCTATGCATACTCTTAACTTACCATTTTTCTTAATAATTGGGACTATATTAGGGAACCATTCAACATATCTGGTGGTTCTATGAACTTAGCTTTAAGTAGATGTTTGACCTACTCTTTGATTTTTAGCACCACTTTAGGAGCGAATCTTCTATTTGTTTGTTTGATAGGTCTGCACCCTTCCTTGAGTGGTAATCTGTGTTCAACAAGGTCTCTACTTAAACTATACATTTTATTGTAATCCCTTATCAAGTAATCATTGTATTCTGTAATCAACAAGGTAAGTTCTTTTTTGAATTCCTTTGGCAGAAATGCACTTATAAAAATGGTCCTTTTACTTGCTTCAGTGCCCAAGTTCATTTCTTCCAAAAGATCTTCTACTTTGACATTCAATTTCTTGTCGGGCCCTTTCTCAAAACCTAAAGGGCCATCATCTATAACACAGTATGACAAATTACCTTTTGAGGTATTGAGTGCCGACAATATGTTCATTTGAGTCTCAAGACTCATGACTAGCACTTGACAGATTTTGTTGGCCTTATCTACTAACTTGACACCAAATTACTCCATTAAACAAACTTATAATGCCTCTTTATTGATTACTCCATCCTTCGAAGCAACTGGTCTAACATTCGGTGTGTAGATTCTGAAATCAACGTGGAGTTGTTGTAGATAACAATGACTATTGTCTGCCTCCACGATCTTTATTTGGCTTTTGCCATTCCATAAAATCAATTTTTGATGTACGATTGATGGAATGGCTCTGACAGCATGAATCCAATCTCTTCCCAATAGTATATTGTAGCTAGATTTTGTTTGAATTACTGCAAAAGGGTTAACTTTTCAACTGATCTGACATGAATATTTAACATCACAATCCCGTCAGATGGAAAAGTTTTACCACTGAAATCAGTGACAACCATGTCTGTCTGAATCAAGTCGGACTCATTCTTTCCTAGCCTTTTGAACATAGCTCTTGGTATCAAATTGATAACAACTCCACCATCCACTAATACTCTGTTGGTGGGTTTTCCTTCTAATAAAGCCTTGACATGTAAAGGCTGCAAATGAGCCTTTTGCTCATCAATCGGTTTCTCAAATTGGGCTAGGTTGGCAAATACTAAGATTAAGTTATCTTCTGGATCATTGAATCCTGAAGTTAAATCTTCCAAAAATAACCAATCTTTTGGCAGGTCTTCTAAGTCTTCCTCATTTTCTCCTATATACTCAAACTCATAATGAGCTTCGTACTCCAGTAGTATCATGGAAATGAGATTAAGATTCATATTTCCAAAAATAACCAATCTTTTGGCAGGTCTTCTAAGTCATGCTTTTCTTCGACGTCTTCTGCGTCTTCTTTTCCTAGATCAACTACATTGTAATCATCCTCATCCTTGAATGGCTCAAGCTTAAGATAATCTCTATCTACCAGTCTGTCATCTAACCCTAGCTAATCTCTTTCCATGTTAAAGTCCATGTCAAAATCTTCTTCATCGTCAAAACCTAGAGGGTCTTTGGGGTCATTAAGGGCTTCTATAATTTTATCGACCGAAAAATCCATGTCGGTCATATGACATTTAGGTTTTAACTCAACAAGTTACCCCTTGCTTTACTTTGGTAAGAATCTCCTTCTTCTGCTTGACATTGGTTGTAGAATCTTCTAAGATTGACTTAACTTCCTTGTTTGTCCAATCCTCATAATCTTTTCCTTTCACTTCTAGCATAGCCACTTGTTTTCCTTTGTCAGGAGTAGCTCTCTCAACTTCCACTAGCTAAATAAGCCAGCTTCTCTTGGGATCCCTTCGACCCAACTTCTAAAATATACTTCTATTAGGCCTTGTACTTAAAGGTATCAGTTGCATCAATTTTTGTGCCTTTGCAATCTCTTCCTTAAGCCATACACTTAAAAGTGTTGGCTGTGGCTTTACCACATTTTCTCCTTATGGTTTCACAACTTCTTGTCAAAATTTCCTTGTATTTTCAGTGTTCTCAAGTGTTGGTTTTGTTTCAACTACCAAACACCTTTTGACTGATCCTAAAGCCTTTTCTTTAATTAGAAGTGCATCTGTCAAGGTTTTCTTCTTTTGCACTTATTTGTACCTTTGCAACCTTCATTTCTAGCTCTTTGATAGTGGCCAACGAGATGCCTTATGTTTACTTTGACTGAACGACATTACTTTGTCGTAACGATAGTCTTTATTCAAAAAAGCTTAATCTTTTTGGAATCTGATGCTCCTGGTATTGTCCTTGTCATATAACTTTGGAAAAGTTGCCGTTGCAGAATTCTTCACCCACTAGCCAGCCTTCACATTTGCAGGTGGCACTCGAGTTCTGACGTGTCAAAAATGATTTTAGGAAATCAAACCAACCGGTCATTAGAATTCAGCCGAACTGGATGTTGTGGCCGAGATCTTGATATGTACAATGGTTTTAGCTGACAATCCCTCTTATGGAATCTTTCTTTCTTCTAATTATTTAGTAACTGAGAATTGGCCATTACCTTCCAACACGCTTCTATGTCTTCTGGATCATAGAACTCGACACATCTTGGACACAGCTTGATTTCCACTGAGCCTTTCTTTCTTAAGAAAAACTCTTCAAAAGTCTCCCAAGGTTTTTGATATGTGTCGTAAGGATTTTTCATAGGATCATTATCCATGTGAAACTTATTTGTGTTTACTTCAACATGTTTCTTCACTTTTTCTTTAATATCAATCATGCCAATATTCAAAGGAATTTGGCTGTCGATGTTTGCAACACTAGTTTGAAAGGAATCGGTATCAACCTTCATGTCTGCCTTTTTTTTATCTACAAATTTTAGTCTTCCCTTTGTCAATGCCTTTTGAATTAAAGCCCCGAAATGTACACATTCATTAGTAACATGACCAAATACATTATAAAATTTACAATACTTTCGGTCTTTTATCTCATCAAGCTTTAAAAGCCTATAATTATCTGACAATTTTATTTGTTTTTCTTTCAATAAAACATCAAAAATTTGTTTGGATTTTATAATGTTGAATGTGTATACTTTCCTATTGATATAAGTCATTTTTTCTTTGGTTGTCATAGGTTTTATAGCTTGACAAGTATAGGGTGGTCCACTTTTTAATTCGGCAAAATTAATGTCAAACTCAACATTTTCTTCTTCTTCATCGGATTCTTCTCTTCTAACAAAATTTACTTTTTCTCTTTTAACAAACTTCTTTTTTTTTTTCTGCAATTTCTCAACTTTCAACTATTCTATTTGTCTAACTTTGTCTCCTAATTAGGCAAGGTCAACTAAATGTTGGTTGATAAGCTTTTTCCTAATGTAATAATCTATACACCTGATAGCCATTTTTGCAATCCCTGCTTCGGGAATAGGAGTAAAACATCTACTCCTCATCTGCCTAAGTCTTGCCACGTAGTCTTTGAAAAACTCATTATATAATCTTTTAATGTTAAATAAGTCTATCAGACCAACTTTTAGATCTCCCTTGAAAAATTGGTTATGAAAGCTTTTCTTCATCTGTGCCCATGAATGAACGGAATTGGGTCTCAATGTTGAGAAACAAGAAAAAGCATTCTTTGTGAGTGAACTTGGAAATCTTAAACCCTTTGTCAGTTGCTAGATCTCCCATTTCAATGGTATACCGTGCAATATGTTGGATGATTGACTCACCACTTTCTCCAGAAAACTTAGAGAGTTTAGGAACCTTAACCATTCCTCTTAGTAATTATGCCTATTAAACCCAATTCAGAAATGTAGAGGCAAAGTAGGGTTGATTAGTATAACCCATGTTGAAACCAAACCTATTAAGAACTTTTTCAACTACTTGATTCACATTTCGTTCTACTTGGTTTCCTGCAAAGTTTTGTTGGAATGCTCTTCTGACATTGTTTTCGATTACTTGTGGTTCATTCCAACATAAGATCTATACTTGACCATATCCCAATTGAGGTTGAGGTTGATCTTGACGTTGAACTACATTATTTTGTTGGTTTTGGCTGTGATCTTGGGCCATAACCATTTGTTCTGATTGGACATTATCAGGCACCACAATACCTAAGGCCTGACTAAGTCTACCTATTTGTAAGGCTAACATATTACATGCATTATTAGTATTTTCGATTAAGGGTTTTAGTACAACACCTATTTATTTTGTTAACATGCTCACCATATCGGGGTTATTTTCATTCATTTGTTGTCGGATGTTAGCCAATGAACTTACAATAGATATGGCAACATTATTGGCATGTCTCTTGACATAGTTGGGAAAATAGGTTCCAAATTCAATATCTCCTGTCGAAACACAATGAGAGTACTAGTTCTTGCTATATTTTCCAATGTAGAACTTATTATCTGACTTTGAATTGTTTGACACTTAGGATTGGCTAACTAACTTCCAACCCCAAGTTGGGTCATTACAAGAAGAACATACCCTTGAGGTAATCCATATTGTGATACAAACCTTGTCGTCTATTGACTTGGTTGGTGACCTATTGGATTTGGTGATACTGGTGTTGATCCAGACACTACTTGCTCTAATACAGGACTTCCCAGAAGGGATACATTTGGCACAAAGTCTATGAAATTAGCAGTTGTTGGAACTGCTAACACGTTTAACGTGGTTACAAAAGTCGCAGGTGCATTTAGTGAACTTATCACTTGATTAGCACTATTTGCATTACTCATAGTTTCAGAGTTATGAGCAGGTATGTATTACTACTTTTCAAATGCATTCATTCAATGAGTTACTCTGAACTCGTCCCACGGAGCGTGCTAATTTGTTAATGGTAATTTTTGGTTTAACCCAAATCTGACAACAAATAATAGAATCGAGAATGATGTGGTTTCAAAGTTATGTAGTAATCTCATCAATAGGGAGAAAAAATATCACAAGCGTTACTTGAAACATATAACTGCATGAAAGAACATAAGGCTGGAAATACACTTTTTGCAAAAAAGATAAGAATGAGAAAGTAAGTTGAAAGTAAATGACAGTGCATAAAAGGTAAGTTGGAGGAAAGTAAATTGTAGA
The DNA here is from genome assembly GCA_037074585.1 of Biancaea sappan. Taxonomy (NCBI): domain Eukaryota; kingdom Viridiplantae; phylum Streptophyta; class Magnoliopsida; order Fabales; family Fabaceae; genus Biancaea; species Biancaea sappan. The sequence goes on from CM073495.1 coordinate 27,614,432, forward strand.
ATGTAAATAGAATAAAGTAAATGGCAAAAAGTAAGTGAAGAAAGTAAATGGCAAAAAGTAAAGTGCAAAAAGTAATCAACAGAAAGTAAATGGCAAAAAGAATAACGAAAATGTAGTAAATTGTAGAAAGTAAAAGAAGGCGATAAACAAATGGAATTAAATTGCTAGAAATGATAAAGGAAGTAAAAACAAAGAAGTTTAAAAGATAAACTTTGAATTAAAATGACTGGAATGTTAAAGAAGAAAGTATACTTTGATGTCATTCTGTTAATCTACTCGTATAAGATGTTAGGATGTTTAATCAAGAGATGTCAACCTCATTTACAAAAAAATACTTACTATTTATAGGCAAATGATAGAAATAACTGTCTATCTATCTAATTGCCATATAAGTGACAGTTTACGTCACTTGACACAATTGCCTTAACCACTTGATATAGAATTGCTTTCGACAACTTTTGTTTGACAATTTCTACCTATCTTGTCTTCGGCGTTCAACAACTTCGTCAAGCCATTAATCGGTATGTCTTTGACATTCGACAACTTAGTCTCTCAAACTCTTTTATTTAATGATGTTCTTCCGATGATTCTACTTCGACAGACTTATACTTGATAATATTGTCGTGAGTTATTTCAAGCTGACTTATCCATTCCACTTGCTTTCCTCTATGAAATTCTTTTTTGTCAAGTTGCTGGTTTCCATCGAACCTCTATGTGCCAAATTACTAGTTTGACACTTCTATAATTGGCACTATTTTGTTGCACCATCGAAGGTAATTACTTGTCATCCAAGCAACATAACTTCTTTCAACAATTATATATTTAAAAATAATCGTCTAACACATGTGTAACTGAATGGCATGTGCTTTCATAAATACACTGATGTATTATTACTTCGTTCATAATTGATACAAGATAGATTTTCAATCTTTCTTCTTATTCTTTGTTACAAAAGAAAGATTGAAAGTGTATATTCACTATGACTTAATAGCTTAAATTCTTGCTTAAAGCCAAAGGAGCTGGTATATGTGATTTAAATTTTCAATTGCATTATTATGTATTTCTCATGCCTTGTAATGCTTCCTTTGAAGAATTTAATTTTTTTTTTCTGATTTGGATATTTAATCGTCCCAATCAGCAAGATAAGCTTCTTCATGGTGGTTTCTTTCAATGGCTAGATAAGGAATTATTTCATTAAGACAACCAATTCCTTGCGCTTCAAAACTATACTAAAGAAGAAAGTGGTGAAGCTTGAGGAAGAAAATAGGAGGCTTAAATTTATCTATGTTATGTTAGTAGTTGATATAGGTATTGGGTTGTTTTGTAAATTTACTTTGAAGGCTTAGGATGGAGAAATTTCAGAGATATGATGCAGAGGGTATTGGGTTGTTATTGTTGCTATAGGCCTAGGATGGATTATTTATATTTCAGCAAAGTGCTGCTCCTATGTAATCTAGCGACTTGGTAGCATATTTTGATTTTGTGTTGCTACCATGACTTGTAATCTATCATTTTAAATTTGTGGAAAGTGGTTGATGAATATGTTGTTACTGGCTATGTCTCTTCTTTTTGATATCTTCTAAATTTTAACTTGTTATCTCATAATTGAGCAACTATAGGTAGTGCTAATTAAATCTGTTACTGGTTAAGTGCTAAAAGCAATTGTTGCAGCCAAAAAATGGTCCTTGGAAGATTTAAAACAATCCATGAGACAAACTTCAACATTTGATCATTATAGACTAAATGGTCCTTAAAAGATTTAAAATTGGACTAATTGGTCCTTAAAAGATATAAAAGTAGACTATTTGGTCCCCCAAAGATGCCATGACTTGATCAAAAAACATAAAAAGCCCTCCACATAAAATTGGTGGAAAGTGGAAGGGAAGGAAACCAAAATTCCCCATTTTTTTAATAAACCTGAGTAATGCAAAACCAATGCCACATAATATCATGGTGGACCAATAGCATATCAAAATTTAGAATTTATGCAAAGGGGTGCATAAAGCATAAATACCATGAAGCATAAATACCAATTTACACAAAGTGAAAGCATAAATGCCAAACCAAAGTGGAGGTAAGGAACAATTTCTCATATATAACAGTGAATGCATGTACTGGAAAGATAGATACCTAACAAGGACAATTTTAGTTTTCCATATCATATATAACAACACATACATACACTTAAAATATGTTAGATAAGGTAATCAACACCTAAGAGGGCAACTGGGTGTTTGCAAAAACTTGAGTTATTTCTAAAAGCTTTTTCAAAGCACTAGTAATTAGGGTTATTTTAAGGAAGTAAATCAAACAACAAATAATCAATACTTGAGGCAAAAAATCAAATTAAAAATAGAGCATCAAATAATTGAATTGAAATGTAAATAGTGTAAGGAAAGAGAAAGCAAACTCAAATTTATCCTGGTTCGACTCTAATCCAAGCCTATATTTAGTCCCCAAGCAACCACTTGAGATTTCTCCACCAATACCACAAGTTTAATGAGCACTTGTGAGCCTCTATAATTTCTAACTCAACCTAGAGTTGATCCTCACTTAAAAACAAAGCACACCCCTCTTTCTAGAGAAAAACAATCTAAGAGATTCCTCACTTTTGATTTCTCTCACATAGGATGCACTACCCTTGCCTTACAAATCTTTTAGAAGAAAAAGATTGCTCAAATAAACTCTCTTCAAGAATAGATATACAAGATGAAGCTCTAAGAAGTCAAATAATAGAGACTACACAAGTTTTGGCTCAATGACGCTTGTATGTCACATCCCAACTTTGGGCATGTGAGTAATTCTATAAACTCGAGGGTATACCTCTATGGTATCCTATAAAATCTCTGATCAATATTAATGCATAATATAATTCTTTAGGAAAGAGATTTTTGCATATATACATATAAAAAGTTCAACATAGTGAAACAGTAAACATAAGCCAAATATCATATAGTATAATACAATTTTCCAAGCCTAGGTGACCTATAGAGATTACAGAGCATTTTCTAAGCTTTTAGATTCATAAGCCTTCTAGACAACATGGAAAGTATCCTTAAGGAATACTAATCTTCCTGCGGATTTTCTTCGTTCTCATCCACTGTATCTAAAAAAAATTCATAGAGAGTGTGAGTTTATCAAAACTCAGTGACTAAATGACTGTGCAATAATAAATGTGTAACAAGTACAAATACCATAATCATTATTACAATAAGAACAATTATATTCATATTCAGGGTTTCTATAGCTCTGTATTTGGTTTATGTTTAGGGATTTAGTTCCTATTGTGTTTATGTTCACAATCATTACATGCATTGGTATCTTGGGGGATCAAGCCCTCAACCATTCTATGTGTATAATTTCATGCATTGGTATCTTGGGTCAAGCTCTCAACCATTCCATGTGTGTATTTCTATGTATTAGTACCTTAGGCCAAGCCCTCAACCATTCCATATGTATTACATTCTCAATCATAATTTTCATCAATATAATCTTAAATCAAACAATAAATTTCATTTTCTAGCTATCATTATTAAATAGGGAATCTAATTGGGATATGAGATGGGATTTATATTGTATTTGGAATAAAAATAAATAAAATTGGTTAGCAAGGTCATCCACTCACATAGATTTCGTATCTAAGTCACTTTTATGAGTTGCTACAGAAAAGAGCATGTAGCTGAATTTCAAGTTCTGCTATGGAGATTTTCACGAAGATTAGATATAGAAAATTAGGGTTGCTTTTGTTCAAAATACTATTCATACATACGATCACTATTCATATGTTTATGTTTGTGGATACTATTCATACATACAATTACTATTCATACGTATAGATACTATTCATACATATAAATACTATTCATATTGAAAATAGCGAACATAAGCCATAAAAGAGTATACCAAGAAAGTTCCCAAGAAAGGGAGGTAGGTCACAATGGATACTCTCAATACCAAATCTTTTCTTAACCAGACCTTTCCTAGACATGTATTCTTCACAATTTTATATGCTACTCCGATAATTAGAAAATAATTCTCAAGCAGTAGAGGATAATTTTTTTTCTGATGTGGAGGATCAGCTAAAGCCGCAACCACATAGCATACTAAGAATTTAACCTCTAAATATTTACAAGAATTTAAAGAAGTATAGTATCATCACATTGGATCTAGGCTAAGAAGGAAAGACCTAGAATTTTAGAGCCCTAACGTGGGAGTAAGAGGAGTTTTGAAGATAGGAGGGAAGAAAAACTGAAGGTGTGAGTTTAGAAGTAAAATAGAATGGCCTATTTATAGGAGAAGTCATGGTACTATGCACTAATAAAATATTCATTTTACTATATACTTTAATAATTTAGTTTACTATACATTTTAATAATTTAGTTTACTGTGCGCTTTAATAATTTGGTTGCGCACATGATTTTCATGACAGCAGAAAATTATTGATTACTATTGGGAACTAAAAGGAAAATTAACCTTTCTCCTAAACCTTTAAGTTTCTTTTCACTTTTGCCCTTTTCAATTTAGTCCCTAAGGAGATTTTCTCATATAAAACATCATTTTTCTCCCAGTTTCTTTTAGATTGCTCTTATGCTCAAGCCATATTTTATCCAAGGGATAAATTCCATATCATAACATCTATTATATCTCACAATTTATCAATCTATAAATGAAAATCCGTATTTTCAACAATATGCACCGACAAGCATATAAAAATTAAATAGATAAGGAATTTATTTTCTCCAAAATAAATTTATCATAATTTTTGAATACTTACAACTAAAAAATATACTGGATATTACATTGTATCTTTCTCAAAGATGATAAACAAATTTGAAGATCACATTGTAGCACTTGGGTTACTCAAAATCGTGTTTTTGAGGTCATATATATAGATCTCCTTGAAATATAGTTGTTGGACACATAAAGGAGCCATTATGCACTTAAAAAAAGTAGTTTGTACACTTATTAGTCGACTAAGCCCAAGCATTCCTATAATACCCGTCAATTTTGGATCACGTGATTGGAGGTATTATGGTTGTTATAATAAAAATTTTCATTATTTTAATGTAATTATTTGGTTATTTTTAAGTTTTCATATTTAATTTAATTTATTTTTTTGAATATTATTTATGGAAATGGAAATAAATAACTGGACCGGGTATTTTATTGCAAATGATATTTTGAGAATTGAGGAAAGATAAGAGGCAGAGGAAATTTTGTGAAGATAAAATTGAGAGACAAGGAACAGAGAGAGAATAATCATGAGGCATGGAGGGGTCGAGTACATACGAGGTCCAGAGAGGGACTAAAGTGAAATGAGGAACTAGAGTAATACCTAAAGTGTGAGAAATACCCAAATTGAAGAAATTACGGATTTGTCACTTCTGAGGTTAATTGGAAGTTTCCTGGGGGAAAAGTAATAATTTTACCTTGGGTAGGTATATATAGATGATCCTATGCCCTTTTGGTCATTTCTCACTTTTCTCTCTCTCTCCACTCTTTCTCTCGTCTTGCTTTCTAGCTCATCCTCTCCATTCCAAATCCTTTAACAAGCTTCAGGGAACCTTTCTCCGGTGGTGGGGTGAGTCATCGGTGGCCAAGCAACCTAGGGAAAGCAAGGAATTGAGGTAGAAATTTTGATTTCCTGAACTTTTCCTTTTTTTTCTAGTTTTAAGGGTATTTGGGGTAAAACTTAGATTCTGACTTTGTTTCTAGGTTAAAATTGGATATTTTGGTGTCTAAATAGTCGTTAGACATCAAGAATGAGATCCTATGGAAGAAATCATGAAAAACGGTGAAGATTTGGCTAAATCTGGGCCAAATTTGAGCCAGATCATGTTATGTCGCGATTGTGGAACCCAGGCGCCACAATTCAGAAGAGGAAAAGGAAGAAATGTGCTTGGCGCATGTGTGGTGCTTAGGTGCCAGCCATGCCAAGATTTTCTATCCCATTTTCAAATGGCCATAACTCTTTCATCTAGACTCCGTTTTTAATATAATTGGAAAGCTCTTTGAGTCTAGTTTCCAATGGTATAAGTTTTATTTACAAATTATTTACTAGATAAGAGTTATGACCAAATGAATAACCAAAGGTTAGGGTTAGTAATAAGGATTTTCCTAGTTTAATTTAGTTATTGATTTGGGTTGATTCCATGTGACTTGGGAGCTTCATCGGCTTTATTTCCTAGGACTCATATATGGTAAACCTTGCATCAAGATGAGTGGGTAACCTTGCTACTTATTTTTATTAAAAATTACTCAAGTACAATACAAATCCCATTCATACCAAGATTGGATTTATATTTATTAACTTATCTAAATTAGTACCATTGACTAATTTATGGAATATTGGTTATGGTCGGTAAGGTTGTTTTGTGAAATGTGTATAGGTTAAATTGTATTATGAGTGTGTTTGTGAATGATGAGTGGATTTGTTGGTTCTTATGTTCATTTCATTTTATCATATTAATGTATTGAATATTAAAAAGAATGGTGGGGAAATGAGTGGAAACATAGAAATGAACCTCTAGAATAAACCCGTTGAGCAATTATAGTCTAAGGAAAAACTCTGGACAACCTCATTGAGAAAAGTGTGGGAACTGTACCCATTGAGTAATACCGATTGAAGGTGTCAATGTGGTATACATGGAAAAGAGTGGAATAAACATTGCATGATGCATTTGCATACCTAAATCAAGAGAGGGAAAGTGCAGAAAGATGTGGGAACACATTGCATATGTTTGCTGCATCATGCATTTCGATGTGGATGTTTATTTATACTTTTATTTGGTTGATGATTGTTTTATGAATTGTTTTATGAGATTGTTGAACTGTGGGTCCTGGTTGGGTGGTAAGGTACATTATATATATACTATATTTCGTACTGATATATGCTAGTGGTATTTATTATGATTATGGTAATGAGACTAGTATTTGTATTTGTGGTTTATTTAATTGCACAGTCACTTACTCACTGAGTTTTTATAAACTCACACTCTCTATTGCTGTTTTCAGATTTAGTAGTTCAGGAGGATGAGAAACTGCTGAAGTTAGCGGCTTATAGAGACATACTTTATATTTGTTCGAAGGGTTCTAAATGAACCAATAGAAACGCTCTGTAATTCTATAGGCCACCTAGGTTCTATGGTGTTTTAGAAATTTTATTAATTTGATTGTAATTTTCTTTGTAAATTATGTAATTTACAATTTGTATAGTTATGGATAATAGGATGGTTTAAGAAAATTATGGGCTACCACTGAGGTATATCCTATAATGTATGTATATTTAGGTGCCCATTTTCGGGGCATTACAATACCAGTGGATTGTTAGCTTAAAAATGACTTTTATACAAATTTTCTAGCAAACCAGTCAGTTGGTATAGTGAGGCAGTCAACTAATCACTTTCTATGTAATACCCGCCAATTTTGAGGTCACATGCTTTAGGGTATTACAATATTTTACAGCATTAAATTATTTAATTTAATTTGGTCATTTTATTTTTCATATTTAATTTATTCTATTTGAATGTTATTTGTGGAATTTGTAATATATGATTAGACTGAATATTTTAATACTATGTGGTATTTTTTAGTGTTTATGAAAAATTAGAGAAAGAGGAAATTTAACTAAGTCAATATTATTATAGAGGAATTTTTCCAGTGGGCTCACTTTGATTTAGGACAACTGGGTATGCGTACCCATGGGTCACCTAATGACCCACAAGCCTTTAAGTCTTTCTTTCTCTCTTTCCTCTCCCATTTTCATATTTTGGGCATATTGTACCAAGAAGGAGAAAGTGTTTTCTCTGAACTTCTACAAATTCTTTATTTCATTTCTTCTGTTGGTTTCCTATTTTTTGGTTACTTTCTGGTTCACCGAAGTTACTGAAGCTAGAGATAAGCATCATCTCCCTTCTTTTCTTCATTTCCATCATTGATGCCCTAGGTGAAGGAAAATGGGTTTTTGTTGGCTTATGCTGAAATATTGGATTTTTTTGATTTCTTCTCTTGTTTCTTTTTTGAAGGTGTTAGGGAAAATTATTCTAAGAGAAGATTTGGCTCTATGGTTCCATTTTTGGGTAAAAACCCATTTATATGCAATTTTGTAAAATTGAGGACCTTTTTAAAGGTCCTAGAGACCATATTTGAAACTTAGGATTAAGCGGGAGAAGCAAAGGATGAAAGAGGAAATTTTGGAGAATTTTTGGGTATATTTATTGAAGAAGACAGTAGCTCTAGGACCTAGGACGCTCAGGCACCCAGGTCACGGCCTTGAGACAGAGAGGAGTAAGGCTTAGGGTGCCCAGGCTCTATTGAGGCAGTAGCTTTTGACGTTGTTGTGCCCTAGGCACTAAGACAGAGGAATTTTTCCTTTTTGGAACTTTGGGAACCCTAGGTTGGGCAGAATGGGAAAAATGGGATTTTATGGCTAAATGGTCCTAGGTTGGTTTTAGGTGGTTTCGAGAGATTCGTTGGCTATGTTTCTCATATTTCTTGTACTGGTAAATCCTAATCGATATCAAGGTGAGTGAGTGACCTTGTTAATTGAGTTTTATTTAATTCAGCTACAATATAAATCTCATTCACACCATAATTGGAAATAAATCACTAAAATTCCCTAGTTAGTGATATTAACTAGATCTCGAAATTTTCTTATTTATTTGTGTGGTGAATTGAGTTTGGAATGATGGACTGTTAACTTGTCTGTCATATTGTATATATGTATGAATTGCATGCAAGAAAGGGAACTATGAGGGAATGTAGAACCACGGGCAAAGCCAGCTAGTAAGTCTTAGGATGAATAAATCTTTGCAGACAAACCTCAAAAAACTTAAGACTAAGGGAATGTAGACACTTAGCACATTTCCATTAAGTTACGATTCAATGCGATGTTAGTGAGAACGTAGACTCACGGAAGGATAGTACGTCATTTAGCATACTACACTTTGCGTGTGTATTTATATGAGCTTATACGTGCTTCATGTATTTATTGTGATAATAATTATGATATTTGTACTTGTGTATATATTAATTTATTGTATAGTCAACTCAGTGAGTTTTGATAAACTCACACCCTCTATGGTTATCATTTTTTAGATACAGTAGTTGAGGATCAGGAGTACCCACTGGAGGGTTAACAGCTCTCTGGAGATATACTCCACTTTTGAGTAGTGGGTTTGTGGAACCAAATTTTTGTATAAGCTTAAGGAATGCTCTGTAGTCCTGTAGGTCACCTAGGCTAGGATGTATTTAAGAAAGTATTGTTGTAGTTTGGCTGTAATTTGCTTTATACTATGTTGACTGATTTCCCGTTGTTTTGGGATATGGTTAAATACTTTTGGACATCCTATATATGTTAATGGGTATTTATGTAAATCTTTCTTCTCATAAATTTATGATTTTCATAGTTGTGGATGTTAGGACTATTCAAGGATTTCCCAAGATACCACGGAGGTGCACCGTAGGAGTTATGTGTTATTCACGTGCTTGATTTTTGGGCCGTGACATTCTAGAAAGTTATTAGTTGACTTTCGTGTGTTGTCAATCGACTTGTAGTTTTCAGGTCCACTGTAAATAGTCATAATTTGCCATTTGAGCTCCATTATGAGTGAGTGACCTATCGTTGGAAAGATCTTTGAGTCTAAGCTCTTCATGGAGCAAACCATGTTCACTAACATTTGGTTCCTCAGTTTTACAACACTATTCCATTATAGAGTTCCAGAAGGTATGAGCTGTGAGAGAATCCCATTTTCTCTAAGATGATCCATGAATTCATTACTCATGTATTCACCTCCTTGATATGATCTTAAGGCCTTAATATATAAGTCATTTTGTTTCTCTACTTTGTTTTAAAACTCTTTGAACTTTTCAAAGGCTTCGGACTTATACTTCATTAACTACATGTATCCAAATCTAGAGTAGTCGTCTATGAAAGTAATGAAGTAAGGGTAACAACCTCTAGCATTTGAACTCATGGGTCCATATACATTGGTATGAACCAAATCAAGTTTACTTTGGGCTATAACTCCGCTTCCCAAAAATGGAGACCTACTCATTTTTTCGAAGATGTAAGACTCACATGTTGGAAATTCCTCATAATCAAATAAGGGAAGGATCTTATCCTTAACTAATCTCTTAAGTCTTTTATCACTATTATGACCAAGTTTTAAATGCCACAAATAAGCTTTATTTGAATCATCTCTTTTTCGTTTGAGACCAACATGTTCAGTATTATCATTCATAATGTCTGCTTCTTTTTCTAAAAGATAGAGCCTATTGTTGTTTTTCCTGATACAAATTAAAGTATTGTTCAAAGGAATAAAACATCTTTTATTTTTGAACAAGAATTCATAACCATCTTCATCAAGACATGAAATTTATATAATGTTTCTTATAATAACTAGAATATAGTAGCAATTTTTAAGTTCTGACAACTTATTACAAGGTAATCTCAATAAATATGTTCCAATGGTAAAGGCATCAACACTTGATATGTTGCCAACCTTCAAGGAGACTTCACCCTTGTTGAGTTTCCTTATGTTTTGTAGTCCTGCATTTTATTACAAATGTGAGAACCACAACTGGGTATCCAATACCCAAGAAGAAGCATATTTAACTAACAAGTTAATCTCAATAAAAAAAAAGCTTGACTAGCCTTCAAAGTTACAAGGTATTCCTTACAATTTCTCTTCCAATGCCCCATCTTGCTGCAATGGTGGCACTTGTCCTTCTCTTGAATGTTTCCTTTCCTTTATGGTTTCTTTTCTTTCTTCTTCTTGATTCCACCCTCCAGTTTGAGGGCTTGATTTTTTTTCTTCTTCCCTTTGTTCTTTTTAGGGAACTTAGGGTTACTTTCCACCACAAGTACTTGACCCTTTTCCTTCTTGATGCTAGTTTCTGCCTCGACTAGCATATTAAGGATTGGACTTCCATCTGATTCATGTTAAAGGTCATGATGAAATAGGAGAATGAGCTAGCCAACGATTGCAAAATTAGGTCAATACCTGGTTTTGCATCTATGCAAAAACCAAGAGAGGCTAAGCGCTCAATCAACTCTACCATCTTGAGGACATGGGCTTTTTTTGATTGACCTTTAGTCATCGTAGCTTCATACAATTCCTTAGATAGCATTAGCATGTACCTAGTTGTATGTGTAAGCTCCTTATACAACTCTTGTAAGTGGAGTATTATGTTTGAGGTGGTGGCTATGTTCTCATGTTGCCTTTGTAACTTAGTGTATTTGTCCCTTTCCTCATCTAATGAGGACTCAGTGGGCTCATATGGTGTGGGAGAATCAAGAACATAAAGTAGTTGCTGAATATTGAGAACAATTCTCATATTTTGCAACCAATCCGCGAAATTAGGCCTGATTAATTTGTTTTCATCAAACACTTTGGACATCACATTGAAACTAGCTATTTTATTTGAAAATAAAACTAAGCGATTAATTAGCCAAGTTGTTTGTCACCCACCACGAGATTTTGGCCTTTAAATCCTATGGTGTCTCCCACTATTTATTCAAAACATGCATATCCTAACAATGTATATTTTTCAAAAAGACTTTCTTTTCTAGTGGGGATTAGAGTCCCATACTTATCCACTACAACCTGATATAATAGTTTCTTGGCCATATGGACTTTCAAGGGTAGGTAACCCCTTACCAATTTGCATCTTATGCTTTTTCCATTCATCCTTTTGATTTCTAAGAGATTTTCACCTCACATAATAGTTTCTTGGATCCCATCTCTTAGTCAAGTCATGACCCACCATTCTTGCAAGTATAGGTGATATGAACCAAGGAGTTCCTCACATAATAGTTTCTTGGAATCTTTGGTTTCCTACCCTGTAACATCATATGTTTCAAAGAAGATATCAAACACCCATTGTTGATGCAAAGTCCCCCTATCAGAGGCGATCCCCCATATTAACAAGACATCTAATATATCCTCCTAATGGTGAAAAACCATGGGACAACATTCTTAATGTCTCCCATTACAACTTGATATTGAAGTTCGGGTTTTGTAAAAAAAGCTTGGTTCAATTTTAAAGTCTCATCCTAAACTTTCCTATGTCATCACATAACATACATTGATTACACATACATGCATCCATATACATCTATGCATAATAAAACAAAATGAAAGTGGATTGATTATGGACATCCTAGGGTTGCACTTCCAAAACACAAAAGCAAAAAGGATTAAGTGCTCATTTCCATGCCTCCAAGAAAGGGTGGATTTTCTTCAGTTATGTCATGAGATGATGTTGTAGGCTATCCTCATTGTGTACTCTTGTGTTGAGGAAGCATCTTTTATGCTGATTAGTGATGGGAGAGAGTTGAAATGAGGTCGAATTAGTGTAACCCTTACCATAGGTGAGGAATGATGAATTTGCGAAATATTGAGATCTTGATGGCTTATAGTTTAAATTGATGATTTGAATGGCAGTTAAGAGTGCTTTTATGGTATTAGAACCTAGAGAAAGCATTAAACCAGTCACAAATGTGGTAGGGGTGAGAGATTGGGTTAGATGGGTGAGAAAAGAGACCATTTCGAAAAGCCACATCAATTGTTGGCTAAGATTGCAAGAGTTGGCACCACAAGTGCTAGCTAGCCTGAGAGTCAAGGAAGTGGCACCTGAGGCAGTTCCTTAAAAGCTTCTCCATTTTAATCCTTTACCTTTTTTATTTGCTTCCATAGGACTTTTGCTAAGCTTTTACAATGTTTCTTCCTTGAGCTTATAGTGAGCCATTGTAGTTAGACTGCAAGGTGAGTAGATAACCTACTCGTTTAATTCTTCCAATATTTTTCACATGTATTCATAATCAATAGTCTTGATTATGATGTAAAAATTCTTGTGGATAGTTATCATGTGCTGCAATTGGTAAGTTTACTACCTTTGGCCTATTCTATGATGTGATGTAAGTAGTTGTTGTTATGACTCTAAGTAAAAAAAGGTTTCTACCCTAATTCATTGGAGGGTAATGAACTAAACCTGTGTGTTCTCCTTATTCTTGAGTTGTTCATGTGGAATTAAGCTAGATATGAATTGTTGTCATGTTTGTGTTTGTGAGTGTGATTGATGAGTTGAGTATGAAGGTGCACTCCAAGAGTTATGGCCATAAGGGGCTCGTATGGCACCAAAGTTAATAGGGGAGCAATAAGGGCTAAGAACCCAAAATGGAGAGACAAGGCCATATGCGGCTGGGGCTACGGATAACTGACACAATTATGTAGGTGATCCCGATATGGTTGAGGGATTGATTGTTCTAGTAAGTTGGCATGTGAATGTTTCCATGTGTTGCTAGAGCTTGTGCATGGACCTATCTATCTTAAATCTTGTGTCTGGTTTCACAATTTTAGCTACATTTAGTGATTTCCTTTCTTTTATTATTTATAGAGTAGAGTTATTTTTTCACTAAGTCCATACTCACTCTTTATTCTTTTCTTATCTTTTCAAAGTCTTCGGTAGTAAAGAAGCCTCTGCATAAGGATTAGCGAAGTACTTGAAGTCAACACCCCTTTTTTTTTTGGGTTGGTCTTTTTTGGTTTTTTTCAGTCTTTCTTAGCTTTAAAATCCTAGAGTCATTCTAAAGCCTCATAGGTGTTGTTATGATCACTTATGCACGGATTGTAATTTGACATTTGTGAAATTGCCTAATTTTTATTCTTTTGTAACTCATGTTTCTGGACGTTCCAATAGCTTGGTGGTTGTGTAGCAAGTGGAATGTTTGGAAACCTAGTGTAAGTAGGTGGCACGATGTTGATGTAACTGCCATATATATATATATATATATATATATATATATATATACTTGGAATTAAGAATATTCTGGTTTATTTCTTGTGTGGTATCCTGTTGTTGCTTATAGCTATGTTTGGCACATTTGACCCCGTTTAGGCTTATTGTTGTGGAGGCAATCTCACTAACTATGCTGGTCACTTGTCCTCAAGAGGGGTGTGACAGTGTGGGAGAAAATTAAATTTGAAGGTGAAGAAAAAGAAGAGAAGAGGTCCCACACTGTCTCAGAAGTTAGAACTCTCTGTGTAGTAGATAGAGATGGGATTTGTCAATATCCACAAAATCATTAATTAAATTAGTCTTGTAATTTGGTGTTAAAAATAATATTTTTATATTTTAAAATTAGTGATTTAATTTTTTAAGCAGATATACATAATAATTTTAATATATATTAAATATATTTTTAATTATTACCTATTTGATAACGATTCAACTACCGTTGAACCAGTAGATCTTAAACTAGTATCTTAACCGATCTAATTTTTAAAACATTGATTTTCACTATCAAATTTTCTAATCAAAACATAATAAATATATGATTTTCTAATTAGAAAACGATAAATATATAATATTTAAAAAATAGTTATATATATATATATATATATATTTGCAAATCATTACATTATCAGAATTTAAATAACTTTTTACACATTTTTTTAATAAAGAACCTGATAGTAAATATATAAGAAAATATATATAAGTCTTTTTTTTTTATTAAAGATTTTACAATTCCAGAAAGGTGTTAATAATCTCTTAAGAAAAGCCTTAGGTAAAATACTTACCAATAAATCTATTTATCTTTAGACCCTTTTATTTGTCTAGAATACACGTAAGTTGTTAGAATTGGAAGATATTAGGTATAATCTCTGTCAATTATCTTTTCAGCGACGACCTTGAGCAGCTTAGAGCATTTATAAAATAATCCCTGAACATATGAAAACCAGTTTGAACCAGTGTTCCTCTCTATTTCTAAAACATACACTTACTATAATTATAAAATACACTATTTTAGTCCAAATTTATATTTTTTATTTAGAATTATTTATTTTATTATTATTTTTTTACATTCAATCAATGTACCAATTGTCACATAATTTTTTTAATAAAATACTTTTTATTAACCTAATAGCATCCATTTTTTCATATTACAATGTCCTTCAATACTGTTAATTCAAACTAAGACATCGCAAATATTATATTTTCTTATAAAATAAAGAGTAACCAATGTATTTAGATTGATGGATTGTATTTTAATTTTAAAAAATGTAGAATCTTGGATAACCAAAGTACCAAACAATAAGAAACTTACTGTAACATATAAAATTCAACTAAAACGTATTGTAACATATAATACCATCATCATCAAGTCCTCCAGCCTGATAGAGTTGAGTGCAGAAAACTGAGCATTTCTTTACCCAAAAACAGTATTTTTCTTTCTTAGAATTATACATTCAATTCATACTGGCAAAGCTTTCGTTGTATGAGCTATTTAATGATTCTTCATGGTATGAATGCTCATATTAGAATGCATGTTTTACACATAACTAATACTGCTCAATTGACAACCTGCAAAAGAACTCTTTTCATCCTTTACGTTTGATGTTACTTCCGATTTTGTCTTATATATATATATATATAAGATATCAATTTCATCTTAATTACCAATACTGTCTTATTAACAAAAATATTGACATGTCCGGATACATGGAAAAGAACTTATAAGATATTGCCAGCATGTAATTGTAAGTTTAATCTTGCTCCTTACATTTGGGTAAGCCTCAATTTCATCCTTCAAATTTGTGGTAAGTTTCAATTTCGTCCTTTACTTTTAGATTAAGTTTCAATTTTGTTTATGGTAAATTTTAATTTAATCTCAATGTTTACAATTGATGTCAGTTGTAAACCAATTTTGAAATAAATGACTCCATTATTCTTGTCATATGAGATGTTAAACAGATTTATTAAAACACAAAATTAAATTAAAAAATTAAGGGAGACAGTAACTCTTTATCATGTAGTATACTTTTTTTAAACTAAATTACCATTGTCTAGTTTAGTACTGTCAAAAGGGTTAGACTGGTTCATTTAGGCCTAATCCCTCATGGGTCACTCTTATAAACAAGCTACTTTTAAATGTCTAAGACTATTCTCATGGCCCGTCAGTTACTCATTTCTTTAAAATTATATTTAAATAATTAAATATTAAATCTTTTTAGTGAAAAAAATTTAATATTTTTTTATTAAGAAACAATTTATACTTGTAAAATATTGCTTCTTTGATAATTTTAAATTATTAATAACTTCAATTTCATTTTTTTTTTAAAATTAGCTATATTATATTTAAACTTAAAATTTCTATATTATCTTAAAAAATCATAGAAGTTTTCATTCCAAAATTTGTTATATTTATTAAATATATTGTTATAAAATATAAAATGGGGGGGTTTTGTGTATAAAATAAAGAATAAATTACTGTTTTAGTTTTGAAAGATTAATATTTTATAAATTCAGTCCTTAAAAAATTATTTGTATTAATCTGGCTCTGAAAGATACTCCAAAAAAATAAAATAAAGGTCCCTCTATCCACAAACTTAACGCACCTTTTAATGGATTTTCTGCGTTGGACCACACACTTGCCTATTACTGCTGACATGGCATGCCACCTAGAGCTACGTGTGAACATGTTTTTAATTTTTAATTTTTTTAAATTTTTAACTCACATCCATATTGTACCAACGCTGAACATGATTGGCCCCATTAACGATGAAGCCCCTCTGCCCCTCCCCAAGCCATTAATGTTGCCACATGTTCATTAACTGTATAGCAAACAATCTGTAATTAAAAACATGTTCACATGGGTCCCCATAATTTCACCAAAATTATAAATTAGTCCTTATATTTTATTTGTATATAAATTAGTCCCTATAGTTTTTTTATTCATGAAAGTTAGTCCATGTCATCAGTATGGTTAAACGTTGCAGTTAAAATGATCTTATATGACAGTTGATGTGTACATTTGTGAACATATCAATATGTTCGGTCATTAGTTTTTACACAACTCAGCTGTCATGTCAACAAAATTCTCATTTTGCCATTAATTCTCAATTTTCTGACCTAGTATCAGTATGAAAATTAAAGATAAAATGAGAATTTTATTGACATGACAGCTGAAAATTGTGTAAAAATTAATGATTAGACATACTGACATATTCACAAATGTATATATCAACTGTCTTATAGGATCATTTTAACAGCAAAGTTAACTATACTGACTGTAGAAACTAACTTACAAAGATGAAAAAACTATAGGAACCATTTTATATAAACATAAAATATAGAGACCAATTTATAATTTTAGTAAAATTATAGAGACTAAAAATATAATTTAACCTTAAAATTACCGCATAGGATACAAACAATCTGTAATTCATTTCGCTCCTTATTCCTGCGAGAAGTAAATGGAACTCTGAAGGGGACGCCTTCCAAAGCAATAATGATGTAGGTGGAGTAGGAGAGGTTTATCTAATTAAAAATATTAAAATAGGAGTACTTTCAAATGATATACAAATAAAGAACTGCTTGATTACATTGTCTCAAACTTGAAGTTGTTCATTTGTGGGAATATACATCTTCATAGACCTCTCTGAATTTGTTCTCGCTTTTGAAAGCATCATTTGGGCTCCCCAAAGACAAACGCAGAGGCTAAACGTTACCTCTTTGTGTTTGCCTTTTATTGTGTTTTAAAATTGGTTCTTGTATGTTCTCACTTCTTGGATAAGGGATCACTATACAGGCTGGCTGGTGCGAATCCATTGGCTCTGCAATTTATTTTTTATTTTATTTTTTCTGTTCTTTTACTCATGTTGCTAGAAATGGATTTGTAATAGCAAAATCCCGCCTCTATTCTTTTATATCTAGCTAACGGTCAAAATTAGTGTTCACTAGATTGAAATAGTCAATTCAATTGAAAAATTAGTAAATCAATTTGGTTTGAATCAGTAAATCGATGATTGTTTGAACCGATGAAGAATCGGTCGAATTAGTCTCGAACCAATAAAACTGACCAGTTCAACTGATTCAATTTTTTTTTTGAATATTTTAATTTTTACTAAATATTATTATATATTTTTAAGAAATTTCTAAAAATTTAAATTATTAAGAAAAAATTTAAAATTGGTATAATTATATGTAACAAGCTATGTACAATCTTTAACAATCATTTGTGCGATCCAACTCAACAAATCCATTAGAGGCTTGTTAAGTTTGTGGACGGAGGAGCCTTTTAGAATGAGTGTGCATTTTTTAAAAGATCAAATTGATACAAATAATTATTGTGGAACCAAATTAATAAAGCATAAATCTTTGGGAGACCAATAGTAATTTACTCAAAAGGAAATCAAATTTTTATTAAATGGCCGGCCTACAAGTCCCACTTATTTATTTGGCAGGTTAAATAAACTAACCTACTTAAACTTGATTTTTAATAGGCCTAAAATGTGAAACCTCAAATTTAAATGGGCAATACAGGCCCGAAACTGTTTTGACAATATTTGTCTAGTTAAAATTACATGTGATGATAACGTTGAATAAGCTTTTTTACATGTGTTTATAAATATCTATTTCTGGTTTATACAATATACTTTCAAAGATAAATAAATTATTAGATTTGATAATTTTTATAAATAAGTGCAAGAAATTGAAATTTTACAACCTTCGCATGAAAAACCAAATTGAAACTTAAATGTAAAAGATGAAATTAGAACTTAAATATATGCCAAAACATCTAATGAGTTATTGTTGACGTCAATAGTTTTTTTTTATTTGTCAATGGATTAGACTACATAAGTAATTGAGACAAAATTTATATAGCATACCCGAGAGACAAATATATATATATATACATACATATATATGTATGTAAACCGAATTTGAAATTTACAACAAATATAAGGTAAAAAAACGTTTTTGCTAGTTTAAAATGAAAATAAATTATGATGATTTTTATTTTATTTTAAAAAACTGATAAAATAAATAGTTAGTTGTTTAAATTTGAAATTTCACATATTTTCCACTCTTCAATACACATTTTACCCTTTTTCTCATGTTTTATATTTTATTTTATTTAACTACAAACTTATTTTATAAAAGACCAAAAGACGTAAAGCCAGATACAAAAATTAGATAATTATCATTCCAGTGACCACTACGGTCATCATAAATTACTCAAACATCATTTCAATCCTACAGCAACCATCAACGATGGGTAACCATTATTTAAGAAGTCTTTAATTGTACAAATCCATTCTTTTCAACATATGACCACAAGCAAGAATTGAATTCAACTGCAACCTCATCAATCATTACTTAGATATCAAATGGGTCTTTGAGCATTGTCAAGACTTTAGCATTGTCTGACTGTAAATATGTTCATGGGATCGATAAACTAAAAACAAGTAAACCCAACTCTAAGGCAATAGTTCTGCTACACGCAAACAAAAAGAGGATGGGAGCAGGAGGCATATTTCACTCATAGATCCAGCTGTGGAGGCTGCTTTGCCAAGCAACAGGGCCCTCAGGGAACCATAATGCGATTTCCTTTGTAGCGCTTTCAACAGCATCACTTCCATGGATGACATTCCTGCATAAAAGGTAGCTTGTTTACAAGAAGTGACAACACTAAGAGTGATATTGAACGCAACATAATACGAACACCAGAATTTGACGAGATATATATTGTTTAAATGCAATTTCAAGTGTTTTGTCATATGTGATATGAGAGCCCAATATTATAGGGAAGTACATTCTCTCAATTTTAGACGGAAAATTGAGATTCCATTTCCCACAATTGGACTATCTATTTCATGACAGACAGTTCATACTGAAAGAAGAAATTTTTTTAAACAAAAAAAATATATATATATATACAGGCAAATAAAAGAAAATTAGATACCTCCAATCTGGATGGACGGTCCAGATAGAGGAAATGGACTCTTAATTTTCCACTAGAAATTAAGAGAATCCATTTCCATATTATCCAGCTCTATTTTTTGTGTATCATCCTTAATAGATGCCAATCTAACAATTCTACAACAAACTAAATGAAGCATCAAATTTTCGAAGTTCTCTTTCAAAATTAATAGCCCCAGGAAATTCTAGCCAACAATATTGTCTAACAAGTTCAAATGCGATCTGTATGATGACATACAGAAAGTATAAAGCTGAAAGTTCTCCTTCAACTAATATCCAGCATCGCATTTCATGACCAACAGACCAAATTGCAACAGCTATTATATAAAAATAAAAGTTCAGTATGTGCAGACTTCTCACATGTTTCTGAAAACACGGATTTTAAACCTTTGTTGTATAAATGAAGACATTATGTAGTTTCAATGAACAGCCACACTGCTGATTTGCAAATCTTTTCAAGATATATTGGAAATCAAGAACATAATCAATTAAAACGATTAATTAAGAAACCCTAGATTATCACAAGTTAATACCTGCCAATATCAATGGCAAAGTCACCACGGATTGTTCCGGGCTCAGATTGTGCCGGATTCGTGGCGCCAATTATCTTTCGGCCAGTTGCCACTACATTCTTACCCTCCCAAACCATAGCAACAACTGGACCAGAGATAATGTAATCCACCAACTTATTAAAGAAGGGCTTTGCAGATAAGTCTGCATAGTGCTTCTCAGCAAAAGGACGATCCACAGTGATGAGCTTCAAGCCTGAACTCCAAGTCACAAAATAATAATTACTACTAATTTTAAAGTAGCAAAAAAAAAAAAAAAGACAACGATCTATGTCCCCTACCTCGTCAAAACCATAACAATAAATATAAATGATTAATAAAACGTTATTTGAATAGTTTACTATTAAACAAAAATTTCAGATAATATGTAATTATATCGAATCTGGTATTTTGTGACAACCACACAGTCAAACACTACATTAAAATTTGTCACCTGAATGGCACAACTGCCTCCGCGATAGGCGTGCGGATCCTCTACCATTGAAGCCACCTACCATTCTTACCATTAGCCAATTGCTATGCACCACGTCACCAAGTGTTTCAAAAGAAATCTATGCATTGGCACCCTAACCTCCCTCTCTAACCCTTCTTTTCATGATTTATTCAATATATATTACATAAAAATTAAATTTCAGTAAAAAAATGAATTTTTCTCAAATTTCATCTTTCTCTTAAAAACTTTTCTTTTATTCACTTAGGTCCCTTAGGTAATATTTTTCCATTGTCCTTTTTATGATCTGAAATCATATACAGCTTCACCTAGGTCTCTAATTCTAGACTATAATTTTTTCTAAAATTAAAACATTCTATACAAACTTTTCATTTCTTTTAGTTTAGTCCCTTCTTTGTGTTTCACGTATTTGTTTGTGAGTTAGAAGCTAAAACTTGCCCAGATTTCTCTCTCAGGTGTTTTTAGGACTATGTGATCATTTCTACCCATAAACTAAGCTAAAAAAGCATTTACAACAAAAATTCAATTTTTTCCAAAATATACCCGAGGTGTCGGCTTCAATGGTAGAGGATCATATACCTAAAAAGATGTCCCCATATGACACCTAAGAAAGAAATCTGGGCAGATTTTAGCTTCCAACTCACAAACAAATAAGTGAAACACAAAAAAGGGACTAAACTGAAAGAATTAAAAAGTTTGTATAGAATGTTTTAATTTTAGAAAAAAATATATTCTAAAATTAGAGACCTGGATGAAGCTATAAACTGAAAGAAATGAAAAGTTTATATAGACTGTTTTAATTTTATAAAAAATTATATTCTAGAATTAGAGACCTAGATGAAGCTATATATAATCTCAGATCATGAAAAGGACAATGAAAAATATTACCTAAGGGACCTAAGTGAATAAAAGAAAAGTTTTTAAGAGAAAAATGAAATTTGAGAAAAATTTGTTTTTGACTGAAATTTAATTTTTTTGTAATATATATCGAATGAAACCTGAAAAAAAAGGGTTAGAGAGGGAGGCTAAGGTGCCAATGTATAGATTTTTTTTGATACACTCGGTGACTTGGTGCACAACAATTGGCTAATGGTAGATAGCTTCAATGGTAGAGGATCTGCACGCCCGAGGATAGAAGCTAAGCAACGTTATAGATTATTTTAGGAAGATAAAGGCCTCAAACTGTAGTCACAGATCAGAACGCTCATGAGAACGTTCTGTTATCATGTTGTCTGCTAGAGGTTACCTTTCAGTGAAAAGCCCTTCTTCTCAAATCTGCTGATAATCTCACCAATCTGAAACAGGAAAGAACCTTTAGAGAATCCTTTTTTAAAATATAATCCACAGTTTCGCAAAAAAGAATGGAGTATTTTCTCACTAGCAAAAACTGAGTCCATTTTAGTATGAATAATGTCAGAAAATAACAATTAGCCAAAAATCCCGAAGGTAATAATTAGCGAAATCCCCAATTCATATCTTTATGAAATATGTCAGTAAACATAGCAATTAGCAAAATCCAGTTAATGTTGCTATTGATCGTGTCGGAAAATATCAATTATCAAAACAAATGTTAAGATAGAATGAGTTCTTTTGTTAATTTCATCCCTAAGAGGGAGAGCTTAGAAAACAGAAATCTCTGCCTTTTGCACTGAAAATCTCCAGATCCCGAGAATTAACTTCATGTTTACGCATAAATCTCATTTCTTCACAAACACACTTAAGCGCTATCAGTAGGTATGATATGTATGGCCCACGTATCAATCAACCAAAACGATAAAAGCAAAAGGAGTAAGAAGAGCGGCATACCAGGCCCCTCTGGACACCATCAGGCTTAATCATGATAAATGTTTGCTCCATCCTGCCTCTTCGCTGCTTGTCTTCTCAGTAGTTCAGCGGAAAGAGAGTACAGGTTATACCGAAGACGAGACAGCGAAATAACCGCAATTTATATAGAGCTCGAAAACCCTAATTAGGATTTCACCACAAGAAAATGAGCAGACCAAAGTGCAACGTATTAAAAATTAGACCATTAAATTAGTGAAGATGTTGGTTCAAGATTTATTAATTTAATAATTTTAGTTGAAATGATATTAATTAAATATATTTTATATTTTAATGTTATATTAATAAATAAGAATTATTTTTTTTAAAAAAATACAATTATATATAGTTAAAAATTAAAACAATAACCTAACCTTTAAGAATTGTCGTAGACATCACTTCTCAATAAGTATGGAATCTCTGTAGTCGAAGGCGGGAACTAAGTGTGGAATCTCTGTAGTCGAAGGCGGGAACTACATCCTGTAGTCCAATCGTGGCTTGTTTGTTTTTGACAGATCCAACTGTGCAGTGCTTGCCACTTGAATTCGTCTTCCATCCTTGATTATGATGTATCACGTCCGTTTGGCAACACGTGGCACCCCAAATCTTGCTTCTTCCTATGTCCCTCATTCCAGAATCCAGTGGACTCTGCATATTTGCAAACGAGGAAGCCTTCTGGTGGACTATGCATACTCTGCATATTTGCTGAGTAGGTGGGATTTCAAAAAGTAGGCGCACCGTCCCTCATTCCAGATGTTGGATTTCATAGGAAAATTTAAGTGTCATTATTTTCTGCACTAGCACTAGGTGGACTCTGCATATTCTATATTTCCAAAACTAGAAGATTCAATTCATCTCTTTTCTTTTTTCCAAATAATGGTGCAGTAGCTCCACTAGTGACTATGCAAACCTTGTCATAGTCCCATCTTTTATTGCAAACCTTGTTATATTGAATAATATGTTATTTAGTGAATAATCTGTTATTTAGTGAAACCGATGCATTTGGATCAATTTAGATAGTGAAAGATAAGAGGGACTTTCTTCATTTCCTATTCTTCTCTTCAAAATATCCAAATATATAGTCCTAATGCTCTGGACATTTTTCCTCTGTCAATTTCTCTCAACTATAAAGTTAGTGCTCTATAAAAATAGTGTTAATTTACCCCCTTGAACTCTAGAAAAGCACAAAATGAGCTACAATAAATTGAATTGCTAATCCTTGAAAAAATGGCAAAAAGTGACATTTTAACCAAATCACAGTAAGCAAAATGAAATCATCCCCAAAATGGGGGAGAGTAATGATAGGGTCGTACTTGGCATGGATATTCCAGAGAACTTGTTCGAGCTGGGAGAAGGATTTGTGGAGGAAGATGAGGGAGCCAATGATGGGGAAGAAGCAAAGGTTGGGAAGGAGAGAAGGGGAAAAGAGGTTGAAGAGAGCTCTGATAGTGAGCAGAGACAGAGGGTGAGGATGAGGATGAATCAGAGCTCTAATGATTTTTGCTTCGAGAGGATGATGATGATAAAGATGATGATGATGGTGATGAGAGACGAGTGAGAGAGTATGAGAGTGAGGAAGCAGGGAAGAAGAAGGGATCAGATGGTTAAGGTGCAAACTATAAAGTAGTTCATGCCTCACCTATAGAGGAGTTGCACCCCTTCCCAATGCATCTCCAGTTTCCCCTTCACTTCCCAATGTATCCCCATTCTCCCTTCCACTTCCCAATGCATCCCCATTCATTGGTTAGAAAGGCCCTCTTTGATAAATCAAGAAAAGATGTTCAGTATTCAACGGTATGAAGATTGGGGGAGTTATCTTCAACGATCATAGCTTCATAGGGTCCAAAAAGAGTTAGTCATAGGAACCACCTACACAGTAAAGGGATCTTAGGACAGAGGGGCCAAAAAGACTCAATTAAAACCCATCATCTTCCTCCTCCAAAACATGCCACTACCGTCCATGGAAGAGAACGATGAATCTACATTAGCCATTGGCATCCATGGAAGAGAACAATGAACTTGCATTTGCCACTCTCCTCCTCTTCCTCATCCTCCCAACAATGACATCATTCTTTTTTTTCTTTCTTTTTTTTTCCAGCTTGAACCAATTCGAAGCAAAAATTGTCAATCATACCTAGTTTTGACCAAGTTTGTCTAGTTCTTCAACCCACCAATTTTCAACATGTCCAGATTGGACCAGGGTTTGTTTCCCAATCCAACTAGTTCAACTAGCTGATTCGGTCTAGTTTTACAAAAATAACATGTGTTTGAATATGCGGTGTTCCTCTTATGTGGGAGGTTTGCATTCTTCTTCTCAATGCTTGCATCTAAGTTCCTCCATTGCAACTATTTATTGGTCTGCGTTCTTCTTCCTGTTATCGTGTCGGTATTCTTCCTCTCTATTCTTCCATCCTATTTTCTTGGTCTATGTTCTTCTTCTTTGTATTGTTCTATCATTTGTCTTCTTTCTTGAGTTGTTGTGCCATTCAACTTCTTCAACCATAAAGTATGGTGTGAATTTTGTTTTCGCATATTTTGTTGTGTCATTTATTTGAAAAAGACGAAGAAGAAGATAGAGGGATATGTGAAAACAAAACTCAAGAATTATGTGGTACGAGCTTGAGCTGAGGTTGCCAGAGCTAGTGGTTAGTCCCACACTTATACTATCAGCCATACACACCCACACTTATACTATCATCCAAGTTCCCTTCACAATTCATGCATCATCAACCAAAACACACACCTTCACACCTTAAGCTCTTCTTCTTCCTCCCTCACACCACAATTCTCCAAGCCTTTCTTCTATCTAAGTTTCCAGTGAGTCTTCTTCTCCAGAAACTTTCCTTTCCACCAGAAATCTCTTGGTTCAAGGTGAGTTATAGAAATTTCCCCACATTTCTTTGATTTTAGCTCATAGCACATCCTAGGTTGGATTTTGGCAAAAATTTTGTTGTTTGTGGTTGGGTCATGCTTCCAGACCTCCTTCTTTATGATTCAATACATTTTGAACTTCTTTTGGGTTATGGATTGCTGAAAATGTTAATTTTGGTGGATTTATTCATGATAAAAATTTTCATAAAATTTTGGGAAATTTGGTGAACCCTTGAATCAATCTTGTTTCTTAGATTTTGGGGAGGTTTTGGTTGCTAGAAAGTGTGATTTGTTGACTCAAATTGATGTGGAAATGGTTCTTGGTGGTTTGGAAAGCATGGATGGGTGCCTTGAGATTTGATTCGCGTAGAAACTAGCCCAAGTTTTGACCACCACCGCTGCAGTACTGGTTTGAGCTCGTACCATTGGTTGGGAGTGTTTCTGGAAGGAAAAAAAAACATACCAACATGTGCTTTGTTTCTTTTAACTGAAACCTAAAGGAAGACAAGGTGCTTTGGTTTATTTAACTCTTTCTTCATTTTCCTCTTCCAAAGCTCCTCAAGATCACCTATCCTTTTGTTGTTGTGTTCTAAGTTTTTGTACTTTAGTCTACAATCATGAATTGCCACAAAACTTCAAAGGCCCTTCGTTTTTTCGCTCTACTCTTCTCAGTTTGGTCTTGTGTATGTGCGAGTGCTAGAATGAGTTTCTGATATGAATCAGTCTCAAGGATATATAAATCGAGTTGAAGATCCAATTGAAGCTGAGAAGAACAAAGGCCAAGCATGAAGAAACTAAGATGGCAGATAGTGAGAAAAGAATAGAGCATGAGGGACGTAAAAATGACAAAGACACTTAGGGGATTCAACAATTAAAAAGGATGAGGGGAGTACACAATATCATTAGGTCAGTGACTATTACTGAAATGAATGGCTTGTGTGTGACAACTGGCAATTGAAGCATAAAGGTGACCATCTGTTCTGTCATTTTGACAGATTATGCATTGTTATTGTATTTTCCTGTTGCATGTAATTTTAGGTTGAATAAGAGAAGGAAGGACAGTAGAGGGTAGATTATTATTTTGATGAATGTATGGGGCTTTTCCTTTGCTAGAAAAAGTAATTCTATTTGTATACTTTCTTATCTCTATCTCCGGGAATTTGATACATGAACATCCATTCCTTCATTTTTCTGTCTTGTCCATTTTTGTATTTTAATTTTGTTTTACTGTTCAATTGTTTAAGTGTATTTTTGGTGCTTTCATTAAGAGCCTACTATGGCAGAAGGGACTTATCTCTTGAAATTAGAATCCATTATGGTAGAACTACAGAAGAAGCAAAACAGAGTAAAAGACAAGCTCAATGCACTGGATAATTGAATTATCAGTGTGGAGAAAACCATGAATAACATTGTGAAAATGATGCAGCAATATTTTCAGCTGGTTTGTGGTTATGAATTGGAAGATCTGAAATCAACAGATTCAGAACATCCAACCACTGTGCTGTCAAGGGTGGAGGAAAAATAGGGCAACGATAACTCTATGTGTGCCGATGACAATGCTGAAGAAAAGCTCGCCTCTATTATTTCCAAAAGGGACAAGGAAGGAGTCATCCAGGATTGTTGTGTGCCTGAGGTTATACATCTACATACAATCACTAGAGACCAATTTGTAATTCTAACAACTAATGGGGTGCAGGATGCAATATCAAATGAAGAAGCTGTGGATGTAATGAGTTCATATCAATCAGACAACATTATCCAACTTATAAAGAAGAATGGATACGATGATCCACTCCTACACAGCATTGGCCAATCAGTGTTCACGATGCCAATCTGCAGCAAAATTGATGCTCAAGTAGTGGCTGTGGAGTTTGACAGCTTTGCGAATGAATCAGATCCGTGAGGTGTTTCTCAGACGAGCGATTTAGGAATCGATGTTGGGTCTATATTGTCTAAGACAGCTGTGGTGTGGCTGCTTGGGGCTATGCAGTGGGTATAGTGAATTCAGTAATTTTCCTTTTGAACCTGGGGGAATAAATAACAGGTCAGGATACCGAGTAGGTAACTATTGAACTTGAACTTCCTAAATCATCTGAAGATGATTGGGTAAGAGTGTTCTCCCCTGCAAACTTTAATTCAGCAATCTGACCAAGGAGTTATGACATAGATGAAGTTGTGCCCTTTGTCTATGGGGACCCAAAGGAGGAAGGCAAAGACGATCTCCAGCTAGAACATTAACATTTACTCGTAACAGCCAGTGTGGTGCACCTGCACGAACAATTGGCTAGCGTGACCCTAGTTTTGTACACACAAATTTTCTGAAAGATCTTTAGCCGAATTTTGAGTACACTTAATACTAATATTGCAACAAGTTTGGCTATGCAAAACCAAATTGACTTGCCCATTTTTTCTTTTCCTTCTTTCTTCCTGGAAGGGCATCATGAAGAGGCTACTAGATGTTATTATTATTATTATTTTTCCCTTAATACTTATATTTGAGGCTTGATTATTTTTCAACTACCTTTTCCAACATCAATCTT
Organism: Biancaea sappan; assembly: GCA_037074585.1. Lineage (NCBI taxonomy): Eukaryota > Viridiplantae > Streptophyta > Magnoliopsida > Fabales > Fabaceae > Biancaea > Biancaea sappan. The sequence goes on from CM073495.1 coordinate 27,642,451, forward strand.
GAGGACAAGGTTGTTTTGAAGGGGTGTGTAATTGATATGTATCAGTCTTGGGGATATTGATATGAATCGAGTTGAAGATCCATTTGAAGCTGAGAAGAATGAAGGCCAAGCATAAAGAAACTGCGATGACATATTTTAAGAAAAGAACAGAGCATGAGGGACATAAAAATGACAAAGACACTTAGGGGATTCAACAATTAAGAAGGATGAAGGGAGCACCCAATAGCATTGGGTCAGTGACTATTACTGGAATGAATAGCTTGTGTGACAAGTGGCAATGTAAAAGGGACCACTTATTCTGTTATTCTAACATATTATGAATTATTATTGTATTTTCCTTTCACACGTAATTTTAGGTTAAATAAGAGAAGAAAGGACAATAGAGAGCAAAGTATTATTCTAACAGAAAAATTAAAGGAATGGATGGATGTTGATGTATCAAATTCCTAGAGATAAAGATAAGAAAGTATACAAATAGAATGAGCAAAGGAAAAACTCTATACATTCATCAGAATAATAATCTACCCTCTATTGTCCTTCCTTCTCTTGTTTAACCTAAAATTATATGCAAAAGGAAAATCCAGTAATAATGCTTAATTTATGCTTCCATTGCCAACTGTCACACAAGCCATTCATTCCAGTAATAGTCACTTACCCAATGATATTGGGTGCTCCCCTCATCCTTCTTAATTTTTGAATCCCCTAAGTGTCTTTGTCATCTTTACGTCCCTCATGCTCTGTTCTTTTCTCACCATTTGCCATCTCAGTTTCCTCATGCTTGGCCCTCATTCTTCTCATTTTCCTCATGCTTGGCACTCATTCTTCTCAAATTCATCTGGATCTTCAACTCGATTCATATTAATATCCCCAAGACTAATTCATATCAGTTTCTCTTGCCTCTCCAAGCTTCTAGCTCCTTTAACAAAGCCTATTGGATTTTTTAACAAGAGCTTCTGAAAACCAAAGGAACCAAAGCTCCCAAAATTCTCGCTCTATTGTTTTCTCTCGAGTAGGTCCTTCCTGTGAGAGTTTTTTTGTGTTACAAAGCCTCTCTCTCTCTCTCTCTCTCTCTCTCTCTCTCTCGGATGTCTCTTCTGTCTCTTATCTCGATTTTGACCCCAAAAACCCTTGAAAAAGCCACTGTCTAAGCCTATAAACCAGAGGATAAAAGAAAAATCTACTGCACTTTGTTCTCTCGGCTTGCTGACTTTAGCCCTCTTTTTTTTTTTTGGACTGCAGGCCCTCTTTTTTCTGAGTGCGTGTATTAGGAAACATGATATATTTTTCAGATATGTACAGCTGTAATTGATAGATGCAACCATGTTAGATGCAACCATTTTTTAAAAATACTCCCTATATTTTACAAACATTTTAAATATAGTCCCTACTATTATAACCTTGTTTATTTTGTGTTGATTAAGCTAACAAAGTGCACGTGGTAATTAAGAAAAGATGAGATAGATATTTTTGGTCAACTAAGCAACATATGGAACTGATAAGAGTTAAAAGATTTAAATACTCAAATTTGTTGTTGTTGCTCTCTGCTTACAAAATCGATGTTCCTAATGGAACCAAAGTTCTCAGCTTTGGTTTAGATTCACATTCACCTATCTGTGATTCCATGGCCTATGTTTTGAATCTCGCAGAGAAATATGTTGCTCCCAATGGTACCCCAAATGGGTTCCACAGCTTTGAGGATCAGAAGAATCCGTCTTCCATGGAGAAAGTTGGAAAAACACCCTTGGATTGGTCGATTTGTGTCGTGTGGGAGAGAAAGCTTTCATAGAATCTATACAAGCAGTAGAAACAGAGATTAGCAATAGCAATTTTGGGTTTTTAACTCTGATTGCTAGTATATGTTGTTTAGTTGGCCAAAAATATCCATCTCGTGTTTTTTTAATTCGAACATGTGTACTATTTTAGCTTAATCAGCACAAAATAAATAAAATTATAATAGTAGGGACTATATCTAAAGTGTTTTTAAAGTATAGGGAGTGATTTAAAAATAAATAAACAATAGGGACCAAATTAAAAATATGAGCAAATTATAGGGACCAAATTATTAATTTTTCCCCAAAAAAAGTTAGGAAGATAACATAAACGCACCGTTTTACGGTCTTTTTTTTTTCAAGAATTGTGTTAATTTTTTTATTATTTGGGTCTCCTTTAGGAAAGCTTCTTTCAATGTCCTCCCCAAAGTTTTAAGAATTTGAAATAAGATCCCTCTTTGAATTATTTTTCCAAAATTTCAATTTAAACCCAAAACTTTCACATTTTCCAAATTAATCCCATTCTAAGAAGCCCCAAACCTTTTTTCATTTTTCAATGTAGTCCTTTTTCATTTTGCATTGTAGTCCTTTTTCATTTAAACCCCAAAAACTTTTAAGATTTTCAATTTGACCCTCTCAAGATTTAGCCCCAAAAGTTTTGGAACTCTCATTTAAACCCTTTTTTCAAAATAAACCCCAGGACGTTTGAGATTTTGAGTTTGATTCTTTCTCAAGATTTAGCCCCAAAACTTTTGGAACTTTCATTTTCACTGTTTTTCAAAATAGACCCCAAAACATTTGAGATTTTCGATATGACATTTTCTCAAGATTTAGCCCCCAAACTTTTAGAACTAACTCTTTTTCAAAATAAACACCAAAACAATTGAGATATTCAATTTGACCCTTTTCAAAAATTAAGCCCCAAATCTTTTAATTCCATAAAAGGACCTTTTCACAATCAGACCCCAAAATTTATGAGATCTCAATTTAATCTAGAATAAGCCCCAAAATTTCTGAGATTTTCAATTTATTCCTTTTTGAAAATTTAACCCCAAAACTTTTGAGGTTTAATCCAAAATTTCTTGGACATCACGAATTGCATATTAACATTAAAATCTTTAGGGATTTTCAAATCAACTTTTTCTTTAAAATAAACTCCAAGAATTTTGGGGTTCTTCTTAAAATGATTTTTCAACATTTAAACTTTAACATAAAAATCTTGAAGTTTTTAAATTGACCCCCTTTGAAAGTATTTCTAGTTCTAGGCAATGACATCTTTAAAAAAATCTCAAAATGGCCATTTTATCTTTTTTTTTGTTTTCTTTTTGTATTTTTTTTACTATTTTTATTTTTTTTAAATTTTCTTAAAAATGAAAAAAAGGATCGGACAAAATACGATATCTACAATTAGTTGACTAATGGCAGCCCTTTAGTCGATTTGGACTAGTGGCAAAAAATTTTGAGCTAGAGAGAAGTCTTAGTGAATTAATCAATCCCCTTTAGTGAACTAAGGAACATCGATTAGTCAATTAATTACTCATAATTTTTGTTTTTGTTGAACCCGAGAGGAGTTAGAACACTAATCACTTACGATTAGTCGACTAATGACCGCTGGATATATATATATATATATATATATATATATATATATATATATATATATATATATATATATATATATATATATATATATATATATATATATATATATATATTCAGTGGCCATTAGGATCAATTTGAAAACCTTTTTAGCAAGATATATTGCTTCAAATACTTTTCAAACTTTAAGTTATAAATGAAAAAATAATATCGTCTTGCTTTTCAAACCTCTTACATAACATCCCAAGTTCAAAAAGGCTAGAATTCTTAAAGGAACTTCAAATTAGAAAGATTGATGAGTCTTTAGGACTTTTTTTTTCTTGAAATATAAGACTAGAATTCTCGAAAGAACTTCAGATTTAAAAGCTTGGTGAGCCTTTCGGACTTTGAGCACAATTCTTTAAGGTTAACTCATCAAAGTGTTTTTTGTCATCAAAATTTAATTTATCCATACAATGGGGTCAACATTATATAGGGTGGTGGTTCAAATATATCTGAGGAAGAAATCGAGCCTAGGCTTGCCAAATAACAATATCCAGTTATTGTTGCATTTAACACGGTCTTGACAATTATCTTGACAATAATAGATCCCTATTTTTTATAAAAAAATAATTTAAAATAATAAATATATAAACTATCACATTATTGAAGAAAAAAAAATATATATATATATATATTAATTATCTTGACAATTGTTTTCATTTTTCTGACATATTTGGCGATTTTCTGTTAGGTTTTAGAAATTTTTTCCCCTTATAATGGTAGATTTACCTTTATCCTTAACCTAAAATGCTTCGTTAGAAGAAAAATATAAGTGACACAAACTGATCTAACAGCAAATTAGATCTTTTTTGTTTAGGTGGACTATATATACTAACATGTATGATGACAAATAGTCAAACTGTTAGTGCAAGAATGTATTCAAGATGGGGTGAATTCAGTATACAAAACTTTTTTTTACAAATGTTTACTTTCTTTTGAAATGTTTCAGGGTCTTGAAAATAGTTACAAGTTCTTGTAAAACTCTTGTGATTAAAACACATTTTTAAGCAGAATAATAAATAGTAGAAAGTAAAGCATACCAAAAAGTATAGTGGTTTGGTCGTATCTATAGGATACTATTACGTCCACTCCTCAAAACACACAGTAGTGAGAGTCTTATTTAGAGTAATGAGTAACGAGTACAATAACATACAACTTGAGGTTCAACTGCCCGTTTTTATCCTAAGCAACTTAGCAACCTCCAAGTTTGGATCAATAGGGCCCTACTTTTTATATTTCTTACAACTAGATCTTCATGGGTCCCTAGCAAACCTTTAATCAAGAAACCTTTCTTCTAGAAAGGATCAACTTACCACTTTTACACTTACCAACCAGTGTTCAACTCTAAGGCCCTAAAATGCAATTCACTACCGAGGCAAAATACAAGAGAAGAAATGAATGGTTGACAAGAACCTGAGCACAAATAGCATTCTCACTCAGAGGATATAACTTTAACGTGAACACTCTCTAACAAAATACAAGGCAATAAATAAGCGTAATTGTCACACCCGTAATCTAAGAATGTGACCGACACAGAGATGGACTCCGTCCACCCCTATAAGCCTAGCAATACATAAGAAAACATACTAGAGATAGCACTCAAAGTTCCATCCCAACATAATAAAATAATCTACTTAGATAATCATATTGGAATTGAGATATCCTTATTACAGCAATATCATCAGTATGAAGGAATAGTTAAAGTATAAATTACAATCAAAACATATAGATACACATCACATCTCCCATACATTCTAGAACCAATACAAGATCTATAGGTGTTCTATCTAACTACAGAGCGATTCAATTCACAAGCTTTACTATGACCAAGCCAACCTCCTAGTAGAAAGGATGGGATTCCGAAGACTTTGCTACTCCTCATACGGAGATTCACCGTCTACTTAAGAAACCTGCAAGGGATACAAAAGAAATCTATGAGTATGAAACTCAGTGAGGGAAATAAAGCACTAAAAGGAAAACCAACCGAGTACCCCACACAAGGGTGGAATCAATGGAAGACTTCATCCGATACCAATAGCCCACACCGCACACTTGGTCCACATAACCTACATTCAATATACTCACAAAATTGACAATTTAATACCACTACTATAGCTCAATGTAACTAACCCAAGTCAAACAAAAACTCACATAACAATAATAATAAGGCCAACCAACCAATGTGTCCAAATAATAACATAGACCTAAATCCACCAACCATCACTAGCTATCTAACACACAAATAATTAACCATAAGATATAAATATTTTTGCTAGATTTCCATAAAGGGGGCCAAGTGGCACTATCCAACCACTTACCCATATAGATATAAATAATTAACCAGTTTCCCATAAAATGGTCAAGTGGCACCATCCAACCATTTGTCCATATGAATATAAATAATCCACAATTCTCCATAAAAGGTTAAAGTGGCACCATCCAACCACTTGCTCATACAAATGTAAATATTTCACAGATTTCCCAGAAGAAGGTCAAGTGGCAGCATCCAACCACTTGCCCATATAAATATAAATGTTTCATAAATATAATTCCAAGGATAGTAAGCATAACCCTAGTACAGACAAGAGATAATTATTCCATCACAAAAAAATCACCAACATCTATCTTTCTCTTGAACATGAGTGTTCTATCCCCAGATTAATTAGAATCACCTCATAATTTATCATGAGAATTTTAAAGTATCAGAATAGGAGTAATTCCTCATTAGAAATAAGGCCAAGGGTACGCATTAAATTTATTCAGAATGCACATTATTAGCATCCCATTACAACGCTACAATCCATCACCCAAAATACAATGTCATACTCCGGGTGAGTTATGAATTCAAATGGAGAGAAAGAGACAATTTCCAAACCAATTAACCATTAAATAGAGCAATTATTCCTCACAAATGTATTTCATAGGATTCATAAAATGAATATTTACATAATATGGTGAAAGCAATATCCATCTCTCATCGACAAGCCCAACTATAGAGATTTTCATCCTCCACACTATACCATTCCAAACAGAGCCCATCCATATAATGCAAGGACTTAAATAAAAAAAGAATTTTGGGAATAGCTCAAATTGACTGAGGGAAACTATTTTCCCGATATTATTTTGTTTAACACTCTTAAGTTCCAATCCATCATATCAATTAACTTTGGTGATACTCAATTTATTATGAAGCTTAACTATAGACTTCCAAGATATTTAAAGATAAATTATTTCACATTCAAGTTAAGAGCAACCTCATCCTTTATTAATAAATCCACCCGTACGATTCTCATAACCAGCCAAACACCATTCCCATAAATACGCATACACAAGAATAGACATTCCAACACTTTGAATCATATAGGTGCATAAATTTAGTGAGGATATAAAGTCATTCCTCAAAATCCAACATTTACATATAATTCATCCATGTATTCTAGCATAAGTAATCATAAAATCAACCATATAATCAGAACATTCTCAAGTTCCATTTATTAGATATAAATTCATCACGTAATCAAGTTGAAAATAGAAATTATCCCTCACCTTATTTCCAAGCTAGATAAAAGTTTTCAAGATTGACATTTGTAAGCCCCAATCCTTGTTTAGATCCTTCCAAAAGGCATCATAACCGTTTAGAATTGAAAACATATGAGAAAGGACATGAAAAATCATGTTTTGGAGGTCCCCCAACCGTTACAATGCATAACTCCCCCGCTGTAGAGCCCAACCACAGAATCAGAAAATCTAATTATATTTGCTATTGCTGTAGCGACCAAAACTATCACTATAGTGACAAGGAAGAACATCCTCCACCATTGCAGCAATGGTTTCCATAGCTGTAGCGATGGACATCAGAGCCCAACTCCCTATTTTTGCAAAAGAAGGTCCTTCTTCGATTTTCCTTCGATTCCCACCCAACTTTTCACCAAATTCAAAGATTTTTTCCATGGTTTTGCTCTAGGAATGATTATAAAACATCCAACTACTCAAATCCTAGATTATATACAAGAATCAAAGCTCAAAACTATCAATTCTCCTTTAAGAACCCTAGTTTTTGATATTTTTCTGACATAGACTTCTAACCCATGATTTTCCATCTCTTGCTCATGATTCCCATGAATTCCTTGTTCCATTTCCATCATCAAACAAAAAGAGAGGTTCAAGAACAATTTCCAAACCCATTCTTCTCCATTTAGATCCATTTCTACCTAGCTTTCCTTAGGGTTTCGAAAATAATCATAAAGAGGAAATGGAAAGCTTACCTAAAGTCCATACTCCTATGAAGAAGAGCCATCTATATTCCCCTTGAGCAAAGCCAAGAAAATAGGGAGGAAGCTCTAGAATAGATGAGAGAAGAGGAGAGTTCATCTTCTTTCTCCATTTTCATGAGAGAGAGAGATAGACAAGAATGATGATGTATGTGTTTTACTGATATACACACACATATATATTACTTGGTATTAAAATTACAACCTTGCCATGCTTACCTTAAAACAAAATCATAATTTCCTTTCTTGTTCTTGCACCCACTTGTCATAATTCCCAAATTAAGTATCATACCAAGCAATTACCACAATTGTAATACTTTATTAATATTTGAAAAAATTCAACCAGAAGCACCAGCATCACTCAAATTTTCATTGTTCCAAATTTATTTATTAAGGAAAAAGTTTAATATAGTCTTAGGAATTCCTCTTATACCCATGACAGTACAAATCTTTATTATTCCAAAATCACAAAATCATGGGTATTACAACTGTCACATCCCAAAAATTGGACATGTGAATTAAACATATATCACCTAGGGTATACCTCTGTGGTATCCTTAAATCTCCATGAACATTCGTAGTATTCACAATTATGTAAAACATAACCTTTTTTTTAAGAAAGATATTTTACATACATACTTAGAAATATTCAACATTCATACATTACAATCTCACAAGCCTAGGTGACCTACTAGATTATAGAGCATTTCCTAATCCTTACTAAATCTATATCTATTTGTTCACCAGGAAAAAGTGGAGTATAACCTTAAAGGCTATAAATCCTCATCCTCAACCACTGTATCTGAAAAGATAATCATAGAGAGTGTGGGTTAATCAAAACTCAGTGAGTAAACAACTGTGCATAAAAATATCACAAACATAAATACCACATTTCTAATTTAATAAAAAAGGTATCATTTAATTCAATACATTTAATATATTTATATGTATCGACACCAGCGTTTTATGTCAATTTTCAAAGTTCTGTGAGCTTACATTCTCACAACCATATTGAGCCAAAATCATTGGTATTCAATAGGTTTACACTTTTTTATTTTTAAAAACCCTGTGAGCTTACTTTCTCACAACCATATTAAGCCCGAAAATCTGTTGGTGCTCAATAGGTTTACGCTCCCCAATATTCATCCTTAGGAATATTTATCCATGGATTTACTAATTATATATTCAGGTTTGTTGGGTGATCAATCCCTCACCTTATTCAGGTTTGTTGGGTAATCAATCCCTCACCTTATTTAGGTCTGTTAGGTGATCAATCCCTTATCTTATTTAGGTCTATTGGGTGATCAATCTCTCACCTTATTCATCCATCAAACATAATCACAATCATAACATATAATCATATTCTCACAAAATGTTTCAATTTATTCAAGAAACTACCACATCTAGTTATTTAGTCAACTAGAGAAATTAATTCACATAAGGTAATAAAATAATTCTCAATGATATTGTGATTTTTCTCAACTTGAACATACACTGGTAATCTTCTCAATTTCACAAATAATACAAATGAGATTTATATTGTGCTTTGACTAATTTAGTAAATTAATTTTGCAAGGTTTCCCACTCACATTGACATTACCTAATTTTACCTTGAACTTTCCTCGAAGATGTGTAAGATGATAGAAAGTAATTCCCTCTACCTCAATCTAGTCACGACATCCCAAAAGATGTGGAAGATGCATCAAAGAATTTATTCCTCCATCCTTTATGACTCTAAAGAAATAGATTGATGGCCAAAGAGTAGAAAATCTCTAGAAGAAATGGAAAAGAAAGTTGATAAAGTTGAGAGAAAATGATGTTATCTTCCCTTGCTCCCAAAGCTCTCATAATGGTGAATGAGGAAAGAGAAAGGAAAGATTAAGGGTTAAATGGCTAGGTGGGTCAATGGGTGACCCATGGGTATCCATACCCAATTGTCCAAAACCCACTTAACCTAAACATAATTATTCCACAATAATTATATTTAACTCCATTAAATTCCTCTTTCTCATATTTTTCTGAATTCACAGAAAATACAACAATGTAATAAAATACTCTGTCTAGTAATTTATCTCAATTTCTACAACAAATTATTCAAATAGAATAAATTAAATATAGATATTAAAGTGGCTAGATTAAATATACCAAAATAATACTATAATGTAGCGTAATACTCCAAAAATATACTATTCCAAGTTTAGCGGATATTATATTCTTCCCTCTTAATAGAATTCGGTCCCCCGAATTCAAAACTTACCTCAAGATTGAAGCAAGTGTAGATATTTCGTCCACATTTTGATTCTCTATTTTAGAATTTTCATAATCAACTAAAAAATATAACAAGTCTAATATATTTTCATGTCTGAAGTTCTTTCAGAAAAAGAATCACCTCAACATAAGAAGATCTGAAAAGTTAAATTTTATTTCTAGTACATAAGTTACAGGCAACAATTTAACTTGATTTACAAAATAGACAATCTAATATGTGAAGCTTAGATTAAATATTAACTTCAGATACAAACAAAAGAAAAGGACAAATTAAGGACAAGGAGACTTCTGAGTTCACTACAAGAAAATTGACTTTCAGTGGCGACTTTTTGGTGGCGACTAAATAAGTCACCACTAAAAGTTGAGTTTTGGTGGCGACTCTTATAGTCGCCACTAAAAGTCGACTTAGTCGCCACCAAAAGTATTTTTTAAAAAAAAATAAAAAAAGTCAGATTTTTTAAAATAAAATAAAAAATTAGACTTTTGGTGGCGACTAAAAGAATTTTTTTTAAAAAAAAAACTCACATTTTTTAAAATAAAATAAAAAATTAGACTTTTGGTGGCGACTATCTTTTTTAAAAAAATAAAAAAAAAAGTCAGATTTTTTAGAATAAAATAAAAAAATTAGACTTTTGGTGGCGACTAAAGTCTAATTTTTTTAAAAAAATTAAAAAAGTCATTTTTTTACTTAAAAAATTCAATTTTTTTTATTTTTCTTAATTTTATTTAAAATAAATTTAATTTTTAAATTTTTTAAATTTTTTAGTTTTTTAATTTTTTTAAAAAATTAGATTATCGGTGACGACTGAAGTCTATTTTTTTTAAGTGAAATCGTTTTTTTTTATGAAATTAGTTGAAGTTGGACTTTTGTGGTGACTCCAATAGTAATAATATATTTGCTTTTTGTTAAGTTTAATATTATTTTATTTTTGTTTTATAATATTTTTGACCTAAAATATTTTTAACAGATTATATATATAGATATATATATATAATATTTTGCACTTACATAGCACAAATGAAGCAGTGGCAGAATGGCAAGACACACATGGCTGCAAGCAAGGGACCTAGGTTCGAATCTCAGGTATGCACATGTTTGGTTTAATTTCAAATAAACTTGAATATTGCACACAAAAAATCGAGTCAGCTCGGGATAGCGAGTTATTGGATCGGCCAAGACCTGCACGAGTCGAATGGATCTCGGGTCGACCTTCCGGGTCAATTCGGATCTAAAAAGATGACGAGTGACTTTTGGTGGCGACTGGTGACACCAAAAATCATTTTTTTCACGAATTTTTTTTTGCAATAAAAATGACTTTTGGTGGCGACTTTTGAAAGTCGCCACCAAAAGAATCAGCCACGGACATACGCCAACAACTTTAGTCGCCACTAAAAGTCGCCACCAAAGACTTTTAGTGGCGACTTTTAGACTTTTGAAGTCGCCACCAAAAGTCTTTTTTTTGTAGTGGTTGTAGAAGGTGCTTCATGTCTAAAAGAGGAAAGTGCTTTAGACCTTAAAGAGGAAACTAATCGTTGCAGCCTAGAAAGTGTTTCTGAAGAAAGCACATGGAAAATTTGGTGAAGGGCCAAATTCACTTCTTTCATACAATCTATACATCTTGATTGTTGGTCACAAAAATTTTGAGTTGCAAACATAAAATATCTATCAACTCGATTCGACAATTCCCTAAAATGACAATTAAAAAGCTTCTCTTGTTCTGCAAAGAGACGATTTATCAACCTCCCCTGGTCCTCAAAGTGGTTTTTTATCAACCTTTCCAAGTCCTCCATCTTTTGTCTCATAAGTACAAGCTCATTATTAGAAGATGTTGCTGTGCTAACATCTTCTAGCTCTACTACATCTCTTTTTCTTTTCTTAGCCTCCAGTGACTCTTCCATGGATCTCTTATTCTTATAGTTCTCCAAGCTAAAATTTAGATCCAGCTCTACCTTTCCAGCCTCAAAGTTTAAATTGAAAGATTTATTACCGACCATATTTTCTGAGCTACAAGGGTTGTATGGAAGTAGAAGTTTGATGCTAGAAAGCTTATAGGTAATGAACTCTTAGTGTAGTGAGCAGTATAATGGGGCATCTATTATTTATAGACCAAATCTAGGGCTACAAAAACCTCTACATCATACTCTAAAGATGGCCTACAGACCTTATCCGTCGCAATGCCAATGGTCTATGACAAGCATGCCAGAAAATAATAAATATAATTTAATGCAAAAGATTTCTTCAAAAATTTCGGCTAACTTTTGACTCTTGCTCAAAATCTTCAACTAATCACCACTTAATCTATGACTTCTTCACTCTATATTTGTCTTATCCAATAATTCTAAATCACGATATTACTCCATGACCAGGTAGCTTCATACTAGCCTTATCTAGGTTTCTAATTTGTGGCTTTGCTCTAGGCTTACACATTTTCAAAAATATATATTAAAATAAAAACTTCTCCCATTCACATATATCAAGCGTTACATAAAGTGAGAAAAGTTTTTACCTTTCATTTTCCCCTACGAGCATATATATATATATATATATATATATATGTATAAACATGGAGATACATCATCATCTATATATTTTCATCTATTCAAGTCATTTTAAATTGCTGACTTCTCATTCTCTGAATGCATGTGGAATTATTACATATTATTCCTGGCTATAACAAATAGCCTTCACTCACTATGCATGAATATCATACACATCATAAGTTCTTAGATGCATGTAATCACAACTTGATTCAATCAATCATGTATATTACACTCTACAGAAGACTCTCAGAGTAACACAACAAAGTAGAAAAATACAATTCAGTTCATCATAAAAGCATCCAAGGCAATCTTTAATGGCTACATTGTCAACTTCTTTGAATTTCAGAAAATACCAACAGGAGAAATGGGAAAACCAAGTATAAATCGGCCGCAAATCCACCGAATATTGACTTACGAGGCTAACAGCATTAATGCATGCCACTGTTGGTTTTCACGTGTGATAGCTTGCTATTATCCAAGCATGCAAGACTTTGTAGGGTGGTAGTAGGGGTACGACGAAGGGATATCTCCTAGCTGACTTCAAGTGCCAAAATCACACTGTAAAAACTATGCCAAATTTCTCAGTATTTCACTTCAAAATTTAATCTCCTCACAGTAAAGAGCTTTCAGCATTCCCTTTCTCTCTTTTTCTCTTTCTTACACAAGTTTCAAAATCTTGCAAACCATGGCCATAAGGGAGTTTATTAATCTCATAGCTGAGGCTAAAGAAGAAGAGCTCAACTTAAACTTGAGTTTGGGTAAGGGTAATGGCAAAAAACCTCTCGGGGAGTCTTAAGAGAAGCAGAAGGAGAAGAAGAAGAAGAATGAAGAACTTGAGGAGATTATCATGGGCCATACATTAGAAGAGAAAATTTCTTATTTAGAGCAGGAGGTAAAGGATCAGAAGAAGATGATAGAGATCCTAGAGAAGTTAGCTAAATGTCATGATGCAGCAATAACTTCAAGAATAGATAGGTATCACTATTGGTCCACTCAATACTTTTGCAATCAACAACAAAGAAGTGTTTATTGTATAACTGGAATCTACACTACCCTCCGTGATATGGCTCTGTCTCTCGCTCCAAGGAATCACCCAGGGGCGATTGTACAATTCAACCCTCCTAATCCAATACCACCTCGCCTGTAGATTATTCATGCATAAGTAAATTTTTTTTTTTAGCAATATAATCCTTCAACTTATAATGCCAGTAGTTTCTTTTATAGGATGGTACTATAAAAATAAATAAATAAATAAATAAAGATAAATGAATTTAATCGTATAAAATTAATCACAAATTTAGCTTATAAAGCCAATCACATAAAAAAAAAATAGTGACCCTATAGGCTGACATAAAGACAAACAGAAGCTCTATGCAAGTCTCGTTGTCTTCCCCCTATCATATGGGAGTAGACAAAGGCATCCCGTGTAGATCGATTGAACTCGATATTATACCCTCGAATTGTCATGAACTCTTGTTTGAGAGCCTAGAACTCACAAGCTTTCCTTAAACTAACTCTCTGAGGCATAAACTACTATAAGAACATCTTTCTAAACCATCCAATCGTACATCATGTTTAACAATTATGAATGTTCATATTCTAATAGCCCACCAATAACATGCCCTAATCATTCTAATGTTACAAAACTTCTACATTTTTTTGAAACACATCTATCACACAGTACCATCATGTCAATCCTTAACTAAACAAGTGCAACTTAGGTGAGTCACCCCTAGAGAAGACTTATAGCTTACCCCAACATCTCTTATGTTGGGTCCCATTTTACTGTAGTGTCTCCCTTAGGAAAAACTACATAGCCCACATTGATTTCCTCAACCAAGCTTCCATTAAGGAACATATTGTTTAGGCACTTACGGCCTCTTACATAAATCATATCTATCTAGCATCTACTAAAACCAAATCTTTGATCTGCCCCTCAAGTGTTCTTTCTCATCCTATATTAGTAATTTGTACTATATACTTTAGAAAAATCTTTTTTGAACTCTAGCCCATGCCTCATAATCAACTTTACCCCATCTGATACATCACTCTTGGCCCAGCCCTCATGCCATATTCTAGCAACTACTGATCCTTAGCTTCAAGAGTACACCATAGAGTTACGTTCCCAACTTCTCAAAAAAAAAATTAACACATAGGTCATACCTCTTCCATCAGTATCCCTCCTTATAGTCACATAAGGATGATGCCTTCAATAAGATCCAAAGTTCTACACATGAAATCAATTACTTCTTATTGGACAAAATTATCTCTAACTAACTCCATTAAGGGGTAAGTTACAAAAAGGATACTTAACTCTACAAGGTTTTGTGGAATCTTATCCCATGGTCATGCCGCAGTTCACGACAATAGGAAAGGGCCCACAAAGAACACTTTGCTCTGTAATCTATAGGGGACCTAAAGACCAGCTTTGATACCAATTTGTCACATCCTAAAAATTAGACATGTGAATTAAACATATACCACCTTGGGTATACCTCTGTGGTATCCCTAAATCTCCATGAACATTCGTTGTATTCACAATTATGTAAAACATAACCTTTTTTTTAAGAAAGATATTTTACATATATACTTAGAAATATTCAACATTCATACATTATAATCTCACAAGCCTAGGTGACCTACTAGATTACAGAGCATTTCCTAATCCTTACCAAATCTATATCTATTTGTTCACCAGGCAAAAGTGGAGTATAACCTTAAAGGCTATAAATCCTTATCCTCAATCACTGTATCTGAAAAGATAATTATAGAGAGTGTGAGTTAATCAAAATTCAATGAGTAAACAACTGTGCATGAAAATATCATAAGCACAAATACCACATTGCTAATTTAATCAAAATGTATCATTTAATTCAATACATTCAATGTATTTATATGTATCGACACTAGTATTTTATGTCAATTTTGAAAGTCCTGTGAGCTTACGTTCTCACAACCATATTGAGCCAAAATCATTGGTATTCAATAGGTTTACGCTCTTTTATTTTTGAAAACTCTGTGAGCTTACGTTCTTACAACCATATTAAGACCAAAAATCTGTTGGTGCTCAATAGGTTTACGCTCCCCAATGTTCATCCTTAGGAATATCTATTCATGGATTTACTAATTGTATATTTAGGTCTGTTGGGTGATCAATCTCTCATCTTATTCAGGTCTGTTGGGTGATTAATCCCTCATCTTATTTAGGTCTGATGGGTGATCAATCCCTCACCTTATTCATGCATCAAACATCATCACAATCATGACATATAATCATATTCTCACAAAATGTTTCAATTTATTCAAGAAACTACCACATCTAGTTATTTAGTCAACTAGAGAAATTAATTCACATAAGGTAATAAAATAATTTTCAATGATATTGTGATTTTTTTCAACTTGAACATACACTGGTAATCTTCTCAATTTCACAAATAATGCAAATGAGATTTATATTGTGCTTTGACTAATTTAGTAAATTAATTTTGCAAGGTTGCCCACTCACCTTGACTTTGCCTAATTTTACCTTGAACTTTCCTTGAAGATGTGTAAGATGATAGAAAGTAATTCCTTCTACCTCAATCTAGTCACAACATCCCAAAAGATGTGGAAGATACATCAAAGAATTTATTCCTCCATCCTTTGTAACTCTAAAGAAATAGATTGATGGCCAAAGAGTAGAAAATCTCCAGAAGAAATGGAAGAGAAGGTTGATGGAGTTAAGAGAAAATGGTGTTCTCTTCCCTTGCTCCCAAAGCTCTCATAATGGTGAATGAGAAAAGAGAAAGGAAAGATTAAGGGTTAAATGACTAGGTGGGTCAATGTGTGACCCATGGGTACCCATACCCAATTGTCGAAAACCCACTTAACTCAAACATAATTATTCCACAATAATTATATTTAACTCCATTAAATTCCTCTTTCTCATATTTTTCTTAATTCACAGAAAATACAACACCACAATAAAATACTCAGCCTAATCATTTATGTCAATTTCTACAACAAATTATTCAAATAGAATAAATTAAATATAGATATTAAAGTGACTAGATTAAATATACCAAAATAATGCTATAATGTATTGTAATACTCCAAAATATACTATTCCAAGTTTGGTGAGTATTACAACAACAATAGCTTAAGAACAATTGACAAGAGTATTATAAGTTTTCTCTTTTTCTCTTGGTGGTTTGATCTGAGTATTAGTCTTCTTTATATCGTCTTCCATGAGATAGCTGTTGATGTGGAGCATCTTCCAATTAATGACTATTTAATTGAGATAAAGCATTCTTTAAAGATTTCTGGATAATCAGGGTCCTTGATCTATTTATGAAAATTTTTCTCTTTGAATATTCCTTGATTGTAGCTAATTCTTTGATCAATCTAGATATATCTTGTTGTCCTCTTTACTGCACAAAGTCATTGCTTAATCATTGCAAGATGTTTGTGACTTGATTCCTTAATAGGCACGATGTTTATTAATTGTGAGATCCTCTCATTAAGAGAGTCTTGATTTTTTCCATGTTTGAATTTAAGATAGCATATCTCCATGATTTGAGTGAGTAATTGGATTCCGATTTGAGAGCTCTTAATTGATCTTGATCGCTGACAATTTGATAAACTGAATATTGACTTTGACTTGGCACATTTAATGCATCAGGTTCCAAAGCCTTCAAAGTTGGCATGAATTAAAAAAAACTTCTAATTTGAATTCTTTCCTTCTAAAACATGTGACAACTTCTTTCCTTATTTGTTGATCTTCTTATTTATTTTTTGATCTTCCCTTGATTGCTTTGATTGAGTTAATCATGACCTTTCCTTTCTTGCATTGTTGACTTCATAAGCTTTAATTCTAATTAAATGATTGCTTCTTTATAATCTGTTGCAACCTTTCCTTTTTGATGCTGCATTTATTTCTTGACTTTAAGTGCATTAATGTTCTTAATTCTGTCAACATAAATCATGTGATTTGAATTGTTCAATTGATACATTAATCAAAAACACTTTCTTGCTTCAACATTCTCCCCCTTTTTGATTAATGACAATCCACGTCTGAAAACTCTCCCATAATAGTTGCTGGATATCTTTATCTTTACTCTCCTATATTGGATTGAAAATTTGAAATCTCTAGGGTCCTAATCCTAATGGTTGTAGGGTCTTAATGGTTGCATTTAATCAAAAACCTCATATTGTAATTTTGATTCAACATTCTCCCTCTTTCTAATTAATGGCAATCAATGACGCTCCCCTATAGATGTTGCATTGTTGCACAGATTTTACTCTAGCTCCCCCATAGTAGGTGCTAGTTTTAAGTGACAGGGACCTGAAACTACAAAATTTCTCGAGAACAAGTGATCAATAGTATTTTATGAAATGCCTAGATAATCAAACTGGATTATTTTAGCCATACATAGTCATCAAAAGTTTCTCCCCCATTAACATTAAATAAAAAAAAAAGGCATAACACATATCATTAAACAAATAGTGTCCTAAAATAGTAAGGTTATAGAGACCATACAAAATACCAAACAAATTCATTTGTACAGAAGCGATGTGGAACCTTAAGCCCAATATGTTGCCCAACCCACGAAAAATATATTCAAACTTACATATTAAAACACATAACCTGATAAATCAAGAGTTTTGATCAAAGTATTCAAACAAGAATATGCCAAACAAAAATCATGATTTTTCATAATATAACTAATTGCACATAAAAGAGTCATAATGATTCAAGAAAGGCCATTAATTTTAATATACCTTTTTGAAAAAGATAGATATTTCACTTATCCATACAACACATGATATTCCACAGGAACACGAAGGTAACAAAATCTTTAATGAGCAAATGCATATATCAATTAAGAATGCATATAACAATTGTAGATCAAGGGATGATTTGAGAAAAGGAACAATAAACACAATTTTTTGAATCAAATTTACACATAGTAGACACATGTCTATAATTTCAATCAGGGTAATCATCTAAGCATGCCAAATGATTTGGCAACATTAAAAGCACATGAAAGATATGCAAGATAGATGCAAAACATGGATTTTACTCGAATATTCAAGTTGTAAGTGCAATATCCGTGATTTTTATTTTATTTAGAATTATTTTATTTCCTGCATACATTTATTTTTTTGTTTGAGATAATTCTTTTACTTGCTATGGTGGAAGGAAAATTTGTGGAGGAAATGTGAATAGGTAAATTAAATTGATTATCTTGAGTAAGGGACTTAATAGATATAATCAAAGATTTCTTAGTGCTGAAATTAAGTGGTAACCCTCATATGTTGTGTTGGAATTTTAGCTAAGTATAAGCATGTACAATAAGAAGGGAGATAGGAAGAGATCTATGAAGTTTTAAGGGAAAAATATAATAATATAGGAATGAAGAAGAATTAAAGTAGTGGGACCCATAACTCTTGAATATATCTTCTTCTCCCCTCCTCTTATTCTGCCGTATATGTAAATCTGCTTTACCCTTTCCTGTCTTCTCTTTCGTGTCCGTCCCTCTGTACGCCATAGTTGTGTGGGTTTGTTGGAAGAGAGAGGCTTGTCTTTGGGCTTCCAAGAGAGAGGAGCAAGGTATGTGTAAGATTCATCTCCATCTTCTCTTTCCTTCCATAGAGACTAAACCCTAAGATGTAGATGTGGACTTTCAGAGTTAGGTGTTGTTTGAGTCTCCAAATGTTTGAGGTGCGTTAATGGTGGAAGAATGGAATGGTTGCCATGAATGCTATCATAAAAGGGGGAATGAGGAGGAAATAGTAATACTACTCCATTCTTAGTTTCAATAATGATTGAAGCATGATATTGTGGCACCCAATCACCTAAACCTACTATTTTTGCTGGTCATTTAAGCATTGGGACTCAAAGGGGATGCCTTGAGCAAAAAAGGGGAGTTTTCATATTTGTTGTGGGAGTATCAGAAGTGGTGCCCAGGCGCCATCACATTAAGGGAATTCTGGGCATTGGCGCCACAAAGAAATGGGGTATCTGAGAGTTTAGGGTATAGTGCCTGGAGGCACCATCGTGGGTGCCGAAGATGCCCACAGTTGAAACTTAAGGTGGTTTTGGGAGATGGTCATAGCGTCCAGGCACCATGAGCTGGAACCTTTCTAATGTGTTTTTCTAGCTTTGACCATGTTGTTTTGTCCCTAGGTCACTTGTCAGTTACTGTACACTAAATCAAGTCTTTTGCCTTTTATTTTCGTTGTACTCCTACTTTCAGGTAAGGGATTTTCAAAATCAAATTCTCATTTTGTTAAAGGGACAATACTTGAGGAATGACATAAATCCCGATTTGATAATTCTTGTTGTTACTTGTATTATAATTTGTGCTAAATTTAGACTTCATTCATGAGTAATGAAATGTGTTCATCGGCTAAGGGTGAACCTTATCTTTTACCTTGCTATACTACTCTAGCATAAGAAGTGAAATTATTTTATGTGTGAATTTATATGGAACATGGAGACAAAAAAATGTGAAGGGATATCTCACCTTTCTTGCTTAGGAATGGAAAAGCAAGGGAAGGGGTCCAAGAACGGAGGGCCTATGAAAATATGGATGAAAAATCCTTAAACCCTTGAGGATGCCATCTAGGTAGGATAAACAATGTAAATCAATGAATTATTTTGGCAACAGGTGTCTTGACAGTTATACTTGTGGGGAAAACTCATGTCGTGTAAATGTGAATTAGCCTCGATGGCCCTTTTGTCTGCTTATAGTTTGAGTTGAAATAATTGAGTGTTTATTTTCTGTGACTTTGTGTGGATTGAGACTTTATCTTGTGTATCTTTCCTTGCATTGTTACTTACTTGGAAATGATTTGAATCAGCTGTGGGACAGGACATGTCGACGACTCTCCTCCCCCTGTAAGAGGCATTTGGTAAGTCTTCTTCTTGCTTGATTATCTCACTGAGTAAATTAATCATTCCCTTTGTGTATGGCTCTTGTAGATTTAGTTGTAGCTGACAAGTCTCTGTGAGAAGAGTAGTGAAATGTCACATCACCACATCTTGCTAACTATTGGTGATTATTTTTTTATTCTTTTGGGAAGGGTGGTCAGCTTTGTAGTTATTAGGACTCCTAGGTTTTATATAAGCATTCTTTTGTGATGAATATTCTTGTGTATTTATTACTCATTGATGGGCTATGTTTTAATCCTTTCCTTAACTTTATTTTGTGAATGGAGAAAGAAAGCTTAGAAACATAAGTCTTCTTGTGATATTGCATCATTTATAAGATGGATGTGATTTAATGTGGAGAAACTTATGCATATCATGACTTAGATGCTTACTAATTAAATTGTATGTTATGTCTTTTTGTGTTTTAAAAGGCTTACGGTTATAGGCTGGAGCCCATACAGTGCCAATCATTTAACCTGTATTGGGGTGTGACAAATCTTCAACTATTTTTGCACAATCAAGATACATCACATATAAATATTTTACTCATTTTCATCATGGTAATTACTAACATTAAAAAATATAATTTATACAACATATTTGTGAGTAATGAGAAAAGATCAGTTTGTGAGTAAATTAAAAATTTTCTCAAGTAGCCAAATAAAGGTCTTACTTGGAATCTTGCACAAAGATAAAGTAGGGATGAATCATACCTCTATGAACTTCTGATCTATGTTCTTATTTGGCCACCAGTGCAAAGGACTCTTTGAACTCAGTTATCCATGACTTAACATGGTTGAGCTCTTGTATAAAATTTATCCATGACTCGCCCTCAAGGGCCTTGTTTACAACTTTTGGTTCAATCTAGGATATAAACTGCCATATTGATCATTCTTCTCATGGACGTTCTTTAGTACGATCACTAGTGACGTATTCATGATGATAATTGGTCATCCATTTCCATTCTCTGGTAATTCTCTAATGATCTCTTTGTACTACTCTATTAGGGTCCTGATTTGATCCTTCTGGTTATGGTAGAAACCTTTTGAGTGCTAGATGGTTCATCATTGTCACATGTTCTTACAATATTCTCAAAGGAAGAATTAGCTTCAAAAGTAACATCCATGGTTTCTTCAATAGTTCTTGTTCTTTTATTGTATACTTTGTAAGCCTTACGTTGTGTAAGTATTAGCTTGGAAAAATCTTAGCACACAATTTGATTGGTATATCAAATATGACATAAACTATGATATTTCATAATAAACATGTTATACTAAATAATACCACTAATGCCACTTGTTTTCTTTGCCTTAAACATTTATCTTATGCTATAAAGTTATATTTCAAACACGATATTCTAAAACCCTTTTTAAAAAATATTTGATTCGAATTTTATCTTTTAAAAAAACATTTTTAAAAGAAAGTATTTATTTTGATAACTCATTTGGCACTTGTAATATGTATACGTAAATGTGATGAATATTTTAGCGATAGGGGAGAAAATTAATCACAAACAATATCTTAAAGCTCATAGAGACTTTGAGATATTGACCTTATGCTTTTATCAAGTTTTCTTTCTTAAGATTCACTTGATACCTAAATTTAAGTGTAGTTTTAATCAGGTTCCTCTTTAGGCAGCTTTATACATGTGCTCTATTTATAGCAGGACCTTATTTCATCCTTCATCTTAGATTGACCTTGCACATAAATCTTTCTTTCCCTTTTTCACCTTTATAAATCTCCTCTGGTAGCCACCATTGATTATTTCATCTTTCAGCTTGGTTGGCTTAGTAGTCATGATTAAGCAAACTTTCTTCTCCATTTTCATGTTCCTAATTATTTTCGATTTTGATGTAAGTAGCTCCCTACTAATCTGTTCTCTTTAGGTTTAGGGTCCTGTCGTCATGACTTGTAAAAAATACATTTGTTCCCCATCATATATCTTGAGTAGCCTGAGTTGAGGAACCATTCCCTAACTTCTTTCGTCCTCAGGCATACCTGTTAGCATGATGGGTAAACTAGGTCCCCAAAACATTTTGGGTCCTGAAAGTGTCAGCAGGGGCACAACTGTGCCTATAGAATCCATATCCTTTTTATAACAATATGCTTTTGATTACGATAACACTGAGAAGATATGTGGTCTCTTTTTCCATATATGGAACATATTTTCAAAACAGTTGGTAAACCTCCTTTGAAAATCATTTTGTTTCTTCTATCAATTTTAACATAGCCTAGACCTTCTTTATTCAATGTTTTGTTTTGACTACCTAACATGAGATCCAGACTTTTCTGTCCATTGACAAATCTGCTTAGATCAAATGTTAAACTTTAAATTTTATCTTTTAGGGCCCTATTTTCAAAAATCAAGGATGGAAGAGATTGTTTCTCTTCTAACCTTTTCATCTTTGCTTCAAAAAATTGTTTGTCATTTACAATACTTTGAAAATCTCCAAGCACTTATTGTGAGCACATTTCAAACTATTATATTGTTGTAAAATATTTTCAGAATCAGTTAAAAGTTCATCAAATGCATGAAATAATTCATCATATGTAAATGGAGTATCACATACCTCTTCAGATTCATCATCAAACTCACTATCAGCCATGAGACACAGATTGGCTATTTCAGGGTCCTTAGAGTCAGATTCATAGTCAAGTAAATCATCATCACTCTAAGAGGCATTTACTACTATTGGCTTTCAATTTCTTCTGTTTTTCCCAAATTGCGGATACTCAACATGTATATGGCAAGTTTTCTTCATTCAAAACAAATTATAGGTTCCCAACTTTGTTTTGCAGGGCCCTTAAACTTATTTTGAAACTTTTTCTTGTAGTGTCTGTAGACTTTTTTTGACATGAAGGTCATGTCCTTTTCATCAAGATCTTTATCCTAGTAGGATGATTATTCTCTGGCATTTGCTTTTAGGGCTATGCCTTTTTCTTTCTCTAGTCCAGCCATTTCTTTACGAAGATGTGTCTTTTCATATGTAATCAGCTTACCACGTAATTCTCAGTTGTCATCGTGGCCATTCTCCCTGATTCTTCTATTGTGGTGGCTTTGGCCTTCCAATGTCTTGAAAGATTTTTAAGGACCTTCCTCACAATTTTTTGTGGCTGTAGATAATTCGCATCATGTCTAACTGTTTGTAATTTTGGTAAGCCTAATGAATATCTCCTCAACAGTTTCTCCATTAATCATTCTGAAACCGTCAAAGTCCTCCTCCAAAGTGTCTATTTATGTCTTTTTTACTTCTGAGGCACCTTTATGAGTAATTTTTAGTTTATCCCACATTTCCTTAGCCATGGTGCATCTTGATAACATCTTGAACTCTTTTGCATTCACAGCATAATGTAAGAAATTTATAGCATTAAAATTTATTTCGACTTTACCTTTTTCTTCAGTTGTTAGTTCTCTAAATAGTTTTGGAACTTGTTTGTCTCTTTTAGTTTTCATTAGCACGTTTGGTCCATCTTCAATAATTATCCATACTTGGAGATTTACTGACTCTAGGAAGATATACATTCTTATCCTCCAATAGGTGTAGTTCATTCCATCAAAGAATGAGAGTCTGTCTACACTTTGACCTTGAGTTCCTAGTACATGCATCATTGTATAGATCTTTGCACCGAGTTGCTAAACCTTTAGTAAGAGACCTGCTCTGATACCAATTGTTAGCACAGGAGTTTACTCAAAAGGGAGGTGAACTGAGCATACAAATATTTTTCACAAATGTTTACTTTCTTTTGAAATGTTTTAGGGTCCTAAAAATAGTTATAGGGTCTTGTAAAACTCTTGTGATTAAAACATGTTTTTAAGCAGAATAATAAATAGCACACAAAGAAGTATAGTGGTTTGATCGTATCTATAAGATAGTCCAACGTCCACTCCTCAAAATACAAAATAGTGAGTTTTATTTAGGGTAACGAGTAACAAGTACAAGAACAA
The DNA here is from genome assembly GCA_037074585.1 of Biancaea sappan. Taxonomy (NCBI): domain Eukaryota; kingdom Viridiplantae; phylum Streptophyta; class Magnoliopsida; order Fabales; family Fabaceae; genus Biancaea; species Biancaea sappan. Next base: position 27,666,802 of record CM073495.1, read on the forward strand.
AAAACTCAAGGTTCAACTACCTGTTTTTATGCTAAGCAACTTAGCAACCTCCAAGTTTAGATTAGCAGGGCCCTTCTTTTACATTTCTTACAACTAGGCTTCACGGGTCCCTAGTAAACTTTTAACCAATAAGCCTTTCTTCCAAGAAGGATCAACCTACCACTTTTACACTTACCAACCGACATCCAACTTTTGGGCCATAAAATGCAGTCCACTACAAGGATAGAATATAAAAGAAGAAATGAATGGTTCACAAGAACCAAAGCACAAAGAGCACTCTCACTAAGAGGATATAACTTTAACGTGAACACTCTCTAACAAAATGCAAGGCAATAAATAAGCGCAACAACTCAAGAACAATTGACAAGAGTATTATAAGCTTGCTTCTTTTCTCTTGGTGGTTTGAGCTGAGTATTAGTCTCCTTTATATAGTTTTCCATGAGATAGCCGTTGATGTGGAGCATCTCCCAATTAATGACTCTTTAATTGAGATAAATCATTCCTTAATGATTTCTAGATATTCAGGGTCCTCAAGCTATTTATGAAATTTTTTTTCTTTGAATATTCCTTAATTGTAGCTGATTATTTGATCAATCTAGATATGATCTTACTTTCCTCTTTACTGATTAAAGTCATTGCTTAATCATTGCAAGATGTTTGTGACTTGATTCCTTAATAAGCGTGATCTTCATTAATTGTGATCCTCTCATTAAGAAGGTCTTGATTCTTTCCATGTTTGAATTTAAGATAGCATATCTCCATGATTTAAGCGAGTAATTGGATTCCAATTTGAGAGCTCTTAATTGATCTTGATTGTTGATAATTTGATAAACCGAATATTGACTTTGACTTGGCACATTTAATGCATCAGGTTCCAGGGCCCTGAAAGTTGGCATTAATAAAAAAAATTATGATTTGAATTTTTTTCCTTCTACAGCATATGACAACTTCTTCCTTCTTTGTTGATCTTTTTATTTATTTCATGATCTTCCCTTGATTTCTTTGATTGAGTCAGTCATGATCTTTCCTTTCTTGCATTGTTGACTTCGTAAGCTTTTATTCTAATTGATTGATTGCTTCTTTATAATCTGTTGCAATCTTTCCCTTTTGATGTTGCATTTATATCTTGACTTTGATTGCATTAATCTTCTTAATTTTGTCAGCATAAATCATGTGATTTGAATTGTTTATTGATATATTAATCATAAACACTTTCTTACTTATAACTTTCTCCCCCTTTTTGATTAATGACAATCCACGTCTGAAAGCTCTCCCATAATAGTTGCTGGATAGCTTTGTCTTTACTCCCCTATACTGGATTATGAATTTGAAATCTCCAAGGGTCCTAATCTTGATGGTTGCAGGGTCTTGATGATTGCATTTAAATAAAAACCTGACATTGTAATCTTGATTTAACACAAACTAACGGATCTACACCCAATAACGAAATGGTGATTTGCACATTTTTATAGTTTGAGTGGCTTGTTGGTTTTGGAATTTGAGGAAGATAAACATATACAACCTTTTATATATGTTCATGAAGGTCTTGTACATTTTAACCAATATATATGTATATATGGAATGAGATCCTCTTTGGAGAAAGATAGAAATTTAAAAAAATGAAGCCTAGTAGATTCCGTTGAATCTCTAATTTTCACTTTTTTTACGTTTATCTCCCTCTAAATTGGTAAAATTATATATATATATATATATATATATATATATATATATATATATATATGTATGTGTGTGTGTGTGTGTGTGTGTGTGTGTGTGTGTGGAGGAAAGGAGGAGCTATTATTCTTTCAACTTTCTAGTTTGTTTATGGTTGTGAATTAAATCTCTATTTAAGGCTTACAATCACTTTAAGGTTATAAGAAATGTAATAACAAAAATCAAAAGCTAATTGACATAATTAGATATTATAAATTAGAAATGATCGATATCATTGGATTTACTTCTTGAAATTTTAGCAAAATCTTGGACTTTCACAAGTCATAACACTATCGAGAGTATTTTGAAATCTACCAAAAAAAAAATAACAGAACAATTAGTGAGGAAAAGAAATATATTTTTCCTAATATGGAAACTGCTTCCACCAAATTTTCTTATGTTAATCAATCTTCCAATTGATTTTTTCAACTTAAAATTCCTTTGAGAACAACAACAACAACAAAGCCTTATCCTACTAGGTGAGATCAACTACATGGATTGCACGACGGTATTGAACTTTATCAATGACCAACTCTTTAGGTATCTCATTTATCATAAGATCTCGTTCAATAACTTCTGTAAGTATCCTTTTTGGTCTTCCTCGACCTTTTAGAACAAATTATTAAAAAATATTTTTGTGTTCTTCAAAACTAATTTAAAAATCATTTTGAAGAAAGTTTTTAAAAACAATAAAACAAATTGCTAAATCTCACAGTGTGAGAAATAATTATATTTCATAAATAGTAATTTGTTTTATAAAAACTGGTACAATCAATTTACTAATTTTTGACCGATTCGACTGATTTTTTGAGGTCGGTCGGTTCAGTCTAATTTTGTAAAACAGTGATCTTACAAATTCAAGAGTTGCCTTTATATTATTCAATATTATTTGATGAATGTGTTGAAAAATAAGATGCTTAACATCTACACAAGCAAGGATATGTCGTGAATAAATATACAAGATTTACAATAAAGCAGTCAGAGAATTATCACATCTTCCGGCGTCATGGAACTAATCTTAGGAGTAAATTAGGAGTACATTAATAGTATCTAAAAAATCAGTCTCTTCTTCATCAATTAGTTAATAAAAATTTTGCCCTCATAAAAATAGTCCTTTAGAGAAGCATTTGTAACACCATCATGGAATGAGAAATGTCTCCAATACAAAATAACGTTGTTTTATGGGGTGAAATTAGAAAGTTAAAACTTACAAGCCACCTAAACAAGTATATGTCATTAATTAACGGCCAAGTGAAATTTTGTTTTTGCATAATAGAAACACCATTTTAATTGAGATATTTGAAGAACTGAATTAGAAAGTTTCATATTTAAAAAATCAAATAAAAAATATCTTTTAAACTACACGAGTTTATGACAAAAATATTATTTATGTGCTCTAAACTTGAACATAAAACTTCATTTCATTAATTATAATATATATATCTATATATATATATTTAATTAATTTTAATTATGTTCTTAAATTTAATATTATCTAAATATTTAAAAATAAATATTAATGTAACATCTTATCTTTACATAAATAAATTTGTTGTCTAAATTTATTGTCATAAATAGTTCAAAGCAAGTAATTATAGTACACTGAAAAAGTAACCCTGAATCCAATGGTCAATATAAACAAAAAGAAAAAGTAAAATCAACTCTTACCAATGCTTTTTGTCAAATGAACATTGATTACAACATTTTTTGCACTTCATTCATATGCCAAGTAACCTATGATAGATATAATACAATAACAAATTTTCAAAGTAATAAATACTCTTTACAAGACAAAATACAGTACAAAACATGTCTTTCAGTAAACTCAATTTTCGAATGCAGAAATAAACTAAATCTAGTTGGCCATCGATCTCCAAACAATGCTTGGGCAGACAATAATTAGTGGGATGAGAACTTCAGTCAAACATGTGGGGAAGTGGTCTTACCGCCATAAATGCATCCACCATCTGAAAAAAAAAAGGGGGGGGGGGAAAAGGTAGAAAAATGGAGCTGTAATTTCTGCACTTTTTTAAAAATTCAAATAAGCTTCATCTTGCAAATCTTTTCAAGATGAGGTAGCTATCAAACATACAAAAAAAAAAAAAAAAGCTTTGGTTAAAGTTCCATCAGGATTTAGGATGAGAGCAAATATCAATAACAGACAAAAATCCATACAGAAATTAAAGAACTTCAGCCATGAATGTACACTGCTTGAAGTCATCATTGGCCACTGAAAAAAGAAGTGCTTAATATCACCAGATTACATACAATGCACAACCAAGAACTATGTACAGTGAAACAAATCAATATGCTGGGCATACTGAATCGATTCATAAGAAAACAAAAGGCGTGCCTCAGTGTTTTATACAAAACCATACCAATTTTTAATTGGTAAGTAATAAAATACACATAATTCATTGTGTTATTTATTTATTTATAAAAGAACTATACACTATGACAAGAAACTGTCTGAACATCATGAAAGAATTATTTTCTTAAGATAAAGTTTAAATTAATAGAAATACAGAAGTGAAGACAACAAATATGGTAAACAGAAAACAGGTAGGAGTGCTTTGTCATCCTTTTCCTCTTTGTATTCTTTTCTTTTCATTCAGCCAATATGAGGCATGACAAGAAAGACAAGGAAATGTTACTCACGCCATAATTTAGCACTTCGCTAGAGGAACATAACATACAGTACACGTTGAATGGTTCCCAGAAAACAACCTTGACAACCCACCCAAAACAAAGAACAAAAAAACCTCGAAACCGTTTTTTTTTTTTTTTTCAGGTAAACCATAACTGGAACTTCATTATTATTTCTTGTTGAACTTTAAAAAAAAAATATTGTGCACTGTAATTACGAAAAAAGGATTAAGACTTTTTTTTTTCCCCCAATTTCTAGGACATCCAAAAACATGGATTAAATCAATCCTCCGCCAATGTTCATCGGTTATGTAATTAATCAGTCCCGTGACATGTGTATACCAAACAGTGCAAGAGTACAGAAAGCACACCTCTTCAGTCACAGCAGCCCGAGCTCTACGATGTCTCTCAACCAATTCAGTCAAAACTTGAATTAAACGCTGCTTCACCTCACCAGTTAGCATGCGCCCGGCTTTATACTCCTGGGAAAGAATCATATGGGAAATCAGAGAATAAGCCAACCAGTTCTTACTATGCTACTTGTAAATTTTTGGGATATACATGCTTTCAATTAAAAATAAAAAAATCTTACCTTTTTCACATGTTCAAGTTCAGCATCATCCTCCAAGAAGAAAGCAAGGTATTTTACAGGTATATCAACCTGAATATTGTCAAGAGCTATCAACGTTCTTGAGCAATAAAATACTAGGGGTAAATTGAAAAACTACTGGGTAACTAATTTGAAAGATATTGGTACAGTGGTGAATGTAATTAAATGAATTTGGCTTTAATAAATTAATTTGCACTTTTGGATACATAGCTGATGATTGTAGAAACCATTGCTTTTGCTTTTTAGCGAGTTAAGGTAACTAAATTTAAGCAATCTTGTCTGTGCAACAGTGATAGGGATGAATATGGATGATGAGCTGTACATATCTGTGAATGCTTTAGTTTGTTAAAATCATTTTTCAGTGTTTTAGCACTAATTAGTTATACTAGTCTGTTACACAGTACACGTATTATTCTCTATAGCAGCTGTATGTATAGGAGTCAGTCTTGTAAAGCTAAACACTGTGATTCACATATTTCAGTACGCAAATTCTCTCTATTTCGTTCATGGTATCAGAGCCAAACAGTCACCATGGCTAACACTTCTTCAACCTCTCAAAATACTCCATCACAAACCACTGACTCAACCTCAATCCAATTTTACAGAAATTTAGTCCCAATCACTCAGTTGCTGAGAAATTAGAAGAGACCAATTACCTGACGTGGAAGCAGCAGGTTCATTCCACGATCAAAGGGTACAAGCTGCAGAAGTATATCTTGGGAGCTCATGCAGTCCTAGGGAAATTCAACAGCCCCGAAGATGAGGCTAGCAGAAGTTTCAGTGAGGAATACCTCGCTTGGGAACAGCAGGATCAACTGCTAATGTCGCTATTGTCAAGCATTATAAAACCCATTTTGACATTCTGGTGGGATGCAATCATTCCTATGAAATCTGGGAAAAAATTAGAAATACATTTTGCCTCTCAGACTAAGGCAAAAGCGCACCAGTTCAGAACCCAATTAAGAATACTAAGAAAAGGCTCCTTAACTATAAGTGAATATCTTCTAAAATTGAGAGGTATAATTGACTCGCTTCTGTAGGTGCTCCAAATTTCTGTTGCAGATCATGTAGAAGATACACTGGAAGGATTACCAAAACAGTGTATCAGTTTTGTTGTTTCTGTTACCTCTCTATCTGAACCTTATTCTGTGGATGAGATTGAAGCTCTGTTGCTAGCACAAGAAGAAAGGACTGAGAACTTCCAAAAGGATCCCAGTATTCCACTGACTGCTAACATTGCTCAATTCCATAAAGGGAACAAATCAAACAATCAGACACCTTACTACCAAGGAGGAGGATGAACTGATAGCAGCAGATGCAGAGGAAATTATACAAGAGGAGGCAAAAGCAACAAAGGACGCAGAAATAGGCCACAGTGCCAGGTGTGGCAAATTTGGCCACATGGCTTGGAACTGTTACCATAGATATGATGGACTTTCCAAAATCCTTTCGCTCAGCAACGACAGGGTAATACACAGATTTCACAAACTGCACAAGGTGGACAGAAGAATCAAACCAGAGGCAACAATTCGCCAATGACTGCCATGGTGGCTGTTCCTGATGCTGTTTATGATAGAAACTGGTGTGCATTGTGTAGACTCTAGTGCTTCGAGCCATGTTACCAGTGATGTCAATAATCTCACAACAAAACTGGCCTACAATGGAGAAGATCAACTCCAAATGGGTAATGGTGCAAGTATACAAATTGTGCATTGTGGTAATTTTGATTTGCAGTCATCTACTTCTAATTTGGTCTCTCAAAAACATCCTTCATCCCCCTACCATCAAATAGAACCTTATGTGTTTCAAATGTGCTCAAGACAATGATGTCTTCTTTGAATTTCATCCTCGAGTGTTTGGTGAAATCACAGGATACAAAACAGGTTGTTCTCAAAGGGACAGTTAGAGAGGGACTCTGTTTGACAATTTGCAGCCTCTAAATCAACCTTCTTGTTCAAAACAATCAAATTCTGTCTCAACTTCAAACATCGAATACAAGCTTTGGCATTGTAAATTGGGGCACCCATCTACTCCTATTGTAATCTTCCCTTAATAAAGCTTTGGCATTGTAAATTGGGGCACCCATCTACTCCTATAGTACATTTAGTTTTAAAGTCTTGTAATCTTCCCTTATTAAATAAAAGTATCACCAAGTTTTGTGAAGCTTGTGCAATGGCAAAATTTCAAAGAAAAAAACTACGGGATTCTGGTAGGTACCTGAACAAAGATGCCCAAATCCTTTACTGATTTCCCTTCCAGTAGTCTGATGCCTCCCTTCTCACTCTGCCCTTCTCCCTTTATTATGGCCTAATTAATTTATTTCTGTTAGGGACTGAATAGTATGGGATGTCTAAGTCTCACATTGGGTAGTATGGGATGCTTGATGGGGTACTTAGGTAGCTTGGTTCTTCCCCCTTAACAGCTAGCTTTTGAGGGTGGGTTCCCCAAGCTGTTTAGGTACCTAACATTGGTATCAGAGCTTGGTTGTCGATGCACCGGAGAGGGCTACCTACGAAGGGGCTGACCGGAAAGGCCGAGTGAAGCGTCGTAGAGTGCAGCCGCTGGGACGTCGGCTCTCAAGGGTGGTACTATGTTAGGGACTGGATAGTATGGGATATCTAAGTTCCACATTGGGTAGTATGGGATGCTTGATGGGGTACTTAAGTAGCTTGGTTCTTCCCCCTTAACAGCTAGCTTTTGAGGGTGGGTTCCCCAAGCTGTTTAGGTACCTAACATTGGTATCAGAGCCTGGTTGTCGATGCACCGGAGAGGACTACCTACGAAGGGGCTGACCGAAAAGGCCGAGTAAAGCGTCGTAGAGTGCAGCCGCCGGGACGTCGGCTCTCAAGGGTGGTGCTATGTTAGGGACTGGATAGTATGGGATGTCTAAGTCCCACATTGGGTAGTATGGGATGCTTGATGGGGTACTTAAGTAGCTTGGTTCTTCCCCCTTAACAGCTAGCTTTTGAGGGTGGGTTCCCCAAGCTGTTTAGGTACCTAACAATTTCCTACCGAGACTCCACATGCCCCCCCTTTTATTCCCATAATACTCTCTCTTCATTCTGTTAGGCAGCCCCCAAGCCCTTGCCTTTATTTGTTTTTCTCTCATACACCTTAGTTGTAGGGGGTCTATCAATACCCCCCCCCCCTTCTCTTTAAAAAAAACAAAAGAAGTCCCACCTTCCTGAAGGTGAAAAGAGGAAAATGCCTGACAAATGAGCTCATAAGGTTCCTAAGTGCTTTTGAAATCAGGTAAGTTTTTCCATTGTACCAATACCACCTTATCTCCCTGGATTGTTGTGCATATAGCCTTGACCGTCCCTAGATAAAGCATTAATTCAGCATCCTCTATAAGGAACTCAGGAATTTGTTGGCTCGGTTTGTCTCCTTGAACGGCTCACTTAAGTTGAGAGACATGGAATACATTATGTATGCAAGCTGTGGATGGGAGATCCAACCTGTATGCCACCGTGCCAATATTCTCCTTAACCATGTAGGGACCGCAAAATCAGGGACCGAGTTTCTCATTTGTTTTCTTTGCCAAAGGTTTAAACGTGGCTGCAACTTCAAATACACCAAATCTCCTACAACAAATTCTATCTTGCGCCTCTTGGTGTCTGCATAAAGCTTCATCAAAGATTGAGCTTTTTTTAGATTAGTTTTCAAGCCAGAACAATATTACGGTCACAGAGCTGCCGGTCAACCTCTGCTACTGTTATAATATCCTCTAACAACTTCAATAATGGAGGAGGGTCTAGACCATGGAGAGCCTTAAATGGAGTCATACCAGCCCAGACATTAAATGTGGTATTATACAAATATTCTGTATAAGAAAGCCAATGTGGCCATTGATGTGGTTTGTCGCCCACAAAACATCATAGGTAAGTTTCGAGACATCTATTGACCACCTCCATTTGCCCATCCGTTTGTGGATGATGGGCTGTACTTAACTTCAAAGAAGTGCTGGCCATTTTAAATAGCTCCGTCCAAAATTGACTTACAAAGATTTTGTCTCTGTCAAATACAATGGATAAAGGAAAACCATGTAGGCGGACTATTTCCTTCACAAAGACAGAGCAACATCCTTAGCTTTGTAGGGGTGGTCAAGGGGAATGAAATGACTGTACTTGGAGAGTCGATCCACCACCACTAGTATAGTATTCATCCGTCGCACTTTGAGTAGTCTTTCGATGGAATCCATCGAAATGTCATCCCACACCTTGTTAGGAATAGGTAATGGTTGTAGAAGGCCGACCGAACTCAAGGCTTCATATTTGTTACGCTAGCATATAGAACACTCAGCAACAAATTTCCGAATATCTCCTTTCATTCCTTGCCAATATAGTATGGCAGCCATGCATTTATAGGTTTTGAAAAATCCTGAATGTCCACCACCACAAGGGCTAGCATGGAATTCAAGTAAGTACTTATCCTTGTGAATGGAAGTCGACAGAATAACCAAGCAATCCTTGTAAAGTAAAACACCTTTTCGCAATGTATATCCCGGATGGTTATCCTTATTTAGCAATAGGTCTTGCTTGATTACTCTTAAGTGATCATCGCACCACATAATCGATATTATCCACATCCATAATTTTTACCGTTGATAATGCAAGTAAATGCATAGCCTCATTGAGTCGGGACAAGACATCCACTACCCAATTATTCTTGCCAGGATGGTATTGGATCTCGAAATTATAGCCCATTAACTTTGCCACCCACTTTAACTGATCCTGCCCCTTTAAATGTTGCTCTATTAAACGTTTCAATCTCTTTTGATATGTTCTAAATCCTGCCCCTTTAAATGTTGTTCTATTAAATGTTTCAGTCTCTTTTGATATGTTCTAATGATGAATTTTCTGCTTATTAAGTAGTGACTCCACTTCTTGACTGCCAAGGCTAGAGCCATCAACTCTAAACCGATTTTGATTGGTTCCTTCCAGATAACACCTGACTGTGAAATGCAATTGGGCATCCTTCCTGCATGAGAACAGCGCCAATTCCACTACCCAAAGCATCGGCTTCTAAAGCATTTAGAAAAATCTGGAACAGCCAACATCGGAAGAGCTTTCATAGCTTGTTTGACTTGCTGAAAAGCTAATTGGGCTTTAGGGGTCCATTCAAAGGATTCTTTTTGGAGTAGTTTAGTTAATGGTGCTGCGATTTTGCCATACCCCTTGACAAATTTTCTGCAATAGCCAATTAAGACTAAAAATCCTATGAGACTCTTAACATTGGTGGGAATAGGCCAATCCACCATGCTAGAGATTTTTGAAGGATCCGCTTCCATTCCTCTTTCCAGAATAAGATGACCCAGGTATTCCAATTTCGTTTGGGCAAATGCACATTTCTTCTTGTTGAACCGCAATTGATTATCCTTCAATAGTTGAACAGCAATCTTCAAATGTCCCATGTGAGCAAACATATCCTTGCTGTATATGAGGATGTCATTGAAGAATACCAGTATAAATTTTCGTAAATGAGGACGCAAAATTTCATTCATCAATGACTGGAATGTTGAGGGCGCGTTAGTGAGACCAAACAGCATGACAAGAAATTCAGTGTCTCTCGTGTGTCCGAAAAGTTGTCTTCTCAATATCCTCTTCCCTTTCCCGTATTTGGTGGTATCCCAATTTAAGGTCCAATTAAGTAAAAATTTGTGCTGCCCCCAACTCATCCAACAACATATCGATTATAGGAATAGGAACTTTTTTTTTCGGTACAGTGATGCGACTAAGTAGCTAAAGCATTTTTAGGAGAATCAAAAGGTTTTGGACAAAGAGATAAGGAATCTTGGTGGTGGAATGAGGCTGTTCAAGAAAAGATCAAATTTAAAAAATAATGCTTTAAAGCTATCCATCTGTGCAATAACTCGGAAAATTGGGAAAGGTATCGGAAGGCTAATAAGGAGACAAAAAAAGCAGTAAGTGAAGCACGATCTAAAGCGTTTGAAGAGTTTTACAAGGATTTAGGAACGAAAAAAGGGGAACAAAAGATTTACAAGATTGCGAAGGCTAGAGAAAGGAAATCTAGAGATTTGGATCAAGTAAGATGTATTAAGGATGAAGAAGGAAAAGTTTTGGGTACAGACAAAGATATTAAAAATAGATGGCAGGGTTATTTTCATAAGCTCTTTAATGACGGAACGGAGTCGACTTGCGATATGGAAGATCTAACAACCTTGGAGAGAGAACAAAATTTGGCATATTATCGCAGGATCAAGGTTGATGAGGTCAAGGAAGCTCTTAGAAAAATGGATAATGGTAAAGCTGTTGGTTCCGATGGCATTCCTATTGAAGTTTGGAAGTGTTTGGGAGAGGAGGGTACTATCTGGCTAACTAAGCTCTTTAATGAAATTTTAAGGTCTAAGAAAATGCCTGAGGAATGGAGAAGAAGCACTTTAGTGCCTATTTACAAAAACAAAGGAGACATTCAGAATTGCGCAAACTATCGTAGGATTAAGCTTATGAGTCACACTCTAAAATTATGGGAAAGAGTGATTGAACGCAGGTTAAGAATCGAGACGAGTATTTCTGAAAATCAATTTGGATTCATGCCAGGACGGTCTATAATGGAAGCTATATATCTTCTAAGGGGGTTGATGGAAAGGTATCGGAGTAAACAAAGAGACCTTCATATAGCATTTATTGACTTGGAAAAAGCCTATGATCGAGTACCAAGAGAAGTGCTGTGGAAAGCCTTGGAACAGAAAGGTGTACGGGTTGCGTATATTAGAGCTATAAAAGATATGTACGAGGGGGCTACGACTAGTGTGAGAACGTCTGGAGGGGAGACTAGAGACTTTCCTATTAAAATTGGCCTACATCAGGGATCATCCTTAAGCCCTTATTTGTTTGACTTGGTTTTAGATGTTCTGACGAAACACATCCAAGAAGAAATTCCTAAGTGCATGCTTTTTGCAAATGACGTTGTTCTCATAGCAGAGACAAGGGAAGAGATTAATTCTAAACTTGAGTTATGGAGAGCTACTTTGGAATCGAAGGGTTTTCGTCTGAGCAGGAGTAAGACCGAATATATGCATTGTAAGTTTAACAAGCGACAAGCTAGAAACGAACTGGAGGTTAAACTTGGTGATCAGGTCGTATCACAAGTGTCAACGTTTAGGTATTTGGGATCAATTATACAAGATGATGGCGAAGTTATTAGAGATGTGGAACATAGGATACAAGCTGGGTGGTTGAAGTGGAGAATGGCATCAGGGGTTGATTGTGATCGGAAAGTACCTGATAAACTCAAAGGAAAGTTTTATCGTACTGCTATAAGACCAGCGATTTTATATGGGAGTGAATGTTGGGCAATGAAAGGACAACAAGAACATAAAATTGGAGTGGCGGAGATGAGGATGTTGCGTTGGATGTGTGGTCATACAAGAAGAGATAAGATCCGTAATGATCATATACGAGGTAGAGTTGGGGTGGCACCTATTGAGGAAAAAATGGTTGAAAATCGTTTAAGATGGTTTGGGCATGTGCAAAGGAGACCGTTGGAAGCGCCAGTTAGGAGAGTTGAGCAGATGGTTTGGAGCCCTATGAAAAAAGGTCGAGGAAGACCAAAAAGGACACTTAGAGAAATTATTGAACGGGATCTTTTAGTAAATGAGATATCTAAAGAGTTGGTCATTGATAGAGCTCAATGGCGTCGTGCGATCCATGTAGCCGACCCCACTTAGTGGGATAAGGCTATGTTGTTGTTGTTGTTGTTGTAGTGATGCGACTAAGTGAGGGTGAGCCTCGGCGCAACGGTAAGGTTACTGCCATGTGACTTGGAGGTCACAGGTTCGAGCCGTGTAATCAACCTCTTGCAAAAATTGCAAGGTAAGGCTGCCTACATTAGATCCACAAAGTGGATCCGGTCCCTCCCTGGATTCCGCGCATAGCGGGAGCTTTGTAGCACCAGGTTTGCCCTTTTTTACAGTGATGCGACTAAGAACACGATATTCCACACGAAAGCACCAACTTCCATCCTTCTTTTTAACTAACACAAGGATGGAAAAAGTGCTAGTACTCGACTTAATAATACTGACTACCAACATCTCTTTCACAATTTTTTCAATTTTGTTTTTCTGGTAGTATGGATACCGATATGGTCAGATATTAGGAACCTTGGTCCCGAGCTGTATGCGAATTGTATGACCCTAGAGATGTCGCAAAGGCAGTCCATTTTTGGTTTCAAAGACATCGAGAAATGTATCCATAAGCTGGAGTAATTCAGAGACTCCGTTATTTCCGGTTTACCTTCCTTCTCCTCCAATAAATTTAGCTGTAGCCACATGCCTATCCCTTCCCTTTTTACTGCTTTTATCATAGACTTAAGAGAAACAATTGTTTGTATTAGTGAAGGGCCCCCTTGTAAACAAACTCTCTGGCCATTATGAGCAAATTTCATGGTAAGGTCTCTCCAATTCGTGTTGATATCACCTACTGATTCCAGCCAAGGTATACCCAAAATGACGTATGCATTGCGTAACTTGAATGGATAAAAGTCTTGATAGATTGTAATCCCTTGTAGCTGAACTCACTCCTTCAAAAATCCGTCGGCTCTGTAGCTCGTAACCATCTCCCACTTGGACAGTAAACGTTTTTCCCTTCTCCATCTTAATTCCCAATTCACCAACAACTTTATGAGAAACAAAATTGTATGTGGCTCCACAATCAATCAATATTGTTATTTCACGCCTCTAAACAATTCCCTTTAACCGCACTGACTTAGCATTAGATATACCCACCATTGCATTTAGTGATAATGCCATGGTATCTTCCTCCGTTTCTTCTTCTGGCAACAAGTCAATCTCCGAGTGTTCTAATTATTCCTCCTTCAGACATCAGCAAAATATTCAGTTGTTTATTCTTGCATTTGTGCGCTGGTGTAAATTTCTCATTACATCCGAAACAAAGCCCCTTTTCCCCTTTTTTGTTGATACTCCTCATCGGTCAGAAGCTTAAACCCACTCTGTAGACAGGTGCCAGGTGCGTTTGCCACTGTCGAAGCTTCTCCTTCCTTGCGATTCTCAATTCATGGCTTTCCCTGAGGTTGCGACCCCCCTCCTTCGGCCTCTTGTCAACGACTGGATTTGATGGTGACCCTGTACCATTTCGAGCCATCCCTTTGCCAAGATCAACCCATCCTCTGCTTCTACCAAACAACCAACTTCGACCTAGCTTAGGAATCCACTGTTTTCCCACGTTTTCAGTTTACAGGGTTCGACCCGCTTTGTCTACCTTGACCCGACTAAGAACTATTTTTTGACTCTACTTTTTGGGCCCAAGTCATGGCTCGAACCAAGTTTTGGGGCCTCAATCATTCTCACCTCTGCTCGCACTTCTTCCTGGAGACCATTGATGAATATGCCTGCGAGTAGTTCTTCGGGTACTGGTCAGAAGGGCTGAGATGCATTCAAACTAGTTGCGATAGTTAGCCACGGTTCCCTCTTGTCTCATGGCAACGAGCTCCTCGAACATCGTCCCTCCTTGCGTGGTGCGAAACCAAGAGATGATCGCTTGCTTTAGTGAGACCCAGTCTCGGTTTAGAGTTCTAACCTCCATCCAATGGTACCAGCTGAGAGCTTGACCTTCCATACAGACAGTAGCGGCTGATACTCTCTTTCTCTCCTATCTAGTTGAACTGAAGTCTCGTTCGACTCTAAAAACCCATCCTTACGAATCTTCTCCATTAAATAGAGGTAATTCTAATTTCATTATACCATTATCTATCTTGTTTTCCTCACGAGCAGCTACTATTCAATCCCGGATATAAAGGGTGGTAGAGACGCCCTCTGTGCTTTCATGTCCTGAAGACCCTCCTATGGTATCTCCCAATCTGACCCCTTGCATTAATTCCTGCACCATGGGATTTTTTCCCTTGCTTTGAGCTGATAATCCATCCAATTAATCTTGTGTTTTCATCATCTAGCCCCTTAATTCTTCCATATACTCTTTAATAACATCTACATCACCCTTAAGCCTACCCAGGTCCTACTTAATCTCTCCAACTTCCTTTTCTACCTCATCCATCTTTGAATCCGATCGCGTAACAACCATAAGGTCTCCCTTTCATCACCGGCTCTAATACCAAATGAAAAGTACCTAAACAGAGATGCCCAAATCCTTTATTGATTTCCCTGCCAGTAGTCTGATGCCTCCCCACTCACTCTGCCTTTCTCCCTTTATTATGGCCTAACTAATTTATTTCCTAAGGCCACCCCCTTTCACATGTCCCACCCCCCCCTTTTATTGCCATAATATTTTCTTTCTCCATTCTGTTAGGCAGCCCCGTGACTACCCCCTTGCTGCCCCTCGCCTTTATTTGTTTTTCTCTCATAAACCTTAGTTATAGAGGATCTATCAGATTCTATTTTTATTCTATTATTATGGCTGATTTGTTTCTTTCCTTGTAAATATTTGGTCTTCGTTTCCTTTTCTATTATTATGATTGATTAGGATTAATTTGTATTTAATAAGATTGATTATATTCCTAGGTTTGTAGAGGATTCTCCTGCTCTTATTGCTCTAGCTAGGTGTATTAAAAACCTAGACTCTTATTGTAAACATCAGATTTTGTGTGAATAATCCACAATTTTTCTACATGGTATCAAAGTGGGTTTTTTGAATACCTGCTCTATCTATGCCTTATTAGAACACGCATAGAGCTTATCCCCATCAACCAGAGCTTCCCCGACCGCTGCACGCGTGGCTTGTTCTTCTGCAGTATCTTCTCACGCGCCAACGCATGACACATGGAACTGCCGTTTCGACACCCGCTTGGACAGAGTTGATCGTCAGCCACCGTAGGACATTATCCAGTCATGGTTCAGTCCATTTGGGTCTCTATCCATGTTGTTCTTCATCAACCCCGATATTCTCCAATCGATTTTTGGCTCCTCTTTTGTTTTTCTAAGCATGGCTGCTTTTAGTTCAGTCACTCCTACGCTCGAAAACCCTAACCATAGGGATTCGGAAAGGCCTACTCAAATTATCACAGGTTCATCTCTGAATTCACACAAAGTTGTTGGGTCCACTGCTCAGAAAGGTACCTTCTTAAACGCCTTTCAGGTTAAAACTACAGACCCGACGACATAGATTGTTAATTCTAGAGCTTTAGATCATGACTGGTAATGCCTTTCTACTTCAACAGGTCAAACCGAGTAATAAAAATCTCAAAGTCAAAATTGCTAATGGATCCCTCTCCACTGTCACTGGTGTTGGAAAAGTGACCATTTCAAATACTATCACCCTTTATTTTGTCCTCTAGTTCAAAATTTATCTTGCAGCTTACTTTCAATTATTAAGCTAACAAGAGCATGAATTGTGTTGCTAAATTCTCTTCTTTTGGTTCTTTATTTCAACATTTGGATTTGGGGAGGATGATTGGCAATGCTAGTAATCAAGCAACTCTGACATGCCACATTGCTAATCATCCCAATAGTTTGGATAATGACAAATGGAATCATCGTCTTGGTCATCCCAACTTCATATATTTATCAAAGATGTTTCCCTAACTTTTTATTAATAAACATCCAAAGTTTTTTGAACATCTCATCCTTTTTCCATCATTTATAGTGATATTTGGGGTCCATCTCACATCCGAAACATATCTTGGGCTCGTTGGTTCATATCTTTTATTGATGATCTAATGCAATTCCAAAACAAAAACAACAAAGACCAGAACAGATACTGATAGTTTTATTAAAATTTCAAAGAACAACAATAAAAAAGCAAACACAAGCAACCAGAACAATAACCAGAGCAAATGGCTCCTCAGAACCCCTCAAAGCTCTGCCCAAAAGACACCACTACTAACAACCTGACCCTCTCTCTCTACCCTCCTTACTTAAATACTCTTATCCCCTAACTAACTCTACCACATCAGCAAAATATCTCCCTCTCATCCTTCTGACTATCACATTACATCCCTGCTTTGACAGCTCCATGCTTACTCTTTCTAGAATAAACTCTCCATACCTTGGACCGATATAGGGCCCAACAATTTATCACGCTCCTCCTTCACAACCGAGTTCCTATCAATATCTCCCCCTGAAAAAATAGCCTTATCCTCAAGGCTGAAAAGTGGAAACTAACTTCTAAGGGTATACTCTTGCTCGCAAGTCGCTTCATCCTCAAAAAGTAGACATCTCCTCGAAGTGGCTATCCTTAATGCTTTACCCATAATGTTCCCTACAAATTCTGAGGAGAAGCTGTCTTAACCGATGCCTATTTAATTAATAGAATGCCATCTTCAGACTGATTGAAAAACAACTTTTATTTATGAAGAAAAACTATTTACAAACTCAATAATTGAAACGAAGTAATTCAAAGGACTCAAACAATCGAAATGAATACAATACTCCAGACCAAAAGAAGCAAAACCGCAATAACAAGATTATATAAATCTGATAAAGAATTATCAGATTGATCCCCAGAGACCTCAGCCTCCTACCTTAGATGCACAATAGCTCCTCCAGAGCTAGTGCCTCTCCCACTGTCCATATATATGACAGATCTCTCTGCCACCTCAACCCTCTAATTTGTTATCTATTCTAACCAACTGATCATGTAAAATCCCCATTCTAACCCCAATCCGTGGTACCTATCATTACCCCCCCTTCAGTTCAACCTTGTCCCCAAGGCTAATATAGGACCTTAACAGTTCAGTCATTACAGGTTTCACATGTATCCCTCCCACGAGCTTCTTGAATTTAGCTTCAGCCTCATTGCCTTCTCTTCTCTTATTAAGCCAATGAGAATTCTCTGCACAGATCTCCATAAAAAGGTCAATGGAAATAATCCCTATGGTTTTGTTAAATACTCAGCGATGGAAGCCATAAAAAATATGAAACTGCAAGTACATACCGCCCAGGAGATTTGTTAAATACTCAGCGATGGAAGCCATAAAAAAATGAAACTGCAAGTACATACCGCCCAGGAGATTTGTTAAATACTTAGTGATGGAAGCCATAAAAAAATGAAACTGCAAGTACATACCGCCCAGGAGATTCATCATTCAGCATCCCTTCTGACCCGATCGGGCCACTTGAAAACCCAAGAAACAGTGTATGAAATTTGGCCTGTCCATTATCGTTCGTAGCCCAAGACTCTAAACCCAGACCAACCTTGTTGACCTGACCCCTTTCTTTCCCTTTGCTACCATCATTCACTTCGATTGCTGAGCACTTCTGACCACTGCATGCATATGCGTCCTGAACACAAACCCAAACAATGTAATCTTCCTCTTGAACATTAGGGCCAGTATTTTCCAATCAAACCCAACAACTTCCAATTTAATTTGACCCTTCAAATGAACAGCCAATTTTTTAGCCACTCTTTAACTATCAATAAGAAAGGTCTTTCGAGGATTTGCCTCCAGTGACAACTTGTTCCTTGTCTTCCCATCAGAATTTATGAAGTCTACATCTTCAAAAGGTAACCCACAGCAATGCAGTAGATGGAGCATTTGATCCATAACAATGCTCACCTTCCTGTCCACTTTTAGGAGTGGTTTGTTGCCCATTAAAAGTACACCCTTCAACTGAAAGGCTGTAATCTCTAAGGGGAGTGATAACTGCCACCGAGTCATATGGCCAACAAAAACCATGACTATGTTGTTCAAGACAATTCCAAGGTACCATAAAAGACCTTAACAAGAAACGAAACTTGTGTTACATAAACTTCACCATGAGCCTGTGCAAAACTCTTAAAAGAAACCCATTGTATTAACCTTGCAAAGAAATCTGAAACCTTAGCAACTTCTTGATACTCTTTCACTATCTCTTGGTCTATCTGACGTCCTCGCCGTCACACTCTGAGCTAGCGCTACCATCACAGGGACCATGGTGCTGCTCGCTTGACACAATGGAGCCTTCGCGAAGTTGCTCACAAGAGTGTTTGTCGCTGAAACCATTGAACACCCACATTTGGATACACCTGTCGAAAACCCAGCTAGATGTGATGGAGCCTAACCCACATGGATAGCATTTTTGCCCCAATATTGGGAACTCAAGCCCAATCCACCGAGATAGACCCAACTCGTTCCCTTACCAATTCTACCCACGTCGTCTCCTTCTTCTACTCCCTGCGACATGCTGTTCTCTCCCTTTCAAGGCAGATAATGAGAACTTATCTTCAATCTCCAAGGCAAATCTTCTTCAACACCATTCGTCGGCATCCTCTGTGTCGTCATTGCCGGCAGCAATCTACCGGTGCTGCTCGCCAGTGATTCTTGCGCTGTGGCCGATGTCGTTGCCCCTCGAAGGAGGCTTCCTGAGAAGACAGCGTGCTCGTGCCCTCATTTGATCGACTTTGCACGTTCGACCCGATAGCAACCTATCTGAAGATATTTGGGATTGGGCCTATCCAGTATTTATTTTATTTTCACCTGTGGCCCATGTTACCTAACCCAACCCACTCTTAATGTTTAAGCTCAACCTGCTTCCGGAGACCCGACCCACTGCTTCGCACGTTTACCTCCACCTTCCTCCTCTATCTAAAACCACGTAAATTCTGCTTCGACATCCCTTGCAAGATGCAGAGCCAGATAATGTGCCCTATGCACTCTGTTCTTTGCCCTTCTATGCTTCACAGTCCAACGTTCCAAGCTTCGCGATGTTGCGTTCATTCTCATTCCTTCCCTCCAACATTTTTTTATGCCCCTCGAGATCTGCTTCTTCTTCCTTTTTCTCTTCACTATCGATGTAGAGCTTCGATTACCTCTTGCCTATGACAAAACAACATCTCTTCCTCCATTCATCCATTCAAAATTTCATTCAATCACAGCAAATGTCGCTTGCATCTTTTCCCAAAATCGATTGATCTCATCATTAATGACTTGTTCCAACTTCCTTGCTATTTCTTCCTAATTATCGACTGACATTTCGAATGACAAGTAAAACACTAGCTCCCTTCGAATAGCCGGCAAGTTGGACCAATTATTAGGAACCTCGTTTCAGATGATTGAAAAACAACTTTTATTTATGAAGAAAAACTGTTTACAGACTCAATAATTGAAATGAAGAAATTCAAAGGACTCAAACAACTGAAATGAATACCCAAAGGAATACTCTAAACCAAAATAAGCAGAACTGCAAAACCAAGATTATATCAATCTGATAAAGAATTATCAGATTGATCCCCAAAGACCTCAGCCTCCTACCTTAGATGCACAAGAGCTCCTCCAGAGCTAATGCCTCTCCCACTAAGTAATCAAACTATTTTCTGCGTGACTCTACTGCTCTCCCACTATCCATATATATAACAGATCTCTCTGCCACCTCAGCCCTCTAATTTGTTATTTATTCTAACCAACTAATCATGTAAAATCCCCATTCTAACCCCAATCCCTAGTACCTATCAATCTCATACCTTGAAATTTGACACATCATATCAAGTCCTCTCCAAGCAATTTCCTAATAATAGACTTGTTATCAATCTTCCTCTTAAGGTCTTTGGTTGTGCTTTTATACATATTCCATCTCACAATAGAGGGAAATTGGATCCTAAATCTGAAAAATGCATCTTTCTTGGGTATGCTCCTTACCAAAAAGGTTACAAATGTTATTTCCCAACATCATGGAAGTTTTATATGTCTATGGATGTCTCTTTCCTTGAACGCACTTCTTTCTACTCCAAAACTCATTCAAGGGGAGAACTCGACACAGGGAGCATATCAGCTTTGGGCAACCATACCTAGAATTATTGAACCTGACTCTAAAAAGTTACCTACCTGTCCACCTGAATTAGAAGTTCCTAGTGCTAATACACATGAAGGTAATGTAGAGTTGAAGGTATCCTTAAGG
This sequence comes from Biancaea sappan, assembly GCA_037074585.1. Classification (NCBI taxonomy): domain Eukaryota; kingdom Viridiplantae; phylum Streptophyta; class Magnoliopsida; order Fabales; family Fabaceae; genus Biancaea; species Biancaea sappan. Next base: position 27,687,576 of record CM073495.1, read on the forward strand.
CGCCCAAAGAAGAAACAAATTGAGCAATAGCAAACAACTCTTGAAAATTGCCAATCTAACCCAAATCCAACTCCTGGTGAGGACAATCAAGGCACTAGGGGTACACCTGAATCTGAACTTTCTAATGATATTATATTTGAACTCCATCTTCCTATTGCTCGAAGAAAGAAAGTTAGGTCATGCACCAAAAATCCCATTGCTAACTGTAAGTGAGAACAATCTGATAATGCAATGTTCTGATCTATTACTCAAAGCAAAACAAGTATTTATAGGCTAGATTACAACCCTCAATCTCTCCTGAAATCACTCCACCGAATACCTAAGTCAGTCCTCATGAAAGCCAAGTCAAATTGTTCAGGCTGTACACATGCTAAGTTCAGACTCTACTTTGACATATATACAGGCTATACTTTGACATATACAAGCTATACTTTGACACTCCCCCTCAAGCTGGTGCATAGATGTTAATCATGCCCAGCTTGTTACATAAATAATTAATCCGAGTCCCATTTAGAGACTTTGTAAATAAGTCAGCAAGTTGCTCTCCTGTCTTCACATATCCAGTAGTGATTAAGTTCTCTTCAATCTTTTCACGAACAAAATGACAATCAACCTCAATGTGTTTAATTCTTTCATGGTAAACTGGATTTGAAGCAATATGGAGAGCAGCTTGATTATCACACCACACTTTTGCTGGCATTGAACACTTCACTCCAACCTCATCTAACAAATGGTATATCCACAAGATCTTACAAGCGGATTGTGCCATAGCTCTATATTCGGATTCAGCACTTGATCGAGATACAACACCTTGTTTCTTACTTTTCCATGATATTAAGTTTCCTCCCATAAAGACACAGAATCCAGTGATGGATCGCCTGTCAATCTTGCAACCGGCCCAATCAGCATCTGCAAAGCATTCAATTCTGGTATGCCCATGGTTGCTGTACCATATACCAAAACCAGGAGCTCCTTTTAGGTAGCGTAGGATCTGTTCTAGAGCCTCCCAGTGTTTGACAGTAGGTGCAGATATGAATTGACTAACGACACTTATTGCAAAAGCAATGTCTGGTCGTGTTAGAGTAAGATAGTTCAATTTTCCGACTAATCGCCTGTATTTTTCTGGATCATCGAAGAGATCCGCATCATCTTTTGCAAGATGTGCATTTCGAATCATTGGGGAACTACAAGGTTTAGCAACTAGCTTTCCAGTTTCTGTAAGCATGTCAAGAACATACTTTCTTTGGTACAGAAGTATTCCTTTCTTACTTCTTGTTACTTCAATTCCCAAGGAAGTACTTTAGGTGGCCCAAGTCTTTTGTCTGAAACTTGGTGTGCAAGAATGATTTGAGGGATGAAATTCCTACACAGTCATTTCCTATAATGACAATATCATCAACATAAACAACAAGAAGAATAATACCATCCTTTGATTGCTTGTAGAATACAGAGTGATCACATTTACTTTTCTTCAACCCAAACTCCTGAACTGCCATGCTGAACTTACCAAACCATGCTCAGGGACTTTGCTTCAAACCGTACAATGATTTTTTTAAATGGCAGACTTTCCCATACTCCCCCTGAGCAACAAATCCAGGTGTTGCTCCATATATACTTCTTCGTGAAGGTCACCATGTAAGAAAGCATTTTTTATATCCAATTGATACAATGGCCAATTTTCGGATGCAGCTAGAGAAATGAACAGACGGATTGAGGTGAGTTTGGCCACCGGAGAGAATGTATCAGAATAATCTACCCCATAGGTCTGGGCATATCCTTTAGCTACTAATCTAGCTTTAAGTCGAGAAATGGAACCATCTGTATTAAATTTAATGGCAAAGACCCATTTGCATCCGACAGCTTTCTTTCCTGCAGGTAAGTGTACAAGATTCCATGTTCGGTTGGCATCTAATGCTTCTATTTCGTCAAGCATAGCAGCACGCCATCCTGGATGGGCCAAGGCTTCCTGAACAGTTTTAGGAACAGAAACAGAGTCTAGAGAGACAATTAAAGCACTAGATGATGGTGATAAATGATTATAGGATATAAAATTAGCAATGGGATAATTGGACTTAGGGAGGGTGCATTGACGTTTACCTTTGCGGAGAGCGATAGGTAGGTCATGATCGTTTGGTGGAGGATCCGATGACGAAGTGGCTGGCGCAGGACATGTATCACTGGTTGTTTGTCTTCGAGAATACACTTGAGTAATCGGTGGTCTTGCTGTAGCATGAAGGATATCAGTGTCCGTCTGTTCTGCTGATGAGTACTCTTCAACTGGATTCCCTTCAGATGGACCGGCAGGGGCGTTTGAGGATGTGGTATTATAGATTAACCATTCTTCATCCTCCCCCTGACTTGGTGTTAAGGGTAGTGAGGAGAAGAAAGGTTGTTTCTCTGAGAAGACCACATCAGTTGAGACCAAATGTCTGTTTAGATCCGAAGAGTAGCACCGATAACCCTTCTGAAGACGAGAATATCCCAAGAATACACACTTCAAGGCTTTGGGATCAAGTTTAGTAATATGGGACCAAACATCACGAACATAACATGTACTTCCAAATACCCGAGGTTCCACAGGAAACAGTGGCTTATTGGGAAACAGAATACTGTAAGGTGTGGCACCATCAAGGACTGTAGAAGGCATCCGATTAATTAAAAAACTTGCTGTGGAAACAGCACTATCCTAGAATTGTTTGGGAACTTTCATATGAAACATTAAGGCACGAGCAGTCTCAAGAAGATGCCTATTCTTTCTTTCATCTACCCCATTTTGAGCCGGTGTATCAACACATGAAGTCTGGTGAATTATCCCTTGTTGGGTTAAATAGTTTTGAAATGTTTCTGACATATATTCTTTAGCATATCACTCCTTAAGACATGTACAGAAACATTAAACTGGGTCTTAATTTCAGCAGAAAAGGCAGAAAAATGGGAAAACACCTCAGAACGATTCTTCATAAAATAAATCCATGTCATTCGAGAAAAATCATCCACAAATGTAACAAAATATCTAAAACCAAATTTAGACAATACAGGACATGGTCCCCAAATATCTGAATGTACTAATTCAAAGGCTGATGCAGCCCGTTTATTTATTCTAGGACTTAACGTACCCCGATGATGTTTTGCAAAATGACAAGATTCACATTCAATTGATGTTACATCATGATATTAAGGGCATAACTTCTTCAAGGTAGGCAGAGAAGGATGTCCTAACTAACAATGTGCTTCAAATGGAGAGGTGGCCTTAGCACAAGCAACTAACTGAGGTTCCCAAGTGTCAAGAATGTAAAGACCATTAGATACATGTCCTTTACCAACAATCTGCTTCGTCATAAGATCCTGAAAAAGACAGTAATCAGGAAAGAATGAGACACAACAATTTAGATCTTTGGTGAGTCGACTTACAGAAATTAGGTTAAAAGAGAGATTTGGTAGACTTAGAACAGATGACAAAGTAATAGAAGAAGTGGGTTTAGCTGTCCCTAGACCGTTAATGTTATATGTAGACCCATCTGCTATGGTAACCGGGGATGGAGATTTGTGTGACTTGAAATTTGAAAGAGTATTGGGATTACTTGTCATATGATCTGTGGCACCAGAATTGATAACCCGTTTGTTTGAAGAAGAGATAAGGCATGTTTTACCTTGTTCAGCAAGACTAGTGACTGAAGTAGACTCCTTCAAGAAAGCTTGATATTTAGCATACTCATCAGCTGAAATTGTAATACCCTTCTCAGAAGAACTAGAAACAGCAGCAACATTGGTGGTTTGATACCTCTGGTTGCGGTTCTGTAATTTTTTACAATTACGCTTTGTATGGCCGGGCTCTTTACAGTAATAACACACAATATCACTAGTCTTTCCAGTGGCCGAAGTTCCTTCTCTGTTTAGCCTTCTTTCAACATCCCCTCCTCTGGTAATGAGGGCATTAGGTTGTTGAGTTGATGAAGTATTTTCTGTACGTAAGACCCTACTGAATACTTCTTGAAGTGAGTTAATTTCAGTACTGGCAAGAATCTGAGATTTGGCAGTCTCAAATTCTGAAGGAAGGCCTGCCAGAAAACTCATGATTGCCATTTGATCCCTCTGAGACTTTTGTACCTTGATATCAGTACTAAATGGTAAAAGCACATTCAATTCTTCATAGATCTTCTTGAATTCCATGAAGTAAGCTGTAAGCGACTTACCTTCTTTCTCAGTACGATAAAAAGCTTTACAGACATCATATATACGAGATATATTTCCTTTACCAGAGTACAAGAACTCTAAGTATTCCATCAATTCCTTAACAAATTCACAGTGATTAATTAACCCAATTACTTCACTATCAATTGAGTTCGTAATCTGTAGGAACAAACGGGCATCATCTCTAAGCCAAATTTGTCTAGTTTCATCTGTAGGAGGTTCTTTTTCCAAGTGGTTATTTTTTTCAACACTCCGTAGATAAATTCTAATGGTTCTACTCCATTCTAAATAGTTAGACCCATTTAACTTATGCTCAGTTATTTTTGACATTGTGGGTACTAACTCATTAATAGATGGCTTAGTATCTGACATTTTCTTTGTGATAAAGACAAAGAAATAATGTATGAATTAAGAAATTTCAGAATATATAAACCTGAACCTGAATATTCACCAAACTGCCACTGAGTTGAGAATGTGAATATCCACTAAGCCAACTGATACTTTAGAATATATAAATATGAACTTGGCTTAGCTTCCAGTTTAAACTCAGCATGCACAACTCCTGTGAATGATGCCCAGTACCTAAAAAGCTTCCAATGACGAAGATGACGCCGGGAATAGACCGGAAATGGTGATTCGACGCCGTCGAACCAAACCGCGACCGGAGATTCCACCACACGCAACCTCACGCGCCGGCGCGTGGGAGACGTCCGAACTGTAGTGACGGCGCGTGAGCTTCACACGCTTGGAGTTAGGTCACCGGACTTCGGTGACTGGCTGGATTTGCCACTACACACCTCCCTGGACCGGCGGTGTCGACTAACAGTCACTTCTAAGTGACCAACCAAGAAGTAACGCGATATCCAGAAATACCAAAAAACCAAGAGCTCTGATACCATGTAAGTGAGAACAATCTGATAATGCAATGTTCTGATCTATTACTCAAAGCAAAACAAGTATTTATAGGCTAGATTACAACCCTCAATCTCTCCTGAAATCACTCCACCGAATACCTAAGTCAGTTCTCATGAAAGCCAAGTCAAATTGTTCAGGCTGTACACATGCTAAGTTCAGACTCTACTTTGACATATATACAGGCTATACTTTGACATATACAAGCTATACTTTGACACTAACCATGTTTCATATGAGAAATTATCTAGTATCTTCTAAGCATTTACAACAAATTTGGATAGCACCAAGCTACCGACTTGCATAAAAGAAACTCTACAACACCCAAAATGAAGAAAAGCCGTAAACGAGGAGTTAAATGCCCTGAAGAAGAGCAGCACATGGATTCTTACTAAAAGACCTCCAGGAAAACAACCCGTCATATGTAAGTGGGTGTTCACTATCATGTACAAAGTTGATGGGAGCATTGACAAATACAAGGTAAGATTAGTGGCAAAAAGATTCACTCAGACTTATGGGATAGATTACCAGGAGATATTTGTCCCTGTAGCAAAGTTAAACACCATACGTGTTCTCCTACCTATTGCTGCAAATCTAGACTGGAAGCTTCATCAGCTTGACGTCAAGAATGCGTTTCTTAATGGGGATCTTAAAGAAGTCTACATGGAGATACCTCCTAGTCTGAAAACCCCGAATAACTCTCAACTGGTGTGTAAACTTCATAAATCTCTCTATGGCCTCAAACAATCTCCAAGGGCCTAGTTTGAAAAGTTCTCCAAGATAATTAGAAGGTTGGGTTATGACCAAGGATAGGCAGATCATACTCTTTTCATAAAACAATCTCTTGGGGGGGAAATACCATCCTCATTGTATATGTGGACGACATAGTAGTCACTGGAAATAATGAAGAAGAAGTGACACACTTAAAGAAGTTCCTGAGCAAGTAATTTGAATATCAAGGATCTTGGTCCTTTGAAATACTTCCTTGGGATGGAAATAGCTCGATCTAATAGAGGGATCTTTGTTTCACAGAGAAAGTACACCTTAGATCTTTTGAAAGAAATTGGGATGCTAGGGTGTAAACATGATGACACCCCCATAGATCCGTTCAACAAAATAGGCTCAAGGGAGTCCTCTAGTCCAGTTAATAAAGGATGTATCAACGACTTGTGAGAAAACTCATATCTCTCTCATACTAGACTTGATATCAATTTTGCAGTAAGTGTAGCAAGTTAGTATATGAATAATCGTACTGAAGAACATCTCAAGGCTATTAATCAAGTACTCAGATACTTGTAAATGACACCAAGAAAGGGTTTATTTTTTAGAAAAGGGATCAATAGAAGTATTGAAGCATTCTCAAATGCTGATTGGGCTGGTTCTGGGAAATCTTGTCACTTGGAGAAGTAAAAAGTAGTCTGTGGTGTATGGAAGTAGTGCAAAAGTAGAATTTCGTGCTATGGCACATGGCATCTATGAAATAATATGGTTGAAAACAGTGTTGGAAGATCTTCAGCTTCCAATCACCACCTCCATGAAAAAATCAAGCAACAAGTCAAATGGCAAAGAATCCAATCTAGCATGATAGAACTAAGCATGTGGAGATTGATTGTCATTTCATTAGAGGGAATTTGGAGCAAGGGTCATTGAAATAACTTATACTCCTATACTCCAACAAACGGTTGATATCCTTACCAAGGCTATTCCCAGACTCAGTTTGATAATCTTTTATCCAAGCTAGAAATGATTGACATTTACTCCCCAACTTGAGGGGGAGTATGGGATTCGATTTTTATTTTGTTATTATGGTTGATTTGTTTCCTTTTTTGTAAATATTTGGTCTTTGATTTGTTTCCTTTTCCATTATTATGATTGATTAGGATTAATTTGTATTCAGTGAGATTGATTATATTCTTAGGTTTTTGGAGGATTCTCCTCCTCTTATTGCTCTAGCTAGGTGTATATAAACCGTAGACTCTTCTTGTAAACATCATATTTTGAGTGAATAATATTCTACAATTTTTCTACAAAAACCCTTCCCCAAATCTATCATTACATATACTGAACCATTACAACTTGTGTATTCAGATGTTTGGGACTTGCTTAAACTGTTTCTGTCAATGGTTATAAATATATTTGGTTTTATGGACTCAACCACCTAGTTTCGAACAAGAGGCACAAATGTTGTGTGTGAACTAAAGGGCTCTTTAAGGACTCAAGCAAGCCCCTCATGCATGGTTTGAACACTGAGCTTCAACTTTTAAGACATTTGGTTTCAATTCTGCTAAATCTGATCATTCTCTTTTTCTTAAATTTACAACCACTTATATTATCTATATTTTTGTTTATGTTGATGACATCTTAATTGTTGGAAGCTCAAACACTGAAGTTGATGATTTGATAAGAAGGCTACATACTGTTTTCACTTTAAAAGACTTGGGTTTGTTGCATTATTTCCTTAGTATTCAGGTCTCCTACACTAGCAATGGGAATTTGCTTCTTTCTCAAGCAAAATATATTAATGATCTGCTACACAAGGCCAACATGGATAATGCTAAACCTTGCAACACTCCTATGATCACAACTCACAAGTCTGAGATTGTCCAAGGAAAGCAGTACTTTAGTTGAAAATCCTCAACTATATCAGTCATTGGCTGGAGCTCTACAGTACTTCACAATAACCAGACCAGAAATTTCCCTTTCTATTAATAGAATCTGTTAATTCATGCATGATCCGAAGGAGGAACACTGGAAAGCATTGAAAAGGATGATAAGGTATCTTAATGGAACTTCTACATATGGCTTGCTCTTGCAAAAACCATCTCACCTCAGGATAATGCCAATGACAGATGCAGATTCGGGCACAGATATCAATGACAGGAGGTCAACTTCAGGAATGGTTGTTTATCTTGGTGAAAATCCAGTTGCCTGGTCCTCCAAGAAACTACATGTGGTCTCATGCAGTAGTACAAAGGCTAAATACAGGGCTTTAGCTTTAACTATGACAAAAATTATGTGGATAAAATCTCTTCTTCAAGAACTGTGGGTATGGAATCAAAAAAAGGCACCACCAACAATTTACTGTGATAACTTTAGCACAGTTTTGATCTCTGCTAATCTAGTCTTACATTCTAAATCCAAGCATGTTGAGTTGGACATATTTATCAGAGAAAAGGTTTAGCAAAGGGAGTTTGAAGTTCATCATATTTCTGCAGAAGAACAAGTGGCAGATATTTTCCCTAAGGCTCTGTCACATAGTAGCTTCTCAAGGCTCAGCATACATATCAGGATCAATGACTCAACTAGGGTTAGTTTGAGGCGTCATGATTAGGGGTGAGGTCAGGTTGGGTTACGTTTTTTTCTCTCTCTTCTCTCTCTCTCTCTCTCTCTCTCTCTCTCTCTCTCTCTCTCTCTCTCTCTCTCTCTCTCTTTTCCTTTCTTTCCTTCCTTTTTGCAGAAACAAGATGATGAACCCCCTTACCCAAAAATAGAACAAAGATAGCAGAAATATGGCTGAATAATGCAAATATTATTGATAGAACAATACCCGAAGACAATATACAAAACTCCTAGCTTTCGAGAGGCTAGGTCTCTCCCCGAGACTATCCAAAATTCTCTCCCCTAGCACTTAGCCATCATCCATCTTATAAAGGCCACTAGGTCCCATAGTTGGTTAAATCGTAATAGTTAGTTACAAATATCAACCCAACACCTATATGTGTCCCTCCCTTTCTTCCTAATTCCATTATTGTAATCCTAAATGACCCATTTACATCAGTCCCATCATTACCGCCCCCTTTAAGAGGCACCTTGTCCTCAAGGTGAAACCGAAGGAACCTCTTTCCTAATGTAACAGAAAATTTCCACGTACTTCCAAGATCTGACAGCGTTTTCCATTTCATTAAAACTTCCTCTTGGCCACTGGTCAGCCCTCTTCTCTTGATGATATCTTCTTATTTTATACTTGCATCATCTTCAAAAACACTCTTAATCTTTTCGAACTTAATATTCAACCCCCAGGTCACATGATCCTCAATGAATAAGTGGGCAACATCTTCATTACTGGTAATGCATTGGTGATACACTAACATCCCAAGCTGTAAAAAGGGGTAAATAATACCTCGAAGATGATACAATATCATAGACTCGTTCGAATTTCATGTTGCCTCAGTATTTTGTAAAAATCCTCCAAACTGTCCTCTTCTTCCATTATTATTGATTCCTTCTCTTCTTCATGAAGTTTTACTTGTTTCTTGTTTATCACAGCTCCAAAACCTTGAAAGATGTCAATCATGATACCCGCAATAAAACTGACGGGACACTCTTTGATTCCTTCAGCCTCAATCTCCTCCTTAAATGTTTTTCCTTCTCTGTTCTCATTATCGACTTCCTCCTCCCTGATCAGAAGCCAAAATACATTATTCTTGCACTACATACTGTTCGCTGCCAGAAAATGATTGCTTTATGGTTTCTTGTGGTCTTCTTGTCATTGGGTGGGACGTGGTTCTCCTCTAGTTCAAAGGAAGCTACAGTAGTGATTGAAGGCAGTTTCTTTTCTGAAGAGCGTTGCGTTTTGATGGAAGCTTCAGCTGATGCGACGTGGGTTGGGTAGGTTTTAATCGGGTCAAGGACTTGCGCAATACTGGAGTGGTGATTGGGTTTAGATGATCCGCAGTAGATAAAGCATTGGGCCAAATCACTTTCATTTATTTTGAAACAGGGCCCATAATGCTTCCTTTCTCAAATTTGAGACAAGATGCATTTATTTGTTTTCAAGCATGGCCCATTAGGTTTGCCATCCCAAAATTCCATTGGGCTTATTCCCCAACGAGTCTTTTTGACCCGATCCAAGACCCATATGCCTTTCTCCTTGCCTTTACCTTCTGCCACGAAAGAACGCCTTCTCCCTGAGTCATCTACTTCCGTCAAGAATGAGCATCTTTTCTCTGAGTTCTCTTTTTCCCTGCTGCTACGGCGTTCCCAGCCCATCCCCCCTGCTGTTTCGACACTGGAATGGTGAAAATTATCTACTGCTTGGCATAAAACGACATAAAAATCATTTGCACATCCTCGGCAACTATTTTCTCCATGTCACCGTCGCTAGGGCTCCATTCTTGGTGGTGCTTCATTTCTGTTCTCATGGCTTTTGGGGCGTCAATCATGAAATTGGAAGTTTCCTCTCCTTTATTTTCTTCTCTGAATCCTTTCTTGAAGACAGCCACCACGTCTTTCTTGCTTTCTTCGACCGAGCCCGGTTTCTGCTTTTTAGATTCCTTTTCAGTTTCTTTTTCCATTGTTTCCCTTTCTTCTGTGAATTTGCCATTCCTCTCTCTAAGTTCTTCCAAGAGTGCCTTCAAGTCAATATTCTTATCTTCGTTCGCCCCACTGTTTTGGCTCAAAAAGTGCATCTCCACCATTTGGCAAAATCTTTCCGTCCTTGCCATTGATTCTTGGAGTCCCAGAACGATATCTTTAACTGTCCCGACTTCTCCTCTTAACGTCTCTATTTTCTTCTTGAGGCCTCCTACATCCTTTTCAAGAACCTCAACCTTTCCTTCTGTCCGAGTGTTCACCATCTTTGCAATCACGTGATCAAGACCACTTTGATACCACTGATGAACCCCCTTACCCAAAAACAGAACAAAGATAGCAGAAATATGGCTGAATAATGCAAATATTATTGATAGAACAATACCCAACGGCAATATACAAAACTCCTAGCTTTCGAGAGGCTAGGTCTCTCCCCGAGACTATCCAAAATTCTCTCCCCTAGCACTTAGCCATCATCCATCTTATAAAGGCCACTAGGTCCCATAGTTGGTTAAATCGTAATAGTTAGTTACAAATATCAACCCAACACCTATATGTGTCCCTCCCTTTCTTCCTAATTCCATTATTGTAATCCTAAATGACCCATTTACATCAGTCCCATCACAAGACACAATCAAAAATCATATGAACCAGAAATTTCAAAAGCAAACTAAATCACAATAGTACATCATAATCAAACGCAGCTCTCCAGACACATTAGGAAAGGGGATGGATGGGGCAGGTGAGGAGGCAATAAAAACACAGTATGTAGGCATTCATTTTCACTCACAGCGCTGTATGCCCCCATAGCAGCGACAACACAACGCGCACAGAAAACGCAGCTCCCCTCTCCAGAAGATGGAACTTACTTTATTCATTAGAAAGTTAAAACTACAAAAACCTGAAAAAAACAATTATATTATATATAGATCCGGGGTTGGTGGGTCGAGTTAGGTTGAAATTTCGTTGGGTTCAAAAATTGACTCAAACCAATCCAAATAGGCAAGTCCACTGCCCACCCCTAGTCATGATAAGGATGAATATGGATGATGAGCTGTACATATCTATGAATGCTTTAGTTTGTTAGAATCATTTTTCAGTGTCAGCACTAGTTAGTTAAACTAGCCTATTATATAGTACACTTATTATTCTCAGTAGCAGCTGCATATATAGGAGTCAGTCTTGCAAAGCTAAACACTGTGATTCATATATTTTAGTATACAAATTCTCTCTATTTCGTTCAGACTATTCATTATACTCAAACCTACAAGCACTCTATTCTTTAAAAGAAGAAAAAGCTCCAAGAAAGAATTTTTTACCTCAAGATTCGCTCCTAGTTGCCTATGTTTCTGTATAGAGTCTTGTCCACCAGAAAATGCATATTTGTTTATCTGCAAAGGGCCGTGTGTATCATAGACAAGAAATTAATGCAAACACAAGGGAAAAATTAGCAGGTGCATTGCATATGCTGCTCAGAGAAATGAGAGAAAAGGGACATAGAGCAAAAACAGGCGGTAAACAATTAAATCTTCTGATTATCCAGTAACATAAGCCTAGTTATACAAAAGAGATATTTAGTTATTGGTAATAACAAGCACATACACTGGTAAGGAATTTACAATCCCAAAAGCACTCTAATGGTTTGAAACATGGACAAAACACAATCCCATCATAACATGTGCCGAAATTGATGGACCCTTCTATATGCCAGAAAAACATAAGCAAGGGACAAGGGAATGATATACTGTAATGGGATGTATGACAAACATGGACAACAAAGCACGGCTGATAATGAGAATGGTTGAGAATGTTGAGGCACACGCATTGAATAGACAGGGAGACTGAGGGTATTCCGTCAGAGGCTGTTTGGAGGATAAAATGGGAGAAGAGGGAGAGGGCAAGGGGAATAAATTATGGATGGGTTTTGTAGGAGATGCCTAGCATCTCTAAGGCCTAGCATTGGTTTATATTTTATTCATATTTTCATGTTTTCTGTGTAAAGGTATCTCCGCCATTGTGGTGGATTGCTTCTATTTTACTGTTTTAATTCCATGAATATCAGTATCTTCATATAATTTCAGTAACTTTCAGTTGGTCTACATCAAAATGTAATTTAATTATGAAGTTCGGCGATGGTGGCAAGGATTGGACTCTTGAGTCTTGACCCCTTGGTAAGAGGGTTTAAAACAAACTGAAGGAGTGATTATCCTAAATGATTTCAAAAGTAAAAAGAAAACCCTAATATTTTGCATATACAAAGAAGACAGAAGTGCTAATTAGTATTCAAGATACCTCCACAAACAAAAATCCAAAAAAAAAAAAAGGTAAGGAGAATGCAAGCTAATTTGTCAATATATGTATGAAGACATTCAGCAAGATATGACTGTAATTGACACAATTGCAGAAACAAACCTTATTCTTTATATCTTTTGCAGAATCAGTCACATATATTGCAGAATTGGGATCACTGGCAGACATTTTTCCTGTCTCCCCCTGCAATCATTCAAATTCCAATGGCGAGATAAGCAAAAGTCAATTTGCAATGAATAAGCGGGGAAAAAAAAGCGCTAGATAGGGAGAGATCTTTTTCAAAGAAGACTTTCAAGGTCTACATATGCTATCCATTCTACGGTTTATGTTTTAAGGTAAAGATAACACTAAGTCATTTCATAGCTTCATAGATAAAACATCAATCCAAACTCAAAATTATTCTTGCATGTATAACAGAGCAAATGGCCGCTTGGCTGAAACTAAAGCAAACTATGTGACAAAAGTATATTTTTCCATAGTAAGTTACAATAAAAATATACACATATATGTCCCTGTAGATTTGGTCCTTTTGGCCACATGCCAATCAAAATTTCCAAATATTTAATATCAATTTAAAAAGTAAAGATAATGGAAACAAAAGGTAAACTGTGCAAGGAAAAAAATTGACATAACGAGTGCACAGAGTTCGTTTCATCTTAAAATAGAAGAATATGATGTAGTCTGAATATTTCGTATTATATTGAATTAAAAGATTCAATTCCAATACCCCTCGATAGAGACTTAGGGGTAAGGGAAATCCAGTACAGCAAACCAAAGGTAAGACAACGCAAAAAGAAAACAACTCCAGCCTAGCGGGAGGCTAGTCTCTCCCAAACCCATTCAGAAATTGCACACCCTCCACCTACATTCTCACTCGCCTATATTTCCCTAACAGCTCAGCACTCATTCTCTCTCTTCTCCCCTTAGACACCTGTGACTAGTTAATTTCACTCCCCATAGGATTACCTTTCTGCCCCTCAGTTCCCACTTTATTCCTTCTGGCATATGATTTTACCTTACTCTCTTTTATAATTCCCGCTACATCAAAATATAAAGTGATAACAATATGGCCCAAAAAAAAAATTTACTTGATTCAAAAATAATAATAATAACTATTCCAGGCTTCAAATGGCTTGATTCGGACCATATGGACCTGATACTACTCAAGGCAGGATGTCATTCAATTATTACTGTTATCTATAAAGCACAAACACCAGATGTTGTGGGATCGAATTCGCTATGCGGCTTCATTGTGGGTCTCCGCCAATGGGCTGTTCAAAGGGGTGCCTATTTCCGATGTTTATAGGGATTGGAGGGCGTTATTGTATTAATATGTTCTCAAGGGACTTGTGGGGTGTTTTGGAGGTTTTTTAGCTTACTTTTTGTTTTTGTTTTCTCTTTGGAGGATCCCTTGTCCTCCATTTTTTGTTGTCCTCTTTCCTCTGTATCTCTCTCTTCTCATTAATAATACTTCTTTTTCTATCAAAAAAATAAAGCACAAACACTAACACAGACGTGGGACACAATAGGTATCTATATGTAATTTGTTGTGTTGCTTGTTCCCAATATAGGTGCCCAGCTCATGCCAAACACAAGCACAGCTCCTTAAATATTTGTGCTTTATCAAATAGTGTAAGGCTTCATTTGTTTACACTTAATGAAAGTTTGAATTTGATTCATTCAAATTTCAGACTATTAAATACATTTGCTTTTTTTTTTAAGCACTTAATAAGTCTAAATACATCTTAATGAGTAAGATTATGTATTATTCATTTTAGGTAAAAATGCACTTCACCCCCATAAACTTTATCTTATGTGCACTTTATCTCCTTTAAACTTTAAAAATTAATAACCCCCTCAAACTTTACAATCCGTACAAAACAATCATTTTGTTCAATATTCCGTTAATTAGGTTAACAATTAATGCTTATTTGTTAAGTTTTAAATATTTTTCATTCAATATATAATTCTATTTTTTAATTTTGACTTCATCATTTTTTTCATAATATATGTTTAATTACTAATTTATTTTAATATTATTTTTTACTAATAAACGATTTCTATCTATTCAAATGTTAAAAAAAAAAAAATCTTAGGAGGCATTTGTTTTTTAAGATTAAGATGTTTAAATTTGAATACGCATCTAAATATTAAGATGTTGTCTTTGAATCTGAATACTGAATGAATAAGACTTTTTTTTTTAACATGTGAACACATAGAAATTGTTTGTTAGTAAAAAAATAATATTCAAATAAATTAATAATTAAACAAATGTTATCAAAGTTAAATATTGAATGAAAAAACTTCAAAACTTAACAAATAAGCATTGATTGTTAGTCTAGTTAACGTAATATTTAACAAAAGGGCTATTTTGCAAGGATTGTAAAGTTTGATGAGGTTATTTATTAAGTTTCAAAGTTTACGAGAGATAAAGTGCACATAAGACTGTTTAGGGGGATTAAGTGTATTTTTGCCTAAAATAAATAATACATTTAAATGGTATTAAAAATTGTCATATGATCTGATTCATTAAAATGAATTCAAACCTATTAAACACTTAAAAAATACTAAAAAAAAAAAAACACACTTAATGGTCTAAAGTCTAAATGAATCACATTCAAACCTTAAGTGCAAACAAATGAAGCCTTAATAGCATTTAGATTCAAAAATAATATCTGAATATTTAGATTCAGGCATCTTAATCTTAAAAAAAAAAAAAAAGCCCCCATATACCACAAGACACAATGCCCAATAAAAACAAGAAAAATCAGCAATAAAATAGAGCAAGCAAATCATCCTTTGATAAAAGCCACGCCAAGTTAATATTAAATATTACACTTGTTGCACCCTGATTAAAACTATGTTGTCCACTTTTTTGAGAAAAATAAGTTGCTAGCATTTCAAATAACAAGTCACAAAGGAAATTTAACTTTCCAACCATGAGCTCTTACATTTTCTATTCACTGGAAATTCAGACTGACTGATTTCATAGATTATTTTTGGGATATATTAGGGTGAGAAAATTCAATGTACAATTAACGGTAAACACAGTACTCTCCCAACTCCGAATAAGTTCATTAGCAGAAGAAGTTACAAAAATCATTATGCATATCAGTGGTCAGATTTAATAACAAGAAAAAGAAATTTAATTAAGGAATAAAAGTAAGAGTTTAATCAGATTTGTGACAACTGAACTCAATGTTAGGCTAGTAGTAGATATATAGCCATATCCATGTACAAACATGAGCATATATGGCGAATTAAACACACCACATCTATAAGCATAAACAAGTAATATTGGCTCATTTCAAATTTATAAACTTCGCCTTTCTTCACAACAGTATGAGAATACCTGCAAGGCAGGGAAGAATGATGATTCTATCAAGGCAGGCTTGTGATATCCTATCCGAGGAGCAACATCTCGTGTCATTCTAAAGTAAGGATCCTGAAGATGTCATAAAGAATAACTACTATAGAAAGGGAGATAATTTAAAATGCACAAGCAACTTAGCCTCCAAAAAAAAGACCAAGAATAAGAAAGTGATGTTCAAATCAAGAATCAACAAAAAAAAAATTATTAAATATGACTGGGAAAGCTAATTATGGTGGAGGACAGAGCATTAAAAAAATAATTGAAGTAGTTGTAATTGTAATACAAAATGCAAGGGAGAGAAATCCAAACAGAGCATATACATTATTATTATTATTATTATTATTATTATTATTATTATTATTATTATTATTATTATTATTATGTATTAGGTTATTTTAGAAGAATACCCCATCCTTCTACTATGTAACGTCAAACTTTAAAATAAAGTTGTCTTCTCAAATTAAGTGAGTCCCTTTCAGTCCGATGACCATCCAATCAAGGGCAGCTTGGCCCCATACAACTTGCCCAACCATGAACCATTCACTCACCCTAGTTGCCCTCTTTGTGGTGGCTTTTGGATCTGCCATTGTGCTTTCAACACAGTTTTCCACTTTTGTAACGATCCAGTGTTGTTTGGTGTGCTTTTAAGCATAAGCCAAGCAGAGTGCTTGGCTTTATGACAGCCGTTAGATGAGCACAATCAACGGACGAGATTAAATGGGAGCTCTAACTCCATCCAACGGCCCAAATTTCTTCAGTGAAGCCTTGCACACCCCGAACCACACCCACCATTTTCTCAATGACTTCTTCAGGACTTGAGCGTTTATACTCCAGCTTGCTTTGTACAAGATCTGCAGAGGGAAAACAAAAGGCTTCACACCATTTTTGCAAGTTAATGCCTCATCAGAATTCTGCACTCAAGGTCAGAAAAGAAAGCTCTGGCATCTCTTTCAATTCCACTTCAATGCCACCCATTTCCTTCTCTCCTACCATCCAAATTCAAACCCAATTGACCCACCAGCAACCAACTTTGTTATCAGAACAGAGAATTGCAGTACAGAAGAGTTTATATAGAAGAGTTATTTTTTCCTAACACGGTTAGAGGAGGAGTATGCATGACGGAGGTGAGGAGGACGCACGGCGGAGCACTGCTAACAGCAGAGGACACACGACCAAGGAGAAGGAGGTTGGGTGTGCAAGGTTACCGACATCAAAGAACACTGCTAACGGCAGCTCATTGATACAACAGAGAAGGAGGAGGTAAAATCACCTTTTTCAAGTGAAAATCTTATTCCTTAGAGGAAGAATGGTGTTGCGAAGATGAGTTGGCATGAGTGATGTCATATTCCGAGGAGAAACGGACTGTCCTCCATTTGAAGTATCTGGCTGTCCTCCATTTGAAGTATCCGGCTAACAGAGCGGAGAATAAGACTAAGATGAACCTCAGAGGACACATGTCTTGAAGAAGTCAATGAAGAAAAATGATGGGTGTGCAATGCTTCACTGAAGAAATTTGCAGCTTTAGAGCTTCCATTTAATCTCGTCCATTGATTGTGCTCATCTGACGGTAGTTATAAAGCTAAGCAGAGAAACCTAATCCCTTTTCAACCGTTTCTAGTAATTGTGAATCCTTCCAACAACTATGCACTCTAACACACATCTACTTGATAATTTCTAAGGTTATCTTCCATCCTAAACAGTATGTCTACCCTTGTTGGTTTAAAAAATCTAGTATTTTCCCTTCAGGTATTATTTGCTAATGTGGTTCAAGCTGCTTCATATGAACCTTGCTTTGACCAATGTTTTAAAAACCTAACCAGAATAAGGATCCTTTCACAATACATGTCACTACAGAGCCTTTTAATCATCATCTTTTATTTTTGTTGGGTCTCTTTTATCCTCAACTTTTGGTCTTCCTAATTTCTAAACACATATTATGGACTATCATGAATTCAGTGTACAATTTGGCATAAGACTGAGCATGCCCTTTAGCCATTAGGTTTAAGTTAAGGCATCCATGATTGAAGTTTCTTCCATTCAATGAGTAATTTTCATTAGTAAGGCAAACTAAGAATTCTAAGGTAACCCAAATACTCTTGGCCATGAACAAATGTCTATTAGAAACCAAAAATTAACAATTATTTAAGAACAAAAATACTTCACTATGCAACTGACAGCTTCAGTAAATATCAAATTCGTTGATTACAAGGTTAGCTAACAATCAATTTAAGCTAGAGATGGCACTTCAATGATAATAAGGCATGATGGTGTAGACAAAAGCTGAATGCTTTAAAATTCTAACAGGTCCCTTTTCAGACTTCCATGTTTCATATCAAAATATATGAAGACAATTTTGACATAATGATATTCCCAAAGCATTATAATAATGTTACAAAAAGAATGTCATCTTTAATCAAATATTACCATATAGTCTCACAGGTCAATATCAGTTTGCAATCAAATTGAAAATTTGTATACAAACACATTGATGACAGCCAGACCTGATCAATTGCACAAGGAATCAAGCAACGGAGGTTGTCTTTGCCAGAAAATAGGTGAGGAAATGAACTAGGAAATGACGGAACAGCCTGCATGAAAAAATGAAGCCCAAGTAATAACTTCCAAATATCCATCATAGTCAAACAGAGAGGAACTTGGAGAAACAATTTTCTTGGAGCCCCCCCCCCCCCCCTCTCTTACAAGAACTTGGAGAAACATGGAGGAAGGGGATTAATTCTGTTCCAAGCAAGTTGTTTTGTGACTGTTTGTGTGGGCAACCAAATGTTCAAATATGTGTGCTTGTCCACATAAAATTTGGCATTTCACATGATGATGCGAAATTTCTTATTAAGTTACATTCTCAGAGAGCTATGCAGCAAACAATAACTTACAGCTAATGTAATGGGACACTCATCATAGAGGCAGAATAGAAAAGAACCTTACCTGAACTGGTGGAAAACTAACTTTACCAATATGATCTTCTCCAGTGAAACCAAAAATGCCTACAGCCTGATTATATGTTACACGCTTTGCAACCTCCACCATGTTCTTGTAGAAAGCACTGGAAGGGAAAAATTTTGTCAAAATAGTAAACAATATACAAAGATAATGGAATTCAGAGTAAATGGTACACATAGACAGCCCATTTTTGCAATGATGCTTCTTCAAGAATAGTAACCTACATAGAGAAAATTTCCACAGAATTTTTTAAGATAATGATGCATCATGCATAAGACCCCAAGTAATCAGACCAATCAACCATGAATTTTTGACATGGAATTATCATTAATATGGCCTCCATTTATAAGTTTGTAACTAACATTATTTTGGTAAGATGCATCATCAAGTTCATTAAATGGGAGCTCCCTCTACTAATGAATAGAGAGTAATTGTAATTTTTTTATTACAACAATAACAACAAAGTCTTATCCCACTAGCTGGGATCGGCTACATGGATCGTACAACGCTACTGAACTCTCAATAATCAACTCTTTGGATATCTCATTTATCAAAAGATTCCGTTCAATAACTTCTCTAAATGTCCTTCTTGGTCTTCATCGACCTTTTTTCACAAGACTCCAAACCATCTGCTCAACTCTCCTTACTGGTGCTTCCAACGATCTTGTTTGAACATGCTCAAACCACCTTAAACAATTTTCAACCATTTTTTCCTCAATAGGTGCCACTCCAACTCTATTTTGTAAACAATCATTACGGATCATATCTCTTCTTGTATGACCACACATCAATCGCAACATCCTCATCTCCGCTACCCAAATTTTTTGTTCTTGTTATTCTTTCATCGTCCAACATTCACTTTCATAAAAAATTGCCGGTCTTTATAGCAGTACAATAAAACTTTCCTTTGAGCTTATCAGGTACTTTCCGATCACAAACAACTCCTGATGCCATTCTTCACTTCAACCACCCAGCTTGTATCCTATGTAACACATCTCCAATAATACCGCCATCATCTCGTATAACTGGTTCCAGATACCTAAACTTTGACACTTGTGATACAACCTAATATCCAATTTTAACCTCCAACTAGTTTCTAGCTTGTCGCTTGTTAAACTTGCAATGCATATATTCTGTCTTATTCCTACTTAGACGAAAACCCTTCGATTCCAAAGTAGCTCTCCATAACTCGAGTTTAAAATTAATCTCTTCCCTTAACTCTGGTATAAGAACAATATCATCTGCAAAAAGCATGCATTTGGGGATTTCTTCTTGGATGTGTTTCGTCAAAACATTGTAATATTTTTATTGAAAAAGAAATATTATTAAAGAAGAGAGAAGGATACAAAGAGAAAACAAAATAAAACAACACAAGGAGGACTAGATATCCTTCTAGGAAAACACAAAACAAGAACAAAACCAAAACAAGAACCTAAAAGCAAATTCTAATACATCAAAGCCCTCCAATCCCTAAGAGCATCTTCGAAGGATACCCCCTGAAAACACCTACTGGCCAAAACCCAAAGAGTAGCAATGAAACGAATTCTATCCCATAACAAAAGAGGAGGAAGGACTAACTATTTAAAGATTCTGTCATTTCTTTCCACCCAAAGACACCACACAATAGCAAACAAATTCGTTTTCTACAAAGCCTTATTCTCCTTTTTCGAACCAAAACCCAAAAAATTAGTGGCAAAGAAAGCACCAAGATTATTCGGACAAACCCAACTCTCCCCAAAGAGATTAAATAATCTATTCCAAATATCCCTAGCTACCTGACAATGTAAGAATAAGTGACTATTTGTCTATGAATTCCTCAAACACATAACATAAATGTTAGGACATAAAGCCACAGAAAGCCACTGAATCTGACAAGAATCATTAGTATTAATTCTATTGAGTACTGCAGTCCAAAAAAAGGCCTTCACCTTAGAAGGCACTTTCACTTTCCAAAACAATTTTTTAAAAGGCCCTGAAGCAAAAGGGCTACTAATCAAGAAATTATAAAAAGTAGCACAGGAATAAGAACTCGAGGAATCCAAATTCACAATCTCCTATTAGGGAACGGAGAAATGCAGAATGGATCCAAAATGTCCAGCTATAAAGTAAGATCGCCCATAAGTCTTTCATTAATATTTTTGGAGAAGTGAAAATTCCAAGAAAAATGATCCCCTTAAGAACATAAAAAAGCACCAATGAGGGCTTCGTACAAAGAAGACAAAGAATAAAGACGAGAGAACCTTTCCATGAAAGGAAAATGACCAATCCATCAGTCCTCCCAAAAGTGAAAGCAAGACCCATCTCGAACACTTTTTTTGATAGAAGTCCAACACATAAAGACAACATTGGAGAGAGAGAGAGAGAAAGATATACCTAAGAAACCACCTTCCCAGAACTTGTATGTGTAGTGACACCCCACGAGTTAGCATCCAAACCATTCCGGTGTAAACCAAACGTGGCTTTAATCACCTTATCCCAAAGGGAATTAGGTTCCAAATGGAAGCACCATAACCACTTAGCCAAAAAAGAGGTATTTTTAGACACCAAATTACCAAGACCCAAACCCCCATCTTCCTTTAATCTACAACATATCTCCCAACCAACCAGATGGACCCTCTTACTCTCCCCTCCATCTGACCATAAGAAGTCCCTTATAATCTTCCCTATCTTTTTCGCCACCCCAACCAGAATCTTGAATAAGGACAAAAAATACAAAGGCATACTAGAGGAGGCCTAAATTAACATGATTCTCCCTCCCAAAGAGAGTAATTGTAATTTGATGAACCATAGATATTCTACACTTATGATTTATGTCTGTAGTTAATAACAAGAATTTGTCCTAACAAGAATTGGACTTAAGGGATCATGAACTATTAACCATGAGGAAAGTGTGAAAGCCTTTTCATTTTCATTTCAATATAAAGTGCTCCTAGAAGATACAACTTCAATTTAGCACTGTGAATTTTGAGGTCAAAATAATTTCCTTAATGGCATTAAATTTCCAATATTACATAAATATTCATCTGTTATGAAATTCCTAAAACTGTAGCTAATCCAAAATTTTATGAAACATCTACCAATTTTATGAAAGCAAATTTGAGATTGTATTATCAAGTCAAACCTGTATTTATGTCTCACTCACCCGCCAACATAATCGAAATCAGAGAAGATGAATGTCTTTGCAATGTCAAAACCACAAGCAATAATATCTTTAGCATTCTCTCGCGCAAGTCTCCGGCTTTCCTCGATAGTGAGATTTTTCCACAAGAACTTCTCATCATCAGTGAGTTGTATAACCAGAGGAACCTTAAAGGCATCTTGCAAATACCTACAGACCATTTTCAAATATGTTAACATTCTTTTAAACCAGGATGGTTTAATGCAAATATTCATTTTCTCGAGTCACATAATTTCTGCAGTAACATACTAATTCACAAATTACCATTTCTCTTGCTCCATAGCTTCTTGTAGAAGAAATTGAATTACACTTCATCAACTATTTTCCTTTTACTAACTGCTGAGGGAGTGGGAATTCTACTTACTTAGTAAACATAAACGGAATCAGATGACCCAAATGCAAAGCTTCTGAAGATGGTCCTCGTCCAGTATACAAATAGAACTTCTCTCCTCGTTCATATGCATCCAAAATTTCATTGAAATCACTGTCTCCAGATAGGAAATCCACATTAACATTGAATTTCTGCGAAGGAAAAGCCAACCAGGAAGTATTCATACCGATGAGCGAAGAAAACACCACGACGGAGGAAGACATGGGCAGGACGAGAAGTAAGGCGCTCAACCCGTTGAATGTGAGAATCGTCAAGCCTTTGACAGCCAAAACGGTCGATGAGCTTGTCATAGTCGATCTTCCCTCCGTCTTTGGCTGACACTTCCCATGGATTCACCACCTGCTCCTCTTCTTTGTCTGCTAGTTTAGCTTCAGCCCCCATAGCCGCCATTTCCAGTCCTTCCTGTACGACAAGGAAAAGAGGAAAGTGGCGTTAGAGATTTTATGACCTTTTTTTGAAAGATTATATCGAAGCCCCTCTCATTGCATGGTGCCGCCTCCGTGTTCGGAGCCTCGGAGGCAGCTCCACTAAAAAGTTCTCAAGTTTATTATTATTGAAAAATGAAAATTTAAATGTAGAAAAAAATTAGAGAGAATTATTATTGTGTTAATTTTAATTGATATGAAACACATTCATTTTTTGAGATAAATTAATAAAATTAAATATTATATTTTGAGGCTTAATTATTAAAACTGTAATTTACACGATTAAATATGGCTTTGCAATTTTATTATGATTGGTCCCTCATCACATTTAATACTATATAAAATAGAATATGAATTGTAATATAAAAAAGAATTTAAATCATGTGTAAAAGAGTGATTATTTAATATTTTTACTATTTTTTATTATTTTTAAAATATAAAATTACTATAATTTATAGGTCAATATGCAAAAGATTTTTTTTTCTTTAATTTAGAGATTGGCTATATCTTAATATATTGATGGTTAAAGGTGGTATGAAATACACTTGACAGGTTGAATTGACAAGAGATTCTAATTGATGCTTGTCACTCAAAAAGTTTGAAAAGTGTGAAAAAAAATGTTATGTTCGTAAGCTAGCAGTTGATCATTCTCAATCAAAAAATCAACCACTAACCTTTTATCAACGTGTAAAAAGTCTAATAAAGACTAACTAGTCGACCAATTTTCAAATAGTCGACCAATCTGTCTTGGGTACAATTTACCAATTTCAAATAAGGATAGAGTAGTCAATTGATTACTACTTATCAGTCGATTGTTCCTTCTCTAAAAGAAACTTACAATATTGGAACTTGGTAACTATTTCTCTACATTTGACTTTATTAAGGCCATAACTACCATTACCATTAAACATGAGTGGGAAGTCAATGTAAAACTAGGCTTTATGAGAGTAAATGTAGCTTAAAGTCAAGTTATCTCAGAGCTAAATTACAAAGTTAATTCAATAATAAGTGCAAGAGCAAGCAATTCTTTACATGTTGGTATAAGATCGTAAAAGAAATTGTTAGTAGTAGTAGGTTATTACAATTTTGGTATCTGAGAGCTTTAATGGAATTAATACAATAAGTAGCTAGAAGGGAAGTCTTTACAATTTTTGCATCCGAGCGTGGTTCAGGCACCTAGTGGGAAGAGTATGGGTAGTTTAGTTACGTTAATTAATAGATATGCCTAAATTGTTGTGTGATGAAATTGTTTGTGACATAAATGGTTGGAACTAGATCTTGTAATAGTGGTTGCAGGTTTGGCTTCACCCAGAAGAACTCAGGCTGAAATTCTAGTGGGACTTCCCTACAACATATAAAACTTAGCAGCACGTCTAGACCAACATATTGATAACCAAGCCACCACTATAGAAATAATAAGAGTGATGTAGGTAATGTTGAGGGAGAAAAGGAGTGAAGTAAGGAGAGTAAGAGGAAGGTAGCTCCACTTCTACTACTAAGGGGCTTGGAGAGTTTAGAGAGTCAAACCCCCATCTTCCACTAGTTCTTATAATCTTATATATGCTTAGAACTGGATGAACCAAATAGAGAAGATTTTTGGGATAATATAGTGTAAGTCTTAGCAAAAGGTAGCCCTAGAGGTGTTTAAACTAGAAGACGAAGTTGAATATTGGTGGATGGGAGCCAAAAGACTCCTAAAATCTAAAGGAATTGAGCTTGCTTGTGAAGTATTTCGAACGACCTTCTTTGGCATATATTCCTTGATGGTGTGAAGAATGAGAAAGAGCCTGAGTTCATACATATTAGGCAAGAGGGATTTCAGTAAGCAAATATGAGGCCAAATTTGAAGAATTGTCTAAAATTTCCTCCTAGCTAAAACATACCCATGATGAATCCTAGAAAGCCAACCATTTTGAGAGAGGCTTCAAAGCTAAGATTAGAGAAAAAGTAGCAACTCTAGCGATCATAAACTTCTCTCAGTTAGCTAATAAGTGTAGAATAGTAGAAACAAATATCCACGAGGCAAATCTAGAAAGAGAAAGGCTATGATGAAAGAAAAAGAAGAGAGATAAGCCTTAGTGGGCAAGATAGCAGAAGGAACATGTGTGGAAAAAGAAAACCAAAATAATTAGAAAACAAATCAGAGGGAAAAACTTGAAACACATAACCCACCTTCAGCTCCTCAATTCTAAAAGTATGGTAGAAGACGTGGGAACTCACCATGTATAGCAAGTCAGGACGTGTTATAGATGCAATAAACCAAGTCATAGAGTAAGGAATTGTCAAACTCCATGGGAGGCAATCACACCCTCCAAACCACATAATCGAGGAAGGGTGTTTGCTCTAACCTAGAAGGAGGTAGACCAGTCACTTATTTGATTCGAGGTAAGATTTCTATCCCTGATTTTCTTGTAAATACACTTTTTGATTCATTAGCCATATATTCTTTTATATCTTATATGTAATATCTAATATCGGGCATTTTTATATACTTTTTAGTCCCTATTTTAGTCCTTTTTGCCTCTTTAATTTTGTCAATTCTCTAATTTTATTATGTTTTGGAATTTATTGGGTATAAACTATTTATGGATTGAATGTGTTTCAATTTTATATTTTTAGAACTTGAATTGTAAAATGCTCAATTTAATTCCTACAAATTTTAATTTTGGAGAAAAAAGTGCTGACATGGACAAAGATGCTGATTTGGATGCTAATGTGGCACTTTTTGGGTGATGCAGATGCTTACTAGGTTATGCTGGATGTGGGGCCCACTTGAACTCTTATTCAATGCCATGTAGTCAGAATTTCTGCTGCAGAAATATTAATTCTGCTGCTGCCATACTTTTCTGCTGCAGAAATATTAATTCTGCTGCTGCCATACTTTTTTGCTGTAGAAATATTAATTCTGCTGCTGTCATACCTATCTACTGCTGTTTTGTTGTCAAAGTGCTGCCACATCATGGAAGAAGCATCTAAGGAAGCATCTAGGGTAGAATATTCTAAGGCATTGAAGGGGCATCAGTTTTAAAAATCAGAATACTTTTATTTTGGAGGACTGAACTTAGGAAATTCGTAGCTCTCTCTTCCTCTATGTTTTTGCTTCTGTTGTTTGCTGTTTTGCTCTCATGGAGATTGTTTGCTGTTTTTCTCTCATGGAGGGCTAAGTCTTCATTGTAATTAGTCACTAGACCATTGGGATGTTGTAGCTTGAACTAAGAATGCAAGCTAAGTGTTTTATTCTCCATTTTCATCTCATTTCGTTTCTATTTTGCTGTTATGTTGATGTTGCTGTCAGATTCTGATTAGAGCTTGAGAATGTAACATAAACTGACTTATATATATAAGATATAACCTTGCTTGACTGATTAGGAAAGTGAGGGAGGCGAAATGACTAGTTAGATGATATATTTAACTTGGTTTGGTTGAGATTTTCCACTGAATGCATCTAGCTATAGTAGAGACATGTTCTTGACTGTAATTAGTAGCATTAAATTCTAGATGTTATTCTAGAACCATTTTCATAAAGAACCAAACAATGGAATGAGAACAAAACTGAATCAATGAGTTAGGTAATGATAGTTGCACTCCCATGAATCCTAGTGGCTGATTACATAGTCTCTTTACTGTCAACTTTGCAAAGTTGTCTGCTGCTGTCTACTGCTGTTGCTACTGTAGTTATTTGGTTGTTGTTTTGTTTGTTTTATTAGTATTGCCAACAACCCCCCCCACGTTTATGTACTTTTCATTAGTGTTTGGGGTGTTTAGAACGATTAATTAGTGTTTAGAAGTAAGGCTCCTTGAGTGAATACGACCTGGGGATCACTATACTGCAAATTGCCACGAATTCAATTCTGGGCGATTTGGCATCGTAGTGGCGTGAACCAGAATTTTGGCGCCGTTACCGGGGAGCCAATTCACTTCCAAGTTATCTAATTAGTTGTTTAAGTGTTTCTTTGTTTAATTTTAAGTTATCTAGCATTGTTGAAACGGTTTACAAGTTTTTGAGTTTTTATCAGTTACTATTCATAGGCAAAAAACTAACTACCTCCGATTGACCTCAAACTTGGTATATCACTAGTTTTTGACATTTTAAGCAAATTCCAACCATTTGATTATCCAAAGGATCATCTTAGGCGGTCATTTTGTCAAATTCCATCGTTTAGGCCTCATTTTCTATTTTTTAATATTTTTTTGATTTTTCTAATTAATTGTAATTTTTAGTGTGATTTTTGTAGTTTGAATTTTTGAATTCTGTTTTTTGTGTTTGTCTCTCCAATTTGTCAAGAATTTTTCCATGAAAAATCAGATTTTTCTGAGATACTTAAATTTTTGGTGATTTTCATCGGTTGGAGTCTTTTGTAGTGATTTAGTTGTTTTTGTTGTTTTCTTGTGAATTTGTGCACTTTCTAGTATATGAGAAGGTCTGGTCACGTGGACTTACCACCTTTTGATCCAGAAATTGATAGGACCTTCCATAGGCTAGTGAGAAGTAATAGCATTAGGACTAGTATAGTTTCTGAAATTCTTGCTGAAATTGTTGAGTTTGCTGTCAACAGTGTAGAAGTTGAATCAGATTCCGAATCTGATATTGTGTTGGAGTCTACAGATTCTGAGTCAGCTGGGATAACTGGGATGGATAACCAAAATGCACAAGTGCCTCAAAATAGGCAAGAACAATCAATTAAAGAGTTGATTGCACCTGATGTGCATTATCAACCATTGTGCATAAATTATCCTGAGTTGGATGCTAATTTTGCACTAAAATCTGGTCTAATCCATTTGTTGCCTAAGTTTCATGGTCTTGCAGGAGAAGATCCGCACAAGTACTTAAAGGAGTTCCATGTTGTTTGCTCTACCATGAGACCACATGGAGTTAGAGAAGAATAGATCAAATTAATAGCATTTCCTTTCTCTTTGGATGGGGCAGCCAATGATTGGCTTTACTATCTACCCACTGCCTTGATAACAAGATGGGATGAGCTGAAGAAGTTGTTCTTAGAAAAATTCTTTCCAGCCTCCAGAACAGCAGCAATCAGGAAGGATATCAGTGGGATTAGACCGTTGAATGGTGAGTCTCTGCATGAATATTGGGAGAGGTTTAAGAAGCTTTTCTCATGCTGTCCAAACCACCAAATTTCAGAGCAGCTTCTCATCCAATATTTCTATGAATGATTACTACCTATGGACAGATACATAGTTGATGCAGCTGCTGGTGGGGCATTGGTGGATAAGACTCATGCTGCAGCAAACGAATTGTTGGCCAAGATGGCCCAAAATGCTCAGCAATTTGGCACCAGATTGAGTGATCCAACAGTCACTGTCAATGAGGTGAGGACACCTCCCATGGAGCAACAAAGGATAGAAAATAAATTGGAAGAGTTAGCTTCAATGGTGAGGCAATTGGCATTAAATCAGAGAACACAACAACAAGTCATTCCTCCTTCAGTCTGTGGTATTTGTTCCCTAAATACCCACCATACTGATCAGTGCCCTCAGTTGCAAGAGACCCCAACTGAGTCATGTGCTGGTATATTCCCTAGTAGACCCATGCAGCCACAACAACAGAGATATGACCCATATTCCTCCACCTACAATCCTGGGTGGCGTGATCATCCAGTTTTCAAGTATGGGAATACATCCAACCCCCCTTATCAGCTACCCCATACAAGATACAATCAACCTGAACCTAGCCATACACCTCCTCCAGCACCCAAGAAACCTGAGCCTAGTCTTGAGGATCTAATGAAGCAACTGACTGCCAATACTCTTCAGTTCCAGCAAAGGACAGAAACAAATATGCAGAATTTGAAAACTAAGATTGGCCAGTTAGCCACAATAGTCAATGAGCTGAAAAGTCAAGGTTCAGGGAGTTTACCATCCCAACCAGTGATCAACCTAAGAGGAGTGCCATCATCTTGAGGAGTGGCAAACAAGTAGACAGTCCAACTTCTGAATCTGAACCAGAAAAATCAAATGTCCAGCAAAGTGTTCCTTCATCTTCAACCAGTGAGCAAAATAAAAAGGATAAAGAAGTGGTTCAGAAAATTCCTCTTCCTTTCCCCAATAGGCAGACTCAATCAAGGAAAGCTTTTGAATCTGACATGGATAAAGAGATCATGGAGACCTTCAGGAAAATAGAGGTCAATATCCCACTTTTGGAAGCAATTAAGCAAATCCCTAAGTATGCCAAGTTCCTCAAAGAGTTGTGCACTCATAAGAGGCGTTTAAGGGGTAATGAGAGAATCAATTTGGGGAGAAATGTGTCTGCACTCATCCAACCACCCATGCCACCCAAGTGCAAAGATCCTGGAACTTTCACAATACCATGCACAATAGGCAACATGGAGTTCTCCAATGCTATGCTGGATTTGGGAGCCTCAATCAATGTTATGCCCAAATCAGTGTACTCGAGCCTCAAGATTGGTGTTCTTTCACCAACTGGAGTGATTGTCCAACTTGCCAATAGGAGCACAGCACATCCAGCAGGAGTTTTAGAAGATGTCCTGGTAAGAGTTAAAGATCTCATTTTTCCTGCTGATTTTTATGTGCTTGATATGGAAAATGATAATACTCCTGGCCATGCACCATTAATACTTGGTAGACCTTTTCTGAAAACTGCAAAAACCATCATTAATGTGCATGAAGGGACTTTGTCAATGGAGTTTGTTGGTAACAAAATTGATTTTAACATTTTGGATGCCATGAAACATCCTATAGAAAATCATTCCAATGTGCATGTGGTTAACTTTTTGGATTACTTAGTTGATGAGGCATGTGATGATTTCCAAACTGAATTAATTTCTGATTTTTCTGAATTTTCTAATTGGGTAGATGCCTTTGAATGCAATTGTGCTGGTTCTGAATTCTGTCATGCTTGCACTGAAATTGAAAACTCTCTAAATGCTGACAATTCTGAGTTGCATTCTGATTTGCATAGTGATTTGGATTCTGATGTGCATTCTGATTCTGCAAATTTCTCTAACTTATACTTAGATTCTATTTCTATTTTAGGTAGTTGTAGGTGTAGTGATTTAAATTGTAATGTTGCACATTCTTCATCTCTTTCCTCTTGTGCTGCTAACCCTTCCTCCTCTTTAGCCAAGGATTCTGTCTTTGAGCAAACTGAATTTGTAGGTGCCTCCTTGGATGTGATTCCACAAAAACTAATTCTATCCTCCATCCAACCACCTGCATTGGAGTTGAAGGCTTTACCAGAAAACCTCAAGTATGCCTTCTTGGAGGTAGGAGACAAACTTCCAATCATTGTGGCCAACAACTTGAACCCTAATCAAGAAGAAAAATTGATCAGTTTGCTGAAAAAGAATAAGAAGGCGATTGGGTGGACTCTAGCAGACATTCCTGGAATTAGTCCTTCAGTGTGCATGCACCGAATTCTCCTTGAAGAAGAGACGAAACCAGTGAGGCAACCCCAAAGAAGACTCAACCCCATGATTCTTGATGTGGTCAAGAAGGAGGTAAGTAAGCTCCTCCAAGCTGGTATTATTTATCCTATCTCTGATAGTAAGTGGGTGAGCCCAGTGCAAGTAGTGCCAAAGAAAATCGGGGTAACTGTTATAGAAAATGAAAATAATGAGTTAGTGCCTACTAGAGTTCAAAACAGTTGGCGTGTTTGCATTGATTATAGGAAGTTGAACCAAGCAACTAGAAAAGATCATTTTCCTCTTCCTTTTATTGATCAAATGCTTGAGAGACTTGCTGGCAAGTCTCATTACTGTTTTCTTGATGGTTTTTCTGGATATTTTCAAATTCACATTGCACCTGAAGATCAGGAGAAGACTACATTCACCTGTCCCTTTGGTACTTTTGCATATAGACGCATGTCTTTTGGTCTCTGTAATGCACCTGGCACTTTTCAAAGATGCATGTTAAGCATATTTTCTGATTTGTTAGAGGATTGCATGGAAGTGTTCATGGATGATTTTTCTGTTTATGGAGACTCATTTGATGCATGTTTGAAAAATTTGGAGAGAGTACTTGAGAGATGCATAGAGAAAAATTTGGTCTTGAATTATGAAAAATGTCATTTCATGGTAGAGCAAGGAATAGTCCTAGGCCACATAGTGTCATCACGTGGCATAGAAGTAGATAAAGCCAAAGTTGATGTTATCTCTTCTTTGCCTTACCCCGCTTCTGTGCTGGAAGTTCGCTATTTTCTTGGCCATGTAGGATTCTATAGAAGATTCATCAAAGACTTCAATAAGATCGCTCTACCCCTATCTAAACTCCAAAAAAGAAATTGATTTCATTTTTAATGATGCTTGCAGGTCAGCTTTTGATGAGTTGAAGAAGCAACTTACCTCCCCTCCTATCATCCAACCTCCACGGTGGGAGCTTCCCTTTGAGCTCATGTGTGATGCCTCAAATTTTGCTGTAGGAGCAGTACTTTCACAAAGAGTAGAGAGGAAGTTGCATGTCATAGCCTATGCATCCTGTACCCTTGATTCAGTTCAATCAAATTACACAACCACGGAGAAGGAGTTTTTAGCAATTATTTTTGCTTTAGAAAAATTTAGATCATATTTGCTTGCCTCCAAAGTAATTGTGTTTTCTGACCATGCAGCACTGAAATATTTGTTGAAGAAACCGGATGCAAAGCCAAGATTGCTTAGATGGATGCTGCTCCTCCAAGAATTTGATGTGGAAATCAAGGATAAGAGTGGGGCAGAGAATGTAGTAGCAGATCACTTGAGTAGGCTTTCTGATCTTCCATTGGAACATCTCCCTGTAAGAGACAATTTTCCAGATGAGTGTTTCCTCCTTTTGCATGGTATTAGTGAGCCTTGGTATGCTGATTTAGTGAATTATCTTGTTGCATCTGAATTACCTGCATACCAAAATAGACATCAATTGAATAAATTAAGAAGCGAGGCTAGGTACTATGTGTGGGATGACCCTTATTTGTGGAAAATTTGTATTGACCAAATTATTAGGAGATGTGTTCCAAATCATTAATTTGCATCTGTGCTAAATTTTTGTCATACTCTTGCATGTGGTGGACACTTTGGTCCCCAAAGAACAGTTAGAAAAGTGTTAGATTCTGGTTTATATTGGCCTACTTTGTTTAGGGATGCCTTTGATTTTTGCAAAAACTGTTCTAGGTGTCAAAGAACTGGAAATGTGTCTAAAAGAAATGAAATGCCTCAACAACCTCTTCTTTTTTGTGATGTTTTTGATGTTTGGGGTATAGACTTTATGGGTCCTTTTCCTGTTTCTTTTGGCTTCATGTATATCTTAGTTGCTGTGGATTATGTGTCGAAGTGGGTGGAAGCTAAAGCCACCCAAACTGATGATTCTATTGTTGTTGTAGATTTCCTTCGTTCACATATTTTCTGCAGATTCGGTGTCCCTAAGGCCATAATCAGTGATCAAGGATCACACTTTTGCA
This sequence comes from Biancaea sappan, assembly GCA_037074585.1. Classification (NCBI taxonomy): domain Eukaryota; kingdom Viridiplantae; phylum Streptophyta; class Magnoliopsida; order Fabales; family Fabaceae; genus Biancaea; species Biancaea sappan. The sequence goes on from CM073495.1 coordinate 27,720,030, forward strand.
ATAGAAACATGCAAGGGCTATTGAAGAAATATGGGGTGGTGCACAAAACCTCTACACCTTACCACCCCCAAACCAATGGGCAAGCAGAAGTCTCCAACCGAGAGATAAAGCAAATATTAGAGAAAACTGTGCAACACAACAGAAAAGATTGGAGTAAGAGGCTTGACGATGCGCTTTGGGCCTATAGAACCGCTTTCAAGACTCCCATCGGCATGTCTCCATACCGCTTGGTATTTGGTAAAGCATGTCACTTGCCGGTGGAGATTGCACACAAGGCATATTGGGCCGTTAAACAATGCAATATGGACATGACCCTAGCCGGTAAAGAAAGAAAGTTGCAACTTCAAGAACTGGAAGAACTAAGGTTAGGTGCTTATGAGAATGCGCGCATCTATAAAGAGAGGACAAAAGCTTTACATGATCAGAAAATTGAGAAAAAAGAATTCCAAGTGGGAGACAAAGTCCTTCTCTATAATTCTCGCCTCAAGCTAATGCCCGGTAAGCTTCGCTCTAGATGAGTTGGCCCTTTTGTTATTACTAATGTATTTCCTTTTGGTGCAGTAGAAATTCAAAATGAGGCCACCAACAAGCAGTTCATGGTAAATGGGCAAAGGTTGAAGAAGTTCTACGAGGGCTTCAAAGAAGAAACTGTAGAGGAAATCCAACTCTATAATGTTCCGACTCCATGATAAGGCCGTGCTCTTTCCCTCCTTTTAATTTATGTCCTCCTCATTTTATTTGATGTTTAGTAATAATTTGCATCGAGGACAATGCAATGTTTAAGTGTGGGGGGAGAGAATTTAATTGGAGCTGATTTTCAAAAAAAAAAAATTTCTTGCTGTCTCCTCTGTTTTCTCTGTTTCTGTCCAGAATTTTTGAGCTGTCTTGCATGAATTTTCTGTACTGATTGGCTACGAATTTTGCTAGTTTCTTTACATGTTTTTAAAGCTTTATATGTCTTCTAGCTGTAGAATTTTATTTGGTGTCTTTCGCATTTGTTTTGGTGTAGTTTTGTGTCAGTAAAGCTGAGTCGCCAGAATTTCTGCAGTGCAGAATTTTACTACGCTGTTCTGTCCGAATTTGATGCTTTATTTTTGAAAAAATTGATGAAGTTTTTGTGTGAAAGCATGCATGGTGAAATAGCTCAAGTTGTGAATTGACTTAGCATGAAAAGAATTCAATCTTCTTTTTCTAAGGAACTCAAGTAAAATGGCAATGGCGTTGTTTTTAATGAATTTTTAGTAATAGTCTTTAAACCGTGAGAATTTGAGCCTTCACTGCAAAATAATATTCTTTCTTGTTGTGCGTATTCCCTATCATGATTTTTACTCTAGAATTTGTCTTGAATCTTTGTTAAGGCTACGTTACATGTACATGCTTGGAAATTATTTAGGCATTTGTTTCTTATAACCATTCTAGCCAAATAGCCATCCTATGTGTTGTTTCCATTGTGTGCCACTTTGTACCTTACTTCCACCTTTCTTTCTTGTGTTTTCTAGCTCTCTCCCACTTTAAAACAAATCATTTCTTTTCCCCAAACTTAAGATTTGAAGAGCTTTAGAAACCTCTTTCTTTTGAAAATAGATTGAATTGGGCATGTGTAAAAAGAAGGATTTGTGGGCTGTTTCGAATTTCAGTTTTGCTATCCAAAAAAAAAAAAAACAAAACAAAACAAAAACAAAAAAAACAAAAGAGCAAGAAGGAGAAAAGAAAAGTAGCATTATTGTGCCCAAATTTCAAAGTTCAATCTCTTGTAACCTTATTGATTGATGCTCTTATTTCTTTAAGTTATTGTTAAACTTTGTTTTGTGTGTTTCTTTCTACCTCCCAATCATTCCTTCACCCAACCTTACACCCTTGCAAAGTCCTAATAATTCAAGCATGTATGTGATTCAAGTAGTGGAGATTTAGATTCTTGACAAGCTTATGGTAGTGAATTCTGTGATAAGTTGAATTTCGAGTGATTTACCCTAGACACTTGAGAGAATAGAGAGTAAACACATTCCTAGTGAGGAGGCTAATTACTTGAATTCATTCGTATCAAATTAAATTGCCATGATGCTTAGAATCTGAGAAATTTAAGATTAATTTTCTTCAAGTGCTAAATCTTTTCAAAATTTTAATTATTCTATCCTAGCATGCTTTCCACTCTTTTCATTTGGTGTCTTTTGGTGTTCTGAATATTATTTTGCCCAGGAGTGCAAAAGGCCAAGTATGGGGGATTTGATATCGGGCATTTTTATATACTTTTTAGTCCCTATTTTAGTCCTTTTTGCCTCTTTAATTTTGTCAATTCTCTAATTTTATTATGTTTTGGAATTTATTGGGTATAAACTATTTATGGATTGAATGTGTTTCAATTTTATATTTTTAGAACTTGAATTGTAAAATGCTCAATTTAATTCCTACAAATTTTAATTTTGGAGAGAAAAGTGCTGACATGGACAAAGATGCTGATTTGGATGCTAATATGGCACTTTTTGGGTGATGTAGATGCTTACTAGGTTATGCTGGATGTGGGGCCCACTTGAACTCTTATTCAATGCCATGTAGTCAGAATTTCTGCTGCAGAAATATTAATTCTGCTGCTGCCATACTTTTCTGCTGTAGAAATATTAATTCTGCTGCTGCCATACTTTTCTGCTGCAAAAATATTAATTCTGCTGCTGCCATACCTATCTGCTTCTGTTTTGCTGTCAAAGTGCTGCCACATCATGGAAGAAGCATCCAAGGAAGCATCTAGGGTAGAATATTCTAAGGCATTGAAGGGGCATCAGTTTTAAAAATCAGAATACTTTTATTTTGGAGGACTGAACTTAGGAAATTCGTAGCTCTCTCTTCCTCTCTGTTTTTGCTTCTGTTGTTTGCTGTTTTGCTCTCATGGAGGGCTAAGTCTTCATTGTAATTAGTCACTAGACCACTGGGATGTTGTAGCTTGAACTAAGAATGCAAGCTAAGTGTTTTATTCTCCATTTTCATCTCATTTCGTTTCTGTTTTGCTGTTATGTTGATGTTGCTGTCAGATTCTGATTAGAGCTTGAGAATGTAACATAAACTGACTTATATATATAAGATATAACCTTACTTGACTGATTAGGAAAGTGAGGGAGGCGAAATGACTAGTTAGATGATATATTTAACTTGGTTTTGTTGAGATTTTCCACTGAATGCATCTAACTATAGTAGAGAGATGTTCTTGACTGTAATTAGTAGCATTAAATTCTAGATGTTATTATAGAACCATTTTCATAAAGAACCAAACAATGGAATGAGAACAAAACTGAATCAATGAGTTAGGTAATGATAGTTGCACTCTCATGAATCATAGTGGCTGATTACATAGTCTCTTTACTGTCAACTTTGCAAAGTTGTCTGCTGCTGTCTACTGCTGCTGCTACTGTAGTTATTTGGTTGCTGTTTTGTTTGTTTTATTAGTATTGCCAACAAACCCCCCCTCCCCCCCGTTTATGTACTTTTTATTAGTGTTTGGGGTGTTTAGAACGATTAATTAGTGTTTAGAAGTGAGGCTCCTTGAGTGAATACGACCTGTGGATCACTATACTGCAAATTGCCACGAATTCAATTCTAGGCATTTTGGCATCGTAGTGGCATGAACCAATATCCAAGATATTATGTAGCAGGTAGAGTGAGTATTTTAGCATGTGTTAGGAAAAAAATTTTCTAGGATGAAAGGGATGAGTCCTAGTCAAGCAAGTGTGTTCAAAGCATGTAGATGGCCAAATGAGTTCTAGTCAGGCAAAGACATGAGGTACCACATGTGGTTGTTATCCAACAGATGGCAAGATAAAGATATGTGTCGGTCCGAGTCAAGGACCAAGGTGAAAAGAAGAAAAGTGTTTAGTATTCCTAAGTAAAGGGATGAGCAAGGACTTTGAGGATGATCAAGTTCAAAGAAGTATAGGTTGCAGGGTTGGTGCCATGAAATTGATAGTAGAAGCCTATCGTTGCATATGGGTTTGAGGGAGGGACTAGAACCAACAAACTTATGTAATTATGCTTTAGTGGGGTAAAATGAGAAAATGGAGGTTTAAATGAAGTTTAAAGTGTTGAGCATGTAGGAGTGAGGTAACTTAAGTTTGTTGTATTTAGGAGTATGGATAAAATGTTTTTAAGAAGTTTTCATTATTGCCCTTAGACTTATGAGCTTTATATTTATAGTTAAGGGGCAAAATGGTCCAACCAAAAGTATTAACTCCCTTAAACACATAAACACTTCAATACCTCCCTAACCCATACACCTTACATACACACATTCTTGTCCCTCTCACTTTCTTCTATGCCTCTCTCTTCTTCATGTCGAAGAGGAGCTTCAAGAGTATTTTTGATACACCCAAGGGTCACGAAAAAGTGCATGATAGTTCTGTGGGCCGAGTTCAATCTAGTGGCCCATGCCCAATGGCTTAAATAAGGAAGGGTATACGTCAGATGCATGGCTTCTATGTCAAGGGTTATGCCTTGGCTAACAGCTTAAGCTTTTAGCCTAGTGGTAAGCGTTTTTATCATATCATTTGGTAGCAGAGCTAGTGCAGATTCGAGCCCCAAGGTCGACATGTCCCCAAATTCAAGGTTTGAGGGCAAACCTTCTTTAAGAGGAAGGGAATGATACACATAAAGGTCATGAATTAATGTATGTTGGTTATGTGTGTTGGATTTGATCTGGTGGCCCAACACCCAATGGTTTGAATAGGGAAGGGCTCGCATTAGATGTAGGGTGCATATGTCAAGGGTTGCACCTTGGCTAACAAGTTAAACTTTTGGCCTAGTGGTAACTGCTCTTGTTCATATCAGTTTCCACCACCATCTCTAGCAAAACTCCGACCACCGGTGACCTCAATCCATGTTAAGAAGCTCTAGGGTTTGAGGTGAGTCAAGATTTTCCTTCTTCTTCCTCATTTTCATATGAGTAAACCTTAGAGTAGAATGTAGATGAAATCTATAGTTTTGAAGGGTAATTTATGCTTTCAAATCTTTAATTATAAGATTCCTAAGCTTTGGGTAAGGCTTTTGGGAAGGGAATTTGAGATTTAAGGGAGATTGGAACAAGATTGAGCTAAAGAATGCATATCAGAAAAAATGGGGAAGAATGGACAAGATCTTGAACACAAGTTTAGTGTGGATTCTTTTGTATGTTTTTGGAGTCCTCTAGCATGGGATTATGTATTTGTTTGCTTTGGGATCAAAGGAGGGGAAGTTGGGGTTGTTTTGGAGGATTTTTTTAGCTTTTACATTGCAATTCAAGTGTCCACCGATGTAGAGTGTGAATGGCCTTTACAGTGGCCATCCTTGTAGTTCAGCACCACAGTGCCAGCCCACAAACGATGGTGTTTTGTTGCTGTTTTCGATCGAGCATTGCAGTAATGGAATTCTTGTTTCAACGGCCGATGATTTTTCCCTTCACAAATTTTGACGTATGTTTACTCTCTTTTCATGATGGAATGATTATGGATTACCCCAAGACCTCTTGGATAATCTTTTCCTTGAGCAAGCTCCCAGGAAAAGGTAAATTTGACTTAAAGTTGAGATAAGTGGCTAACTCTACTTAAAATAATGTGAAAATTGTAGTTGTAGCACACTGTATGCTTGATGCATGAGAATAGGTGAGGCTTCTTGAAAGATGAAGGGGAATTTCATCTTAATAATTCAAAGTAAACACTCTATGAAGAGTAGTAGTTTAGTAAAATACATGTGATGGCACTTGAAGCTCGAATAGAAGCGAAAATATCTATGTTGTCTCTTAGCTTAGGAGGAGTATGTCAGAGGTGTATCCGACATAATGTTGAGAGTGAGGAGGGGTAGTTGGGACTCTTAGTTAATTGCATGTATGCCTAGATCAAGACTAGAATTATTTAAGTGTTATGACACCACCCCATAAGGGACCTAAGTTGTCATGCCCCTAAATCTAAGAATATGACTGGCACAGCAATGGGGTCCATACCACTGTAAGCTTGATATCATACACACTTAACACTCACCACATAAATGTAATAATAAAATAAAATCTTTCCATCACATAGTTATATAATCCTAGGAGTTCTATTCACTATAGAGTGACTTGAAGAACCCAAACTTACCTGACATCAACATCAACCCATAACCAAAAAGGTTTGAAGACTCAAAGGCCTCGCTACTCCTTGTGTGGAGCCTCACCAACTTAAACAAGAACCTACAAAGGTATACAAAACTGGTGTGTACGAAAATTCTCAGTGAGAGATAATAACAAGAAAATAGAACATAACTCATATACCGCTCACAAGAGTGGGACCTTGAATAGTATCCCACCTAGGTATAACGAGACCAACTAATCCTTCACTACATAGTCATCTCAGTTAAAACAAAGGTATCCAGACCAACGCACAAACAATATGCAAGATCATAACTGACCAAACGGAGCATGATCAATTCAAAGCATCAACTACATACACAATCATTTTTAGTAATTTCACCCAAGATGTACAAATAGAATAATAATAATAAGAGAAGAATAATAATAATGATAATAATAATAATAATAATAAGTATGACACAACTTTTGCTTTATCAGAACATGATTATATGTTTACGCTTAACACGTACAAGGGTGAAGTATTCAATTAATTCAACAATAAATTTTTATCATAAGAAAGTCATTGAGGCCAATTCACAATAAGGAGGCCATTGAGGCCAATTCACAATAAGAAGGCTACCAAGGCCAATCCACAATAAGCCCACCAAGGCAAATTTACAATAATGAGGCTACCAAGGCTAATTCATAATAAGGCAATTGAGGCCAATTCATAATTCATCGGTAGGGGATGTCTCCATGTTAAGACACCCGCTACCGAATATAATTTATTTGTCATTGTCTATCCTTCACTTAGACGGCATCCCTGAGTGTGACATTCTTGAGGGGTAGGGTCACTTAGCCACATCATGACTCGTTGACAAACTGTTTCACTAACAACTCAATAATGCATCGTTTTAGCATTTTAGGTCATTGAGACTAATTTTTTATCCCCATAGGCTTCTCTCACATTTCACATATAACATAACTACATATTCCAGTTTGGTTCATTCCACAAACAAATTTCCTATCACATTACATGCTGGCCAACAAGGGATATTACGAATGTACAAGGTTAATTCCAGCATATGAAGGGCATAAATACACTCAACACCCATTACACAGGCAAATACTCAACACACATATATTTGTAAAAGTAAAATCAAACCAACAGAGTCGCTCAATACACTTTTAACACTAGGGGATCACATTGAGTACATAAGGGTGATTCCCGCACACGAGGATATTTTTGATACCAACCCGCATATAAAAAGAAAGTCCTTCATATTCAACTATTATGACTTATAATGTCGGTATGGTCTATTATGTCATTATTAACTATATGCAAATAGTATCATTTATAGGCCAACATCATCATATATAAAATAATCAAGAAACAATATAAATAGGTTCTAGCATGCATTCAAAAATAGGAATGAGTAAATCTCACACTAGTTCTATTCATCTAGGCTTAAAATTAACCCCACTTTAATCCCATTATGTGTAATAGTGTCCCGAGGATATAAAAGAGTAGTCAGTATGTTTGGTTAATTCCCTTCGCTAAGTTAAAAGATAACATTCCCTTCGCTAAGGTGCAATCACACTTAAACATTATGGTCTTACCTTCCATTATAATGCACCATACCATGATTTTTCCATAATTACACAATTACATGAATAGAGCCATCTCGAGATTAGTACACAAGATAATTTTACACACAAGGTTTTAGTTCAAGTTTTGCACTTATGATTACATATATAAATAAATTATGTCTAAAGAAATATCCATGAAGCTTAGTCTGTCATACACAATAAGGCATTATCAATTCTTAAAAAAGGTTTAAATCTTGAGACTCTTCTCCCACTAATGGCCATTCCAAGTGATGTATTATCACATACCACAAGTATTTATCAAGAATTTGCAATTAACCAACACAAAATTCAATTAGGAATAGAAACATCCCTCACATGACCAAAATTCTTAGTGTCAATCAAAGGAATATTACTAGCCAAAATAGAACATCCCAATGAATGTACCCTCCTTGTGTACATAATCACATTAAAGTATTTAAAGAAACAAACCAAGTCTTTATAAACACACATATTTAAATTCACATAATCATAAAGTAGGTAGGAGAGGTCCATCAACGTTGTTTATCCTTTCCTACCAACTGCTCCTCTTTAAAAGAAGGATTTGCAAGCTTTAGAAAGGTCAAAGAAGCTCTAGGACATTCCCTCACACCTAGGGACCACAGAAACATGAGAAAAAGGATCAAAATCACATTTTAGGGTATATATGCAGGTGGTGGCACCTAGGCGCCCCTTGTGCCATAGGCACCACCCCTCAAAGCTTTCTACCAAGGTGGTGCCTAGGCCCCACCCTTATGTCTTCAACCTCTCGACTACCCAAATCATGGCTCTTGGGTGCCTAGGTCTAGGCAACATGGATGGAGCTCGAAAATGGCTCCACCCTTGTCTAAACTTCCCTCCTTTGGTTCCATATTTCCTTGGATTACTCTTGGGTGTTTTTAGGCAAGTTAAAGACACTAAAATCAATACCAAAACTTAAAAACTCTAAGCCACAATCAAGAGGGAAAGATTCATGAAATTATCTCTAATTAATTCTTTCAACAACTCAAGTTTCTTCCAATGATTCAACCATAAATGACAAGGGGTTTTCTCTACCAACAAAATAGAACAACAATCCCACACCAATTTATCAATAGAAACACTACACATAATTTTTCCCAAATTACTAACCTAGGGTTTTCCTTCTTGAAAGAAAAGGAAGAAAAAGATGGAGAAGAACATTAGCTTACCCATCCTCTAAGTTTCCATGGTCTTCTCCCTTTAGTTATTGGCATGGATGATGGTTGGATGAGAGAGCTTGAGAGTGCTGACTGAACACAAGGGAGACGGCTACGAGAGAAGGAGAAAAAGAATGAATAGGAAGAGAAGGAAGATGTATGTTTAAGTTAGTATATTATGGGGTCCACCACTTCTCCCTTTTCAATTTGGTCCCTTTGGAAGCAATTTTAATCAAGACTTGCAAAGGAATTAGAAAAGCTTATTGACACTTAGGACTCCCAACTACACTTCCACAAAAGCAAATACACATCATCATGTTCTATTTTTAATTAAAATACCAAAATTCAGCATCTGTTCACTTTAGTCATTCTCGGTGTCTCAAAATCCACTCTAGCCTCAAATCCATCATCCTTAAGGTATCAATCTCAATATCTCATCCTCATAAGATTCGTTCTCCCTCATGGGTTCTATTCGATCCTTCCTCATGGGTATTCCATGATTTCTTATTCTTTCACTTTAGTCCTTAAGCATTTTTCCTACACTTACTACTTATGTTTTCTTTTTCTGTCGTAATTTTACTTGATTAAGGGTAAGTCTTAGTCCTCATTAAACTTGAGGATCCCTCGTTCTTCTAGTCGAAACTCTTTAGCTAGCAAAAATGTTTCATTCACACAAAATACACGTATTTAACTACTTCGTAATACTTGGGGTATTACATTACTTCCCCCTGATAGAAATTCGGTCCTTGAATTTCACCAAACTGTAACTTTTACTTTTATGAGGCTACCTTGCCCTGGAAATTCAATCCATAGGGGAGTTTCATTTGAGTGCCGAATTCGTTGAACTATAAAACACTTCCTTATTCATGCGCACTAACACAATACATGTGAGCCTCTTTTAGGGGACTTCCCCCTTAAGGCAGTCCCATCTCTTCTGTCACATTACTATCTTAAACTATATGTAAGGGAATTACATATACTAGTATGAATTCCTTATGTTCAAACTGCCCTCTGGCTATTGTTTATAAGTACATTGACCTTTACGAGCATCCTTGGACTTTTTAGGAGTCACACATAGTGAAGTCCTCTTGTGGATCCTAGTTAGTTGCCTATCCTCCTTTGTTCGAGCTATCATCCTTAGCCCAGGAAGAACTAACCACATATTCTATTTAACATAATGTTGATCGATGCTACACACTTCAAGCTAAACCCCCATCCCTAGATATGCCATAGTCCTCTTGCCACTTATCGCAACACATCCCATTATCTTAAATCCTTTATTTTTCTTGTGGATTTCCAAAACACAATCACACCACCAAAAGGGAGTACTTATAGTGTATCACTTGATAGTAATGTTGATATGCATCCTTATTGGTGCAACAAGGTTCCTAAGTACCTTCAAGTCCATAACACATGGTAGAGATATATAATGTGAATCTCTCCAAACAATGTCGTGAGACTCGACAACAATACGTTGATTCTCATACTCGAATCGTCCAAATATTAATTTAGAACTCAAAGAAATATAATTTATTAAATAAAACAGAATAGCAACAAATAAGATAGAGATTATTGACCCCGTGGTTATAAAATAACTAGAAACCAATAATATAGACTCTTGAACCCAGACCCATTGGCTATAGAGAGCCAAGAACCTAAGGTATAAACCTTAAAAGGAAGGGCTGAACGCCACAAGGATTTAGAAACCCTTGATAAGTTCGGAGGTTCTCAAAGAACCAAAGAAAATGGCCTCTCACCATGACATTTCTTCAAACTCTCCAATGTGTCCTACGGGGTGGAGGAGGTCTTTTCTTATAGAGAAAGATAACCCTTATTTATAAAGAAACTCTAATTCTAATGGGCCATAAATATAACAAAAAACTCAAATACATTAAATAAAAAGAAAAGTCTTTAATCTAATCTTCCTTGGTCTAGCACTAACCTAATTAGTGCCACCTTGATCTTTCGATTCATATCATTCTCCCCCTCTTAAAAGAAGATTCATCCTCTAATCTTGAAAATAGGTTGGAAGCAAACAGAAACCAAAGCAAAAACAATGTCAAATTAATAGATCAAGCAAAAGTGAACTTCGATCATATTAGATCAGGAACAAAAAATATAGAATCGCATGAACAATGGAATGAATGGCATTGATGCGTGAACAGTAATTTCCAACCATATTTCTCCTTTCTCTCTTTTTTTCTTTTCTCTCTTTTCTTTCTTTTTTCCTTCTTTTCTCTTTTTTTAAAAATTATCCTAACCTTTTTTTTAAATCTTTTGGTCAAAGTCAGTCAAAGTGTGTAATAGTAAAACATGTAAAAGTCACGTGAACAATAAAACACTTGTCAATAGTGAACCGCATATGAACAGTGAAACACATGTGAATAGTGAAACACATGTGAACAGTGAAACAATGAATAGTAACACACATAATTTTTTTAAAAAATTTGAAGGAAAGATGAACAAATGAAGAACAAGACGAACAATGATGGAAAACAAAGACAGTAGCAGAAACTAAAAGTAGAGAGTTAGAAATTGAGAAAGAAGGATCGAAGAACACAAAAAATTAACACAACGAACATGACAGACCAAAAAATTCATAATCAGAAAAATTGCATGATTAATAATGCTACAATACAATGAACAAGAGCGTGAATTTTACAGAACAAATTTTTTATTTTTAGATGTGCAATTTGTAGGGAAGATGAACAGAAATGGAGAACAAAACAAATAACAGAACTTGGTTTTGAGTGGCTCTAATATCAACTAATGTAAACCTCTGCGAACAATACCGTGATAACTGACAACAATACGTTGATTCTCATACTCGAATCGTCCAAATACTGATTCAAAACTCAAGGAAATATAATTTATTAAATAAAATAGAATAACAACAAATAAAATAGAGATTATTGACCCTATGGTTATAAAGGAACCAGAAACCAATAATATAAACTCTTGAATCTAGACTCATTGGCTATAGAGAGCCAAGAACCTAAGGTATAAACCCTAAGAGGAAGGGCTGAATGCCACAAGGATTTAAAAACTCTTGATAAGTTCAGAGGTTCTCAAAGAACCAGAGAAAATAGCCTCTTACCATGACATTTCTTCAAACTATCCAACGTGTACTAAGGGGTGGAAGAGGTCCTTTTTTATAGAGAAAAGGAACCCTTATTTATAAAAAAACCCTAATTCTAAAGAAACTTTAATTCTAATGAGCCACTAATATAACAAAAAGCCTAAATACAAATCATAATTCTAATTGGGCCACAAATATAACAAAAAACTCAAATACATTAAATTAAAAGAAAAATCTTTAATCTAATCTTCCTTGGTCCAATGTTGTCCTAATTAGTACCATCCAGATCTTTCGGTTCATATCACGCACATCTTACTTAAAAATCAACTATGTAGTTCAATTTCTAACTCCCTTTGTTATGGTCCATCACTCAATTAATCCCTCAGGACACAGGTTAATAACATGCAATATGATTATGGCCACACACTAAGCAAGGGATAAAACTGCATACCACGCATACTTGCGATTTAAGAAATATGAGGACTAATAATATTAAACAATGACACACACATCAGAAATGATAAACACTGAGTCTTCTTACCGGTCATCTGGATAGATATTCACCCACTTTACTTAGGTTAGAGTTCTATTTGATTCCTACCCACGTCCCATCAAATCTTTCTATAAAAGTACCTAGCACACATACTTCATACCACCTCAAGCAATGTAATAGACATAAGTTTACTCACAATAAAGAATTCATAAGAAAGGTTAATGAGTTAGGTGATTCCTTTCCTACCCATCATACTTAATTAATAGTCAACTTGCTAATTATCATTCGGCTCGCAATTTAGACATGTTTCCTCAAGTAAATTACACGAGAGGTTTATTCTAACTATGCAAATGCACACACATTATTAAAACATATAGATACTTATGTGTTCTCACTTTTTGGTCATGTCAGTTCAATGCCTTCAACCACATTGGTCCTATTGGGTCACATCGTCAATCACATTGGTCCTGTTGGGTTAATGCTCTCAACCGCATTCCACAAAATCAATGCATAATATAAATTATCACAAAGGTAATATAAGAGTTGTCCCCTTGAGATTTATACACCATACATGACATAGTTCAACCAACCAGGATTAACTCACACAAGCATACCAAGTTTCTATTTGAGTTCATGCATTAAATCAGCATCATATACCACATGGCACCTCCATCTTTATGCAAACTATAGTTATTATGCCAAGCATCCATTATGTAAAACATGTAAAAGATAAGGTGCCTTGCTCATCCTACGATGATTATGCACCGAAACAGTGGGTCGCCATGTAGATACTCCCTTAAGGCCTACATGCTTACCCAGACTTAACTGCCTTTTGTGTCCCACTGAAGGTGACACCATTTTATACCACGAGCACAAAGCTCAAAATAGAGAAAGAGTTTATATGACCACGACTGAGACAAAATAAAAGACCATCCCTAACCACCCCATGGCCTTTAGTGGAATATCATCCTAAGATTGTGCCGCAGTTCACAACAATAGGGGAGGGCCTACCAATGTTATCTTTCTTTGTAGTAAATTGAAGGCCTAACACCTTTCCTCTGATTCCAACTTTGTCACGCCCCTAAATTGGGGAACATGATTGGCACAGCGGTGAGGTCCATACCACCACCGTAAGCCTGATATCATACATACTTAACATTCACCACATAAATGTAATAATAAAATAAAAATCATTCCATCGCATGTTTATATAATCCTAGGAGTTCTATTCACTACAGAGTGACTTGAAGAACCTAAACTTACCCGATATCAACATCAACCCATAACTAGAAAGGGTAGAAGACTTGGAGGCCTTGCTATTCCTTGTGCAGAGTCTCACTAACTTAAACAAAGAACTTGCAAGGGATATACAAGAAATGATGAGTACAAAAATACTCAGTGAGGGATAATAACGAGAAAATATAATGTAACCTGTATACCATTCACAGAGTGGGACCTTGGATAGTATCCCACCCAACTATAACCAAACCAACTTGACCCTTTGATCATCTCGGTTAAACAAAGATATTTGGACCATAGCACAAACAATATGTAAGATCATAACTCACTAAATGAGGTATAAGCAATTCAGAGCATCAACCACATACACAATCATTTTTAGTAATTTCACCCAAGATGTACAAATAGAATAATAACAATAAGAGAAGAATAATAATAAAGATAATAGTAATAAGCCTGACACAACATTTCCTTTATTAGAACATGATTATATGTTTATGCTCAATACATACAAGCATGAAATATGCAATTAATTCAACAAGAAATTTTTATCATAAGAAGAAGGCCACTGAAGCCAATTCACAATAAAGAGGCCATCGAGATCAATTCACAATAAGAAAGTCACCGAGGCCAATTCACAAGAAGGTAACCAAGGCTAATTCACAATAAGGAGGCCACCAAGGTCAATTCATAATAAGGCCACCGAGGTAATCCACAGTTCATCGGTAGAGAATGTTATCATCTCAAGACACCCACTACTAAATATAATTTATTTGTCATCGTCTATCCTTCACTTAGACGGCATCCCCAAGTATGGCATTCTCAATAGGTATGATCACTTAGCCACCTCGCGACTCGTTGTCAGACTATTCTATTGACAATTCAATAATGCACCATTCTAGCATTTTAGGTCACCGAGACCTATTTTTTAGCCCTATAGGCTTCTCTCATATTCTACATATAACATAACTACAGATTCCAATTTGGTTCATCCCGTAAACAAATTCCTATCACATTACATTTCAGCCAACAGAGTCGCTCAATAAACTTTTAACACTAAGGGATCACATTGAGTACACAAGGGTAAATCCCGCACACTAGGATATTTTTAATACAAACCAGCATATAAAATAAAAGTCCTTCGCATTCAACTCGTTTGAATTATAATGTCGATATGGTCTATTATGCCATTATTAACTATATGCAAATAATATCATTTACAGGCCAACACCATTATATAGAAAACAATCAAGAAACAACACAAATAGGTTCTAGCATGTATTTAAAAATAGGCATGAGTAAATCTCACACTAGGTTCTATTTATCTAGGCTTAAAATTAACCCCACTTTAATCCCATAATGTGTCATATTGTCCCCAGGATATAAAAGAGTAGTTTACTCTCCTTTTTGTTTTAGTATGTTTGATGAGAAGGCACCCTTCCCTTTGCTAAGGTGCAATCACACTTAAATGTTATGGTCTTACCTTCCATTATAGTGCACCATACCATGATTTTTCCTTAATTACAAAATTACATGAACAGAGCCATATCAGGATTAGTACACAAGATAATTTAACACACAAGGTTTTAGTTCAAGTTTCTGCGCTCATGATTACATATATAAATAAATTATGTCTAAAGAAATATCGATGAAGCTTAGTATGTCATACACAATAAGGCATTATCAATTCCTCAAAAAATGTTTATACCTTGAGACTCTTCTCCCATTAGTGGCCATTCCAAGTGATGTATTATCACATACCATAAGTGTTTATCAAGAATTTGCAATTAATCAACACAAAATTCAATTACGAATAGAAACATCCCTCACAAGACCAAAATTCTTAGTGTCAATCAAAGGAATGTTACTAATCAAAATAGAACATCCCAATGAATGCACCCTCCATGTGTACACGATCATATTAAAGTATTTAAAGAAACAAACTAAGTATTTGTAAACACACATATTTAAATTCACATAATCATAAAGGAGGTAGGAGATGTCCCTTACCTTTATTTAGCCTTTCCTACCAACTTCTCCTTTTTAAAAGAAGGATTTGCAAGCTTTAGAAAGGTCAAAGAAGCTCTAGGACATTCCCTCACACCTAGGGACCACATAAACATGAGAAAATGGATCAAAATCACATTTTAGAGTATAAATGAAAGTGGTGGCACCTGGTCGCCCACCTTGGCGACATGGGTGCCACCCCTCAAAGCTTTTTGCCAAGATGGTTCTTAGGTGCCCAAGGCTGGGATGCCATGGATGGAGCTCAAAAATGCCTCAATCCTTGGCCAAACTTCCCTTTGGTTCCATATTTCCATGGATTACTCTTGGGTGTTTTTAGCAATGGTTAAAAAATAGGACTGGACCAGACGGTTCAATCAGTAGAACTGGAACTAATCCTAGGTCCAATCTGGGTGGACCATTGAACAGGAACAAGGTGAAACCGGTATGTAACCAGTTGAACCGGGAACATCGGTGGAACCAGTCAGGTTACTGGTGAAATCGATTAATTCTTTTAAAAAAAATGAAGGTTCACAACAGTGACGGTGAAATAACAAAGAAAGAAGAAAATACCATAAGCAAAAGGCAGCGGCAATGAAAACCAGAAGGTAGTAACAATGAAAAAAAACTAGAAGCAGAAGGTAGCGACAACGGAGAAAAAGAAGAAGCATAAAGCCAGAAGGAAGAAGACGTCCATGGAAGAGAAAGAGAAGAAGTGAAAGTCTAGACTCTCCAATCACCAACTTCACAAGTTGATTCCTTTAATAAGAAAAAGGTGATAAGGTGAGTGATGGTCTAGTTATCGGTGTCAGTATGTATTTAGAGAAGTGAAGGAATTGTACTTTTAAAAAATATTTTTTTATATTAAACACATATAATATTAGAAATAAATATATTTAGAAAAAGAAGTATGTTTATGGTTCTTAGGAAAGCCAAAATAGAGATTGGTAATGAAAAGTGAAAACTAGTTTTATAGGAAGTTGGTTAAGGGGATTAAGCATGGCTAGTGTGGGGTCTAAATATCAAGTTATTTAATATAAATATATAATATTGAAAATAAAAATTAATTCTTCTTATATTAATATAAAATTAATATATATTTATAATTTATAATTATATATATTATTTTTAATATTTTAATGTAGACCGGTTTAACCATGGTTCAACCATCGTCTGACTATTAAACCTTAAATCGGTGTTTCCACAGGTTAAATAGCCGATTCGGTTTTTAAAACATTTGTTTTTAGGCAAGTTAAAGACATTAAAATCAGTCCCAAAACTCAAATTCGAAGGCACAATCAAGAGAAAACTATTCATGAAATTATCTCCACTTAATTCTTTCAACAACTCAAGTTTCTTTCAATGATTCAACCATAAATGACAAGGGGTTTTCTCCATCAACAAAATAGAACAACAATCTCACACCAATTTATTAATAGAAACACTACACGTAATTTTTCACAAATTACTAACCTAGGTTTTTCCTTCTTGAAAAAAAAATGAAGAAGATGGAGAAGAACATTAACTTACCCATCCTCTAAGCTTCCATGGTCTTCTCCTTATAGCTATGGCATGGATGATGGTTGGATGAGAGTGCTTGAGAGTGCTGGCCGAACACGAGGGAAAGGGCTACGGGAGAAGGAGAAAAAAATTGAATGGCAAGAGAAAGAGGATGTGTGTTTAAGTAGTGTAAAAAAATTGAATGGTAAAAGAAGGAGGATGTGTGTTTAAGTAGTATAAAAAAATTGAATGGTAAAAGAAGGAGGATGTGTGTTTAAGTTAGTGCAGTGTGGGGCCCACTACTTCTCCCTTTATAATTTGGTCCTTTTGGAAGCAATTTTAATCAAGAATTGCAAGGGAATTAGAAAAGCTTATTCACACTTAGGGCTCCTAACTACACTTCTAAAAAGACAAATACAATACATCAGGTTCCATTTTTCACTAAAATACCAAAATTTCACATCTGTTCACTTTAGTCTCTCTCGATGTCTCAAAATGCACTCTAGCCTTATATCCATCATCCTTAAGCTACCGATCTCAATATCTCATCCTCATAAGATTTATTCTCTCTCATGGGTTCCTATTCAATCCTTCCCCACCGGTATTCTATGATTTCTTTTCCTTTCACTTTAGTCCTTTAGCATTTTTCCTACACTTACTACTTATGTTTTCTTTTTCCATCACAATTTTACTTCATTAAGGGCAAGTCTTATTCCTTATTAAACTTTAGGATCCCTCATTCTTCTATTCAAAGCTCTCTAACTGGCGAAAATTTTTCACTCGCACAAAATACACACATTTAACTACTCTGTAATACTTGGGGTATTATATAAGTAATGCAGAGGCATGAACCTTGATCAGAATAGGGTTTCATGCAAGCCAAAATGTGTGAAAACATTATGCAAGTCTAGATCATAATAGAGTATCATGTAAGTCTAGCAGGTTTTTACTAAAATAATTTTTCTAAAAATCATAGTCATTCCAGTCATAAAAGCATAATAACAATTCTAAAGATTACCTTCCATGTAGAACAATATTTTCTAAAAATCATTTCAAAGGTCAAAATAATATTTAATGAAAAACCAGTCAAAAATAAGAAATTGATAAATATGACAAGCTCATCTTAAGTCAGTGCTCAACTTAATAACATGGGGTTGGCCCCCAAGCTCATTTTAAAATTAAGTTAGTGATCACATAACTTTATGGAAAATGTTCTGTAGTCCCTCAATCCAAGCTCATCTTAAACATAAGAGGAAGATTCTGTAGATCCTCCACTTAAGCTCATCTTAGACATGAGAATAGTGTATGCATTTCCTAATCCCAAGCTCATTTTAATACCATGGGTTGATCCCCAAGCTGACTAGTCATGCCATATCTTACTTGTAAGAAAAAAATTTCAAGAAAATAAAATGTAAAACTTACTCAACTTGACCATCATGAAAGTTGCTTTTATGAAGCTGATACTTGAGAAAAATTCCATCATAAAAGCTTACTCTTATGAAGTAAAAAACTTGCATGAAAACTTTTCCATCTTGAGCTAGTTCTCATGAAGCTAGAATTTTACTTGAAACCATCATGAAAACTATTCTCAAGAAGCTAGAACTTGCTTCCATCCATCACTGGCTTACTTTCATGAAGATAGAAACTTAAAAACTCCATCATGAAAGCTAGTCCTGTGAAGCTGTTCTTGTCATAATAATTAATAATAAAAAGAATCATAAAGATAAGCAAAATTATAAAAAAAAACTAATTATAATCAATGAAACAATGTATAAAATACTTGAAAATAAACTTCAAGAAAGTAACTCAAGTAAGTGCATGGAGGAGATGAAGATTTTAGGAAAAAAGTGCTTTTATGAACTATACTACTTAGAATGGTGACAGACTCCTAACTTACTTAGTTAGTCCTTGGATTTGGACCTGTTCAGACATATTTGAAATTCTTAAATAATATAAAGGCTAAAATTCCCTCCCTTCCTAATTTACCTAAATTCCTAATTTTAATACTTAGGTTATTTCTTAATCCTAAATTAATAGAATAATTTACTATGTTAATTATAAATCTTATAGTTAATCATTTAAGTCCCTAATTCTATTGAGCTTTAATAACAAGTCCCTTTAAATAAAATCCTACAGCTTAAAATCCTTAAAATATAATTAAATATTCTTAATTTCAGTTCTATTAGAGAAGTCGACTGCCCATTTCCTCTGTTTCAGAACTTCAATGTTTTCTATTCGGTTTTGCTTGTTTATTCATTCTTTATTTTCATTTCTAACAAAATAAATGAAGCATATAATCGTTTTCCTTGAATTTCTTTGATGAGAATATACACTATATATATATATATATAAAGCACTCTAATGGAAAGACCGAAAATTAAGCCTACACATCTGCCAGAATAGTTATTTCCTATGAGAGAGTCAAAGGGTCAAAGTGTTAATCTCAAGAATAATGGAAGTAAGTCCTCGGTGCATCACACATTACCCCCCTCAAGATGGTGCATGAGGATTTTGGATGCTTATCTTGCTAATTAAGAAATGAAATTATTTATGGCTTATGGCTTTTGTGAAAACATCTACGATTTGCGCATGAGTAAGAACGTAATGTGTCTGAATATTGCCATGGAGAATTTCATTACGAACAAAGTGACAATCTACTTCAATATGTTTAGTACATTCGTGAAGCACATGATTCTTGGGAATATGCAGGGTAGCTTGACTATCAGAATGAAGATGCATTGGCTGAGAATGGGTAATACCTAGACTAATCAGTAGACCCTTCAACCACTTGAGTTCCTAGACAGTGATGGCTATAGAATGATACTCAGCTACTACACTAGAACGAGATACAGTGTGTTGCTTCTTGGTTTTCCAAGAGATGGGAGAAGTACTGAGAAGTATGAACCACCCAGAAAGAGAACAACGATTCGGAGGGCAGCTAGCCCTGTCAGAGTTGCACCAACCATATAGTTGCAAATTACAATCCTGACGTAAAACAATGCCCTGTCTAGGCTTACCTTTCAAATATTTGACTACTCGCAAGGCAGCAGTCCAGTGTTCTTGTCTTGGTTACTACATAAATTGAGAAAGTATGTGAACACAATAAGATAATTTAGGTTTGGTAAAGCAAAGATAAATAAGATGCCCAACAAGTCATCTATAACAATTAGGATCAACAAGAAATTGACCCTTAGCTAATGCAAGATTATGATTCTGCTATAAAGGAGTAGAAACGGGTTTCACCTCATTCTACAACAATATCCAACGTATACTTTCTTTGGCATAGGAAGATATTCATAAGCGACCTTGCAACTTCCACCACTAGAAAATATTTTAATGGACCCAAATCTTTCATATGAAAGCACACACTTATATAAGTTTTGAATTTACGAATGGTTGTAGGATGATTGCCACAAATAATCAAGTCATCAACATACACTAGGACAACAAGTTGAGCAGTTTCAGTAGTCAAAACAAATAACGAATAATCAGAATAGGATTGATAAAAACCATAATGCTTCAGAAATGAGGACAACTTGGCAAACCAGCAACGTGGTGCCTACTTGAGCCCATAAAGGGATTTATGAAGTCTACATACCAACTTTGGATGGGAAGCATGAAAACCTGGAGGCAACTTCATGAAGATTTCTTCTTATAAAACACCATGAAGGAACGTATTATGCACATCCATCTGGTGTAGTTCCTAATTTTTTTATAGCAGTAATAGCGAGAACAACATGTACTATTACCATTTTTGCCACTGGAGAAAAAGTTTCGGTGTAATCGATTCTTTCAACTTAGTGATTCCTAAATATAACTAGTCTCGCTTTATACCATTCTATGGAACCATCAGAGTGATATTTGATCTTATACACCCATCGCTATCCAAGTGCTTTCTATCCAAGCGTCAGAGGACAGAGAATCCAGGTCCCATTTTTCTCAAGAGCCTGTATTTCACTTTGCATAGCTCGTTGCCAATGAGCCTCTTTCACAGCTTTAGAAAAACGAGTAGGTTCTTGCTCGGTCGAGACAGCTGCAAGAAACCTGCGTTGATTCAACATAAAATTATCACATCCTACATAATGTGCTATGAGATAAGGTGCACTTGAATGATGTTGTGGAGATGGTGAATGAGGAGATGGGTTTAAAGTTTGAATTGTATTGGTCACATGGTCTTTAAGTTTAACTAAAAAGAATTTCATACGATGACCTTGACCAAGTTAATTATCACCAGTTTGTGTTTCTTCCCAATGGTCACTTTGTTCCATGTCAATCTATCTATTTTTGTAGGAAGAGTTTTAGTTGTACCCTTTGACGTCAGTAGGTAAGTCTACTTCTGTTCCCTTATCTGTATCCTGATGTAGAGATACTGATTCTTCCAAAATGGTTTCTTTATCAAATTCCATAGGTATCCTATTTGGGGTAGATACAAACAATACTAGGTTCTGAAGAAGAGTGAATAAAAAGGAACTTTGTTTCAAAAAAAATTAACATCATAGGGCACAAAAATATTTTTTTCATTTCCAAATCGAATAATTTCTAGCCTTTCTTCCCATGTGGATATCAAACAAAAATATGCTTTCGACTTCTGCTAGCAAATTTATCATTCTTCGTACTTTGATTGTGCGTATAACAAAGACAACCAAACACCCGTAAATGGTTATAAGAAGATGGTTGACCATGTAAAACTTCATATGGGGTTTTTCCATGTAAAACAGAATTAGGTGTACGGTTGATTAAATACCCAGCTGTTAATACACATTCGCCCCAAAAAGAACTCAAGTTACCTTGAAATTGAAGTGCTTGCACAACATTGAGGATATGTCTGTGTTTTCACTCTACGCGCCCATTTTGTTGAGGCGTCCTAGTGCATGAAGTTTGGAAAATAATTCCATGTTCACAAAAATAATTGGACAAAGATATAAATTCAATACCATTATCGCTTCAAACCATCTTAACTTGTGTATGATACTGTCGTTCCACCATAATGATAAAATTTGATAAAACACAAGAGACCTCCTTTTTGTCAATCAATAGGTAAATCCATACCGCCCAAGAAAAATCATCTACTATAGTCAAGAAATATGATGCTCAAGAAGAGGGTGTCCGATAGGGCCCCCACAAGTCACAATGAATTAATTCAAAAATAGCAATAGCTTTATGATCACTCAAGGAGAAACTATCTCTAGTTTGTTTAGCTCGTTGACATACATCACAAGCTTTATTTTCAGATGTAATTTCCTTAGCATTAACACCAGGGATTAACCATGTGATCTTTAATGATGGATGTCCAATGCATTTGTGCCAAAGATCAAGTAGCAACACTTTACTGACTTTGCAAATTCTTGTACTTCAAACCCTTCTACAAAAATACAGCCCATCTCTTCATTGACCCCACACCAATTAGCATATTCGAAGTGCGGTCTTGCATAACACACAGAAATAGACAACGCACTTTGTCTCATCAACTAGCTGTGACACAAATATTAAGTTGCAATTAAGTTTAGGCACATAAAGAACATTTTCAAGTTTTATTCCTCCATCAAGTATAGTAGTCCCTTCTTTGGTTGCTATCGCTTGTTTACTATATGGCAACCCCATTGGACACCCTTGCACATCCCTTAGTCCATGCAACTCATTTAAATTCCTGGTCATGTGATTAGAAGCTCTCATATAAATAGTCTATGCATTTCTTTTACCTATCATTCGTTCACTCGAATTTCCTTTGTGATTGTTCAGTAATTCAACTTCAGTCTACCACTGTTCATGACTCAAATTCGATAGCCCACTCTTTTTTGATCTATCATTTGGGTTGTCATTCCTCCTATTGAAACTTGGGCAACATTGGCACGCACATTGCCTCCTCTTCCGCATCTTGTATTAGGTCCACTTAGCTGTTGTCCTCTTCCTTACCCACTGGGTTTTCCTTCAATATGTGGGTGAACTCCCCACCACTCTGGATATCCTATCAGTTGGAAACAATTCACAGTTTCATGTCCTGTCTTGTTGCACTTTGAACACACCATAGTTTTGTCTTTTATATCTCCACATCCTCTTGAACTTGCACCTATTTGGACAACTAGTCCCATGACCTCCCCTTATTCTTCCTTAGCGCGAGCTATTTTTTTCATTCTTTCTTCCTGTACCAGCATAGAATATACTCTGTTTAGTGAGGGTACGGGATTTGTGGCAAGAAGATTGGAATGCATCGTTCCATACGTCAAATCGTCTAAGCCAATAAAAAATTGGTGGATTCTTTCTTCCTCACGTTGCTTTTCCAATTAAAAAGCAATGTCACATTTGCACCCTCCACACCTGTAAATCGGTATCTGCTGGTAGTTTATCAAGTCATCCCATAAATTTTCCAATTTTCCATAGTATTTCACCATGGTCATTCCTTTCTATTCGCATTCAGCAAGTTCTGATTTCAGCTGTTGAATTCTTGAACCATTCACAACTGAAAAACATTCTCGAATATATTCCCATAAATTTCATACATTCTCCATATACGAGATTGAAGAGCATAGATTTGGTTCGATAGTATTCAAGATCCATAATACTACCATAGATTGAACAGTCCACCAGTCATCCATCTCAGATGTTCCCTTATTTAGCTGCTTGATAGTTCCTTCTATAAAGCCCTACTTTCTTCATGCTCGCAATGAGGTTCGTACGGCCTTTACCCATTCCTTGTAATTTTCTCCCTTCAATTACACTTGAGTAATCACATTCTTGGGATTGTCGTTCGAGTTCAAATCAAATGGTAAAGGAGCCTTCTTTACAGCAACAGTTTGTCCTTGGTCCTTTGCGTCTATCATTCTGTACGCTTTCAACTATGTTTTAGTTGGGCATAGATAATACAATGACTCGCTTGATTGGGATTGCAACAGCACAATTTCAAGGAGCTATAGCTATTGACTAGTTTTGTTGTCTGAAACAAAAGAGTGTGGAAGGTCCTACGGATGCATGAAGCTAGTCCCAAATGACTAGGTAGCAAACAATGAAGGTGGTGATGATGCCGAGTTGCCAATAAGAATGAGTAGAGGATACCAAGATTGAGAACTCGAAGTC
Source organism: Biancaea sappan (assembly GCA_037074585.1). Classification (NCBI taxonomy): domain Eukaryota; kingdom Viridiplantae; phylum Streptophyta; class Magnoliopsida; order Fabales; family Fabaceae; genus Biancaea; species Biancaea sappan. The sequence continues at coordinate 27,744,284 of CM073495.1, forward strand.
ACAATGCTACACAGAGGAAGACAGTCAAGCTTCTGCTGCTTCGGCCATGAGGTACCACACAACGAGCTTCGAATAGGGGCAAATAAATACTATCACATCACACAGAGGAAAAACTGAGAGTTTACAGCAATAACAGAGACGACGTCGACAAGGAAAAACAATATTGCCAAGCTGCTGTCACCGTCAGTTACTGTTTGTGATTGTCAATGTTGTTGATCGATTCAATGCAGTGATAGCTGGAGATGCTGTCAGGTCCTTTACAAATCAGTCCTATGTTGTTCTGGCTTTGGTTCCCTGCTTCAGTTTAGTGGTCCTAGATACAGAGATACGCTATCCTAGTCTTATCGAATCTCTTGCTACACAAAGGCAACAAAGAGGCTCTGATACCATAACAAAATAAATGAAGCATATAATCGTTTTCCTTGAATTCCTTTGACGGGAACATACACAAAATATATATATATATATATATATATATATATATATATATATATATATATAAAGCACTCTAATGGAAAAGACCAAAAATTAAGCCTACACATTTGCCAGCATAATTATTTCCTATACAAGAGTCAAAGGGTCGAAGTGTTAATCCCGAGAATAATGGGAGCAGGTCCTCCATGTATCACGCATTAATTTCTCTTCCTTTTTAATCTAATTAAAACTTACCCAAAAGAAAAACAAAGAAATAAATCAAAACAGAGATTTCAAGCTTACTGCCGTCCATGCTCTGTTTATGCATTCATGTTTTCCCTCTACGGTTTTAAGCTGAATTTTGACCAGAACATCATGTTTTATGGTCTTAATTCAGTCGTATAGCTCTAATATCCAAATTACTTCAAAAACCTGAGGCTCTAGTGGTTAATCTCTCTTTTCCTCAATCCAATTAGAAAGAGTACTCTATTTTCAGTTTAAGAAAAGAGAGCATGATTTTCTCTCTTTTATTCTCTCAGGTTTACAATGGTGAAGGAGAAGGTTTCTCTGTTTTCATGCTCAAAAAACAGAGTTTAGGGAATCCCTCCCTCCCTCCCTCTTATGGACTTTTTTTTAAAAAAATAGACTTTATTTTGAGTTCAAATTTTCAAACTCATTCAATTTTTTCAAATCAAGCCTATTGGGCTAGGCAAGTTATCCAGTCCATAATTAAGTCTATTAAATAGCTGATATTCAAAATGGATGTTTAGCCTACTCCATTAAAGTTCTTAGGGCTAGGATATAAGCCAACCCTATTGGGTTTTTTTTAAAAGGTCTAGTGCTTTTTTATTTTTTTGGAACTTTATTATTACAATACCCAATTATTATTTGTCGTAGAGCTTAAAAAAAAAAAAGACAAGCCTAAGGTTGGATACGTAGAGTTGGGGTGGCACCTATTGAGGAAAAAATGGTTGAAAACCGTTTAAAATGGTTTGGACATGTGCAAAGAAGATCGTTGGAAGCGCCAGTTAGGAGAGTTGAGCAGATGGTTTGGAGCCCTATGAAAAAAGGTCGAGGAAGACCAAAAAAGACACTTAGAGAAATTATTGAACGGGACCTTTTAGTAAATGAGATATCTAAAGAGTTGGTCATTGATAGAGCTCAATGGCGTCGTGCGATCCATGTAGCCGACCCCACTTAGTGGGATAAGGCTTTGTTGTTGTTGTTGTTGTAAGGTTGGATACGACCCTTGATGGGTTGGTTGAACCAGAATGTTAGACCACAAAATTTATTTGGCCTAACTTAACTCAACTAATGTCTATTGTGGGCCAAAAGAGTAGCAACTACCCCGTCAGGAAGCTCTCTCTTCTACTTCTCTGTCATGGCAGCCCTTTACCTACTTTCTTCTCCTCTCCTTTTAGTTTTCTCCTATCTCCTTTGTGAGAGTATTTCCTCTTCTCTTTTTGTAGAAGTTTTATCCTCTTTCTTGTAAGAGGATTTTTTTGAAATCATGAGGATGCAAGTTTTTTGTCATAGCCCTATACTCGGCGTGTGATTGGCACAATAATAAGATTGCTCTTATACCATAAGCCTAATTATAAGTACACAGTTTTACTAGAATGATGATAAAAGAAAAGAATTGAAGTAGTTCTAATTGACAAATTTGAATATAATTTCCATCGTCATGTATTATAATCACCATAAGTTTATACAAAAGGACAGTCGAAAAATGTTCCAATTATCGCAATCCAACCAAGAAATAAGGATTATAATACAACCAAAAGAACTAATCCTACTAATCCTAGGTGTATTATGCGATCACAGAGTGTCATCTAAAATGACTACAAAAGACAATCTATCCAAACCTTCAAAAGACCAACCCTGAAGGTGAGGAAAAGTTGAGAATAAGATGATTACTACCAGCCAATAGAACAGTCCTCCTCTGCTACCAATTCTGAAAAACATCTCAAGAAAAAGAAACAACTAAGTAATATGATTACTCAATGAAGATAATCAATTAACATGAGTATTAATGAAATAATATTTACATACATCATTATACCATATCCTACAACTTTTGTGATTATCTCACTATGGTCTATGAATCCATAAGGAAGTACATTATAAAGTTAACACCAGAATGTAGAATAACATATATATATATATATATATATATATATATATTTCCCCATCCTTGTATCTCCAAGGAATAAACCCAATCCTTATATCTCCAAAGAATAATCCCTATCCTTATGTCCCCTTTTAGTTTAAAACCAAAGATATATACATATCCCATGTATATACCTAAACTCCATCCTTATTCCTCCAAGAAAAGCCTCCAACTACCACCACAATCTTTCCAATATAGTCAAATAATAAGCACAATATATCAAACCAATATCCAGATTTCCATGATTAAGGTGTTATATGAGGGTAGTATAACCATATAATAATTAAAATGTAAGAAATCACATTCCCAAGATCCATAAGCAAGATATAATGTAAAATAAAATATCCAATGCAAAACCTTACCAAGTCTACCTCTTAGGCATGTTTTCTTAATTTAACAACACATAGTGTCTTCATGATTAAGCAACAATTCACATGAAGGCGAGAGAAAGTCATGGCCACTCACCTCAATAGCAGCTTAAGTTTACCTATAATTTCCTTTCAAGATACAAGAGTGATACATAGTAGTTTCCTAAGCAAATAGACATCATTAAACATGAGAATTATGTAATAGTTTAAAGAAAAGGTAAGCCATCGCTCGCTTCAGTGGAGGCATAGCCCACCTAAGCGACTGCAATAAAATGCTGCAGTCTCATGCTTGTTCCGACTGTGGCGGGATAGACAGCAGCTAAGCTATTGTCACTATCTAGGACGCACTGCAGTGGGTGTCCTAGTCCGCTGTAGCGGGCAGCATGCATCTTACAGTATGCAGCAAAGGAAAAAAAAAGGATTTGGTTCCTTATGTTATTTGCCCCACTTCCCCCATGATCCTAAAGATTTCTTCTGCACAAATTTATGTTTAAGGTAGCAAAAGTAAGATAAAATCTGTAGAAACCAACAAGTTATATCAAATATAATCAAAACTCAATCATTCTCCCTTTTAGTGACAAAGAGTTATCCACTTCTCAGATCTAACACAAATCCCCCATTTTCCTCCAAGCTATAACAACAATTTCTGCAGTGTCAACTTCCAAAAGGTTAAGGTTATATTAGAACCATAAAAATTCATCCTGTCCCCCCTCCAAATCCAACTATCCTCTCTGTTCAATAACTAGAGTTTTCCAAATTGCAAAAATGGAGAAGAAAAGGTAAAATGTACTACTTACAAGTTGAAGACTCCATTAAGAGGCGAGATTCACAGCTAATCCATGATTGTATGCCTCAATTTGTGTGAGGAGAAGATGGGGTAAGGGCGAGAGTGGGGTGGACTCTGCTGGATGAACAGAAAAATAGGAAGTGGTTGGTGTATGGGATTCTTGAAACTTCTGAAAAAGTAAACTAAGTCTTTTAAAAGAAACTTAGAATTCCCACCCATGTCCTCATGTTTCCCAGACCTCACAATAGACAAAGGTAACTTATAATAACCCAAACATCTTATTATTATTATTATTATTATTATTATTATTATTATTATTATTATTATTATTATACTCTTTACTACCAACATCATAAATTTGATCCTAATTAATAGTAAATATTAAGTTTTCCCAACATTACACACTAAGTAGATTACACATTAATAACATAAAATCTATATAAATGGAAACAAAAATATTCAACGGGGGAAAGGAAAAGAAGAAAATTAAATCTCAACATTTCTTAACTCTAACTCGTAAAAATTAAAGACCCCATTTATACTGATATTACATTTTCTCATCTCCGACAAACAAGTCCGTCACAATCGCTCCATTGGCTCCCAAAAACCCGCCGAAGAAACTGTCTATTTGAATGAGGCTTCTAGCCAACTTGCTTCTAGGTTTCACTCTGTTATGGTTGCCTATAGCAGTGTTGTGTTATGCTCCAACTAGCCTTCATGCTGTTGGTCGTGCTACATTCTGTGCAAAACATTTGGCTGTGCTATGATGGAAATCTATTGCCTTTGTTGTAGAGAACCACCATCTGACGGTGGCTACCAAGGATGTTTGGGTTCAACCACTGCAGGATGGTTCGCAAAGGTACAGGTTCACCAATCTCTAAGTCGTTGTGATTAAGGATGTAGAGGAGGTGCCTCTGATCATGGTCTGCGTGGCAGTGGAGAAGGATTTGGAGGAGCAATTTTGTCTTGCCATGGCTGAGTATCATTGTTCAGTTTTTTTTTAAAAAAAGATTTACTGGAAGACGTGCTTGTTTTCTCTCTCTGATAAGAGTGTTTATATGAGGTGTGTTGCTCCTACTTTTTAATTTTCTAGTATTGTTGTTTAGATCTAGATACTATTTTAGGATTTTTCCTAAATTATGTATCTTTTATCTTATAAGTTCATATTTGAACTGTAATAGTTTATCTTTAGATCCTATTAAATTTTATGTATCTTGATTTGGTGCCTTTTAATAAAAATGATTTTCATTTGTCCAAAAACAATGTCTATTGTGGGTCATGCACATATACTTTAAGCTTTTATATATGTTAAAGGTGCACATAAATTGTTTTGAAAAATTGTTTAGATATTCCTAAGAGTGTTACAATGAAAAGCATATGAGAATGTTAGATTTTTTAGAATGTAGCAAAAAAATATTAAAATACATATGATGAATCAAACCTAAGAAAATGTCACATTAATATTCACCTTATAGGAATATGATTCCCATGTTTGGTATAAGTTTGTAGAACATATTTCCCTGGATTTGTTGATTCCCTTGGTACCCACAAGTCATTTTCCCATAAATCTTATGAGGGAATTTTAGGTCAGTTAGTTAGAGAATAATCAATAGGGAAGGTGAGGTGGCAGGAAGTTTGTTATATATTAGGTAGAGGGCTGGAGGGAAGTCAGGAAGAATTTTTTTTGTTATTCTCTGTTTAGAGGAGCTTTCAGCTCTAGAAAGAGCATTTCTGCTCTGGTAGGTCTTGGTATGTAAGAAGCCGTATGGTATACACTAATAAATAAAAAAGAGATTCTCATTTTTTTCTTATTTTTATGTTTAGTAGTTATTAATTTATCTAGAAAGCGATTCTCCAATAGAACAATTTTGATGCACATTGTATAAAAAAAAGTGAGAGAATCTCATTCCATTCCCTCAAAATACACCAAAAGTAACCTAATTGTTTACTTTCCTGTTGTTTTTGTTTGCACTGTTTCTTTTTTCTTCTTGAAATAAAAATTGGGTTCCCACCAAAGTCGTCGTTAAAAGAACATTGATTCAAAAGAAAATGTCATCTTAGATACTTATTTTGCCTTCTCAACACGAAAGAAGAATTATGAGAAATCCAAAGAATCAACACAAGGGATTGACAACATAGTGAAGAATTCCACCTTAAACTAGAGCTTAGAAATGCCTCATAAACGAAGATATTCTTGAACAACGTTTGTTTGTTTGTTTGTTTTTAAATAACTTTTAGAGTAAATTATATTTTTCTTCTTTGCAAGTTTTTTAAATTACACGATCTTCCTCTATATTTCTCATTAAAATATACACTCTTTTATAATTACAAAATATATTATATTTTTGACTAATTTTATATTTTTCTGTCTAAAATTATTCATTATACTATGTTTTTTGACATTTAATATTTTTTTACTAGAATATTTTTTATTAACCTAATAACATCAACTTATGCATATTTCCATGCCCTTCTTTATTGTTAATCTAGCTAGAATAAGATGTTACAAATATTCTTTTTTCTTTATGGAGAAAATTTATATAAAGTTCATTATATATCTATTATCGAATTTTTAATAAAAATATGGAATGTGCAAAATATTTTTGAAAAACCAATCATATAATTATGAGTTATAAAAAATATAAAATTATTTTTTAAAATATTATGCATTTATCATATTCTCATTAGTGAATCACACGCTTATGATATCCTGATTAGATAACTTGATAACAAATATATAATGAAATGCACCTAAGTTTTTTCCTTTTTTATAAGAAAAAAGCACCCAATTCTTAGACTAATGGACCATGTTTTAGTTAAGAAACAATAGAGTGGTAACAAACTTTTCTGAATAAAAAAAAATAAAATTGGACTGAAAGTGTAATAATTTTATAATTAGAAGAAAACAAAGTGTATATTTTTTAAAAATAAAAGAAAACGCCTGTAATTTTAAATACTTGCAAAGAAGATTAGTGTAATTTACGTCAAGCTTTTAACTTCAGATAATTAGGTTGTTTAATACTGCATATTTTAAAAATTCTAATATTCACCGAGCACATGTACCCTTAGCCATGCAGGTAAGAATGAGAAAGAACTCATTTGGTACTCATCCTCACTTAAGTCAGCATATCTTTATAAACAGAAGAGCATTGAAAATCAAATGGATCGAAAAGCTCTTTCCCTGTATTTCGTGCTTACAAGTTAGATATAAGTCATAAATATGAGAAACATATAACCATCATTCAAGTCCTCCATCTTTATAGAGTTGACTGCAAAAAACCAAGCATTATAGCAATTTTATTCTTAAAATTTCTACATTCAATTCATACAGGCAAAGCATTCGTTTTGCGGGCTATTATGATTCTTCAAGGTATGAATGCTCATTAGAACGCATTTTTAAATTGGTTTAAATATACTTAAGGTCCCTATTGTTTTATTGAAGAATAATTTTAGTCCATATAATTTGAAAACAATGAATTTAGTTTGTATAGTTTCTAAAAACTAAGAAATAGGTCATTGGAGTTAGTTTTTGGTTAGTCAACCGTTAGTTAACGTTGATTGAAATACTGATGTCAGTATTAAAATCTATGTCAGCACTGACTGTATACCACTTATGCAGATATAGACTAGCTAAAAAAAGTTTAAATTTATTCACTTAGGTCCTTGATCAAAATTTCCCTTTTGTCCAATTTTTTTATATAAACTTGTCTTCTACTTTGTCTAGATCCCTAGTTTGAGAATATATTTTTTTATTTGTCAAAATTATCCTCTACAAACTCTTAAGTTTGTCACTTTAGTCCCAATTCTTCACTTTTTTTTTCTCACAGTTTGGTCTTATAAATCAGTCTATAATTTCGTTTTTAGTCATAATATAATTCAATCTATCATTCATACCCAAAAACAATACAAAAAATGAATTAAAATTCAAGTTTCAAAGCTTATCTTTTATTCACTTAAGTCTTTGGTCAAAAATATTTTTTGTCCAATTTTTGATATAAACTCATTTTCTAATTTGTCTAGATCACTAGTTTAAGAATATATATATTTTTATTTGTTAAAATCATCTCCTACAAACTTTTCAGTTTGTTCACTTTAGTCTCGATTCTTCACTTTCATTTTTTTCTCATAGTTTGGTCTTTCAAATTAGTCCATAATTTCATTTTTATTCATGATATGATTCAATCTATCATTCATATCCAAGAACAATACAAGAAATGAATTAAAATTCAAGTTTCAAAATCTTTAATTCACTTAGGTATAAATGATAGATTTTATTATTTTTTAGTAGAAATGATAGATTTAATCATATTGTGACTAAAAATGAAATTATGAAGTGCTTTGGAAGACCAATCCGTGAGAAAAAAAAGCATGAAAGTGAAGAACATGAGCTAAAGTGAACAAACTGATAAGTTTGTAGTGGATATTTTGACAAATAAAAAAATATATTCTTAAACTAGGGACCCAGATGAAGTAGAAAATGAATTTATATCAAAACTTGGACAAAAACAATTTTAACAAAGACCTAAGTGAATAAAAGATAAGTTTTAAAACTTGAATTTTAATTTATTTCTTTTATTATTTTTGGGTAGAAATAATAAATTAAATCATATCATGACTAAAAATAAAATTATGGACTGAGGACAAAACCGTGAGAAAAAGAAGTATGAATGTGAAAAACAGAGAATAAAGTGAACAAACTGAAAATTTTGTAGGGAATATTTTGACAAATAAAAAATATTTTCTTAAACTAGGGACCTAGATGAAGTAGAAGACTAGTTTATATAAAAAATTGGACAAAAGAAAAATTTTGACCAAGGACCAGAGTGAATAAACTGAAACTTTTTTGTTTTTGCTAGTCTATGTTAGTATAAGTGATACATAGTCAGAGGTGACATGGATTTTAGTACTGACATCAACATCCTATTCAGCATTGACTAACAATTAATTAACTAAAAACTAACCTTGAGACCTATTTCATAATTTTGAAAACTACAATGACTAAATTTATTATTTTCAAATTATAGAGATTAAAATCATTTTTCAATAAAACTACAATGGCCTCAAATATATTTAAACCTTTTAAATTATAATACTTAAAAGTATTAATATTAGGTTGGTATTTACTAAATTATATGTCAATTTTATTTCATGTCATTAATAAGAAAAAAAGTAGTGAAGGAGGAAAAAGAATATTTTTGTTATTAATGAAGGAATTAGGAACTTTTTTTTTTTATCATTTTAAGATCAAATTTGACGTAACACATTTCAAATAGATAATTTGATATTAACATATGTGCAAAGGTAAAACACTACATAAACATCAATCATTAAATATTTGAATATTAATATCAAGGATACAATAAAAAGTAATTGAAAACATATAAAATTTAATTAATAAAAAAGAAAATTTTCAGTTAAAATTAAAACATGAAACAAAATTCAAAAATATGAATTATACTTTTGTCTCAAAAAAATAATAAGGGGATGTTATTTAAATCACTACTTTGTACTCTTTTATATACATTTTAACCTTTCTTATATTTCAAACTAGCTTTTGAGCCTTTTGAAAAAATTTATTTGACTTATCTTATGATATAAATACTTTTATACGTATTTAAGAGAATTTACAAAAATAATTTATAATATGCCAATAAACTATTTTCAACCTATTTTTTTAAATTCTCCAAAATATCTTATAAAAATAAACTAAAAATAACATATGTAAAATTTATCTTTATAAACTCTTCAATTGTAAAAATAATTTATATAAATATTTATTCTATGAACACTTAAATATACTGTTTACCAAGGCCTTTACTTCACATATAATTTTAAAGACCATTGATCAAAAGTCCTGAAGCCATATACAATAATGGCACAGATAATCAGCATTCTGGTGATCGCTATGGTTATCATAAGTTAACCAAAAGAATTTCATTCCTGAAGCAACAATCAATAGGTAAACATTAGCACAGGTGATTCTTTGTAAAAATCCCTTCTTTTCAACCCATCACGTAACTTTTACAATGACAACGAGCAAGAATAGAATTCAATTACAACCTCATCAATCATTACTTAGATATCAGATGGGTCTTTGACAAGCATTCAACAACACTAGGGGACCGACAAGACTCTGAGCATTGTCTGACTGTAAATATGTTCACGAGATAGATAAACTAAAAACAAGTAAACCCAACTCTAAGGCTTAAGTTCTGCAACACGCAAACAAAAAGAGGATGGGAGCAGGAGGCATCTTTCACTCATAGATCCAGCTGTGGAGGCTGCTTTGCCACGCAACAGGGCCCTCGGGGAACCATAGTGCGATTTCCTTCGTAGCGCTTTCAACAGAATCACTTCCATGGATGACATTCCTGCATAAAAAGTAACTTGTTTACAAGAAGTGATAACACTAAGAGCGATGTTGAACATAACATGATATGAACACCAGGACATGACAAGATATATATTGTTTAAATGCAATTTCAAGTGTTATGTCATGGGATATGAGTGCCGAGTATTATAGGGAAATGGATCATCTCAATTTCAGACGGAAATTTAGAGTCCATTTCCCCCGATTGGACTGTCTATTTCATGACAGATAGTTCATACTGAAGGAAGAAATTTTTTTTAAAAAAAAAATATAGGCAAATATAAGAAAATCAAACACCAATATTGATTGCCTGTTATCAAATGAACGGGTCTAGATGGAGGAAATGGACTCTTAATTTTCTACTGGAAATTCAGAATCCATTTCTATATTATTCGGCTCTGTTTTTTATGCATCATTCTTAATAGATGCCAATCTAGCAACTCTACAACAAACTAAATGAAGCATCAAATTTTCAATGTTCTGTTTCAAAATTAATAGCCCAAGGAAATTCTAGCCAACAATGTTGTCTAACAAGTTCAAATGCATGACATGCAGAGAGTATAAAGCTAAAAGTTCTCCTTCAACTAATATCTAGCATCGCATTTCATGACCAACAGACCAAATTGCAACAGCTATTATATAAAAATAACAGGTTTGGAAAAAAAGAACATAATCAATTAAAATGATTAACTAAGAAACCCTAGATTATCATAAGTTAATACCTGCCAATATCAATGGCAAAGTCACCACGGATTGTTCCGGGCTCAGATTGTGCCGGATTCGTGGCACCAATTATCTTTCGGCCAGTTGCCACTACATTCTTACCCTCCCAAACCATAGCAACAACTGGACCAGAGATAATGTAATCCACCAACCCATTAAAGAAGGGCTTTGCAGATAAATCTGCATAGTGCTTCTCAGCAAAAGGACGGTCCACAGTAATGAGCTTCAAGCCTGAACTCCAAGTCACAATATAATAATTATTACAAATCTTAAAGTAGGAAAAAAATCATAAACAATAAATATAAATCATTAATAAAGGACTAAACTTTCATTTTCATCCCTTGCAGATGCCCCTTTTCACAATTTGATTCATCACAAATTTTCATTCTCACTTTGGTCCCTCACAAATTTTGCCTTTAGTCAATTTGGTCTCATAAATTTTTATTCTCTATTTGATTCCTCACATATGCTCATTTTCTCAATTTGGTTCCCATAAATTAACATTTTCAATTTGGTACCTCACAAATCCAAACATTCTCAATGTGATACCTCTATACAACTACCGTTAAATAATTTAACAAAGGTGTTAATTTTTTAGCAGTGAACTTCTTGTCATGGACCATTAAGTACCATGTATTTTTTAACGAGTTAACAGCCAAATCAACATCTCTTGATGACAAATCAATGAATGAACCAAATTGAGAATGTTTGAATTTGTACGGGACAAAAGTGAGAATGAAAATCCATAACAAATCAAATTGAAAAACAGGGGTTCTGTGATGGGACCAAATAATCTCTGAAGGACCAAATTGAGAAAAGGGCCAACTCTGAGGTACCAAATTGCCAATAAAAATCTGTGGGACCAAATTGAGAAAAGGGGCATCCATAAGGGACCAATAATAAAGTGCTACTTGAATATTATACTTTTAAACCGAAATTTCAAATATGGAATTTTAATGAATCTGGTATTTTGTGACAACCACACTTTCAAATAATCCAATAAAAATTTGCCATCCGAGATAGAAGATAAGCAACGTTATAGATTATTTTAGGGTGATAAAGACAACAAACTGCAGCGACAGATTAGTACACTCATGACAACGTTTTGTTATCATGTTCGGTGGAGGTTACCTTTCAGCGAAAAGCCCTTCTTCTCAAATCTGCTGATAATCTCACCAATCTGAAACAGGAAAGAACCTTTATATGCGACTTGTACATATACTTAATGTTTTTTTGATAATACTTATACGTAGACTTCAAAGAGCTACTCCAAACTCCTTTTTTTTTTCCTTTTCAAAATATCCACAATTTGGCTAAAAACAAAAAGGGACCATTTTCGTATTAGCAAAAACTGATTCTATCTTAGCATGAATTATGTAAGAAAATAAAAATCAGCCAAAAACCAATTCTTACAGGTCCAGAAAGTAATCATTAGCAAAATCTCCAATTCTTATCATTGTGAAATATGTCAGTAAGCATAACAATTAGTTTTAATCCAGTTCGTATTACTATTAATCGTGTCGGAAAGTAGCAATTATCAAAACCAATGTTAAGATAGAATGCGTCCTTTTGTTAATTCCGTCCCGATAAGAGCTTTAAAAAAAGGTTGTTTTTGTTTTTTTTTTTGGGGGGGGGGGGGGGAATGTCTGCCTTTCGCACTGAAAATCTCCAGAACCAGAAACATCATATTTACACATAAACCCCATTTACCACAGACAAACTTACGCTATATCAGTAGGTATGCTGTGTACGGCAAACGTATCAATCAACCAAAAACGTAAAAGCAAAAGGAGTAAGAAGAAAGGCATACCAGGCCCCTCTGGACACCATCAGGCTTAATCATGATAAATGTTTGCTCCATCCTGTGTCTTCGCTGCTTGTCTTCTCAGCTGTTCAGCGGTAAGAGAGATAGTAGGTTATACGGAAGAAGAGACAACGAAATAAACGCAATTTATATAGAGCTCGAAAACAAACCCTAATTAGGAGTTCACAAAAAGAATATTCCGTCGATGGTATTGAGAAAAAGAGAAGACTTTTTTTTTTTTCCTTTAATATCTCAAGAAAATCAGATGACCGATGAGCCATTTCATTATTTATACCATCTTTTTAATATCTCAAAAAGATAGGGATATTTTAGTAAATTATCCTATTTTTATTTACATTTTCTTTCTCTTTCTTTTTCTTTTTCTTTCTTAACTACCAAACAGCTTTCATCTTTTTTTTTTTATTTTTTTTAAATTTCTTTACTTTTTTATCGGATACCTGGGAATAGGATTTCCCTATTTCCATTAATTATTAGTTAATTCAGTATGAATTTTGGGCTTGGTTAGAACAGTGTTGTTAGAACTATACCAAACTAGCCAATTTGACTGGTTGGATTAATAATCGATCAGGAAACTGGTTCGAAATAATCTTTAAAATCGATAAGTGATTGAACTGGCAAAAAACTGGCTGAATTGGATAAGAACTAGTGCTTAATGAATTGGTTAAACTTGTCCACTTGATTTTTTTATTTTTTTAATTTTGCTTATTTTATAATCATGTAATAATGAAATTAATTTCACAGATCAACCAATTTTAGTAGAAATATCATTATATTGGTACTTTATAAATTTAATATAAATGAATATTACATTGATAAATAATATTGCCTTGTTATTTGGTCAATTTTTTCTATGAACATTAAATTTTAGATGTTTTGTGAAATTTGATATCAAATTTTATTTTTAATTAAATTTATAAATTTATGTTAATAGTTTTAATTATGTACGTTATTTTTTAAATATTTTAAAGTAAACTAGTTCAATTATGATTCAACTATTGACCTTTAAACTAGTACTTCTATAGATTCAATAACCAGTTCGATTTTTAAAACATTGGGCTAGAGTCACCTAGATCTCTAATATGTAGATCTTGATTGAAAATTTGCCAAGTGTTGATCTTTCTTCTCTTATAAAAGGGTTTCACTAAAGCACTAAGCATTTAATGCTCTTCTCTCCATTTTGTTTACTATCTTTGACTTTGACCATTCCTCCTTTCTCCATTTATTTTCCCAAGCCACTTAGCACTTATTACTTTCATTTAATGCTCTTTATTAAATGTTGTTGTTGCTCCATTTACTTCTTTTCTGTATTCCAAGTCACCAAGTCACTTCTCACTGTTTCTCTATTGTGCATTTAATGCTTCTGCTAGCAATGCTCTTTCCTCTCCATATGGGTTCTTTTTTCCATTCTCCCAGTGTTGCCTCTTATCTCTCTTGCATTAAATGATTTTCATCTCCCGCTTTCTTTCTTTGTTTTTTTTTTCAAATTTCAAAATTGTATTTATAATGCTCAGGCTTTGCTTCATCCTCTCTAATCGTGCTTTGTATCTCCATCTCCTCTCTGTCGTATCCTTCTTGTTGTTGTTTAGGTGGTTTGTCGTTTCTTTTCTCGCTGTCGCTCTCAAGTACACTTTTGTTTATTCAATTCCTCTCTTGCTCTCATCGTCATTCAATCCCTCTCTCTTCCTCCTCCTCTTTCACTTTTACTATTCCTTCTTCTTCTTAAGCAGCAGAACTAAAATATGAAGCTAGGATTTAGTATTTCTCTCCGTCAAATAGAAATATCTCAGACAAAGAAATTGACTCCCAATCTTAATCAACAGTATTTAGCTTGCAACAATTTTCTTTTGAATCCTTACATTTCTATGTTATATTTTTCCTTTTAGATTTTCATCTCTCGTCTACTTCATTTGATAGGGATTGTTTTAATGGGAATAGGGTTGAAAAAATACAAGTGTGGCTTAGGTGCAGGAAGATTTTAGGGTGAAATGATACTAGGAAGATTTCATTAAAGATATGGAAATACCAAGCTTTGTTTCTAGCTTCTTTTGTCACTGCTCTTCACGAATGCATAGTATGTAAGAGCAATGGAATCCTATTTCGAGAAGTTCCTCCATCATGGCTAGAACTAGAATTTTGGGAGGGGGCATTCATCATAAGTAAAGTTTTTATTTTCTTTTACTAATACTGGATTTTTGGTAATTAATTCCATTGAAGGCCAATTGCTTTTTTTATTCTTGAATATTCATTATGTATTCCATATCATGTTATGTAAAATTACTCTATATGCAAACATTCACCTTGGACCAAATGTTGCACATAGCTTGAGGATTTTGTAGCATGTGGATAGTGTTTAGCCTCCCAAAGACTAGGGGTGAGCACGGGTCGAATTGGGTTAGATTTTGGAGAGAAATTCAACCCAACCCAATCAACTATGTTCAAGTTGGGTTGAGTCAGGTTTATGAAATTCTAAGAATGGACCCGAACTAAACCAACCCATCCTCTAACGGGTTAGGTTGAGTTGGTTGGTTGGTTAATTCCTTCTTCTTTTTCTTCGTTTCTCTCTTCCATTTCCTTCTCCATTGTGGCCATATCTCCATCTCTTATCTCTTTGCCCTCTCTAGTACTAGTTCATCTCACTATCTCTCATCTCATCCTCGCCTTCTAGATTGTCATTCGTTTCTCTGACTATTCATTCTTCTCCTTGCCATCTCTCTCTGTTGTCTCTCATATATGATTTGTAATTCGTAAACTAGAAATTTAAGAGACTTTGCCAAGGAAATCTGGACTTCGGGTTGGTAGATTAGGTTGGGTTGGAAATTTTCCAACCTGCCACCCAAATCGCGTTGGAAAATTTAAACCCAACCCAACCCAAACATCCGGGTTGGGTGAGTTGTATGTTCAGCCTACCAAAGACTGTCAATTGGTCCATTCTAAACTGTGGAAGGATATATCATGACAAAGAAGCAATTTCAAGTGATAATTCTTTTAATGTTGTTGTTGTGAATTTACAATTTTAATAAGATTCTCACGATATTCTTGCAATTTGTATAATTGCAAGGGGCACTTGGGAACTTAAGATCAAAGAAGAACATGTCAATGAGAGAATGTATGGTGATTACTTTGTGTCCAAAATTTCATACTATAAAATGAAAATTCTGAATCTGAGCACCGCCTTTGGTTGATAATTGTGACGCCCTGAAAAATGGGCACATGATTTAACATGCACATTGGGATGTACCTTAGTAATAGCTCATAATTTCCTTGAATAGTCCTAACATCCACAACTAAAAAAGCATAAATTTATAACACAATAACTTTACAAAATACTTTCTATTATTTCCCACAATATCATATATATATATACACAATTAAATAGCAAAGCAAATTGCAGCCAAATAATTAAATCTCTAATGTACAGCAGGATCTATGAGGCCTATGGGATTATAGAGCATTCTACAAGGCTTAAAGCCCCAAAAATTGGTTCCACGAAGTCTTCAATAAAAATGGAGTTTATCTCTATAAGATGCTAACCTTCAACGGTTATCTCATTCTCTTTAGCTGGTAAATTTGAAAACAGCAATAGAGAGCATGAGTTTGTGAAAACTCAATAAACAGGTGACTGTGCAATCAAATAAAGCACAAGTACAAATATTAGCCTCACTACCATAATCAAAGTAAATACCGTTAGCACATATCAGTACAAAATAATATATATAACGTACCATACCACGCCACCATAACCCACACTCTCAGTGTGAGTCTACATTCTCACAAAACAATTCAAAAATAGTCCTCAAACATATAAATGCATAAGTAAACATCCACATCGAAATACAAGATGCAATGCATGATGTATGATGTATTTCCCACATCTTCTCACACTTACCACATTGAAGACCACCCTTCAATGGGTTTATTTCAAAGGTCCACCCCTCTGTTCCTACTCCCCTCTGTTCCTCCCAGAAATAACCATATCCTTAGGTTACTAGCCGATTCCCTCTCATAGTATAAATATGTAAATAATATGTAATGCATTCAAACAAACATCAAATGCATTCAAACAAATATCTCACAATACATATCACATCTATTCACCACTTAAGTATAATTAAACATAAAACTCTCAACCCCATATTCATTCAATGAAATCCCTTAATCTAGTTATTACCATTAACTAAGGAATTTCATTGATTTAATTATAACTATGGTGTGAATAAGGTTTATATTGAACTTGGCCAATTTTAATAAAAACTTAAAAAGGCAAGGTCACCCACTCACCTCGATGCTGACTATAAGAAATCTCGAGAGATGAAGCCAATGAAACTTCTAAGTTACCTGGAATCAACCCAAATCAATAAATAAATAAAACAAAGAAAATCCTTATCACTAACCCTAACATTTGGTCATAACTCTTAACAAGTAATGAGTTTTTAAAACAAATCTTATACCATTGGGAATTATACTTGAAGAGCTTTCCAATGATATAAAATTTGTTAAAAAGGGAGTTTGGATGAAGGTGTTATAGCCATTCGAAAACAGACCAAGAAAGCAGCCTGACGTCAGCATGCTTGGCACCTAGGCGCCATGGCTTACTCTTTCCTTTGAACTGTTGGGCTTGAGGTGCCACAATCCTGACATCGCGATTTAGCCTTAGTTTTGGGTTAGATCTGGCCAGATCTTCACTGTTTTTCATGATTTCTTTCATGGGTTCTCATTCTTGATGTCTAAAGAGTATTTAGACACCAAAACCCCTAATTTTAATCGACAAACGAAGCTAGAACTCAATTTTACCCCAAATAGCCTTGAAACTAGAAAATAGAAAAAAGTTTGGGAAATAAAAAATCCTACCTCGATTCCTTACTTTCCCTAGGTTGCTTGGCCACCGATAACTCGTCCCACCACCGGAGAAAGGTTCTCTGAAGCTCGTTTGAAGGATTTAGGTTAAAAGGGAGAGGTAGAGAGAAGGAAGAGAGAAAGAGAGAAGGAAAAGTGCAGAGAGAGAGAGGTAAGAAGTGAGGAAAAAGGTGTGGGGCCGCCTATATATACCCGTCTATGGTGAAATTATTACTTTGCCCTCAGGCAATTCTCAGTTAACCTTAATAACAGCAAGTCTATAATTTCTCCAATTTGGATATTTTTCACATTCTAGGTATCACTCTAGTTCCTAATTTCACTCTAGTCCCTTTCTGGACCCCGTAGGTACTCGGCTTCCTCTATGCCTCATGATTACTCTTTTCGTCCCCTGTCCCCTAACACTATTTCCATGAAATTTCCTCTTCTTCTTATCTTTCCTCAACTCTCAAAAATATCATCTGTAATAAAATACCTGGTCCAATTATTTATCTCCACTTCTATAAATAATATTCAAAAAGAATAAATTAAATATGAAAAATTAAAAATGGCTAAATAATTCCATTAAAATAATGAAAATTTTCATTATAAAAATCGTAATACTGCCAATCATGTGATCTAAAATTGGCGGGTATTATAATAAGGAATAAATTTGGTCCAAGTTTTCTAAAATATCCAACCCACTTCACCACAATCAATTAATAATCTTTTGCTTTTGAAATTTGCAACTCTTCTATGTTTGCTAAGAACTTATTTTTTTACTAGCTACAGGAAACTCAACTCACAACAAAACCATATCTGTCATTCTTATTGCTATAGTGCACATAATATTCAATGTGTCATACTTATTGCTTATATATTTGTTGAAAAAATTGATGAAAGGTTCTACCAAAGTCTAAACATCATATCATCAAGGAAACTAAAGTTAATATCTCTATGTTCCAAGTTTCTACATGTTGCTTTAGTTTAGAAATTTTAGCCAAAATTATTATTTGCTTGCATGGGGTGAACCTTGATATCAAACCAAAGGTTTGATTTTTTTTTTTTGTGTTTCTCAAAGAACTTTGTATGATCTACTAGCTCATACAGTATTTTTTTTCCTACTCTGAATAAATGGTAGATAGCTTAATTGATGTATAAGTGTTAATTTTCTTGATTATTTTTTAGTGCCTCCCTCTATCTTGGTGTGAAAAAGATGGTGAACTATAACTTGATTGCACTAAATGAGAGTTGTTGACGACTTGGCAAGTGTACCAATTGTACAAGTAATACAAAGTGAGTAGAATATCGTTCCCACGAGGATTGAGGTGCCAAGTACCTGCGAAGCTAAAGTTAAATATTATCTAGACGAATCATTAAACAGAAATATAAATCTAAAGCTAACAAATTAAACTAAAACTACTAACTAAAACTTAAGACTAAGCTATTCCTAGTGACAAGACCCTAGTGTTGACGGGATTGACTTCACTTAATTCTTAATCTGACTAATTCATAGACAAATTAGTCTTTAAGTTGCTAAAGAATGATTCAATCTAATTACAAATCCTTTTGATGTTGGTTCTAAATAAAACCACATAAATAAGATTATCTATTCCTATATTAATCCGATTTATGGTGGAAGTTACAACGGGCAAAGTTAATATCTAGCTATCCCTAGCATAGTTAAAAATCCCAAATTCATAAAAGTAGTGATCAAGCATTTTTAGAGCAACTCAATTCGGTAAAATCCACTCTAAAAAGTACTAAATGCAATTGACAAGAATCACTCAACAACAAAACTTTATAAGAAATCAAATTACATCAACCACCAAACCTTTCATTTCTCATAGGTTCTATTATCATTCTCTCACTCTTGCTTTCATCAATTGTACATGCTAGTCTAGGGCACAAATATTCTTAGAAGGATTTTCCCAAACTTCAACTAAGATAAAACCTAATTCTCCATAATTTCTTATGTGAAAATCAAGTTAAATTAATTAACAAACCCTAATTTGACTATATGAGGCTAATATCTATATTCCTATGACATTAGTGAATCAATCCCCTCTCCTTTAAGGTTCAAGAACTCATACAACTCATTCCTTAGGTCTAGATTCTACCTCCCTTGCCCAAGTTTGGCAAAACACCAAATCATCCCAATAATTGGCCAAATTAAAGGAAAGCATTAAGATTAGAATAAATAAACATGTATTAACCAATCAACAATTACAAGAGTTTAAGAAATTACACAAAACCTAATCTAAAATCAAATTTACAACAACCCTAGAATTACAACTACCTATAACTAACATGAAGAACAAATTACAACATTAAACTAGAAGAAAATGAATAGAAAAGAGAAGAAATGGGGGAAGGAAGACCAATCCCAAGAGGGAAGGCCTTTTCCCTCCTAACCAGCTACAGAAGATGCTCCCTTTTGTTGCCTCCAAGCTCCAAAATTTTCCAATCCAAGATTAGGTCAAAAAGCCCTAAAAGAGGCTTTTAAACTGTCAGTTTCATGGCTTGGCGCCTGGGCACTGATTCTGGCACCTGGGCGCCAAGTCTAACAGCAAGTTCATGGGTTGGGCGCCCGAGTGCCACGTCTAGCGCCTGGGCACCAATTAGGCAGAGGCTTCTTTATGTTCAAATTCTTGGCACCTGGGCACCACGTTTAGCGCCTAGGTGTCAAGCTACTGGAGTTTTCATTCTTCTCTTGTTTTCTCCCCAAATTGCACCTACAAAAGACAAGAACTAAAATAAATTAAAAAGGCAAGAAAAGAGGGAATAAAACAAGAAAATAATGAAACTATAAGGCACAAAGAAACTAAATGAAAACCAAAATAAAGCATAAAAGGATAGCAAAATAAGGCTAAGAGAAGAAGAAAACCCCACATTTAATGTCATTATTTGATGACTTTTTAGGACTTATCAACTTCCCCAAACCTAGAGCTTTGCTTGTCCTCAAGCAAACTACTACCATCACAACAAAGCACACCAAACAAACTGAATGAAAGGATCTTTCATGATGAAAATGAAGTGTTGAACAATTTTAAAAGATTTAGAACAAATAAGTCAAATTCATGCATTCATCTAAATAAAGTGAAGGTAGGTAATGAATTTCTTGAATTGATAGACAAATTGAAAAATTTTCATTAACCTTAAAATTAAAATCACATATACCACTGACTTTCTCTAATTACTCCTTGAAAAATTTAAAAGAATTTACTTTATTGTGAGAATTTTTTAGCTCTATTGGAATACATTTCAAGCAAAGGGAATTTCAATTTATTTACGATCGAAATGAAGACCGTGCGCCTAACCACACATCCTCTCCTCAATCTAGGTAATATCCGCTAATAGGCTAAGGAAACAAAGAATTATTAATGCGCCTAATCCACACAACAATGCCTTGTCCATCACCTTTATTTATTAAGATATGATTCATTGGTTGGAAAAAGTATTGTGTACCTAATCTACACTATACTTTTTCAACTTAAATCACACTTTTTCTATATTATTTTTTTCTCTTTTTTTTCTTTTTTTAATAAAATTCCCTTATTGAGCAAATATGAGTCACAAATAAGAATAAAAATTTTTAAAAATTTGAGGAGTATTTAAAGAAAATTAAAAACACATACAACCTTTATTTATGAATTTTTGAAAATTCTCAATTTAATCAATAAATTCTAAAAAATCCATAACTTAGCTAGATTTTAAATAAGATGACAACATGAATTCAACCAATGTTGGCATAACTTAAAACCTGTACAGCAATTTCCAAAATATCAAGAAAGATCCTAAAACACGATGGTTCAACAAAAATAAAGGCATTCTTATTTAACAAAATTGGGTCAGTGCAATAAAAAGTTAGTATTATACTAAACCTAAAACCACTCTTCTCCCTCAAACCTAAACTAGATATTGTCCTCAATGTCAAACCAACCTAAAAATAAGGTTTGAGCACCCAAAAAAGGACAATCAGAAAAAGGCGGGCGGGGTTAAAATGAATGCTTATAAACCAAAAATAAACCATCAACAATGACATTACAGAATTACAAGACAAAAATAGACTACACAAAACAATTAAAATGCTAATTAACTAAATATAAAATACAAAAGTTCACTAAACGAGAATGAAAATAAAAAGGAAACGAATAACAAAGAGCATCTCAACCCTTCCATCACAACATAACGTAAAACATCCACAATAATCCACAAAAACTCAACTGAGTATATGGAAGTGTCATAACTTAGAGTTCTCAAATGAAAAGTACAATACATGAAAAATAAACAAAAGAAATAAAGACAACAAAACATGAATCACAATGCCTTAGTCCGTGTCATCAGCGTCGTCTTCCTCTCCCATGTATTCATCTCCACCAGTTAATCCATTGTTGACTGCAGGATCAAAATTGATGTCATTTGTCAGATCATAAGAAGGATCCTGCAAAGTCCAACCCTCTGTACTCACTCCCCAATGCCTAGCCATGGCATATAAAGCCTGAGCTACGCCCCTATTATGCTCATTATGTGTTCCTACAAATACATCATGAGAGGCAATGAAAGCATTGTGGGATGCTCTTAATTCATTCAGGGAGTTTTCAATATCAATAATTCGCTGCCACATATAAGGTCCCTAAGGTGCGGGTGCAGCGCGTGGTCTAGATGGTGCTTAAGGAATCAGAATGGGTGCCTGAGGGTGGTCCGTGGGGGCTCTATCACGTGGTGCCATAGAATCTATCACTTGTGCAGTGATAAGGCCCTCGAGATTACGAAAAACATCATTAATCATAGGCACTTCATCCTTTTGACAAAGGTTAGTAATAAGGCAAGGATATCCCAATATTTTTCCTTGTTTTTGAACTAATTTTTCTAAATTTTGGGATATCAGAGATCCAACATTAAAGACATTCCCTGTAACAATCATATAAATAACTATCGCTCTTTCTATAGTCACTTTAGAACAGTTTGAAGTAAGGAGGAGGTTAGATTGGACGAAAGTGCACTACATTTTGGGGATTTGTTTCATATCAGATTTTTTAAAATTTGCTTCTTTCACCTGAGTGTCCAACTCACACCTCGCTCCCTCTTTACAGAGAGTGGCAATAAGAATATTGGATCTCAAATTCCTAAACCTCATCCATTCACCATATTCAGTATCAGCATCAAGACCATATCTCAGACCAAACAAATTATTGATATTGTTTGGAGTAAAATAAATTGTTTTCTCCCTAAAAAAAGAAGTGTTTATATCCATAACGCTCTCATTACTCCCCCTAAATGCATTTGCATAGAACTCTTTAACAACCTCAGGGAAATATCTCGTAACTGGCTTACAAAGGGTCTCCTACCCCCACTCTCTTATTCTATCTTGGATTTCTGGGTACTGATTGGCTCTCAAATCAAACCCTCTCTCCTTAATAAACTCTCTAGGTTCAAGTTCATCAAATCTCAATTTGCTCTCAAAATTCCCAAACCTAGAGGCATCGAAATCTTTACTAAAGGAGGATTCAGCTTCTTTTTGCTTTCTTGAATGCTTGTGAGACATAATGCAGATAAGTAATGATCCTAAACATTCAAGAAGAAAAACTTTAATTCCCAAAAACTCTAAAATTGGATTATTCAGTAAAAATTTTGAAAATTAAGAAAAATTAAAAAGAAATTCTTAAAATTTTAGAAAGTAAAATAAAAATGCTAAGAACCTAAAATTCCAATTTCAAAAGTTTCAGAAATTTCAAAAAATCAAAACAGTACTCGAAACCCAAAATTTCCAAGTCTGAAAAAAAAAATTTTGAAAATAAAAGACAATAATAGAAAATGAAAATTAAAAGAGGCTAAATAAGAAATAAAATTCAGATTTTAAAAAACCCCCATTTTTTTCGAAATTAAAGGAAAATGAAGTGGGGAAGAAGGGACTTACCAAAATCTATAGGAAAAAGTGGAAGAGGACCACCAAGCTTCGAAACCTAGCCCAAAATGCAAACAAGACGGATAAGGGATGGAAAAGGGGAAGAAATCGATGGAAAAGGGAGGACAAGTTGGAACAAAATGGAGAGGGAGGTTCAATGTGGGATGGGAGTGTGGAAAAATGAAGAGAGGAAGTGAAGAAAAGCTTCTTACTAGTGTCTATGGCTACTTAGGGGGGAGAGGGCGTTGGAGGAGGCTACTAGGGCTTGGAAGATTCAAAAACTGAAGAGAAAACTGTTGCAAAATCCTAAATACAACGTTAGCGCCTGGGCGCCGAATGTGGTGCCTAGGCGCCAAGTCTCGAACCCTAACTGTTCAGAATCCTGGTGCCTTGGCACCAGTTGTGGCGCTATATTGACAGAATCAAAATTTTCCTTTTAGTAGCAGCTTACAGCATTAGATGTAGATGACCCACGAAATTTGAGGCTTTGTAATCCATAAAAACACAACAAAACAACATATAAACACAGGAAATACACTCAACATCTAAAAATAAACAAAACCATAAGAAACAAATCAAAGAAAACAAGACTCAATTCACAAAAAATCAAGCAAAGGCACTAAACATCAACAATCATAGAATTAAAATTGCAGAACAAAACCAAGAACAAAATTAAAATGATGGAAAGGTCAAGAAACTTGGGGTGCCTCCCAAGAGCGCTACGTTTATAGTCCTTAGCCAGACTTTACCAGTATCCTTTGCTAATCAATGTCTCCTTCCTGGGTCATCAATGCTTTTTTGTCATCTTCAATTTTCTCCGGCAAGGAAGAGAGACCATATTATCTTGCATTCAACAAAGAAGAACACCATGAGAACAATAAAGAAAAATGAAAACCAAAAAGTCACAATAAAGAAAAATGAAAACCAAAAAGGCACAATAAAGAAAAATGAAAACCAAAAAGGCACAAGAGAATATACAACAAAATAAGAAAAAGTGTCTAAACTAGCACCATTTCGACTCCATTGAATATTAGCATAACCATCAATCCCCGGCAACGGCACCAAAAACTTGTTAACAACTTGGCAAGTGTACCAATCTACAAGGAATACAGAGTGAGTAGGGTATCGTTTCCACGAGGATTGAGGTGCCAAATACCCGCGAAGCTAAAGTTAAATACTATCTAAACACATTAAACAGAAATATAAATCTAAAGCTAATAAATTAAATTAAAACTACTAACTAAAACTTAA
Source organism: Biancaea sappan (assembly GCA_037074585.1). Taxonomy (NCBI): domain Eukaryota; kingdom Viridiplantae; phylum Streptophyta; class Magnoliopsida; order Fabales; family Fabaceae; genus Biancaea; species Biancaea sappan. Next base: position 27,768,930 of record CM073495.1, read on the forward strand.
GACTAAGCTACTCCTAGTGACAAGACCTTAGGGTTGATGGGATTGACTTCACTTAATTCTTAATTCGACTAATTCATTGACAAATTAGTCTTTGAGTTAATAAAGAATGATTCAATCTAATTACAAATCCTTTTGATGTTGATTTTAAACAAAACCACATAAATAAGATTATCTATTCCTAGATTAATCTGATTTATAGTGGAAGTTACAACGGGCAAAGTTAATATCTAGCTATCCCTAGCATAGATAAAACCCTAAACTCATAAAAGTGGTGATCAAGCATTTTTAGAGTAACTCAATTTGGTAAAATTCACTCCAAAAAATATGAAATGCAATTAAAAAGAATCACTCAACAACAAAACTTCATAAGAAATCAAATTACATTAACTACCAAACCTTTCATTTCTCATAGGTTCCATTATCATTCTCTCACTCTTGCTTTCATCAATTGTACATGTAGTCTAGGGCACAATTGTTCTTAGAAGGATTTTCCCAAACCAAACTAAGATAAAACCTAATTCTCCATAATTCCTTATGTGAAAATCAAGTTAAATTAATTAACAAACCCTAATTTGACTATATGAGGCTAATATCTATATTCCTATGACATTAGCGAGTCAATTCCTTCTCCTTTAAGGTTCAAGAACTCATACAACTCATTCCTTATGATGTGATTTCCGGAGGGAAAACACTTGATCGATTTTCTAGATAGGTTGAAAGAAACAAACAAATGAAACCAAATCACTCAATTGATAAGCCAAAGGGCGCCACAACTAAGAGAAATGGGTTGATCTCGCCACACTCAAGAAAGAAGAACGTGAATGATAAGAAATCTAGTTGCTCTCGCCACTAACACAAGTTAGATAAGAGAAAGAACTCAAGAATTCTCTTGAAAGCAAAATGCCAATATCTCATATATGATTCAAAGATGGTTTACAACAAATGGCAATGACCCTTTTTATAGAGGGTCTCCAAAACAAAAAAAAAAAGACTCCAACTAATGCATTAAATGCATCAACTAAAAGTCAAGTAGTGTAGGCTAAATGTCAAAGACAATAAATGCATAGGTAGCTAAATGTCAAAGACAATAAATGCATAGGTAATAGACTACAACTATATTCAACAAATGCAACTATCCCACATGCAATCTTTTTCACACTTCTTCCACTTTCAACAAAGTGGTTAAGCCCAATCCTAGCCCTTTAGCCTTTAACGAGTTAGAGGTCCAATTGAAGTGTTCTCCCTTTCTTGGGCTGCAATTAGTCCAAGCTCTTTAACCCTTGAACGAGTTAGAGGCCCAATTGAAGTGTTCTCCTTTTCTTGGGCTGTAATGGGGTTATCCTTGATTACATCATCCTCCCCTGGTTGAAATGGATTTGTCCTCAAATCCAAGTCCTCTTTATCTTCTAAGTACGGGGAAAGATCCCTCACATTGAAAGTAGTAGAAACAGCATAGTTTTCAGGCAAATCAATTTTGTATGCATTATCATTTACCTTGTCTATGATACGGAAAGGACCATCTGCCCTTGGCATTAATTTGGACTTCCTTTGGTTTGGAAATCTTTCTTTTCGAAGATGAACCCACACTAAATCTCCAGGACTGAATTGAACAAATTTTCTTCTCTTGTTGGCAGTCTTCTCATAGATGGAGTTCTTCTTCTCAATTTGCTGTTTAATGTTTTCATGTAACTTCTTTATCATGTCAGCCTTCATTTTTCCATCTATGCATTCTCGAGCTTCAAGTGGTAATGGTACTAAATCAAGTGGGCTCAATAGATTAAATCCATAAACTACTTCAAAAGGAGAGTGTTTAGTAGTACCATGTACACTTCTATTGTAAGCAAATTCAGCATAGGCCAAGCATTCATCCCAACTTTTCAAGTTTTTGCCAATGATAGTTCTTAGCAAAGTAGAAAGCGTTCGGTTCACCACTTCAGTTTGCCCATCAGTTTGTGGGTGACAGGCAGTACTAAAGAGCAACTTTGTTCCCAGCTTTCTCCATAAAGTCTTCCAAAAGTAGCTAAGAAATTTGGCATCACGATCTGACACGATACTCTTTGGAATGCCATGAAGTCTCACAATTTCTTTGAAAAATAAATTGACGATGTGTACAGCATCGTCGGTCTTATGGCATGGAATAAAATGAGACATTTTTGAAAAACGATCAACAACAACCATGACCGAATCTTTACCTCTTTGTGTCCTTGGTAAGCCTAGCACGAAATCCATACTAACATCAGTCCAAGGTTGATCTGGAACAGGTAGAGGTGTATAAAGTCCGTGGGCTGCTTCCTTGCTCTTAGCTTTTTTGCAAACAATACACCTTTCAATCACATGATGCACATCTCTAATCATGTTAGGCCAATAAAAATGCTCTTTCAGCATCTCCAATGTCTTGGTTTCACCGAAATGCCCAGCCAATCCTCCTCCGTGAGCTTCTCGTGTAAGTAATTCCCTTATAGAACAGTTTGGAATTACAAGTCTCCCCAAGCGAAATAAAAAACCTTCAGATCTATAAAATCCCTTATATGCCATTTTCTCACAAGCGAGATAAATAGAAGCAAGTGTCGAATCTTCCATATAATGGTCTTTAAGAGATTCAAATCCCAACAATTTAGCATTCATCATGGAAATTAAAGCATATCTCCTTGATAAGGCATCTGCAACAATGTTGGTTTCTCCCTTCTTATACTTCAACACATAAGGAAAAGTTTCAAGAAATTCCACCCACTTTGCATGTCTTCTATTCAGCTTGCTCTGACCTTTCAAGTGTTTGAGTGATTCATGGTCTGTGTGAATTACAAATTCTTTTGGTAACAAGTAGTGCTGCCATGTCTCAAGAGCTCTAATTAAAGAGTAGAACTCCTTATCATAGGTAGAGTAGTTAAGACTGGCTCCATTCAACTTCTCACTAAAATAAGCTATAGGACGCTTTTCTTGAAAAAGTACAGCTCCAATTCCCACTCCACTAGCATCACATTCAATCTCAAAAGTCTTAGAAAAATTAGGCAAAGCCAATATGGGTGCATTGCACAATTTTTCTTTGACAAGCTCAAAACTTCGTTGGGCTGCATCACTCCATTTGAACTCCTTTCCTCCCTTAATACATTCAGTTATGGGTGCTAAGATGGTGCTGAAATCCCTTACAAATCTTCTATAGAAAGAGGCAAGCCTATGAAAACTTCTTACTTCAGATATGGTTCTTGGAACGGGCCATTGTTTGATAGCTTTCACCTTTTCTTCATCAACTCCCACTCCTTGCTGAGATACTACAAAGCCAAGAAAAATCACATGGTCTTGACAAAAGTAGCATTTTTTTAGATTAGCATAGAGTTTCTCCTTTCGCAACACTTCCAAGACTTCCTTCAAATGTTGCATATGCTCCTCATAACTTTGACTGTAGATCAAAATATCATCGAAATATACCACAACGAATTTTCCAATGAAAGATCTAAGCACATGATTCATCAATCGCATAAATGTGCTAGGGGCATTAGATAGCCCAAATGGCATTACCATCCATTCGTAAAGTCCATGCTTTGTCTTGAAGGCTGTCTTCCACTCGTCTCCCTCTTTCATTCGGATTTGGTGATAGCCACTCTTCAAGTCAATTTTTGAAAACACCTTGGAACCATTCAGCTCATCCAACATGTCATCCAATCTTGGAATTGGGTAGCGGTATTTGATGGTGATCTTATTTATAGCACGGCTGTCCACACACATTCTCATAGAGCCATCCTTTTTAGGGACTAATAATGTAGGCACAGAACAAGGGCTCATGGATTCCCTTACATAACCTTTTTCAATCAACTCATCAACTTGCCTTTTTAGCTCCTTAGCCTCCTCTGGATTCATTCTATATGCTGGCTTATTTGGTAAGGCAGCACCGGGCACCAAATCAATTTGATGCTCAATTCCTCTTAAGGGTGGCAATCCTTTAGGTAGCTCATTCGGAAAGACATCCGCAAATTCTTCTATCAACTCCTTCACAAGCTTAGGAAGCTTTTCTGCAAGTTCTGGATTTAGCTCCTTGAGAATTAGCAATAATACAAAGTTTTCCCTTTTTATTGCCTTCTTTAACTCATTCTTAGAAGCAAAACAACTAGGCTTCTTCTCCTCGATTACATCCTCCTTCGGCTGTACTTGTATTGGCTTTAAGGGTGCCAACACAATCTTCTTTCCATCCTTCTCGAAAGCGTAGGTGTTTTTGAAGCCATCATGTAGTGCTCTTCTATCAAATTGTCAGGGCCTCCCAAGTAGAAGATGACTAGCATCCATAGGGACTATGTCACACAATACCTCATCTTTGTAATTCTTCCCTATAGAGAAAGGTACCTTTACTTGTTTGGAGACCTTCATCTCGCCATGATTATTTAGCCATTGCAGCTTATATGGACGGGGATGATTGATGATAGGTAGCTTCAATTTTCTAACCAAGGTGGTTGAAGCAACGTTAGTGCAGCTCCCACTATCAATTATCACGTTACAAACTTTGCCTCCGATAGTGCACCTTGTTTGAAAAATATTCTCCCTCTGTTCTTCTTCTACCTTGGCTTGGATATTCAAGGCACGTCTAATAACCAAGGCAGCACCTTCATCAACATACTCAACAACTTCGTCTTCGTCAAAATATTCTTCCTCTTCACATTCCTCCACAATATCTTCATCTTCACTCTCTATTTCCCCTTGTTTCTCCTTCAAGATCATCACTCTTCTATTAGGACATTCGGATGCTATATGGCCATGACCTAAGCACTTGAAGCACTTAATGTCTCGGCTTCTTTTAGAGGGCTGGTTGTCTTCTCTCTTATCCTTCCCCTTAGAACTTTCAGATTTGTTTGGCTCTTTCTTCCATATCTCCTTATTACTCCCTTTGGTAGTGTTTGAGGTTTGGGAAAGTGTTTGGAAAGGTTTACTCCCCAATGGTTTAGACACTCCATTGTTTCTTCCATAAACTCTCTTTTTTTGTCTCTCCACCTTAATTGCCAATTTAATTACATCTTCTAAGAAGACATAATTCTGCAACTCTACTAAGTCAGCAACTTCTTTGTTCAAACCACCAAGAAATCGAGCTATGGTTTGCTCTTGGGGTTCATTCAGCTCGCACCGAATCATCAAAGTTTCAAATTCTTTGACATAATCTTCAACACACATGCCTCCTTGCCTCAAGCTTTGAAGCTTAAAATAAAGCTCTTGCTTGTAGTAATCAGGTACAAAACGCCTCTGCATGAGCCTTTTCATCAATCTCCAATTTCGAACTTCCTCCTCTCCATCTCTTCTTCGTTGATTCTTCAAATTTTCCCACCATAGATTTGCATAATCAGTGAATTCAAGAGCTGCAAGTCGGCATTTGGTAGCTTCTGAATATTCTTGATATTCAAAAATCTTCTCTACTCGTTGCACCCACTCCAAGTATTCTTCAGGAGAACTTGTTCCCTTAAATGGAGGAATCTTCATTTTGATGTTGGCATCATGCTCCCTCTGCTGCCTTCTTTGTCTAGGTTGTTCACCTTCTTCAGCTTCAGATTCTTCTCCATGGTGTTCAACATAAGCTCCTCTTCTTGGTTGTTGTTGTAGCTCCATAAATCTAGCCATTTGAGTGGTTAGTTGAGCTATTTGTTCCATCATTTCTTCTTGACCTCTTTGTAGGCCAACAATTTGAGCTTGTTGTAGGCTAAGCCCAAAAGGAACTTCAGAACTATTTTCTCCTGTCATAGTGATTTGTAATTTATTGGTTTGAGTTTGGTGAAGGGTAGGTTCACTCTCTAAGTGTTTACACTCGGATTAACAATGAACAGTAGCGTTGAACAATGAACAGTAACGATGAATTTTTTTTTTTAATAAAAAAGATGTAATAAAATAGAACAACACAAGAATAGAAATAAAGATAAAGATGAACAGACCAGAAAATTAGCCTTCCATGTAGGTGACAGATTACAAAATAAGGAAAACTAAGCCTTCCATATAGGTGGCAGAATACAAAATAAGGAAAACTAAGCCTTCCATGTAGGTGGCAAAACACAGAATAAAATGCAATAAAATTAAGCTTTCCACGAAGGGGCAAAACACAAAACAAATAATAGAACCTGAATTGAAGTGGCTTTGATACCAATATGATGTGATTTCCGGAGGGAAAACACTTGATCGATTTTCTGGATAGGTTGAAAGAAACAAACAAATGAAACCAAATCACTCAATTGATAAGCCAAAGGGCGCCACAACTAAGAGAAATGGGTTGATCTCGCCACACTCAAGAAAGAAGAACGTGAATGATAAGAAATCTAGTTGCTATCGCCACTAACACAAGTTAGATAAGAGAAAGAACTCAAGAATTCTCTTGAAAGTAAAATGCCAATATCTCATATATGATTCAAAGATGGTTTACAACAAATGGCAAGGACCCTTTTTATAGAGGATCTCCAAAACAAAAAAACAAAAGACTCCAACTAATGCATTAAATGCATCAACTAAAAGTCAAGTAGTGTAGGCTAAATGTCAAAGACAATAAATGCATAGGTAATAGACTACAACTATATTCAACAAATGCAACTATCTCACATGCAATCTTTTTCACACTTCTTCCACTTTCAACAAAGTGGTTAAGCCCAATCCAAGCCCTTTAGCCCTTAACGAGTTAGAGGCCCAATTGAAGTGTTCTCCCTTTCTTGGGCTGCAATTAGTCCAAGCTCTTTAACCCTTGAACGAGTTAGAGGCCCAATTGAAGTGTTCTCCTTTTCTTGGGCTGTAATGGGGTTATCCTTGATTACATCACCTTAGGTCTAGATTCTACCTCCATTTCCCAAGTTTGGCAAAAACACCAAATCATCCTAATAATTGGCCAAATTAAAGGAAAGCATTAAGATTGGAATAAATAAACATGTATTAACCAATCAACAATTACAAGAGTTTAAGAAATTACACAAAACCTAATCTAAAATCGAATTTACAACAACCCTAGAGTTACAACTACCTATAACTAACATAGAGAACAAATTACAACATTAAACTAGAAGAAAATGAAGAAAAAAAAAAGAAGAAATGGGGGAAGGAAGACCAATCCCAAGAGGGAAGGCCTTCTCCTCCCCTAACCAGTTCCAGAAGTTACTCCCTTTTACTGCCCCCAAGCTCCAAAATCTCCCAATCTAAGGTTAAGTCAAAAAGCCCTAAAAAAGGCTTTTAAACTAGGCACCAAGTCCAACAGCAAGTTCATGGGTTAGGCGCCCAAGCGCTACGTCTGGCGCCTGGGTGCCAATTGGGCAGAGGCTTCTTCATGTTCAAATTCTTGACATCTGGGTGCCACGTCTGGCACGTAGGCGCCAAGCTACTGGAGTCTTTATTCTTCTCTTATTTTCTCCCCAAATTACACCTATAAAAGACAATAACTAAAATTAATTAAAAGGACAAGAAAAGGGAAATAAAACAAGAAAATAAGGAAACTATAAAGTACAAAGAAACTAAATGAAAACCAAAATAAAGCGTAAAAGGATAGCAAAATAAGGCTAAGAGAAGAAGAAAATCCCACATATAATGCTAAGCTACTGGAGTCTTCATTCAATCCTTATGCCCTTTTTTTTGTCTGGCACATTAGCTGGATTTGGGCTTTAAATTGTTATAACTCACTAGCTTCTCTAGACTCTAGCTATCCAAAACCAAAAAAGAAAAAAAAACCCTGGTTAACTAAGACTGTCATTGTGAGATTTTGAGAGGACAAGAGATGGGAGAACCGAGATGAGAAGATGAAAACCACTAACCACGATTGATGTAGAGATGGTCCAATGGATGTCGACTGATACACACAGAGATGGAAGAACTGAGAGGGAACAAATTGAGAGGGATGAACATGAACTTAACTAAATTAAGCTCCAAGTGTGATGCTGACACATGAAAAGATGGACGGAGGGATACAGGGGACAATGACAAAGCACGACAAAGATCTCTGATCTTGAAATGGAAAAATGGAAGAGAAGATCTTTGATCTCTAATCTCTATTCTCCTCTGTCGCTCTGTTCTCCACTTCTCCAACATCTCTTTGTTCTCTTCTTTCCTCCATGGCTCCATCGCTTTAATCTCTGTTCTCCTCCCTCCGTCATTCATGAGTATATAATATATATATATATATATATATTAGACCAGTTAAACGAGTAATTCACAAGTTACTCGAATGGCCCGACCTTTTGCGAGTTGTTTTGACAGTTCTATATATATTTCTTGTACTACATCTTCTATAAATTAATTTTATTTTAAACTAATATATAAATTACTCAATTCCAATGATGTGTGAAGGACTACTGAAAAATTAAGATATGCATGTTCTAATTTATTTAGAACAAATTATTTGTTTGTTTTTTCAATTATATATATATATATATATATATATATATATAAACACAAATCATAATGAATATATAATTAAAGAATGACTCATTAAAAAAGATAAAAAAATTTTGCTCATTGATTTTGTTTAATAATATAGAAATTTATGACTTGACTTGATTTGCCTAAAACAATTTGTTGTAGGTCTTACACAATTTAGTTTACAAGGAAATTTTTAATAATAAATGTTAATATACACTACTCATGTCATGTTATTTATTTATTTTAAAGAGGGAGATAGAGATAAAGCATATTGTTTTTAGTTTACTTTATAGTTGGGCCCAGGGCATGAATAGATAGTGAAAAACCTGTCTCAATTCTCCTAATTGCTATCCCTAAAATTGTCCCATAATTTGGGTGTATTGGTGTTCTCTTCCGCTCTCAAAATAGGTTGGACTATAACCATACATGTTTTGAGCTCATTAGGCCAATAAAAAGAAAAGTATCATTCAAGCTCATTAGGCCAATAATCGTTATGGTTCTCTATTGCTGTGATTATTTGCTCAAGCTCTTTCTTATTGGATTATTGCATTTATAAAATTTGAACTTATGATGTTTATTGTTTTCATTGTCCATTTATGTGAAGCATGTTGCTAAATATTACTTTTTTCTATATGAGTTTTTACTATTTGATTTAAGAATTACTATATAAATAATTCTATATTTATCATTTTGACAAAAATAAATTATGTATTTAATATATTTTTCTATAATTGTGATGATTAGCAAGGATATTAATAAAATTACTATTCATTAATTATCAAAGTAATATTTAGTATGAAATAATTAAAATAATAAGGATTAGATTCAACTTTATGTTGTCATCTAAAGAGTGAAAAGAAGACAATGATTGAAGATCTTCATACTTAAAAAAGACGAGAATTAATGACAAGCACTATAAATGTAGTTTATAAAAATATTCAAAATTTTCAAATTGAGGCAAGTAAGTTTCATTTTATTTTATTTTTTTGAAATAATTAACATATTGATCTCAATTATATCACCCCTTATATTATTGTCAAAATGGAACTAGGTATGTGGGCCGGCTCGTGACCACCCGTAAATTGACGGTCTTGGACATCAGGTTCTTTGTAATACTTCATAGCAAACTTGTTTTATATTTTTTACAATAATTCATGATTTTTGTATCTTTATTTCTTTTTCTACATTTCATTTGTTATGTGCAAATAATAAAATTTTCACATGATACTTGAGATTGAAGTCCAAATTGATTTGATATTTAAGTAGAATTTAAGTTATTGTTCATTCAAACCAAATTTATATTTTTCTATGGCCACGATTCATTTGCATTTTTTTATCATCATGTCATTGTAACTCAATCTTTCTAAATACATCCGTCACCAGATCAAAAGGTGATTTGCAAATGCATTATTAAGTCTCTGTTCTAATTTGTTTACGAAAATTTAAAAAGAAGGAAGAAAAGATTGTTTGAGTATGAGGAAAAAGTGGGAGACACATAGGTGAGTTTACGAATAGTGGTGATTGATCTATTGCGATGTAATAGTTAAGATTTATTTCTATTCACTATTACAACAGTTTTCACAAAATAATTGCTATATTTTAAGAAATAGAACACCACTTTTGGTATGTTATCCTTATAGTTTTGTTACTATTAGTTTTTTCCTATTTTTGAATACTTGAACTTTCCAAATGTGTTTTCTTTATATTGTGTTGCCATATGTGTTTGACAATAATTAACAACTTATGGTTATTTCCATATTATCTTGTATTGATTTAAGTCCTATACATTAGAGTCAAGCTCATATATTCTCCTTTCTTGTGCAATATGCAAAAGAACAATGCGTCCAAATAAAAACTTCACCTTACAACATTTTATTATTGGGAGAAGGGGCATAAAATATACCACAAACCTTCTCACATTTCTGACTATATAGTGGGCATTCAGAGGAATCAATAACTTCCTCCTTGTGGTGATTGCTTTTCTTGCAGGTATGTTATACTTTCTGATTATCAGTGTAACATTTTTTCCCTCTATAGAAACTAGAGTAGATTGTTTTGGAAAAAGTAGATATGTGTCCCCCCTCCCTTTTTCCCTCTATTTCTTTATAGTAAATTCATTGCTAGATGGCTATTATGTTTGGTAATTGTAGGTTCAAGTTTTCAACCCTCTAAATGGCAGGAATCATATTTTATGTAAATTCATAATATGGACTAGTTAAAGTGATATGTAATTAGAGGGATGAATTTAGCACACACTTGCGAAAGACAAAGGAGAAATGCTTAATTTCAATGTTGACTTAATTCTTTTTATTTTTTTATATCTAACATTAATGCAATCAATTTTTTTAATTATGGATGTGACAAATTAAATGGAGTTGGGTGAAATTTCCTCTTTCAATAAGAAATATGGCGATTGAAGGAGAATATGGGGTACTATCGGTGGAATTGGAAAAGACCAAAGCTAACTATGTAAAATTATATTGGAATATTCTTTATGTTCAAGATTACAATTTTTAGAAATTGTTTTTTTCGTGACCCAATAAGGTTGTCTAAGTAGTTATCTTTGACTTGATCTTTCATGCTTCATTCTGTAACCTTCCATCAATATCTTGGGCAATTTTAAAGCAATAAGTTAATGATAATTTTTGTTGAACATTATGGATACAATAAGTAACTTTTCTTTAGTGGCATATGTTTTGGAATATGCCATCACATGATTATGGTAAAATGTTGTCTCAAGGAGTCATCTAATACTAGAAGAGTTTTGGGATTCTTTAATGCACTAATTTATTTCATACTACTATAGTGACCTGAAGTTGTGATAAGTTCCCATTTTCTTAAATTGGAGATTTTAATTAAACTAGGTCACGGGATGGATATGTATCGATGTTCAATTTGCTATGGGAAAATGGATATTCCATTTGACGTCTAATTATATTTCTTTTAGTGGTGAATTCCTTCTTGACTTTAATTTGATTATGATTGTTTTGTCAATGTTGCAAGATAGACAGTTAATGACATAAGATAGCACATGCTGCGGACTATCAAGAATTAAGTGTGGTGGAGATCTTCTATTGTATAATCCTTGATCTCTTGACAAGTGGTCTTTGGAAAATGCAACACTAGACTAGCTAGAGAAAAAATCAAGGAATTTTATGATCTGTTGGGCAAAAGTGAAATTAGTGTTGTCCTAGAAGAGCATGTTGCTCATATTATAAATGAGTTGATATTAATATGAAAACTTTTTGTGAGCATTTACAATTGTACAACATTTTTTAAATTTGTAATTGTTATTGCTAGATCCATAATTATGTAATAATGATTGTTATATTTATCTCAAGACAGAAATTGTAACTTTTGACTTCAAAAAGTGTTATTTTCTGTTTAAGTAGTCATATAGATAGAATAAAAACTTGATTAGATAAGTAATTGAAAATAACATGAGTTATTATTGTAATACCCCAGGTATTACGGGGTAAGTAAGAGGGTTTATTTTCACATACGTGAAAATTTTTCGTGATCAAATGAGTACTTAAGTGAGAGGTTTGGTAGCGAGAAAAGGGACTAAAGTGAAAAGAAAGGAAAATAATGAGAAATTCCATGTTGTTGGCATAAATAAGGATCCTTGAGGAGGGAAGAACTAGGTGAGGCTAAGCTGTGAAACCGATGCCGCCTGCAAGGATGGTGGGAATGAAGCCACAGTAGTATATGGGATTGTGAGAGGGATCAAAGTAAATGAAATATTAAATTTCAACGTTTAAACAAATTTTGGTGGAAAAGAAATTGTTGGTGCATATGTGTTGTGTTTTTTTAAGGAGTGGTTTCAATTCCCTACTAGTTATTTTAAAAAGGGTTTTCTGAAATTTCCATTAAGGCCCTAATTGAGTTTGCCACTTTAGAGGGACTAAACTGAAAAAGAAACAGAAGAAGAGTAGGCCCCACCCTCTACTAAACACACACGTTAGCCCATATATGCACACACCATTCATTTTGGCCTCTCTCATGCATGGGTTTGGCTTCTCTCTTGAGGGACTTCCCTCTAATGTCCCTCCGGAAGACACAAACCCTTTCAGAGAAAAAAATAACCAATTTTTTTTACCTGTTGGATCATTAAATCCAACGAGTAAAATTCCTTCCAGACCCTTCAGGATCTGAAGGGAATCCTCATTCCTCATACACCCTCTCACATTTTCTCTCTTTTTCATGGCTTGGGAGCTTTAAGATGACTTCCATCCCCTTCGGGTGAGACTCCGATCACCAGGAACTCTTCCTCATGGTTGAAGAGGTAAGACATTCTTCTCCTTTTCTTCTTCTTCTTCTTCCGAAGTAAACCCTAAGAAAGAAAGTAAAGAGGGAACTATGAAATTAGTGTTGGCTCTTGCATGGGAATGTTGTTGTATGCTTCTAAATGAAATTAGAACTTAGAAACTTAAGGAAACCATAGTTAAAGGCATATGAAGAAGAAGAATGGGGCTTGAGAATTTTAGAGAAAAAAATATGGATAATATTGAAGGATTTTGATGGTAATCTTGATTCAATGTTGAAATTGATGTTTTAAGATGTTTTTAAATGCTAAAAACAAGAGTTTGATGACCCATGGTGATGGAATTGAGCTTTAGGATGTTTAAAGGATCAAATGGGTGCATTTTTGGTGTATTTCGGTAGCCATGACAAAATTTTTCTGGACTTGGGTGCCTAAGGTGCCAATCTTGGCACTGGCGCCTTGGGCCCCATTAATGCTAAGAGTGCTTGTCTTAGCACCCAGGGTGCCAGCCTCAGGCTGTAACCATTATCCTAATTCAAATTGTCATAACTCTCTTATTTGAGCTCCGTTTTTAGCAAATTATATATCGTTGAAAAGCTTTTTGAGTCTAGTTTCATTCAAAAATTATTTTACATTGAAGATTTATGCCAAGAGAGTGACCAAAGGTTAGGGATATTGGCATGCATTTTCCTATTTTATAACTATGACACCTTTTGCTTTCTTTTCTTGATGAAATCAATAGGAATTCTTCCCTAATCATCTAGGATCATTCAATCCTTGGTCAAGATGAAGGAGAATGATGACCTTAAACTTGGAGGTAAGCTAGGTAGTTAATCCTACTCTTGACTAAGATGAAATTGTGGATGCTACTTGAATTGATGCTTGAAATGTTGTGAGTCTCTTTTCTTAAATTGAAATTCTTATTTTTGAGGATTTCGTAAAGCTAGAGGAAACATGAAAGTAGACAATGGAGAAGGAACAAGTATAAGGAATTGTGTATGTATGTGTTGGTAGTGTAGCCTAAGTATGCTTACATATATATATATATATACTTGCATGATTTGACATTGAAATTTTTTTTATTATTTATATGAAATAATGATTATCCATCTTGTTACCTTCTAGAAAACATTTGAGAAATTATTTCATATTTGATATGATGGTATAACCTTGTTTACTCAAGTTTGAGATGATGACTGAATTATATTACACAACTTTAAGAATAATTCAAGGTTAATTTGTAAACCTTTGAAAATGAGTGTGGATCATTACCATCTTCGTAACCATTACGTGTATTGATGCCTTGACAAGTAAGGTGTTTTATATTAAGATGAATTGTGGACATTGTAACATTAGATGATTAATGTAATACTTGAGTATGGATCAGCATGCATGTAATGGTTTTGAGTGTCAATATAATTGTGATTGATGGAATGATTGAGATGGTTCTGACTTTATATAATTATATGATGCATGTGGAATGACATTCAAGTTGTGACTTCCTATGATTGCAAAACCTATGCTAATTATGCATGAAGATATTAGGTTGATGGTATTTTTCATTGTGACATGTAATGCTTGGAATTTTGTGTGAAATTGTGAATGATGCTATATTATTATAGTTTATGTTGTATACAAGCTATGTTTTTGGGATTGTGCTGATTATGTGATGAATATTTTAAATTGCCTTGGTATATGCCAATTATGTTAATTATGTTGAGTATGATTGTGAAATGGAGGATAAGGACAGATGACGATTGTTGCTCTTAGTCTCATGTTGTCGTAAGCACGAAAGGGGACATGGAAAGTCCCATGCTATTGCGGTCATGAATTACTTGGGATCGATTGGTCAGAAAGGATTAACAATGGTTGCTCTTAGTCTCATGTTGTCGTAAGTACAAAAGGGGACATGGGAGTCTTGTGTTATCGTGGTCATGAGTTGCTTAGGGTCGATTGGTCAGGAAGGACTGATAATCTTTACTCCTAGTCTTGTGCTGCCGTAAGCACAAATGGGGACATCAGAAGTCCCTTGCTTTTGCGGTCATTGGTTGCTTAGGGTCAATTGGTCTTTCAGACGGATGTTGAACCTTCGAGTATGTATGATATGTATGAAACCCATGATGGGGATTTGCGTGCATGATTGCTTATGGTTTTACTTGCTGCTATTGTGTGCCATGTGTTAAAGATGATGATTCTTATATAGTGTAAGAGCTCCTTGATGCATTGAGGAAATGAATAATCTGTATGGAGCTATGTTGACTTGTGTCCATGATGTGATATGTTTCCATGAATTATGTGATAACTACTTGCCATATGTTTGTCTATGCATATAACCAAGTATGTGTGTGCTGTGAATGGATGTATTTGAGCATAGTAAGGGTCTTGGTTAAGTAAGTCTCCTGAGAGACCTATTGGACTGTGCAGGTATGTTTTTCTCATGTTAGATAGTGATTCTATTTATTGTCATAAGCTAAAGATACACAACACATGTGTTATGTGGAGTAATTATATGTCATTGCCTAAGTGTATGCAATAATATTTTTATACATATATAAAATCTATAGTGGTCTTTATTATTCTTGCATTTAAGTCCAAGCATGTAAGGGACTTCTATAATACTAAGTAAATGTATGCTGCTCATGGCTTAGATGATTATGCCATGTGTCTGAAGGGTTCCTATTAAGGAGACAGGCGATTATGAGACTTGGCATGTCATTGCTTGAGTTTGATGATTCACGAATATATGTAAAAGATCTAATGTGAACAATCCATTATGGATGACCATATAAGTTCATACATGCATGTTCTTTTTTTTTTCGGTAGGATTATCTGTCTTCTAAATTATCCAAGCTCACTTATGTAGCTTTCACCTTTCAAATGTAGCCTAGCGGAGGATTATCCCTTTCAACGGATGACAGGTTCGGAGCGACCCCAGTCTTGGTATGTTCTCAGCTTTGGGTCACGTTAGTGTAGTGTGCTCTGTAGCTACATAGGTCACCAAGGTCTTAGTTTAATTATGTATGTTATGTTATGTATGACTTGAATGTTAAAGAATTAGGAAAGTTGTAGCTTTTGCATAGAAGGCTTGCAGTCTAGGAATGACTTGTTCCTAGTTATCGTGCCGGTCATGTGCCCTGTTTTGGGGTCATGACAATTATTAAATTATTTGATTTTTTTATTTACTTGTCTATAAATTATTTTTATTATTCTTTCAACATGGCCGTCTATTTTTGTCCCAAAAAAATGGTTCAACATTATTTAGCATATCTTATTTAGACAAAGGTAAAAGACTAATGGTCAAGGTGAGAGCAATGCTCATGTGTTTATGAATGTTCAACTATATGTTGCAATTTTAAGAGTAAGATGCAAAAGTGATATATATACAAATTCTACAATAAATGTGGTACATAAGGAAATATTTAATAATATTAAATAAATTTCTTCTGATAGAATTATATTTGGTTACTTATATATGAATTGCTTTCCATTTCTCTCTCATACATATAAATAATAAATTTTATATATATATATATATATATATATATATATATATACTTATTTTGAGTTATATGAATTTCAGATGAACTATAATGAGGTAATATTAATTCAATTTTATAAAAAGTATTATAAATTCTATTATCAGAAATAATATAATGAATATTACGAATAGGCTTTAAATCTACAAAAGGAAGAGAGAAAATAAATTGAACTGAAAATCTCATTTATTGAAAGTAACTTACATATGTTGAAGAAAAGTTGAAAGCAAACAAATGTTAAGTTCTTCAGTTAACACAAAATTCATGCATTTTATCTGAGAATTTCACCTCTACCTTACCTAACATGCTTATTCTGAATAGCTTTTGTCAACTTAATCACCTTATGAGTTTTAAAGGCTTCTTGCATATTTCTTATCTTAAATTCCAATTCTTTACTAATGATATGTGTTATTTTTGGGAATTAAGTGCAGGCCCAAAACTTAAGAATTATTGGAAGAAAAGAAGCATTGGGAATGTTGAGCAAAAGAGATCAAAGTATCAAAGAAGCAAGTGAATTCTGAAGCAACAAATTATGAGGTTATCATGTTTCTGCCTTCCACCACTTAAGCAGTGAGTTCGCACTGCTTAAGTGCCAGACCTCTGCTGCATACCTAAATGCCACGTTGAAGCTTTTCTTTGAGCTGTTTTTCTATGCTCCATCATTGCAGCAATGAAGACATGCCACTGCAATGGCAGAACAAGTTTTTAGCAACATCAAAAGAGCTTTAAATAGCAGCAAAGGTGAAATTTTTAGGGAATTCTAATTCGGAAGAAGCTGGGTCTCCCCCAAACTAGAACCGTTGCTTGCCCTTAAGCGAAAGCTTCCTATAAGAAAAATTCAGATCTATACTCCTCCTGGTTGCAATGAACTCTAGAAATTTTTAAAGTAAGAAATGTTTACAAAGAAGAGAGAAAGAGAGATACAAAGATACAATGTTAAGTGATGCCTAACTACTGAACTATCTGCCTACTTATATAAAGCTTGAGATGGATTTGAAGAGTGTTGAAGTCCACGGATTTGGGCAAATCTTAAGTCCAGAATTATTGATCTAAACTTTTCTCTTTGAAAAGTAAATTTGTCTCTTTCTACCAACACCTTCTTTTGAAAGGAATCTAATGAGTTGTCTGACTTTTTGAAAAGTTATCAGCCATATGATGAAAATGCTGAAAATGATTTTAATTTAACCTTAATCAAACGGACTCAGGTTAGCTAAATCAATGTTGTAACAGTCATCTTCATTTTGGTTGAAAGGCGACTGGACTTTTGGATTGCTACTTGCTAAAGAATGAGCCTTCTTAGAGGGACTTTTTTTTTTGAAATTGCCTTTAATTTTTCTTGAAATTCTTCTGTTGCAGTTGCAGCTAATTCTGCCATTATTTGAGATTTCAAAGTTAAAAACTGAGAACTCTTTTGAACGATTTGATTGTATTTAATTTGTCTTGGATATTGAGAAATCTAATTTTGAATAGCTGCTTTGCTGAGTAAAGAGGGATTATATAATGACCACCATTTGATATTGAAAGTTCTTGATAAATAAGTAGGATAACCTAAAGGGAGTTTTGATGTATAATCAAAATCCTAAGTCATGATCCATGCTATTCTGAAATTAGCAAAGAAATGTAATAATCTTGTTCCTTCTAAAAAATTAGTTTGGCTTTTGAAATATTGAAAAGCTTTTTGAGCAAAAACTGGAAGAAAACTGACTGGTGGACTAAAAAAATAAAACTACTATGAGAACCAAGAGGGAAACTCAGTTTGGCCTTTCCTGAACCAATGGAACCAAGAGTGGGAATAAGGACGGATAAGGAGCATACTGAACCAGGCTTTTTGGTAGTCCTAATAATCAAAAGCTTGAGGATGGAACTGTCTTGAAAAGGCTTGTTGAGTGTATAAAGATATTTTCCACTAATATGGAGTAAAAACATGGTTAATTTTTATTTTTGAATATAAAATTCTTTGAGGGTTGGAAGGGTCATATTTATGAGTTAAGGTTATTGAATTTGTATCTACTAAAATAAATTCATAAAAAAGTCTTACTAAGATTCCTTGTAATCTCCCAAATTATAATTTTAGTGTTTAAATAAAATAATCAAAACATCATTTATTCACAAAATCACATCAACTTAAATAATTTCATAATTGAAATCTTAACTTTTACCATGATCCATATCATAAATCCTCAAAATAAATATCTGGATTTAAATCAAATTAAATACAATAAATAAAGTAGTTTAATCGCCTGAGACTCCTAGATGTCCTAATTGACCATAAAGCTTCCTAACTTAATAAAATAAATATCAACAACTCGAGACCCACCCAACAATGGGATAATCCAACAACGAACCTAGTCCTCTTGTAGAAGTTCCTCTCCCACTACTTGATCTGCAAAAAAAAATATAAGCCAATGAGTGTGAGATAATTATCTCAGTGAGCGAGTCAATTCTCACCCTAATAAAATTCGCTATGCAAAAGTAATAAAATAAAAACATAGGCAAAAATTACAAATCACAAGAAAAGATACCTACTAGAGATTTTACAATTAAATCAAACAATTCGAACCAACAAAACTAGTACTCGTCAATGGCAAAAACACCTAGGAGCACCCGTAGGCCCGCTCAACCAATCTCATCAAAACCCACCATGATGCACAACTTCATCATCAATGGTTAGAATGCCTTATAAATTAAATCCGGGCTCATCTCCCCACCGAAGGAATCGTTGTCTTTACTCTTAGAGGTCAAGTCATCCTATCATTCGGATTTTCTCTTGATATGAGAGAGGGTACTATCCCACCCAAACACAAATAAGGTTTCAACCAAACCACAATGACAAAATAATAATTGTCAATATTATTTTTACAAAATAATTTTAATTATCTCAATCTCAATATTCGCACATATCAAATATTCTTTCTTTTCCCTAACGTATTTCATTAGCAATTTCATCAATATTCGAATTATACAAAACTCTCAATTTTTCCCTAACTCGAATCCCTTAATCGGATTCCTTCTTTCCCGCTATGACTATGAGCTATCTTTATACCTTATCACTTTAACACTTAAGATAATATTAAAGAAGTGTTGGTTCACTCACCTGAATTCCAATGAATCATACCGAATAACTCGATTAAACTTGATCAAAACTCCTTGATGTGAAAAGAGAGTTTGTGCTCTAAGTTGTTGATGTTTTCGAAAAAAAAAATAGAGGAATAAGAATAATGGATGTCAACATGTGTTCTTACTTTGTGTTTATTTGAATTACTTAAAAGTATCAACTAATCTTGTAATACCTGTCAATTTTGGAATCACTTAATTGGCGATATTATGGTTGTGGTAATAAAAATTTCCATTATTTTTAATGGAATTATTTGGTTAATTTTAATTTTCATATTTAATTTATTCTTTTTTAATATTATTTATGGAAGTGGAGATAAATAATTGAATTAAGTATTTTATTATGAATAATATTATTGAGGATTGAGGAAAGATAAGAGGAAGAGGAAATTTTGTGCAGATAGAGTAGAGAGTCAAGGAACAGAAAGAGAGTAATCATGAGACATAAAAAAGGTCGAGTACCTATGAGGTTCAAAGAGGGAATAAAGTGAAATGAGAAAATAGGTGGCACTTAGAATATAGGAAATACTCAAATTAGAGAAATTATGGGTTTGTCACCACTAAGGTTAACTGAGAGTTACCTAGGGGCAAAGTAGTAATTTCACCCTAAGTGGGTATATATAGGTGGCCCTACGCATTTTTTCTCATTTTTCACTTTCCCCTCTCTCTCCTCACTCTCTCTTCTCTCCCTTTTCTCTTCCTTCTCTCTTCCTTCTCTCTACCTTTCTACCCAAATCCTCAACGAGCTTCAAAGAACCTTTCCTGTGGTGGGGTGAGCCATTAGAGGCTAAACAACCAAGGGAAAGCAAGGAATCAAGGTAAGGATTCCAATTCACCAAACTTTTCCCTATTTTTCTAGTTTTAAGAGTGTATGGGGTAAAATCTAGATTTCAACTTTATTTCTCGATGAAAATTGGGGTTTTTAGTGTCTAAATACTCCTTAGACACCAAGGATAAGATTCTATGGAAGAAATCATGGAAAATAGTGAAGAATTGGCCAGATCTAAGCCAAATCCATGAAAAACTCACGAAGTCGGAGTTATGGCGCCTCAGGCACCACCCTTGAGTGGAAAGGAGTGGTCTTGGAGCCCCAGGTGCCATGTGTGGAGTGGAAAGGCACCACCCTTGGGCAGAAAGTTTGGTTTCTAGCGCCCCAGTGCTAGCCATCCAGACAGCTCCTTGGTTCATTTTTAAATAGCCATAACTCCTTCGTTCGGACCCCGTTTTTAGCAAACTTCATATCATTGGAAAGCTCTTTGAGTCTAGTTTTCAATGGTATAAGATTTGTTAAAAATCCTTACTGGTTAAGTGTTATGACCAAATGAATGATCAAAGGTCAGGGTTAATGGTAGGGATTTTCATTGTTTTATTTGGTTATTGATTTGGATTAATTCCAGGTGACTTGGGAGCTTCTTTGGCTTTGTCTCTTGGGACTTTTTGAGCGGTAAAACTTATCGGCATCGAGGTGAGCGGATGACCTTGCCATTTAAATTTTTATTAAATTATTTGGCCAAGTCAATATAAATCTCATTCACACCATAATTAGTAATTCATCAATGAAATTTCCTAGTTAGTGGTAATAACTAGACTAAGGAATTTCATTGAATGAATGTGGGATTTACTATGTGGGATTGAGAATTTTATGTTTAATTATGTTTAAATTGGTAAATTGATGTGGTATGTGTTGTGTAGTGATGGTGTTGTCACGTCCCAAAATCTGAGCACGTGACCGGCACGGAAAGTGAATTTCATTTCACCTCCGTAAGCCTATCTTTCTCTTAAGCATCATACCATTCTTTTTCATGCAACCAAACCGAGTTCTCTATATACACTACAGTCATTCACATTACATCACTGAATGAACCTACCCGATTACAGAGATTTCTAGATTTATACAACTTAAAATAAGACTTAACTATTATACCTTTATCCTGAACAAATGAAAAGGTAATCATGGGCTAAGGATCCATAATTCCTTGTACAGATATTTACCTTCAGCTGTCAACTCTGAAAAAAATGTTAATAAGAGAGGTATGAGCAAACCACGTGCCCAGTGAGCAGACAACACAACACTATGACAAAAAAATATCATGCATCATAATGATAACATGCAGCAATCATACGTAATCGATCATAATATAATATAATTCATAATACTTCACAACAA
Source organism: Biancaea sappan (assembly GCA_037074585.1). NCBI lineage: Eukaryota > Viridiplantae > Streptophyta > Magnoliopsida > Fabales > Fabaceae > Biancaea > Biancaea sappan. The sequence continues at coordinate 27,790,366 of CM073495.1, forward strand.
TATCCAAGTAAATCAAATACATTTCAGCATAATTCAAATAATTCACAACAGCAAACAGTGAAATCAATTTCACACATTTCCCGTACCAACCGGGTCGTCCAAGATACCTCTGGATCGTTGCCCGCAGCCCCGGCCGCATCCACCCTTATCGCTCCATGTATATTCTCCACCCTTATAGCTTCATGTAGATTTCTCCATGGGGTGCACCACCATGCCTTTCCTTTCTAGTCAAACACAATCACAATCACATCTAAGAGCATACTCAATCATAATCATGAGCTACATACACAACTCAGTCATTTACAATTCAAGTCACAACATAATTTAAACATATAAATATATATATTTGAGTCATCATCCTCTTCAAACTTGGATATACAACATATTTCCACTATGATGCATAAAGTCCATAACAAAGATATTTAATCATAGCAAGTATTAACCCACTCACCTGGATTTCACGCTCTCGGCACTCCCACCTTGCACCTTGACCATTCCTATTGTAACCAGATAAAAACCATCAGGGTTACGAAATAGAGAAATTGCTTACCACTACTCCCGACCTTCATCCATTTCTCAAATCATAACTCCTAACTGGTAATGAATATCCAGATGAAATTTATACCATTGGAAACTAGACTCAAAGAGGCTTTTAACGATATTTTAAAAAAAAATACTGATGCTACAGTAACGGTCAACGCAGCTACAGTAATGTTGACCGAATCAACGCCACAGTAACGTAGAAAATCTGGAAAAATTTTCTCGGTGAACAGTATTTTCTGGGGAAAATTTTCGAATGTTTTTCGTGTTTTTCATCCAAAAATTCTAAAATCATATCTAAAACAACATTTTTTTTGATTTCTTCCATGGGTTTTCATCCTTAATGTCTAAGGAGTGTTTTAACACCGAAATCCCCAATTTCTACCAACAATCCAAGCTCAAATCTCAAATTTTCATCAAAAACACTAACTTTTTCAAATATCCAAATTCTACGAATTTCTCTTAGTTTTCTCCAAATTTCTTGTTCTAATAACATCATAAACCACCTAGGAATGTTTTAGATTAACGTCCACACTTAAATTCATCCATTAAAATATTCTACAAAAATTTTGCAAAAAGATAACCAAGGATTTGGTCTTGTAATAAGAGGAGGAAGAAGAAGAACATCAACTTACCAATCCTCCTAGCTTCCAAGGCTTCCTTCCTTAAGCATTTGGCATGGATGGAGGTGAAGAAGAGAACTTGGGATCCTCAGCCGAGAGCTACGGGAGGAAGATAGAAAAATGAATAAGAGAGAATGAGAAGAATAAGAGAGGAGTGTATACGCGTGGGCCCCACTGATTTCTTTTTCGATAAAATCGCTCATAGCCACCTTAACTTATAAGATTTGTTCACTTTAATCCCTCTCGATGTCTCAAATACCACTTTAACCTCGAATCAATCATCTTTTCGGTACCGGATAATTCATTCTCATAAGCTTTATTCTTCCTCTCAGGTTCCTATTTGGTCATTTCTCAAAAGTAATCCATATTTTCTTTTCTTTTCACTTGAGTCCTTGAGAATTTGTAAAAATTTCCTAAATTAAAAATTAAAATTTCTATTTCCACATTTTCTTCACTAATTCAAAAAGCAAATTTTCCACGTAATTAAATTTTTCACTAAACTTCAAATAGATTTTAAATATTCATATAAATTCTTGGGATATTACATTCTTCCCCCTTAATAGAATTCGGTCCTCCGAATTCAAAACTCAGGATTGAAACAAATGCAGATATTTTGTCTATATCTCATTCTCTCTTTTGAAATTTTCACAATCAAGTACAAAATATAACAAGTCCATTTTTTTTCAAGTTCCTTCAATAAAAGAATCACCTCAACAAAAGAATATTCGAAAACTTAAATTTTATTTCTATTATATAAGTTACAGGCAACAAGCTTAACTCGAGTTACAAAATAGATAATTTTAATACGTAAACCTTAGATCAAACATCAGCTTTAGGTACAAACAAAAGAAAGAAAAAATTAAGGACGAGAAGGCTTTTGAAATGCAGAAAGTGCTCCAGGTATAGAAGAGGAAGGTGTTTCAAACCTTAAGGAGGAAGCTAATCGTTGCAGCCTAGAAAGAGTTTCTGGAGGAAACGTCTGGAAAATTTGGCGAAGTGCAGAAGTCACTCCATTCATACAGTCAATACATCTCGCTTGTTGGTCACAAAAATTTTGAGTTGCAAACATCGAATGTCTATCAACTCTATTTGCCAATTCCCTAAAATGACGATTCAAAAGCTTCTCTTGTTCTGCAAAGAGACGATTTATCAATCTCCCCTGGTCCTCAAAGTGGCGGTTTATCAATTTTTCCAAGTCCTCCATCTTTTGTCTCATAAGCGCAAGATCATTATTAGAAGATGTTGCTGTGCTAACATCCTCTAGCTCTACTACATCCCTTTTTCTTTTCTTAGCCTCTTGTGACTCTTCCATGGATCTTTTATTCTTATAATTCTCCAGGCTAAGATTTAGATCCAACTCTACCTTGCCAGCCTCAAAGTTTAAATTGACAGATTTATTGCCGGCCATATTTTTCTGAGCTATAAAGGTTGTACAGAAGGAGAAGTTTGATGCTAGAAAGCTTATAGGTAATGAACTCTTAGTGTAGTGAGCAGTGTAATGGGGCATCCATTATATAGACGAAATTTAGGGCTACAAAAACCTTTACATCATACTCTAAAGATGGCCTACAGACCTTATCCGTCGCAATGCCAACGGTCTATGATAAGCATGCCAGAAAATAACAAAATATAATCTAATACAAAAGATTTCCTCAAAAATTTCGGCTAACTTTTGACTCTTGCTCAAATTATTCAACTAATCGCCGCTTCAATTTATGACTTCCTAACTCTGTATTTGTCTTATCCAATAATCCTAAATCGAGATATTACTCCATGAACGGATAGCTTCATACTAGCCTTATCTAGGTTTCTAATCCGTGGCTTTGCCCTAGGCTTACACATTTTCAAACATACATATTAAAATAAAAACTTCTCACATTTACACATCAAACGTTCCATAAAGTGAGAAAAAAAAATTTTTTTTTACCTTTCACTTGCCTCTACGAGCATATATGTATAAACATAGAGATACATCATTATCTATATATTTTCATCTATTCAAGTCTTTTTAAATTTCTGACTTCTCATTCTCTGAATGTATGTGGAATTATTACATATTATTCCTGGCCATAACAAATAGCCTTCACTCACTATGCATAAATAGCATACATATCAGATGTTTTTAAATATATATAATCACAGTATGATTCAATCAATCTTGTATATTATACTCAACTGAATGCTTTCAAGAACAACGCAATAAAGCAAAGAAATACATTTTAGTTCATCATGAAAACATCCAAGACACTCTGTAATGACTACATTATCAACTTCTTTGAATTTCAGAAAATGCCAACAAGAGAAATGGAAAAAAAAACCAAGTATAAATCGGCCGCAAATCCACCGAATATTGACTTTCGTGGTTTTGGCATTAATGCGACGCACTATTGGTGTGCATGCCTACCCTAGACTTCTAGCTTCCAGCTTGCAAAAATCCACAGGTTAAGCGGGTAGGGTGCGGCGAAGAGATATCTTCTTTGTCTCTAAGTTCTAATTTTTTCCTCTATAAGAACTGTCCCAGCGTTCTCAATTACCACAATACAAAGAGTAATCATCTCTGAGCCTACAACTTCCCATCATTCCTCTCTTCTCATACTCCTACATAAATTTCTAAATTTTCCAAATCATGGCCACAAGGAAGTACATTGATCTCACAGTGGAGGCCAAGGAAGAAGAGCTCGACTTAAACTTAAGTCTGGGCAAAGACAAGGGCAAAAGACCTTTTGAAGGGTCTCAAGAGAAGCAGAAGGAGAAGAAAATGAAGAAGAACGAGTAAGCTGAGGAGACTAGCACGGGCCATACCTCGGAGGACAAAATCGCCTGTCTAGAGCAGGAGGTGAAAAATCTGAAAAAGATGATAGAGGACCTGGAGAAGTTAACTAAATGCAATAATGCGGCAATGATTTCAAGGATAGACAGGTTCTTCTATTGGTCTACCCAGTGCTTCTGCAATCAACAACAAAGAAGTGTTGATTGTATGAATGGGATTTACACTACCCTCCGTGACATTGCTCTATCTCTCGCTCCAAGGAATGGTCGAGAGGTGATGATACAATACAACTCTCCTAATCCGAGACCACCTCGCTTTTAGATTACTCATGCATGAGTAATTTTCTTTTTTTTTTTGCAATGTAATCCTTCTGCTTTTAATGCCAGTGGTTTCTTTTATGGGATGTTACTAAAAAAAATAGTAATAATAAAATTAAGAAAGATAAAGGAAATCAGTCACACAAAATCAATCATGAATTCAACATATAAAGCCCCATACATACAATTTGATCCGACAGCAACAGAATCAAAACAAATAATAACCTTTCCTTTACCGAGTTCAAAAGTATAGCCATATCTGTCTAAAACTAAAACTAAAAATATAATTCATAAGAAAAGACAAGTCTCGGAGGAAAAGGAAATGAAAACATCCTACAGGACCTTCAGTGGAGCCGTCTCTCTATAGTTGTGCCCGGGTTCACCACGATAGAGGAGATCCCACTAAGGTTACCTTACTCTGTAATCGGTAGGAGACCTAATCCCAAAGCTCTGATACCAACTTGTCACGTCCCAAAATCTGAGCACATGACCGGCACGGAAAGTGAATTTCATTTCACCTCCGTAAGCCTATCTTTCTCTTAAGCATCATACCATTCTTTTTCATGCAACCAAACCGAGTTCTCTATACACACTACAGTCATTCACATTACATCACTAAATGAACCTACCCGATTACAGAGATTTCTAGATTTATACAACTTAAAATAAGACTTAACTATTATACATTTATCCTGAACAAATGAAAAGGTAATCATGGGCTAAGGATCCATAATTCCTTGTACAGATATTTACCTTCAGCTGTCAACTCTGAAAAAAATGTTAATAAGAGGGGTATGAGCAAACCATGTGCCCAGTGAGCAGACAACACAACACTATGACAAAAAAATATCATGCATCATAATGATAACATGTAGCAATCATACGTAATCGATCATAATATAATATAATTCATAATACTCCACAACAATATCCAAGTAAATCAAATACATTTCAGCATAATTCAAATAATTCACAACAGCAAACAGTGAAATCAATTTCACACATTTCCCGTATCAACCGGGTCGTCCAAGATACCTCTAGATCGTTGCCCGCAGCCCCGGCCGTATCCACCCTTATTGCTCCATGTATATTCTCTACCCTTATAGCTTCATGTAGATTTCTCCATGGGGTGCACCACCATGCCTTTCCTTTCTAGTCAAACACAATCACAATCACATCTAAGAGCATCCTCAATCATAATCATGAGCTACATACACAACTCAGTCATTTACAATTCAAGTCACAACATAATTTAAACATATAAATATATATATTTGAGTCATCATCCTCTTCAAACTTGGATATACAACATATTTCCACTATAATGCATAAAGTCCATAACAAAGATATTTAATCATAGCAAGTATTAACCCACTCACCTGGATTTCATGCTCTCGGCACTCCCACCTTGCACCTTGACCATTCCTATTGTAACCAGATAAAAACCATCAGGGTTACGAAATAGAGAAATTGCTTACCACTACTCCCGACCTTCATCCATTTCTCAAATCATAACTCCTAACTGGTAATGAATATCCAGATGAAATTTATACCATTGGAAACTAGACTCAAAGAGGCTTTTAACGATATTTTAAAAAAAAACTGATGCTACAGTAACGGTCAACGCAGCTACAGTAACGTTGACCGAGTCAACGCTACAGTAACCGAGAAAATCTGGAAAAATTTTCTCGGTGAACAGTATTTTCTGGGGAAAATTTTCGAATGTTTTTCGTGTTCTTCATCCAAAAATCCTAAAATCATATCTAAAACAACATTTTTTTTATTTCTTACATGGGTTTTCATCCTTAATGTCTAAGGAGTGTTTTAACACCAAAATCCCCAATTTCTACCAACAATCCAAGCTCAAATTTCAAATTTTCATCAAGAACACTAACTTTTTCAAATATCCAAATTCTACAAATTTCTCTTAGTTTTCTCCAAATTTCTTGTTCTAATAACATCATAAACCACCTAAGAATGTTTTAGATTAACATCCACACTTAAATTCATCTATTAAAATATTCTACAAAAATTTTGCAAAAAGATAACTAAGGATTTGGTCTTGTAATAAGAGGAAGAAGAAGAAGAACATCAACTTACCAATCCTCCTAGCTTCCAAGGCTTCCTTCTTTAAGCATTTGGCATGGATGGAGGTGAAGAAGAGAACTTGGGATCCTCAGCCGAGAGCTACGGGAGGAAGATAGAAAAATGAATAAGAGAGAATGAGAAGAATAAGAGAGGAGTGTATACGCGTGGGCCCCACTGATTTCTTTTTCGATAAAATCACTCATAGCCACCTTAACTTATAAGATTTGTTCACTTTAATCCCTCTCGATGTCTCAAATACCACTTTAACCTCGAATCAATCATCTTTTCGGTACCGGACAATTCATTCTCATAAGCTTTATTCTTCCTCTCAGGTTCCTATTTGGTCATTTCTCAAAAGTAATCCATATTTTCTTTTCTTTTCACTTGAGTCCTTGAGAATTTGTAAAAATTTCCTAAATTAAAAATTAAAATTTCTATTTCCACATTTTCTTCACTAATTCAAAAAGCAAATTTTCCACGTAATTAAATTTTTCACTAAACTTCAAATAGATTTTAAATATTCATATAAATTCTTGGGATATTACAGGTGTGGAAAATGCATTACATATCATCATCTATATATTTACATTATGAGAAGAGGAAATGTGTGGGAAGCTACCCATTGTGTAATACCACTGAGTGGTGTCAATGGGTATGCATATGCATTGAGGCTATTCTTCAATGTGGTGTAGAAAAGAGTGGGATAAACATTGTATATTGCATTTGTCCACATCACTTAGAGAGAACAGAGGGATAAACCTCTGAATAAACCTATTAAGGGTTGGTCTTCAATGCGGCAAGTATGGAAAGGATGTAAAATGCAAACATACATTATGCATTGCATAATACATTGTGGAGTGGCTGTTTACTTATGTTTTTTCTTTGGTTGAGGATTGTTTTATAGATTACCTAGTGAGATTGTAGACTCACATTGAATCGCAGGTCTTGGTTGCGTGGCAAGGTACGTGATATATATATATATATATATATATATATATATATATATTTCGTACCAATATATGTTGGTGGTATTTATTTTAATTATGGTAGTGAGACTGGTATTTGTACTTGTGCCTTGTTTTATGGCACAGTCACCTACTCACTGAGTTTTTGATAAACTCACACTTTCATTTGTTGTTTTAGATTTAGCAGATGAGGAGGATAGGAAAACTACTGAAGGTTAGCAACTTGGAGATATACTCCATTTGTTGGTGGGTTCTAAATGAACCAATAGAAATGTTCTGTAATCTTATACGCCACCTAGGTCCTGCAATATCTAGAGAGATTTTATTTGTTTGGCTGTAATTTGCCTTGCAAATTATGTAATTTACAATTTGTATAGTTGTGGATATCAGGGTTGTTTAGGGAAATTATGAGCTACCATTGAGGTATACCCTATAAAATATGTATATTAATATGCCTAATTTTTCGGGCGTTACAAATCTGATTGATCTTACCTTAATCTCGGTCTTGCTTGCTAATGATTGCAAGACGTGATGACCTTGTTTTGAGATGAATGGTTGAGAGGGGTATGTGTGTATGTGGTGATTGACCTAGGGTTTCTAAATTGTTGAAGACTAGCTTGTTCAATTTAATTTATATCAAACTAGTGTTGTGACCCATGCGATGCACGGATTAGCACAAATGTCACAATTTTTGTTTATCAAATAAATAAAAATAATTAAAAAACATATAAAAGAATACATGTACAAAAATAATAAGACATTCAAACCATATTAAGACACATATAAGATGATTCTTTAGATACAAATGTTTTGAAGATAGAATGTGAATAATGTCAAATGAAAAGAAAATCAAAAAATAAGGTATTACATATATTAATTTACATAAATATATTAATTAATGATAAAAATGAGTTAAAATAAAAATTACTAACCTAATAGGTCTGCTAGGATCAAAATCCTTGTCTTCCTTTAATTCTTTCTTCTTCTATTTCTTCAAATATACATTTGGATTAGCAACAATGATAACAACTATAGGTTTATTGAAATTTAAAACATAACTTACATACCCACAAAATCTTAAAACAATAAAAAAAAGATAATCAAGGGAAATATACATTATATCCTAACTTTAAAATTTAATACTTTAAATCCTAAATTAGCATTCAATCAATCTGCACACATGTAATCTCGGCATTACCTGAAGTTTCTCTTCATAGGGAGGGCTCTACCCTTTGCTCACATTAAGCCTAAAAAGGATTATTCATTAATTCTATTAGATGAGAAAACCAAGAAAAATAATTTAATTTAAAAATAGACAAATTATATTATTCAAACACAAGTAAATACCTCAATGATATCATTTTGTCTTTTAGGCTTTGATCTTTCTTATGACCTGCTTTCCTCAAGAAAACATAATGACAGAAATAGTAAAGCAAAACTAGAATTAGAAAACCAAAACAATGTAGAAATGAAATACAACAGACAGAAATAAAAAATCAGAAGACCAAAAACAGAAACATAGATAAACCAAAAATTCATAAAACAACAACGAAGAACGAATACATAAACAAAGAAAGTAGAAAAAAAAACGCAAAGATCAAAAGAGAAACAGAAAATTAGAAATCACAATAGAATGCACAATAATTGCGAATGTGAATAGTATATGAATTGTATAGACCAGAAAAAATAAATAAAAAGAAAATTAAGCTATGATACCAAATAATGTGAGAGAAACATCACTTTAAAGCTTTGATAATAAATCACCATTGTTGTCCTTCATCCATCTGAGAGAAGAAGAAGCAAAATCAAAGAGAAGAAAGAAGAAAAATTGTGTGAGAGAAAGAAAAATGCAAATATAGATGAGATATTCGAAAGAAATATATAAATATCTACATTGATTTTGAATTTTAAAATTTTAATTTTGAAAAACGAAAAAGCTTCAAAATTGGCCAATAGTAGATGGTCACTTTTTAAAAACCTCTACATGAAGACAGGAGATTAGCCATTGATGATGGTGCAATAAAGAAGTCTATAGAGCTTATATAGAAAAAAGAAAAATAAGTGATAATTCATTATTATAGTTTGATCTAATAGAGATAATTCAAATTTTATTATAATCATTTAAAAAGATAAATAAATAATATGAATATTTGTAGGTAAGTTTTTATATAGCAATTATATAACAATTAATTATTTGATTATTTGTATATAATAAATGCTAATTTACCAAATAACAACATTATATTTCAATTGAAAAGTTTACTTAATTTAGCAATTATATAGCAATTACATACTAATTATATAGCAATTTATCCTAATTTTTGTAAAATTTATTTAATGTGATTATATAGCATTATATTAATTATAAACCAATTATATAGCAATATACCCTAATTTTTTCAAATTCACTTAATGTGATCTGATTAATATACCAAATTTATTAATTTACCTAATTTATTCATTAAATTTATTCATTTAAATTTATTATATTATAATAATTTAATAACCTATCAACAATTAATACCTTAGAGTGAAATTGTTTTAATCTATTATATTGATTGATTTGAAACAAATTAATTCAAATTGATTTGAGGTAGTTTGATACCTTTGGAAGTCTTTTACCCAATTCTTAGGTAGGTATACAAATCTGGCTTATAAGATTTGTTAGCCAAAGGATTCAATTAACTTATCTTTTGAATATATTTATTCCAATTGCATTACCTCATCCTAATTATATTTATTATTTTTGTACTTCACTATATACTTTTTTTTAACTACGTCTTTCCTTCTTTTCTTTTTTTTTTTTTCAGATTACTGTAGCTATTAGAGTAAAGATTCTAATTGAATTATACATTCTTTCGTCAATTACTTTCTATGTTCTTTTTTTATTTAGATACTTGTTGATTTCGAAAATACCTTAATCTGCCAACATGGATTAAAATATGAGGTCTAAATATTTAATTTTGAAAGATACATTTTCAGGTTTAATTATCTATACTCCTTTACTAATTGTCCTACAAGAAAGTGTGATTTTATTAGTTTGATTGTTTAGATTCAAAAATAGATTTGTTATTCAAATTCTGAATTTTATTAGTTTGATTGTTTAGATTCAAAAATAAATTTGTTATTCAAATTCTGAAATTAATCTAAAAAGATTATATGTAAATTTCAGATTTTCAAGATACTTTTTCATATTATAATGTTGGGATTCATTATCCTTATTTTAATATAAAGGTTGATTTAGTTAGTTGAATAATTACCTATTCCTATTAATTAATCTTTGCATTATCCCTTAACTATTGTTACAATTAATTACATTGTTTAACATACCTATCTATTTTTTTCTAATATCTGGTACGGTATCCACAAGAAGTTTTATTTTTATTTTAATTTCCTTTTATTCCAAAAATTAATAATATCTTGAGACTTAGAAGTTATTTTCTATTTCCTATTTCACATCAAGGTTCCCTATAATTTTCTCTATCTATTCCTATACCTTGTACACATTTTCACCTCACCCCACAAGATTCTAAAATCTTTCAATTTAGTCATAAAATTTTCACTTTAATCCTTGTATAACCTAACATCTCACACTGCTAGTCTATAGATCAAATTCACATATTGAAGCATTACCACATCACAATATACATCACACACACACACACACACACACACACACACACACACACACACACACACACACACACACACACACACACACACACACACACACACACACACACACACTCACTCACTTCGCACACACACACACACACACACACACACTCACTCACTTCGCACACAATTGGCAAACCAATATTTATGAAATAAAATTTAACAATTAAAAATAGAAAATTAAGTGGTAGGTATTACAGTATTACCCCATTTAAGAAATTTGGTTCTCTGAATTTAACTTACTGACTAACCTCTAGTCATAAAAAAATGTGGATACTTAGAACGTATATATCGTTTTCTTTCGACGTCGTGATACCTGGGGTATTACATTACTTCCCCCTTAAAGAAATTTGGTCCCCGAATTTCAACTACCACCAATCCCTTCCTTATTGAAGCTACTCGATTTCACTAAGTCCTTATTTATTTCTTGGTTTTCAACTATAATTCTTCTAGCACAGTGCTAACTGGAGCTTAACATAAAACAATCATATTTTGAAGTTTAAATTCGTACCTGCGACCACCGCGTTAGATGCCTAGGCATCTTGGTAGGTCAGTGCATACACACGAGCGGTGACTCGTCCTCTTGTTCCCTATCCCCTACTGGTTCCTCTACCTCCAACACCAACTAGAAGAGCGGCTCTAGTTGCATGAGTAACATCTGTCTAAGCATGCACAGGCTGAATTGAGCCTTACTCTGATCGGGTCACTAACTGAGGACATTCCCTTTTGAAGTGGCCTGCTTGATCGCATTGGAAATAGGTCTTACCAATAGAGTTGGCACCAAGGTTCTTATCATAACATTTGCCAAAGTAATGTCGGCCACAATCCCGACATTTCAGCTTATCTTGATATCCTCCCCCATCTTGTTGCGATTGGGGTGCTTCTACAGAGGTGGATGCCAAACTAGTATTTCCTCCATGGTCAAAGGGCCTCCTACCTTGACCATGCTTCCACTTATTATTAAAATCCTCTCGGTGTTTTGCCCTTTCTTCTATCTTGAGAGTGGTGTCAATGGCCACTGTGTAAGATCTAAAGGATCTTATCTGGGCTCCCACCTTTGAGAATAAAGAGTCTTGAAGTCCTTCCATGAAGCGTCAAATCTTTTCTTATTCGTTCGGGACCATGTGAGAGGCATATTCTGACAACCTCATAAACAAAGCATCATACTCATCAATAATCTGAGTCCCCTAACGAAGAGTCTCGAACTCTGGCATCTGTGTCTCTACACGCTTCTCGGAAGAAATTCATCTAAGAAGGTCACCTGGAACTCATTCCATTTGATGGGTGGGACACTATCGGCCATACCTTTTTTCCAAGTTCGCCACCAGCGATCTACCTTACCCCTTAATTGAAAGGCCACTAGGGCTACCCTCCGAGATTCAGGACAATCCAAAGCATCCAGGATCTTCTCACAGTCATTGAGAAAATGCTGTGGATCCTCATTAGCATCCTCTCCCGTGAAAATTGGTTGTTTGAGTTTTAGAAACTCCATAGTCTTTATCTCTGCCACAACTCCTTCTCTAACTTATGGAGGGGGAGGAGGTGGCATCTATAGCGATTACTGTGCCCTTGCAGTAGGCATCGATGCCTCTGAGTCGTCCTCCAATGGTTGCCTCACTAGGTTTGCCAGTCCTTTTACTTGCTCTTGCATAGCAGCCAGTGCTTCCATCATAGCTTCCAAATCGAACTGCGGTAGTGCTTCATAATTCCTTTCCGAGCCTATAGTAGGTAGCTCCCTACTCTGTGCTTGATTATCATCTGCAAACTCACGTCTCAGATATCGTGTCTACTAATGGTGTGGGCACGAGGGCCAAGGTCCTACCAGACCTTATGCGACCTTCACGAGCGTGTGATTGACCACGTGCCATCTAACTATACGAGAAAATAACTACTTTAGAACAAGAATTATGCTAACCTACCATGGGTATGATATTAAAGAAAAAGACTATAACTCTAAAGGGCATTCGGTAGATCCCCGGCCTATAGTTATACCATGATTCACAACCATAGGAGAGGGCCCACAAAGGACATCCTACTCTGTAGTCACTAAGAGACCTAAAACCAGGTTCCGATACCAACTTTGTCACAACCCAAATTCTTAGCATGTGACTGGCACGCTAACACAAATCTCATGTCACCGTAAGCCTAATTGACATCTCAATTTCTATCTCTTTTGTTTATTTATAAATATTTATAACATATATCGTTCCTTTTTATTTATTAAATAGCATAGCTTTCATAAGTATTTAGAATTCAATAAATAGGCGAACCAAATAAAACAAACAAGACAACCTTATTTTAAATAATTTAAATAATCTCAACTGTTTAGATTTTAAAGATAACTCAGAGTTTGAAATATATATATATACATATACATATACATATATATTTATATATGAATATATGTATATTTATATGTATATTTGTTAACAAATATATGATATTTATTTTTATTTATTTCAATTAATATTCAATTATAAATTAATATTTTTTAATTAATCTTTATTTATATTTAATTAATATTTTCTAATTTTAGTCTTTATTTTATTATACATATATTCATATATAAATATATGTATATATATATATATATATATTTCAAACTCTGAGTTGTCTTTAAAATCTAAATAGTTGAGACTATTTAAATTATTTAAAATAAGGTTGTCTTGTTTGTTTGATTTGGTTAACCCATTTGTTGAATTCTAAATACTTATAAAAGCTATGTTATTTAATAAATAAAAAGGAAATGGTGTATGTTATAAATATTTATAAATAAACAAAAAAGGGGTAGAAATTGATATGTTAGTTAGGCTTATAGTGACACGAGATTTGTATCAGCGTGTTAGTCACGTACTCAGAATTTGGGTCATAACATTTTTTTTCTAAGCTTACAGGCAAAAAATGCGAATCTGTTGGAAAGATTTTTTGAGTAATATCCCTAGCAGAAATGTCTGGTTGTATCCACTCGGGTTCAATGGCTACAACAGGAACATGAATATCCTTTTTGACATATTGAGCTTTTTCTTTTCATTGGGCAATGTTTTTAACATATTGTTTAGCTGGGGTTAAAGGAACCATTGAGGAAGGTTGAAAAGGAGTAATTTTTTGACTATGCTTTTGACGTAATGAAGGAAAGGCTAAAATTTGATGATAAGACAAAGGAGTAAAATGATTTTGAGAGTATATTTAAAGAGAGGAAGGCCTAATGCCTAATGGCCTAATGCCACTACTAGAAAGGCGCATGTTGATAGGCGATGGTGCCAATGTTGATTGTGATGAAGAACCCAGTGGGGGTCCATATTGATCTTTAATTTTTTTTCTTTTTTCTTTTTCATCTTTGGACTTTCCTTGTAGAAATTCTCTTGTAAGAAAATCTGGTAAAACATTGTTTTTTCCTTTCATATGCTAAATTTCAAAATCAAAACATGAGAGTATAGCTTGCCAATGGGCAAAGATGTGTTTTGAAACCAAATTTTGAACTTTTTTTCTAAAACACTTTTTGCAGCTTTGCAATCTATTTTTAAAAGCAAAGTTTTGTTAAATAAACTATCTTAAAATTTTGTGATACATACCACTATAGATAAAATTTTTTTTTTAATTGTTAAATATTTTTATTAGGCCTCTGTCCAAATTCCTGAATGAAATCTAACTAATTGTTCTTTTTGACTATTTTTGAGTATTTGCTTAAGAATACCTCCATAACCTATATCTGAAGCATCTATTTCCACTATTATGAAAGCTTATGGTATGGAATTCCTAAACAAGGGAGACTCTTAATTTGAGTTTTGAGAGTTTTAACTATATTGGTCATTGAATCATCCCATGCTGGGGGATTCTTTCTTAATCTCCTATATAAAGGTTCACAAATAATTCTTAAATTTTGAATAAAATCTACTACATAATTAAGACATCATAAAAATCTTTGTAATTGATTCTTATCTTTAATTTTATCTGAAAGTTTCTCTAAAAATTCTATTGATCTACTTATGGGTTTTATGGTTCCTTGATAAATATCAAAACCTAAAAATCTTATTTTGGTTTGGAATATTTTCATCTTTCTTGCAGACACAACTAAACCATTTTTCTTAATAATTTTATAAAACTGATTAACATGACTAAGTGTTGTTCTATGGATTTTGAGAATACTACCTCTTTCTATTTCAGCTTGATTTTGAACATAAAAAGCTGAGTAACTCCAAAGGGACTTACTAGGCCTAATAAGTTTTTTACCTAGTAAATCTTGAATTTCTTTCTTACAATATTTTAGAGTTTCTTTATTCATTTAAATTGGTCTAGCTTTTGTAGGAATATTTTCTTCACTAAAATTAGCTTCATAAGGTAATGACACTACATATTTCTTTCTATTCCAGAAGGCACTCAGATGTTCTAAACGTAAATCCTTTTCAAATTTTTGTTGAATAACAGTTATTCTATCCTTAATGAAAGGCTTTTCTACTTGTTCTTTGACTTTTTTATAATGAATTTCTCTATTTAACATTAGAATTTGATTTTATTTTTTAGTTATTAAATTTATTTTTGACACAGTTAAGGATTTTAATAAATTTACATCTTTAATTTTTGAAGGGTTTAAAAACTCAAAAAAAATTATTTTCCTACTATATCCGTTGAAACACATACCATTATTACATATTTTAGCATTTGATAATTTATTGGTAATTTATTTCTTCCTGCACCACTTAGTCTTTTTGTAGTTTTTTCATAATATTGAGTAGGAATTAAACTTTTCTGAATACAATTCATATCTACTCCTAAATCCATTAAAGCTATAGTTTTGATACTAAACTCATTATTAATAGTTAAAATTATTTGATAGTTCCATATTTGAACTTGAATTTTTGAAATTATATTTAAATAATTATCACTAGATTTTGTGCTAGTTTCTACTATTTTTTCAGTTTTTTCTATATCTTTATTGGCCATTATACTTAAGATATCTAAGGTTAAATCTACATCTTTTTGTTTTAATAGTTGTATTTCTTGTTTAATATTTTTTATTTCTTGTTTTAATTCTTTTAATGTAATATTTTCTTCTATTGGTTTCTTCTTAAATCTTGTAATTATTTCTTAAAGGTTGTAGGATTTGATTTCAAGTTTTGCTACTGGTTCTTCTGTATTTACGACATCTTTTAATTTCATTAAATATTCCTTTCTTATATCTTCATTATCTATTTTATCTATTATTTTTATTAGAGTTTGAATTTTATCCTTATTTATGATATTAATAGATTTTGAACAATTATTACAATTACAAATTCCTATACATTATTTATTACTGTCTTCAGATAATACTAAATCATCTTCTTCTAAATTACTTTGAATATCTAACTGATAAATCTCATTATCACTACTACTATCTGTCTCGTATTCTGATTCAGATTGTTGATATTCTAGTAAAATGTTCATTAAGCTTTGTTTATATTTTTCATCTATATCTAATGAATTAATTTTCTTTTTAAGTTGACAGTTTTTTACTATATGACCATGCATTTAAAGCAAACTATTTGTTTGACATCTCTAAATTCTCTATGTTGTTTATTGTCAGTGTAATGTTTCATATGAGGTTTTCTACAATGCTTATTGTATTTATTAAGTGATCTATAAGGCTTAGTGTTTTCTTGGAATTTTTTATAAGGTTTCTTATAATGTTTATATTTATTAAATTTTCTATGTTTTTTTGTATTTTGAAGAGGGTGCATGAATTTTTTCTATTCCATATTGACTACAGCAATCTCTTAATTCTCTTATACTACTTTTTATTTCTAATTTAATCTTATATTGTAATTTCATATCATTACAGACTGCTAATCCTTCATTTGTTACATAATTAATTAATTCTCCAAAGGTCATTTGGCTATATAGTATTGTGTTATTGTATTGTTTTCTAATATTTTCTCTAATTTTCTCAGTAAATAAAGTTAATAATCCTGCTATAAATCTTTCTTTTCAAAAATCTGCTTTACTATCTATTCTTGTATATAATTTTGTCAAAAGCATATCTTTATACCATCTAAAATCTAACATTGTTAGACAGCTAAGATTTATTAACTGTTCTACTGTTCTTTCTTGAAAATTAGATGGGTCTCCTACAAAATGTTTTTTTAATGCATATATCAATATTGCTACTCCATCTTCTATTTCTGTTACTTGACCATTTATTTCTTCATGCCTAATAACGTGTTTTATTGTTAATCTATCTTGTTCACTTAGATAATTATCCCACCATCCTTTTAATTGACCAATAAATCCTATTGTTAACAAAACTACTATATTTGATTTGGTATTGTTTTTTATCCTATAGCCTGTTGCACATATTGACATACTTTGTATTGTATCTAATATTTGGTGTTCACTAACACCATCTATATTCCATTCTGATATTGAATCTCCTGAATAACTATTTTCAAAATATAAATCTTTTTCTTCATATTGAGTGTCTAGATAACTAGGTCTTGGATAATAATTTTTTGTTGTAGTTGTACGATTTCTATATTTTATCTCATTTATTTTTAATTCTTCTTCATTATCTTGATTATTTTGGGTAGTATATATCGTATTTATTCTAAGTATTTTATCTTTACCTTTATCTTTTGAGACATTAACTGTTCTTTTATAATGTCGTTTATTATTGAATTGGAAGTTTTTCCGAAGTTTATTGAACTTATTTCTTCTTTTGTTAAGGTAGAAATTCTATATACTGGTTTTTGAGATTTTGTAGTTTTATTAATTCTAGGGAAGGATTTCTAGAAGAGGTTCCTATTTCTATTTTATTATTTATCTGATTTTCTATTTTGTCTAAATTGTTTTCCTATTGTGTTTATTGCTAAATTTGTATAGTTGTTTTGAGATTGTAAATTTTTTATATCTTTTTTCTAACTAACTTCTTCTTCATTAGTTTCTATAGTTTTGAAGGGGGATGCTTCTAATTTTGTACTTCCTTTCTTAAATTTTACTGCTTCCAAAGGAAGATGAACTGATATTATTTTTTGTCCTAATATTGTATCTCATTCTACTGTTATTCTATTATGAGTATTGATGGTTTTTTCTTGTTCTATAAAAGGGTTGAATATATTATTGCTTTGACAATACATGTTAAACCAAATAAAAAAGAGAATGTTTTCTTTTATTTCTTCTAAATATTTATAATATTCTTCTTTTATTTTTGTGTTTGTTCTTCCGAAAAGGTTTCAAAATACCAATTCCTAATGGGTTTATTATATTCTTGCATGAATTCTTTGTCAAGTTTTTGTTTATCTATTTTGAAGTTTTTTGTTATTATTAAAATTTGTGATCTAGTGGGAGAGTGATTTATTGAAGGGCCTTCATTGTTCATATATTGGTTGATGAATATTTGGTTGAAAATCTACCCCTTTTAAATCATATTGCATAGTATTAGTTGTTGATCTAAGGTCTCTATCTATTGAATGTCTACTACTAGTTTCTGATTCTTGATTTTTAATAGTTCTTCATCTAAAGGATTGTGATCTTCTCATCCTTATGATTACATCTCCTTTTGGTGTTTGTGTATAATTATCAGAAGTTGTTGATTCGATTTTCTTAGGAGGTTGAATTTTTTCTAATTTCCAATCTTCTAGAAAATCTACTATTATTTCGTCATGATTTAAAGGTTTTGAAGTGGCTACTATAGATCTTTGAAGATTGACTTCCATAACTATTGTTTCCTTCCTAGGAGACTGTCTTTTTACTTTAATATTGACACTTGTTTTTGATATTTTATAATGAATTCTATACAATACTACTAAATGATCCATTCCTTCATTCAATATTCCTTCTTTAGTTTTGATATATAATTGTAAAGCATTCTTTGCATTTCTTATTCCCATTATATAATTTGGAAATTAAAACAATTAAATATATATTGGTCCATCACTAAGATTGGACTCGACCATACTTAATGTTGAACCTTTAAAGGCTAATGCATTTGTATCCCTTAATAATAAAAATATTGGATGACTAATTCCTAATCTACATAGGAGTTTAACTGCTACTTGAATTAATCCTATGTGTAAGAATTTATATCCTTCTCTTTGATGTTGATCTATTAAATTTTTATCTAATAATTTTATAGTATCTTGAGCAATTCCTATTGATCTTGAAGTTTCTACAGTTCTAATTATTTCTTGAGTTTTAAAACTAAATGCTGAATGTCTATATATTTCACTAGGTGGTATTCTGGGTAAGGTCTAACTTACTAACCTACTCTATGCTTTAGTTGTAATTATTTCTGCATTATTATTTTGATCTTGATCTGATGTTTCATTGTGACTAGTTGATGTTGAAGGTAAACTAATCTTAGTCTTATCTCTGTTAAAGAGTCTTCTTATTAACTCAGATATTATTAAGAACTAATTTCTTAAAATTCTTTTAGGTCTGTTAAGGTTTATCGGGACCACCTCCTACGAGAACACCTACCTCTCTCAGGCTTTACGGCTGACTAATATAGTAAGAAGGCTGACCAACGCTAATCCTTAACTTACTAAAAGCCTTTAAGAAATAAATTCTTAAATTCTCTAAGTTTTCTAATTAAATATATATTTATATATATACCAATTTGCTATTCACTAAACAATAAACATTCATGCATTGCTAGCAGCGCTTAACGGCCAGGCCCGTGAGGGGTTGGAGATAAACGGGCCATTCACGAGCCGACCCATTTATAAATGGTCTTCCTCTTAAAAAACCAAGACTACCCATGGTTGGACCGTAGATAAACGTTCCAACCTGCAGTCTTTTTTTTTTTTTAGCTTCAATGCTTCAGTGCTTCACCAAAAAAAAACTCTTCAACGTTGATCAAAGTCAGAGACCAGAGATGAAGATCTCAGAGATCAGAGAGATAAAGATTAGAGACCACTCAGACCAGAGAGATCAGAGAGATAAGAGAGATGTTGACTCAGAGATGATTTGCCGAGCTGAGAGATGCAAAGCTTCTGAGACGAGAGACGAGGACGACAGCAAAACCCAAAGATCTGAAACAAGAGATGAGGATGACGTAGAGATCTGAGACGTTCTAAGCTCTGATGACTTCTCCAAGAGAGATAAAGATGATAGTCAACGAGGATGAGAGATGCATAACTTTTCGATGACGAGAGTGAGATGGAGAGAGGATCTCTGTCTCTAATGACTTCGGCTTCGCTGCCTAAGGGTTGAGGCTGAGAGAGATTGAAGAGTTGAGAGTCTCAAGAGGACTGGATTTGGATTTTGGAGGAGTGATGACTCATGAGTGACAGAGACTGAGGTGAAGGCGCGTGAGGCACTAAGGGTCGAATGAGTCACTAGATTGGCAAAAAAATTAAAAAAATAATAATAAGGTCAGCCCGCGGGCCTAAACGGGCTAGACCATTTAGGCCCATTTTTAAATGGGGCCTCAATTCTCGAACTCAAGACTACCCTTTTACAGGTGGTCCCGATCTTGACCACAGGCTATGATCTTTTTAAACAGCGCTATGCATTGCACGAGACATATACTAGTTTTTAAATAAGTTGATATTTTGTATGGTTAGATTATTTTAAAATTTGAATATATGACAATTTTTTTATATAAATTATAAAAAATCTACAGTAAAAAAATTGAAGTTTTATAACTGAAAAATTATTTAATAGAAAGTTGGACTTCTCAAGAAAAAGAAGACAAATTTTTTATTGCATCATTTATGACTAAAACTCCTTTTTGGTCCCATATAGATGTCATTTTTTTCACTTTGGTCCTTTAAAAATATTTATTTTCAATTTGATTACTTTGAACTGCCCCTTTTCTCAATTTGGTCCCTAATAGATGTCCATTTTTTCAATTTGGTCCCATAAAGATTTTAATTTTCAATTTAGTCCTCGACAGATACCATTACTTTCAATTTGGTCTGTTATATATTTTTATTCACACTTTTGGCCCTCACGAATTTAGGCATTCTCAATTTAATCCATTTACGTAGCTATCATTAAATAATTTAACAGAGGTGTTAATTTGACTGTTAACTCGTTAAAAAAAGACATGGTACTTAGTGGTCCTTGTCAACGAATCAATTGCCAAATTAAGACTCTTGTTAAATTATTTAACAGCAAGTGCATAGAGGGACCAAATTAAAAATATTTTGGATCAATGAGTAACTAAATTAAAAATAAAAATTTATAGTGCCAAATTAAGAAAAATAACATCTGTGAGTGAAATAGTAAAATATCTCCTTATTCGATATATTATCCTTATAGGGACTAGAGCGAGGAGAAAAATCTCCTCAAGGTTAATTCAAAGATGGGAATGAGGTCCCTTGCTTTGTGAAGTCTCCTTCTTCGAAGGGTCCATCAGAATTTAGCTTTATATATAGGGTGTATTTGGTAAAATTAGCTTATAAGGTAACTGAAAATTTAAAAGATAACTGAAAGCTTATAAGCTAATTTTTAACTTATAGATGATAACTGAATGCTAAAAGCTTATAAGCTAACTTATTAAATTAAATGTGTTTGGTAAAAAAAGTTGTTAAAATAGGTTAAAAAAGTAAGATAATATAAAAGGGCATATATTTTATAATCTCAAAATAATATAAATAAATATATTATTTTTTTAATTAAAATAATTTAAATTATTATATATATATATATATATAATTCATTAAATATATGTATATATATAATATATTTATATATATTTTATTCATAGAAGCTTATAGGAACACAATAAAATTTACAGTTAAACAAAAAGAATTAAATGGTCAAATAATAGAAATTTAGGACAAAGTAGTCATGCTAATATATACATTAACAAAACATTTTGTACGAAACCTAACAAATTTTCAGGCTAGGATAAATATTATATATATATAGATATATATATATATATATATATATATAATGTATGTGAGGTAAATATATAATGAGTATTTTGATAAAATAATAAGGATAAAATAAAAAGAAAATTACAGAAACTATATAAGTTAATCAAAAATAGTATATCAGAATAAGTTATAAGTTATTGAAATAAATTTATTTATCAAATACTTTTAACATATTTATAAACTAGTTAAATAAAATATAAATTAATTTATTTTAGTAGCCAAGGAATAGTCATATATTTCTATTAAAGTTATTTCTTAATTAAAATATTTTAAATTAATTTAAATAAAATATTAAAATAATACCCAAAAAATTAGAAAGCTTATCTGAATGACTGATCCTTCGTCTTCGCTCTCGGTCACGCTAGCCGTTTCGCCTTACTCACAGCCCGTCAGCCGACAGCCACATCTCCTCAGTGACTCAGTCCTGTCTCTCAGCCGGTCTCTCTGTCTCTCCTCTCAGTCTCAGTTTCAGCTCGTCCGCATCTCCTCTTTCGGTGGCAATTGAAGGTACTGGGTTTTGTGGAGAGCGGTGCTGGTGTTAGGTAATCATTGTTTAAATCACTCACTTTGTTATATTTTCAGTTGATTGGATGTGGGAATGAAGATTTTGATTGTTTTCTCATATGCAAATTTTCAGTTTAATCAACTTGCGTCTATCTAATTGACTGAAGTCTTAGTGTATATTTAGATTCAAAGTAAAACGGTATTAACAAATTTTTAACTGTGAATGAAATGAATCGAAAGTGAACAAATATGAATGCTGATATTCTATGAGTGGCAACCCACAAGTCCAGATTAATGAGAATAAAATCGTTGAAATAAGCGAAAGCTATAGCAGTTGTTGGTAACTTTTAGTTTTCTGATGACATGAAACAGAACTTTCCTAACTTTCTCATATCGTTTTGCTGTATTGCTGATTAAATGACCATGTTTTGATCGTGGAAATACCTTTAGGTTCCGAATGTTTGTTGGAATTGAGCTAAGAAATTAGAATAAGAATGAGAATTGTTAACAATCTCATGTTTGGTTGCTGAAATTCTCAATCCTTTGTGAATCCACATTCCTTCAAACAGAGAACGTGGATTCCTAAACCTAAAACCAAGCCCAAGTGATAGAATAGATTTTTTCATGCTTCAATATAATAATTTGACTATTATACCCTTATAAAATGCTGAAAATTACACTCTTATTCTGATGTATAATTAACCTCATTTAGTTGTCTAAGATATCTACAACATTTACATTGGCACATTTGAGAGTACTGCGTCCAGACAATTGACCATTGCACAAATTTGATATGTTATTATTTAATATATTTAATATGTTATTATATAATATTTAATATTGTGTAATATATTAAAAAATTATATTCAATTTCTTTATATAATATTTATATTTTATATAACTTTTTGCATCCATGTCTATTATAGTAATTTTCTCACAATTTCTTTCTATTTCAACACAAATTCTTACAACCAAACATGGGAAATGAATGATTTTTTTCATTCCTTTTCATGCCTAACCAAACATGGGAATGGGAATAGGATTCCAATTCTCATTCTCATTCCAATTTCTGTGCCTCAATTCTAGCAACCAAACATGATCTTTGATTATAATTTTTCTTAAAATGGTTAAGTAAACTCTTTTTTATATTTCAGATGCATTAATTGCACAATTTACAACTGAGTAAACTACTAGTTAATGCAAACTACAGAACAGTTGCATAATTTTCTTTTTCTTTCTACAAAAAGGTGATAAGGTAAGATTTTTGACGAATTCGATAGAAATTTGTCTTTCATCAACTATGGGAATCTTCTTTGGGACCAAGGACTTTTGCCTACGTTGACTGCAGAATAATAAATGGTTTATAAAATTTAAGGGCTAAAATCTGAAAAGCAGATGAAGATAAGTTCAGCTAGCTGTATAATTAAGCATTTTTTTAAAGAGATATGAAGTAATGCTCTGCTTTGTCTTTTTGAATCTTCTAATACCCATGTTTAGGATGGTTGCAATTATTTTAGTCTGTTGTCTTTGGTGCACGTACTAAATACTAAATCTGTTTTTCCCACTATTATAACTAATACTTCTTCAACTTTGTATGAGATACAATTTATCCCTTCATGTGTCAGTAGCCATTATGTATCTTGGAGTTTCTTTCATTCTAAGCACCGTTTTAGTAGGCGTATAACAACAAAGGTGCCTACATTGTTCTTGAACTCCCTAAGTTTGACAATCCGGTATTTCATAGCTTTGAAGCGGTTACTCCAAGACCAAAGGTAAACAACAACAACAACAGCAGCAGCCTTATCCCACTAGGTGGGGTCGGCTACATGGATCGCCCGACGCCATTGAGCTTTATCAATAACTAACTCTTTAGGGATCTCATTTACCAGAAAATTCCTCTCAATAACCTCTTTAAGTGTCCTTCTTGGTCTTTCTCGACCTTTTTTCACAGGGTTCCAAACTATCTGCTCAACTCTCCTTGCTGGCGTTTCTAATGGTCTTCTTTGAACATATCCAAACCACCTTAAACGGTTTTCAGTTATTTTTTCCTCAATAGGTGCCACTCCAATTCTCCCTCGTATACGATTATTACGGATCATATCTCTTCTTGTATGACCACACATCCAACGCAACATCCTCATCTCCGCTACTCCAATTTTATGCTCTTATTGTCCTTTCATCGCCCAACATTCGCTCCCATATAAAATCGCAGGTCTTATAGCAGTACGATAAAACTTTCCTTTGAGCTTATCCGGTACTTTCTGATCACAAACAACTCCTGATGCCATTCTCCACTTTAACCACCCAGCTTGTATTCTATGTGTCACATCACCAATAATTTCACCGTCATCTTGTATAACAGATCCTAGATACCTAAACTTTGACACTTGTGATACAACATTATCTCCAATTTTAACTTCCAACTCGTTTCTAGCTTGTCGCTTGTTAAAGTTACAATGCATATACTCTGTCTTACTTCTGCTCAGACGAAAACCCTTCGATTCCAAAGTAGCTCTCCATAACTCAAGTTTAACATTAATCTCTTCCATTGACTTTGCTATGAAAACAACATCATCAGCAAAAAGCATGCATTTAGAAATTTCTTCTTGAATATGTTTTGTTAGAACATCTAAAACCAAGTCAAACAAATAAGAGCTCAACGATGATCCCTGATGTAGGCCAATCTTAATAGGGAAGTATCTAGTCTCTCCTCCAGACGTTCTCACACTAGTTGTAGCCCCCTCATACATATCTTTTATAACTCTAATATACGCAACCCGTACACCTTTCTGTTCCAAGGCTTTCCAGAGCATCTCTCTTGGTACTTGATCATAAGCTTTTTCCAAATCAATAAACGTTATATGCAAGTCTTTTTGTTTGCTCCGATACCTTTCTATCAACCCTCTTAGCAGATAAATAGCTTCCATAGTTGATCGCCCTAGCATGAATCCAAATTGATTTTCCGAAATACTCGTCTCCATTCTTAACCTACGTTCAATCACTGTTTCCCATAATTTTAGAGTGTGACTCATAAGCTTAATCCCTCGATAGTTTGCGCAGTTCTGGATGTCTCCTTTGTTTTTGTATATAGGCACTCAAGTACTTCTTCTCCATTTCTCCGGCATTTTCTTGGACCTTAAAATCTCATTAAAGAGCTTAGTTAGCCAAATAGTACCCTCAACCCCTAAACACTTCCAAACTTCAATAGGAATACCATCAGGACCAACGGCTTTACCATTATCCATTCTTCTTAGAGCTTCCTTGACCTCATCAACCTTAATCCTGCGATAATAAGTCAACCTTAATCTTGGACCAAATTTTCCAAGACCAAAGGTAAACAAATAAAAAAAAAAAAGAGTACTCATTTGCAAATGAATAATATGTAATAATCTTTTTAATCTTTGGTGTTCTGACATCTATTCATTTTGGTTGCTGCTACTATCTAGTGCAAAACAAAATTGATGCTATGTGAATTCATTAGTTCAATTATCTCTCTGATATATGCTTTATTAATGACTAAAACCCCCTTTTTGGTCCCTTACAAATGCCCCTTTTCTCAAATTGGTTCTCCACATATTTTTATTCTCAATTTGGTCCCTTACAAATATTATTTTTCTCCATTTGGTCCCTAAGAGATTTCCATTTTCAATTTGGTCCCTCACAAATGCCCCTTTTCTATATTTGGACCGTTATGGATTTTCATTCTCATTTTGGTCCCTCACGAATTCTGACATTCTCAATTTGGTCCATTCATGTAGTTGCTGTTAAAAAATTTAACAAACGAGTTGATTTGACTGTTAATTTGTTAAAAAAAAAGGGTACTTAAAGGTCCATGTCAATGAGTTAATTGCCAAATTAACACCTTTGTTAAATTATTTAACGGTAGCTACACAAAGGGATTAAATGGAGAATGTTTGGATTTGTGAGGGACCAAATTGAGAATATTTGGATCTATGAGGGACCAAATTGAGAAAATGAGCACCTCTAAGCATGGTGATCAAGATTGAGATCTTGATAGTATGATCGGTAAAGATCACGATCTTATAGCCACTTTCTTTGTAGGATCGTAAGATCATAAGATCATGTGGACCGAGCCATCTTGTCTACATTGAAATTTTTTTAAAGAATAGTCAATGCATTAAAGTTATGAAATCCTTGCCCTTCTCTTGTTTTCACTATGTGCTTTGACTTCAAACATCATTTTTCGCATTTTGCTTTACTTTTTCGATAATTTTTTTATGACGACAAGTGCTCTAGTTTGCCTATGTTCATGATGTAGTGTTGCTTCATCTCTTCACTCTTAGTTCAGTTGCTGTTGTGTCTTTACTAATTGTAGGGCTGCTATTGGGTTCGAGCAAGTTGGTGTGATTGTTGCTGGTTCAAGCTTCGTTAATGATATGATTGTGTATGAAGTTGTGAATGTTAGATTATGCTTCTCCAAGTTTAGTTGAATTTTATTTTTGCATGGTAATGCTAATAACTTTTATAAGTAATTCCTCATTTGATTTGGATGTTATTGGGAGTGTTAAGATATTCTAAAAAAATATTAATATGTACATATGTTTGAACTTTGAAGCAGAAGATATCTAGTGCATAAATTTGTTCCAAAGGATGAGGATATATGTACTTACTGAGTTTATTATATAATTTTGTGTTCAATCTTTGCAATGGTTTATGTATGAAATTTTTATGATATTTGTATGTTTTTACGTATGAGATGTCACATTTACAATATATGACATGTTTTATAGAAATATATTGAGATTTGAATAAGTTTGTACTTGATTAAGAAATCTAGTATATAATTCTTTTATATCTATTTATGAAAATTAATAAAATCTTATGATCCTCCATCCGATCTTATTATTTGATCTATCTTATGCTTCTTTCGATTTTGTATAAGATCTCGATCTTGATTACCATGTCTATAAGGAACCAAATTGAGAATGAAAATTTGTGAGACCAAATTGAAAAAAGGGGCATCTGCAAGGGACCAAAATGGAATTTTAGTCCTTTATTAATCATTTATATTTATTGTTATAGTTTTGATTAGGTAGGGGACACAAATTGTGGTCGTCTTGTTTTTCTTTCCCTACTTTACAATTTGTAATAATTACTGTTTTGTGACTTGGAGTTCAGGCTTGAAGATCAACATGCTCCTTCAATCGTCTCTGAACAACCAAAACGTCTCTTTTTCATTGCCTTTACGCTATACTCGACCTCTTCCTTGCGAAATTTCCACATCTACTCTACGACAAACCGTCTATTTCCGGAGACTCTCCATCATATGCTCAATATCAAAAATTCATAGCTATGGTACCGTGGACTATGAGCGGAGGCCCATTGTAAGATGGAATGATATATATAGGAGAATCTCGTTGATGAAAAAACCAGAGTTGGGTTCCGCCAGTGTGTTGAACCAGTGGGAGAATGAGGGAAAGAGCCTCACGAAGTGGGAGCTCTGCAGAGTGGTGAAGGAATTGAGGAAATTCAAGAGGCACGATCGAGCCCTTGAAGTAAGAATAATTTTGTTTCCTTGTGTGTTTTGGCTGAATGATGTGATTTATATTGTTCATTCTTTATTTAATGACTGATTGAAAAAATGAACGAAATATGGATTAGAATTCACACATGTGCTGAATTGCTTATCCTAGGCATTACGGCTTATCCTAGGCATTACGTTTGGGATTGTAGAAGAAGACCCTGAGTTTGTAGAAAGATAAAAGAGCGGGATAAAATTGTAGGTACAGGAGGTCAGTATTTCTCAGTATCTGCACATATAGTGTTTTGATGCTATAAGATGAAAGAAGTTTTGGGGTGTAAAAAAATAATTAAATTTGCGGTAGTATGCTCTATACTCTTGCTAAGTTGAAGAGAGAGAGAGATCAGAGCAAAGGCAAAAAGATAGATGGTAAAAAAAGTGTACTGTTGAATATTGAAAGTTTTTTGTCTATTGGCAAACTCTATGTACAAGAGCTGCTGTCCATTTTAACGTCCCAAAGGGGGGGAGAGAGAGAGAGACAGAATGGTGAAAGAAGGAAAAGGTTTGAGGGTTACTGCTTGGGTCGCAGTCCTCACCAAAATATTACATTTGCTAATGCTACTTCTGTCTTGCTTTCCTTGTTTCAACTTGTACATTATTATAAGAAAGATGTTATTCGTTGCCAATTTTGCAACCTGTTCCTTCTGTATCTTACTTCGTCATCTCCTTCCCTTTTGAGAGTTGCTCAAGAGTATTCTTTCAAAATTGAATTTTAATGTGAGACATGCACAAGCAAATCTGATAAACTTTTCCTAAGCTACTTTATATGAAGTAGCAGTGGCACTATACATAGTTATCATCTTTGATCTATCATTCAATCTGCCGATCCCATTTGCAATGTCAGTGTAGTATAGCATTTTGCAAAGTTGGTATAAAATAATTGCAGTCTGGACCAGAGAAACATATTTGTGATAAGGACGGGCTTAAACTTATCTTAAACCGCAATTTAACCTGATTGATTTCATGGGTCCCATGATTCTCTGAGCCTGAGAAATCATGCTTTCGATGTCATCTTTATAGAAGAACTTGAGTTTGGAGGATTAATATATTATGTATAATTACAGGCACCATTCTTGTATTTGCTTTTCATGAATAATATGTTGTTTGAAGATTTGGGATTGGTCAATACTGTGACTACTGTTTAATTCATATAAATTGAAAGCCCATTTCTGTTTCAGTACATTGTTATGTGGCAAAATAGCTTTTGAATTTATTAGAAGATGACATTACATATTTATTCACCTCTTGTTCAAACAGAAAAGACTGTTCTTGCTGTTGGTGATTACTTTTCTGATCAAAACATTGCCTGAGGGCGCTTTCGCAGAATTAACTTTTTATTGTTATTGTTTCTTTCTTTTCTTGGGTGTTTTTTTTATTGTTATTGATGGTCTTCAGTAATTAGTTTATCTTGGCTATTGACAGTATTGACCAGTTATCTCTTTCTGCCTTTTGCCTAGTAATATTTTATTATTAGCCATGAAAAATATTATGTGAACAAAATCCATTGACCTTTTGCAAATTATACAGGTTTATGATTGGATGAACAACAGAGGGGAAAGGTTTAGATTATCTGCAAGTGATGCTGCAATTCAATTAGATCTTATTGCCAAAGTTCGTGGAGTTTCTAGTGCAGAAGAATATTTCCTGAGGTTGGGTGATAAGTTAAAAGACAGGAGGACATATGGGGCTCTTTTGAATGCCTATGTTCGTGGTAAAATGAAAGAAAAAGCAGAATCTCTGCTTGACATAATGAGGAGTAAAGGTTATGCAGCACATTCACTTCCATTTAATGTGATGATGACTCTGTACATGAACCTAAAGGAATATGATAAAGTTGACTCAATTGTTTCAGAAATGATGGAAAAAGACATACGGCTAGATATATATTCATATAATATCTGGTTATCTTCTTGTGGATCCCAAGGTTCATCAGAAAAGATGGAACAAGTTTTTGAACAGATGGCAAAGGATAATTCCATTATCCCCAACTGGACTACATTCAGCACCTTGGCTACAATGTACATTAAGATGGATCTGTTCGACAGGGCCGAAGAGTGCTTAAGAAAGGTCGAGAGTAGAATCAGAGGTCGAGATAGGATACCTTATCATTACCTCCTGAGTTTATATGGAAATATTGGTAAAAAGGAGGAGGTTTATCGTGTGTGGAATACCTACAAATCAATTTTCCCCAATATTCCAAACTTGGGGTACCATGCTTCTATTTCTTCTCTGGTCAGGATGGGTGATATTGAAGGTGCGGAAAAACTTTATGAGGAATGGCTTTCTGTAAAATCATCTTATGATGCTAGAATAGGAAACCTTCTCCTAGCTTGGTATGTCAAGAACGGAAATATCGATAAAGCTCAGGATTTCTTTAAACATATGGTTGAAGTTGGTGGAAAACCAAATTCAAGTACATGGGAGGTTCTTGCTGATGGGCATATGGGAGAAAGGAGGATCTCTGACGCCTTGTCCTGCTTTAAGGAGGCCTTCATGGTTGAGGGTTCAAAGGGTTGGAAGCCAAAGCCTGTAAATGTCTCTGCATTCTGGGAACTCTGTCGAGATGAAGACGACATGGTGAGCTATGAGGTTTTTGTTGAGTTGTTGAGGGAGTCGGGACTTCTTAAAGATGAAGCTTATGCATCGCTCATTGGATTATCTGAAGGTGGCAGTGGCAACGGTGGATTGCAGAGTAACATCGATAAGGTTGATAGTACAGATGATAACGTCGACAATGAGAACAGGGATGATGGCTCTAATATGCTTTTTAGCCAACTGGAGGGTAGCCTTTGAACTGATACATTTACTTTTCGTATGAGGTGGAAAGTGCAGTGCTAGAATATGATATGGTGAAATTGATATCAAAGTTGATCTTAGTTCAGTTTGAGAGCATGTGCTGCTTTTCATGGAAGTTATGGACAGCCTCAGCTATTTGGTTCTGCTATGCTCTTCAGTTTCGTAAACTTTTTCTTGTTTAACTTCTTAAAACTTGGATCGTAGTTTTTGTGCTTGATTAGAAGTAGAGGCTTGAGAGTTGCAATCATTACCATCTGATGTTTCCCATACTTGTTCACTTGTAAATTAAATCAAAGGTATTTTATCCCATAACTTTGAAGAAAAATTTATTAAACTAATCAAATCTCAGCATTACTCATTACAATAATATTATATTTATAATTATGCATGAATCAGAATCAGAGGTCAAGTCGTCATGTTCCTGGAGGGCAAAGACAGTATCATCATTGGGCTACTAACGGTCAGAATGATTGTTAATTAGAATAAAATATTTCTATTAAAGCTATTAATTTTATTTTTTAATAAAAAACTTTTTTTTTCACAGAAATGGAGTTTTGTTTATTAATTTGACGTACGCTTTAATAAAATAGATCGTGTGTTTGATTGGTCAATTGCTATCTTAATAATTTTATGTTGTGATAAATTTCACAGTCGAATTAAATTGTTATTTTTCCGTTTAAAATGATTATATTTTCCTATTTGTGTTTTGTCTTACTTTTACAATCATTTAGCAGTACTTTATTTTATGGAGACTATTGATGATGATCATAATAATCGATCAGGTACCAACATATTTTGCATGACAGAGCATCTACACCAATTTTGAAGATAATATTTTCATATTTAAATGAAAAAATGCCAAACTCTCTAAAGCCATTTCATATTTTTCTTTTTGGATTTCCAAAATAAAAAATAAAATTCTGTTTAAACATTTTATGAAAGTTCAATATGTCTATATTTTAGGGTGACAAATTTACATTGATCTCTGATAGTAGCATATTCATTGGTTAGCTTGAAAAAAATAATTCCGACCAATTTTTTTAAAAAAAATTAAAACATGACAAATGTTTAGGTGTAAAAATTAATGCATCTATTTCTATTTTAAAAATTCAAGAGGTTATTTAGAAATGACTTAATATAAGATTTTTTTTTAACAATTTCCCCTTTCAAATGTATAATGGTATTCTACTCAATTAACAACTATTTATTATTTTTTCGTTAGAACATGAAAAAATAATAAAAATAAATAAATATATGTGCAGCAAAGAACAAAAGTGTGTTCAATCTCTTAAGAGTTATTTTAAAAAACATTGAACAAAGCACTAAACCCATTCACTGATGAATAGAACAACTTAATTAGAAAGAGTCACTTCATGATAGATCACTGGTCAAGGAAAACAAAATAAATCAATAAAATATTCTCCTTTGAATGAATTCTGCACAGAGAGGCATATTATATGCATCATCGATCTTTTTGTCCCACTGGTTCACTTCCGTACTTTTTTTTCACCATCTAATTATTTCTTTTATGTTCTGTCATTAAAGATGGATGGTGTGGTTTCCAGCTTGTTAGTGTTCTTCTCTCTGATCCTCGTTACTATCATCCTCTTAGTATTATCCTATCATTGCACCACACATGCCAACCCAGCCAGCCAGTTTGATGGAATTGATGAGAACAATAGTAATAACGTCACAGACTCAAGCCAAAGGACAATAATGGTGGAGCCATGCTCAGATCATCAAACAAGGGTTTTCTCCAAAGCCAAGTTGTGTAAGAGCTGTGCTTCTTCTTCAAGCTCTTCTTCTTGTTGCTCTATATGCTTGATGGATTACAAAGAATCTGACCTCATAAGGGTGCTGCCACAATGTGGTCATTTCTTCCATGTCAAATGCGTTGATCCTTGGTTCAAACTGCATCTCACTTGCCCTATTTGTAGGATGTCGTTAGTTTGACATATAGAGAAATTCATTGAATTAATTAATAGACTAAATGTCCCTTTTCTCAATTTAGTCCCTCAAAGATCCAAGTGTTCTCAATTTGATCTCTCACATATTTTTATTCTTAATCTGGTACCTCGTAGCCATCTGTTCCACAATTTGATCTCTCACATATTTTTGTTCCAAATTTGGTTCCTTACAAATTCAAATATTTTCAATTTGGTCCTTCTATACAATTGCCATTAAATAACTTAACGAAGCTACCGGTTTGGTAGTTAACTCGCTGATGTTGATGCTGTATAATTTTTTTGTAATGTCAAGAGATTCAATAAAATTGAGAATAAAATTAAGAGCCGTATAAAGGGACTAAATTGAAAATATTTTGGATCTGTGAAGGACTCAATTAATAATAAAAATTTTAGGGACTAAATTGAGAATATTTAAATTTATAAGATACTAAATTGAGAATAAAAATTTGTGAGGTAGCAAAATGGAACTTTAATCTTAATTAATGATTAATGATTTTGAGAGGTTGTCCGTAGGAAAGGAGAAGGAAAATAAATAAAATTATGTTTCTATGACATGAGAAGGAATGAGAAGACTTTATCGTTACTTTGTTTAATATAAGGGGTTAAATGAAGGAAAAGAAATATTTTAATAAAATTTCACTAAATTATCAATGACAATAAAATAAAACCAAAATTAAGTCACTTAAAAAAATTAGTAGCCATAAGAAATTGAAGGCCCATCAACATCATCTTCTTCTTCCTCCGTCAAAATCGAAGCCTTATTGAAAAACAAAAATCAGAACTACCATTGGTAACCATGTTGACCAGAATTAAAAAAAACCAGAAATTAAAACAATTCAAAACGAAACAGAAACTAGGGCAAACGACAGGGGAGGGCAGGGCAAATGGGTTAGTTCCACATTCTTTCCGTGGAATGCTCTTTATTTTCGTCGACCCGTGAAGGAAAATGTTGGGGGTATTTACGTGGTACTATTAATTTAAAAAAATTTTTTGCGTATACTAACTATTTAAAAGTATTTTCTTATATACTAATTTTTTGACTAATTCGACCAACTCATGATCAAATTCAATGAAAAAATGTTTTGGTCGAATTTGCTGCAACTTATTTTTTTATTAATTTCATCATCAAATTCGACCATGGATTGGTCGAATTTGGTACCACTTTTTTGAATTTTTTTTATTGAAAATTAAAATTATGAAAGAAATTAAAATTATATAATAAATAAATACATGGTTGTTTTATTTTGTACATGATTATT
This sequence comes from Biancaea sappan, assembly GCA_037074585.1. Classification (NCBI taxonomy): domain Eukaryota; kingdom Viridiplantae; phylum Streptophyta; class Magnoliopsida; order Fabales; family Fabaceae; genus Biancaea; species Biancaea sappan. The sequence continues at coordinate 27,824,274 of CM073495.1, forward strand.
TTATTTTTATATAATATTTAGTTTTATTTTATATTAAAAAGACAGATAAATTAGATAAAAATAATTTTTAATAATTTGAAAGTTTTATTTTAATTATTATTTTCTTATATTTTAAGAATATTCTCAAATTTTATATTTTAAATGAATAAAAATATGAAAATATATAAATTATAATGGAAAAGTAGATATTAAAAGATAAAAAATACCAATTACAATTATCATTAATTAAATTTATTATTATTAAAATGAGAAACAATATCCTTTAATGAACCAACTAATTTTAATTAACCTGAATAATAAATGAAATAATTAGTAAATTATGAAATCATATTTGTTCTAAAAATATTCATGTATATTGTTTATTTTTACTTTATACAAATAATGTTATTTATTTTTGCAAATGAAATTATGTATCTATTTTATTATTTATTTATTAATTATTAAATTGGCCTACATAATTAATGTTTGTATTAAATTAAGTTAATGATATTTTTCATTTAGTTATCTTAAAATTATAATTTATCAATTTATAATATTAATAAAATACATTATTTTTTTTATTGTTATGACAGTAATGAGATTGTCATTTGTTATTTTATTAAATTAACATATATAATTATTATTAATGTGTAATGGTTTTCATAATACTTTGAATAAAATGTATTTAATTATTGTTAGCAATTTAAAAGATTTAAATTAATATTTTTTTAATTATTTGTTGACAATTTTAAAAATATTCATAATTTATATATTTTTTTAAGTTTTAATGACTCAATATGTAACTATATTAATACTAATTTTTGTTTAATTTTTTTTATTTTTATTATAGTTTGTAATTTTGTATAGATGTATATCTATAATTTTAATTATAGATTTTAATTTTGTTTATTAAATAATTTTTTTTGTGAAATATTTTTCTGTTTACCCTAAGCCACATACGACAAAATAGTAGTCTAACAATTTGGAATGAGAATTTTTTTAAAAATCTCAATAGATAATATAATCGTACAAATAAAATATTATTTAATCTGATTGGTCTGGTAAGACAGGATGAGATGGGCATGTTGAATTATTGTGTTCGGTTTGTCTGCAGATTCCACATCGTGAAGGTTCCCCACGTTGTCTATAATCCATTGAACTATTAATGCGCGTTGAGTTTGCGCGTCCTTGCTTTCGAGTCATTTGAGGGTGAGGCAGCACCTTCTGTCCATTGTAGACTGGCCAATCTTCTTGACTTCCGATTGGATAAAATTTTCCCTGATATGCTTTCAATATAGTTTCCAATCGAAAAACATTGTTGACTAGTCGATTGTAGTCAAAACCCCACTTTAAACATGCCGCTATTGCATGTTGACATGGAAAGTGCAGAGCTTGAAATTCTCCACAAACGCACTTTCCAACACTAAGATCCAGCTTGCAAGTACGCCTAAACTGTCCGTTTAGTTCATCAAGTGGTTCTTCCACTTCGAATAAAGACCTTTGTGGATTGAAATCAATCACTACACACCTTCTTGCGCGTTCGCAATTTATTTGCAAATCTTTCGTCACAATCTCTGAGAAGTCGGTGTTTTGAGCTGAAATATGTGCCTGTATGGTCGTAGCTCGTGTTGTGAAATATTCTACTAATTTATATAGGGTTGCTTTTACCAATCTGAGCACAGGCAAGTGCCGCATCCTGAGGAAGATGCCATTCATGCATTCGACAAGGTTTGTAGTCATTTGACCCCATCGGAGACCTTCTGTGTCATACGCACGAGACCACTGTTCCAATGGTATATCTGCTATATAGTCTGCGCCTGTGTCACACCAGGTTCGTATAGCTGCTAGCTCTGCATCCACCCGATGGCGCTCAAAATAGTATCCTGTTATCCATATACATAGTCTCAGTTGAGAAACTAAGTATACTATTAGTAAAAAAAAAAAGAGCAAACCTATATTAATAAACTTTTCTCGTAAGTATTTGTTGTGCGTTTCTTTTTTGACGTTGTCGCCCAAATGACGAATGCAGAACTTCCAATGAGCATATGGTGGTTTTCACCCAGTTTCTGCATCTTCCAAAGCCGCCGACGCACCCTTTTCTCTATCTGTGATAATGCAAAGATCTCGTCGATTCTTAGTCACATGTGTTTTCAAGTGTGACAAGAAAAATTGATACGCCTCTTTGGTCTCACCCTCGACCAATGCAAATGTAATTGGAACTATCTTTCTGTCCCCATCTTGTGACACAGCTATTATCAATTGTCCCGTATACTTTCCGTATAAATGTGTCGCATCCATTTGTAGTATAGGCTTCAGATGGATGAAAGCATCAATGCACGGCTTGAAGGTCCAAAAAAGACGACGGAAATAAACCTTTCCATTTTGGTTACGCGTTGGTGGGTGAGTGTCCAACTCGTACACAGTGCCAGGATTAAAATGACGGACAATGTTTAACCACCATGGTAACAAATTGTAGGATCGTTTCCAACCTCCGAAAACAGATGACAAAGCTTTATGTTTTGCAAGCCAAGCCTTCTTGTATGATACAGTATAACCAAATGTGTTCCTTATTATGGTTATTATTTGGCTAATCGCTAGATCACCTTTTTCAGAGACCAAAGGAGTAATACAAGAGGCTATCAGATCAGAGTCTAGCTTTTCATGATCTTGAGACATTATAGCCGACAGACACGTATGGTCTCCATTGTACTTGGTGATCCTATACGGGTGTACAGGTGATTTTTTCACTGCTCTGACCCTCCACTCGCAGCCATTTCCATAATTCGGGCACCTGTAATCTTCGGTCCCACACTTTGACAGTGTTACTCGAAACGTTTGGTGTGTTCGAATAGCATAGAGTTTCACTGCCTATCTTAAACTAAGGACATTTGCAAACCGTATATCCTTACGTAACTCCTGTTGAATATTAATAGGGGCCAACGCATTGGTATGCCAAGTGTCGTCATTTCCTATTCGATCAACGTCAACGTAATGTAAAAAAGTTGATGATGTGTCCGTCATGAGAGCCATGTCCGACGTTGTAATTACCTCTGCGGTATCATTGTCGTCGTCATCGCTGTGATTGTCAAAATTTTTCGGATCGTAGTCGGGATCATTTAACTCGTCTGATATGTTATCTTCTAAGCCTATGTCATATGCAGCAGATAGTAAAAGTGGTTGATCTGATGAACTTGGCTGTGAGTAGTACTGGGGGATTGAGAGAGTCGTTGGATCACATAGTTGATAGTCTAAACCCTGCTGTACTTGAGACAACAAGTCTAGATTTGTCATGTAGGTTGATATGGTAGTTCTCAGATCGATTTCCACTGTACTGAGCTCCACCAATAATTCCATCATCGCCTGATCTTGAAAGTGATCGAGGTGTGTAATCACCGCAGCTTGAAGTTGATAGTCATTTTCCATTTTCACCTTTCGATAACGAAGTGGCGACAATTTTACAGGACATCGATACCAAACCTTGCTCACAGCTTGGTTATAGAGTAAGCTACACTACACACGTAGACAGTCTTTAAACTCATCCATGGTAATTCCTTCGGACAGCCGCATCATCGTCATATTTTCAGACATGAAAGTGTCACCCTCGTCTGAGATAGTAATTTCTCCGTGAAGATGTACATACGCAGTAATCTGCCGACTCATTCTGTTTGGATCTAGCAGAATAATGGAGAAGAAATTTTTTGTTATATGAGAGTAATAAATTTGAAGACAAAGGGATTTTCGCAGTAGTGATTCGATGAACTTCATTACGTATATATAGAGAATGAATTGAATGTTCATATTGTAGAAACGTCATGTGTAAATATAAAATAGTATTAATGAAACGACGTTACAATGCATAATTGAAATTGGTCGGATTGTTTGTTGAAAAATTGTTAATAATTATCAAATTGAAAAGATATCACACTGAATAATATTCGCGCATGCACTGAATTATTCTGACACACAGACTTCAAATTCAATCCCGTGAAGGAAAGGGGGGATGTTTCGAAGGCCAAATTCGATTATGAAAAGCTCGAATTCCTGCCGTATCAAATTATTGGATGTTATTAACCCTAAATTCGACCAACCTGTGGTTGAATTGGCCCATTATGAGGCCCAAACTCGACCGAGATGTGGTCGAAATTGGGCCCATGATGGACCTCAAATTTGACAATGCCTTGGTCGAATTTGGCCTCGTAATTGAGCTTAATTCGACTGTTGAACGGTCGAATTACGTGTAATAACGTAATTCGACCATCCAACAGTCGAATAGCTGGTTGCCACTTGGCAACCAGCTCCCACCCCCCAAGGCCCCCCCCACGCCCCCCACCTCTATATATACCCAGTATTGGCTAACGGGCCAGACCGGACCGCAACGGGTTGCCCATAAACGGTCCGGTCACGGTCAAGACCGTTTACAAACGGTCTTAAGTTTCTGAGACCAGGACCGCCCGTCTCTGGACCGCGGTTAAACGGTCCAGACCGCGGTCCAATCCTCTCTTTTTTGCTTTTTTTCATTTTTTTTTGGTTCAAAAGGTTGGGCTTCTAATTTTTTTTTTTGATAAAGAGCATGTTTTTAAGCGTTTTTGAGCTAAAGCATTGGCCATTTATAGTTTTTCAGGAATAAATTCTTTCTTTTTTGGTATACCTTTCTTAAATAGGTTATCATTTTGAAAAGAAAAAAATAAGTTCACCATACAATTCATACAAGTTGCATTATAAAACAAAGTCTTCTGGCTTAAAGATTAAAATCCAAATGCTCACAATTTCACGTACAATTCATACATGCTAACTATTCTACTACAAGTTCATACAAGTTACATACTTATATTATAAAAGTCTCCTGGCTAACATAAAGATTAAAATCCATAAAGAAGGTATCTAGTTGATTCAAACTCATGGAAGACAATTTGAACATGAATGACCAAAAACAAAATAGAAGAAAACAAAAACAAAATGATAAAATGAGACTAAAATCTTTCTTTATAAAATGATTATATCTAGTTCTTTTCTAATATTTCTTTTCATTGTTTTTGAGATAATTTAAATATGACAAATGACAATATATACAGATATGTAGCTATAATGTGTTATGTTTTATATTCGGAAAAAATGCAACAAGCCCTTGAATTTGAGGTCAATTGAAATTATATATATTCCATTATTCCTAAACTTTCAATTTCAAAAATTAGGCCCCGAATTTTTTACTTTTAAGAAATAATACTTTCATTTATTTTCTTCCTAATAGTACTATCTTTCTTGCCACTCCCATACTATGAATCTATGATGTAAAAAACTGATGTGCAGTGAAAAAGAAAATTGAAAGAGAACAAAAATTAGAGAAAATTTGAGAGATAGATAGAATCAAAGAAACTATACCTAATGGCTAATGGAGAGAGGTGAAGTCACAGTCTCACAGAGGTCGAGCTTGCGAGGTCGAACTTGGTGTTGCCGACTTGCCGTGGTGGCTGTTGCAGACTTGCAGGCTTGCAGCGTTGCTATGTCGCGGACTCACGGTCACAAACGTGGTAGCCGTTGCCGGTGCGAGGCCAAGCCAAAGGCTACTGGATCGCCTTCACCTATGAGGCTGTGAGCCTGTGCGTCGGTGCCGCTGAGAGACAAAAGGAGTATGAGAGTTGAGACAAAACTCAAAAGTGGAGATTGAAATTTGAAACCCTAAGCACTTAGACTAAGTGATTGAGTATTGACTGGTTGATTGTGCTGTGCGTGGGCCGTGGGCGTGCTGATGCTGCTGTACTGTTCGTGTGACTTGTGAGAGTGAGCCTGAGAGACAGAGTTAGTGAGAAGAGTTTGTAAATGGACTTGGACTTGTGTTGTGTGGTACTTGTTTCAGCAAAAAAAAAAAAACCGTGACCGGCCCGCTTACCCATTTAGCCAAAGAGACGGTCTGGACCGTGACCAAACCGCTTCGTACCCGTTTAGCCCGCGGGTTAAACGGGTTGACCCGTTTAGGCCCGTTTTTAAACGGGCTTAAAACTCTCTACCCAAAACCGCCCATATACGGGCGGTCACGGGCCAGACCGCGGGCCACGGTCTTTTTGCCCAGTGCTATATATACCCCCCTCCCATCATACTTCACACACACACCTTCTATAATCCCCACACACACACAACTCCTTTTATATTTTTGAAATGGCAGATCAAATTATAGCACCAGGACCAGTCAAACGAGATTTATTGTATCTCCAAGATCAACATATATCTGAACAAACATGGAATGAAAATATAGTAAGTTGTCATTTTTATTTTCCATGATTAATTTATTGTCACTATTTTTTTTTCATTTAATTAATTTATTGTTACTATTTTTATTTCATTTGATTCATTTATTGTTTCTAATTTTTATTTGTTTTATTAATTTGTTGTTATTAATTTTATTTTCTATGATTAATTGTTGTTGTTATTTTTATTTTGTATGATTAAATTGTTGTTATTATTTTTATTTTCCATGATTATTTTTTTTTCATTTGATTAATTTCTTGTTACTATTTTTATTTCATTTGATTAATTTATTGTTACTATTTTTATTTTCCATGATTAATTTATTGTTACTATTTTTATTTCATTTGATTCATTTATTGTTTCTAATTTTTATTTGTTTTATTAATTTGTTGTTATTAATTTTATTTTCTATGATTAATTGTTGTTGTTATTTTTATTTTGTATGATTAAATTGTTGTTATTATTTTTATTTTTCATGATTATTTTTTTTTCATTTGATTAATTTCTTGTTACTATTTTTATTTCATTTGATTAATTTATTGTTACTATTTTTATTTTCCATGATTAATTTATTGTTACTATTTTTATTTCATATGATTAATTGTTGTTCTTATTTTTTTATGATTAATTGTTTGTGAATTGTTACTATTTTCATTTTATTTGATAATTTGTTGTTACTATTTTTATTTTGTTTTCCATACAGCCTGATAGACTATTAAAGTTCGTCAACACACTAGTCAATTAGTGATTCGAGCGGACCCCCGCATTGTGCCATATTTGTAACAAGTTGGATTTTACGGAATGTCGCGGATTGGATTCTTTATGTACGATCAAGCATTAGTCACAGCGCTAGTAGAAAGATGGCGTCCAGAGACGCACACATTCCATCTTACACAGGGAGAGTGCACTATCACATTACAAGATGTGGCATTGCTGTTTGGACTCCCCTGCAGTGGACGTGCTATTGTAGAAGATTCTGTCCTCTCCTAGGATATGGTATGTCTTGTACTATTGGGAGTTATCCCGCCTGAGGGCAAATTGAACGGCCAAAGATTATGTATGACGTGGCTTCAAGAACAGTTCTCAAAGTTACCGGAGGATGCGAATGAAGCTACAATTGAACAACACGCACGAGCTTATATTTTGCTCATGATCGGTGGCTATCTGATGCCAGATAAATCTGGCATGAACGTATACTTGATGTACCTCCCTCTTTTGCAAGACTTTGAGGAATACGGGAAGTACAGTTGGGGCTCGACTGTATTGGCCCACCTATACAGTGAATTATGTAAGGCAACACACCCTACTGCACAGCAAATCAATGGGTCTATTCATTTATTGTATGTGTGGGCATTTGAACGATTTCCAAGACTAAGGCCGCAAGTTCCAACTCAACCTGATGATGATGGAGAACATCCATGACCCCCTCCAATAGCACACAGGTATGTCATATGCTAGTATTAATTTATTTAGATATGTTATTTGGAATCTTTTTTCAATTCAAAATTTACATCATTCTGTATTTCGGTGATAATTTGTTTAAATTGAAAATTGAACTAAAGATTTCATTTTAATAGGTGGAATAGATTTTCCCTATACCAAGCTCCTGTTGCTCGTGCTCTAGAGCGATACAGGCGCTTGTTAGACCACATGACCGACGATGAGGTATTATCATTTATTTTATTTTTAAATTGATAATATTTTGTTTTCTATTAGTAGATGTGATGCTCATTTTGTTGTTATATTAGGTTATTTGGCTCCCATATGCATGTCAAACAGTCTTAGAATATTGCCGAATTGACCCTGACGTCTGGCGTGCCTCAGTTCCCATTCTAAATTTTCACATAATAGAATGGCACCATCCCGATCGAGTCATGCGTCAATTTGGGATGGAACAACCAATCCCGGTCCCACCGATAAATTTAGGGGATTGGCATCTTAAAAAGTTAACTGTGAAGACTGATACTAACTGGAAGGTGGAGCATGCTGACTTCATCCAGGCGTGGGACCAGTGGCGGGATCAAGTACACGTTACTCCTATAACACTATCAAACCAGCCACTTGGACCATACTCACGCTATATGCAGTGGTATTACCTTCACACAAGGTAATACCACTGCATATAGCGTGGTAAAATATAATTTAAATTATTTGTCATTTATTTTTATTAATATTACTTGAATAATAAATTTTTTTATTATTTGATTACAGGCTACTCTAGTGCGAGCAATGCGGGTGCACGGTCTCCAAGAACCAACGATTCCTTCGGAATATGTGGTATCGACTAGTGATAAGATCTTACAAGCTCTTGGAGAACGAAACATTATGGAACACCCAGCTCCAGTTGCACAAGACATACCGCAGCCATATATTCCAGAAAGGCTAGACCGAGGCAGGCGTCATGGAAGGGCGCGAGGGGTACGGGGTCGTCGTGGTGGTCGGTCGGTGTCTTCCGAAGTTGGCCCGAGCACTGCAAGGGAGGATGACGCAGGTCCGAGCGCATCTTTTCAGACCCCACCAAGACAGTATGCTGAACCCAGTGATCATTCAACTGAAGATGACCATTCAACCGAAAATACCGATCAGGGAGATGATGATCAAGTACTCGGTCGTGGCAAGAGACGTGTCACTCGGCGCCGTTGTGGAACTGGCTCCCATTATTACTGAATGTATTATTGTATAAAACTTATTTTATATCCAGTTTTTAATTATATTTTACTGTACTTTTTTTTAAAATTGACTTAACATGATATGATTATTCTATAGTTTTTAACAAGATAAAAAAATTGTCATAACAATAAAAAAATGTATTTTATTAATATTATAAATTGATAAATTATAATTTTAAGATAGCTAAATGAAAAATATCATTAACTTAATTTAATACAAATATTAATTATGTATGCCAATTTAATAATTAACAAATAAATGATAAAATAGATACATAATTTCATTTGCAAAAATAAATAACATTATTTGTATAAAGTAAAAATAAACAATATACATGAATATTTTTAGAACAAATATGATTTCATAATTTACTAATTAGTTCATTTATTATTCATGTTAATTAAAATTAGTTGGTTCATTGAAGGATATTGTTTCTCATTTTAATAATAATAAATTTAATTAATGATAATTGTAATTGGTATTTTTTATCTTTTAATATCTACTTTTCCATTACAATTTATATATTTTAATATTTTTATTCATTTAAAATATAAAATTTGAGAATATTCTTAAAATCTAAGAAAATACTAATTAAAATAAAACTTTCAAATTATTAAAAATTATTTTTATCTAATTTATCTGTCTTTTTAATGAAACTAAATATTATATAAAAATAAAATAATCATGTACAAAATAAAATAACCATGTATTTATTTATTATATAATTTTAATTTCTTTCATAATTTTAATTTTCAATAAAAAAATTCAAAAAAATGGTACCAAATTCGACCAGCCCCTAGTCGAATTTTGTGTGTTAAAATAACACACCAAATTCGACCAGGAGCTGGTCGAATTTGATGTGTTATTTTAACACATCAAATTCGACCAAGCCCTGGTCGAATTTGATGCTGAAATTAATAAAAAAATAAGCTGCAGTAAATTCGACTAAAACTTAGTCGAATTTGCTACATTTTTCCACTGAATTCGACCACGAGTTGGTCAAATTAGCCAAAAAGTTAGTATATAGGAAAATACTTTTGAATAGTTAGTATACGCGAAAATTTTTTTAAAATTAGTAGTACCACGGTAAATACCCCAAAATGTTGTATCGTTAATGATGGGAAATGAAAAGCAAGTTTTCCATTGCTACTTTCACTCACCCTTCCTTTTCCATCACACTAAACAACTGAAAACCCATTTCCGCTCTACCTCTCCTTTTCCATCGCTAACAATATTTTGTCACGAAGTCACAAAATCCGCCTTAACTTTGCTTTTATAACTAATTTTAAATTTGTGACGAAAAATTCTGTCACAAATTAATAACTGATTTTTTGTCACTAATTTCGGTGAGAATCACCGTAGGTGGGCACGTTTAATATTTTCATCAATGTTAATGAACAATTTGTCTTGAACTCACAACCTCTATGTTGTTGTCAATGTGCCTTACCATCGATCCAATTGAAATCTTTCATTTTTATTAGCAAATTTAGAAAATTAGTGGCAAATTTTATTGATAGAATAAATTTGTCATTAAATTGGTGATGAAATTTAATGACGGACCAAATTCATTACTAAACTGTTGAAATTAGTGACAAATCAAATCTATCATTAGATCCACATTCTGTGATGAAATTTACAAATTGACATTCATCACTAATTTTTGAAGTGTTCAAAAAATGACAAAATTATGACAGATTGAAAATTTGTCACTATTTTATTTTTAATAGTGTCTTACCTACTAAACACATTGGAAGGGCCTGTTTGGTATATAAGAAAGAACAAGAATGGAAACGAAGTAGGAAAATGAAAAGGAAAATAGAAAAGGAAAAAGGAAAAAAAAACCTGTTTGATATGAGATGAAAAAAAAATGGAAAAGGGAAAAAATATATTTTGTATGTATTTTTTAATGAAAATGAAAGGAGTATGTGGAACACATTTAATAAAATATCTCTGTGTCAAATTTATTATTTATAACACACAATCGACCAGTCTTTAGTCTGGAAATCAACCAGTTAGACTTTTATTTTCAAATTTGTTTTGCTCCAGACGAGGCAGTCAAGTGGTTGATTTCCTTTCAGTTGACTAGTTCTTGACAGAGAAAAACAAGTTGACCGGATGACACAAGGCAGTCGATTGATCAATTACAGAAAGGAGAGCTTACTGTGAGACATTGTGCGGTACATATTTGCCTCACCAATGCTTCTTCTCCCTGTCGACACTCTCTCTTCCTCTCTATGATTCTCCCATGCGAAACTTCCTCCCCTGCTTCAGCTTGTCGGTGCTGACCTAAGGCCCCACCGGTTCTCCCTCTCCCTGCCATTCTCCCCCTTACTTCAGCCTGTTGACATTGGTTCTCCCTCTCTTTGCAATTCTCCCTCAATCTGTTTTCCTCCTTTTAGCTTTAGGATTCAAACTTATACATTTTAAGTATGCTTATTAATCAAAAAATTAATGTATTTCAATTTTTTATAATTAAATTCCTATATGCATCACTAGTCATTTATACTGATTATGATGCTATAATCTTTTGCTCTCAAATTTTCCTTCCTTTGCCATGTGCAAAATTGGAAGATTCAAAGAGATGACATTCAACAAATACCATCATACCAGTAAATTTGAACAGGGCGATGAAGACTGAAGAGAGGGAAGGGAGAATCACTGTGAGATCTAGGAGCAGCAGGCAAGAAGACTTGGACCCTGAAATCAAGGAAGAGCGATATATGAGAAGAACGAATCAATGAAAGTGGAAAGCACACCAACGAGGGCAAATTCGACATCTCCCCTTCTTTTCCCTTTCCATGATCGATTTTCCATGGGTGAAGAGAAGGAAAGGAGAATCAGGAAAAAGACAGAAGAGGGAATGCCGATTTTCATGTCTTGCTTCTATAGTTGAGCTACCAAATGCTAGAAAAAAAAAAAACACAGTGCGGGAATGGAGAGTTTCTTTCCAGCATTTTTAGTGCTTCCAAACGCCTTCTAAGAGTTATGGTGTTTCTAGGTTTTTATTTAAAAATATGGGTGTTTTGTTATTTATTTTTAGGGTGTTTAATAAAAATGAATAGAAATTTTTAAAAAATGCTTTATTATTTTCATGAAAAACATACGATTCCAAATTTATGTCTAATTCTCATATGTATTTGGACTTGGAGGCATGCAATAACAACCTCGTTTATACACAGGGAAATATATCTAAAAGTGAAAATACCCCCACTCATTAGTGGTCTGTTACTTTATTTTAGGTGTTCAGAAAAAATAAAAGAATGAAATTTTTTTAAAAAAAATACTTTTATTATTTTCATGATAAACATGTGGTTCCAAATTTATTTCTAATTTTCATATGTATCAGCAACATGCTCTAACAACCTCTTATATATGGGAAAAGAAATTTAATAGCTAACATATACCCCCTACATGAACTTAATAGGAGTTAGAATGATATTAGATTTTTATTTAATGGATAATGGGGGTTTTTTTTTTACATTTTTTAGGGTGTACGGTAAAAATAATAGATTGTGAATGAAAAAAAATACTTTTTCATTTTAATGATAAACATATGGTTTTAAATTTATTTCTGATTCTCACGAGTATTATTGGCATGCTCTGACAACTTCGTTTATTTAAGGAAATAAATCTAAAAGCATAAATACTGCCACTTTAAATGAAATAGGAGTTCACTACAAGTAACTATAGTCAACTGTTTGTTTTGAGACAAATTTGAAGTGGCAAGCAGCTACATTTAAATGATGGGAGAGAGATTAGAAAGACAAGCTCCTAGCTAAGAAACCAAAGGGAACTGATATCTTAAGCTTAGCAAAGGCAAAAGGTGAATTTGAAGGTTGAAATCTATCTTCAATCCTACTCTTTTTCTGAATTAGAAACTGATATGGGAATATTTGATAAGAAAGAAGAAGTAGCCAGAGAAGAATCAAAGTAGTGACTGATAGAAGAGAAAGGGAGCTAAAAGGAGGAAAGAAAATTAATCTACAAGCTTGAGTTCCCACAGAGGTAGCTAGCTTTTCTTACAAAAACATGTTGTTTTCTCGAGATAATTGATTTATGCTACTTATTGCTTGAGATGCATGTTCACTGTATATTTGGTTATTTGAGTATCTAAGAATAGTGAAAGACAATCAAAGCTGGCATAGGGGATGATGGTATGTAATGCTTAGTTGAATCTCAGCTGTTAAGTAACAAAAGAACTAAGAGAAAATGTATGAGGACAACAATACTAACACTCATACAGCTAGAGATTGTGAGATGTAACACTCGGTGAGAAAAGAGAAATGTCACATATATTTGAACTGCCACATGAATGATGTTTAAAACATGTTCTTATGCTAAAAAAGTGGTGTTTTTACTTTGTTATATGATGATAGCTATTGAGATTATATTGTCTAACTATTTTCTTATGAAACTAACCATTTTCAGGTGAGAAACAGACTAAATAAGGTAGAAATAGGAGTTGAAGTTCCATTGCTAGCTAAAGATTGTGGAAAAGTAGCATAAGGCTAGTTTTAGATGTAATAGTCTTTATTGTCGCTCTTTGTACCTTGTAAGGCATGAATTACGGATTACACATGTTAAAATGTTGCCCTTTGCACCTTGGGCTATCTCTAGCTATGATGTTTTAATTCATTTGAGCATAAGCTTTCCGATGTGTGTCTTAATATGTTGATGGTTAAAGGTGGCAGAATGGTGTATGAAACACACTTAATAGGTTCGATTGACAAGTTAAGAGATTTCAATTGATAGTTGTCACTGAAAAAGGCTAAAAAATGTGAGAAATAGCTATGTCCATAAGTTAGTCATCGACCATTATCAAATAGTTGAACAACAATCTTTTGTTAGTATGTGAATAGTTTGACAAATATTGACTAGTCGACCAATTTTCAAGAAGCGATCGACCAGTTAATATTGGGTTTAGTTTACTAATTGTAAATAGCAACAAGATAGTCGACTGATTTCTATTTATTAGTTGACCATTCCCTCTCTAGATGAAACTTACAATAGTGGAATTTAATAGCTATTTCTCTACACTTGACTATGTTAAGGCCGTAACTACCATTGCCATTAAACATGAGTGAGAAATCAATGTAAATCTAGGCTTTATGAAGGTAAATGTCGCTTAAAGACAAGCTATCCCAAGCTAAACTATTGAAGTAATTTGATAACGAGTACTAGAACAGGCAGTTCTTTAGTTGTTGGTATAAGTAAAAGAAATTGCTAGTAGTAGTAGGTTATTATATTTTTCTTGTTAAAGCCACATAGTATATATTAAATTATAGTTAAGAATTATTTATATATCAAAATATGAATGAGAATAATATTAAAATTTTCAATATTACAATAATAATAAAATTTTTTAAGACATGCATGAAATTTTTGGATTGAGCATCTATCACTTTGCATTTCACTTAATAAAAAGAAAAATTAATCTATTTGAAATTTATTGAGTGCAAATGTAGAACATTTTTATAATTAACATATCTACAAATCCAACATTTCTATTCTTGAGTTTTAAACACCTGCTATATATCAATATAGCGACGAACCAATGTTAAGTATGTAAGCATCATTGACATGTTAAAATTCGAAGTCAATGTTAAAGGTAAGCTTAATTAAACCTAAGGATTATAAGTATAGTATTTCCAGAATTTGTGCCTTTTAATTGTGGATATTCGCACATGGCAAGTGCTTGTAGAGTTTTCAAAATGGGCTAAGTACTTTTGGGACAGTCCAATCTAGTAAATGAGATGGAACCGACTAAAAATTTAGTGGCTTATATTTAATAAGGATTTTTAGCTCATTTTATTTAGGCCGATATGAATGAGGCGGGTTGAGTTGGGCCGGCTTCATAGACTTTTTTAATATAATTTTTAATAAAAAATATTTAAAAATATTAGTACTTTGATTTTTTTTTTTACTTAAGTTATGAGTTTTCAGAGTTGTTCAAATATAAAAAATTGGCCTATAAAATAATATATATGATCTAATCTAATGTACTTATCCAAAAGAGAGGCTTTTAAAATTAAAAATAAAATACAATAAAAGCTATAATTTTTTTGTTTTGAATTTTTGACATTAGTCTATGTTTCTTTCTTATTGAGCTTCATTAAATAAATATATCATGTATAATATTTTTATTTTATTTTATCATGCATTATATTTAAATTTATTATATATATTTAAATTATAGATAAAAAAAATTATTTTTCAAATAAAAAAATATAAGCTGGCCCAATCCATGACATTTGAAGGGCTGGGTTTCAACCCATTCTACGTTTATTGGAAGCTTTGGTGAGCTTGGATTAACCTGACCTAAACTTAGCCCATTAACACCTCTACACGCTCCCATTAAATAATAATAATAATAATAATAATAATAATAATAATAATAATAATAATAATAATAATAAAAATAATAAAAATAAAAATAAAAATAAAAGAGATATGCAAAGAAGAACGCGGAATTTGGGTGATACACTTGCATGTATCCTTCCTACCTGATTGACTTTTGCTAGCAAGTGCTTCTCGTGTGTGTGTGTATACTGTATATACATGAATGATAAAATATTTCAAATTTATATTTCTTGAGGATTATTGTCTTTTTTCTTTTTCTTTTTCATTCCATCATCAACCTCTTTATGCAGTATTTTAGACTTTTTGAGCATATATGGACATTGGCGTAATCACTTTGGTGTGTGTTATTTATCTTATAAACATGTATTTTATGACAACTTCTTTACACTCTCACGGACATACAGAATTTAATATTTCCACAACCATAATTTTACAAATAACTTTAAATATTTGAACTATTAAAATTTTTATGCAACATGCAGCCCAATGGTCATGACGGTCTCAAATGTATCCAAAAAAATTAAAGAAATCAAAGGCTTAAAAATTTTTGATAGGTTTGAAAAGGTGGTCGCCAATGCATGTCTGTGGACGAAAGAACAGTCGCCTCCATAAAAGGGAAATGATTCTGATCAATAATGCAGCTAATAGCCTGACATAGTAACTATAAAATATCAAATAAAATACTCACTATTCAATATTCCAATATGGTTTCTCTCATTTCTTAATTATATGTGATTACCTCAACACACTAGAAGACGTATTCGCCCTTGAATTAAGCAAAATTGTCTTCATACTTTCGTCCCAAATAATTTGAGATGGAAACAAATTTGATCTCAAAATGAAAGACAAATTTTTTGTCTCTATTATGAAAATTCGTCTCAAGTAAAATTTAAAAATTTAATACAGAATACGCTCTGTCTCTAATTTAAGACGGAAATTTTGTTTTTGATTCCGTCTCAAATTAGAGACGAAAAATTCCGTCTCAAATTTAAGACAAATTTTGAGATGACTAAATTCGTCTTTAATTAGTTATCCCAAATTCTAACGTCCTTAATTTGAGATAGAAATTCTACTTCAAATTAGGGAGGCAAAATTCTGTTTTAAATTTAAAATCGATCTAAGGACGACTATATCCGTCTTTGATTAGTCATCTCAAATTAGAGACAAAAAATTTTATTTCACATATGAGATGGATCTTGAAATGACTAAATCCGTCTTTGATTAATCATCCCTAATTTAGAGTTTGGGATGAATAAGTCCGTTTCTAAATTCTGTCACTAATTCTAGATTTTCTTGACATATTAACCCTTTGAATATGACACGGCAAGCTTACCTATATAAACACATGCACACATTCTAATTAGGCCATAACATCAACTATATATTACTCAAACATAGATAGTCATATCTCCAATTTCTCTCGAGCTATTCCCATAATAATATAGCCATGTCTGCTCTTAACTCGAAACTTACACCTTTTTTTTTTTGGTTGTTGGCATGTGTTATTGGGACAGTTCAGCCCAATTATCCCCTAATTTTTACGCTAGAAATTGTCCTCGAGCACTTTCTATCATTGAGGCAGCAGTAAAATCTGCCGTTGCTAAAGAGGCTCGCATCATCCCTACTCCGTCTTCATTTCCATGATTGCTTTGTCCAAGCAAGTCTCTTCTCACTTCTCTTCTTTTATTCTTTTTTTTACTACATTCATGCATGCATGAATGTTTTCAATGGTGACCCTTGTCAATACTCGTCGATAAATTGTCACGTATTAAATATGGATATTTCTTACGAATTTAAATATGGGTTCACTATTCTATAACAACAACGGAGATTTTCTGTTATGCGGATCAGTGTGCTCCACCTTTAGCAATGATAAAAACCGTTAAAAATCATTGCTAAAAGTGGGGAGCATGCTGCTCCTCCCTAGGAGGAATTGCAAATCCCGACCCCTATAACAGAAACTAACCTCTTATGTATGTATGTTTTCAACGATGACTTCTTCTTTTATTATTTTTTACGACATTCATGCATGTATGTTTTCAATGGTGACCCCAGTCAACCCTCCTCAAAAAATTGTCAAAGATTAAATGTGAATATTTCTCTTAGCAAAAATTCAAATATGAATTCATCACTTTGAGAAAAACTAGCCCTTTATACTAAACCTAACCCCCTTGGTTTCATTGTGTATTTTCAATGAGAAGAAAAGAGGCTTTATTGAGTAGAGTTTTGGTGGTGACTTTGCAAAAAGGGTTAGGAACCGTTGGATACCATTAATCTAGCCTTTTCCTAACGTTTTTTTTAAATTATAATTATTATTTCATATATATTATTGTGTTTGTAATCATCATTGAATTAGTTAAAAAAGAGGAAAACGATGGATGAATGTTTGATCCAACGGCTACCATTGCCTTCCTATGCGCAGGAGGCAATCCCTTCTCGATTAATTTTTAGTCATCATTGAAAATCATTTTTTTATAGGATCACAAAGTTAATATATATGCTTTATATTTAACAAGTTGAGTTCCCATGGACAAATCAATAAGTTAATTTTATTTATTTATTTATTTATTTTAAAATAGGTCGCAAACAACTTTTACTACATATATATATATATATATATATATATATATATATATATATATATATATATATATATATATATACACTGACAAATTAATTGGTCGCAAGTAGCAATTAAGAATGCAATTAATACAAAATAACCTACATATTATTTTTATTCCCACTCTATTATGTATCTCCTTATATATAAGGTAAAATGATATTTTATATCCCTAAAGTTTATATCAAGTTTTATTTATGCCCCCAAAAAATTTTTTTTTACCCACTTATGTTTTATATATTTTAATTTTTGTCATATATACCTTTTTTTTGTAACTCCGTCAGGCAACTTAATGAAATACTGACTGGGCTGCCATGTAACAAATTTTAAAGAAAATTTTAAAAAAAGTTTCAGTTTATTCACTTAGGTTCTTGGTCAAAATTTTTTTTTGTCTAATGTTCAATATAAACTTGTCTTCTACTCTATCTAGCTCCCTAGTTTAAGAATCTATTTTTTCTTCACCAAAATCATCCCCTACAAACTTTTCTATTTGTTCACTTTAGTCTCTGTTCTTCACTTTTATACTTTTTTTCTCATAGTTTGGTCTTCCAAATCAGTTCATAATTTTATTTTTAGTCATAATATGAATTAACCTATCACTTCTATGCAAAAATAATACAAGAAATGAATTAAAATTCAAGTTTCAAAACTTACCTTTTATGAGAGCGAGAGATATGCAACCTTTGAAACCTTAAATTTTAATTCATTTCTTGTATTTTTCTTTGGTAGAAATGATAGATTAAATCATATAATGACTATAGACTGTTTTGAAGAACCAAACCATGAGAAAAAAACATGAAAATGAAGAACAAGGTGTTAGATTATTTTCTAATATGTGACTCATGTAATTTAGTTTAATGGCATTAATTATTAAATTCACATAATATAACATTGAAAGACCTAAATGATAAGTTTTTAATATATTGGGGCCTTTTTGTGATGGTTGAGAGGCTATTACTAATTAAAAACTTTATAGGGGTCAAAAGGTAATTTACCTTTTTTACTCTGATTTCAAATTTAAAATAACAGTAATTAAAGTAAAAGAACGTTGTTCAGAAAAGTGTGATAACGGTTACTGTTTTTCCCTCCTGATCATCAAGGAGATCTAAAAGTAGAAATTCAGAGGAAATAAAGAGATTCAAATTCGCAGACATGGATCCAGGTATGTTTATAATTCAGTTTGTGTGAATCATGAAAACCAAGATCCAAATCAAAAAAAGTTTTACTTACACAAGGACTAAAGTGAACAAATTAAAAAGTTTGTAGGGGATGATTTTGACAAAAAAAAGTATATTCTTAAACTAGGAATCTAGACGAAGTAGAAGACAAGTTTATATCAAAAATTAGACAAAAAGAAAATTTTGACCAACAATCTAAGTGAATAAACTGAAACTTTTTTAAAAAAAATATTTGTTAAATTTTAAATTTTTTTATTATTGAGTCCACATAGCTGCCACATGACAGATTTTTTTTTTCACGTTACAGCCCATTTAGTATTCCGTTAAGTTGATTGACAGAATTACAAAAAAAGATATATATGACAAAAATTGAAATATGTGAGACTTAGAGGGACCCAAAAAAAACCTTTGAGGCATAGATAAAACTTAATGTAAACTTTAAGAAAATAAAATACCTTTTTGAATACCTTTTTGTTTATATATAATTATGACCCCTTTGTTGGATTACTATAAACCAAGAGTGAAGATTTATTTCGTAATGGCCTAATATATATAATATATGATTAGAAATGTTGGATATTAAATGTTGATTTTTAGTTTGCATTGCTTTTGCAGGGATGTGATACATCTATGTTGTTACAATACAACAAGTTTCACAGGCGAGAAGACAGCGTTTCCAAATGCATGTGAATTCTGTGCGAGGCTATTGACAACATTAAATCTCAATTGGAAAACTTGTGTCCCGGCATTGTCTCTTGTGCTGATATTGTAGCTGTTGCTGTCAGAGACTCTGTCGTTGCTGTAAGCATCACTTACAAATTTAAGAAAGTAGGGTGTTGATTTTAAAAACAAAAGCAAAAACACAGTAAATTACTGATTTAGTTACTCAAATAGTAATTTGATTTAATTTGATTATTAAAAGATCAATAGTCTTAATTTAATCTTAAAAAGATTCTTTGTATCAATTTGATTATTTTCACTATTTAATTATGAAATTTACTATTGTTAAATCTTAAATTTTTTATTACAAGTCGCTTTGATAAGAAGACGGACAAGATTTAGACAAAAGTAATATTTTAAAAATTAAATTGAGACAAATATAATATTTTAAAAACTAAATTAATAATTTTACTCAAAAAATTATAAATCACCTAACCTCTTAGTATAATCCATCTCTAACTAATACGCTTAATTGTTGACTTATTTTGCAAACTTTTAGATAGGATCTACCTTATAATTTCAAATATAGTGTGTGTTTAGAAAGCAGTTAAGAGAACTTAGGTTTGGACAAATTATAATTTGTAGAATTGATTATATTTTAGAAAAACTTAAGTTTGAACAAACTATGATTTGTAGAAACAACATCCTAGAGTTTTCACTAAAACTGTAGTTTAAGGACAAAATAACTTTAATGCAAAAATTCTCAAAATATTATTTTGCACTAAAATTACATTAATGAAATCCAAAATATAATTTCTGAAAATGTAACAAAAAACCAAACATGCTAATATATATATATATATATATATATATATATATATCTGTGTGTGTTAACTTATTTTGCAACCTGGATCTACCTTATAATTTCAAGCACGCGCGCGCGCGCACACACACACACACTAATGTAAGAGCTTGCCCAAAATTTTCAACTGGGAGGACCAAGTTGGAGGGTTACACTGGTGAGAAGAGATTCAACAACAGCTCGTTTAAGTTCTGCAAACTCAAACTTGCCATGTCCCAATTCCGATCTTAGCGCTCTTATCGCTGCTTGCTCCAACAAAAGTTTCACTACCCAAGAAATGGTTTCCCTCTCAGGTACCTAGAGTACTAATAAACAAGGTTGGTTTGGACTTGTCTGTTATTGACCAAATGTTAAATGAGATTAAATGGATTTGTTTGTTTAAGCCTGCGGGCTTCTTTATCAAGATCAAGATTGCTTGTCTTGGCCCACAAATCACTTTTTTTAAAATTTTTATATTAAAATAATATAATTTTAAAAATTTTTTAGTAAAAATTTCAATAATTTTTTATTGAAATACAATTTATACATGTAAAAAATTATTTCTTTAATATTTTTAAATAATTAATAACTTTAAATTTTCATATTTTTTTAAAATTAATAAAATTATATTTAAATTTATAAATTTAATATTTATTTTTAAAAAATTACAAAAACTTTCGTATCTAAATTTACTATATTTATTGAATATAAAATTAAAAAATATAAAAATATAATAAAGTGAGATTATTTATACTAAGTAATATATTTTTTATAAAATACAAAAAAAAAGTAAAAAAAAGGGCTGATTTATTTTTCAACAAGCCTATTTTTCTCAATCTAATGCTACTCATTTACAGCCAGCCTCAGAAAGTTGAAAGTACTAGGCACGTATTTCATTCAAAAATCTGAGGTAGCTTTTCATGTGCAAAATATAAAAGTAAAAATTAATTAAATTCTTAAGTGGTTTTCAAGTCAATCTATAAGGAGTCGTTTAGTATCTAGGAAAAAGTAAGAATGGAAAAGAAATAAGAAAATAGAAAGGAAAAGAGAATGGAAGAGGGAAGAAAGAGTGGAAAAAAAAAACATATTTAGTATGAGATAGAAAATAGAGTATGAATAAAATATTTTGTGTGTTTGATATGTATTTTTTAAGAGGAAAGAAAGGAAAAATTAAAACAAAATGACTAAATTACTCCCTTACATTCTCTCCTGTCGGTCAAAGCCGGGTGACCGGCCTACTGCAGGCCTGTCCACTGGCCTGCAGGTCGGCTCACCGTATGCTGCCAGCCAGCCGACCGCCGGCCGACCGCCTGGTGCCAACATACTGACTCATGGGACTTGCTCGTTCGACGCCATTAACAGTCGACGCTATTAAAACTCGTCTGACGCCATGAACACTTTAAAATTTGAGGAAGAAAGACAACAAGGGCAAAGAGAAGTTGAAGCGTGCTTGCAACGCCGAAGGGTAACTATTTAATTTATTATATGAATGTGTGTGCGAGTGCGAGATAGCCGAGAATGAAAATGTGAAATGGAAGGTGCAGGAAGACTAGAATACGAGAGCAGAGCTTGGGCAAATTCGACATTTCTCTTCATTTTCCCTTTCCATGACCGGTTTCCCATTAATGAAACGATGGAAATGAATATCACGATTTTGAAGGAAAAAAGGAACGCTGGCTTCCGTTTCCAACTGCTACAGCGAGCCATACCAAACAACAACAAAAAAACACAATAATAAAAAGACGTTTTCCTTTCCCTCTTCCGCAAGCATATCAAACGGTCCCTAAGTATATTTTATAGAAAAGTATGTTTAATATTTTTTGTATTTCTTCATAATTAGTTTGGTTTATATATATTTTGTAAAAATTTAATACCCAATTATACCTGAAACTATTCAATTTAGACTTAAACCATACTACGGTGAAACGTTATCTAAAAACATACGAGAATTGTGTTCCGTTAAGTACCAATCTCTTACGGGTAAATTTTCGAACGAGTCCTTAAAAATTTACAACTCTCTAAATTTTTTCTTTTAAAGAGTTTGTTTGATTTGAAAAAATATTTTTTATTTTTATTTTCAGCCTTCATTTCTTAAAACATTAGAAATATTTATTTGATGTTTTTAAATTTTGAGTATATTTTAAAAAATATTTACGAAAAAAATATTTTCATTAAATTCAATTAAACACATTTTTAAATTTATTTTTTATTTTTATGAAAATTAAAATTGAAAATACTCAAACCAAATAAGTCGTAAGTCTCTTAATCTATTTTATAAAAATTATATTTATCCTAATTTGATCTTTTTATTATTAAATTTTAAATTTTTTTTACTAAAAGTCATTTCGACAAGCAAAAGGAATAATTTAAATCAACAATAACCTTTCAACAACTAAATTTTGATAAACCTAATTTTTTAAAAATCAAATTTATAAATAATTTACTAATCTTTATTGACTTTGTGTATGTACATAGTTCATCCAACATTAGATACATTCTTTTATGTATTTACTATCAGGTTCATGTTAAAAAAGGGTAAATTTAAATTTATATCTATTATTGTAAGAAAAAGAAACAAATTATATATCCCACACATATTATATCTTGTTAATTGATCTTTTATTATTCAGTATTAGGACAAGCCAAGTGTACAAACTTGAGGACAAGGACATACAACGAGACCAACATTGATGCCTCGTTCGCATCATCATTACAAGCTAACTAACTGTCCGAGTGCAGGGGGTGATCACAACCTGTCGGATCTGGATGTCACCACTCCCACCACATTTGACAACGCTTCACGAGCTTCATTACAACAAAAAGTAAAATTGGGATGAAAATTATAAGCGGAATAAATTTATTTTTAAAATATTAAAAATTTATTTCAAAATTTAATTTGAAAATTTGAGACAGAATATATTGTGTTTCTAATTTCGTATCTAAAATTTAGTTTGAAAATCTGAGATGAATTTCAAGCTAGAAGTCAGAATAAATTTCGTATCAAATTCTATCTCAGATTTTGTTAGTTCCACATTACCCAGATCAGAAGATGACATTCTCATAGTATTGTTTCCCACATTTTTCTATATAGAGTTATTTATTGCACACTCTTGTATTGAAAAGGCTAATAAATAAATCTACTAATTTTTAGATGATCAAATTTGACCGGTTCAACAATTCATTAATTTTTAAACATATTCAAAAAATTTGAGATGAAAAAATTTGTCTCTAATTCTGAGACCGAATATTTTTTCCTCCCCAATTTGTTTGCGACACCATTCGTCTTTGAATCCATCTCTAAATAATCCAAAACAAATTTGTCAAATTTTTTGGTCTTTGATCTTTGATTTTTTTTTTGTAGTACTTGTTGAGTAAGAAAAGGTTTACTTCATTCTGATCAATAACTCTTCAATGCAGGATCCACATACTCTCAGATCACTGCTTCTAGTACCAAACTTGGTAGATTCAAAAGAGATTTTGCCAACGCAATGGTTAAAATGAGCAACCTTAGCCCTCTCACCGGATCCAATGGTCAGCTTAGGACCAACTGCAGGAAGGTTAATTAACCAACATGAGTTGTACTTGTATGGATAGGAAATACAAATGAAGTCATTAATTAGATATGAGTTTATTTAATTCTCGCCAATGAAAGAAAGAATAAGTCATCTATATGTATAGTAGTGAAAATGTGAAAAAGTCATTCGTTATATATATCGAAGATCCAAATGAATCATAACGTTTGGACTACATTTTCTTGAATCTATGATTAATTTTCGTTTTTTCTGCTTTTACTTAAATGGAATTTAATGATATATATGAACTACAAAAAATAAGGTCCCATATCGCCAACGTATCAAAACAAAATTATCGCCTTCCCCCACCAATTGACCAAATCTTTTCTTTGGCAGATTAAATATATATTTAAAATTATGATGGTAAAATTGGAAACCCAAATTCACCTTGTCAAGAACTCGGGTCCCTGTTTGGCCAAGTACCCTGCTTGGCAAGCAAGGCCATATGATCGGTTTTGATAAAAAGGGCCCATGTAGACCCTACCTGATGGGAACTTGATTGGACATCCCATGTTATAATATTTGTGATTTTTGAGTATTAGTTTATTAGAATTTTCGACCAAATAATTTGGTACAAGAAAAGTTTTTTAGTCTTATCGGAGAGGAAATGTAGGGTTAAAAGTGGTGACGTGTATAAAAGGATGAGTGGCCTAAGGGTGAAGGTGAACACGTGGCTTATGGAGAGTTAGATAAATTTTAAGTTCGTAGAAGGACTAGTTCGAAGTAAAAGGAAATATGAGGTACCTCTTGCAAATATGGTAAATGAGTTGTGAGAGTAGTGTGGTGCTTCGAGCATGAGAAAAATACTGAGTTGGGAAATTACAAATTTGCCATAGTTTAAATTTTGGACCAAAAGTTGATCTAAGGGCAAAAAGGTAATTTCTCCCAAGAGAGTATAAATATAAGGCTCACACACACACACATTTCAGCACCCTCTTCTCTCTCATATCTCACTCTCCCTCGGATTTGGAGTGGCTGCTCTTCGTGTAAGAAGAGCAGCCAACTCTTCCCTTGTGGAAAACTGTTGCCACAAGTTTCAGCAACGGTTTAAAACCGTTGCTATAAGTGTTAATTGTGATATTTTTTTTACAAAATTTATAGCAACGGTTTTAAACCGTTGCTAAAACTTGTGGCAACAGTTAAAACTGTTGCCACAAGGGAAGAGTTGGCTGCTCTTCTTACACGAAGAGCAGCCACTCCATATCCCTCTCCCTCTAAGCTTTAAGGCACTCTCATCTTTCAAAAATCCTTCAACACCAAAGTCACAACCAACTTCCAGCGTGGGCTTGGGTCTCCGACAACCAATCATCATCAGAAAAGCAATGAATTGAGATAAACATCTCACTTTTTCGATTTTCCTTCCATTTTTGGGTTTATGGAGCTTTGAGTGAGAAATGGTTGGATTGTGATATTTGGAGCTTGGCTAGTGATTAAAAACCATCTTCGATGTTTAATGAAATTATGACCAAGAATTTATGGTTTAAGCATGATTAAAATGGATTTAGAAAGATATGGAAGAACAAGAAGGAAAGTTAGGGTTTTTTTATTAGAAATTTATGATTCAAGCTTGAATACTTGGTTTTAACTCTGGTGTCAAAATGTTTACTAAACACCATGTAATACCCCAGGTATTATGACATCATAGGAAAGCACAAGGTTGGGCATGCAAAAAGTCTTTTCAGAATAGATAGACATTGTGGGAATTTTTGCCGTGACCGTCATTTTAAATGTTAATTTAATAGGTCACATGGGAGGCTGAGGTGAACATGCATGCTAGTTATCTATTCTTGTTTAAGATTAGAGGTAATGTAAATTCTTGTTTAAGATTATAATCATACATATAATATGACAATTATTATAATAATAAAAGATAATAATAGTATAATAATAGGTGAATATGTAATAATAAGTATAAAATTGAAGCAATAATAATAATCAAAATAAATAAAGATAAAATAATTAAGCAATAGGATAAATAAGAGAGAAAATATTTAATTAATAATTAACCTAGAGTTCTAGAAGGCTTTAAATAAGATTAGGATAAGGATATCCTAAATCTAATATAAAATAACTAAATGGTTCGATATTTGATAAACCTATATTAAAAGATAATATTTTAACCTATCTTCTAGAATGAGAAAGTAAATAATATTAACTAAGTTAAAATATCATGACACAATCTAATGGGATTAAGATCACACAATAGAAATAATAATTAATAGAAACCTAACCTAGCTAGGCATGAATAAAGAAATATTAATAAGGATAAGTCAAGGTCTAAGATATCCTATTTTGAAATTAAACAAAAGAAATAATAATAATAATAATAATAATAATAATAATAATAATAATAATAATAATAATAAAATAAATAAATAAATAAATTCATCTAATAGGATTAAACCTTCTAAAAACAAGATAAATAAAATAAAATAAAATAACTAAGATAAAATATTAATAAATAAATGAACCTAGGATAAACACAAATCTATAGAATGCTAATTGAATTTAAATTTTTTCCTCTTAACCAAGCTTAAACCCCCACCCATAAATAGACCATTAAACCTTCACAATTCCTCACTCACTCACTCACTCACTCTCCTCCCCTTCTCCTCATAGAAGTCATCATCTTTCTCTCTCTTTCTCTCTCCCTACAAAACCCTAGAACACTTTCCTAAAACCCTAACCCTAGGTTACTAGGATGCCCTTGGCCGCCACCCATGCTCCCTTGCTCCCTTACTCTTGCTCTCATATCTCTCTATCAACCTAAAAGCCCTAGCCATACCAAACCCTAGCCCTACACCACTAACTAACTCATGCATACATGTCTTAGGATCTGCACAATTGATTACACAAATAAGATTTCAAGAAAACACGCTAGAGAAAAGTCAAAAACAAGGTATGATCAAAACAACTCAGAATTTATACCTTTAATCTTCACAAACATTGATTCTGTCATAACTCCCGAAACTCCAATTTTAACAAGCTACCTATCCATAGAAAGCTTTTTTTGTCTAGTTTCAGACTAGACCAATTTCATTCAAACATTCCACGCCATTTGGAAGATATGATTGAAATAGTGAGCAAATGTCATAATCAAGATAAACAACTTTTCTGTTTTAGTTTTAACTTTTCCTTTTCAAATGAATGGTAGGAAAGTCGATCACGATATCCCTTAACTGATGGATCTTGCTAAGGTATAATAAAAGCTTAGCGAGGAATCTGGGTGAGTGGATTTGATGATTCCCTAGCCTTATTTTAGCTCCATAAGTTAGATAACATACGGTTAGGTTAAGTTGATTGAGATCATAGTGACAACGTAGGAATAGACATTGATTTGATATTGGTGTGGAAATGAATGAGTATGATGACACGTAGGATGATACGTGATCATGAGATAATGTTGCATTGCATCATGTTTTAACTGTTGGGTTGGTGAAGATTCTAAGTATGACTTTCTCGAGAAGGAAACTTGTATGCATCATGGTTGCATCTTGATCATTGACTGTACAATATTGAATTGTGATATTGGTACCTTCCTCGGAACGACAAAGGTGTAAGGAACAAACTGGGTTGAGCAGGACTCCCAATGGTCACTTTGCTGAAGTACAAATGATGGACATATCTTATGGTTTGATGAAGGATCAAGTTGAGAGTACTCCTGATGGTTGCCTTACCATCAAGATGGATTTGTGTGTTAGTAGACGGGAGAAGGAGGAGACCTGGCTTGAGAGTATTCCTGAGGGGCACCCCGATACTAAACGAATATCACGTATGTGTTTTGTGACAAATGATTGAGATTGAAATGTTGATTTTTGTGATGGTTGTTGTGCTTTGTTGTCTCATATATAACTATGGCCTTCGGGCATGTTGTTTGACTTGCAAAGTATTTGGATTCGGCTATGGTTTTGCCATGCCGCTCATTGAGTTCAATACTCATACCCTCTATATACATTTCTCTTGCACAAATTTATCAGTTACCAAGGAGCTCCCATCCGAGGAGTAGCTGAGAGCACCATTACCCTTCCCATTGTAGGGTTGGGCTCCATTTTGTTTTCATGTCTTTTATTTCAGTTCATTGTCTAGGATGCTCTATAGTATCACAAGTCAACTAGGAGATCCATTGTAGAGGATTATATTTTGTTTATGATCATTTGACTATACGAATTGATTTTTGCATTAAAAAGTTTATGGGTTGAATTCATGCGGTTTGATTTTTAATAAATTTATAGGATTTGAGTTTGGTCCCTTTTCTTATATAAACATGTTTTTATTTCTAATTTATCCAAATTGAAAAAAGTGGCTAGAATCGGGTGGAAAAATTAAGAGAAACGTGATTTCTGGCTTGCCAGCACCGAGTGTTTAAGTGTTGTGCCAAGGTTCCAAAGGGGCTCGTTTGTTCCTATTTTCTTTCTCAACTAAACCCAATAAGTTTTT
The DNA here is from genome assembly GCA_037074585.1 of Biancaea sappan. NCBI lineage: Eukaryota > Viridiplantae > Streptophyta > Magnoliopsida > Fabales > Fabaceae > Biancaea > Biancaea sappan. Next base: position 27,852,834 of record CM073495.1, read on the forward strand.
TTGGAATTAAAAATCATAAGGAATGAAGTTAACGAAACTACATTTAAATAAGGAAATATATTGATAGTTAGTAGGAAAACTTCAGTTTCTTATGAGAATATTTTAGGCTTACAACGATGTAGGGAATCATCACTGTGCTGGTCACTTTCCTGGAGTTGGGTCATGACAAAGTTAGTATCAGAGTATGGTTGTTAGGTCCCTTATGAACTATAGAGCAAGGCATCATTTGTGGTACTTCTCTCTATTGTCGTGAACCGTAGCACTACCGTAGGGTGAAGATCCACAAGAGGCCCTATAGAGTCATCAATATCTTTCTTTTATGTCATACTCCTCACTAGTGGTTGTGTAGGCTTTTTCCCCACCTTGAGTAGAGGACTCATAATGGAAAACATGGTCACCTCTGATAGGACACGGAAAGCCGTCAACCTTGGGCGAGCCTATAGGCCATAAGGAAAACGTCTATGCGGCCGCACTTTGTACCCATACATGGACACCTCAGGGTAGGTTGGACATCCCTCTCCTTGTTAGACTTATTTTGGAACAATGCTTGTTGTTTACAACGCAATTGGATTTATGGAGCACTATGAGGTAAATAACACTTATAAGATGCATGACTTTAATAAGATGTGTTTTGTGGTTAATTGGCATTACACGGATTAAGGATTTAGTGATTGATATAACCCTAGAACATGAGAAGGGATGTCAGTTAGACTCCCTATTGAATTGATAGTGATCTCACGAGAATGTGAAGCTTTCCTTATAACATGGATGTCGTGACCGCGATCGAAGTAAAATTTTATTGATTTATTTACGATATGCAATAATGTAGCATATGAATAGTGGTAGGGAGGGAAAAAGGATAAAAAAACAAAGATTTATACTTGTGTGAAAGGGAAACTTGTTGATCATCCTATGAAAATTGTTAAGGATAAACTCACGTATGATGTACGAGGTGTAGTACTTATGTAAGGGTTTGTTAGTTCAAGTATGATTAGAGATTGGGAGAGGCTTTTACTGTATGAAAAAGAGGAGCACTTAGTTAAATGAATAGTGGAGAGTCTAGTTCATATTTCCTTGGGTTATGTGTTATGATTTGATACTATTTAGGTTTTCTTGCATCTTTAAAATCACAAGTGAATATGTAGAGGTCCAGCTTTACTCCCCACTTGACAGGATTGTGATAGCTATGTTGCTTATTGAAAACTGGCACTCTAAGAGTGCCTGGAAGGTAAACCCTAGCCAAGATGAACTTAAAAGGATGAGAATTCATGATTAAAATCATGTTAGAACATATGAACGTGCCTTTAGGTGTGAATAGTGTTAAACTTAACTTTATGAGTTGGAAGGGTCCTTTTTAGTATGAAAAATTGTTGAGATGCAAATGGTTTATATTTAGGATGTTAGGGAGGTCGAGTCGCAAGTGCAAACCTAGCGTAAGGTTAAATTTCTACTCCTAAAGTTGAATAAGGGGAGGCACCTATTTAACCGTCCACCTAGTAACTCTTTTTGGGCTAATGATTGATTTTATGTGTGTTAGATATATGAAGGGCTTGATTAAAATAGCAAACCCCATATGTCAAGAGAAATGATAAGATATAGAACGCCTGTGTAGGCATGATGCAAGTTGAGCAACGACGTAACAGATCAGGCAGACTATGATGTTAGTAGTACCTTGGATGAAGGATAGTACTACTTTTAATTTGGTTGTATAGCTATCCGAATTCTGATCATCTTGGATATGGATGACATAAATAGAGTACGGATCACTGTAATAGGATTTCACCTGAAATGTTGTGACTTGAAGACATGATTTGCTTATGATTTCTCCGAGTGACAGGAAATTGGATTTGCAATGGAATGATGGCTAAATTTCTTGTCTTGACTTGTGTTATGTGTTGGTTGTCATGGATTGTGGTTGAGGGTATAACCCAATAGGACCACGATAGGAGACCACACATGTAATACCTGAAGTATTATGATGTAAAAAGAAAATGTGAGTTTGAGCATGTGAAATTTTTTGTGATTAAATGAGTTCTCGGTTGGTGACATGGTATTCTTAAGAGTGTCACTGATGAAGGGAGTCATGCGGTTTGGCAAGAAAGGGAAGCTAAACCCTAGGTACATTGGGCCCTACAAGATCCTCAAGAGGGTGTGCAATGTGGCATACCAACTTGTCCTACCCACGAAACTGGAAGGGATTCACCCTGTCTTCCACTTGTCTATGTTAAGTAAGTATCTTTCTGATCCTTTTCACATGCTTCAATAGAATACTATCCAGTTAGATGAGAACCTGTCATACAAGGAGGCACCTATAGCTATCCTCGATAGTTAAGTAAAGAGACTCCAGTTTAAGGAGATTCCGTCAGTCAAAGTGCTATGGTAGAACCAGTCTCACGAGGAGGCCACATAGGAGATCAAGGAAAATATGAGCGCTAGATACTCTCACCTATATACGATTAGAGGTGACATAAATTAGAAGGACTAAATTTCCTAAACGGGGTAATATTATAACACCGGTGGATGAATTTTTCCTTGATTATCAATTTTTCTATTTGCAAAATATATGTGTATGAAACTTATCTGTAGGTAGGAGTAAAAGCGCATGCATTATGCGTCAATGTTGTACATATTGTATGGGATGATGAGTTATATATGATAAGATATGATGTTATGTGATTCGGGGTACAAAGCGACTAAAGTGAAAAATAAAGGTTAGTAACTAAAAAACAAAAGTTGGCTAGGGTCAAACTAATAATACTTCAATTTGTGGCATGGGATGGAAAACATTACAGTAAGGCAAATGTTAGATCATAGGAGGATAAAAAGTGTCAAGATAGGAAGAAAATTAAAAATAGTCAAAATAACAAAAAGAAACCCCAAGGATTTAATAAAATAAATAAACAGTAGAGATAGATTAATAATATAAGGCTCAATTATAATTGTCTAATTAAAAGTAAACTAAGCCTAATAGTGATTAGTAAGATAAGCTAGGGCCTAGTATAAATAAGTTAGATGTTAATTAAAAGGTCTAAACTAAAAGTCCAATAAGTAGGCCAATAAACCAGTTAGAATAAATTTGGACTGACAAACTAATGGAGTTGGCCCAACTATTGCTAGTAGGCATGAAGTCCATTAAATAATAATAATAATAATAATAATAATAATAATAATAATAATAATAATAATTAAAATAAACTTAATTCCTAAGAAGACTTTAAATAAAATTTGGATAAGGATATCCTAAAACTAATATAAATAATCAAATAATTAAATACTAGGTAAATCAATATAAAAAAGAATATTTTAGTCTAGCTTTCAGAAGGATACTTAAATAATAATAATTAAACTAAAACAATATAACTAAATCTAAGGAGATTAGGATTAAATAATAAAAAATTACTTAAATGATACCAAACATATATATTAGTTAAAAATCACAATTAAAATATTAAACAAGGAAATAGTAATAATAAATAAATATACCAAATATGATTAAAGCTTCTAGAAACAACATTAATAAAAATAAAATAAGATAATCAAGATAAAGTATTAAATAAATAAATAAATTTAGGATAAACAAAAATATAAAGAATCTAGTTTAAATTTAAATTTAAACAAAAAATAGAGCTCCTCTCACGGCAAGGCAGGAAGCCCGGGTTAGAGAGTGCCTTGACCAATAAGTACGGAGATAACGATACTCTCGGTAGGAAGTATAACCCGGGTCGAATAAAGAGATAAATGAGGCGCCCTAATCGAGAAGATGATGTTGTGGGTCATGGCAAGAGTGAAATTTGGCAAGCCCATCTATATGTGCTCCTGGGTATATATAGCAATTGAGGAGTACTAGTTCCGTTGCTCTGCTTGGATGAAACTTGCTGCTTTTCAGTATGTATCTTCTGACTGTAATTTTTGGTTAAGTTTGAGCCTTTCAAGCATACTTGTATAACTGACGATGTATTTGAATTCTATTAGAGCGAGGCCGATTCGCTCAATGAGTTTTTTAAACTTACACTTCATGTGTTTTTTCCTTTTTCAGATCAGGTTACCGACGAAGATTTCTCGCCAAAAAAGTAACTTACTTCGGACCTTCTAGTTGTCAAGTAGTATCATGACCCCAAAATCGGGCATGTGACTGGCGCAAACGGTGCTATACACATACCGCCGCAAGCCTAATATTTACTTGAACTCTTAATCATTTCTTTAATCTTAATTATCTTAGGCTTAAACTCTTAATCATTTTTTAATCTTAATTATCTTTAAAATAACAAAAAAGAAACCTGTGAAAAATTTCCTTCCCATTCAAGGGTTAACTTACATAACATTTACACATAAAACCATCATAAAACAAATAGAATTTATTATCCACAGTGCTAGTTCCCTACTATCTTTTACATAAAGAATACATCGTGATGTGGCCTAACTAATTACAGAGTTCTACAAAGATTTCTTAACCTAACATGACTCTAAATGTATCTTACCTTACCCCGAACAATGGGAAGGTATCCACGACACGCCCTTCCCCAGCTATAGAGTATTCAGTCCTTGAAATTGTGAGGGGATGAGTCCAACCATTTGACTCAGCCAATAATAGTTCTGATATAACAAATTATATATATATATATATATAAATACATAAATTACTTCAATTAACATAAAGTACATTTACTATATTTATGACAATTAAAGTAGAACTTAGACAACACCAAAGTGTATATTTACCTGGTAACATCAAAATGCGTGATTACTCATGCAACACCAAAGTGAGCGATCATGCAACACTGAAGTGTGTGATTATTCATATAAAAGGAACTAATCGTTCCATTCCTTGACCACATGTAATGGAATGACTTGTATTCCCCATATGTAAGTTTGCATGATTATTTACACATCGACACTTGTTATTCATCATGCATAGGCATTTCTTTTGGAATATATAATACTCATATTACTTACCACATTCTGTATATTTATTTGTATACTCTCTTTTACCATCTAGCATCTTACCATTCCATGATACTATACTTAAACACAAGTTCCGTATAATATCTTTTTGAAGGGAAAGGTTGAAAAAGGATTCTAACTTTCTACAATTTACCATGATTCTCATATCGTTACATTAACTTACTTATATGAGTAAAATCTTTGAAATGATAAAGTGTACAAGGTAGGGCTCCCTCACCTTTGCCTAGGCTTCTCCATCGTACTCATCTATTTAAAGGTGGATAAGCAAGATTAAAGATGCCCCAAGGACCACCAAATCATCTCCTAACAGCTGAGGGTCAAGAAAACATGAGAAATAGGATCAAAACTCATTTTGGTGTACAGATCAGGGAGCTATCCCCTTAACTTTCTGTCACAAGAATATAGGTTGGCACCTAGGGTGCCAAGTCTCAGACTTGCAACTTTCAGCCCAAGTTTTAAGCAGATTCAACCCGAAAATAATCATTTCTTCCCAAATCTTGTCATGGGTTTTTACTACTAGTGTTCTAGGGTCAACATTGCATGAAAACCTTAAGCTAAAACCAAGGATTTGAACTTAAATCATCAGTTTCAACTTTGGAACCCTAACTTTGTTCTTATCACCTCTACCTCTTGGAATCTCTACTTAGCTATGCCACACTCATGAATTTATGGTACGAAAATAATCAATGATCAACTTAAAGAGTTTCAAAAGTGTTAATTAAGCTTTAATCTTTAGAAATAAAATCAATCCATACCCCAAACACTAAAAATCTGAAAATGCCTCTAGAAGAAGTGGGGAAGGGAAGTACTTACCTTGACTCTTCTTTTCCAGTGGGTAAATGCCGCCAGAGGTCCGCCCCTTCGTCAGTGATGCTTGGCTAGTGGCTAGGTGGAAAAGGAGAGAAGGTTCAAGGGTGTCAGGCAGAGAGATGTCAGGAGGGAGAAGGAAAATAATAGATGGAGAAGAAAAAGGGTGAGGGATTATAAAATATAATGTGGGGCCAACCTATTCTCTTTTCACTTTAGCCCTTCCTTGAAAATAAAAGTAGCTAGTATTTTATAAAGTTGTAGAATAACTTGGTTATTACTAAGGCACCCAGATACATCCCATGAAATACTCATTAACCCATTCTTTTACAAATAATTTCCATAATTTTCTCATTATCTCATTTTGGTCCCTCACGGTGTTCCGAGTTTCACTTTAGCCTTAAATGTACTTCTTATACCCATTACCTATATTTTTCTTTTTCCGTTGCAAGTTTACTTGACCCATGACACATCTTAGTCCTTATTAAATCTTAGGCCTTATTGTTTCCTTATTTAGAACTCCTTTATTTGCGAAAAATTTTCACCCACATAATTATGTCCTTTTTTAATTGCATAGCAATGCCTGAGGCATTATAGGTAGGCCCTTCATTTGTTTTTCAATTTATGTTATTAGGCCACTCTGTAGTCGTCTAGGACATCTTGGTCAGGCGATTTGCATTATGATATAATTAAACTTTGTGTTTAGTTTGAGATTTATTCAAATTAAGACTTATCATTTCAATTTAATGGAGTATTTATTTTGGAATGTGAATATTGTGAAATTACTACTATGTGTGAAAGTCATTACTCTGTTAAGTAATGGTGTGGTGAGGACGCCAGGTATGTTATCTCCTTACTTTGTATATTTTATATGAGATATGACAGCGAGGAAACCATGTATGCTTCCTTCATATTAACAACATGAAAAAAATGGATAAGAACTAGTTACCTTTTAATTATGGAAATAAAGTAACTGATAAAATGAGTAAATCACTAGTAATGTTATTCGCGGGTAGAATTCTGGTAAGGCTTACAGTGATGGTGGCTTCATCACTGTGTCGGTCACGTGCTTGGATAGCGGGTCATGACAACAGATATACGTGTCAAATGAATCCTAATGATTATTTTGAATTCCTAATGTGGAATGCCTTGAATTGTTCGGCTTGAATTTTTTAGCTGAGTGATAAATAGTACCCTAGTTGGCAATCGTGCATGTGGGGTGGACATGAGGATGTTCACTTGTGAGAGTGGTAATCGGACTATATGATGATCTTAAGGAGTTAGACTATGGTATCAGAACCCTTGGAATTTTATTACACTATTAAGTCGAAGATTTGGGAGTGGCCAAGTTTTTCTATGACTAAGGACCTTGAGGGGAAATGGTAAGGAACTTTAGAGAAGTTCTTTAATTGGTACATCACATTTTCTTTAGGGGAAAGACCCAACCTAGAGTTCGGTGACTAATTAATTGTGGCGATGGGTTCATTTCAATTAAAGATGATTGGGATACAACCTAATGGGTTCAGTTGCAAATAAGAAAGATGAGAAGCTCTACGGGGCATTGGTAATTGTTTATCCAATCAAGGCCATGGTTGGATGTAGGGCATAAATATAGCATCCTTAAAGGTGTCACCATGAGTAAGAAACTTTGGTCAAAGGGAAGGGAAGATGGAACCTTGAGTGACTGTGAGATGCCCTTGTGGAAGTGGAACGCTCGACCGACAATAGGAATCTAGCACGACTCCATGTTGTTTGTAAAGGTAAACCATGCCATGGTAGGCTGAATATGGGCCTAAGTCTACATAACAAAATAGGATCGGGTGTCTACAAGGTGCTGTTACAATGCAGGTTGAAGACCATAATGTTCATTAATGGGATGATCCCTAAGGGGGAAGTCCTTAAGGGGACTTATGTAGGTCATTTCAATGTGTCAGAATAAGCTATGGTACGAGCACATGAAAACATCAACTACTATAATTAGGAGTCTCCTAAGCACAAGGAAGGAAAAAGAAACAGGGATCTTAGTGACAAGTCGCCAATACTGAGTGAAGGCTAAGTCCAAGGCCAAAAATGGAAACTCCTTCAAAACACAAAATAAATCCAATTACCCAACACACACCTACCTAAACCCACTTCTTCATGACCATCACGACGAACACCGGTGAACTTGCAAAACATAAATTTACCAAAATTCTCATCCACTTTGGTCCCTACAAAAGGGCCTTATGCAATATTTTTCCACCACATGAATTATATAACAACCAACCACTAACCAATGGATCTACCCATATCCACAGCCATCCGCACACATAATCACACCACACAAGAATATACCACACAGGAAACCAAAAAGTTTTACAATTGCCATTATTTATTTAAAATTTCAATTTGATCCTCGGGTTTGCACAAGCACCATAAATAGAATAAATGCATTGTCCAAATCATAGAGAAATGACAGGTATTACAAGAAGACCAAAAAGAAGTTTTCCTCTCTGATTTTCCCCCTATTGTATTTTATATCTACAAAATAACCAATTTGTAAAATTATATTTTGTTCTCTAAACTAATATTTAATTACAAAGTTGATATATCATTTTGAAGCCATAAGAAAACAACTTCCAAACTTTCGTTTAAAATAAAAATATTAACGTACAATTAAAATTTATATTTAATTTAACTGAGTGTTGCATTTACAAAAAAAATATTTTACGTTAAAAAATTTTTAATTAAAAAATAATTAAAATGTAACATTTTTATTTTAGTTAAAGATTAAAAAGTATTATATTATATTCTAAATTAATATAATAATTTCTTACTATAATTTAAAATTAAAATTAAAAATTAACTTTTATAAATGAGAAAAATTTTAAAATGAAAGTACATTCAATTAATAACTAATAAAAGAAATTTATAAAGTAGAGACGAGAGACTAATTTCCAATGCACAACCGTAATGTTTGTTTTGCGTTGCCCCTTCCACTTCCGCCTCATATTCTCAATCCCTGCCCCTTACACGCTACTCATGTCAGAATTTGGATCCGGTGACAACTATCATGGTTGTGTTTGTATTTGATGTTAGATTTTAAATTTAACTATTTAAATTTTAAATAATATTTTTCATATTTTTTATTTTTATAAAAAATAAAAATTTAGACCATTATATATAAAATTTAATATTTCTTATAAAAATAAATACAACATTTATATTTATAAGACAAGGATAGAATTCAAATTTATGTCAAGCAAGATTTTCATAACCGGACCGGTCATTGAATCGGAGGGGGCACCAGTTCAAGGTTCAATGGTCGGAGCGCGGTCGAACCGTGGTCAAACCGGTAGTAATTAAAAAAAATAAAATATACACATAAAAATAGTGAAATAAATTATTTAAAATAACTATATAATTATAATTATATATCAACATATCATAATTTATATATGTGTAAATGTAAAATTAATTAAAAATAATATTTAATATTCAATTACACAAAAGGTATTTAACAAGATAATATATTCAAATAAATATTTATAAGTAACAACAAAAATAAACCAATTAATCATAAAAAATTATCATTTATTAATTGATTTTATAATTGGTTAGTTTTCCATTTCTTCAACATCTAATAATAAAATAAGAAAAACAAAGTGACCAAAGTGGCTCAAAAAAAAAAAACAAACTGACCCAAAAAAAAAAAGAAGAAAGAATCGGTCAGACCAGTGAACCGGCCGGTTTGGTCGGTTCAACCGGTTCAAAGCCGATTCAACTAATTTTTGACCGGTTCGAACACTAATCGATTTTTAGGGATTAATCGGACAGGACCTAGGACCGATTCCCTGTCCTAAAACCGATTTATAGTCCAACCAATCAAACCGACTGATAAAGTCCAATTCTAAAATAAGTTATGTCAACATTTTAATCTCCCCAATCTCTCCGTGTCACGTAACTTCCCATACTCACTCCGAAACATCATCCTCCTCATCCTATCCGATCTCTCCTCAATAAATATGAATATAACAAGTTAACAACTAAAAAATTATAAAAAAATTAAATTACAGTTTCGACCTTAGCAAACTTTTAAAATTATATTTGGTCTCTTTCATTTTTATAATTCCTCTTTTATAATTTTTAATATTGTTATATTTTAGTTTAATTTTATATATTTTTTCTTTATATAAGTTTGTTATAGTATTTTGGTTAAAATTTACAAAACCTTCCTTGAAATTAAATGTTTGTGTAGGTTATTTCCTCAACTTTAAAACTTAATAAATTATTTTTCTTAACTTATACTTTGTGACAAAACACTCTTTCCTTTAGTCAAGTAACAGATAATGTTTATGTTAATCACACTATTTTATGCCAACATGACCGCTGACGTGGCATCTCCTCCCCAGCTAGATCCTTTTCTCCATTCAAACGGAACAACCCAACTACCATTTAAGAAATACAAAAAGGATATAAAAAGAAGAGAGGCCTATCAATAATGGGAAGTGGATGAATCGAGTCTATATGGGTTGCGATTCCATCTAAGGAGCAACTTGTCGACAAAGTTGGAAGCAATAGTTTACCCATAATCATCTTATTAGACAACAAAAAATAAAAGAAATGAGAGCATGTTTGACACTCGCCTTTTCAATTGAGAGAAGGTGGAATTCATTCGAGGGAGAGCTTTTTTCGTGTTTGGTATGCCTTTCTTGACGCCGGATAAAAAGTTGACAATGGAAAACTGTTTTTATATTTTCCTTCATAAAAGTACTTTTTTTTTTTCTTAAACGAAAAGGAAGAAGCGAAGATGAGCATGTGATGACGACGTTGCCCTCAACATTATTTTGAAATTCCAAATTTCTCCTTCATTATTGTGTTTTGCTTCCTCTTTTTTTTTAAATAATTTTAAATTAAGAGTAATTTAATAAAATTATCTACATATTTTCTTTCCTTTTACTTACAAAAATATGCACCAAACAAAATAATACTTTTTTTCTTCTATTCTTTTTTATTTTATGCTAAACAAATTTTTATCCATTTTTTCTTCTTTTTCATTCCCGTTTCCTTTTTTTTTAATTTTTTTTCTCTTAAAATTCTTTTCTTGGAACTAAACAAGGCCTAAGAGTGGCTTCTGTTGATGAGTTTGTTGAGACTATAATACCGAAGAAGTTTCAAATGGGTATATATATATATATATATATATATATATTATGGATGTGGGTTTCAGAGATTTCATATGGCAAACAAAGAGCAAGAACGAATGTTGAATCGAACTAACTTCTTCCAGTGTCGATGGATTGTTCTGTTCAAATGGGAAATAAGGCTTTATTAGGGATGAGATATCATGTTAGGATAAAATAATGTAATGTGAGAGTGAGGATGTGACATATATTTGACCATTAGTTAGTCTAATGAAATATTTGATGAAGCGGGTGCTTTGTCACAAATTATAAATTAAGAGGGATAGTTGATTAGGTTTTAATGTTGAGGAAATTAAATTATACAAATCTCTGAGTTTGTCGGGTTTTATGCATTTTGGACTAATATTTTTTGGATGTTTGAAAAAATAATAGTATATTTTCTAAATACCAAAATATCATATGTTAACTAAGTACATAGTGGTATTTTAAGCCACTAAGAATATCTACAGTAATAGTTTTTAAAAGGTTTTTAAATTTAAGAACCGATTTTTATTTTAGTTTATCACCGTAGTTTATCACGTTAATTGTCACGCGTAAGAACAATTCTTATATAAGAACCGGTTCTTATAAAAAAGTAATAATAAAATAATTAATTCACAATAAATGTTAATGAAGAGTAATAAATACTAAGTAGTGGAGAGTTGATTGTGGGTTCATTTGTAAGTTCTTAAAAAGTTCACTACTGTAACTGATAATTGTTTAAAGTGATGGAGAGTTACTTAAGCTGATGTGGCACTATAGAATCCACAATAAAAATTCAAGTGAGGTTCATCACTGTAGATGCTTTAAGTGGTGATTTAACAACGAAGGGTGTGGATAATTTAGCAACATAATTTAAACTTTGCTTTATCATGTATCTAAAAAATCTAAATATATAACAATATTTTTACAAGAAAATAAAATGCTTGTAATATCTAATTTTGAATTAAAAAAAAAGCATCACAAGTAATAATTGATACTTTAAAGTTCGAAAAAAGTGTTTTAATCAAATGATATATGATATTAAGTCATCAAATATCAAAATATACATACAATAACGGATTTCACTAAATGAAAAATATAAAGTTCGACTAAATTATAGTTATTCTATAATTATAGTAGGGTGATTATACATTTTATGAAAATGGAATAGGCAAGAGTGTAATTTTTGAAAAATACAATGGAAGCAAGTGTAATTTGTTCAAAATAAAAATCTTACCCTTAGAGAGATTGAGATCCTCTCAAATACCTCAAAAGTATTAAAAAGTTCTATACTTTGCTGTGCACCATCTAATTAAAACTATGGATAGCCCAAATCATGTGCAGGAAGGTAGAAGTTAAAGGCTATTACATCTACGTGATCTAACGGTTAAGATCGCATTAGTCTAATAAATAATTTATTCATCTAAGTATCTATCTAAAATTTTTTCTTTTATTTTTTGCTTAATTTAAAATTATATTTAATTTTATCTAAATTTCTCGTTTTAAAATATATTTTGTTTTAAATTTAAATTCATCTTTATAAATTATTGATTTTATTTAATTTAGTTATTATTAACTTCCTGATCTAAATGATCAATAACTTCAACCGAATGATTCATAATAAAATATAAAACTTTTTAATACTTCTATATATTAGAGAGAATCTCAATCTAAGAGTGAAACCACCACCACCTGCTGTCCCCTCACAATGAAACCAACCAAACGCAACTCCTCACGTCTCTCAAGTCGCAGCTCTCCACCACCACCCAAAACCCAAAACCAAGAGCCCACTTTCATGAGATGTCACTGCTCACCCAATTACCGCCCGACAACTCAGAGAGAAAGCCCCTCCCCCCCCTCTCTCTCTCTCTCTCTCTCTCTCTCTCTCTATATATATATTTCTCTCTCTTACCCACTCCGCCCATGACGGTGGGTAAACACAAAACATTAAAAACTTAAAAACAACATGGGCATTCCCTAACACCACGCTACAACCTCGCTTCCACATAATCATCTTGATTTGATGAGATGATGTTGATGATAACCACAATGAGAGGATGATATGTGTGTGATATGGTTGTAACTAGTAAGTAATGGCCAAAGTCAGAGGTGGACCTCCTCTCCTCTCTTCATGGCTTGGCAAGCGTGCGCCAGCTTATCCCCCGCGGCGCACGTTAGCCTCTCCCCCCCACAACCTAAGCGGTGGTGGCCTCCTCATCCTTCTAGATCTCAAATTCAGCCGCACACCCCTCCCACCCACCACCCACCCCCATCCCCCTCCCTCCTTTAACCCCTTTCTCTCTCTCTCCTCATGCCTTATCATCATCATCATCATCTTCATCTTCAACATCAATCCCCACTCTGCCTTCCTCGACCACCATCTCCACCACTACCACTTTCGCCATCTTCAAATCAAATTTGTTTCTTTCCTCTTTTTCCATCATCGTCGTCTCGTTATTTTGCGCCGCCCGTTATATTTGATTTGATCTGACCCTGCCTGACGATTCTGTGTCTCTTGATCTATCTTTTTCACCATGGCTTCGCCTTCTTCGCCGATCGATTCCACACCGCCGTCAGGTCCGCCATCGGCCGTGCCCCTTCCCCTCCCGGCGCCGCCCTCGTCGCGTCGCCTTCCGCCGCCGTGTTGGTCGCACGATGAGACCGTCGCGCTCATCGACGCGTACCGTGACAAGTGGTATTCCCTCGGCCGGGGCAATCTCAAGGCGACGCACTGGCAAGAGGTCGCCGATGTGGTCACCAGCCGGTGCCCTAACGCGTCTCCGCCGAAAACTGCGGTGCAGTGCCGCCACAAGATGGAGAAGCTACGCAAGCGGTACCGCACCGAGATCCAGCGGGCGCGATCCTTGCCCGTTGCCCGATTCAATTCGTCTTGGGTCCATTTCAAGCGCATGGATTCCATGGAGAAAGGCCCTTCGCCGGTCAAGCCTGAGAATAATTCCGATAGCCCCGATGAGATGGAACACGAAGACGACGATGAAGATCAAGATTTGTACGAGGAATTCAAGAACGGCAGTGGGTCCAACACGCGGAGCTTGAATAAATTGTATAGGAACGGAATTGGAGGAGGTCCCGACAGCGGCGTAGGTGGAGGAGGGTTTCGGATTCGAATTCCGACTGGAGTGAGCATCGCGCAACATGGTACAAAGTTTTATGGGAAGCTTGCTGATCAGAAATTTAATCCTAATTCAAACTCTGCTGCACCTAGCTCCAATTGCAGCCCCAATTATGGTACAAGGGTTTTGAAAGAGAGAAGCGGATTGGGGAAAAGGGAGAGAGAGAGGGACCCAGTGGGTGAGATGGTGACTGCAATTAAGGTTTTGGGAGATGGGTTTGTGAGGATGGAGCAGATGAAAATGGAGATGGCAAGGGAGATTGAGACTATGAGGATGGAGATGGAAATGAAACGTACTGAGATGATTTTGGAGTCCCAACAACGAATTGTGGAGGCATTTGCGAAGGCTGTTTCGGAGAAGAAGAAGAAGGTAAAGAGAATGCCATCACCACCGGAACAATAGATACTCCGTGGTAAAACTTTTAACGCTGTAGAGTAATGGTTTATATCTCATGACTAAGAGTATCTGAGTTTTTTAGTTCAGCTTTTGTTGTTTAGATATTTTTGCTTTTCGTATCCACATTTTGTAATTTAAGGACAATTGGAACCTGATCAGTGTTAGGTTGATAATGGATGAATGTAGCTTTATATTTAATTTTCTAGTGGTAACCATGTTGGTGTCCAGGTAGGTTATGTCAAATGATTCAGATCAGAGAACAGAGCTGTTTTAGTTTAAGAATCTCTCTTCGTTAATTTCATGTATGTGTCTACATTGTGAGGAATAAATCAACTTCGCATTCCTGCACTGATATCTTGCAGAATTGATAGCATATGGTGGGTGGACAAATCAATGAGGATCTATTCATCGATTTTATAATAAAAATTATTTTTGTTCAAGAGTTTAAACGTATAATTAAAATAAGTTAAAGAACATCAAAATTCTCAGAGTTTAAACAGAGAACTCGAGCCTTGGAACGCCTCTTCTCATGCATATTCTGAAATCTTCTGAAGTGGTATTGGATGTACTTGTTTTTTAATTTATACTGCTGGAATAGCCATTTGCTCCTTATAAAATTCCAGGATGTCTGATCTCATTTTAGCAGGCTATCATATGGAGAAGCTCCTGTTTCCTTTTGGCGATGGTAGATATCCTAAATTAAATGTTTATGTTGACTGTTTACTGATATGCAATCCATGTTTTGTCAGTCTTTTACATTTTACTTCTTGGTGCTTAGCTAGTAAACTGGACATTACAATCCTCTTATTTGACATGAGTATAATATTGACACTCTCACTATTAGATTTAACCAATAAGTCAGCAAATATTCAATTGTTATGCTCTTTTGATACTTTTTACCAATTTTTTGTGTCTAGTTTAACTTGTAGAGAATGGAAATATGATTGTAGGCAATTTAGTTTATGTTTTCTATTCTTTTCATTATCTTATTAAACAAAAAATCAGTTCTTTCTCATCATGAAATTCTCCTTTGGTAAAAGAAGAATGTATGATGCGAAATCCACCCAACATGTGTAACCTCGTCCTGATCTAACTCCCAAAAAAAAAAAGAAATGAAATAAAATAAAATAAAACAGTATACAATAAAAAATAAAAGAGCAAGTCTAAAGCAAACCATGCTGGCATACTGCCAAAATTCTAGTAGTACTGGATATGGGTAGAATTGTAAGTCAAAGATGTTGGTCACTAAATGCGTGTTTAGGAGTTGAAGTGAGGCTGAACCATGTTTGAACTGTTCAAACATGTTTTAACGTGGTTTCTTCATTCTAATGTAGTTATTCTCACCGTGGCCATGGGTAGCTTCTAGTGTGATCAAACATGGTTTCTTGTCATTACTATTCTATTTTCTTATGTTACCCTTCCCATCACGTGCGTCCATTGTTCTCTTTTGTGTGTCACCTGTGTGAGCGTTCTCTTCCTTGTTTAAGAACGAAAAAAACAGAGCAAATGTGTTATCTAAGGAAGAAGATGACGCTGCCTTCCAAGTTCATTGTGAATGCGAAATGCATTGTTCATAGTACAGGAAGGAACTGCAGAATGTGATAGGAGGCAGCAAAGTAATGAGGTTGCCGGAGGTGTTTATAAGGGGAAAGCATGTGGGAAGTGCTGAAGAAATTAAGCAACTAAATGAATCTGGGGAACTGGCAAGACTGTTGATGGGTTTTCTTGTGCAAGATCCAGAGTATGTGTGTCAGAGCTGTGGAGGAGTGAGGTTTGTGCCATGCCAAAAGGAGGAAGAAGGAGAATTGAGGAGGTGTTGAGGAAATTACGGAAGAATGGCTTGATAACAATTCCTGTTCTATTATATCTCTTGGGGTGAATTTGTGCCCCTCAATATGTTTAGTTTAGGCTTTTGCTTTGTGATTGCTCATTAGTTGCCTCTTTGAACTGCACAAAATAAAAAGTGACGCGGTAACACATATCAAATTAGTCAATTAAAATATTGACATAACTCATTATGTTATAATGGATATTTAGTTTATTTTATTTTAAATTTAATTATTAATTAAAAATTAGTTAATTAGTTCAAATTGTTTAAATTAAAAAAATTTTAACGAGTAATTAGTAAATAATTAGTAATTAATAAATAATTAGTAATATTGGATAAATAAACCAAAAATAATAATTTAATACCCTTTATTAAAATATTGATATAACTCATTATGTTAGATTTAGATAAATATCAAAAGATGAAATATAAAATTCATGTTCTTTATGGTAATTACACATTTAAAATTACGTTTACAAATCAACTTTCAAACATTATATTCTGTTTCAAATTACATTTGTCCAACTTTCTTTTAAATATAAATCTTGTTCATCCAAACATAATTTATGCAACCCACATTTATCTATCGAAATCGCAAATACACCCTAAAATTCGGAAGACATAGAGATTCCAAAGAAAAACAAGATTTGTTTTGATAGATGTTCAATATATAGAGATTACATTAGCTTAGAGATATTATCATTATATTTAAAGAAATATTGATATTTGATAATATATCATATTACGAAGGGAACATTAAATATCCCTGTATATATGAACTACTTGCAGTTACCTCCGCAATACTACGAAAGTTGAAAAAGTAACCCTTTATACTATCTTGATTTAAATCCATATACTCACTTTTTCTGTTAATTTTATTAACAGAGTTTATTCGTTAGATTCATAAATTGCAAATGTGACACTTTATAAATGTGAAAATAACACAGGGACAACTAAAAATAAAGAAAAAAGTTAAAATTAATCTTTTTTCTTATCTCCTTTGAACATAAGATTTTTTGGTACTTTTCTCCTTTTTTTTCAAAGAGAAGTTATGCGTTTTTAGAAAGTATATTTTATTTTTGGTGTTTCTCTCTTTCCTGTTTGAAGTAAGGTTGTACATTTTCAAAACTTTTAGGGTCTGTTTGGTTTGTAGAAATATTTCTTATTTTTATTTTTAGTTTTTATTTTTTGAAATGCATTTTCTAAAATACTGAAAATATCTTTTTGGTATTTTTAGATTTGAGTTTATTTTAAGAACTATTTTCAAAAAAACATTTTCAGTAAACTAAACTAAACGCATTTTTAAATTTATTTTTTTATTTTTAGTAAAAATAGAAACAGAAAATGCTTTAACTAAACATGTTTGCTTTTGGTGTCTCTCTTTCTTCTTTGAAGTAAGGTTGTGCATTTTCTAACAATATGGTGCCATTGAACATATGGTGGACAAAAATTGCACCTTAATTGCACATTGGATGAACGCCATAACAATAGACGAAGAACACATCCAAACATTGAACTTTCAATGATTTCTCTATTATGATACACACAAATTATGAGTTTATGGGTTTTTACTTATCACACCTTGTTAAGGACATGTGACCATCATAGTAAGTGAAATTCCTTTAATTTTGTAAGCCTAAACCAGAACCTATCATGTACACACCATAATAGTTCACAAACACAATTCAAATATGTAATCTCAAGAATCATTCTCATTCATTATACATACATATATATATATATATATATAAGCTTAAGATCATAGTCATGCAACAGATATTTGTCGTGTTTATAAACATTCTCGTAGGCTACATGGTAAACGTCCCATTGGAATATCTACAAACATAGACTCCAAAAGAATAAAAAAAAAAGGCTTTGTCCACAATATCAAGTCAACGATCTCACATACAATAGCCCCTGACAAAACCTATGTGACAACAAAGCGACTCTAGACTTCCAACAAAAGAGAACCTACAAAAAAAAAAAAGAATCAACATCGAAACAAAAGCCGTACTGTAATTACTCTGCTACTACTCATGATGTCACGTCCCCCTCCCCCTAATTCGGTACCGTGACGGGCATGGAGGCGAAATTCACACCACCACTGTAAGCCTAACACCAACACATTTATCACACAAATACTATATGATGGGAGAATCTTGGTGCAAGAAAATATAAAGGTTTATGAAACCATTCATTATATAATTATGAAACTTTCCATCCATTGCATGGTTAATCAAGTAAAGAAACAATCCATATTTATAAAAGTACAGGAGAAATAATTCATAAAATTCTAACACATATTTCACCAAATTCCTAGATGTTCTATTCAATATAGAGAGACTTGAAACCCCACCATAACCATGACCATTGCCATCAACCTAAAGCCAGAAGAGTCATAGACTTGAAGGCTCTGCTACTCTTCATACGGAGACTTGCTAACTAACCAAAAACCTACAAGGGTACACAAAAAAGGGGGAGTATAATGTCCCCAACCTCAAGGTGAACAGACATAGTACTAAACCAATGAACTTAACTTGCAAACATAATAGATTAAGAATAAGAGAATAATGCATCAGAACATATTTATCAAAAGAGCTTACATAGTGTCCCTCATGATTTAAATCATTCCTACATTCACGGTCAAGGAATGCTAGGAAACATGACAAAAGAATAATTCATCAAAATTATGCATTACAAGTCAATTCCAACACAAGACCCCTAGAAGTTCTACGTAGCTACAGAGCACTTCTAGAATTTCAAAATATACAAAAAAA
Source organism: Biancaea sappan (assembly GCA_037074585.1). NCBI lineage: Eukaryota > Viridiplantae > Streptophyta > Magnoliopsida > Fabales > Fabaceae > Biancaea > Biancaea sappan. The sequence goes on from CM073495.1 coordinate 27,871,882, forward strand.
GGTAATGAACAAAGCCAACACTAGGAACAAAACGAGGGTGGTGATTGGACTTCTGCTACTCCTCAAGCGGAGGATCTGCTACACTCTTAGGATCTGAAAATGGAAACACAAGAGTAATGAGATGATAATCTCAGTGAATAACCAGCACTAGCACAAATAAAGGCACACACATAAGATAATTTAATCACAATAAGGAATTTGAGGAAGGTAGTTTGCATTCATATTTTTACTAGATTTAGCCTAGCCAAGGCTCCTCATGGACCACAGGCCACCAGGCCTCATAGGTAGGAATCTTGTTCCACCAACCCCCATAGGTCTCGTAGACCATGTGCCACTGGGTCTCATGGTTCTCCTGAGGCTAATAAATCAAGAGGAGTCCATAGGTCTCATGGACCACATGCCACCAGGCCTCAAGGGCAGGAATCTTGTTCTGCCAACCCTCATAGGTCTTATGGACCATGTGCCACCGTGCGTACTGGAACATCCTTAAGAGTTACCTGCACAGATAATAAATCCACAAATCCACCACAGTGTCAACCAAATTAATATCAGTAATAAACAATCAGCTCATATTAATTATCCACATATCTTGATAGCAAGATAGATGAACATACAGGAACTCAATAAAAAGGTCCTCAGTCTCTAATCCTTTATGATATCTCACTCTTAGATCACATTAACAGCCATTAAGAGTGTGGGATAACTTCACCTTTATAAAAGTTTTTCATACACGAACTACCTCTTGAACTTCCCTTTTCTTTTCTTTAGCATGAGTATCACAAGGAGGGCTAGTTACTCACCTATGGTGTTGAATTGTGGTTACCGAAAGAGAAAGTTTTCCAAGTTATAAGTCCTACATCAAGCCTACCCAAATGCCAAGCATGCATTTAGAACAATTTTAAAGTGAAGAGGCATCAAGATATAGCACTTGAGGTGCCACACTGGGCTTTTGGATGCCACACTCTAATGTGTGACTACTTGAGACTTCAGGGTGTGGTGCCTGAGGGGCTAACCAGGGCACCCAAGGGTGTCACACCCCAAACTCTCGGGTAACCTCTGATCTTAGGGTGCCTTAGGTGCCCAAGTTTGGTACCTTGGCCATGACTCTAAAAATTTGGGGAAAATGTGAGTTTGGGTTCTATTCTCCATCCTTTTTCAAAAGAGTTGGATTGGGTGATAGGAATGCTTCAATCCTAACTATATTTAGTCCTTTTTTTACATATTAGGGGTTTCAAGAAGCATTTGGCCCTTTTTCCCTTTTTTCTCCTAAAAACTCCTAGGTCAAATAAGATCTTTCCATTATTCAAGGATTTTAAGCATTCCTCAAAAATTTTAGCACCACGCAATCCATTCCAGTAATATAGATTAGAAATGGAGGATAGAACTCAAATCCCCTCAAGTTACAACAATACAAGGGTTGACATCACTAAGAAATGCACTCAAAGAAAAAACCCTAGAAGAGAAGTAACTTTAATCCATTCTACATACCTATTTCTCAGCCAAGAGGAAAGGAAAAGGAATAAAAGAGAGGTCTCCTACTCTTCCTGGGTGGCTCATGACGCAAGGAGGAAGTGGCAATGGTTCGCCAAGCTCCAAATGTGTTCTTGAGTCTAAAATATGTGTATGTGTGTGTGTATTGTGTAGGCATAAGAAGGGAAAGGGGTGTGGGTGCTTCAATAGGTCATGCATTAAGAGTGGGTCATACTACAAAGCCCATTACTTAAGAAGGGGATTTTTTTTTTTGGGAAACCTTCTTTGTCCTTGGCCCAATGTGACTAATTCCATCCTTTCATTTAAATCCTTGTCTAGGGATAAGCAAGATTTTCAACCCAAAGAAGTATGGCTATAACATTCCTCAACAAGCGTCAATAATTCCAATAATAATATAATGCATGCATTAGAATGAGAATAAAATGACTTAAATACAACAATTAAATTGATATAATAAATACAATAAAATACAATTTAGCTGACATCACAGGGTGAGTATGAAGAATACTCAATGAGAAATAAATCAACCACAAATAGAATACCACCGTGTACCACTTGTAGGGATAAGACCTTGGAAAGAGTCCCATCCTTACATAATCAATCCAATTATCAATCACTACACAACCTACATGGCTCATACCCTCATAACAGATTTACACAATCTAATCCATCACATAGTAAACCATCATAAATTTAATACATGCACTATGCAAATACACAATATGAATTCGTCATGTCAAACACATGATTTTTCATATTGCCACGTAGGTATCCTTCACATAGCCACACATGCCTTTTTTTAGGGTAACTGAGGCACCACTCAAATAAGCTTGTCATCTCATAAGCTTCTTCGCCCTTCCAATAAGTAGGCGGCTTGAGTGTAACATAGTTGAAGGATAAGGTCGCTAAACCACATAGTGACTAATTTATTGTGCCAAAACATTAATATTCCAAACATTGCACCTTTCATGCAATGTTGCTTACACAAACTATAATAGCCACACAAGCTTTCCATACATGTCCAATCCATCACACTACATAACTCAAGGCACGATAAAACACATCCATCACAATATAGAATATTCCTACACATTCACTTGTACATAAACCTTTCCAGCACAATCTATCTCATAATATATATATATATATATATATATATATATATATATATATATATATATATATATGTACACCTCATACATCACGCATACTAGCACACAAAAATAATACTGGCACATCAAGGATTGACCGTTGCTATTCTAGCATACAAGAAAACATTAGGCACATAAAAATATAACCAACAAAGACCTTCATTCAGAAAACAAAAGACACACCTACACACATTGGAATATTTCCACAAATTCATTTACAAGAATCTTTTTGCACGCCATACACATGGCATATATACATACAAAACAAATCAAAACATTAGGCTAATTCCAACATGTAATAACTCACCCAACATTATGTCGCCAACAACATAAACACGAGTAGCATTTATGTGGATCAAGGAAAACAATTATCCTACCATAATCAAGATGAGGGCAGAGTTAGTCTCTCACCACATTTGATTTCAAGGGTCCAATCTTTTTGGCTCATAATGCCATCCCATCTATTATTCCGACACATATCTCAGCCTTCCACACCCTAGTGGGATTAATTTATTTGCATATCTAAACTGGGAGTAAATGTTAATTCCATATGTAAGTATTTAGTTAAATAAGCATCCCTTTCCTTTACTAAGGTGTGTTTTCCATTATGACTACTATTATTCACCTTTCGGGGCAAGATACCTTCCTAAACATCTGTCACAATTATACACCACAAATATAGCCATCACAAAGTAACCCATGAAATTTCACTACCTTATCCAATCATAACGCTTACTTTCGGATTACCTGTATTTATATGCATACATGTGATTCATGGTCAACAAAAGATATGTACAACATTTCCAATGCAGGTTGTACACACATATGAATCTATTCCTAAGCCACTTTAGACCCACTCCATGTGAATATTACTTAGCATAACCAAAGCAATACATAAGGTGGATAACAATTTAGGAACAAGGATTAAGTCGGTATAAGTCCATCACATCTAAACGCAATTATGAGGATCCATCTCTATATTAAATGTTATTTCAAGTATACACTCGTCACATACCATAAGTGTTCTATATAATAAAGATGATCAAATCATACAACTTAAGGTACAAATGGTAATTATCCCTCACCTTGAATGACGACCCAAACTTCACCCAAATCCTTCTTTGGAAGCATGCAAGGAGAGTTTAAATCTTTGGAAAGCCATTCTTACTCATCCAACATAAGAAAAAGCAAGGGAAAAAGTAAAAATATGAAAAAAAAATGGGTTGGAAGAAGCACCCGCACTAGATGTTGCCGCTGCAACGCCTAAACTCTGGCACTACATTGCCAGCATCAGAACATGGCCACCGTTGCAGCAGCCATTTGCACTGCTACATCGGGGGCCACAAATCTGCAATCTCGAATGTGTAGAAAACCTCCCAAATGAGTTCCCTTCATCCCTAAACTTCCATGGGCCACCCACCAACACTTTAATCCTTTAAAACAAACTTAATCCATCCCAAAAACATTTTAAAACTTCAAAGCAAGAATGCGTAACCAAGATTTAGGATTCCTCCACTTTATGACAGAAAATTCACTTTGTGATAGCAACATTGTTCCTTTCCAAAATTGCCCACATTCAATCTATGTTTAAGTATCATAATCCACAAGTTTAAGTTTCCCATCACAATATTATACTTATGAGAAGAGCTTAAATGCATTAAGTTACCCAAATACATTATGTCACAAAAGACATATAAATATATTAACAACATCTTTCACAATGAATCCAAAGACCTAGGTGACCTATAAGGCCACAGAGCAATCCTATACTAAATTTTAACTGAACATACTTACAATACTGACCTAGAATGAGAAGGTTTGACTCCAAAAGGATCTGCTACTCCTCTAACAAATGCTCCACTTGCTCAGCTACAAGACTTGAAAATAATAACCATAGAAACCATTGAGTTTGGGAAAACTTAGTATGTAGTTAACGTTACAAAAAAATATGCAGAGTACATTCTACTAATATGTGGCATTAGCCATATACATACTTGAATTGCAATAAGGCATACAGGTAGTATAATTCTACCACAATTAGCACCCAGATACCCAATGCTTGGCTTGTATTAGATGATACGGTTGACAAGATGCAAGGCACCTTACATTTTCATTGACATTTCGAGACATCTGACCATCACTTGCTTAGAGGCATTCGTCCCTGTGGTCTTCTCTTACCTAAACATCACTTATGCTAGCAAGTAACATAGAGAATATATATACATATAACACATATACATGCCTTCACATAACCTATACCTAAGAGCTAGGATATGTTGAACATATCAAATACTTGATTGATAGCAATCACATATTCAGTCATTATTCTCATATACATCACATAACATACTTTTCACATCCCCTAAAATGAGGTAGTGACCGGCATGGTGTGGATCCCACACCACCACCATAAGCCTTACCAAACCATGCAAAAACGATAAACCAGAACAATACTAAATGACCATCAGGGTACCAATTGCCAGAATAAGACAAGATATATATATATATATATATGATCTTTTCCCTCCATACATTTTGAAATAAAACTTTAAAAGCTCAAACAAATCAACACCAAGTCATACACATTCATCCATTATAATCCTAAGTGTTCTATTCTACTATAGAGCGACTCAATCCAAACTTATCACAACTACACTATTTCTACTCTAACCCGCCCAATACCATAAAGGGTCAGGAACTTGGAGGCTTTACTGTTCCTTGTGTGGAAACTCATTAGATACACTGAAGACCTGTAAACAAAGAGAGAAGGAGTGAGTATAAAGTACTCAGTCAAGATTAGACAAATTACTAAAAGGAAAGCAAATCGTGAATAGTTCGTGGAGATAGGATATTAATTAGTTCTACCCTTCACCAAGGACCTACCTCACATATACGACCAATGTACAATCTGTAGAACCCTAAGCTACCAGAATCATGCCACAGAGCATTCAACAATCATAAGAATACATCCATATGAACCCAAATACATAAATATTATCATCATATGTCGATGCTAAAATCCACCACACAATGCATTCAGGCATTTTCTAAAATTAAATCATCCATCTAGAAAAGAGAAGACTATAATATAAAGTCATATCGTTTTATTGAGACTTGCTTTATAAGCATACACATCATTTCACCTTAAGGAAGTATAAATAGGAGGGCCACACATACTACCTTTAATGATGTCATGAACTATAGCGGAGAGGGCCATACAGGCTTCTCTTTATGTTATCAATTTACATAATCGAGAGGGCCACATAGGCTTCTCGTCATATTTTCATTCACCATAGTGGAGAGGGCCATACAAACTTCTCCCTAGGTTATCATTAAATACCATATGTGTATAGGTCACAACCTTAGAGGGCCACACATGCTTCTTAGTTCATTCTTCTTTTTTCCATAGTAGAGAGGGCCACACAAGCTTCTCTTAAAATATTAGTCTTAGTGCGAAAGAGTTTCACGATCCTTTGTATTACCACTAACATGTAATTTCATCGAGGAGCCAAAATAGGCTTTTTGCATAAGAGAGCTACAAGGCTCTTTGTACTATCACTAACATGTAATATCATCAAAGAGCCAAATTAAGCTTTTCGCACAAGGTCATTAGTCATAGTGTGAGAGAGCTATGAGGCTCTTCGTACTACCACTAATCTAGTCATATCAATGAGCCGCACAGGCTTTTCGTATCATGTGATTATTCATAGTGCAAGAGAGCTATAATGCCTTTTGTACTACCACAAATCTAAACATATTCATAGGCTATCTAGGCTTTTGTTCCATTTGGTTTGTCATAGTGAGATAGAGTCATAAATTCGTCAAGCTATCACTAACTCATCCATGATTAGTTTATTTTATCAGTAACTATCTTTAACACACAAAGAATTTGATCTCACACACAATGAAAATAGAACACTAAATGCAATATGACAAAGAGCTATTCATCCACATTAAGTAACCCATCACATCATATATATTTAAGACTGGGTATAGTCACATGCCATTTCCCTAATAACTCTAAGGCTCTTACACATTGCACCAATTCTAGCAACTGTGGCCATCCTTAGTGATATTAAGAAGGCTACATGGTTCTTTGCTCATTACCTCAAATGCACACAAGTTGTATTTAAACAAAGAAAATATATATCTAGCACACTTGTATGCAACAATGTAAAATGCCAACCTAATTTCTACCACCCAATAATACGTACTCACACACATGGTTTGCTATCATAAGGAAATCACTCGTACAAGCAAGAATAGAACATTTCCATACATGTATGTATTTGTTTCTTGGAACATCTAACCACAACCACAAGCATTCATAGTACTCATACTAGCCTCATCACTTGAATGCACGACATATTTACATTAAAGAGTAGAAAGGAAACAAACAAGATAGAGTAGAAGTTCCCTTACCTCTACTCCAAGCTAGCCATTCCATTCCAAAAAGATATGGAAGACACTTTAAATGATACATTCCTGTGAGATAACCATGTAAAAATATGTCAAGTTCACAAGAGAAGAAAATGTTTGGCACCAACTTTGACCTTTGGTCACTTTTTTTGCCATAATTCCTAAACGGTAAATAATTTTTAAATAAAACTTATATCATTAGAAACTGGAATTAAGAAATTTCCAAAAGATTTGCTAAAAGTAGAGTATGGATGAGAGAGTTATGACCATTTGAAAACTAACCAGAAGGTATTATGTGAACCACCGCTGCAACAGTGACTTACAGAACCTTCTCCCATTTTCCTCATCCAACTATTAGAATAGTGTCAGCCTAATTGTTTATTGAGTCTATCTATTGACAAATCATAGCTCGCCAAAAAAGAGGGATTACTAACCCACTACCACAATCAAGCCTTGAAGGCACATAAGCATGTTCATACAGAAACATAATAATCATACAATTACAAAAGAACATATAACACATGCCTCAAAGATCTAATATAACCTTTGAATTTAATTATCATAATCAAGATTCATTCATCATCCCAAGTTACAACGAAATTCTTACTTAATTCGTTATCTTCTTAGCTTGTGATACTCGAGAATCCACCCTAATATACAAATATGATTATTTACACTAAGATTAAATTATAGAAAGGTCGCCCACTCACTTAGATTCTAATGCCATGTTTACCGAGTTTCATATGTTAAAATATGTGTACAAGGTTCCAAGATAAATTCCTAGCAACTACAACAAAGATTGTTGCAAAAATGATTTAAAACCATGAAATCAGAAAACTATTTTTTTTTTTTGCTTTCAACCTTTGATCACTATTTCGGTCATATCTCCCAAATAGTAAGGAAATTTCAAACAACATTAGTCTCATTTAAAAGTAGACTCAAAGATATTTCCAATGATATATAATTTGTTAAAAATGGATCCCGACTAAGAGAGTTATGACTGATTTAATTTTTATAAAAATAAAAGTACAATAAATTGGGTTTTCTAATTCTTACCTTTGCTTCTTTGAAATTTTTTGACATCAAGAATGACCACCGAAGATGTATTCCTTAAGGACATATGTGTGGAGGTGTGGCACCTACGATTCTTGTGTTTTTGAGAGAGAGAAGACGTCTAGGTTTTTCTAGTGGGAGAGATATGGGAAGCGTCTTGGGTTGCTAAGTATTGAGGGCTTGGGTGGTATTTATAGATGAGGTATAGTGGCTATCTACTAGATTGAGTAGGATTAAAATTTGCATTTTATTTATTGTTTAGTTATCCACTTGATAATATTATTTTATTCCTATGTAGTTTATCCATTCATTTATTATATATATGATTTTGTGTAGATTATCTATTCATTTATTATATTATATTATTTGTGTGTATTATCCAATGTTTTAAGAACTGGACTAGTCATTGAACTGGTAGAAGCACTGGTTCAAAGTTCAATGGTCAGACCGTGGTCGAACTGTGATCGAACCAGTGGTATTTAAAAAATGGTCGAACTGTGATCGAACCAATAGTATTTAAAAAATGTTAAAAAAAATAAAATATATACTTAAAAATATTAAAATAATTTATATAAATACAAAATTTATGAAAAAAAATATATTCTTATTTTTTTCTATTAATATTATCCACTCATTTTTTATGACATTTGCCTAATTAAAAAAAAAAAGAGAGACAAATTCACCATGTCTCAGTACTCATTTTTATATCACTTTGTGCCTTTCTTTTTTTTCTTTTTTATTGTTACCAATGCAAGGTTTAGCTATCTTTTTTATTGTTCCTAATGCCTTATTTTTTATTGTTCCCAATGCCTAATAAAAAAACAAAAAAAAAGAGAGACAGATAATCATGATATACATCAAGTCATCAAAACTTTAACTCTTACACGAAATACAGAGTTGCAATGTGACTTCCTCTCTCTTCTTCTTTTTCTCTCTAAAGCTTCAACGCATTCTCTCATCTTTCTCTAAGGTTTAGAGCTTTCAGACGGCGACCCAAATAGCAGCCGCGAACTCTGAAGCAATGTAAGCGGTGGAGGGAAGCTTGGCAGCAACGTCAATCATAGCTCCAGTGGCAACGACCCAAAACCAACAAAGCAGCGACGTCAATGGCCTTTAGGAGTTAGGGTTTTTTTCTTTTGGCATCACTGGTCTCTCGAGTTCTGGATACTGAACTAAGTAAACTACTTTTTTTATCAGGAACTGAATGAACCAGGTTCAACCAGTTCCTTACCAGTTTAATGGTATACCGATTATTTTGTACAATCGGACTAGATCCCCGGTCGGTCACCGATCTAACTAATCCTACCAATCAGTCCAGTCCGATTTTTTCATCTTGGTATTATTCATCTGTTATTTATTGTTTAGTTATCCACTTAATAATATTATTTTATTCCTATATATTTTATCCATTCATTTATTATATTATATGATTTTGTGTAGATTATCTATTCATTTATTATATTATATTATTTTTATGTATTATTCATTTATTTATTATATTATATTATTTGTTTTATTTTATATTCTTCTCCTTATCTTTCCTTTTATTATTATTAGTTTATTCTTTTCCTATTACTTCTTAACATTGGTTGATTCCTAATATCATAAGAATGTTACGTGGTATATTTGTTTCTATTATTTGTTTGGTTTTATTTTTCCTTCCTTATCTCCCATCTTTTGAAATGGTGTATGCCTAAATTGTAGGAATGGTATTATTTTTGCTTTCTTTATCCTTTATTCTATTGTTATGATAATTCTATTCCTACTATTATCCTAATACTTAATTATTTAGTTCTTCACGCCTAATCGTATTTATACATTTTAGATTGTTTTTCTTAGTTTTACCTTAATCCTCATCACCTTTATTGTTTATTAATACTCTATTTGATTTAAATCCATTTTATATTATCATCTCTTATCTAATTAAATTCATGCCTCCTAAATCTTATCTATCTCCGTCGCGTCACTTTATTAAAAGAATTGAAGTTGTTTTTTTTTCTTTATTTTATCTTACTCTTCATCTCCCCATATTCTATTTATTTAGGCTATTTACTTTACACACTAATTCTTTTCTTCATTTTTCCTACATTTATATTTCTTATATGCTAATTTTTAATAACCTTTTAAAGCCTCACATTATCTTTACTTAGTTAATCCATACCTATTCGTCCGATTTTGTGTAAATTTAGTTCATCCCCAACCAAGCTTTTTAATCATTTTAGTTCTTATTATGCCACATAACATTCATGCTTCATAACTACAATAGCTAACATAGTACACATAATTAAGTAACAGACATGGTAAAAATTCCTAAAGGTATCCGTCTATTCACGAAAAAATTTTTATACGTTCTAATTCAACATTTCTTACGACATCGTAATACTTAGGGTATTATAACTTTACTAAGGCATACCCACTATTACGTTTGTTTATATTGTTCCACCTTTCGGTGTACAATATTTCCTCACACATCCACCATAATTACATTCCTAAGCCCTTTTTAGGCTCATGCCATTTGAATGCCATGAAACACGGAAATACTCAACACATATTTGGTAATTAACCTTCACAAGACAGAGTATAAGTAGGATTAATCCTTCATAACCACACTTAGTCATGGAAACTCAATTCCAATCCAACCCATTCAAGTGTAGCATCAATATATGCCACGAATTCCAAGCTAGTGAACAAAGAAAAAATTTTCAAAATGATTGAACATAATAAGTGCCTCGCACAAGAATAGGCATAGAAACCTAGGATTTATCCATCACAAGCATCAATGAAATGACAAATACTACTTGTTTATCATTCCCCCTATAGCTTCATCATACATCAATAATTAACTAAAATAATGGGATTGGTTCAAGGCAAGTAAGAAATAATTGCCCATCCCTAATATGTTTGAGAGCTTTTAAGTTTTCAAGCCACATGCCCAATTACCAAGATAACTTTATCCGTCTTGCAAGAATTCAATTTGTAAGATTTCTAAGAGGTTCGAATATAGTTTAAAACACAATCGAGTTGTAGGTATAACGAGTCCCTCACCTTGTTCCCAAACTAGCATCACCTGCTTTCAATCCTAGAAAAGATGCTAAGAGAAGCTTGTCCAAAGCCTAAAAGCCAAACAATAATAGTCCAAATAAGTTCCTAAACCTTCCTAAATTGTCCAAGTGGTGGCGCACTTGCAAGTGGAGGTCATGGCACCTAGGATGCCACATTCATATCACGCAGCTTGCCTTGTGCAGGCCAAGGCGCCAAGCCCTTTTTCTTCTCGACCTGCCCAGAGCCCTGTGCACCAAGCCTAGCGCTTGGGCGCCCGAGACTGGGCAGCCCACCCCTTTCACGGTTTCCTTCCCAAATCTTTGGCACACTTCCATATTCCCACCCGCGGATAAATCACTTCAAAGGGGTAATCCAAAGATGTTGTTGGCCACTAAAAACTCTCCAAAACACATAGAATGTAGTTGGGAATAGAATCACTATAACATCTACTACAATTATACGCATTTTACGCAAATTAACAAAATTATAATGTAGACCAAGGTAAATCGAGTCAAAGACGTGATATTTCTTGGAAATATTTACAAAACATCCAATTTCATAAAAATAAGTAAATTTTGAAATATCTTAAAACATATAATTTTACACTTGGCAATAGGTGATCAATTGACTAATTCATGACTATCAGTCAACTGATTGGTTATAGTCTTGTATAAATGGTTATATGAGAAGTATCAGTCGACTAATATGTCTTGAACTTCTAATTTCATAAAATGTTACTTTAATGCAGTACAAATTTCTCAACTTAAATAAACACATAACTATAATACACATTCAACTATTTCTTGTAAATTCTCTTCTATTATGTACTTAACATACAAGGTTTAGTTACAACTCTTATGTAGTTACACAAACTTTTAAACTTTATGATCTATATACATAATACACAACATTCTTTCAAAAATGCCACAAAAGAAGATGACATAGTTAACCAACACATCATAAGCTCATCTCTTTTCTTTCTCTTTTATGTTTGCTTCAGTCCCTGAAATGGTAAATCATCAAAAACAAGGTGAGATATAAAATCTCAATAGCTAGCATATTTCATGAAACATCATCACCATTTCAGTCATAAAAGCAAATTTGACAATCATTTCCATGAAGTAAAAGCAATCATAAGAACACATACATCTAATTGTGATCATTCTCATTCATAATATAGTGCACTACACCTTGGTTCTTTTCTCAAGAAAAGTACTCAATGTCTTATGAGGAATTTCCCGTGAGGAATTTCTAAGGCTCTATAATCCCATAAGGATTTCACATCCTATGAGGAATTTTTCTCATCCCATAGGGAATTTCTAGGGTTCTGTTATCCCATAAGGACATAAGCTTTACTTTTCAAAAGAAAATTAGTTCTACATATTCATGAAAAGCTTTCAGATGTAATTAATTGCTAAATCATAGAAAGGCATGACAAATACATCAAATACTTTTGCTTTTATAAAAACTAGCTATCTTTAATTCTCCTAGAGCTGAAGTAATACTTTTGCTTTTATAAAAACTAGCTATCTTTAATTCTCTTAGAGCTGAAGTTTAAGTAATATCTTCTAGTTCTTCTCTAATATTCTTTGTTTCTTCAACTTCTAGACCAACTCCTTCCTCTTTCTTCCTTCAAGCTCTAGAATCTATCTAAACTAGAAGAATCAAGTTAGAAACTTACCTTTTATGATCTTCTTACTAAAATCTCTACTAGAACTTCTTTCTCTCTCTTCTTCTTGCTCCTCACATTTTCTCTCTCTTTCTCTCTCTTCTCTATATTTTAGAATTTGCTCTTTCTCCCTCTCTTCTTACTTCTAAAAGAGTCTAAAGAGTCTTCTTATTGTGAAAATCTCCCTTTCAATCCTACTCTCTCGTTTCTATGCTTCATTAGCATGCTAGGGGTGTTTAAGTAAATTTTTTCACTAATTCTTTAATTAATACCGACGTACTTTCATGCTCCAATAGTCCATTAGTCAACTGATTGCTCATTGATCGTCAACTGATTTGCAATTAGTCAACTGATCCATCTTGATTAGTTGACTGGTTGCTACAAGACCTAAAATTTCAGCCTGACAGAGAATAATCAATCGACAGATATCTCCTCATCAGTCGACCAATTGTAGATATTAGCAATCTAGTCTGATCTCTGATGCCATCAGTCGACTGGTTGCTACAATTAGTCGACTGATTCCCTCAAAACTTCATTTTTCTCTTACTCTTAGCTCATTTATCTTAATTTCTCATGTCTTTCCTTTATCACTTCCTCCTAAGCATCCAAAAACATATTTCACTAATTTCTAACATCATTTCTAACTTAAATAAGGAAAATATAACATAAGTAAAAGAAAATATGGAATGTTACTATCAAAAAATAAATCAAAGCATCACACAAATGGAATTTCCGACCTATCATGAACCCTTCCAACCATCCCATTAATCCTCCCATCATCTACCCTATTCCATGATTTTAGAGTTAAATTTGCTAAAAGAAGTTTGGAAAACTTAGATTATGAACAAACATCACATCTCTCCCTTTCCACCCAAAGCTAGGGTTTCCAAAATTCCAACTAAAGAGGATTAAGAATAAAAGATTCAACACAAACCATATGAGTAAAGGATTTTCAATGCAGTTTTGGTCAATGGAGAAAAGGAGTGTTGCTAGAGTGGAAGCCACGAATGCTTTGGTGAGTAAGGGAGGTCGAAGACACAACACCCATAGAGAGAAAGGATCAAATGAGGCGTGCAAGTGGAAGGAAATGTGAAGTCTAATCTTTAAATGAGAAAAATATCTTAATGGACCAACTTGCCCCTCTTTCTATTCACACCAAGAAATGGCAAGAAGGCAAAGATATAATTTCTTGTAAAAACATCTCATTTTCCATTGCTTGAACTCTACATAAATTTTATACCCTAATAATTATCCTCCTTACTCACCAATGTACTCACTCCGGGACTTCCACCATAATTTGCCAATGAAAATAAATTTTATGTTTTATTACGTTTTGGTCCCTACACAAGGATCACTGTAAATTGTTTACCCATAGTCCATCACACACATGCATTGATCATCAAAAGAGTAACATTGTACACAAACTCTTATGCATCACATTTTTTTCCATCTCATACTACCAAGCCACAAGATTTCACTTAAGTCCCTACACAAGGACTCTTAAATCAAAGTTAGCCATCACAAAGTTTTACACAATGACAAGGAAAATACACAAGGTCCATTGACTCAAAATCATTCGTTCAAAAACTTAATCCATCTAAAATTTCTACCAACACACAAAAAATGAAATAATACACAACCCAAGGTACCACAAAAAGTATGGGTATTACATGCATGTTTTCTAGGACCAAGACTATCCAATGAGAAAGCCAGAAACTCCTTATGTCCTTTTCCTCATGATGTGACCATAGATTTGTCTAGTATTGTCCTTACCACAAGCATCTCACTCCTTCCCTTAAAGTAATGGATTCTTGGCAATGCACTTATATGTCTGCATGCATGCAACACCATACCCAACATCTAGCATTGGCTTGGGACTTGGTGGGCCCATAGCCTCTATTGTCAAAGCATGATGCCATCATAAATAAGGAATCAATAGTCATTTTAGGTAAAAAGAGGCTATACGGCATCCAACTAAGACTGACTATTGACATGTTCGTGAACTCTACCAGTCAATCTTCTCATACTTGCTATGAGTACTTATATGCTATCTTTAGTGTCATCTACACCAATGTCATAGGAATATGCCATTCTCGTCTACATGAGGGGCGTAGCCATGTGTTAACCTCAAACAGATCAAAGCTATCCCGGTTCCAATTGATCCCTTGATTAGAAGTCATTCTAGACTTAGGACTCATAAGGAAGGTGAGGTCTCTTGAGATGATCATATCACCCCTCATCTTCCTTTACTTCTAAGTCTAAGGACAATGTCTCATTTGTAATATAAATGTAGGTCAAATGCCAAAAGATTTTATTTATAACAAACAATTGTACAAATGATTGCCTTTAGGGCATACATTCCAACATGGAGGTATCACAAGGGACGACATGAGAAATTGGGCGAAAGCTTTTTTCAGCTCATATATAGTCTGAAACATTTGTCATGGCTGAATTATGGGGCCTAAGGTTGGGTCTTAAATCAGCCCAAACTGTCAACATTTGAAAGCTAGAAAT
Organism: Biancaea sappan; assembly: GCA_037074585.1. Lineage (NCBI taxonomy): Eukaryota > Viridiplantae > Streptophyta > Magnoliopsida > Fabales > Fabaceae > Biancaea > Biancaea sappan. The sequence goes on from CM073495.1 coordinate 27,887,221, forward strand.
GGAAGTTTACTCTTGTTTAATTCACTTGTTAAAGAGCAATGATATTTCTAATCGCCATCCTCTTGTTACTATCGTTTTTCGTTGTAGGTTTCTGCTTTCTTGGTTTGATCAGTACAGGCTGGTTCACTCAGTGCGAGAGACAAATTACTGTACCAATTTTTGGCTAAAAGAGGATGAATGCAAAGGCAATTCCATATTGTCTTCGACATTCTTCCTCTTTTCTGTCTTTGGTTTTTTGGATTGTAATCCGTTTACTTTTTGTCTTGCTTGTAGTTCTTTTAGGTCCAGTTTGCTTAGCCATTTTGTAACTAGTTTATCATAGGCTTATGTAATGGTAGCTTATATAGTTGAAATATGAATTTTATTCTAGTCTACAACTCAGCAAAACAAAGAGCTCAATACAAGGATGAAAATTTAAGGTAAATATCAGAAGAAATACAAGAACAGCAGAGTGATAGAAAGAAAGGTACAACAGGGAAGTAACGGAGAAGAATGAAGGGTAATAAGAGAGTAGTCCAGCGAGAGAGATTGAGAGAAAATGCAGAGAAAAATTCCAAAATCATTCCACACTTCCACAGTCTGCCTTCCAATTATTATTAATTTTAGTATCCATTATGTTTCCTAGAAATCAGCTTTATGAGCCACCTATGATCATTACATTACCGCCCCCATTAAAAGTGATCTTGTCCTCAAGGTCAAATTATATGTCATTCTCTTGAAACAAATCCAAAATGGAGCTGTATTGATTAAAAGAACTAGGTCAGAATGTGTAAATTCAACTCTAGCACATGGATAATTGATATTGCAGTGGCTAATGGAAAATTTCCATCTATAGCAGTAATAGATATCCCAGGTTGAAACGTGTTTCCTTAAACGAGTCTCTTGCATTGTGAAATTCCTCTTCAACAACAGTGGTAGTTTCAAGCTTAGTGCTCTTCCTCAATGACAAACTTTTCACATACGTGATCATGTTGAAGGCAGTTTTTGTAAATGCTTCTTCCATTCACAATACCTAATACGACATTTACACAAACATGTGAAGATCATTTCAAATTCATGAAAATGACGGTTGAAACAAGTGAAGAAACACATGATATAAAACGAACTGCCAAGATCATAAACCAAGACAAACATCATCCCATCAATTTCCCCTAACTTAAGCTTCAATGAACCACCGGCACAATCATTCAATAGGACAGGAATGAAATTTTCAATTAAATTTTTTGGTAGATCCAATTGCTCATTCATACGAACCTTGTATGTACACTGGAAACACTTTAGCAATAAGGAGAAGAAACGTATTACCCAAATACCAAGGAGCAGGAAGTAATGGTTATTCTTCATCTACGGCTTCAAGTATTTCCATTAATTTAACGTTTTTCTTCTCCAAAATTAGTGTTCTATCATGTGGTTCATTCTCGGTCTTCTCCAACAGATCTAATATTGAGAATAACTCAAGAAAATCTGGGTTCATGAAACACAAACTCCACCACCGTAGGCATTTCTTAAACAGTCATTGTTGAAGCAAGAGTTCATTTTTTATTAATGTATCAATCAAGGCCCTGGTGAGCTTGGAGCATTAAATGTAGAACCACGATAAAAAAAAAAAAAAAGAATATGAGAAATCGTCTAAGTCAAACCACAAGTAGAATTCCGCTATCCATATAGATGATTATCACAAAAAGGGATAAATATTCGCACTACCATACAAGGCAAGATTGAGCATTAAACAATGAGATCTCCATATAAGGAATGAAACCAAAGTCAAATGAGATTGTTGAAGAAAAGGAAAATATCAATTAAGAGACGCCAATCACAAATCACACCTTGCAGATCAACGTCAACTAAGGCAGCTCGCGATTACAACAAACTATCTCCTTATTTAGACCAATGATTTCCACTCGAGGTACCTTATCAGAAGGCAAAGCATTTTCAGGAGCCTTTCCACTCAACGGCTATCTTTTGAAGGCTATAAAGTTAAAATCACCTCGTTGAAAAGAATGAATCAACTTCACAGATTATTCTCTTTGTATTAGTTTGAGAGAGCTTTGTATGGTTACATATACTCTTTGTGAGCAATCTCTCTATAGTTTGAGAGAAGTGTACCTTTTTCTCTCTGCTATGACATTTCTACTATAATTGGATTCTGGCTAGACTACCGCCACAACGAGCTTCATTGCTACTGTTTTCTTGGAATATATATATATATATCTTCGTCATCCTTCTATGGTCAGCTTCATCATCTATCCTCCAATTTTTAATACAACAGACTTCAATTGACGAAAAATCAAATCAAATCAAATCAAATTCTTGAGTTTCCACATTATTCCTTGTCAGATTGTTGGTCATGGGATTTGGCAGCAGTCCTAAAGCAGGTTTTTCTTTCTTTTTTTTTTCCTTGGTTTTTCCTCACCCAGTACTTATTTCTTGCATACTAAACAAAATCATGCAATTCACGATCAAATCGCACAAACCAATACGAATCGAAAGTCCCCTAATTCAAATTGCCATGGTGAATTGATTTTTGCTCTGAATTGTGACGGAATTGCCAGAACTGTGTGATTCGCACCAACATCAATGAATTGAACAGTTCCAACAATTTTCAGAAGCACTTCATGTCATGTCACAAAGTCAGGTTCTTTCGTATTTATTTTTTAGTCAAAGATGTACAGACGTGGCCTACTTATACAAAAATGGAAAAAGATAGACAAGATCAAATTGTATCTTGAAGAATCCATCATTCTCTGTTTCTTCTCTAAAGTTTACAGCCGTTGGTATATTGAGTATCAAGAGCCAATAGGAAAATTCATTCAGCCACAAAATTAGGAATATAATATATATTACTAAAATCAAAATTCAAAATCAAAACCTCAAAACTAAAAATTTCAACTTCAGAAGTCAAAACAACACTTTGTAATATTCTCCTCTGTCACCAACAAAACTGTGATTCTGTGAATGTCACAAACTCCTCTTCAATCTCTTCTTTGCTAAGTGTTTCTTTCTTCTTTGCTAAGTCTCTTAAACTTGGTTTGGTTATTACTTACAACTTATGATAAGTCCTTTGATTTATTGGCTTATTATGAAATATGAGTTGACATTAGAAATTACTCATTTTTTATATATGAAGCTTGTTTGTGGTTTAAACTTATGAAATTAAGTATCTTATTTATGTACTAGAACATATCTGATATTTTATATTTTTGTGAATCTTATCTTACAATTTGATACAATTTATAATTTACAATTCAAAAGTTGACTTAGCAATTTACAATTTGAATCGCAATTTAATAACTATAAGTTTTTGTTCAAGTACAGAAAATGGCAGTAGATTTTCTAGATTTTTTTTAAAAAAACTAGAGAACAAGGACATAAACAAGCTAATTCCTTAACAAAAGAATATAGCAAAAATCAGCAGGCGGGCCAAAACAATCTCTTGCGGCAAATGCTTGCTGAAAAATTGCCTCCTATTCTTTACCAAGTTCCTTACTACACAGTAAATATCTGACTGAATAGTAGATGTGGACTCTCGTGAGAGTCAATAGAATCCAGGCTTAACATATCAGTTAGAAGTGCGAGTACCAGGAAGAAGCAAGCACCGATTAGCAGATAAAATTTTCAAGATAAATCTCTTTCACTTCACTCTACGCAGTTTTGAAGATGAACATGGTACAAAATGTTGCATTTGTCCCAAAAAAGAAATATCTTATAGAAGACCAAGACTCGGAGGGATAACTGAAAGGCCATTGTTACCTGCAACCAAAATTTACATATAGATAACAATTTGACTGATAAAACTGTTAAGTGTAACTAGAGCTGCAGTGTTGACCTACAAGGATCTCGAAATTTCTGTAGTATATTAATTACAATTCAGTTTCATTATCAAGTGAACAGAACAATGAAAAATGATTTATTACTTAAATGTATAAACATAAATTACAACAAAATAGACAGACAAAAAAAGAAACAATGCCTACCTTTCTATTCACGAAATGGTGTGAGATCAATGTTGAATTTTTGTTTCCCTTTGCTTACCCTCTACAATGCAGCAAAGAGCCAATCAAATATATAGATTCAAAATTACAAATATTAACAAGAAAAATAGTCACTTCGTATTTGAAAAGAGCTACATGGATATGAATAGTTGAATATAGGAGAACTGAATTGCAAATTTTTTAATTGAATCAAGAATTGTATTTGTTAAGATATAGTAGCTTAATTGTAGGGATTGTGTAGCTTGATTGAAGGGATTGTATAGCTTGATTGTAGGGATTGTGTAGCTTGATTGAAGGGATTGTATAGCTTGATTGTAGGGATTATTTTTATGATTCCCATGTATATATATCCGTTGCCTATGAATGAAATAAGATAAGAGAAATTCTCTGAAATTACATGGTATCAGAGGAGAGCAGGTTCGCGTTCTCGGTACAGCTTGTGTGTGCGTGAGAAGAGCCCAACCCTCTACGGTGGTTGTTGGTTCTCACCACCCCCCAACAACATTCAGACTTCCCCGGCCGGCGGACCCCGAGAGTCTGGAAGCCATCGGCGGCGCGTGTAGCCTCCACGCGCAACTCATTTTTTCTGCCAGCGGATCCACGCGCCGGCGCGTGAGGGCGGGTCCGACGTCGTCTTCCTCTCCGTTTTGTTTCGTCGGCGTTTTCGTTCGTTTTCCGGCGACTTCCTGTCCTGTCCGGCGTTTTCCCTGCTGTTTGACTTTCTGGTTTGGTTTGGTTCTCTTTGGTTACTGTTTTTAGGCTAAATCCATTTATTTTGGTTGTGTTTGTGTGCTGTGTACTTTTCCCACCTATGGCAGACAGTAAAACTACAGTTATGGCTGAGGTAGTCCCTGTGATGACGAAGATTACCGAGCACAAACTCAATGGCTCCAACTATTTAGATTGGAGTAAAACCGTTCGCGTATATTTGCGGAGCATTGAGAAGGATGATCATCTCATCTCTGATCCCCCTAGTGATGACACTCGAAAAGCGTGGTTGCGTGATGATGCGAGACTATTCTTGCAAATTCGGAACTCTATTGACATAGAGGTACTCGATTTGATTAACCATTGTGAATTTGTGAAAGAATTAATGGAATATTTGGATTTTTTGTATTCTGGATGAGGAAACATATCCCGCATCTACGAGGTATGTAAGTCATTTTATCGAGGAGAGCAGCAAGACAAGTCTCTTACTGCTTATTTCATGGAATTTAAGAACTAAATATGCTTCTCCCTTTTAGTTCTGATATTAAGGTTCAGCAAGCTCAAAGAGAGAAAATGGCAGTTATGAGTTTCCTGACAGGTCTGCGCCCAGATTTCGAAGCAGTCAAATCTCAAATTCTCTCAGCATCTGAAATTTCTCCTTTGCAAGAAGTTTTTGCTAGAGTTCTTCATACAGAAAACTCACAACCTTCTCAAATCACTACTAATAATAGCAGTGCTCTTGTTAGTCGTGGTGGATCTCGAGGTGGCTCACGGGGAGGATCGCACAATCGTAACAAGAATATAGAACATCGGAGTCAGGAATCTGGTGAAGTTGAGTGCTATTACTGTCATGAGCTGGGGCATACAAAACGCACTTGCAAGAAACTTCTCAACAAGAATCAGACAGGACGATCTGCCCATGTTGCCTCATCTGCTGATAAGACTATTATGGTTTCTGCTGATGACTTTGCCAAGTTCACTCAATATCAAGAATCACTTAAAACTTCTACTCCCACTGCTGCCTTCGCTGATACAGGTAAATCCCCCACATGTCTCATCTCTTCATCGTCCAGCTGGGTTATAGATTCTGGTGCTTCAGACCATATGACAGGTAATCCTAGTCTTTTCTCTACTTTTGATACTCATGTCCATTTGTCTCATGTGACTATAGCTGATGGCTCTACACCCCGTGTCCTTGATTCTGGCACCATTAACCTGACCCCATCTTTATCTCTACCTTCAGTGCTGAGTTTACCTAATTTTTCATTTAATCTGATTTCTGTTAGTAAACTCACTCGTGCCCTAAATTGTAGTGTCTAATTCTTTCCTACTCATTGTATTTTTCAGGATCTTACGACGAAGCAGGTAATTGGTAGCGGGCATGAGTCTGGCGGCCTCTACACTCTTGATACTAAGACACCAAGATCTTTGGCATGTTCTAGTTCGCTTTCTCCTTTTGATTTGCACTGTCGGATGGGTCATCCGTCTCTCCCAGTTCTCAAGCAGCTCTATCCCCAATTTCGACATTTATCATCTTTGCCTTGTGAGTCCTGTCAGTTTGCCAAACACCATCGTGTTCCCTTAGGGTCTCGAGTTAATAAACGGGCTACGTCCCCTTTTGAATTAGTTCATTCTAATGTTTGGGGTCCCTGTCCTATTGTGGCCAAGGCAGGTTTTAAGTATTTTGTTACCTTTGTTGATGATTACTCTCGTGTTACCTGGTTATCTTTAATGAAAAGTCGCTCTGAAGTTTTTTCACATTTTTGTGCTTTCTATGCTGAAATTAAAACACGATTTAATATTTCTGTTCAAATCTTGAGGAGTGACAATGCTAAAGAGTATCTCTCTGAGACTTTCCAGTCTTACATGATTCAACGTGGTATCTTGCATCAATCCTCGTGTGTTGACACACCTGCCCAAAATGGAGTTGCTAACGTAAGAATAGACATTTACTTGAAGTTGCTCGAGCTCTTTTGTTTCAAATGCATGTTCCTAAACCTTTTTGGGCTGATGCTGTCTCCACAGCTTGTTTTTTGATTAACCGCATGCCATCTTCTGTTCTTGGGGGAGAGATTCCATATTCTGTTTTGTTCCCATCCACAGCTGTGTTTCCTATTGAGCCTCGTATCTTTGGCAGCACTTGTTTTGTCAGGGACACTAGACCCCAGGTCACAAAGTTAGACCCTAAGTCTCTTAAATGTGTCTTCCTTGGTCATTCTCGTCTCCAAAAGGGATACAGGTGTTTCTCTCCTACTCTTCAGCGTTATCTTGTTTCTGTTGATGTTACCTTCCAAGAATACATTTCGTTCTTTTCGACTTCTTCTTCTTCTCATGTTCCGAGGGAAGATGATGATCTGCTCATCTACACTGTTCCTTTTTCTCAGCCATCCACAGGTACTTCTACACCTTCTTTGGCACCTACTCGGCCACCAATTGTTCATGTCTACACTCGACGTCCATTGCCTGCAGGTTCAGATTCATGCCTTCCACCTTCTGTTTCGTTGCTGGATCCTGATTTCGCTTCTCCGGACCTCCCTATTGCCCTTCGCAAAGGTAAACGTCTTTATACTTATCCTATTGCCTCAGTTGTTTCTTATGATCATTTATCCTCTACCTCTTGCTCTTTTTTGGCCAACCTTGACTCTGTGTCCATTCCTAAGACTGTCCATGAAGCTTTGGCCCATCCTGGGTAGCGTGATGCTATGATAGAAGAGATAAATGCACTGGACTATAACAATACTTGGACATTAATGGATTTACCTGCTGGAAAGAAAGCTATTGGGTGCAAATGGGTGTTCACAATTAAAGTCAACCCTGATGGGTCTGTGGCTCGGTTGAAGGCTCGTCTTATTGCGAAAGGATATGCTCAGACTTATGGTACTGATTATTCAGATACTTTTTCTCCAGTTGCCAAACTTACCTCAGTTCGTCTGTTGATCTCCTTGGCTGCCACTCATAACTGGCAACTACACCAGTTGGATATTAAAAATGCTTTTCTTCATGGTACTCTTCAAGAAGAGGTCTATATGGAGCAACCACCTGGGTTTGTTGCTCAGGGGGAGTATGGGAAAGTATGTCGACTTCAGAAATCGCTATATGGTCTGAAGCAGAGCCCTCGTGCATGGTTTGGCAAGTTTAGCCAAGTTGTTTTGGAATATGGAATGAAGAAAAGCAAATCTGATCACACGGTATTTTATAGGCGGTCTAAGGATGGTATCATTCTTCTTGTGGTACACGTTGATGATATTGTGATAACTGGGAGTGACAGTTCTGGTATCTCTGGCCTTAAAACTTTCTTGCAGTCACAGTTTCAGACAAAGGATTTGGGACCTTTAAAATATTTCTTAGGGGTTGAAGTTTTGAGAAATAAGAAGGGGGTCTTCTTGTCCCAAAGAAAGTATGTTCTTGACTTATTGACAGAAACAGGAAAGATGGGAGCTAAGCCATCAAGTACCCCTATGACTCCTAACATACAGCTTGTTCATGATCCTGAAAGTGAGCCATTTCATGATCCTGAAAGGTATAGGAGACTTGTGGGAAAATTGAATTATCTGACTGTGACTCGCCCCGATATTGCATATTCAGTTAGTGTGGCCAGTCGCTTTATGTCCTCCCCGACTGTCAACCATTGGGCACTCCTAGAACAAATTCTTTGCTATTTAAAAGGAGCCCTAGGACGTGGATTATTTTATGGGTATCATGGACACACTAAGATTGAAGTTTATTCTGATGCAGATTATGCAGGGTGCAAAGATGATAGGAGATCTACTACTGGTTATTGTGTCTTTGTAGGAGGGAATCTAGTTTCATAGAAGAGCAAGAAGCAAAATATTGTTTCTCGATCAACTGCAGAATCAGAATACAGAGCTATGGCAAACTCAGTATGTGAAATTGTATGGATATACCAACTATTGAAAGAAGTTGGCTTCGAGACCCCATTACCAGCAACATTATGGTGTAACAACCAAGCTGCTCTTCACATTGCTTCTAATCCCGTGTTTCATGAACGAACTAAACATATTGAGATCGATTATCACTTCATTCGTGAAAAGATTGAAGATCATTTCATTACTCTAGGATATATTAGAACTGAAGACCAGTTGGGAGATATTTTCACTAAGGCCTTAAATGGAGCTCGCATTAATTACATTTGTAACAAGCTGGGCATGATTAACATCTATGATCCAGCTTGAGGGGGAGTGTTAAGATATAGTAGCTTAATTGTAGGGATTGTGTAGCTTGATTGAAGGGATTGTATAGCTTGATTGTAGGGATTGTGTAGCTTGATTGAAGGGATTGTATAGCTTGATTGTAGGGATTATTTTTATGATTCCCATGTATATATATCCGTTGCCTATGAATGAAATAAGATAAGAGAAATTCTCCGAAATTACAGTATTCAATAATCAAAACAGGACATGCATAATATGTGCATGTCACATATTACAGAGACCATAACTGAAGCCCAATCTTTCTGATAAATTCCTAATCCATTTCAAAAAGTTTCAAAATGTAAAAGATTAATCAAATTAGCTGATGTCACATATATATTCTGAAGTCCAACAAAAAAACAGGGCAAGCACATTCAGAGATCATACCTTTAGTTGGAAGTCTAACCTTTTGACGAATTTATAATAATATTATTTTGAATGGTTATCCTTATTCTCCCCCTCTTCTCCTTACCCTTCTTTCTCTAGACTCTCCCTTCTCTGTTTCTTCCCAATTCATTCTTTTCTGTCTACAATTTTCTAGCCATAGCATAGAGGATTACATCATCGTGGAATAAGCACAAATATCAGCTTATACATCAAGGGTGATTCTACAACCACACAACAATATTTTCTATCGTTACATTAGTTAGACCCAACTTCATGATCAAAGCATTCGCTGTACTAAAGATTACAACTTTAACAAAAGAAAATCTTATAATCATACATTTTTATAATAGTTTATTAAGTTTCGAGCAACAGACTTACAGAAATAGCTACAAGTTCTCCCAGCAGCTCCTCCAAATGGCGCAGTGGCTGTCATAGGAGGGGTTTTCATATATGATTCATTAAATGTTCTTTTTCAAAAAGAAAAAAAATTAAATGCATAGAGCAGCAAAGAGAAACAAAATATTGAAAGATTGTTTATGAATATGAATTATTGTGATAAGAACCAAACTCACCCACTGCGTTGGACCATCAACAGGTGCATTCAGCGGATCATCATGTACCTAAACACACCCAAAATGATTTCAGAAACTCACCAGTAGACAAACTGAATAGCTAAAAATAACCCTTCATTATTCCATGTATATAACAAGAACAAGAAAGCATAGTTTTAGAAACCCTGAAGTAGTTTCTCCTTCATAGCAAATTTCACAAACTGCACCAGAAAAACAAGAGGGGCCTCATACCTGAAATTTTACCCTGAACTACTGTTTCATAATAAAACTAATTAAGTACTGGCTATAGCATATTCTCTGTACCTCCATGAAAATACCATCCACTCCAACAGCAACAGCTGTCCTTCCAATGCATGGTATCAGTTCTCGAAGGCCCCCACTTGCAACACCCCCACCATCCAACTATACAAAAAATAGAATTTTAGACAGTGATAAAAGTTAGCTAAGATCTGACACAATAGTATCCTTGCCCTGTGTCCGCAACTGCCATACAAAATGACATGCAGGTATGCACAACACAGAGAGAGAAAGAAAAAGTACTCAAAGATTCCAAATGATCCTCGTGGTGCAGCAGAGGTCAACACATAGACTTTTGACATCATCAATCTTAAAAATATATTACGCTTTGAATTTCCCACAAAATATAAAAGAAGTACCCTTTTTACAATGTATTCACAAACTCTGAAATGGTTTCAAACAAGGAAAACAGATGTAAATGACCATGACCCTTTAGCTAGAAAGATTTTATCTCTATCATATGGACTGCTAATTGCACCACAGCCTAGAACAATCTTTTGCTTAATATATATTGTATATATATAAAAATAAAAAAATAAAAAAGAGATAAAAATAGAACCTTATCCAGTATATTAAAAAACAAAAAAAAAAGGAATCATAATATAAGAAGCACACCTTTTTTCCAGCAGGCTGTTGTAGTGAATGTGTGATGTCAGCTACCTGAGTTAAACAACATAATTTAATGATTAGTTTAAAGAGAAAATGAATGGTGTATATGGAGGTATTGTTGAGTGCTTCAATGATGTTTGATTAATCAGATTGAAGGATCATTTCATCATTCATATCATCATTGATTAGCTCAAATCAGAGACTGGTTATGGGGAAATATTCTTTCAACCAGCTATTAAGGCCAAAAAAAAAACAGTTACTTCTACTTTAAACTCTTTCCTCATATCTCCTCTCTGCTCCCTCAATCTCACTTACTCTTTGCATTCTTCCTCTCCCCAGCGTAAGTTTATTATTCGATTCAATAGCACCAGGAAATATGACCATAACAAAAATTAAATTTATAGTTCAAACAATAAAGCTTTGAGAATAATAGAAATCTAATAAGAGCCTAGAGAAGAAAAAAGAGTTCAGTCTCATTTTGATAAATAGGCAAATGAAAGCCTTCATTCTTTCTTCATAATTGAGCTGTAAATTGAATAGGAGATTGTGTTAACTTGGGGTCACAAATTGATGGAGAGATCTGTCCCTTGATTAACATATGAATAAATACGATATGAGTCCATGAAGCACATCAAATAATTCATTCTTTGCATATAGACAACTCCTGTATAGGATTATTGCAAATGGTAATCAAGAAGAGTTATGGTCACATGCTCTGGAAGATGTGCAGGTCAGAGAAACCAACATTTTCATGACCTATGGCAGAACTTTCTCCAAAGGTGATAAGATGGCAGAGATGCAAGTTTTTGAGAGCATATGCCACTAATGTTAGTAACTAAAACAACATTTACCAATTTAAAAGTGCCTTCTGGGTTGTGAGTGATTCATTCTTTTTAACAATGATAGTGCTTTTATCATATGGTTTGGGAAAGATGCTATTAAGCAGTGATGAGGAAGGAGCAAGAAGTGCCTTTCTCTCCAAACATGCTTTATCCTTTCATTTATTAGGACAGAATACAATGATCCATTTAGTCTCACTATTTGAATGAGAAGCATAGTATTCTTCAAATATTTACTTACTATGGGACAATTGGCTTCTCTCATCCACTCCAAGTTGCGTGGATCAACAATCAAATCATCTAAAAAAACAAAGGAGAAGGATTAATATATTTTGGATTTCAACATAATCAACCTCTCAAGGAATTCAATGCTAACTTGCTTAAGACAAGACTGCAAAGCTAAACCTCAAGTATGATAATCATAATTGCAGATGAAAGGGCAAAGTGGAAAACAGATGACTTAAAACAAAACTTGAATTTCAACTTTAAAATAGAATTATGACAGCTCAAAAGAGTACCAGATTTACAATGGAACTACAATTAATCAGCAGATAGAAAGAATGTCATATCATAGATTTTACAAATTCATCTTCCAATGCAGCAATTTAAATAATATGGATATTGATCATTTTTTCAAGATCAGCACAGTTTGAAAACCCAAAGGCATGATATAGAGAACTCAAACAGATGTTATAAACTTACTGTAACCAAACATAGTTCCCCTCTCACAAACCATCACATTTGGATTGCCAGCCAATCTAATTTTTTCAGCAGAATTTACCATAACCTGCATATACAGCAGTTATGAAATTATAAACAATTAACAATTAGGAATTTAACAGAACAGATTGGACAATGTACGCACAGAAGGAGCACAAAACTGGCCTTTCTTGATGTTAATAATTTTCCCAGTTTTGGCTGCAGCAACTAGAAGATCTGTCTGCCATCAGAGGAGAAATGAAAGAAATGAAGTCAGCACATCTATCTATCGAACTTATGCATGTACTGATAATTGAATGGAAACATTTTTTTTTTTTACTTGACGACATAAGAATGCTGGAATCTGAATAATATCTGCAACCCTGCCAACTGCTTCACACTGGAGGAAAAAAAAAAAAAAGTACAAATGTACAGGTAGTTCAGAAGTCAAAATTCTAAAACTTCACTAAATGCATCCTTAGCATGCTTATACATGAAGCATCTGTTCAATAAATCCAAACGTTAATATATCATGAGTTTATCAATTAAAAATAGTTAACTAATTTAATTCACAAGTTTAAAGGGGCAAAACCAAACAGAAAAATAAAGAAGACAGCAAAATCAAGTTAAACCTTGCAAAATATAGTCTGCAACTAATTAACTGTCTAAGCAAAATATTCTTGTAGTTGTTTGTCTAGATAGATTAATTGCTTTGGTCATCTAAACACATCCATGATGCCCCACATGTATGTCATGCTTGGGGCCACTCATCAAGCTAGGGAATTATTGAAAATTAAGGATGGATTCGGAGTCCACTAAAACAATATTTGTTATTTTGAAATCCTAAGGTTGTTGATCCTGCATCAAGATCCGAAGTCTACACGACTACACCTAAAGAGAACATTGGCCCAATTCTTTTATCCTTGTGCATCCAAGTAGTTACATGGAAATGATATCACATGCGGAAGAAATTATATTTTGTTTAGTTTCTTGCATTTGAGCATCACTTAAGCAGTTAAAATTCTTCTTTTAGCAATGGCAGACAAGTAATGATACTGTTGTAACTGAAACAGGGACCAAACCATAGTCCTCAAAACACACCATTTTTGTTCAAGAACAATTTAAAAAAAAGGGAAATTCCTAAGATTTCCAGTGGTCCTTGTATAGGCAACTTGAACAACCATTACTCAAGCAGGACATAGCCGTGTAAGTTCAAGCAATTGGCTTCAAGGACTCGCTCCCTCACACAAACACACAAAATAGGATTATACATAAGTGGCCGTGTTGACCACATAGCTGTGTAACTAGAATTGCATAATTCTCCAAACTTAGCCACTGCCATGAGTATTTCTCGGCTTAATGAACTTGAGGTACAACATCTACATTCACAAGCTTCCGATACTTGTAGAATCAAACCCCCAGATCCTCCACCCTAGCAAGGACACAGATTTGTCAACCAACAAACAAAGTCTGAGATGGAAGAAAGATGTCTCAGAGGTCTTTGTTTTATCTGTGATGAACCATTCACTAGAGGTCAACATTGCAAGAAGGTATAGAAGAGGATGAAGGGCCCCAAGAACAAGAACCACATGTGTATAAGCTAAAATCTCTAGTTGAAGCGTCTTAGGAGAAAACACCTTATAAGTAGCAACACTTGCCTAAATTTCCGCTTGGGACAAGCAAGCATTGGAGGGGGGAGTAATGTGTATCACTGCCAGAGAGCTAGAGCGAAGGCACCACTGGTTTCTGGAGAGTGGCGCTAAGGCACTAGCAGCCACATAGTTTTGATTTTTAATATTTAGTTAAGTTACTTTTTATTTTTTGTCTATATTTTTTGTGGGTTTTTACTTTTTAATAATGGTAGTTGGAGGTTAGTTTTCCTCCACTTTTGCTGCATTAAGGGAAGTTAGCACCATCTTTCCTTGTTTTAAGGACAGGTTACACCTCTTAGACTGTATTTAAACTCTTTGGAATTAATGGGAGCAAAAGATCCGTAATGATTGTATACGAAATAGAGTTAGAGTAGCATCTATTGAAAAGAAAATGGTAGAAAATTATTTAAGGTGTCTTGGTCATGTTCAAAGAAGACAGTTGAAGGCGCAGTAAGAAGGGTTGAGTAAATGGTATGGAGTCCTGTGAAAAAAGGTCAAGAAAAACCAAGAAGGACACTTAGAGAAGTCATTGAACGAGATTTTTTGGTGAATAAGATACCTAAAGAGTTGGTTATTGATAGAACTCAATGACATCGTATGATCCATGTAGCCGACCCCAATAAGGCTTGTTGTTGTTTGATGTTGTTGGAATTAATGGGAGAATATCAAAAATTTATTTCATGTTTTTTCGAGTGAAAACTCGAGATTGCATGTTCTCTCTTCCCTAATGAACCAGCACCATAGGTAGAAGAAGGAAAACTTCTTCCCAATCCCTTAACCCATGTCGTAACAACATGTGCAACACAGCAGCCACAGAAAGAGACAATGTGACATCCTGGTAATTCCCAACCTCTTCTAATATTGGGTCATTACAACTTATGGAATTTCAAATTCGCCTAGCATTATTGAGAGATGAAACTCTGGTTTCTTCATCTAGACTCAAAGATGAAACTGATTTACAAATTAGCATATTGCTAGTTGAAGTATGTCTCAATTTATTACAGTTAAAGATCAAACATATAAATCATAAATTCCACATTAAAAAACCGTAAATTCCAAATTACAATGACGTTATAAATTAATCTTAATATCAAAATAGACATCTCATACTACATCAAATACCATTTCAAAATAGCAGACAAAATTGTGATAGACTCTGTCAACATACAAATATTGTTAAAATAGAATCTAAATCCAAGCAACAAGGCTAAGAAATTTGAAATCTATATCCCAAATAATACATTACCTGAACAGTCTCATGAACATCTGTCACTATGGGGATGTCATAGGCTATTTTGACCTTCTCAAGTATCTGTTGAAGACACCGAGAAATAGAATTGATCAAATCTTAGAGTTGAGTTAGCTTGGCATTAAAACAAAGCAAAATTAGAGATAGCAAAGGCTCAAAAGTCAAAGCTATTTGATCTAAGCAAAATACCTTTATCCAGCTCAAAATTATATGGTTTTGACATAGTTTAATATTATGATGCAACTTGCATGTAATGCAAACTACTACTTGTAGGGATGTCACAACAATTGTACTAATAGCTATTCAAAACCACAACTCCTTACCATGTAAATCATTTATCATAATTACCATATATAATAAAGAATCCTTATAAATTTGCTTAGCTATATAGTACAGTAGCATTTAGCCCATAGCAGCACTCTTAAAGCATAACTTTCTGAAAGCCTACCTTTAAGAGACCTAGATAAAATTCCCCTGGATCCTGCCAGAAGGTCTGCATGTGCAACCTCCAGCCAAATTTTAACTCTAAAACTTCCAAGAGAAAAGTGGATCCAGCAGAAATATCAAGGATTGTTTTTCTATTTACAGATCCAGAACTCAAGCTTCGAAAAATTTAGTTACTATTCCACAGCCACTTAAATATACAATTATACATCATCAAGAAGCAAACCACAAGAAGTGCAATTAAAAGCAATAGGATTCTCAACCTTCAATCCCTCAGCCATGCCTGGGCCGCGGAATGATTTTGATGATGTCCGATTGGCTTTGTCAAAGCTTGACTTGAAAACCAATGGTACTCCAACTCTGAAAGTTATATAAAACTCTAGATCAGTTTAGATGCCTACACATACAAAATCATATCTGCTGCCTACTGCCCCCTTTATTTTTTTTCTTTTTATAGTAATTATTTTGCTTATCATGCCCAAAATTGCAAGCAGAAAGAAGCATATGAGGGATTCCAAATCATTTCGGAGTATGTAAGTTAAAGGACGAATTGACCTCATTTGCCTGTTGGAGTTGACGAATATGAGTACAGCAGTCCAGGTCCAGGATTAATTGTATAGCTCACATGGTATATATTAGAAGGACGAGAACAGACAGAGGAAACAGAAGCTTACGGAGAAGTTAGTAGAGATAACATACTTAGATGTGATACTCTTTATGTGCTTAGCCATCCGTAGAATGTGCTCCTCGGATTCAATCACATTTGGACCCGCCAGTAAGAAGAATGGGCTTGCTGTCTGGTGAGGTCGATAAAATGCAATCCAATCAAGAATACACATTATAAAGATGAGTCACTAAATGCTTCATCACATATTACCGAGAAAAGGCAACAGATCGGTTCAAACCTTCAGCTGACTATACAGTATTGTCGATGGATCCATTTCAAAGTCAGAAGAAACACAAATGAAACTGCACACCAGGAAATTAAGAAAATTTTGTTACCAATGGACACCAAGCCGTAAAGTAAGCTACATTCGACAACAAACAGCTCGGCGAGTTTCCGATCTTTCCTCCAGAATCCCAAAACAGTTTGAAGCAAGATAGTTAAGTAATTGTTATCAATTAACTCGTCGAGAAGGGCAGAAAAAGTGTGGGATCTAGTTCCAATGAGTAAGAGACGGAGGATGCGCACCTTTCTCTTTAGCAATTGATACTTGATAGTGATACTGTCGTACGAGCAGGGTCTTAACTCCCTTAAAGGGGTTGTGTGTCCTTGAGGGAAAAAAAGGCTCATTAGTTTTTTATTTCTAGAAATATTTTTTAATTAAAATAATAATAAAATTTATTTGAAAATTATTTTAAAATTTATCGAAATTATTATTTTCAAAACAAAAAGTAAAAAAATTATATATTTTCAAAAACAATTATTGCGATGATAAAGTAAATGTGGCGACATTATTAAAAAAAATTATGACAATGGCATTTATATTAGTATATTTTATTAAGAAATATATATATTATTGCCGACATTTAATTACCGCTACTAAAAAAATTAATAAATAATATCATTGCTAATGACCAACATTACTAAATGTATATGTTTAATATCCCACTAGAGTTCCTTTTCGGTTTTTATAAAAAGACTTATCTTCTATATAATTGTTGTGTAGTTAACACATCTTTTATGTGGTTGTTGTGTAGTTAACACTTTTGGTATTTAATTTTTTAAAATTATTTATATATATATATTAGTAATTTGCATTAATATATTTTATCTTGCTTAAGAGTATAATTTTTTTAAGTCTTATAAAACATTCTTAATAATTTATATAGTCAAATTTAATAATATATTTGACTAATTCATTAAAATATAACTCAAACTACAACAATTGATATATTTGACTTATTTGTTTCTAACCTTATTTTTAAATATTTTTATAAATCATTTTGTTATATTGAATTTGTTGCAATCATGTTGGTTTATGAAAGAATGATATCATTTCTCCTAAAGCCAAGAAGAGTGCTAGATATTTTTCAACCCTCGAATTCTCTTCATCGACAACCACGATTTAGTCTCTATATAAAGCTGTGAGCTTCAACGGCTCACATCGCTCACGCAAATTATCTCCTACACCCACAAAGTGCAGGAGAAATCATGGCTAAAAGTATCACGATTATAATCATGGCTTAAATAAATTTTTAGCAATGACTACAATTATAGCTAAATATATTTTTTTTGTCACAATTAAAATCGTAGCTAAAACCGCATGAGAAATCCTATACAAATCCCCACATTGCATTCCAGCTTAAAAATCTCATTTTTACTATTAAGCCATAACCAACCATCTCGTCTTCCCCCTCTCATCTTCCTCCTCTTTACGTCCTCTGTCGTTGGGTACTAATCTCCACCTCCTTATGACTCGTGTTATGGCAGTCAAATGAAATGCAATCACATAAGTCAAATGGGATGCCACATTCAAATGAATGCCACCTCCATGAGTGCTAGGATAGAAATCTAAGAGATGAATGCCACAATCAGATGATACAAATTAATATGTTTCTGCCAGTAGTTCCCCAAATTTTACTCCTCAAGGAAATATAGACAAATTTGTGTATTCTAATGAAACAGAGCAAATGTTCATAGACTATGGTATGAAAATGTCGATAAAACAAACTAAGCAGAGACAACTAGAATGTTGGAATACTGGAAAAGTTAACAGGTTAACTAAGTGTAGGTTAACTCATCAAAGAACTCTCGCTTTCTTTAGAAGGAATTCCCTCTATAGTTACCCAAAAAAAAAATTTCTTGCAAACACAAACTCTAACCCCTAAAACAAACACAAATAGGGTTGTAAAATAGGTCAGGTTGTTCCATCCAAGCCCAAATCTTGTAGGTTCAGTGATGAGTATGAGTTAGGTCGGGTTGGGCCTTATATAATTTATGACTAAAAAATTTCGGCACATTTCAGCACATCGTGAACTATGGGTTAGCCTCATTGACTTACTTATTTTATTAAAAAAATGTAATTTTAATTATTTTAATGATGAAAACTAAATATTGAAACAATCAAATTTCAAAATTTTAAATTAATCTTCTAAAAAAATATTTTAAACCTTAAGATAAGCAATTTTCTTTTTTAAAATGTAATTTTAATTATTTTGAGTGATAAAAAATAGATATTAGAACTATGAAACTTCAAAAAATAGAACTATAAACTTCTAAAAAGAATAGACTAAAACTTAAATAAAAACGAATAACAAGCCTACAAGGGCCAGCTCGCCCCAACCCACCTAAGCCCAAAAAGCTTAAATGGGTTGGGCTAAAAGTCTTTCTTCAAAATAGGTTATTAAATTATTAGCTCACCACATTCTATTTGCAGGGTTAAAGTGGGGCCAAACCCATTTTAACAGCTCTAAACACAAATTGTCATACACTTTTTTTTGGGGCATGTAACCAACGCAGATGGTGAGCCTCACCATATCGCCACAAGCCTATAATAACCATTAACCCCTGACACATTCATTTCACATAATTATTGTTTTATTTTTAAACGTAAATAAATGTACAATGCTTTTATGGTGATGAGGGAAAATGCCATTTCATTTCTCATAAAAATAAATACAAGAGTTCATCTTTTACATCACACCACAAGTGTTCAAATATGATCAATGGTTCGTTGTACATCCTTAAGGTGCCACACATACATATCCGTACACATCCCCTAATATTGCCTACCTAAAGCTATCTATATAACACATAACTGAAATTAAAAAACAAAAATCATACCTCGAACAATGGAGAGATGACCTCAGTGGTTAACTCATCAACTGCACTTTCTTCTATACTTGGGGGGTAATATTAGGGTGAGTCCACTTGTAATACCCTACGTATTACGAAGTAATTAAGAGAGTTTAGTTTTGCATGTTGAAAATTTTTCTAGAACAAATGGGTACTTAAGAGAGAATATGAGGTTCCAAAAGCTAAGTGGGTGTTCCAAAACACGTACGCAGCAAAGTAAATTTGTGCCGAAAAAAGGCATGCGAGGTTATAAGTGGTGGATATCCGACAAAAGTCAAAGAGAATATCTCGTGTAGCGAGAAAAGACTAAAATGAAAAGGAAGGAAAATATTTAGTAATTCTGTGTAATAGGGATAAGTAAAGATCCTTGGAGAGAATTGGACGTGAGGTTAAGATGTGTTGTGGTCAGTGTCATTAGATGGGTGGAAGAAGGCTTTCGTTGTGTGTGGGTTTATGGGAAGGACTAAAATGCATAGATTTATGAAATCACGTTTTAATGTGGAAATGAGTAAAATGAGGGTTGTGAAGAAAAATTTGAGAGATGAGCTATGTGGGAAAAGGTGACTCAAGTGGGAATAAAAGATGTTTATTAATGAATCTCTCATTCCCTTGGAATTAAATGCCATAAACTTTATCTTGAGGGGCATAATGGTAAATAGGGAATTATAAATATTCCCATAACTTAATCACGTTCATTATCATGCTTCAAGCCCTTTCTCCATCTATCTCTCACCTTGCACATCCCTCCCACCTCCCACGACCAAGATGAGCTCCATGGGCACTTCCTCCACCGTCTCCAGATCAGTAACCTCCTTCCTTTAATGGTAACATGAATTCTTTTAATGTTCATAGGTTTATTATTCATTTAAAGGATGCCCCCATTAGAATCTATACCTATTCAATGGCTACCAACCTTCACTAGGAGAGCCTTGTTCAATGGTTTAAGCCAGAGCAAGGCATGTTAAAGATAAATATTGATAGGAGCTCTTTTGGCAATCTAGGGAGAGTTGAGATAGATAGTTTAGTTCATGACAGAAATGGAAACTAGATTACTAGCTTCTATGGATTCATTGGTGTTACTACTAATATGAAAGCAGAACTTACAGTCATGATTGTCAAGATTTCAATTTAAATCTTAAAATCTTACGATCTTACAATTTCAAACAACCTAAATAATTTTGATTCTATGTAAGATCTAAATCTGCTAGAAGCTCAGTAGAATCTCAATTTAAATTTTAACATCTTATGATTTTATAATTTTATCGATCCTATAACATTTTGAATTTTTTTTTCATTTTTTTATGTTGATATGTTTCTAATCTATTAAGTCAATTAAGATAAAAAAATTATTAAACTAACTTAAATACTTACTAATACTATACAATTACAGTCTTATCACTAATAATTTGTTCAATTTTTAATTTAATTTAGTGAAGACTGACAATGAGATATTATAGTATTGTAAGTTTTGAAGAAATAAACATCTATTAGGTGAGAAAAAGAAAATTTTCTAAATACAATAGAAAGTAAGGGTTCTTTCTACTTTTTTTCTTTACTAATTGATTTTTTTTCAATTTTTTTTATAACAATGTTTCTTGTTATTATTGCAAAGTATCTTTTCTATTATCATGTTTTAGGTCTTTGATGACTCTATTTTATATAGTTATTTAATCTATTTTTATTAATAAATTGAATAAATTCAGTGATCTCAAATCTTTTTCTGATTTTATTTAGTCTTTTTTATTTATTAAGTTTAATTTTATAGGGAGTTAGTTTTTCTTTAGAATTTGTCTTAGAATTTATAATTTATTGTGTTTATTTTGTTTAGTTTAGAATTTATTATTTAACTTATATTAGTATTTATTTTGGTTAGTTTCTTTTAGGATTTAATTTAATATTAGAATTTGTTATATTGATTTTTATATTTTTTGAATTTATTTTGATTTATTAATTTTCTATTGAAATCAGATTTGAAAGGAGTTTGCCGGACAAGGGGAAGGGCATGCTGGAGGGAGGAGTTCTTCACATCTCTTCATTATTCTTTATCCTTTCTTCTATCTTCTTGTAGTTTTGATGGAAAATGTCATACCTTTTGGTATTATGGATGTTTCTTTTGTCATGAGTAGCTAAATTCTCTTTGTTAGTGGTAGATGTAACTTCCATTGAATTTTATAGTTTGAATTTTCTTATAATAATATAAGTTTAATTTCTTATCAATCAATTATTTCTATGCCTACTACTTTTTCAAATTTAGCCAGTTGAAAATTGAATTAGGGTTATGTATGGAATTGAAAAATTCATATATGAGCATGTGTCTATTGAAATAAATGTCACGAATTAATTTAATCTAGGAATAGATAAATTGTATGTATAGTTGTGACTGAATTCATTTGCTTTTATTGAGTTTTTCTGATTAAATTAGTCTAAAAAATTAAGAAATTTAATTAGGTTAAGAAAGTTAATTCACCAAGAGATTGAGTTTTAACTAAAATTAAAAATTCAACCATCAATGGAGAAATTGAGAACTTATATTAAAATATATATTCATGTTATAGTTAGATAGGTTAGTAAAATCTAATCTCTAACGCTTTGATAATTTGTAGTTTTTTGATTATTAATTTCTGTAGTTTATTTGTATTAATTTTTACTAATCATCAGTATTTTAGTTATTTAATTTAATTTAATCTCACACATTTAAAATCGATCATATAGATAATTTAGAAATAGTAAAATTGATACTTGACTCTCATAATTCTCATGAAATCGACACCCTATTTACTTTTATATTATTTATGAACTCGGTATACTTGTTAAAGAATTTTTCAACCACCAACAACATTAAATGCGATAAAATGTAAAATATTTGTTTCACCCTATCCTCTAACACCAATTATACATATACACGAGCAAATCAAGAACTATATACATACATATATATAGTGCAAGCTTTATATTGTCACTCACTACATATTACTTTATTTTCCATGACTTGTGGCATTGGTAGTGCTGAGTCCACCAAGCATCCGTGAAGTTAACCTGCAAGTTGTTATCATTCAATGCAAGCTTCTTGAATCGCTTCCAATCCCAGAGGACGGCCTTAAGGTCAGTCGCCTTGGCGATGATGCTCCGACAACAGTTGGCGTGTACGGTGCAAACGACCCGTAAGTCCTTGCTGTCTTCGCAAAACCCACTGAAGTAGAGAGTGTCCATGAACCTAACCCTAAGGTCCAACTGCTTGATGATGCCTTGTTGAGTGATGAGATCTTGAAGCACGTCTTGCTCCTTTTTCCCTATAGAACTGTCCTTTCGACTATACCAGGTTTCGAACAAGGAGATGGTCCTGTCGTTGGACCGGACGAAGTAGAATCCGTTGTTAATCTGGTGCTTCTCCGACAAAGGATCTCCGAGGTACCTGTCAGTGCTTATTTGGAGGTCCTCAGTGTTGCTCAGCCTTATGAATGGGTTTCTCAGCCACATTACGTCGGTGTCCTGTAGAAATGAATATTTAGTTTGCAATGGAATGAAATTGAATTAGGAAGGAGGATAACAATTAATTAAGTAAGAGCATTGGTGCAATTTTAATAAGTTGTTTATTGTAGGTCTTATTATGCCACATCACTATTTTTAGTTTTAAGCAATTCTTCATTATTTTAAACAACTTTCCTCTTCACTCCAATGGGACAACTCTTAAGAACTCACAAATGAGTCTCACAAACAACTCTTTACTACTTTAACTAATGCAGAATAATTAATGTAGATATATTTAATGTTTACTTTTTATTTTTAATTTTTTTGTTAAGAACCAATTCTTACGTATAGCAACTATGTTGGTGAACTCCAATAATGAAACTTAATAAAAATCGGTTCTTAATTTTAAAAATCTTTTGAGAACCTTCATTAAAGATGCTTTAATAGCTAATTATGCTTTTAATTAACTCATATAATGGATATTTAAGGACTTCACCTAAGTGATTATAGACTCAAACCCTTATTTCGTTAAGTATCAAAATAAAAAGATCATGACGAGCTAAACTAAAATTTCTGGTAATTTACTCTCTTTTTTTAAAAGATGTTCACAATATGTGGTTTTCCTCTCTATTTTGAAAAATTACACCTTTTCTTTTGAAACCAAAAAAAAGAATCTATACATATACGTTCCTTATAACAAAAGATAAGCTATAATTATACTTTTTTTTAACCAAAATATCCTGATATTGAATTTATTATTATGTAATACAACAAGTATTAAATATGTATTTAACTAATATAAAATTGTTCTTTTCTTAATTTAGCAAATTATATAATGATTTTATAAATAAATAAATAAATATTAAAAGCAAAGTACATATTCACATATGTATTTTGAAATTGACAAATTCAAAGATAAAAATTAATATTTTATTTCAACAATGATATTCAATATATTAACAAACAAACATTGTTATAAATTTAAGTTAATTAGTAAAAATTTTGAATTAATTAAATATATGATTTTCAACCTAAAATAAATTATATTGAAATAAATTATATTTTTATTAAAAATTAATATTATCCTTAAGGGTTTCAATTTTTGTTCTCATTGAAGCCAGGTATGTGCAAGTTTTTGTAATAGATCTATGAGAAGAAAGCTATGATCTCTGAGTAGAAACTTTTTATAACTATGGTATGGTTATGATCATGGGCACAACACTGTTGTCTATTTTTTAGCTCATACCGTGTTAACGTTAGCAGGTATATTAATTAAACTCACCAATCCCATTGAATTCCTTCAATGTTAAACTTAGAGTAATATTTACCAAAATTTCAATTTAAGCCAATGGGTACCACCTTGCTAAGCCTAAACATATAAAAATCTTTCACAAAAGTTATAGTCATTGTTGGACCCATTTTTTTTTGGAAAAATCTGAAGTGAAATTTCTTATATATTCATTATCATGTTCTATAATTAAAATATAACAAGTGTATAGTTCTTCAATTGGAACACAAAGAGTATGGTCTTTCACTGCAAAGAAATCTATCTCAAAATCTAGTCTAAAAATTTGAAATGGAATATATTTTGTCTCTAATTTCCATCTCTAATTCTATCTCTAAAATTTAGTCTGAAAATTTGAGACGAAATCTGAGATGGAATAAATTCCATCTTAGATTTTTTTTTAGTCCCATATCGCCCAGATCAGAAAATGACCCTCCCACATTTTTCTATATATAGTGCTGCCTCCCACTTTTTCTTATATAAAATGTTTCATTGGACACTCTTGTTTTGAGAAGGCTAATGAATGGATGTGCTTTTCAATTTACTATTACTTAATGTGGCTAAAATTTTTTTGGATGGCCAAATTTGACCGATTCAACAATCCACTAGTTCTTAGGCATGTTCAAAGAATTTGAGACGGAATTAGGAACAACAAAATCTATCCCTGATTTGATAGGGAAAAATTCATCTCTAATTCTAAAACAAAATCTTTTTTTTATCTTAAGTTTATTTTTCGTCTCTGAGCAATTAGAGACAGATTTTTACTTAATCAGATTAAGATTTTTTTCGTCTCTGATCTTTGATTTTCTTGTAGTGTTTATAAAATAACTTTATACTTTTTCTTTTTTACAACTAAGCATTATATGATTGGTATTTTAAGGGGTTTTTTTAAACAAAATTTTTTTAAAGGTGAACTTGATAATAAATAATAAGGATCAACGTATTAATCTTAAACCTTTTCACATCTGTACTTAAATCCTAAACCTAATTAAATGAGTAAAGTTTGCCAGTGCCCATTGTGGGTGTACTTTGATCATCCCTAAATTAGAGGAAGCAAAATAAGAATAGAGTAATATACTAAGAATTAACAGAAAGATTTAAGTTCGTAAACAAGATATATATATACATATATATTACCAAATACTCCTAAGTTTTGCAACAAAAATAACTTTCAAAAAGCATATAGTAGAAAAGGAAGACTTCATAAATTCCCAATGAACAAAAAAATAAAATAAAATAAAATGAGGTTAAATGTTTTTTTTTATCAAATATAGACTTGAATATTTTAATATTCACTATAAAATGAGGTTAAATGTTGAACTTCATTATGGAATCTTAAGGCTATGTAAGTTTAAGACAACGGGCAAGTAAAAGATAACTTTAAAAGTTTAGAGAAGTAATAGTGTTAATGTTTTCTTAATTAAATTTTCGCTTAATCCATTGTTCATAAGATAAGGCATAATTATTGCATTATTAATGGCCATCTATTGAAGGCTAATTTCCTCTCTAAAAGAGAAAGCTTCTTCCTGATCAATAACTACCCACTAAAATTAATTAGTTAATATCAGAAACTACGTAGCTTTTGATGCAATAGTTCTAATTGATGAGTCCGGATTTCCTTAAGTCCCTCAAAGACTAAATATTGATCATTGGATGAAATCATTCAACGGTCTAGATTGATTTTATATTTTTTAAAAATTATATAATTAATTTTTAATAAGTTTAATCTTGTATTTTTTAATTTTTTAAAAATCAATCATGTAATTTAAAAAAAGAACACAAAATTAATCTAAACTGTTAGATAATCTCTTCTAATAGTGCAGATCTGATCTTTGAAAAAACTTTTCTCAAGAATTCTTGAGAGAATCCAGACTCCTAATTGATAGGTCTTAGAATTCTTAGAAACAATAAATACTTACCGTCTGTTTAGTCATCGTTTTTATTTTTTTTAAAAATAAGAAACGAAAAAAATCCTTTTCGGCATATTGTTTTTAAGAAATTTATTTTAAAAAATCGTTTTTGAAAATCTGTTTAAAAAAAAAAAACACATGTTTAAGATGTTTTTGAAAGCATATTCGGCCAACCACGCTTCAAACCTGCATTCACGGGGAGCATGATAGAGCAGTCCAATAAAATTATTAATATTTAAAAATTTATTAAATTTTGATTAATTTAATTTAAATTAGGTCAAAAAAAATATGTAAAGCTCTCTTAATATTAATTTTTTTTGTTTACAAAACACAAATTAAAGACTTTATTTAAAAATAAAAGTCTCCTTTTTTTAAAAAAAATAAACTATAAAAATAAATATCAAATTACTTGATGAATTAAACATCAAAGGAATGGAATAAAACATATTATCAAATACATTAACACACACCCCTCATATCTCCCTTCATTAATAAAACTTCATTCTTCATTATCCCAATATCCCTTCTCAGTTTCCTCAGAATGAACTTAGTCGCATTGATTAACTACAGATTGCAATCTCTCTGGTGCTTAATTATCTCTTACACATCGGTGCATTTGTTGTAATTTAGTTTTCTTTCTTTTTCGTTGCTTGATTGCAAAATTTTTCATTGTCAAATCTCAATTTTTTTGGCCAAAAATCAGTTTGATAAATAGAAAGATGAATAAGACAAACATAATTTTTTTAGTAACTAAATTAAGATACATTTGATCTTTCACGCATAAAATTTTTACAATTGTAATATTTTAAGGCTTTTTCAGTTATTTGTTCTAAATTAAACAACAAAATTCATTGATTCCAGTTACCCCCAAAAAAAAAATCAAAGTGGATAGTTCAATCCTGAACACACACGTTAATTTTCTCTTTCATTATGAGAAATATTACAGCTTGCAATGGTGAAAAGAAAACGCTATCTGTTCAAAAGCAAAAGACATGTCGATAGTGATGTTTATTCAAAGGAAAGAGGAGAAATTCTATGGATCTCTTGAGTTTATTAAAATTTGAGATATTTATTCATAATTGATCTGATATAATTAGCTATTTCTTATCAACGTAATCTAGTGAAAAACCTCTCCAGAAATAGAAGAAATTAAAACGTACCGTGAAGATGAAGTTGTATCCTCGTTTGAGAACATCCAAGAGAAAGAGAGTCCTTCTCCACATCATTTTGATGAAGTCCTCTGACATGTACATTTTCTCACCTTCAAAATCAACGCCGTCTGTTTCTAACCTGTAACAATTCAGCCGGAGGAACCGGCACCGGTCGTAGGCCGTCCGGTCAACGGCCACGATGAGAAGGTGATCAAGCAGAGACCTCGTGCCTTCTCCAAGCCAAAAGCTGCTAAGAAAGAGGTCCAACATGGTGGTGTCTCCATTCAAGACTTGTTCTGCATAGGCCTTGTTTATAACAGTCACTATGAGTGTCTTGTTTCCCATTGAAGCTTTCTCTAGAACAGAATCAAGCCCATCTTGAGGAACCTACAATAATGTGAGAAAGAAATTAACATGATTAATACTAACAATGACATTAAAGACAGGAAATTTGGACCAAAAAATTTAATGGGTAACGTACGTAAATGTCTGAACTTACTGAATTGCGGACAAAAACTAGAGGGCTAGGGGAAGAAGAAGTCCAATAAAGGAAGAGCAAGAAAGTTAAGATTAGGAAGATGAAAGCGAAATTCCCATGTCCTTGTTTGAGATTATGAATATCCATGTGATCGACGAGTGTGTGCTAGGATGACGATGGCCAAAACTTCAAAAGGTGGCTATGGTGATTTAGAGAGCTTATTAAAAGGGATATCACAGAGATATAGTAGGGTGGTTATGGTAGAATGGAAAGGGGGAGAGAGAGAGAGAGAAAAAGACCGAGTGGATCACGAAGGAGGAAAAACAAGAGAGAGGTTTTCCTTCTTTATGTATGCGGAGGAGAACGTGGCAATTTTTGCAATATATACGAAGAATAGTAATGAAAGAATTAGTATATTTATATGCATATATATATATATATATATATATATATATCTTATAACTGGTGGGAAGGTACCTTACTCGACGCAGGATTTGACTTTTATTAGACTTGTTTGTCGTAATTACCATATAGTTGTAAATTTGTAAAGATATAATTTGGAGTAAAATTAATTTATTTTTTGCGGTTTGAAATAATTAATTTAATCTTCTTGTGATTTGGTTTGTCATGATTTGATTACACAAGTGTATGCCCATTTATTTAATATATTAAAGAGTGTAGCGATAGTTCAATCTCTCAAAAATTTATGTTACACCCAAGATCTCGTGGTAGCCTACAGGGAAGTATTAAAATGAAATTTAGAATTAGGGACTAAATTAAACTGAGTTGACGGAATAACTAAAATTTTGAACATTTCTTTTATTATAAGACTTAGGGAATTTTATGAAAATAAATATTTGGACATAATATGTGTGTCACGCCCAAAGACTAAATTGAAAATGATTTTTCTTTTTGTGGGAGCCATTTTGAGTGAGAATGAATTTTAAGTTACAATTTGAAATGTTGGAGAATATAGGGAGTTTTCATTAGATGGTAATAGACAAGAAGTTTTGGGTATTTTGGGAATAACAATAAATATCAAGAAAATTCCAAGGACCCGAGTGAAATAAATTTATGGAAGGTGAAGTATTGAGAAATTTGAGCCAAGAATTTTCAATCAGACTCAGCTTGTGAGGACACATGTGGTATCCTCTCTTCATCGACATTAGAATGCTCCACAAAGGAAAAAAGACTTCAGCATTATACACGTCCCTGCGTTAGATGTGGATCTCTGCTTGGAATTTTGCCTGTTTAGTTTTTAGCAACGGTTTTTACCATTGCTAAAAACTTTCAGCAATAGTTTTTTTATTACCAAACTGTTGCTAAATGTTTTTAGCAACGGTAAAAACCGTTGCTAAAAATTGAGCAGGCCTCTGCTTGGTTTTTCTCCAAGTAGAGGATCCGTGTGCGTTAGATGTGGTTCCAACTCTCCTTTCTGTTGTTATTGATCTCTTCTCTTCTCCGTTTGAGTCAGTGTGTAATACTCCTCAAGTTTTTTCATGTGTATGTGTACACTGTTGACCTATTTTATGTGTGCATCGTAATTTATTTGGCATGTTATGCTTGCTTGTATATTCTTGGTGATTACTGTGTCTTTATGTTAATTATTTCACCCTATAATTTTAGGCTCATTGGAGTCGAGATACTCTATGGAGCCGTTTGGTATACACTAATGGAATAGGAAAGGAATTCTCACTCCCTTATTTTTATGTTTGATAATCATTAATTTAACTAGAAATGAATTCTCCATAGAACAATTTTGATGGAATCCCATTTCATAAAAAAAGTGAAGGAATCTCATTCCATTCCCTCAAAATACACCAAACATAACCTATATGTTTGCGTAGTGGAGAATATTTAGCTAAACTTTCATTTGGGACTAAATGAAAGGGAGATTAAATATTGGGCATTTTGGAAAGAGTTTTCTATGTGCAAGTCATGTTTTACAATAAAATACACCTAAGGGCATTGCTTGTGATTAATATCTAAGTGAAGGCGTATTTTTGTCCATTGTGCATTTTTGTTTTAAAAATTTTGACTTCTCTCTCTCACCCCACGGCTCACACACACTCAAATTCTTTAAGTGTTCTCTCTTCCCTTCCACGGCACACACATACTCAGCACCACAACTCTTGGCCTCTCATATCTTTTACAGGTAGCACTCCATTCTTGGGATCAAGTGGTTGGTTTGCTGCATTGGGAACAAAGAGGTAAGAGAGATTCTCTTCTTGATTCATCCCTCCCAAACCCTAGGAGGGGAAATTGTTGTTTTGGGTTGTTGGAGGGTGAGTATTTGGTTCCTTTGTCCTTATTTCCTTGATCCCTAGCTTTGGAAAGTTTGAAACTTAGTTTGGGTGGATGATTTGCACTTCTTGAAGCCATGACTCTTTTTTTTTTGGAAACAAATCCCTCCATGTATGCTTTTAAATGAATTGTGGCTTCTTGAACTTGTGGGAGCTATGTTTTAAAAGCCTTTATATTTAGTTTTGAAGCACCCAAAAGCCTAAAAAGGTTCTGTTGTGGAAACTTTGCAAGGAAAGTGATCAAGAAGTGGCTTGGGAGAGGTTTCTATAGAGTCCTCAGGTTGTTGCAAACTTAAGCGCCACAACAATCTGAAGCTATTCCTTGAGAAGTCATGCCTCAGTTCTGGGCCCCTGAGAGTAAATTAAGGTTCCAATTCTTGGCACCCAAGGTGCCATAAAAACAAAAAAGCTTTTGTTTTGGGACTGAAGCGCCATGGGCTGGAAAGGGCTAGTGCCCATGCGTGAGTTGGGCGCCCCACACTTGTCACATCCCAAAACTTACATGTGAGATAAACATAAAATACCTAGGGTGTACCTCCGTGATACCCCATAATCTCTGTGAACATTCTTAATATCCATAATTATGTGAATCATAAATATTCCAAGAAAGATATTTTGTATACATATTCAAAAAATGTTCAACATTCAAACACTATACAGTACTATACAACCTCCCAAGCCTAGGTGACCTACTAGATTACAGAGCGTTTCCTAATCCTTACCAATTGTTTACCAGACAAAAGTAGAGTATATCCTTAAAGGCTATAAATTCTTCTCCTCAACCACTGTATCTGAAAAGATAATCATAGAGAGTGTGAGTTTATCATAACTCAGTGAGTAAACAACTGTACATGAAAATATCATAAGCACAAACACCACATTTACTAATACAATTAATCTATCATTTATTGTAAATAATTATAGTATTACACTTGTCTGAATTTGCATATGACTTCTTGGGTGATCAATCCCTCAATCACTTTGCATTATATGCCATAGATACTTGCACTGAGTGACTTAGGAATTTAACCCTCAAACTCTTGGTGCATAAGTTTTCACAGTTATACACTGAGTGGTATGGGACTCTAACCCTTTCAAACTCGTGCATAGGTCTTCACATTTATACACCGAGTAGTATGAGACTCTAACCCTTTCAAACTCGTGCATAGGTTTTCACAGTTATACACCGAGTAGTATGGGACTCTAACCCTTTCAAACTCGTGCATAAGTTTTCACATTTATACACCGAGTAGTATGAGACTCTAACCCTTTCAAACTCGTGTATAGGTTTTCACATTTATACACCGAGTAGTATGGGACTCTAACCCTTTCAAACTCGTGTATTAGATCTCGTAGATCTTTTGCTCATCAATAAAATAGTGACAATTTATCACAATATAATTACTATGAAATAAATGAATTTACACATACTTTTATTTCCTTGAATGTCTATCATCAACCATGACAATCATCATATATTATCAACTGAGAGATTGATTATTTCACACTTCAATAATGTTATAAACAAGACTTGTATTGTACTTTATCTAATAAGATCACATTAGTTTAGTAAGGTTATTCACTTACAAAATGTTCCAATTTATTCAAGGAACTATCACATCTAGTTCTTTAGTCAACTAGAGAAATCAATTCTCAAAGGTAATAAAATACCTTCAAATGATATTGTACTTTTTCTCAACCTGAACACACATTGATAATCTTCTCAATTTCATAAATAACGCAAATGGGATTTATATTGTGCTTTGACTAATTTATTAAATTAATTTTGCAAGGTTGCCTACTCACCTGGATTCCATGCTCTCGGCGCTCCCACCTTGCTCCCCAAACATCCCTATTGTAACCAGGTAAAAACCATTAGGGTTACAAAATAGAGAAATTTCCTATCACTACTCTCGACCTTTACTCACATCTTAAGTCATAACTCCTAACCGGTAATGAATTTCTAAATGACATTTATACCATTGGAAACTAGACTTAAAGAGCTTTCCAATGATATAAAGTTTGCCCAAAACGGAGTCCGGATGAAGAAGTTATGACTGATTGAAAATAAGCTAAAGCTTTTCAGCATACCTGGCGCCTGGGCGCCACACATGGTGCCTGGGCGCCAACACAAGCTTGGCGCCTGGGCACCAAGCCCCTTTTCCTTCCCAAAATCTTCTGAACCTTGCGCCTGGGTGCCAGGATCGCGACCTTTCGTGATTCCTCTCGGTTTTGGCTCACAAATCTTCACCGTTTTCCATGATTTCTTCCATAGGATCTCACCTTTAATGTCTAAGGAGCATTTAGACACCAAAAACACCAATTTTAATCGAGAAACGAAGCCGGAATCTCGATTTTTACCCCAAACTTTCTAAAAACTAGAAAATAGGGAAAAGCTTGAGAAATAGAAATTTCTACCTCAATTCCTTGCTTTCCCTACGTTGCTTGGCTCCTAGAGGCTCACCCCGTAGCCCGAGATCCACCCTCCAAGCCCGGTTGTGGAGTTGGAGTGTAGAGAGAAAAAGAGAGGAGAGAAAGTGAAGAGAGAGAGAGGAAAGGAGAAAATGAAGAAAAATTAGGTGAGGCAGCCTATTTACTCGCCCGGGGTGAAATTATCACTTGCTCTTCAGTTGACCCTCAGTCAAGACTAGTAAAAACAAATTCATAAAATCTCACCTCGGGTGATTCTAAATCCTAATTGCCCCACAATTTTCTTATTTCACTTTAGTCCCTCTCAGAGTCTCAAACTTCACTTTAACCTCGAATCCATCATCCTTTTGGTACCGGACTCATAATTCATTCCCATAAGCTCTATTCTTCTTCTCGGGTTCCTACTTGGTCATTTCTCAAAAGTACTCCAGACTTTATTTTCTTTTCATTTTAGTCCTTGAGAATTTGTAAAATGTCCCAAATTAAAATTTTGAAATTTCTATTTTCAAATTTTCTTCACTAATTCAAAAAGAACATTTCTCATGAAATTAAATTTTTCAATAAACTTCAAATAGACTTTAAATATTCATGAAAATTCTTGGGATATTACAACACTGGAGTGGCTCTATGATGGTTTTGTGATGAGTATAATCTTGTATGATTCATTAGGTGTATTGGGGATATTTTGAGGCTTGATTGAAGTCTTTCCTCCAGGTACTGGTCGGTCGAGACTCAGGTAGTAGCTAACCTACCATATTGTTGGACATTTAATAGGATTCTTGAATTTATACATCTTTGGAGATGGAGTATCTTGGTAAATTGGAGATAGACGATTTAAGTAAATTCCTTTATACATGGAACAACAGAGGTTTGGCCGAAGTGATGTTTAAATTTTTGAAATTGGAATAGCATTATTTGCTTATTAAATATCTTGGCTAGTTTTTAGGGTAC
The DNA here is from genome assembly GCA_037074585.1 of Biancaea sappan. Taxonomy (NCBI): domain Eukaryota; kingdom Viridiplantae; phylum Streptophyta; class Magnoliopsida; order Fabales; family Fabaceae; genus Biancaea; species Biancaea sappan. Next base: position 27,920,655 of record CM073495.1, read on the forward strand.
TTTTTAGAGTTTATGTGTATGTTGTGTTATGTTGGCATAGAAATTATTTAGCCTTCAAACTTGAGTTATATAGCCTTTGGGCTAAAGTTACTATGCTCTCGGGCATGGAGATTATATCAAGCCTTCGAACCAGAAAATGTGGATGCTTCGCGCTCCACAAGTTTTATTGCTTTGATGTTTGGTTATTTGCTCACTGGAATTTTATATCTTACTTTGTTGTTTCCATGTTTCAGAGCCTATGTATGTTGAAGAACATCCGTTCGAGGAGGGGAGTGTTTTTTTGAACCCTTCAATTAATCCTTGGGTTAGTGTATTTTTGGGTTGGTGTATTTTTGTTGAACCCCTCAATTGATGATTCTTTTAGTTGCTCTATAGCCCAAAGGGACAATTAGAAGGAGAGTGTTTTGGGAGTCATTTTGTATACATGATACTTAACTTATTCTTTTGTATGTGTTTCTGTGTATTCCTTACTTTGTGTATGCTGAATTGGAATAGATAGAAACACTGGAGATAGTCATGCTGTGACTTGATATGAATTTCAATTACAATGTAACTCTTTATTTCCATGATGCATTATATATTGTGTGGGCTTGAATGTGATAAACCTCACTTATTTCTATTTATGTTAAGCTTGATTTGCATGGAGTTAGAGTCTGGAGTTAGGCTTACAACTGTGGGAATTACCCAAGTGGTTGCATGCCAAAATTCCTTATGCAGTAAGGCTTCTCTAAGATGATTCTCGACAATGTTGCTGGGTTGAACAACGAGTAAGTGAAAATCTAATTAGTTTGTCGAATTATATTTCCTCCTCTGAGCTTACATATGTGTGTTGTGGCTTAGGTAAACTTTGGCTAGGAATTTGAATCTTATTAGCAAAAGAATTAAGGACTGAATAAGGATGATTTTTTCTAGTTGTAGTATGGAGACTAAGAGCCCAAAAGGGAAGAAAACATATGATTGTGATGTGAGGTAAGCATTTCGACCTGTGACTTCCTTCTACAAAATTTTAACTGAGAACCATTCTTTGTATTTAATTAAGTTGTTGTTTTTGGGTTATTGGAGAAAACGTCTAATGTTGTAAAGTAAGAAAGAATGATTTCATGTCAAAATTTTCATTGAAATCGAGAGGAAAATAGATTAAGGTCCAACGTAATAAATCGAGAGTTCATAGCTAACTACTTGGGTCTTTTCTGCATATGTGACACTTGTTGGATTCTTGGCTAATCTTCTTTCTATGGTCCTTTTAAAGAATTGTTGCTATGCTCTAATAATGTGTCATGACCCTCCCCCGAGTGCATGACCGACATCCCACAACCGTAAGCTTAACTCCAAGACCGACATACATAAAAAATACTACAACAAAAATCACCCAAACAGGAAAGCTTATATAGTCACACAACATCATAATACAAGGTTATAAATATTTCAATGTATTTCCACAGTTAAAGGCCACAGTATGTCCATCCACATGTGTTTCTAACTATTTCATTACATCTCAAGCAAACAGAAAGGAATAAATAGAAACACACAAAAGAATAGGACAACAAGCCTCATTTCAAAATATACATCCAAAACCCCCTTCCTAATTTTCCTATTGGGCTACAAAGTACCTAGAAGGTGCCAAGGAAAGGATTCACAAAAGTTACACCAACCCTAGAAGGAAAAAGGTGTGAGGACACCGAACGTCCACTGCTCCTCGGGTGGATGTTTTTCCATGCAAGTAGGCTCTGAAACATGGAAACAAATACGATGAGATGGAAATCCCAGTGAGTAACAACTAGCAAAACTAATAAAATAAGTGGAGTGCAAAGCATCCAAATCTCTGACCCAAGGGCCTAAATAATCTCCATGCTCAGGGCACAATCATCTCTAGCCCTAGGCTCACGCATACCAAGCCTTTGAGGCACTAGGTTCTCCAGCCCCTAGGCTGATACATCTCTAGCCCTAAGGGCTCACACATCTCTAGCACCAAGGGCCTAAGAAATTTCATGTCAAGATTCATTATATAAATCAACCTCCATACAAGGATTTATCAACACAACCAATAACATGCAATAACATAGAGATTAATGCATGAGCAACCCTATCGATACGTTCCTTGTCAGATAACAAATCATAATGTGATTGAATTGATTAATCCAAACTTACCAGATTCCTAACATTTCCATGTTTAACATCAATGAATAATTTGAATTTAATCAAGAGGGTTAGTTACTCACATGTAATTTGTTTATTAATTACCCAGAAGAGTGACTCCCATAAATTCATAAAAGTCTCCCAAAGCACCTAAGATGTACCCAAGACTACACTTTTTAGCAAGAAGAAAAATAAAGAAGCCACCCAACTTTGGAGGCCTAGGGCACCCAACAACCAAAGGGCCCAAGCCCTCCTTCCAAACCATGGCGCCTTAGGTGCCAAGAGGGCTCTCCACGAGAGCTCTCTGTCTCGGTGGTGCCCCGGGCACCCTAACCCAAAACTCAAGGGGCTCTTAGGTGTCATGGCTTGACCAGACATGAGATAAGTAATAGATCAGAGAAAAGAACAGGGTCCTCACCCTTTCTTTGTTCCTTTCAAACCAAGGTCATCTTAGATAAAATTTTGGGCATCCTTGGGTAGTTGAGAACATAAATGAGCATTAAATGCCAACCTTCAAAGTTAGATTCCAAAACAAATTTCAAATACACACATGGTAAACTTCCATTTAATCTCTTCTAAAATTCAATAAATGTTGCTCAACTACCGAAGCCTCTATCAAGCTTCTATAAAATCAAGGAACAAATAATGATGATAGAAACCCAACATTTACCCATAGCTCAACCCAATCACTCTTCTATCTTTAGGGTTTGGGGGAGAAATGAAACTAAGAAGAAGAAAGGAAAGGAAGAAGCTCTCTTACCTCTAAATGTTCAGCAACGGGATCAAATGCCCTTAAAGATAGCCACCCAAGTCAAGAAGACTGAAAGTTGATGCTAGGGGAGGTGGATGCGCTGAAAGAATGAGGAAAGGAACTTAGGGTAATTCTTAGTGTGGCTCTTAGTGGGTAGTTGTGAGAGAAAAAGGAAAGGCAATAAGAGTATATAAAAAGTTGTCCTATTTACTACAATGCCATCCTTTGTTAAGTCCCACTAAATTTATATTTTTACCAATCTTCTCACCACCATAAGTATACATATTACAACTAAATAAATTTTTAAATTTTCAATCATAGACTTGTAATACCCATGATTTTTGGGTATTAGTTTATTAGAATTTCCAATTGATTATTTTGGTACAAGGGAAATTTTTTTCATTTTATTGGAAAGGAAATATGGGGCTGGAGATTCTGTGGCATGATAAACGATGGGTGGCCGAGGGACAAGGTTATGCATGTGGCATATAGAGAGAGTCAAATGATTAATAAGTCTATGGGGAGACAAGAATGTAATAAGGATATTTATGAGATGCCTTTTGGTAAGATAGGAAAGTTAATATTGCGAGGTGTATGGTGTCTAGTAAGGATAAAAATACCTAAGTTAAAAAAATTATAGTTGTTGCCATTACTAAAGTTGACCGTGGGTTTACTAATGGCAAAATGGTAATTCCATCCCTATGAGTATATATAGAGCACACACTCCACTCTCATTCCTCCCTCTTATGTGCATTCCCCTCCCAAGTGCCCTAACCCTCTCTTCTCCATCATCTCTCAAACCTCCACCTTAAGCCACTACCAAACTTCCAGTGGTTATTCTCCGGCAAAGGTTCGAGTCTCCGGCAGCTAACCAAGTCAAAAAGGATAGCAATCGAGGTAAATATCTCACTTTCCTAATTCCTTTATCATTTTCATATGTATGAAGGATTGGGTAGAATTTGGGGTTGTTCAAGAGTTTTTGAGAGTGTTTAGGAATCATCCTTGATATCTAATAATGAAGAAAAAACCAAGAATTAATGGAATGATCATGTTTGTAAGTGAATTTAAAGAGTAAGAAGGGATAGGAAGAAAGTAGGGTTTTGGGATGAATTTGGTTGATTCAAGCTTGAGTTCTTGGTAATAACTTGAGATTTTAGTCCTAAAATGCTCCCCAAACATCCATAATGAAATTTCATGGAAGGAATTAAGTTAAATGGTGAAGATTTGACCAAAAAGCATGAAAAACATAGAGCTTTCGTGGATCTTTAGTGGTGAACGCCCAAGGCGCCACCAAATAAGAAAGGTCCCCTTGAGAAGAAGGGCTGACGCCATCCAGACCGAAAGCATCCAGCCTGGGTGCCTCATGCGCCAAGGTGGGTGCCCAAGCTTAAAGCCTTGAGTAAAGTTTAAGAAGCTGTGGCACCTTGGGCAACTTGTTTATGCATGAATTTGAGTGTTGAAATTAATATTTAATTGATCCTTAGGTCCCGTGTTGTTTAGTACTTTGTCAAGGCACTCTAAGAAGACTAAACAAAGCTCCAATTTAAGGCGAAAGATCTAGTCTTACCTTGCTTGTTCACTTTCCTAGAATTATTACTTTTCCTAGCAAATTATATTAAGAAAATGTGTCATGAATTAATGATATGCTTGATATGCATGAACCTCACATGTTTAGTAATAGGTAGACATACTCGTGAGTGATTGATGGCTATGAGAAGCTTGATTTTCATGGGTCATAAATGAAAGTAATTGAATGTGATTTTTTTTTTTTTGCACCCATGAGCTCAGTAGTAGTTGTGAAGAAAAATTGGTTAGGAATTGTAACTAGTATGAAAGTAAGTTATGTAGATTGAATATGTATTCAAATATATGCATATGCACACACACGTAAGTGGCATAAGAGATTTCATGCGAATAAGAAAAATGTTGTATCTAGAATTGTCTCTATGAATGTGTAGTGAGCACATAATGGGAATTTTTAGCTTGAGCATATTAAATTGACTATACTTTGCATATGTATATATTTGTGCCTTGTGAATGTGGCCTTCAGGCATTATGATAGCATTTCCCTCATTCTTGCTCATGACTGCCCTTATTGAGAAAAAGGAATGTGTATGTGTACTATGTGTACAAGAGATGCATAAAGAGGAAAAACAAGTATTAAGAATTTGAGTTATGTGTGTATAATTATGGTGGAAGCCATTATCGGATTTACGAAAACTCAAATTCTAGTACGTGTAGGGAATGAAATTTAAAAAAGTCTCTAACCATTTTTTTTTATAAAAATCATGAGAGGAAATGTTGGGATGGATTTGTGCCATGAGAACATGTGTCGATGGATACATTGTCAAGGTAGGCATGGGACATAAGCAAAATTCATGGTTTACCCATGTGTGGCAAAAGAAGGGGAGAATATGTTATGCCTATAGAAAGCCAAGAGATTATCCTATAATTTGCACCCTGTATGTAGACGACAGCGGGGCGTATGGTGAAATAAGGGTGTATGATGAGTTGTTGAGTTGTGGATGAGATTTGGATGATGGAGGGTTTGAGGATGATGAGCATGATAATATGCTAGGGTATGATATTATGGGTTGAATAATTGTAATACCCATAAAAAAATATAAATGCATATTTGCAAACTATGGTTACTATGCTAGTATACGGTACTGTTCACCTATATAATACTATTTACGTATACGATACTGTGTACTTATACAATCGAAATGTCAAGTACTAGGTGTGGTTTGGTCATAAGAGACAATTAGAAAGAAATTCGTAGGAGAAAATGACATTTTATGTGTGAAAATACCCTTAGGGACTAAAGTGAAAGGACTGAATTGAAAAGAAACTTAAAGGTTTAAAGTGAAAGGATAATTTTTCCTTTAAGTTTCAATAGTAACCAATAATTCAAGCCGCCTCCGCGTTTTGTACAGTAACACGTGAAATATTTTATTAGAAATGTCATTTTCATAAATAGTAAATTGAATATTTTATTAGTGCATAGTGACAAATAGTACCGTTGACTTTTTCTATAAATATGCCCTTCCATTTCACTTTTAAACTTACACCTTCAACTTCTCTTCTTCTCTCCTTAAGTTTCTCTTACTTCAATGCTAGGCCTCTGAGATTTTGGGCCTTCCCTTTTCAGCTTAGGTAAGGATACTATGCCCTTTCTATGTCTTTCAAATTTTAGAAGTTATTTTCTTAAGTATACTCTGTGGTTGCGGCTTTGGCTGATCTTCCACATTAGAAAAACTGTCATTAGCTGTCTATATGTTATTTTGATTTTTTGATTACCGAAATAGGATGTAAACTGTGAAGAATACATGTCTAGGAAAGTTCTGGCTAAGGAAAGACCTGGTTTTTAAGTGAGTCCATTGCGACCCTCTACTCTTTCCTGGGAACTTACCTGGTGTACTTTTTTACAGATTGTATTCTCTATTTCTGGTATAAACAGTCTCCGTATATATGAATAGTGATTATATATATAAATAATGACCGTATGTACAAATAGTATCCGTACATATAAATAGTGATCGTACGTATGAATAGTATCCATACATATGAATAATGACTGTATATATGAATAGTAACTGTATGTATGAACAGTGTCTGTATGAAAACAATCCTAACTTGTTTTCTCTAATCTTTCATGAAAATCTCTGTAGCGGAATGCTGAAATTCACCTGAGTACTATTCTCCGTAATAACTTAAAGAAGTGATACTCGTACGGAATCCAGGTGAGTGGAACGACCCCGTTTTAATAGAGTTTTAGCATTACTGGTGATAAAAAGTATGTCGTAGGACACTCCCAAGATTCATAAGGGGAAATTGGATTCAAAATGACGAATCTAATGAGATAATTAATCCATAAGTATGGATAAGACGAAGCAAGTATCTCATGATGATGTGAAGTTTGAATCTTTTCAAAAATCGTTTAATTGTTATCTTGATTTGTGGTTTATAAATATATAATATAGTTATATATTATACCTATTATATAAATGAATATTACATTGTACTTCTGATTATGATATGAAATGCTGTACTATTGATTGTGATTGAGTGGGATAGTACCCCCTCTCACGGCAAGGCGGAAAACCCAGTTGAAAGGGTGTCTTGACCAATGAGTGTGGAGACAACGATGCCCTCAGTAGGGATATAGCCTGGATTGGTGATAAATCCGTGAGTCGCCCTAGCTATAAGGATGAGGTTGTGTGTCATGGCGGAAATATACAAAATTGGTGAGCCGACCTATGTGCGCTCTCCAGGATATATTGCCATTGATGAGTACTAGTAACGTTTGTTGAATTGGATGAATTTTTATCTTCTTGTATGTAGTTTCTAACTATGTCTATTGATTGAGTATAAGCCTTCGGATATACTTGCATGACTGGTAATGTATTTGAATTTTATTAACGCGAGGCCGATTCGCTCACGGAGTTTAAAAGCTCATACTCTCTATAAAATTTTTTTTGTTCAGATCAGGTTGCCAGCGAAGAATATCCGCTAGAAGAGTAGATCACTTTGAACCTTCCTGCTATCGGGTAGGCCCCTCTTTTGTTGTAGACTATGCTGCTCTATAATCGTCTAGGACATCTAGGTCAGGGGTTTGGCATTTGGCTTGTATGTCAGTATAATAATGTATTTTAAATTAATAATCTATTATTACATGTAAATCATCTCTATGATTTTCAAATAAGAAAATTTGATATGTTTTCTTCATATTTATTAAGGAATTGTTATTTTGATAACATAGATAATTTAAACTCACGAGTAGAATTTATCGAAAGGCTTACAGTGATGAGAGATTCATCATTGTACCGGTCATATATCCAGAAAACGGGTCGTGACAATAATAATGTGCTTGTTTTTGTGTATGTAATTTCCCATGTAAAAGATGTGATTATTGTTGACGATCATGTCGAGTGCGTGTTACGTGTTGATGCACATCATACTCAAAATGGGTTAGTGGTGTAGTATTGGATGCTTTGGCATCATGAGCCTATACTAGTAGCAATTATTTGAGTATGAACTGTGATGACTGTGCACAATTCTTATTATTGTCTTGAAATGACATTGTCTGCTACACTAGAGTGGTGCTAGGAGTAGCATGAGATTAGGCATGACTGAATTGTTTATGCACAGTTATTTGAGTACTCATGCACCCATGCACTTCTTATATGTGTTCTATTTTAGCATGCATAGTCATAGGTATCTGTCATAGTAAGGCTAGTTTTGATGAGTCAAGTTGACCAGACTCACTCTCTCACAGTTTTAGCTACAAAAGACCTTCAGTTTGACGATGTATGTAGATACCTCCCCGTTGTTTGGGGTATGGTAATATTATTAGTTTTAAGTTATTTCAGTAATCAAGAAGCTTTTTAATCAGGTAGGTCACGTGACGCTATATAAATATGTATGCTAGATAATGTTTGAGAACCCTAATAGTGTAGTTGAACTTGAATGTATACTATTTATTGATTATGCATATTTATGAATAGAAAGAGGGCTTTTTATGTTCATCTAAGCTTGAAAGTTTAACTTGCTTTTAAATAAGAAAGAATAATGAGCTAATGAAAAGTAATGGTTTAAGAATGTAAGATCCTAGATTTTAAGGATCCAATTCAAATTTTAATTGGAGAAGGTTGTTTTGCCTAATTCTAGCAAGAAGGAGAGTAAGGTGTACGATCCTGACTAAATTATGAATATCATTATTATTATTATTATTAAGTATGAAATTTTTTTATATATTAAATATTTAAAGAGGACATTATGAAAAGAAAATTTCAAGAAGAAAAGAAAGAGTGATTAAGAGAAATAGCATAATAAACAAATAAGTAGACAAATGAGAACAAATTAGTCATAAAATAATTTTGAGATGTGAGAATAATAGAGAAGAGCCTTTTTATATTTGAACCAAAAGAGATTGTTCTGGTAGCTTTTGGACCACACACCTGGACTCCACTTTTCTCTTCTCTCTTTGGCCGAGAAACTTCCTAAAAAATTAGAAAAGATTTTTGGACATTTCACTCCTATCATCTGTGTACTTTTCTCTTCCATTTTTCGTGGGAAAGCTTGAGACCTTCCCTTTGAAACTTTTTGGTCTCCAGCATAGCCCATGACAATTCATCTTGGGTGAAGCAAGCTTCAATTTGCTAGTATGCATGTGGAATTTTCCTTCGACCCGCTGCAATCTAGAATCCTGTCGACCCCACCATTACATGCATGCAAGCTCGTCGTTCTAAGGTGAATTGACATGGAGATGACTACAATGACGAGAAGAGCAGTAACCAAAATTTTAGGATGAATAAAAGGGTAATATAAGACAAGAGGGGATTTACCTAAGGAAAGATAGAATTCGAGAGTTGATGAAAGAACATAAAACCAGAAAACAGAGCGTGTTGGCGTGAGGTAAGTTTTATTATGTTTTCTGATTTTAGGCCCCTCTTGCTTAGGATATGGATAAGAAAAGTTGAATATATTATAACTTTAATTTTTAAGATTGAATAGAAAGCAGAATTTAACAACAAGAAGAAAGCAAAACTGAAAAGGAAAAACATAAATTACAGTAAAACAGAGTAGGTGTACCGAGTAAGCTTGAACCTTCCATTTTAATTCATCTTTCACTTAATCTCGGGTAGCTATGAATGAATGAGCCTTAATTAGATTAAAACTAAATCATAGGACTAAATTGATGAGCTAAACAGAGAAAACACAGCAGATAGGGACTGAACTAAGAAAAAAACGTGAAACTACACAAAACAAGACTAATTTGTCATGCTTCTGGTTTAATGTGTTTTTGGATGACTAAATCAACTCATCAACTTTGTGTGGTGATAATCAGATTTACAAAGTTTCAAATTCATAAAATTAGGTTTACTTGTTCAAATAAGCATGGGAACAACACTTGTTTAGTACAAAGTAAAGCTTGAGTAGTTTAGGAAATTGGGTTAGTTTTGGTAGCTAAAGGTCTCTTTTTGACCTGAAATTTTTATGGCACTTAGACAAGATATAAATTTAATAATCTGAAAAACTTTATTGTATTTGAAAATGGTTAAGGTGGTCTGTTGCATAAAAGAATAGAACAAATAGCATAATTGAGCAATTCTAATATATGGGTACGAAAGTGACCATTTGAGGGGTTAAATGGAGGATTTTTGGGCTGAAATTTTTATCCTAGCATATTAACACATGAATAAAGATATATGTCAAGTATCATGAGTTTTGGAGCTATGGATTGATACCAAAAATTTTGTAAAGTTTAGTTTCGAATTTTGCAGAAAAACAGAACAATGTTGAATGCTTGGTGACTTAAATTCTAAAATGATATTGTTTCCTTCTTGGCTTATTTTCTAGGCTCCTATAAGATCTTTGACATCCTTCTCTGGTTTGAAGAGTATAACTTAACTAGGAATCAAGCTAAGAGTAGGTTGGCACTTCCTATGACTATGACTAGTATCTTTCCATAGTAATGCTTTGCATCATAATAAAAACATGTAGTATGTCTAAATATGGAGAGAATGATGATTCAAAAATATGAAATGGTATGTTAGACTATAGTTGCTATCATGCTTGAATAAATGATGAAATATAAACAATTGTGAATTTGTATATTAATGTATATACAAGTGTGTTTCTCATTTCCTCAAGATTGGACGCTTGAAGGGTATAATTCTAAGTGTGTGTATATGTGTACATATTTATGTATTAAATCGATTCATAATAAAACTTAAAAAATGTGTATGTACATATACATTCTATTGTTCTTAGGAAATGTGAAAGTGTAGATATATTTGATATGTATATGAATAAATGTATGTAATTGTTTAGTTAAGAAGTGTATGCACACACACACACATACATATATGACCACTTGAAAAGTTACAAATTGGGAATAATTGGTTGGGCAAGTTATACATGTACACATATATGCACACTTGTGTATTCTAATTTTGGAATTGAAGTAAGAATGTAAGGCTTTTTTTAATGTTAAATTTGCCACAAAGTAATGACAACTATGGATGTTCATGAACTCACATATAGGTGTGTGTGTGTGATGTACTATAAATGTTGAGATCATATCAGGAGTTGTGAATTAATTGAATTGAGTTGAGATGTAGCATATTATAATTTATCTAGATTATTGAATTTATTCATTTATGGATGGCTGGTGTAAAATTGTGGAATGATATCTATGTTATGATGTGAGATCTTGAATTATGATTGTGCTTGTGTTTGACAAAGAAAGGAAAGTCATGGTGGTGCACCTTATGAGAAATTCTACAAGGAGCATAAGGGTGGATGCGGTAGGGACCGCGGGCAACAATCCAGATGTACCCTAGACAACTTGGTTGGTAAAGAAAATATATGATATTAATTGAATTTCTTGCTGTTCTGAATTGTTTTAAACTATGTTATATTGAAATGTTATTGATTTGTTTAGATGTAGTTGAAAATTATTCTGAATTATATTATATCGTGTTATAATTAATATATGAATGACTGATGTATATTATCATTATGATGCATCATATTTTTTTTGTCGTAGCGTAGTGTTGTCCAATCACTAGGCAAGTGGTTTGCTCATACCCTTTTGTTACATTTTTCAGAGTTAGCATTTGAAGGAATTCTTCGTGTAGGGAGTCACAGATTCCTTTTAGCTCAAGACCCCATTTGAATTCATAGGTGATTTAAAATTCTTATTCTTGTATCTTTTCTTTTGCTACTCTAGAATTGCTCTGTGATCTCATAGGTAAAATAGGATTTGGATTTCTCTTATCGTAAGTTGAGAAATGATGTATATGAATGACGTAACTATATTAAAGAATTGATTATAAATATTTTATTGAATTGATTTGTTATAATGGAATATATAGAATATATTCATGGTAAAATAATTATTTATATTTAATTATTCATGGATAAGTAAAAGAAAGTTTTTCTCAGTTGAAGTTCATTTTTATTTGTCTATTTTGAAATTTTATGCATGTCAAATCATTAAAATGAGATAGGTTCCAATGTGAGGTATGTCTCACTCTCGTGCTGGTCACGTGTCCTAGGTGGGATGTGACAAGTGATAGTTAGGCTTATAATGGTTTGGGTTAGGCACTGTTCGCACCAGTCATTTGCCCAGATTTTAGGGCGTGACAAAGTTGGTCTTAGAGCAAAAGGATTAAGTCTTTTACCGATTACGAAGCAAGGTAACTTTAGTGGGTTCTCTTCTATCATTGTGAACTCAAGCACAACTATAAAGAGATGGCTCGACTAAAGGCCCTTTAGGATATGTCTTCATTCCTTTCGAGTCTTGTTCGTTTTTAAGAAAGTGTTTAAGTTTATGAGTGACTCAAAAATCTACATTTGTTTTGTGTAGATTCAAGATGCCTCCCAAGCAGCAAGGGGCACATGTACCTCGAGGCCGTGAAGTGGAAAGTGGTGGAACAAGAGAATGGAATCAGCATGGAACTACTAAAGAAGGGTAGAGGCCAACAGGTATACCCCCATGGAAGAGAATTAGGGCTAGAGGCCTAGTCTATTCAAGTTTCTCAATCAAGGGAGAACTTTGTGGAGATAAGGGAGTTCTTGAAGCTTTAACCACCCATGTTTTCGGGTACATTGGATCCAGAAGAATCTTAAAGATTCCTAGAGGAGATGGAAAATATCAAAGGGGTGTTGCAGTGCAAAGATTACAGAATGGTAGAGTTCACTTTATTCTAGCTGGAAGAAAGAGCCCGCAATTAATGGAAGGCATAGAAGGGTAGCAGAACCCCAGATTCCCCATCGGTGGAGTGGGAAAAGTTTAATAAAGTGATATTGGAGCAGTTTATGCCTCAAAGTGTTCGTTTTGCGAAGGTAAATGAGTTTGAGACTCTAAAGCAAGGGTCCATGTCAGTACAAGAGTACGACACCAAGTTCAATCGGTTGGCACAATTTGCTCCTTGCATACGCTGGAATGAGAAAGAATATAAAAAGGTTCATTTGGGGTTTTCATCTGTCATTGTGCCAGCTCGTGGACTAGGAGTGAGGACATGTCGAGTTGGTTTAGGTTGAGAAGAAATCTCAACTCGAACTGATCACTCACTAGCGGGTTGGATCGAGTCGTGTCGGGTTCAATTTTTTGGAATTGAACTTGAACCAACACAACTTGCCAGTGAATGGATTGGTGAGTTGGCTCTTTTTTTTTTTTCATTTTTCTTGTCTCCTCTATTGCAAGTAGTCCTAATACTAAAGCAAAATTCTAGTAGCTATAATTCTTTCAACATTTAATAGTTTCCAATAAAGAAAAACAATAATTGAAGTTGCACATTTGTAGCAACTTCAACATGCTTAAGCTATAAATATAATTTATGGAAATATAATTTTGACTTCACACATAAATAAAAACGTGAGGTTTTGCAAAAAATAGAAAACAATCTAAGTGACACTTCTTAATGCCTATAATTTGTTTTGTATGCATACATATAGTAACTAACAAGTACAAAAAAATATTTTATATATATGAAATTTTTAAAAAAAAATTATATATAGGTCGGGTTCGCAGGTTAGGTTGAGTAGAAAATCTCGTGGGTTGGAGATTTTCAACCTAACACAACTTGTGAACCCAACCAAACTATGCGAATTGGGGCGGGTTACGCGGGTTCCATGCTCATCCCTACATGAGACTATAGATGGAGATATACCCCACATACGAAGCTATGGTGAATATCACTTTATTTGTGGAAATGGTAGAGGTAGAGAAGGAAAGCAAGAGAAGAAAAGGTAATCGCAGGAAAAGTTCTACAGGGGAACCTTCAGCGTTAGTATAGCTTGTGGCTAGTAATAAGAGGGTCAGTTTAGATCGTGAAGAGGAACAAACTACGAATCACCAAACTTTATCTGGAATCGTACTACGAATCACCAAACTTTATCTAGAATCGAGCATGGTAAGCCCAAATGCTCAGTATGCGGGAAGTTCTATCATGGGGCGTGTTGTCACGCAAGGTTTGTATGCAACATATATGGTCAGGCAGGCTATATAAAAAGAGAATGCCCCCATTTGGCATCAAGATCGAGACAGACCTAACATGCACTTTTACCCGAGAGATTAGACACCGTAACTAGGAGACACATGCAACTTTACCTTGTGAACATCTTTAAATTTGTGTTATGTGGTTATGATTGCATAGTCACATGTGCCTTGTTTGTGAGCATATGATGCATGTATGTTGATGTGATTTGAGTTGATTCACCCCTTAGGATAACCAGTGGATTGATGATTGATGTGGACTTGGCCTAGTTTGTCGCTATTTTTAACGAACCTCGTAGGGGGAGATAAGTTCCTTTGATAGTAGCTCTAGTTTGGGTGTTAGATAGAAGGGGGTTGAGGTCATGCTCTTAGACCATGGGTGTTGTGCATAAGGTAATTTAAGGGGCGAGGTTGAAAGCATCAGGTTATGGTGACCTCTAGTTATATCAGGGTGTATTTCCCTAGCAAGTGAGGTTTAGTGGCACTACACCATGCTATAGAAGAAGACCATAATGGGTAGCGAGGCAAGGAGAACAAGTGAGCATAAAGTAAGAGAAAAAGAATCGTGTTGGGGCAAAGACAGGGATGCAAAAGCCATCTTAAAGAGCCCTAAGGAACCAAAACCCCACCCAGTATGGCCAACAAAGAGTGTTGATAACATACTTTTTCCATTTATTTTAGTCCCTATTTTAGTCCTTTTTGCCTCTTTAATCTTGTCAATTCTCTAATTTTATTATGTTTTAGAATTTATTGGGTATAAACTATTTTTGGATTGAATGTGTCTCAATTTTATATTTTTAGAACTTGAATTGTAAAATGCTCAATTTAATTCCTACAAATTTTAATTTTGAAGAGAAAAGTGTTGACATGGACAAAGATGCTGATTTGGATGCTAATGTGGCACTTTTTGGGTGATGTAGATGCTGACTAGGATATACTGGATGTGGGGCCCACTTGAACTCTTATTCAATGCCATGTAGTCAGAATTTTTGGGCAGAAATATTAATTTTCGTAGGTCAAAAAAAAAAGCATGGCTGAAATATTAATTTTGCCATGATATTCTGCTGCTGTTTGTCACTTTCTGCTGCAGAAATATTAATTCTGCTGCTGCTGCCATACCATTCTGCTGCTGCCATACTTTTCTGCTGCTGCAGAAATATTAATTTTGCTGCTGTTTTGCTGTCAAAGTGCTGCCATATCATGGAAGAGGCATCCAAGGAGGCATCTAGGGCAGAATATCCCTTTAGGCATGTGTTAGATCAGTTTTATATTTGCAAAAATTGAAATTTATTAAGGAAGCTAAGTCATTTTTCAGATGTGAAGTCCTAGCACCATTTTTTCTGCCTTCCTTGGGCAGCAGTGGCTGGGAGCAACATAGAGGCAACTCTCTAGCTTGGTTAGAGGGAAAGGAAGCCTTCCCACTTAGGAATGGCTCTCCTTCTCCCATTTTCCTTCCTTTTCTTGCATTTTCCTTCATAGTTTCTTAGATTTTTGTTGTATTTTCTGTTTTCTGTCATGTTTTTCCTTCTCTTCCATGTAATTTTCTAAGTTTAAGGATTGATGTAGTTCGGTTCTATGATGTTTTATTGCTGAACAATTTCGATTTTAATGCACTTTCGTTTAATGGAATGGATTTTACCGATTATTAAGCTCTTGAATGCTTGATTAACCTTCAATGAGTTTGGGATTTTGATGTCTATGCTAGAGTTAGCGAGATATTGAGTTTGACCTTGTAATTTCCACCATAAATTAGATTATCTAGATATAGATAGTTTTATTTATGTGGCTTGAATAATTTTCTTGAGCTTCATAATTTAATTGAATGGTTGATCTAAGATTTTAGTCAATTATTTTGGTTAAGTTAGATTGTAATTTCAAAGTTTTTGGATTCAATCATATTTTAGAAAATTGGCCAACATTGAATGGATTGTAATTTAATTGAATTGTTCTTCAATGATTCAAAGATTGATTTGTCTATGAATTAATCGGATTGGACTAACGAAATCAATCTCATTTTCTTGTGTAGTCGGTCATTTGATGAAATGGAAGTTGTACTTTAATTCATTTGGACCAATGAGTATTTTCTCGGCCAAAGTTCTATTTTATTTATTGTCCTATGAAGCTTGTTATTTATCCATGCATGCGATTGCTATGTATTTGTAATGAATAGGACAAGAGATAACATGTCATATGCGATTGCGGGGCATTGATGTGATTAGGACTTGATCGAATTATATTTGAGTTATAGATTAGTGAAGATCTTCCTAACTATAATTTTAATATAATTCAGTCTTAGAAGACTTTCTAAGAATTTTAGATTGAAGATTACATAATAGAATTAGCCAAGAATATTCAATGGAAAGGATGAAGATGTACAATTCCATGGAATTTGTGACCAATTACACATCTTTTGTCTGTTTTATTTTCTGTTTAGTTATTTAAATTTCAGTTATTTATATTGCGTTGTTTCAATCATCACCCCCCTTTTTTTGTGTAATTTCTGAAATTTCCTTCATAAGTCTTAATAGCATTTCACTTAGCCTAATTGAATTTTATTTGATACCTCAATCTCTGTGGGACGATACTCTATTTATCACTTTATTACTTATTGCGACCCAGTATACTTGCTGGAATATTTTATGTGCTATAAATTATACGCACCAAGTGTGAATTCAAGATATGTGAATAATGGGGAACTAAGGGCGGGCTTATGGAGGTGAAGCAGAGTTTTCCTGTGCTACTCACATGTCCGGTATTGGAATATGACAAGAAGAAAGAGAAGAAAAAGAAGAAGAAAATATCAATTTTTGTCCTTTAAATTTTGACTCAAGTTTCAATTTCATCCTAAAATTTTTTGTTTATGCCAATTTCATCTCACTTGTTTCCAATTGGTGTTTCTCTCCTCCTCCTCCTCTATTCAAGTTTTAATTTTGTTCCAAAAATTTTTGTTTATGCCAATTTTATCCTCCGTCTTTTCAATTAATGTTTCTTTCCTCCTCCTCTTCTTACATTTTCTAAGAAAGAGAGAGGAGAGGGAAGGTGGGATAACGAGAGAGAAATAATTAATTCTGATTTTCAAAAATTCTAGCAAATCTCTTTTTCTTCTTCTTCTTTAGATTTGTAGAGAGAGAAAGTAGATTGAATTTGATTTTCAAAATCCCTAAAATGAAAATTTTCTTTCGACGCATCTGACATAGTTGACATGTGTGTAACTAGTACAACAAATTAACGTTAACATGTACAATAGGCTAAGCCACATCTGTGTTTTACGTCTATAATTTAGACGACACTGGGCTTATAGAAAAAATTAAAATCAATTGAAAAAAATATGAAACAAAAAGAAATTTTAGAATGAAATTGAAACTTATGTTGAAGTTTAAGAATTAAGAAGATAATTTCGCCTTAAAAAATCATTATTGTAATTTTAAAAGATGGAAGAAAAAATATAAATAAAAATTACAAAATTAAATCAAAAGAATTATACAAGATAAATTGAAAATTTTAATATATTTATAAAAATTATAATAATAATTTGGTCTTACATATAATTCTTTGTGGAGAACACTTATATAAAATTTTTTTATATTTTTATTATCAAGTTCTCTTACAGACATATAATATATGTAAAAAAATTTAAAAAAAATAATTATGCAATGATGAATTGTAAAAAATATAAAATTATTTTTAAAAATTTATATACTTATTATATTTTGATTAAAAAATTATAAACTTATCATATTGGTTAGAAAACTTGATAATAAATGTATAAAGAATTTAATTGCTTGTTGAGCCAAGGCACCTTATAGTTAGCGTTAGTTTCTAAGAAGATCATGTTTTGATAATTTCAAATTCCAAACGTCCATGTATTAACCAATTCTTATTCGAGTTGTTGGCCAAGGCCGGCTGAGCTTTGAAACTTTCTCTCCCCTACTTCCAAACTACTCTTTTTCTTTGGCATAAATATTTTTTTGTCCCTCAATTTTATCTAATCTATAGCGTTGCCTAAAATTTTACTTTGTTTTCTTATTTTATTTTTAATTTAATTTCTTAACTTTATCTTAAATTATTTTAGCATTAATCTCATTCTGTTTCAATTTTTTTTAACTTAATAATCATTCAAATATTTTCTTTCTCTTTAACGCGGTTAACATGTTTGATGAAAAAATATGTAGTTTTTAACTTAATCATAATATTTTATAAAGTTTTTTTATTAAGCATTTTGCTAATATTATAGAAAAAAAAGACATTTGAGTGGTTTTTATAAATTAAAAGATTAAATTGAAATAAATAAAATTAAATGAGTAAATGAAAATTAAAAATATATATCAGGGATGAAAATAAAATAAAATAAAGGAATTATAGTGAAACTTAAGTCAAAGAATTAAAGAATCATTTAATAAAATAAAATTATGAAATTAATGCAAAATTCAAAATAAAATTGAGAGATCGAATTAGAATAATATTTAATTAAGAGACATATGAATTAGGGGGAAAGTTAAGAGAAGAAAATGATATTTTAGCTTTTTTTTTTTTCTTATTCGTTTCCATTCATTGCCAAAAAGTCGTCGCAGGCGCCGCTTGTAGCATCATAATAATAGTAAAATCCATTTTGATCATCCGATAGAGGCTCTGGCTAATAATCTGCAATCCCGCAGACTCGTTCTATTGGAAACTGATGGAAAGTTCTGAGACGGAGACTAAGTGACACAAGTTTCGAGCAATTTGGAAACAGAAAGGAAAGCAGTTCTTTACGACCCAAAGGGAGATTGGGAGAGAGAGAGAGAGAGACTTGTGTCAGTTCCATATGATATGTAATGCATCAGAAGAAATCTGAAGTTCAGATCGGAAAAGAAAGCAGCGGCATCTCTTTCGATTTCAATCCAACCCCTCCTCTTCTCTACCCTCCTTTAATTCACCAGAAACATCATCATCAACCGCAGCACCAACTTTTTGCTCAAATCCTATCCGAGAATCCTCAAATTCAACCTACTACTGCGCCTTACAAGCGACCCCTCTTGACCCAAACCTCTTCGTCTCTCTCCAAATCCCCTACCTTGTACCAATTCCCCACAACTACAAACCCTCAATTCAAGCCCCACCAGACCTCTTTCTTCTCCATCTCAATCGCCGTGCGAAGCGCTGCGTTTCGATTGCTCCGCCGTCTCAAACACGTTCGCCGGCTCCGAGTTCATTTCCGGGTTATCTTGTTGCTATCTCTCCCATTCTTTTACTTCCTGGTTACGCACCCTAGTCATTCGTTTATTCTTGATTTCCTTTCGGCATTCGCCTTCTCCTGCGCGCTCTTGTTCTCGCTCAATCTTGCGCTTCCTCGCCTGCCATCAATTCGTCTATTTCTTGCGCGTTCGTTCCCAATTAAGCTGAAACCGTCTTCGGCCATATCTAGGTCGCCTTTGCCGGTGTTTTGGACGATTGGGTCACGTCAAAAATCGGAAAAAAGAGCGAATTCTGGTTGTTGGGTTCAGGTTTACAGCAACGGTGACGTCTATGAGGGGGAGTTTCATATGGGGAAGTGTTCTGGGAGTGGGGTGTATTACTATAATATGAGTGGGAGGTATGAGGGGGATTGGATTGATGGAAAATATGATGGATATGGAGTGGAGACGTGGGCAAGGGGGAGTCGATACCGTGGGCAGTATAAGCTAGGCCTTAGGCACGGTTTTGGGGTGTATAGGTTTTATACTGGTGATGTTTATGCTGGGGAATGGTCCAATGGACAGACTCATGGCTGTGGAGTTCACACTTGCGAGGATGGCAGTCGGTATGTTGGGGAATTCAAATGGGGCGTGAAGCATGGGCTTGGCCACTACCATTTCAGGTAAATTTCGGTGAAGGGGTTTCATGGATTTCTAGTTATTCAATGTAGAGTTCTTTTTGAAAATCAAGATTTTTATTTTTTTCTGCTTCTTTTGGCTTGCTTTTAGTGTAATTGTCCACTGTTTATCAAATGGGATAAATGAATAGTATTGGATATTCAAGATTTAAGATACCGCAGACTTTAGTATCATGTACAGTTACACTGATCTCTTGCCTTTTTTTATCTGTTGGACGGAGTATATATGTGTTTTTGTTTTAAACCTATCTGAGTTGCTGCAGCGGGATCTCTTCTCAGTCTTAATTTACCGATATACTTTATTCATAGCTTGATAGATTTAAAGCAGTGCTTTTTCCATTTTGCTTACATTCTAGGGACAGGTGTTTAGCAGAATATGTTGTGCACTTGTTGGACCATTTTTCTGGAGGTGTTCATCTTCAATCTATTTTTAGCCTCCTGAAGGAACAAGGGGTGAGAAAGAAACTTAGTATGACTAGTTGAATCTTTATCAACTTAATTTTCATGCTGTATGCGGTAAAGGGTGATTGTCACCTGTGTTGTGTGGAAGAAATATGTCACTTAGGACAAATGATGCATGAAAGATGAGTCAAGCATAAAATTTGTCAGATTTGTCCGCATAGATGATATGAGCTTGAGTCCCCTGAAACCACCAGCCACTGTGCCCCAACTTTGGGTAGAAGAATAAAGAAAGAGTGGGGAAAGGAAGAGATCATAGTTTGTTCTGTGAAAGTTTAAAACTAGTATACAAAACTCTTTTTGTTGCACCCTGTCTTATGTGACTCCTGCTTATTTAGATAAGGAAAGTAGCATATGTGTATAAATTTCCAGGTATATTGTGACGTGTAACGGGGTGTGAAGCATGTGCTTGCTCAAGCTTTATGCCCTAGAATGTTATTGAAATCAAAAGAAAGGTAAGCATGAAAATTTATCAGATTTATTTGCATGGATGACGTGAATTTGAGCCCTTTAAAACCAGCAGCACTATACCCCCACTTTTGAAGGGAAGGAAAAAGAAAAGTGAGGAAAGGAAGAAGTCACAGTTCGTTCCATCACAAGTTTAAAACTAGTATGCAGAAACCATGTCCTTGTCATCCTGTCTTACTATCAATGTGTGAATCCTGCTTGTTTAGATAGGACAAGCACTCAACTTTTGAAGGAAGGAAAAAGAGTGAGGTAAGGTATAATAGTTGTTCACTGGAAGTTTAAATAAAGAAATCCATGTCCTAGAAATGTTTGACACCTGGTTATTGATAAGATAAACAGCTTATGTGTATAATTGCTTGAGCATTCCTTGCTCTAGTGTGGAGTACCTGTTTATCCTTTACATTTTTTATCTACAACGTGCAGAAAGACAGGTAAACCAAAATCTGTGTCAAGAGTCTTCATATTTTACTACAAGTGACAAGTGCGTTTGATCATAGAAGAGACACACATGTAGATCAATCATTTGGTTTATATGAGAAAACTTAATTACCCTCACACCCTTTATTTCTCCTCTTATAAACTCTCAGCCCCTTATAATTTGTATCTTTATTCTTTCTTCTTCTGCTATAGCACAGATCAATTCCATCAATATTCCTTCCCCCCCCCCCCCCCCCCAAAAAAAAAAAAAAAACCACCACCACCACCACCATCACCACCAAAAACCCACAATTACAGACACATCTTCAAGGTGGAATTATGGAAACTGTTGGCTGATAACTTAACTCAATCCCCAGGTGTTTTCAAATTCAGTTAGGCCTTTCCACTTGATCAAAACTTCTGTCTGACCATTGGCTAATTTTCCGCATTTAACCACACTTTCTGGTTCAACCAGTAGCTCCAACTCCTCATTTAAACATGGTGGCAGTGGCTATGATAGGAACCCAAAATTTGATAAAAGACAGAAGCAAGTTTCTATTCCCAGAAAATGGAAGAATACAGAGAAAATGAAAATAAACACAGAAACTAATCAGCAACAGAGGCTACCAGAGACTCAAGTCTCCTTCCCAGAGCTAATGCTCCTCCAGAGCTACAAGGCTCCTCCCACTGAAAACAGAAAATGATTCTTCACACCCCCACGCTGCCTTCCCCCTACTCTATTTATAATGAACTCCCCTGCCACCTCACCCCTCTTATTTGTCTTTTCTTCTAACCACCTGACCTACTAAAATTTCCATTTTATCCCCAACCCCCGGTACCTATCATTAGCCTCTCCTTAAGTTCAGCCTTGGTTGACAAGGCTGAAATTGACGGAGAAAAAAAAAAAAAAAAGAACAGTCCGCCCATTCCATCGTCTTCAAGTTCCAAAGCCACCATCTCTCCTTGCTCGTTGACTATTTCATCTTCACCCAATATCGTCTACGTCAATTGCGTATCAGTGCATTGATGCAGAGGGTGGAACCTTCCGCAGCAACAAAAGCAAAGTCCCCTTAGCTTTGCAATTCAGCAACTCTGCCTGGGTTAAATGTCGAACGCCTTTGCTCTTCTCACTGTTTCCTTGATGATCTTCCTTAGAACCCTCATCGTCGTGCTTTGTCATGTTGCCGCCATTGGCAGTCCTTTGGCGTTGCTCCCCTGTGGCGTAGACAAGTTGCTCCCATGATGCTGAATCGAGCTCGACTGAGACTGATAGTGTGAAGCACCGAGAAATGACCCAACTCCTTTTATCTGAGATTGGGCCGACCCAATATGATAGGTATTAATACTTGTATGGTCACCCGCAGCCTGCACACCCAAACCCTGCTCGAACTTCCATACCCAACCCAATCCTTTGGTATTACTGTCCGAGTCCTCTTCGTCTTTATTCCTCAGCGATAGCAGCCTTGCTTCAATGTCAGGGGCAAGTTGCATGGCTTGGTACCTGTTCTTGGGTTGAGGGTTCTAACTCGACTCTTGATTTCTAGTCTTAATCCTCCAATAAAAATCACCCAAAAACTGTAGTTCTGGTAATTTTCCTCACTGAGAGGAGTACAACTCAAATTCCGCAATATAATCCTCAACTGTTCCTTTCTGCCTCATCTCCTTCAATTCTTCATACGGATTGTCAAGTCTCCCAGCACCAAACTGAGCCACCATGGCATCTTTGAAATTTGCCCAAGTTACCTCCTCTATTGACTCCTTCCATTGATTGAACCAGTGAATGGTATGTCCCTCCATACTTAGTTTTGCAAGCTGAATCCAGGCTTCTTCCGACGTTCGCTATACCTCAAAATAGGTTTCAGCTTTGGTGATCCAAGCCACTGGGTTAGTTCCATCAAACGCCTATAACTCGACTTTTTTTGGCTGGTAAACAAAATTTGTCCAATGTTTCATTCACCGCAGCTGTTGCATTTGACAGCGAAGAATTTTCAGGGGCTTCATTACTACCAGTAGATTATCCTCTAGTGACTAGAAGATGACTCATCTCAGCCAAGATTGATTGCTTCATCACTTCCAGACCTTGCTTCATCTCTTCAAGACCTCCTTCCAATCTGTCCATATGAGCCTCCACAGCATCTATCCTGTCAGACATCTTTAGTGGCGTGGAACTTGTCAACGCGGTGGTTTCAATATTCTTGTCATCCCTCTGATGATCCAGCAGGTCGGACCAATTGATATGAACCCATAATTTAATAAAAGACAAAAGCAAGTTTCTATTCCCAAAAAATGGAAGAATACAGAGAAAATGAAAATAAACACAGAAACCAATCTGCAACAGAGGCAACCAGAGACTCAAGTCTTCTTCCCAAAGCTAATTCTCATCCGGCTCCTCCCACTGAAAACAGAAAATGATTCTTCACATCCCCAGGCTGCCTTCCCTCTACTCTATGTATAATGAACTCCCCTGCCACCTCAGCCCTCTTATTTGTCATTTACTCTAACCACCTGACCTACTAAAATTCCCATTTTATCCCCACCCCCTTGGTACCTATCAGGCTATGAAACCAGCACTTTTTGGTTCAACCAGCAGCTCCAACTCCTCATTTAAACATGGTGGAAGTGGCTATGAAACCAGGGGCTATAATGATTTTTTTCTTTTTTTTCGGTTGAGAGACGTGGAAAAGTTATGGATGCAAGTCATAGGAGGTAGATCCAACCTATAAGCCATGTTTCCAATTTTTTCCAGCACATTGAAGGGTCTATAAAACCAAGGAATCGAGGACTCAGCTTTTCATGAAGTTTTCTTGCTATATACTTCATCTGGTAGTCAATTTTCTTATCTGCATACAGCTTCATAAAATCTTGGGCAGTAGTCAAATGTTCTTTTAATTCAGCAACTACAGCATTTTTATCCTTGATCTGCTCGTTCACTTCCTCAACATGGGATGGAATATCTTCTAGCTTAAAAATTGGAGGAGGTTCTCAGGAATATAAGGCTTTAAACAGAGTCATACCTGTAGAAAGGTTGTAGGTGGTGTTAAACCAATACTCTGCCCAAGGAAGCCATTTAACCCATTGCTTGGGTTATCTCCAATAAAACACATCAAGTATATCTCCAAAATACGATTTACAACTTCCATTCAATTGTAACATGGTCCCCAAAGCTTTGAAAAGTTATTGCCAAAAATTGTTCATGAAAATTTTATCCAATTAGTCCCGAAAGTTTTAAAAAGTTCTGTCCAAAAGTTGCTCATGAAAATTTTATCCCTATCGAGGAAAACCAAGAAGGACACTTAGAGAGGTTATTGAGAGGGATCTTCTGGTAAATGAGATCCCTAAAGAATTAGTCATTGATAGAGCTCAATGGCGTCGGGCGATCCATATAGCCGACCCCACCTAGTGGGATAAGGCTGTTGTTGTTGTTGGACACAATGGACCTAGGGAAACTATTCAACTTGAGAACATCGGTTATGAAAGCTGCTGCAACATCTTTGGCTGTAATTCGGTGAGAGAGTAGCACAAAATGACTGAACTTTGTTAGACGATCAACAACTACCATGATAGTGTCAAAGATTGAGGATCATGGAAATCTTACAATGAAATCCATGCTGTCAACTTCCTCACTTTTTGAGGGATGGGTAGTGGGGCTGCAACGACTCTGCTGGGGCTAAGGAGGCATATTTATTTTGCTGACATGTAGGGCATTTGGCCACAAATTCTTGAACATCCTTCCGCATCCCCTTCTCCCAATACACAAACGCAGCTGCTCTCTTGTATGTCCTTAGATAGCCCGAGTGTCCTCCCATAACTGTAATGTGGAATTCTGATAGGTATTGGGTGTAGTGGGGGTGGTGATCTTTTCTGTTAGGCAGTTACAGGGGCATAAGGGACATTTTAGATAATAGAATTAGTTATAAAAAGAGGGGTGAAGAAGAGAGAGGGTTATCGTGGAGAATATTTCAGAATAGTGTGTAGGAGCATTTGTTTAGGGAGGGCTTTAGCTCTCTAGGAGACTTAGCTCTAGGAGACATTTTACACATGGATCATTCTGATTTCTCACATGTATGTGATTGTATGGCTTCTCTTTCAAGGAATATGCGTTAGTGCTTCATTGTTTAATTGAATCTGGTATGTTATTCTGGGACACCTATCAAGTGTATATCTAATATTTTTGTCACCTTCCGTTTTATTAGAAATGGGGATACATATGCTGGTGAATACTTTGCAGACAAGATGCATGGGTTTGGGGTGTATCGTTTTGCAAATGGGCATCGGTATGAAGGAGCCTGGCATGAGGGAAGAAGGCAAGGGCTTGGAATGTATACATTTAGGAATGGAGAAACCCAATCTGGCTACTGGCAAAATGGAGTTCTTGACATTCCAAGTACACAGAACACTACCTATCCTGTTTCTCCTGTTGGTGTCAATCACTCCAAAGTACTCAATGCAGTGCAGGTCATAGTTTTGTTTATGTTAACTTTTAATTCTTGTTAAATGTTTCTTCATCAGTTCAGTTCAAAGAAAAATAAAGCATGGCTAAAAATATTTACTTTGATGTCTTCATGATGGCTTAGGTTATTAGTCTGGATGATTATGTCAATGCTGGTTGCTGTGTTCTCTGAATATGCTTGTACTTTCCATTCACAGTTCTTCTGCATTGGTTTTAGTATTTGAGTTGTTGGAAATTTAGAAATAGATATCTCTTTCATTTTTTTAAATGCAAAAATACTGTTAATAAATGAACATTGCTTTTGAATTCGTTGTCCTTGTTTTACACAACTTTGTTTTCATTTTTTTGGGGGGGTAATGGGGAGAGTGGTTCAGTTATTGGTTGCGACTTGCAAGTGATGTACGGTACATTTGAAAGATGTATTGAAAGGTTGGTTTTCAATCACCTTTTCTACTTTAATACTTATTGCCTCAATCTGGGTATTTTTATTGTAGTATTTTAAAATTTAGGGACGCAATAAGGTCTAGCCAGGGAAAGAAAATGGGAAAAGAAAAAAAAAAGAATAAAACTGTGGCTAGTGATTATGCAGCATTATAAGCTTACGTATGTGGTTCTGTATTGAACAAGCAGGAGGCGCGACGAGCTGCAGATAAATCCTACGATGTGGCCAAGGTAGACGAAAGAGTGAACAGAGCAGTGGCGGCAGCTAATAGAGCAGCCAACGCAGCTAGAGTAGCCGCAGTTAAGGCTGTGCAAAAACAAATGCATCATAACGTTGTCAACGAGAGCATCCAAATTCCCGTTATGTGAGCCTGTTAATTTCTGCTTCAGTATTAGTAAGGAAGCTGGAGATTATGGGAGAAGATGGTGACTACTCTAGCAGTAGCTCGAGTACATTGTCATAATCTCATTGGCATTTTGCTTTCCTTAAAATTCGATTACTTGCTTGTATAGAGAGGGCAGGGAGGGCGACCATTTGTTTCTTGTACTTCATTTTTGTATATTTATGTAGATGTACGTGCTGCTGCACTGCGACTGCTGTAGTATCTCCGTAACTGCTGTATGGTGTGTGCTTCAAATAAGGAAAGGAGAAAACATTTCAATAAATGTTTCATTTTTCTAATTGTTTTTCGCAACTGTAATCTTCTGAGACAATGATTGGTATTTTCCTAATTTAAAATGTTAAATTTAGTATTTGCCAAACCAACTTTACCATTACATAATTTTTTAAAAATTAGATTGGATCGGCCAGTCGAACCGAAAAATTAATGGATCGACTAGTTGTCTTATCTGAATTAGTCCAAAAAATTAAAGAGTTATTGAATTGGTGTAGAATCGGTTGGTTTTACGAGTTTACTAGGTTAAAAAAAAAAAAAAGCTTAAGCATAGCTGGAGAAGAAGATTAGATTCAACCATGAACATCTACAGAAGAAGAATAGAAACTCGAAAAAAGTGGCGCGGCGTCTAAACAAGGAGAATCAGAAGTCGAAATGGAAGTCGAAGGAAGTCCAAAAGGAAGGGAGACTTTCTGATTTTAATATAGAGAGAGAGAGAGATGGAAGCCAAAGGGATTGCTAAGAAGCCAGCAAAAAACGATTACGAAGAAAGAAAAAAAAAAAAAGAGGAAGAAAATCGTTTTCATTGCTTTTTGCCTCTCTCTTAGTTTGAAAAAAGTAAAAAGGGATATTGGAAATAGTAGAAGCCTATGGAAAAGGATGAGAGAGACAAGCCAAAGAGATCACTAAGAAGTCAACAAAAAACGATTACGAACAAAGAAAAAAAGAACCGAGGCTTCGTCTTTCTCTCAATCTCCGTCTGACCCTCAACATTGAAAAAAGTAAAAAAGGAATTAAAAATAGTAGAAGCCTATGAAAAAGGGTGTATACTTGGAAATAATACTGTCATATGGAGATTTATATATATGGTATTGGAAGTAGGAGACTGACGTATAAAATAATGAATAATTTTAATATTTTAAGTTATTGGGAAAATATCTAAATTTAATATATATATATATATATATATATTTGTAAGTTATAACATATTTTAAATATTTTAATATTTTAATATCACTAGTATATATATTAATTATATATTTTAATATTTTAATATATTTTAAATATTACCAGTTCAACTGTAATTTGATTACGATTTGATCATTGACTACTAAACCAATGTCTCAATCGATTTAATGATCAGTCTGATTTTTTAAACTTTACCAAGGACAAATTCACATAAAAGGTGTATGTGATGATGATGATGATAATAATAATAATAATAATAACCACAACAACAAAAGCCTATTTAACTTATAATTTTTGCAGTCACTATCAAGCTGAACTACTAAATGAGTTTTAGACTTGATATGTCGTTTGCATGGGAAGTTCTTGGTAATGGTATCATCCAAGACATTCGAGTACTCCTTGGGGGATTGATATGCGGTTCAAATTTTGGAGGGCTATATTTAAAAAACATTATTTTTTTGTAGTTTATCAATTTTTTTTTCCCGCTATGTTCAGCCCTAACAATATTGTACTTATAATATGACTGTTTTTAACTCTAGTACACAAATCAATAATGTAGATTTATACCCCAAACATTGTCATTGCCTTATTGTCTAGTAAACAGCTTTCTCGCATATCATGCTGAATTAATTTCTTCCATAATAATTACTCTAGAAATTAAGTTTTCTACCATATACTTCATAGATAATTTCTTCATGTTTAGACTCGTCTTTTTATGGTCATTTTTTCTTGATGACCTATTGCGGGAATATATCGCAAATGATACATTAATTTTAAAATAGAATAAAACCATGAATGTTACAAAGATAATATCCATCAACTACAGCAAACAAAGTGACCTTTTAGATCATTGATCAAGTAAAACAATTTCCACAAATCTATTTTGGACCCTTCTATAAACTCCTTGTAAGCTTTTAGACTACAAATATATTACTTCCTTTGGAAATTACGTAGTGAGCTATAAGCTGAGTTGTGAATTATTAACTGAAAATCTACTGCTTTGTTTTCATCTTCCGCGCTTTCCAACTACGTCTTTGTTCTCAAATATAGGGCTATTGATCATTCTTCTATTATTGTTATTATTATTATTTCTTTCAAATAGATAAATGAATCTCTATCAGTAATCACAGCAGATTTATCATACATTAAGAGTCGTTTAGATAAATACATAAGCTTCACATTGCTTAATTTGAGATTGGCTTAGGAGTCATGAAGGAAGAGGGAAAATATCTTTCATTTAAAGGGTACTAATAAAAGTAGTAACAAATTTTCGAATTCTTCCAAAAATACATGAATCCATTTCCAAATATATGTAAGGTGGGGTCCTGCTAAGTGAGACCCACCACTAATGTTTTAAAAAAAATAGGTCAAGTTGCAATTTAATAAAAATTGTAACCAAAATTTACAATTTACCCCAAAGTCAAAATTAGGCACAGCCTTTGCTGAAATTTGGAAGAGGCTGCTGAAGGAGTTAGGCGCAGACGCTGGGGTTAGTGGAGGCTGCGCAGAAGAAGAAAAATTGAAGAGGTTGGTGAGGAATAACCCTATAAATAGGGTCATTCACCTTCTTCAGAAATCATTCCTCAAATCATTCAAAATCCTCACAAAGGAGAGTGAGAGAAAAATAGAGAGAGCCTTAGAAAGAGAGTTTTTCTAAGAAGAAAATAATGAACCAATTTGTGAGGGTATTTTCACAAATTGAAGAAATACCGTTGTTGTATTTTTGTGAGTGAGATCCACCTGAGGGTGAAGTTTGTAATCTCATTATTATTATAGTGGAAGTTTAAGCGGCCTACGGGTCCCGTGGTTTTTACCTCATTTGGAGAGTTTTCCACGCTAAAATCTTGGTATTATTTATCTTTTTGGTTTGGGAATTATCTTAGGCTTGAGGGTATTATTTATTCTTTCAAATACCCCAATTTTCTCAACAAAGTGGTATCAGAGCAAGGTTATTCAAGAATATTGTATAAGTACTATTTATATGTACGAGACTATTCATGAATACTATATAAAGGCGTATGAGTACTATTCATACATACAGGTACTGTTCATACATACGAGTACTATTTATACGTAGTTTATACATACGGTACTGTTCATACATACAGGTACTGTTCACCACTGCGGGAAGCTCGGACATTTCATTAGAGAATGCCGAAAGTTACAGCAATCCAGGAATCAGGAAGCAGAGAACCGAACAAATGACACTGCAAGTGTCACCGAAGATGTTGTCATTGTTCAAGATGCTGACTATGTCAATCTGGCATATCAAGAGACTACATGGGCAGTTGACTCAGGCGCTTCCTACCATGTTACCTCAAGACGAGAATTCTTTTCAACCTACACCCAAGGTGATTTCAGACGAGTGAGGATGGGAAATGATGATGCATCCAAAATTATTGGCATCGGCAACATTTATTTGGAAACTAATCTTGGATGTAGGTTACTCTTGAAAGATGTGAGGCATGTTCCTGATATTCGCCTCAATTTAATCTCCACCGGAGTACTTGATGATGATGGCTACAACAACTATTTTGGTGAAGGAAAATGGAAGCTCACCAAAGGCAACTTGATAGTAGCCAAAGGCAAGAAAGATTCATCTCTTTACATTATGGAAGCAAAGTTATGTAAAGGAGATGTAAACACTGCTAGGAAAGAAATTCCCACCGAGCTATGGCATAAGCGGCTCGGTCACATGAGTGAGAAGGGTCTCAGAATTCTTTCCAAGAAGGAGCTCTTGCCAGAATTAAAAGGTACACCTTTGCGTACTTGTGTTGATTGTATTATGGAAAAACAACACAGAGTTGCATTTCGTAATTCTCCACCCTCTAGAAAAGCAAATATTCTAGATTTGATACACACAGATGTCTGTTCAATGTAATAAGTCACATGGAGGTGCACTCTATTTTGTGACTTTTATTGATGACCACTCAAGAAAGGTACGGGCATTTGCTTTGAAAACTAAAGATGAAGTGAAAGAAGTTTTCAAGCAGTTTCATGTAAAAGTTGAAAGAGAAACTGGCAGACGTTTGAAGTGTGTACGTGCAGATAATAGCGGTGAGTATCGCGGACCATTTGAGGAGTATTGTAGAAGTTTCGGCATCAGGTTGGAAAAATCAGTACCAAAGACACCTCAACACAACGGTGTCGCTGAAAGGATGAATAGAACCATCTATGAAAGAGTCAGATGTATGCTCTCAAATGCAAAACTGCCAAACTCCTTTTGGGGGGAGGCAATGAAGACAGCAGTTGATT
This sequence comes from Biancaea sappan, assembly GCA_037074585.1. Lineage (NCBI taxonomy): Eukaryota > Viridiplantae > Streptophyta > Magnoliopsida > Fabales > Fabaceae > Biancaea > Biancaea sappan. The sequence goes on from CM073495.1 coordinate 27,951,474, forward strand.
TAATCAACCTTTCTCCATCAGTTCCATTGAATTATGACATTCCAGAAAGAGTCTAGACGGGGAAAGATGTTTCTTACAAACATTTAAGGGTATTTGGCTGTAGAGCATTTGTTCACATCCCAAAAGATGAAAGGTCCAAGTTGGAAGGAAAGTCGAACCAGTGTATTTTCGTGGGATATGCCCATGAAGAATTTGGGTATAGACTCTGGGATCCTATTAGCAAAAAGATCATTAGAAGCAGGGACGTGGTGTTTCTTGAAGATCAGACGATTGAAGATCTTGAGAAACAAGAGAAACCACAGTCAAATGAAATGCCAGTTAATCTGGAACCAGTCTCTCCATCATCCAATTCTAATGACGGGGGAGCTATACCAGATACTGATGATGTTGATCCACCAACCAGCAGTTCACAACTAGAGCCAGTTCCAGAGCAGGTCCAACAAGAAGCACCGTTAAGGAGAAGCACCAGAGAGAGAAAACCAAGTTGTAGGTATTCTCCTAATAAGTATGTGATGCTAACTGACGGGGAAGAACCAGAGAGCTATGATGAAGCTATTATTGATGGGCACAAGGATGAGTGGTTAAAAGCCATGCAAGAAGAAATGAAATCCTTACATGAGAACAACACATTTTACCTGGTGAAATTACCACTGGACAGGAAAGCTCTCAAGAACAAGTGGGTGTACAAAATCAAAAGTCAAGAAGGCAGCTCACAACCACGTTATAAAGCAAGACTGGTTGTGAAAGGATTCGGTCAAAAGAAGGGCGTTGACTTTGATGAAATATTTTCACCGGTAGTAAAAATGTCTTCGATCCGAGTTATTCTTGGTATGGCAGCTAGCCTCAACCTGGAAGTTGAACAACTTGATGTAAAAACCGCCTTCCTACACGGTGATCTTGACGAGGAAATCTACATGCAACAGCCAGAAGGTTTCCAAGTCAAAGGGAAAGAAAAGTTGGTGTGTAGACTAAAGAAGAGTTTGTATGGTCTGAAACAGGCACCAAAGCAATGGTATAAAAAGTTTGACTCATTTATGGAGAAAAATGAGTACAATCGAACAACAGCTGATCACTGCGTCTTCATCAAGAAATTCTCTGATGATGACTTTATCATTCTTTTGCTCTATGTTGATAACATGTTAATTGTAGGTCAAAACATTGACAAGATTAACATGTTGAAGAAAGAGTTGAGCAAGTCCTTTGCAATGAAGGACTTAGGACCGGCAAAGCAGATTCTTGGCATGAGGATTACCCGTGACAGGAAAAATCACAAGATTTGGCTATCTCAAGAACAGTATGTGGAAAAGGTTCTTGAAAGATTCAACATGGATAAAGCAAAAGCTGTTAGTTCTCCACTTGCCAATCACTTTAAGCTAAAAGTGAGCCCGTGTCCTTCAAATAAGGAGGATAAATTAGAAATGAGCAAAGTGCCTTATGCATCGGCTGTTGGCAGTTTAATGTACGCTATGGTATGTACTAGACCAGATATTGCTCACGCTGTTGGCGTTGTAAGCAGGTTCCTGGCGAATCCTGGAAAGGAACATTGGGCAGCAGTCAAATGGATACTTAGGTATCTCAGAGGTACTTCCAGTCATTGTTTATGCTTTGGTAATGGAAAAGCTGTATTAGAAGGATATACAGATTCAGACATGGCTGGAGATGTGGATACCAGAAAGTCTATATCTGGGTACCTAATAACATTTGCAGGGGGAGCTGTCTCGTGGCAGTCACGATTACAAAAGTGTGTTGCCTTAAGCACCATAGAAGCAGAATACATTGCAATCACCGAAGGTTGTAGGGAAATCCTGTGGATGAAAAAGTTCTTATATCTGGGTACCTAATAACATTTGCAGGGGGAGCTGTCTCGTGGCAGTCACGATTACAAAAGTGTGTTGCCTTAAACACCATAGAAGCAGAATACATTGCAATCACCGAAGGTTGTAGGGAAATCCTGTGGATGAAAAAGTTCTTACAAGAATTAAGCCAAAACCAGGAAAATTATATTCTCTATTGCGACAGTCAAAGCGCAATACATCTCAGTAAGAATCCAACTTTCCATTCCAGGTCGAAACACATTGATGTGAGATATCACTGGATCGGTGATGTGTTGGAAAGTAAGTTGCTGAAAATTGAGAAAATCCACACCAACAATAATGGGGCCGATATGATGACGAAGACTCTACCAAGAGAGAAGTTGGAAGTCTGTAAAGAAGCTGCAGGCTTGGTATCACTGCCCACTTAAGTCGGGAGGGGGAGATTTGTAAGGTGGGGTCCCTCCTAAATGGGACCCACCACTAATGTTTAAAAAAAAAGGTCAAGTTGCAATTTAATAAAAATTGTAACCAAAATTTGCAATTTACCCCAAAGTCAAAATTAGGCACAGCCTTTGCTGAAATTTAGAAGAGGAGTTAGGCGCAGACGCTGGGGTTAGTGAAGGCTGCGCAGAAGAAGAAAAATTGAAGAGGTTGGTGAGGAATAACCCTATAAATAGGGTCATTCACCTTCTTCAGAAATCATTCCTCAAATCATTCAAAATCCTCACAAAGGAGAGTGAGAGAAAAATAGAGAGAGCCTTAGAAAGAGAGTTTTTCTAAGAAGAAAATAATGAACCAATTTGTGAGGGTATTTTCACAAATTGAAGAAATACCGTTGTTGTATTTTTGTGAGTGAGATCCACCTGAGGGTGAAGTTTGTAATCTCATTATTATTATAGTGGAAGTTTAAGCGGCCTACGGGTCCCGTGGTTTTAAGCTCATTTGAAGAGTTTTCCACGCTAAAATCTTGGTATTATTTATCTTTTTAGTTTGGGAATTATCTTAGGCTTGAGGGTATTATTTATTCTTTCAAATACCCCAATTTTCTCAACAATATATGCTTCACCAATGTACTTATTAAATTTTAAAAATACACAATTCAATCTTTCAAACTTTTACCCTACTACTAAATGTATATTTTACAGACTAACAAATAACCAATGTCACAAAAATGACTGAATCACGGATTTCTAAACCACGAAATGGTTGAAACAGATCTCTTTAAACATCTAATCATGCATAAAAGTCAGTATATGTTTAGTAATTATGCATTTCTATAAAGATTAAAATGCATTTCCTAAAAATAAAGCGAACGGTTGGTAATTTCCATTTCCGCTTCGAAAGAAATTAATGCTAAGTACAGCTAAATAACATTTAAAAAAAATAAAAAACCAAGTTTGAGACATGATAAAATGATAATACAAACATTGCTTCACTTTAAAACTAAAGAAGGAACATATACCTACCATTAAACAATATCCTACGATATTATAAAATACCTAAGTCAGATATCGTCAGACAACAACAAAAAAAACAAAATACAGGGAATGTAAATTAGACAATTCACACAATCCACATCAACGCCTCTTCAGGGTAACTCAACACCATTGACTTTTTTTATAAAATAATTTATTTTTGTTCTAATGTTATCCGCGAAAGGTGTCAAGATAGTCCAAGAAAACACTAAACAAGCAGAAAAAAGGCAATGGCATGCATACAATAAAAAACAGCCACCAAAACCGTAAATATGAAGCCAAGAGAGGAAACCGCATTTGACTAGAAACTAGGTATCATTAAAGATATACTTGAAAAAGAGAGTCAGCAAAACTGTCTTACATTCAATGTAACTAAACCAATAATGATGATTATAAAAGTTCTAAACATGCTCCAAAAATTAACTCAACCTTGAAGCCAACAAAATTAAAATACACATTACGATTTCAACCCTCAGTCTGTTCTCTCAACCTCCTTATAGTGCTCCGGACAGTCACAGCACTCGCAGTACTGTCAAAATAAACATCAAGCAGATCAGAACACAAACGCAAATCTCAAGAAAATAATTGATTGAAAAAGGAGAAAAGTTCAATGAGGTCTTACTTCAATGTGTAAGCACCTCCGGCTTTAACTTTTCCACAATCCTTGCAGCCCCATATACCAACAGCCTTCCTCTTAACAGCATACTGTATGAGAAGAGTCATTAGAGTCTATATACTGCATCACTAGCTATCATAGCCTCTAGTCGATAGTAATCAAAAAAAAAATTAGAAAGATAACAGAATACCTTTCCACAGAACTCACAGAAGAATTTACTGTGCTGACTCACTTCCATCTTCTTAATTTGTTTCCTAAGACTAGCACCATATCGGGTGCCTGAAATTTAAGAGCACAAGCATAAAACCTCACCCACAATGCAGTTACACAACATAACTGTACTAAGCAAAATATGACAAGGCCAGGAAATACAGAGAATGAAGACTACGAGCATAACAAAGGGAACAATATCCCAAAACTATATGAATGTAAAACATACACATATACAAAAACCATAAACGAAATAATTGAAAGAATAAAATTAACACAAGAATGTACAATATTAATAAATTGAGTCATAACTAAATAAGTAAAAGCTAGGTTTAGAAATCATAAATAACTAAATAAGCAAACATGTCCACTATAAATCAACAATGGTCAGAATGTTGTACTTGAGTTCATTGACCATAAGTCTAAATATTCTAACATCCACGTTTAATTGTCTTACAACACCCGCAAAATTCCAAGAGTTACAAGACACAAGATTAACTTCCTTTTAACTATATATTTTTCTCCTAGTCCCCTACTTCAATGGTGAAACCTTTCCAAGATCCAGAATAGCCCCAAATATTCAAAGCTACTGCAACAAGTGGAATGTTCATGAAAAAAATAATACACATACCATATTTCCCAACAATACCAGCCTTCTTGGTTCTCTTGGTCTACAAAACATAAGAAAAAAGATGAGCTCAACAATACCTAGGATAATAGAAAACAAAAAAAATATCTAAAAATAAAAAGAAGGAAAGAAGCAAGACGATAGAAATAGCACATAATCACATATTAGATGCAAATATTTTGGAAAAAGTTTATAGTTATCCATAACAGGATCAGAATTTCTCGGGATGACATACTGACTTTATCTTGAACTGTAAACCTTTTTATTATGGCTTTTTTTACATAATGGGTAGAGCCCTGCTGCATTCATTTGACACAATGTAAAAGGAAGGCAATCGAGAAAGAACAAAAACAAATGAAGAACCAATGGTTGATTCCTAATGGATTAAAGTAACTGAGCAAACTGATCCCCAGATAATTTAAATCAATTGGCAGTAAGTAGAAATGTTTGCCTTCCTTCTTAAAATGGTCTTCCAACAAATACATAAGTGCATATTGCAGCGTAATTGATGAGCAAACATCAAAACAGAAATGAAAACAACTATCAGCTACTTCTTAGTATAAATACTCTCCAGAACATTAAACTGGGAAGACATGAAATTCAAATCTTTGAAATCGCTCAAAAGAATACGGATACACCAACATTTTAAATCAGAAACAAATACGGAATGAGTAAGCGATGGAATACCATTTTCGTTAGCGTCCTAGGAAGACGAGAGGGATTGGAAGAAACCCTACAATGAGCTCCTCAGCCGTTCGAGTGATAGCCTCTGTCATTTCATTAGAGAAAGGAATATATAAAGCTGAAACCCTAGATTTTGTTGTTTCTGGGCTGGATCTTAAAGCAACGATGCCGTGTAACGATAAGGGTAAGACCAACCCAGGCCATTCCCCCACGATTCTTAAATTTAGGCCCAGAAAGGCCCAAATTTAAGACAATTTGAAAGCTGATGCCCAGTTAGGAAAAAGAAAGATATGCTAAAATTAAGGTATGAAGAATCTTTGACAAAAAAAAAAATGGTATGAAGAATCAGTATCACCCCGAGAAATAAATTAAAAAATTATAAAAAATGACCAAATAAAAAAAAATCATGCCATTTCATATGGAAAAAAAAATAAATTCATCCTAAACTTTTAAAATTCCTAGAATATAAAATCTAATATCTCGAAATTTTTTTTCTTTAAGATAATTAAGTAAATAACTTCTGCGGATTTCATGGGAATTAATCAATTAACCAACAAATAAATTATAATTTTAAAATAAGATTGGCATAATAATAATAATAATAATAATTATTATTATTATTAAAAACAACAAAACAACTTCGGAAACTTAAAAAAATTAGCTTGGAAACAGAAATATTACGCTTAGGATTATTAAAATTATAACTTTAAATGTACAAGCTGCGTTAGCAAAATCTAAAATCTTTATTTCTATTTTATTCAAGCAATAAAAAAATATACATCAATATATACATAGTAATAAAACTTATACGTCCTTACATATGTAAATATGAGAATTTATATATTATACTAAAAGAGTTTTACTCCTACACATTAATTGCAACATCCTCCTTAAATGTTCTTACTTCAACAAGTTATGTGTTCAATTTTCTACATGTTGTTCCATTCTTTCTCTTTCATGTATCAATGACGTGGCTTTTTGCTTCTGTGGATATTTACTAAGATTAATGTGGTTGTGTAATTATTCCACCTTCCTCCTGTTGCATTGGATAACCAATAATGTCACAATCCACAAACCGGATAGGTGACCGACATGGGCCTAAGTATGCACCCTTGAACCAATAAGCCTAAACTTAACCTGACTTACTTAGATTATAACATTTCATGTACTTATTTAATTACATGCAATGGTCACACAAAGCATTCATAGTCATAGAAGGTACTCCAAATATTGTCGAAAACATTTGACAATAAGAAAACTGAAGTTTCCAAAAATAAATACATAATGTATTTAACAACCTTTCTTCATTTCATACCCCAAGACTTAGGTAACCTATACGACCAGTTTTCTAAACCAAAACATAAACAAAACATTTACGTGGACACTGACCTGAAACAAGGAGGCTGTATAGGAAACACTCGCTACTACTCCAACAGTTACTCTTTGTGCACGAAAGCAAGACCTGAACAAGAAAGCAACAGCGGAGCCATACCACTAAAAAGGTTCTTGTCCACTCATGAGGGACTAGAGTATCATATTGCTTTGTTTGCTCATATGGAACAACATAAGCCTTCATTTGGCATATAAAATCATAATAAGATTCATGGAGAACTAACATATATCTTGATGTAACATAAAATTTCATCTCAAATACTTCAGGAGAATCATATCAAATACTTTGATAGCATTATAGGAGTGCTTTTATGAAAAACTGGCTACAATGGTATTAAGCCACTCACCTCACACATACGAACCTTAGCACAACAAAAATTATATTGTACAATTTCATTGAACATTTGCGTGTGACACAAGTGTGTATATATATATATGAGATAGCAAGAGTGAATGGAAAAATTATAATGCAACGCATAAGAATATGATTCACTCTCATCGGTCCCCCTTGCACTCTATGATTATCGATGGCATGGAATAAACTCTCCTTATTCTCTACATTGTGCACACGATATCATTAGGCCTTAGCAGTGACCATCGTTCATCCTTATCTTACAATAATTCCCCAAAACTCCTAAGATTCTTGCTAAAGCCATAGGAACAATCTCCATTTAAGATTACCAAACACATGAACCCCGAAAACTCCCATATTTTCTGTACTCTCAAGAGTGTTTGATATCCATCCATAATCAACCCCAAATCTCCAAATTTATCCCACAAACTTGACACAAACAACTCCTAGAACATTAAGAATCAAAGAAAGGATGATTTAAAAGCATCAATCACCAATAATCATCAAGTGATGATTTCTCCAATTCCTCATCCTAGGGTTTGGAGGGACGAAAATGAGAAAGAGAAGAGGAAAGGAACTTGATCTTACCTCAACCCAAGCTCCTTTCGATGGTAGGGGTAATTGCCGAAAACCAAGGTGGCTGTGGGTAGTGGTGGCATGTCGTGGGTGAGAGGAAGGAAGAGTGAATAAGAAATAGGGAGAGAGAGGCGTGAGATTGTGCTGACCAAAGGGAGCTACATGTGTGTGTCTATATATTTTAAATCCTCTTAATGCAAATTACAATTTTGCCACTCCTTCATAAAAGGTTGGAGTTCAAGGACAAAATCGAAAATTCGATTAAAATATTCATCACACACACATCTCGACTTGGTGCACTAAATCACATTGCTCGGTACTCCCATTAATGTTACTCCATTTTCCATAAATAATACATAAAGAAATTTCATAAAGAAATTTTCTCTTCATTTTAGTCCCTCTCACCACCCGTGAATACACAAAGTCTCCTTGGATGGAAGATCCCATCCTCCCAGCATGTCCCACATAAGACCACATCTCTTCCACCACTTCAGCCACTCTCCAAGTCCACAATTCACCAACTTTCCTCCCGAATAATCGTTTTCTCCATTATTACAAATGGGTTCCTCATTGGGGATATCTCAAAACATACTCAACATAGGTGCCAACACTTGCTCCCATGTGCATTACAAGCGCACATTCCAAATTTCACATATTCGTCTGCACTTTGAAATTTTTAGGCACGCCAAAAGAAAACTCCTCACACTAGCCCATATCGACTCAAGTTATTACGTCCCTTGAGATGATCATATCACCTCTCATCTTCCCTTATTACTAATTCTAAGGACAATACCTCATATGTAATATAAATGTAGGTAGAATGCCAAAGATTTTTTTGATAACAAACAATCATACAATGTTAGATGATTGCCTTTAGAGCATAGATTCCAACACGAAGAGGGAGAATTGTTAGCATTAATTTATTTTTGTGTGTGTATATATATATATATATATTTATACATATATTGAATGCTAACAATTATTTGAATGGATTTACATATTAATCATTGTATATGTGTACATATATATGTGGCTATCTATAATTAGATCCGAAATAATGATCTTTATAAAATATGTGTTTGAGGGACTTATTTGATATATTTAAAAGTTAGACTAGGACGTTAGTAAAAAATTTTGTGTGTAAATACTTGACTCTAAATAATAATGGTAATGAGACATTATTATAAAAGAGGTCAACTCATAGGTATGATAAATGAATGGATAGTGGTTTCTTGAATTATATGAGTGAGTTTATTTTTGGTAAATGATATGTGTGTACCATTCTATTCGTATCATATCTTTTTAGAAGAGCCTGCTTGAATTTGAGACCAAATTTAATGGATCAAGGTATGCTATTTTATTATAATGTTTATGTGTTTTATCTGCCTATCAAAATCACACAAACAATTAAACTATGATAAAAATATTAACTGTTCTAAATAACTTATAAGAAAAAGATGACAGAGTGTGGTAGACTTACCTTGAACGCTCTTCTTCTGATTTTTTTTTTTTTCGGTGTTTCTCTCCCTTTTTCTCTCTTTTCCGGTGTATTTTCTGAGCTTTTCCATGTGTTTTGATGGCTGGAAGCGGGGTTTTATTTATTAAAAGCAAGAGGGACTGAGGTGCAAAAAATCATAGGGACCAAAGGGTGCAAATTCGCATTTTACGTAACAAGCTGGTTAGGGACGCTTTTTGAAGGTGCGAGAGGGTGTTTTTGGATTCTAACTAGCTCAAGAATCAACTTGGTGTGGATCAAACCGGGAAAAGGGAGAGAAATGAGAGAGGAACACATGGAAGCTCCATATTTGATCAAGAGGAAGAAGTGATTTTGATGAGGAAGATTTTGGAAAATTTTGTCATCATTAATCCATCAAAATTAATCAAGGGAATGATTCAGATTGAAGGGAGAGAGAGTTTAGCTGGAGAAGGAGTGGAAAAAGGGTCAGAATACCAAAGAAAATGCCAGAAATTCAGTTGATCCAGTGCGGGCGCGTCTGCAGTAGCATCTGTGCACTTGCATTTCTAACAGATCTGAATATACGGAATCTGGTGCCAGCAAGTACAGGATATATTCCGTGCATCTGCACTCAGAACCGTTGGATGAAAATTTGGGATCTTCTGTGGATAAAAACATAGCAAGTTCACTGATCTCTCGCCATCTTGACCGTTAATCAGCCCGATAACGATCAATATAGTGACCGTTGACTTTGGCTTTTTTGAATTTTTTCTTTTCTTTTTCTGAAATTTAGCCACCTCTTGGAACTTTCTTTTCAAACTAGTCCCTCTAGATTTTTTTTTCATTTTTAAACAATTTCCTCCTTTGAAATAATTTTCATTTAAAAAATTTGAAGTTTTACAAAATAGCCCCATTTTCATCCTATTTTTAAACCCCCCCCCAAACTTTTGAAATTTCCCAAATGCCTCATTTTCCCACAACTTTTGAATTTTTGAAAATTAGTCCCATTTCCTAAAATTTCAAAAATTGTTTAGATTTCACTTTCAACTTCAAAAGTTTTGGAATTTTCAATTTAGTCCCAACTTCTTAGATTTGAACATTAATCCCAAAACTTTGGAAATTGTAACATAGCCCAATTTTTGTTTGAAACCAATTCTTATTTTTTCAAATTTCACTTTGAACCCCAAAATTTTTGTTTAATTTTGAAAAACATCCCAATTCATTATTTTTTTAATTCCCAAAACTTTGGAATCTTAAAGAAAACCCCAACGTCTCAAACTTAATTTTCACCTAAAACACTTTGAAAATTCCTAAAAGTGATATTATTATTATTATTATTATTTAATTCCTAAAATGTTACAAAATTGGCCGGGACAAAATACGATGTCTACAATTGGCTAATCTGATGGAAAAATTTTATTCATTCAAACAATATATGTAGCAATTACACAAGTTCAGAGAGCATGGCTCACCGTAGAAAGCTTTGTGAATTTAATAATTTACATTACGTATTGTTTGTTATGGCTGGATTGAACAATTGAAATACATTGCTAATGGTTGAGCAGCTGGATTAGAACTGAAAGTCATTAGATTAGTTAGTATACGTAGATGAAGACTTTTGATGAAATATGTTGCTAATGGTTATATATAATTCTTACGTGAAACAGCCCTACACTGTTGAACTATATGGACTTGAAATATCCGATCGAAATGGGATTTATCATGCTTGTTTTAATTTGAATTTTTAAATTTCAGATTCAACATTACAGATTTTAATGTCTTTTTTTAAAAAATAAAAATAAAAAATTATCAAAACTGTTATTTGATATCTAGACCGTTAAATACCAAATCCGGATCCTATCCGACCAAGGAATCACGAGTCATGCAAAAGGAATTGAGCGTTTATAACTTTCCTCTTTTCTTTGAACTCGTTTCTATGATCGGTGCATGACTTGTTAACTGTGAGGAGTGATACTGGATGCAAACCTGATGAGCATGAAGAAGACGCAAAGACACTGTTCTTCATCTGCAACGTGAAAAACAATTTGTGGCTTGTGTGAACAGAAAGATTGATGATCAATACATTTTACTTTCTTAATGAAACACTGTGGTCTGTATGTCGGATGATGTGCTCGATTATTGGATATTTACCTTTATATGCAATAGTTTGTCATGAAGTTTAACTGTAGTGAAATAATGATCTCATTACATTTTTTTAATATTAATGATATTAGCATATAGTATACCAACTGTAGCATAAACGGGCTTGGGGAATAGTAATTTAAGGTTTCTCTTTTATTTTCTAGTGAATATTTCAATTAATAATACAATATGTAACAATGTTGAGATTATTAGACCATGATATTCACAATACCAAAACACAAGTGAGATTACCGAACTGAATTCCAAAAAATACAACTAAAATATAACAAATATATACCTATTTTTGTTTAAGATCAAAATACAATTACTTTAGTCAATATATTTTTAAGGAAATTATGATGAGAAAGTGTCTGAAACAATCAACTAACTAATAGTTTTCTTTCTCTGTTGAAATAACTATATCAGAATATATTAATGAAATGAGATATATCATAATATATTAATGAAATTAGATTTGAATCGTAATTGAATTGAGTTGTTAAGTTATAAAATTTCTTAAATAGAATTAATATAGAGATGAAATTATCATGCCAAGGGTGGACCGAATGAGAGGAAATTATCGATTTTTTTATGAGAGATTGAATGAGTGAATATTGTAAACCTTTGAGGTCCTACTCACTAAAATTTCTGTCAAGCTTAAGTGAAGATTCGGTGCTTGTCTTGTAAAAATAAGCACCACCAGTGGCAGAGCCACATGTATTTCAGGGAGTGCAACTGATTTATAAATTTTTATGTGAATTTTTTTTTTACATTTCCCCCTGTTTTTTTTTGAACACCCTTAATATTTTTTTAAACTCCAGTGACTCAGTTTCTCTCTCTTACTCACAGTCACAAGACCCTTACTGCTCAAAGTCACAAATTTTTTTTTAATAATAGTTAATTTCTCATTCCGTTGTTAAAGACTTTCTTGTAAAAGCTTGAAATTTAGAGTTTTTGTACATAGGTCTAATTCTATTAAATTGATTAATTGATTATGTAATTAGGATCATGAGTAACATATTTGTTAAGTCAATTTTATGAAATTTTTTTTGATAATGGTTAATTTCTCATTTTATTGTTAGGGGCCTCTTTGTAAAAGTTTGAAATTTGGGGGTTTTGTATATAGGTTTAATTCTATCAAATTGGTTAATTCATTATACAATGAGAATCATGAGTAACATATTTGTGAAGTCAATTTCATGAAATTTTTTCTTGATGATGGTTAATTTATCATTCTATTATTAGGGGACCTCTTTGTAAAAGCTTAAAATTTGGAGTTTTTGTACATATGTCTAATTCTATCAAATTGGTTGATTGACTATACAATTATGATCATGAATAATATATTTGTGAAGTCACTTTCATGAAATTTTTTTTGATGATGGTTAATTTATCATTCCATTATTAGAGATCTTTTTTGTAAAAGTTTAAAATTTGTGATTTTTGTACGTAGGTCTAATTCTATCAAATTGGTTGATTGATTATGCAATCAGGATTTAAAAGAAGAATGATTTTTTTTGTAATGAAAATATTTTTTAAGAAGAAATTACCATCAAATGAACAACAAATTAAAATTGATTTAAAAGAAGTGTCATCAGATTCAGAAAAAAACGAATGAAAATTTTACCCTCCTGATCGAGAAGTCGTGGATGTGCCACTTAGCACCATCATACTTATCTTTACAACAACCGTTAGACTTTAGCCCCGAATCCTGATTTGAATCCTGATTTGTACTAATCTCAACCATGTTGGTGCCAATAACAAATTGGCATTTCGTCTTTAAAAGGTGTACAATATTCACTCATTCGGTTCTTCACAGAAAAGTTGATACCCACACACACACTTAAGCTTCAACATCCATCCCCTTTCCATTTGGGCACACTCTTCAGCTCTCACGCCAAACTCTCTTCTTCTTCCTTCCTCTCACCGAAATCCTTTAAGACCTTGCTTCCAATCATGAAAAATCAATTGTACAACATGATTCAAACTCCAATTTTATCTGGCAAGGAGACAATAATTGTTCTAAAACCCGTGCATTTTTTTTTTGTTTTTTGTTTACTATGGTTCCAATTGCCCATTAGATTTACTGGATTCAAGTAGATTGCGAACCATTCTTGGTGCAAGAATAATTTTTGAAGACAATTCATCTAATAAAGCAGTTCAATGCGCTATTTAGATTTGTCAATTTGTGCTTTTACGGTTGTAAATTGAAGCATTTGAGGTATCTTAATCTCTCAAGTTGTCGAAGTTTAACTAGTTAGCCCAAAATTATAACAAGCCAAGTGAATTTGCAAAATTTGAAGGCTCTCGAATTTTTCAAAAAAGAATCTTGCAACATTCAGATTTTTCAAAACAGAATCTTGCACCATTCAGATGGTATGTCGTATTCAAAATTTTAATGATAATTCAATTATGCAGTTTAACAATTTGATATTTGTACAGTGTGTTTGTTTTTCTAATTTTATAAAGTTGTCTTCTTTTTTCTATAATAACAAAAACAAAAATCATCAAATATTGCTTTTCAAGATATAACCTACACTTCGTTCGCTTGATTGTTTTTTTTTTTTTTTATATATATCGTAGACATCTTATGTTTCTGTAATTGCTTTCAGTTTCAATATGGTTCAACGTTACCTTTTGTGGTATTATAAAGTCGCTATTTTTTTTGGAGTCATTTTAGACAAATTTTGCCAATTATTCCACGAGCAACGCATCAAGGTACCGTATTATCTACCATAAATGCTTCCTATATCTGGCAATATTGCAGAGTCATGACACTTGCTGAGAACATGCAATTAAAGTGTTCAGTCAACAAACAAAACAAAAGGTCTAGGCATTTGCTAGTTGGATTATCTATATTGGGTTGGACATTGATGATCACGAAAATAATGGAGGATCCATTGTCGAAATTCAAGATGATCTCCGAATGAAAATTTTGGATGATCCAGTATCTTCTAATTTAAAAGATGGATTATACCTTGTGAGCTCGGCCATTAGCCACTGGCAACTTTATGTAGCATTTAAAAAATTAGGAGCAAGAGTGACTTGAAAATTCTCATACTTGATAAAAAAGGAAAATCCAACACCACGTATCGTAAAACATAGTCTACAACAAAATTTTTAATAATGTGTGATAAGATAAATATTCAATTTCATTTTCTATATTGCTATTAAGTATTGCTATCTATCTAATATGAAGCATAAAAAATGTGGGCTATAGAGAAATATCTAGAGACGTGATTAAGCAAATGACGATTCATATTTTTTTTGCATTTAATCCATTGACATATTGCTACATAACTGATTTTATTTTTATCATGTATTTGCAAGTGCACTCAAGAAATACTGGCAAAAATATGTTGTGTATAGTATAATTTTTCTTTACTTTTCGTAACTGTACATAACTTTCTATCAACAAAATTCTTGTCTACCAATATATATATATGTATGTATGTAAAAAATGCTAAAATATTTTTTAAAATTGTGCTCAGTGCATCACACAGGCCACTTTATTAGTTTTCAACTATAACCTTCTAACTAATGACTCTACTAAATCATCGGCTTGGTTTTTAAAAAGTAATAACTGCCAAAACTACAAGCTTCCTTTGCAATATAATACTAGGACGAAAGTGGAGTAATCTACATATTTAGACACATGGTCGAGATCAATATGCTAGTATACTTTCATGGACAGTCGAAATCATACAAGGCACAACTGAGAATTAACACCTCAGTCAGGTAGGCATAATGACTCAGCCCAAGATTTCAGATGCTCAATTGAACCTTCCATAATCGCAATTAAGATAATGGAGAATTACTATTAAGACGAAGGAAATCTCAATACAATAGAATGCTACCCAGCCACCCCATAGAGAAAATATTATCTCCTAACTGAGACCCTAATAGCACTAGAAATAAATAAATTCCCCCCCCCCCCCCCACCTACAAAGATGGATACAATGAGCATCACTATCTAAATAAATTTTTCAAACTTACTTGATTTAATACGATCAGGTAGCCGGAAAGTCTCCAACCGCAAGTTGGAGCTTGTAAGTATCTCACTTAGTACAGCATCGCCCTCCTCCAGTTTTATTGCCTCCAATGTGCTTCCCAGAACATCAGCTGCAAGACCAATTTCCAAGAGCTGGCCTGGTTCTTCTCCACCTTCATGTATTAGTCGCCCTATCTCTTTCAAAGAGATGACATTCTCTGTTATTACTTTTGCAAAAATACGGCCAAGAAATTCTGCTGCTCTGGGGGCATCATTAACAGCATCCTCCAAAGTACTTAGAACATATTCAAACCTAACCCCAAAAGAAAAGGGAATAAGTTTCTATGTAATAACACAATTTTTCTGACAGTCAGCAGACTTTCTATTAACTCTTACCCTTCAATAAGCTGAGCCTGACTCAAGGTGCCATCCTGAGATTTCGCAAGGTTGACTAGCAATTTGGCTAAAAGATCTCTTTCCATGTCCTTTCTCTCAAATGAGTCTGTGACCCATAGAGAAATCATCGAAGGATGAAAGCTTGGACAGTTCAAATCTTTGACACAAAGAGCAACTTCTTTGACATCACAAGCACTGAAAATCACAACTCAGTCAGAAAAACAAATGACAAGCTATATGGAAAATAAATTTGCCCGTGACATTACAAGAATAAGAAATTCAGATCTATTGTGTTTGCATATATGCAAAATTGACTCCTTTCAGTAATTAATGCTGAAAGTATAACATCGGAATTGCATCATACAACTACCCTGAAATCCAAACACTTCTAGAAGTTGTGAATGACACGGTGTTGTGTCACTGTGCAGACACTAAGAAATGATTTGACACCTTCAATTACAAAGTTGTGTCCATGTCTCACCAGTTGAAAAAATAAAAATAAATCTGCATTCATGGTAAGCAGATACTTCCAGCAAACTTACCACTAATGAGACATTTATCAGAGGACCATACCAAGAAACTATCAATTTTCTAAAATACAGAAAAAAAAAAGTATGGGAAAAGCTTAGAAATCCCATGGTTTCACCAATTTCACTTTACACATGGTGGTCTAAAGATGCCATTCTTCCCGACTGTTATGTCATCTTCACAATCACCCCGAGCAAGAGAGCATTTATACCAAATTTTAACTAAAATATAGCATGAATAATACAATAGAATGACAGTATTATAGTAAAAATTAATTCATTTTCTGTCCCAAATCAAAACCCCATATTACCTACAGATCACAACAAAACCCAAAATTTCATACATATATTAGATATAGACTTCCATCACAATACAAAAATCACAAGATGAAACACCATAGCTGACACTCAACAAATCAATTGATGCAAGACAAGGCTGTTTCAATATGCAAAGTTCCTAACTAAGTAGTGCCTAATCTCAACAAAAACATACATGGTTGATCAGAAACATATCTGGAGTGAGAGAAGCTCATTGTGCATATGCCTCAACACTTCCCGAGTGAAGGTTAAAACAAACAGGCATTAGCTGAAAAGGAAGACAGGGTAACTAGAGGAATTTGGCCTAAAGTGGATGCTCAATCAACTGAGACAGGTTAAAAAGGTGAATAAAATATAATATTAAAAAGACCCCATATAAACATTCAATTACTTCCAAAACTAAGCAAATAGTCAGATGTATATGCTCTTTACAATGTTTAAATGCACATTACAAGCCTTTATTGTAGATGTAGCAGCTTTCCACACATCCAAATAATATCCAAAATCTTAAAAACATAAGCTTTTCCAGGTATTATTCATATTTTCATGGTCAGCTCTTTTCTTCATAAGTACGATATTCAAAAACCAACTATAGACAGCAATCAACCAAAAACACTATAACCACACACTACTTACAAGTAACCAAAATAAAATTGCATATGTTTCAGTGTTAGAACCAGTTATTTGATTAATTGTTATTTAAACAGTGACACACACCCTTAATTGTTTGGTGGATCATCGTTAAAGGGCTCTTGGTGCTATGGGGCATGTCATTGCATATTACAACATCAAAGGGCAGCATAAATAATTATATAGTTCAAAATGGCAATATGAATTATATAAAGTTGGATTTCAGAAGCCAAGCATACTCCAAAATGGAAAATACTTGCTTAAAATGTGACATCCATGTCAGCTCTTCATTCTCTCAACTAGAACACATTCTGACAGATTTTATCTACATGAAGTTTCTTAAACTTAACCAATGCATAGTATTTTGTCAAATGTTGACTGATCTACTAGTACTAGTCAATCTAGCTATTGAAATTGGCTATGTTCAATATAAAATACATATTTTTATCTCAATAACTTACAGTAAAACTTAACTGTAACCTGGTTTTTGCCCATTAAACGTCATAAATGTATGCACGTTACTTTTCTCTACCTTTAATATAATTAACTCTCACAATTTTAATGCTTTTAAGAGGATAAGTTTTTCAATATATGCTTTATAAGCTAAACACACAATGATATGGAACATGCGCTCTCCTTGGCACCAAAACAATGCCATGAGAAACTAATAAAAGTTTTTGTTCCTATGGGAAATAATGTCCTCTTAGTTTAATAAAAAAATACCCAAACAACCTCGACACGTCCAGTTATACTAATGAGTAAGGATTATACTTCTTAAAAGATGATAAAACAATAAATTACTAATTTACCTGTATCAGCATCAGCATAAGCAGGGGCAAAGATGGAATATATGAGATAAGCCACAAGAGAAAACAATACCTGTAGTATTCTTTAATTGTTGCCATGGACGTGTCTCGCAGTTGTTCTTCTGGCCAAACCTTCTCTGAAGAAGCATTCTGGGAGACTGCTGGTCCTTCCACTCCAGCAGTAGAGAAAGCTGCAATAGATCTGTCAATCCTCCGATCTGCATTTCTCAACTCCCTGTTACCATAATTCATATTACACTCTTGAACACTTGATTGGTCATAAGCAGCTGGACCAGCAAATCTATCTGTAGCATATCTTGGCATGAGATCCTCCCTAGAGCTGTACAGCACACGCTCTGATGAGTTGCTATAACCATTAAGACCAGTGGTCATTCTTCTAGAGTCTGCATGGACTGGAAGTACATCAGGAACAGGAGAACTTGGAATTGCAGCTTGTCCTCTAAAGGACATTCCTCTTGCAAGACCACCTTGGGGTCCCAAGGTTATAGAATTATCACCCAAAGGTCTTTGAGGCAAAGTAACTGACAAATTTCTAGCCTCATACAATTGCCTATCATCATGACGAACATCCTGAGAACCACTTCCACGAACTTGAGTAGGCAGCCCACGCAGTCCACCCATCTGGCTGTTAGGAGAAGACAACATAGATGACCCTCTTGGACCAAAATCCATTGGCATCCTTCTTGCCAATGGATTGCTGCTTGGACCACGACCTAGCCTACCAGTTTGAGCCTGCCTCTCTTGGGCAGCATCTCTGTGCACCTCCTCAATCTTCTTTGGACCTTCAACTTTCCTCTTTAGCTGCCATTTATTCTTTCTCAAGTCAATGGCATCCCTCAACATGAACCTCACCCTAGAAGATAAATTCATGTTGTTTGATAATAATTTCATCCTTTCAAAATATGCATCCATATGTTCCTTGGCTTTGGAATGGTCAATCATCTCGCCAATAGTACTCATCAGCTTGCACAAAGCTTCAATATCTTCCTCGTCAGGGTCTTGATACTGACCAAGTAATTTCTTGATGCACTTGTCGTGCATTATTCTCTCAGTCAACATTTTTTTCTTAAATAACTCTCCTATCAATCTGATATTACCCAGCATGCGTCTTCTTGCCTTAATTCTTTTCTCTTCCCTCTCTTTATCAGTCTGCTTGACCTCACCCTCATCAGCCTTATTAGCTTCTTCTTGCTCTCTTTCACCCCTCTCAAATTCCTCCTGGCACTTGTTTAATAATAATCTCTTAAAAGTTATCTTTTCATTGTCTTCAATGAAATCAGGCAACTCATTAGCTAGCTGTGAGCAGAAATTGGCATACATTTCACAGAAGGTAGGCTCCATCAAAGCCTTCTCAAATATTTGCGAGATTACACCAGAGAGAGTAACAGCATTGTCAATATTAACTGCTTTTACCTGCTCAAAAAGTTTCTCAAAATTCTGAGGGGTTAGCTTGTTTAATATGGCTTTCAACTGCCTCTGCTTTGCCTGTTCGTCATCTGTTACCTTCCCCACCTCATACCTCTTCTCAGCTTTGTGCATCATCTGTAATGGAGTCTGAGGAGAAGGAATTAAACCCCTCAGCTGGTAGGTAGCACGTTGCCACCTCTCACCATCAGGGCTATTTCTCATACCTCCGTGATTTCCCATGGATTGCATTGGTCCAGTAAGGATCCCTCCAGCATATTGCATAGGTGTCTGAGCACGGGGGCTCCTTAAAACCCCAAAATTGCCTCCCTGGCCAGGTCGAAATCCTGCATTACCTCCAAAACCATCCCCACGCATATCACGTCCTGAATTAAAAGGTCCAGGGACTCTACTCCTGCGGTCTTCCTCAAACTGCCCACCAGAACGACGGTCCATACGCCCACCCAGCCTATCCATAATTCTTCCTTGACTATGATGTGAATCACGTTCAGCATGAGAACCATTAATATTGGCATTCATCAATGCGTCATCAATTGCAAAACCGTCAGGAAGATCAATGCATTGCTCAGCAAATTTCAAAAGGAAATCTCTAGAGTATTTTTTGGCTGTAAGTCCACCTGCATCACTAACCTGTTGAGTTTTATCCGCAACTTCCAATTTTGGGGTAGACATGTCAGCAGCATCCTCCCAGTCATCAGGCTCAACTTTATTCTGTCCATTTTCCTCACTTGCTATAGCATCAGGTTTAGCAGCATCTTTAGTGAACTGCTTCAAACTTCCAGAAGTACTTTCTTTGCTCTCTGTACTTACAGCAGCTTCTTTCTTTTCCTCAGGTCCCTTGTATGCATTATATAAATCAGAAGTTGACCCAGCGGCGTCTGCTTTTTGAAGAACCTCTCTTCTTTTCTTTTTTGCTTTGGATGTAGGTTTCATCCTATTTGGTTCTGAAATAGGTCTATCATTGCCACCAGACACTGGAAGGGACACTGAGCAACTGTCAGCATTCTCTGCACCATCCTTGCTATATTTTGAAGTTGCTTCGGGAAGATCACTAGAATTATCAGATGCAGTAGTATGTGCAGAAATACTATCATTTCTATTTGAAGAGATATCTCTAGAATCTAAATCAGTTGAGGTAGACATGCCTATACCATCACCCTTCCCATCAGATTCTGATCTACATGTTGTAGATTCATCCAATGATTCCTGTCTTTTTTGTACAATCCTTGCTGCATCTTGTTCTGTTTGTTTAAAATTAGTTTCATTGTCATTGATAGTTTGTTCATTTTTATCACCCATTTCTGCACTCTTCATCTTTAATAGTTTATCCTGTTGTGACAGTTCCTCTATCTTATCATTTTTATCAGTCTTCATTTCAACAGCATTAGGAACACCACTAGCCATAACTGAGATAGCTTCACTGGCTATTGCTGAACAATGGTTTGGTTTAGTCTCTACGGTTTCAGAAACTACTTGATCAGGCATACCACTATCAACAGCTTGAAAAGGCACATTAGCCTCCGCAGATGATTGTACAGGAACCTGCGTGCATAACCAAGAAGATACACTACTTCAACTAAGTTAAGACTAAATTAGAAAAAGATAATTTGAATAGTAAAGTATTCAAATACCTGATGCTGTGACTGCCCTCTCTTCCCTGTTTTCTTCTGATTATCTTTCAAAGAGTTTGACCTACTAAGAGATTCCTTCCTCCTGCCTTCATTGTTGGACATTACTGAGACAGAATTCTCATTCACATCAGCGGAAGAAGGCATTGATGGAGTAGTTGCAAGCTTCTCGGATGATCCTGTAGCAGGTTGCTTTGGCAATGACATTGAAACTGAAGAATCTCCCGACAGCTTAGACTGTTGTGAAGAGACTTCAGAACAAGTTTCAGACCCATTTTGAGGAAAGGAAGAGTTAGCATCACCAGATGCCCCTAAAGAACTAGGTGATTCACTCATTTTAACACCAGAATTATTAGAATTGGAGAGTGACGAGTCCACAATACCAGAGCCGCCATTTGGCTTGATATTCACAGAAGTCACTACTGATGTAGCTGATGAGATTACTTTATTCACATCACGAGAATGTTCCTGATTAGGTGTTTCATTAATGGCAATAGAAGTGCCAGCTTTATTAACGGGCAGAGAACCAAGAGGTAACTGACTGTTGAAACCCACAATTTGGGGGCCATGGTTCACTGGATAATTAAATCTTGGTTGCTGAGAATTAGAAGTCATATTGTTGCTTGACAAAGGAACAGAACTAGGCGGGAAAAAAAGAGAGCTGCTATTGTAAGAGCTAGAAGGATAATAGTTAATGGGATGAGAAGCGGCAAATGATTGAACAGGCTGAGACTGAGAAGGCACATTAGGATAAGACCTAGCACCTGATGACACAGCATCTGAATATGAATCTGCCTTTTTGTCAAAGTCAAGCCTCAGCTCTTCATGTGTCTCAGGATGAGTTATCTTGACAGTGGTAGTTTTACGAGGACCAGAAAATTTTCCTCCTTGCTGCTGGGGATATTGTGGATTGATGTTAATACCCATGTTTCCTAACTGATGGGGTAATTGAGGACTCATTTGAGGAGTGAAACTCATGTTTTGGCCTTGATGCATGATTCCCTGAGGATGAATAGGAAGAGGTTGAAGACCAGATACAAAAACCTGCTGTTGTACTTGTGCAGCATTACCAATCTGTAAAGACATTGGTATAGGCATCTGAAGAGATGCTGTTGGCATACCCTGAGATTGAATCTGAGGGTTAGGACCCCCAAACTGTACAGATGCCTGTGGCTGGTGATGGTATGGCATTGCCATTGAAATCCCAGTCAAGGGCACAACTGAAGGCTTCTGCACCTGGCTTGCTGGAGGTAAAGCTGACAACTGAGAATCCTTTTTGGCCTTGTTCACTGAATGAGTCTCCCCAGCATTAGATTGGTCGGCAACACCTGCATCCTTCCTTGGTGACTGCTGTTTTGAAGGTGTTGGCACAGAAGGCATAGGTCTAAAAGAATCACGATGAGCCTGAAAATTGAAAAGATCAGACACCAACTAATCTTTCATTGCTAAGGAAAGCATGAATAAGTTTGTCAATTTAAGTCTGAAAAACCAATTCTTGATGAACCAACTGAGACACAGGAGGAGGAATAAAACAGCAGCCAATGTTCAGCATCTGAAGCCAGATTCACTTTCCTTCTCAAGGAGTGAGAGCCAATAGTAGAGCATATTGTTGCACAAACGTAAAAGAGATTACATAGAAAATATATAGATATATATATAAAAACCTGTATACCTGGTCTCTTTTCTGCTCGTCCAGATTAGGAGGAGCTGAGCTTGTACGAGCAGGAATCTGGATGTTATAAAATGAAACAATTAAGTATGCAGCCTAAAGTTCCAAGCAATATGAAGTATTTAAAACACTTGAGACACACGTTAAGATATAATAGATAAGAGAAACATACTGAAATCTCATTCATAAAACTGGGACTAATGGAGCCAAATTGAAAAGCAATCGCCTTGGATGAATCTCCAGGGGCTGCATTTAAAAAAAATTACAAAAATAAACATCAATAATCAGATCAGTTCAGAAGGAATAAACGAGGAAACAAAATCAAATTAATTTTTTTTTTCAAGGTACCAAATTATTATGGTTCCAAGCTACAATTCGTGTATATGGAAAATTCTTTCACGCCTTATGTACCAAATACAAAAACTACAAAAAACATACCCTTAGCAGGGGTTGTAGGAGCTGCTGGATCGGAATTCATGGGGGGAGGTCGAGGAGTTGGAGCTTTTGGACCAACTCTGGTGCTCTTCGGAGCAGATGAGGATTCAGTTGACTTGGCAGTTGCATTTGTAACTGGTGAATCAGATGCACCTATTACAACACATAAATGAAGTCCTTAAAGTATAATCATAATAAACCAAACACTCAATTACTAACAAAATATTGTTCAGTGGTTTTTGCATCTCAAAATATGAGGTTGCCTGGTCTCCACCCTCATTCTTTTTTACAGTACAACATATGCATGATTTCATGCATATAGTTTACAGAATAACAGAACCAGACAATAAAGGCAAGGAAGAATTAGCATTTACCAAAAAAAAAAACCTTAAATATACCAGGTAATTGTCGTGAATAGGCACCATTTGGTATCGTCCGCCCTGTAGAAGCACTAGTAGACTCGGCTGAATTTACAGTGGGCGGGTTTACCCTAGATTGCCCACCATGTGCATTGTTAGACCTCTTAAAACTAAGACAAGCAATAAGCAGAGTTAATAAAACAGAAATAAGTTATGAAAATTATAAGAAATAAACAAAATATTTTAACCCAAACTCCAGAACTCCAGTTTCTGTATCCACAAATCTCACCATCAAAACAACACAATTCTACAAACGCAAATTAAAAAGCACAACCCCGTATTCCCATAGTCGAATGAAAAAATAAAATAACAAATAAGGAAAAAAAATCGCAAACCCTAACATACTTCCGATTAGATTGATGTGAAGAACCCGAGTTGATCGAGGGTGAAGGCGCGGGCTCGCCGCCACCGCCCTTAACGTTCGCGCCTGAGGAAACTCTCTGCTGATTGAAGCCCGCCGATCGCCCGGTTTTACGGTACTGAGTGTCGCTCTTATCGGACCTTGATTGATTGAAGGACATATATCCCAATCCTTAATTCCTCACCAAACACAATCAGAAAACCCCAAAAAAAAAAAAACTTCCTGCAACCAGATAAACAGATCCATATTATTGTCAAAACTCAAGCCATCAGTGATCATCAACCCAGAAATACATACAGAATAAGAAAAAAAATTGAAAACAAAGTAGCAGAAAGAATCACCTGTACAGTGGAGTGTGATGAATTAGGGTTTTTATTGGGTCATCATGGATAAAAGGGAAAGGGCAAAAAGAGAGAGAGAGAGACAGAAAGAAGAGAAGAAGAGGGGGGGGGGGGGGGGGAGGAAGGGGGAAGAGGGAAAATAAGAGAGAAGGAGGGAAAGAGAGAGAGAGAAGCCAAATAGGACGATTTGGTTACTGGTAGGAAAGAGAAATTTGAGAGAGTGAGAGTGAGAAAGAGAGAGAGAGAGAGTTCTGGTAACGAGAAAACTGACCACAGTAAGGCGCCTTTAAGGAGCGGTCAAAAGGAGATGGTAGGATTTTTAGGAGATCACTAATCGAATGGGTGGCATCTTCAGTAAGACCTCGTCGCTCGGTTTTTCACCTTTTTTTTTTACCTTATTTTTCTGCTGCTTGTTAGTTTGTCTTTATTTATTAATTTTAATTATTATATTGAAGTTACTGTTATTTTAATTTGTTCTTTAAAAATTAAACATCTTAATTTAATCAATAAAAATTATATTTATCATAATTTATTTTTTTATATTGTTAAATTAAAGATAATCGTTGTTAAATTTTAAATTTATTATTATTAAAAATTACCTTAACACAATAATATACTAAATTAAAATAAATATAATTAGAAGTTAAATTAAAACATTTATTTTTTTAAAATTAAATTGAAATAATTGTAATAAAGTATTCAAACTTTAAAGGATTATATCAATAATATTAAATTGATAGATTTGTTATGTAAAATATGAGTAAATTATTGATTTGGTCCTTGAAAATTATAATTTTTTATAATTTTATTTTAAAAAAATTATATTTATCTCAATTTAATTATTTTTATTATTAAATAGTAAAATTTATTACTGCCAAATATCAAATTTTATATACTAAAAATCATTTTAGTAGATAGAGAAACGAAATTTAAAAAAATATAATTTTTTTAAAACCAGAATTGAAATATATTTTAAAAATTAAATTAAAAATATTACAAACTAAATTCAGTAATTTACTCTTTAAAATAATTTATGAGATAAAAGAAAGTTTAAGACAGGTACTTCTAAGCCTAATCAACCAATTCTAAATTGTAAGGTTTAAAATTTAATTAAGTGATTAATTAGAATGATGTTGATCTGGTTTAATTAATGCTGAATCTGGTTTACGTGTCGAGCTCTCTGATTTGCCAAATAGGTCGGTGAGCCTTTTTGAGAGTAACGACTGAGACTTCACCACCCCAGTGTTGCGCTCACCCACTCGCTTTATTTTTACTCCGAGCCCCTTGGGCCTTGGCCATCATTTGCCACGTGCTTTCTTTCTATGCTCTAGTTCAACTGCCGCAAACTCGTTAGTTGAATAATTGAACAACTAATTTCTAAAGAAATAAATGAACTATTTGACTTAATTATGATTTCTAGGTCATTTAAAATTTTTTTGACGCTTGACAGAACATTATACTAGGTTTGTTGTTACTCTTTTAATTCATTAAAATGTGAATAAAATAAAGAATTTAAAACTCTGTTTATTTCCTTTTATAACGATTATTTATTTTTCCCCTACTTATGGAATCTACTGACTAAGCATAAAATATTTCTCTATAAAAATACTTTAAATTGATTTTTTTTGGCCAATGCACATAATATTAGTCCATCAAGAAAAAATAAAAAAGTATGACCCTCTTCTCTATGCTTATTATCAAAACGAACTCAACAACTCACTAAAAAGGATAAGGATCCACTCTAACTTTTCTCTTCAGAATTGTTGGATCATCTGATTCAACGACTCTTTTTTTTAAGTATTTTTTTTTAAAAAATTAAAAAATATTTATAATTATTAATTGATTTAATGATAGTTGTAAGTACAATAATAAACATAGAATGATAAAAATAATTGTAAGATTTTTTTTGTAAATTTTTTTAAAAAAATACTAAAAAAATTAGAACCGTTGGATCAGATGATCTGACAGTGTTTTGGAGAGAATTGGATCCTTCAGCACCTCAAGTAGGTCCTTATCCCTAAAAAGGTGGGCATGACTTGTATTTTACCAATCGTTTCAAAATAGCCCAACCTGGGTAATATTTTTTGTAATTTATTAAGAATATGTTTGGTATGAAGAAAGAGAAAAGAAATAAAAATGAAAAAAGATGTATTTTACTAAAATATACTGACTTTCTTTTAAAAGAAGAAGAAAAACTTAGGGTCTGCTTGGTTTATGAAAACATTTCCTGTTTTTATTTTCAGTCTTCATTTCCTGAAATGCATTTCCTGAAATACTGAAAATATTTTTTTGGTGTTTTCATATTTAGGCATATTTTAAAAAATGTTTTTAAGAAAACGTTTTCAGTTAACTTAACCAAACACATTTTCAAGTCTATTTTCTGTTTTCAGTGAAAATGAAAACAAGAAATGCTCAAACCAAACAGGCACTTAGTGTCTTTTAAGGGAGTAATTTGGATAATTTCTT
The DNA here is from genome assembly GCA_037074585.1 of Biancaea sappan. Lineage (NCBI taxonomy): Eukaryota > Viridiplantae > Streptophyta > Magnoliopsida > Fabales > Fabaceae > Biancaea > Biancaea sappan. The sequence goes on from CM073495.1 coordinate 27,978,252, forward strand.
ATCATCTTTCTTTTTTCTTTCTCTCTCTCATATTGCATTATTCAATGCATTCAGCCTACCAAACATGTCATAAGTTACCCCACATAGGCACTTATCCTTCCCCAAATAAAACCCTTATCGAAACCAAAGACCAATAACTACAAGCAACACGTGACACACCAAGAAGCAAAGCTAGTCGAACTATAGAACACAATTGGTGTGTTTGGTTACACTGAAAGGGAAAAGGAAAGGGAATAGGAATAGAAATGAAGTATTTTATTAAAATATCTCAATTGGAAAAAAAAGAGAGAGAAAGTTTAGTGTTTTTTAAGAGGATAATTTCGATTATTTCTTAGTATCTCTCTTATTTTCTCACCTTCTCTCCTTTTATATTACCTACTTCCTCCTTCCTTTTATCCTATCAAACATACTATATGTCACAGTCACGAGCATCAATATCCTAGATAGCCCACAATCATACGTGCTTTGTTTGCCTAATTTTCAACTATGATCATTTTTCCCCATCTGTCCACTCATCTTCAAGGTTTGGTTCATTTGTCCTCAATTGTGTCTTCAAAACAAAATAGCAAGGCAAGGTTTTAAAAGAATGAAAAGCATGACAAAAACAAGGGAGATTCAGAGAGATTTTTTAGGACTGTGAGAGTAACCATCAAAGTAGAAAAATCACAAATAGTAAAAAGGTAAATGCTTTTTGGTCCAAATTACCAAAAAAAAAATGTGAGCTAGCAAGCTGGCATGTTTAGCATGTCATAGGTGAGCTAGACCAATCATTTTCTAACTCGTTTGGAAAACAAGCCTTAACTTAGCTTGTATTTGACCAACCTATACGAAGCGAGTTGGTATATATAATTTGTAAACAAGCTATCGTTGCTAGAAACATTAAACATATATTTTTAAGTAAATTTCGGTAACTAATCAAAATTGGCTTAATCTAATTTTTTTAATAACATATATTTACATGTTTAATTTTTATATATATATATATATATATATATATATATATATATATATATATATATATGCTATAAAATAAAAAGAACTCTACAAATTCTTCCTATATCTTATATTTTAGTTCCTAAAAATCAAGTATCAAATACGTCAATTCTTATAAATTACGAATTCATTACAAAATCATTTCGTAATTAAGACAAGATTTGTAATACATTCGATTTTGAGGTGGTTCGATAATAAAATACCTTACTTATTGTGCGGGCTAAAATTTCGAGAACCCTATTGAAAACTTTTCTTTTACCAATTAATTGTAAAATTTTGAATATTTGTGTGGGTATTTTTCATCTTGCATTCATATTTATGCATATATGAAGAGTTGGATACTATGTGGAGGTCACAACGTTGAGTTGTGGCATAAGAGCCCTCGTGTAGGGATTGAAATGAAATAAAACTTAAAATTTGTCTAAGATGGTAAATTGTGGTGGAAATTCCAGAGTTTGTGCATTGGTAAGTAAGGGGACAATTATATTGGTATAAAATTTATAAGGAGTGCAAGTGTGGGAAATAAGATGTTTTTACAGGAATTTCAATCTTTGTCTTTTCTATTTCTTGGTATGAATGGAAGAGGAGCAAAATGGTCCAGTTATATTTTTTTTCCACTTAAAACTCAAACTTCTCCTCTCCTTTCTCACACTTGAACACCATTTCCCTTCCTTCCTCTTCCTGTATATTATGTCCTCCATTTTTCCAGTCACCAAGCATCCTTCTTCTCTGGTGATCAGGATGTCATTGGAAAACCCTTCCCTCAAGCTATATGTGTTGGATTTTTAACTTTCTCTTCTTTGTTTGGATATTTGGGAACTCTAGAGTGAGTTATGGGAAGGAGGTATGAGTTAGGATGGGATAAGCTGAGATTTTGTTGTCTTCTCAAGTTGTTTGAGGCATTCAACTCCTAAATATAGGTTTGGTGGATTAATGGTGGTGAGGGAGAGAATTGATGATGGTGGTTGAGAGGGAGAAAGTGTGGGGTATCCTTGTGGTTTGGATTAAAGTTTATGGTTGTATGATTTGGAGTTTCTGAACATTTTTTGAATGGGAAAGGCATTCTTAATGAAATTTTGAAGAATAGGGGCCATGAGCATGGAATAGGTGGGAGGAATCAAAGTTTTGCATTAGTCTTTGAAAATTATGGGGTGGATCAGTGGTGGGCGCCTAAGGTGCCAGGCCTGGTGCCCTAAGCACTAACCAACTTGAGAGGTTGTTGGGATTGGAAGGGCACCAACCCCTGATTTACAACCTTGAGGAAATGAGGTTGGGTGCCTCAGGCGCTAACATGGGTGCCCAAGGTGCACAGGGTAGGGCATGGGGTTGGTTTTGGTGAAGCTTGTATGGTGCTCAGGGCACCAAGGTGGGCGCCCAAGGTGTCGCAAGCTGAAACGTCACCTATTGTGGACTAAATGCTGAAAAATTCATTGGTTTGGACACTTAGGTGGTTGGCAAGTTGTTGGGTGCTTGTTTGAGGTCTTCTCATGTCTAACTTTAGCTTGGAAACAAGGTGAGGGACATTTATCATTTTTATGTTAATTGTGTGCTTATGGTATCTCTTTTACTTTTAAATTTTATGATTTGTGATGGCCATATACTTGTAGTGGTTCTTAATTAGAGATGGTACTCCTTGATTAAACTCTAGTGAAATAACGGCCGTGTAATGGGAATGTCCCCGATATATTTTTCATGAGTTAAACACATTGTGGTTATGCACTTGTTATTATGTGATTATGCAAATATGATTTGTGTGAGTGTAAATTATAGATGACCTAAAGATGGAAAACTTTTATGATGAAACTCAATATGATAAATTAACATTTCTTACTCCTCAAGTTTTTTATGTCATCCACCTTGTGTCCTGCTTTAAATCTTGTTAAGGGAAATTCAATTGGTATGAGTTTAATGTAACATAGGGGTAGGTTCACATGATCATACTCATGCCTGTGAGAGGTAGAATGGCTCCCTCAATACTTACAATTTATAAATGTATGTATGAAAATTGGAAATGGTAAGTGAGCTTAATAGGATGGATGATTTAGGGTGGCCTTACCCTTGCGTTGGTTGTAATTGCATGAACAAAAATTGTGGTGGATACTTGGAAAGGTAAATTGCACCAAAGGGTAAATAATAATAAGTCTGATTGTGTACTAGCCCTAGTAAAGAAAAGGGATGCTTCCTTAACAAATTACTTGTTTATGGGGATAACCATTGCTCTCATTTGGCTATGTAAATGAATTATTTCCTCTAAGAAATGCAAGGCTAAGCTGTGTAATGGAATAATGGGTTGGATATCATTTTTAGTCTAAAAATTGGTCTATTGAAATCAAATGTAGTGAAAGCCCTAGCTCTACCCTTAACTTGATTTTGATAGGATAATTATTCTCCTAGATTGATATCAATGTAGTGAAAGTAGTGGAAGTCCTAGTGTTGAGTGTGAATTAGTGTGTTGGACGAGTGACTTCGTGCCGAAAGATTATTGTGAATGTGTAGGAACATCCCATAGTGTGTAGATGTGACTTTTGTATTCTGAGTGAGGGTTGTGTTTGATATACTTTTGTGTGTATGACATGTCCTTTATATGAGAATTATTCTTAGGTATTGGTATGAAAGATATAAATATATAAATAATGTGTATGCAGTGTTAGAAAGGTACTCCAAAGGCAATCACCTTTAGCATCAGACGTACAAACTCAGTTATTAATTTAAAGAGGTTTTCTTCATTATTTATGTTCATATTCATAAACTCAAGATTAGATTGTAAAATAAGTAATAAAGTCCATGACACAAAGCATAGGATCAAGGAAATTATGATGGCGATCATATTGTGAAATTCCTATCATGTGTAATTATAAATGTATATAAACTATCTCTAGTCATATGACCACTTGAGACTAGACATCAGTGATTTGGATAGACTAGCACATGTTATGCTTCTTGATTTGATCAAGTAGCTATTCTCATAAGCTGTAAGCATAAAATGTTTTGAGTAGACATGTGAATGTTTGTTAAGGGTAACAAGTACATTAGATGACCTAGATGAGACATCACATGGATACCTGTTCAAATATTAGTGATAGGTCTTATAGTAACTAATAGTGCAAGTAGCCTTAGACTTGAGGAACCCAAGTTATCTTGGATATAGATCCTGTATTTTGACTCTATTCCTTATTACCCACCATGGGTTACTCTTAGGGTGGTGATTGGGTACAACGTGAAGTATTTGAAGATATTTAAATAGTCAACAAAGGATTCACCACTCCTAATGTAATACCCGTTAATTTCAGAATGTAATTCGCTTAAGAGTATTTTAGAATTTTACAACGTTACTTTAGTTATTTATTTTGGTCATTTTTAATTTTCATATTTAATTGTTCTCTTTGAATATTATTTATGAAAATTGAGTTAAATGACTGTACTGAATATTTGCATCATGTGGGATATATTCTAAGAATGGTGAAATTCATGGAAAAGTGGTATAAGAATGGTCAATTAGTCCATTTATTGTAAATTGACTGGATGGGTTTGGATGTTGGGTTATGGATACCCATGGGTTATTCAATAACCCATTAGAAATATTTAAAATAAAACTTCAATAGTATCCTTTCATTTCGCGTCTGAAGCAAAAGGTTGGAAGGAACAGTAACTTCAGTTTCTCTCGTTTCTTCATCCTCTTCTCAAATCCTTTCCTTGATCTTCAGAGTTTTGATTATTTGTTCGGTTCAAAAGCTTTGTAAGGATCAAAGGTAAGCTTTAATCTCATTATTTTCCTTAAATTTCAGTTTATATGGAAGATTAGAGGAGGTTTTGTTCTTGAAGATTTTGATGATAATTCGTGAATCTCAGTTGTTTTAGAAGTTATATTTGAGTTATAATCGGTTAAAAGAGTTGAGATTCTGGTTTTGAATCAAAAGAAAGGAAAGGATGAATTTTTTTAAAGATTTTATGCAAAATTCGAAGTACTATAGCAACTGGAAATCTGGAATTTTTCTTCGAGTTACTGTAGCGACCAGAAATTTCGGAAAAAATCTGGAAAATTTTCTTCGGGTACTGTAGCAGTTACTGTAGTGTCGGCAGTCAACGGTACTGTAGCAGTCAACGTTGTTGTCATATATGTGTGAATCAAAATGGGGCCTTTTGGTTAATTTTGAGGAATATGGACTGTATATGGTATTTAAACTCTTTCATTGAATCTATTTCAGTGTGGGAAATGACAAATGGAAGGTTTGGGTGGTTGGAATCTCATTATATGTGTAAGGAGAGTGTTTAAGGTAGTGGTTGTTGTCATATATGTGTGAAAATCCAAGATTTCAAGAGCCCAATCTTATCTTTGTGTTTTGAAATGCTTTGGGTCTTGTTTCAGTTGAGTTTCAGTGCCTTAATATGGTTAATAATCATGGAGAGGGGCTTGGGAAGCTTGGGAATGGATTAGGATGAGTTAAAGGCCATTTGGGATAGGGGTCCCTCTCGGTTTGGAGCTCACTTAGGCATGCAAATGCATGCCTAAGCATGATTTTGATGTCTTCCGCGCGCTTAAGTGAGTAATTTCTCGCTTAAGCTGGCACACAGACGAGAGTTGTATGGATTTCAGGTCCATTTTCAAATTATCATAACTCCCTCATCCAAACTCTGCTTTTAGCAAATCTTATATTGTTGGAAAGTCCTTTAAGTCTAGTTTCTAATGGTACTAGTTTCATTTGAAAATGATTTAACGTTTAGGAGTTATGACCAAAAGAGTGACTAAAGGTCATATCAAGTTTTTCCCTATTTTGTGACCTTGACATGTTTTTACATAGTTATCTCCTAGGGATAGATTCTTTGATGCATATTCCATATACTTGGAGACTAGTTAAGGTAGACAAACATGGAATCAAGGTGAGGGATAACCCCTACACTTGATTGTGTGACAAATCTATCTCTAATATCTTGAAATTTAAAATGTAATGAGCATATGGTTGGATGTATAATTACTTATGTTAAAATACATGTGTGTGCATTGTGATATTGGATTATGAGGAATTATTTCTAATCTCACTTAAATTACGAAACTTATAAAATCCAACTTCCCAAAATCTTTCTTTTGTGAATATGTGTTTATGGGAATGGTATTAGGTTGGTAATGAGAATGAAAATTCCTATGGTTGGACTTATTGATAAGGGATGGTTATTACTTTAATTATGTTATGTGATGGTTTATTTTATTAGTCTCATGGAACATGCTTGTGAGGAATAATTGCTCTGCTTTGTGGTTATTTGATTTGAAAATATCTTTTTCCTCTCTATTTAAATTCATAATTCATGTGGAGTATGCATTGGAATAGTGATGATTTGGGCTAGATTCTAGTGGAATGATAAAAAGGATATTAAACTTTGGGAGATGTCATTGTTCATGCATGGTTGAAACATAAGGATAAATATTTGAATTGGGATGCAAAGTTTGTGAATGTGATATGTAAAAATTATTTGGTCTGTACAAGCATTAGATGCTGTGAAGATGTATCCTTTGATATGCTACATGTTGGTGAACTGTTATTATAGTTGCTGTGATGTGTGACAATTCAAACCCCTTTAGGAAAAATCATTGTAAAGGTGCGATTAGTCAAAATCTTTTTTTGGAAAATGCTATGATAGTGCGGTATATCATTATGGTACATATTCTATGGGGAATCAATACCCAGCTTCTTTGAGGCAAATCTTGGCAATCTATTTGTGATATGATGTAATACTTTGATGGTGATATATTACATAGCGTTATATTAGTTGTAGATTTATTATTATTATTTCACAATTATTATTATTTCACATGGATGTGTGGTATAATATTTGTGTTTGTATATATGTGGATGAATTATGATATGTGAGACCAATAATTGCTATTTTGGTGCACAATTGAGAGCCCCAAGGAGGCTCAATATTTTATGAATATGTTATGATGGTACAACATTATTTCTTGGAAACTTTTTGGTAGAATTTACTATATGGCTATACAGAAATTTGTGCATGGTGTGTTGTCAATGGAAAATTGAGTTGATTCACCTTTGAATATGTTCATGTTATGTGGGTTAGTGATGGTTGTTTAGTAAGATGTTTATTATCTTGAGTGCATGTAAATTAGGTGGTCTATGGATTATGTGTGTTCTGTAGATATGGTTTGTTAAGGAATGGTCAGTATGGTTTGTGGTGGAGGATGAGACCTTATCTAGGGTCTTATCTTTGTGAATGGTACACGATAAGGTAATATTTTCTTGTAGAATTATTTCTCACTGAGTATCTTAATATTCACCCCTCTTTTATGTATACCATTTGCAAATCCTATGTTAGCAGGTGAGCCTCCGCCTGAGGAGAAGTGAAGTCTATGAGTTCCCCTCCTTGTTCGCTGTCGGGGTTGGCAGATAAGGTATTGTCATCTTGGGTTATGGTTGTGTCGCTTTGTAGTTGAATAGAACACTTAGGATGTGTGGATTTTATTGGTAATTGTAATGATGTGGGATGATTTATTTTATTAACCGGTGACCTGGTTTCACAAGATCTCCTTCATGAATGATAATGTAATTTGAATGGGAAAGTAATGAATTTACGAACATTGTGAATTATGAAATTTTATGAATGGATAAATCAATTGCTTCTTTATACTTGATTGGATTATCTTGCTGTTAAACAAATGAACTTCTCTTGAACTATGTCGTCGGTTATATGGTGTTATGGTGGTGAAGAAGGACTTACCTCCGTAGCGATCATTGACTCGTATGGGGGTTGTTGTGACAAGGCCAGTTCGCCGATTCCACCAGTTGAAAAAAAAAAAAAAGAGGAGGCAGTGATCGTCAATGGCAACGAAGAAAAAGAAGAAGAGACGACGATGACATAACTCAGTGGGAGAGTTGCCATAGAAGGCAGAGATAATTTTGTTTGCCAGAGATGGCGACAATGAAGAAGCTATTCGGTCCCCTCTATCAAAGCTGTCGTGCCCCTCGCCTTCCTCAACCCTCTTTTTGCTTGAGATATTTCGGCTGAAGCTTGGACTCTTTGAATTATGAAGGATGATTACAAATGAAGAGGTTAGTGAAGAGAGAAGATGAAAAAAATGAACGAAGATTGACAAAGGTGAAAGTGACCTCGAGAAGCATTTGGAAATAAATGTTGTGTGTATCTTTATATGACTCTATATGGGCTAGGAAAGAGACCTCGAGAAGCTACTGATTCATTTAAAATTTTGAATTAAAAAATAATTTTTTAGTTTTTATATTTAATATATATAATAATATTAATAATAAAAAATAAAGATTAGTTTTTAATTTATTAATATAAGATTAATATATATATATATATATATATTTAATTACTGCCAATTAGACTATGGTTTGACTATTGACTCTTGAACCGGTGCCTCGACCAGTTCAATGATCAGTTCGATTTTCTGAACCTTGATTGGATGTTGTATAACCTCTTTTGACTTGAAATGACAATTGATGCCTTATGTATGTTTGTATCATACTTTGACCCTAGTAGGTTATGAGTCCACCAAGTCCCAATCTAAGGCTACACGTTGGGTATGATATTGCATGCATGAAGACATATGAGTGTATTGTAAGGGATCCATTACTCTCAGTGAGGGGGTAAGATGCTGTGGATGGTAAGGACAAGACTAGATAAGTAAATGGCCATATCATGAGGAAGAGCACAGAAGAAGGGTCTTCTGGTTTCCTTATAGGATAGTCTTGGTCCTTAAAAATATGCATGTCATAGATTTAAGGGTTTGACATGTATCCATGCCTGACTAGGTCTATGTAGTACCATCACTGTCACGCCCCTAAAACGGGCATGTGAGTTAATACAATTTTTAGGGTGTACCTCAGAGGTAGCTCATACTTTTCCTAAACAATCCTAATATCTACAACTATGCAAAATGTAAATTTACAAAGGAAAATAAATTTTACATAATCACTTTTCTTACTTCCCTATAATATCGGAAAATATAAACAATGAAAATGCGAAACAAATTGTAGCCAAACTAATAAAATCTCTAAAACACAGCAGGACCTAGGTGACCTACAAGATTTTAGAACGTTTCTATTGGCATATAGCCCAAAAATTAGTTCATCAGGAACCCTCCAAACAAAAATGGAGTATGTCTCCAAAAGTCACTAACTCCCAACAGTTTCCCTTCTTCCTCGACTATTGTATCTGAAAAAAATAACCACAAAAAGTGTGAGTTCATCGAAACTCAGTGGGTAGATGACTGTACAATATATAAAGCACTAGTACAAATATTATATTCATAATCAAAATTAGAATAAATACCTTTTGCACCTGCGAGCACAATAATATATACACACACACATACCTCTTCGTGCAGTAGCAACGCATCATTACCACGCGAGTCTACATCTTCTCACTTTCTCATTAAATGACATCTAATACTAAAATATAATTCCAAAGCATGTACAAGCACAAATAAACCACATACACAGAATACAATCATACAAACAGTAACATGCTTTTCCTCCCGTGAGTCTCCGCCCTCATGTATACCATATTAAGTCTAAATCTTGGTACTCATCTTTCCCAGAGTATTTTTGCTCAATAGGTTTCCTCTGCACCATCTCCTGTGAGTTTATATCCTGACTATAATTCTCATTGAGACTTTGCTGAATGGAGTACCTTTGGTTTATATTTCTCGAGGTTCATCCATACGGATTTTTGTCCTAGGACATACTAATTGGCCCATTTCCCATGGGTCCACATTCCCACATAATTCCTTTTCGTATACAATGCATTCACACAATACAATATATCACATATAACAATAAACAACTAACTCATCATTCCTAAACACATCCACATTATAATTTCTCAAATCACAATCAAAATTCCATTATCTATTTAATATCACTAATTAAGGAATTTAATGAATTTAAATTCAATCATGGTGTGAGTGAGATTTATATTGTACTTGAGTATTTTAAATAAAAACTTAGTTAGCAAGGTCACCCACTCACTTTAATGCTAACAATGTTTACCATGAAAGAATTTTTGAGAAATGAAGCCAATGAAGCTCCTAAGTCACCTAGAACCAACCAAAATCAATAAATAAATCAAACAAGGAAAATCCTCATCACTAACTTTGACCTTTAACAACTCCATTAGCCATAACTCTTAAATAGTAAAGAATTTCCTAATGAAACTTATACCATTGGAAACTAAACTCAAATAACATTTCAACGATATAAAGTTTACTAAAAACTGAGTCCGGATGAAAGAGTTATGGCCATTTGAATAAAAGTCCAGCAAAACACTACCGCCTGATGTAAGCATGACCTTAGCATGCTTGGCGCCACACCTGGCACCTGGGTGCCACTGTCTTCTTCCTAAATCCCTTCTGAAGCTTGGCGCCTGAGCGCCATAATTGTGACCCACATAATTTTCTTTTGGTTTTGGCTTAGATTTGGCCAAATCTTCACCAAAACTCCCAATTTTCACCAACAAACCAAGCCCTTAAACTTCAAATTTACCTAAAAAGCCCTAAAACCGCAAGATAGGAAAAAGTTCAGGAAATTAGAATTCCTACCTCGATTCCTTGCTAACGACTCACTTTATTATCGAAGAACCACTGACTGGAGCTTGGTTAGAGAATTTGGGTGGAGAAGATAGAGAGAAGGAGGAAAGAAAGAAAGAAGAGAGAGTAAGGAGAGAGAAAAAAGTGAGAAAATGAAGAAAAAAGGGATGGGGCCACCTATATATACTCGCCCATGGTAAAATTACCACTTTGCCCATGAGCAACTCCCAGTTGACCTTGATGCAGCAAATCTATAATTTTTCCAATTTGGGTATTTTTCACATTTTAAGTGCCACCCTAGTTCCTTATTTCACTCTAGTCTCTATCTGGACTCTGTAGGTACTCGACTCCCTTTATGCCTCATGGCTACTCTCTCTTTGTTCCCTGTCCCCTAACAATATCTTCACTTCCCGAGGTACTTCCTCTAATTACACTTTCCTTAGCACTTTAACTAGGGAAAAATTTCATTAAAATAATGCATTAAAAATAACGTCATTACAATAACGCTATAAATTAATGCTATTAAAATAATGACAAATAACATTATAATATCATAATATAGTCAATCACATGATTCCAAAATTGGCAAGTATTACATTTTCTCCCTTCATAGAATTCAGTCTCCCAAGTTCAAAAACTTAACTTAAATCCTGAATGTGTGTGGATACTTTGTCCACACTCCATTTTCTGCTTCCTATGTAATCTCTACTTTAGAATAGTTCCACTACCCTAGCTTTACTAAACTCAAGCTAATCGATTAGAGACCAACACCATCTCCCCTACTGGGCCTTGAAAGCTGCCACCTCACAAGCGAGAAGTGGCATTCCTAGTTTCCTACCAAAAACCAACATATACACTACCACACATGCAACTTATCTTTCCCTCCCCACATAGGTCCATGTTCCTCCCAAAACCTACTCAAGAGTTGCGTTAACGAGGGTCTACATTTCCCCTGAACATTTCACTCAAGAGTTTCATTGTGTGGGTCTATATTCCCACAGTACTATTTCTCAGGGCTTCATCGACGTGAGTCTATATTCCCACGAATTTGTTGCCGAGATGCTCATGGATCCCATGTGGATTGACCTTATCATACAACTCCCATTCTAAGTTCTCTAGAACAGGAATGCGAACTAAAGTCCTTAGCTTGATAAAATAGATACGGTGGAGCTCCACAATCTCCCTTACACAGGGCTGTGAACTCATCACAATGACCCTTATAAAGTCGTAACTCCTCAAAGATTGAGGCTATCTACCATAAAATTCCAAAGTGACCCGTTCTCATCTTTCCTCAGAAAACTTATCCTTCATGACATTCGGTCATTTCAAGGATATATATATGATGGGGTATCTTGCTCTCAATTCTCATAGAGTGTATGCTTGATAGCACTATGTACTATACCCTTATACTAGACCCCTTGATCATTCCTATCACATATATACATACCAAAAACTACAATCCACACATATATATCACATACTTAACTCTTCCCATATTTTTGTTCATAGATCTACGTTTCCATGAATCATACTGTAGACATTCTATCTATTTCCCTATTGTACAGCTCTCAATCTGATCTCCGGCTTAAGCCACACTATGACAACCACCATCTTGGCCCTAAGAGTGTACCATGAGACCTCATCACCCATATTTCTACTCCTCTGGCCGTCTGGCTTCCTTGGTGCATCCCTCTTGGTAGAGGTAGGCATCTGACTTGTTAACCTGCCCAATCTAACCTAACCCACTCATTTGGGTTGGGTTAGGTTGGGTAAAAAATTTCAAACTCGATCACTGGTGGGTCAGGTGGCGGGTAGAGAAATTCTCAACCAACCCAACTTGCTAACTCACACACACACACATATATATATTTTAATTTTTTTAGTTCCTCTGTAGTTGAAGCCTCCCTTAGACTCTCTGAATTGAAGCCTTGGACTCTCTTTCACTCACTAATTGACGTTATCTCTGTTCACTGCCTCTCTAGTCTTTCCCGGTCTCCCCTCACTTACTCATCATCATCATCTATGGCTAATGGTCATTTCTGGTTCTAGCTCGTGAACTAGAAATTTCTGGTTTATGAATTAGAAATTTCTAGTTCATGAACCAAAAATTCTTGGCTGTCTTCTTCGTTGAAAGTCCTTCAACCACACTCGCTATTGCTTCTCGTAAATCTGACCTCCTCAATGGCCATTAGGCTGCAGGATGACGATAGCTTCCTCGACTTAACCTCAAAGTCACTGTTGAAATACACCATGATGCTGGTGCTACTACCGACGTAGTGAGACTATTTCTGGTTTATGAACTAGAATTAGAAACCACCATCTTTATCAAAATCGCCCAAAATCTTTTTTATATAGTAAGACTGGGGTCCCTTTTGACGGATATCTTTCACAATCTTGGCCTAGATGGTAATTTTGGCCTTGTTAGTGTCCGCAAGGCTCAACACTTCTTCGGTTTCCAGTTCTTCTCTCGTATTTTGAAAATATGAAAGAATGGCCCCTGTTGGTCTAGATTTATGAGATTTCTAGACTGGTTATGTTCTTTATGGATCTAGAGAAAGAAAGAAAAAGATAGAGGGAAGAAGAAGACTCTAGGAAGAAGATAAAGGAAAAGAAGAGAGAGAGAGAGAGAGAGAGAACTTGTTGACCCAACTCGACCTAACCCCTAGAGTGCGGGTTGGGTTGGTTTAGGTTCATCTATTAAAAATCACTAACCCGACCCAATCCAACCCGATCAAATTTGATTGGGTTGAGTTGGGATTTCCCCTGACCTGACTCAACTAGACTCGTGCCCACCTCTACTTCTTGGTCCCAAATTACGTGCTCCGCATCAACAACTTTCACACCACTAACCAGTAACCACCCAACCAACACAAGTCCTACAAGAAGCTGGTCTTGAATTTCTATCCTTTTTTTGAATATTAGCTTTTGAATTATCATGTCAATTGGCTATAGTCATCGGGAGGCTTATCGTAGAGACTGAAACAAACCTTTCAACTGACTTTCCTAGTGAAAATCCTTATCACGAGTCTTACCAGACCTTAGGGGTACACTGAGCCTACCCCGAATCTCGGTCTATTGGGTCACATCTGTAACCAGTAATGGGTTACTAAGATCATGCCCTTGACCGCAAGCACAATGACCTATTGGTTAAAGCTTTAACCCAAACTATGCAACTACTACTAACCCACCATAACTCACTCTATATTCGTATCAGTACACTTACTTTTATGTAATAGCTGGGCCTACCTCCATGTGACACTACCCAGGCAACAGGCCTCACTATCATCCAAGTAGATAATATCCCCTCTGAAGTTCATTGACTCTTTCCACAAGAGAAGATGTACTTGTAAGTATGCTATTATCCCTTGATTCAATCCTTCGGGACTACATGTCCCAAGAAGGTCTTCCTTCCTAAATAGACTCTTATTTAGGGTCCTTGCATAATTACACATACATACATACTCCATGTATACTCTCATATAAGTCATCATGCTTTTACACATGTTTGAATGCACTTCTTTTAAACTAACCACTCATGAAGCTCAAGCATTTGCTCAAACATCAAGGAGCTTGGGTTTGTCCTAAACTCATTCTAAGCTATATTCATGGCTCATTTTTCTATTCGCATCCTAAAATACTCGTACACCCATAACACTGATTACGTCCTCAACCTCATCCAGTCATATGTAATCACCCAAGCATGTTACATATCAGCTAATATGTACACACTATTAAATGCCCCCTTATCTTCAAAAAGTAGGCCATCAATCTCATAAATCCCTAGCCTTATGCACTCAACAGGATGCCAAAAGCTTATTAGCAACTCAACAGTTACCGTGATAGAAATTTTTGTAAACCACTCTCTAGTCCATCTAGCCTCCTTAATTTAAAAACCTCATGTATCCTCATACTCCAAAATTATTGTATCCTCACTCAAATTGCTACCGAGAACTTGTCTCATAAGTCTTTTCATTTCAAGACTAATCCTTCCTTCATAAGTATACTCACCACATAGTACCACCCCTAACAACCCCAACCCAGCTAGTACAACATAAACAAGTTGCCCCAAAGGAGCCAACAATTCACCTTATCATCCCCTACACCACGTTCCACCTTAATGCGATGTTTCCTTCAGGAGAACTATGCAATCTAGGTTGGTTCCCTCAACTGAGTCTCAATTCACTAGTTTTCTCTAGAATACACTGAGTCTCACTTCACTAGTTTTCTCTAGAATACATACTCAAGTACGCATCCCAACTTTGACTACTCAAGTTTTCTACCTTTAGATTCCTCTGAAAGTATCCTTTTTGGCTGTAACAGAAACAACCCTAACCTACTGCCAACTTATAATACTCACTTGAACGGAGCCTTTCACATTCTAGACACCGAGGTCACCATCTTCTAACATGATTACTTCCCCAACTAGAAGAACTACAACCACCTCAACTTTTATGATGAAATTTACATCCTAACCTTCAACTCATCTCACATAAGCATTCTTTCCTTTCATACCCTTTCTTCTTCCTAGGTTCTTCTGTATTCTTTGATCATTTTACTCAATTTCAACTCAAAATAATTTGGTTGAAATACTCTCTTACATACAACTACTTAGGATGCCATCAATAATTAGGAGAATGGATTATACACTAATACACATAAGTATTGATTCCCAAACATCCTTACTCATCACTCTACGTGACTAGCCTCAGTGGAATCCATAATGGGTGATTCATACACCCAAGACAAGATCATGCACATACGTAAAGTATATATGCTAAATCTGTACTATAAAATTTCTCACCTTCTCCTAACTTTCCTATTTCCTTAAGTCATTAAAATATCTTAATGAAAATTCATTTAAGATATACACCTAAGCTTTCCCACACAAAATCCCCGCAAGTTTTTCCCTTACTTGTAGATATATGCATATATGTACTCATAACCACTATGCATTGGTAAAACAAACCAAAGATAGATACATGCATGAATATATACAATATTCTCCTACACAATTTACTTTACACATCAGAACATACAAAATGCCAATCTGAAATAAAATATTACACATTATATAATTTAATAATTACATGACGTTACATGGAAAACCCATGTTTCCGTGATACATATTCATACACACATTCACATCCTTATCTAAGTAATTTATAACTGCCTCTGTGGTAATGTAGCAAAGCTACATCTGAGCTAAGCTTATGAGCTCCCTGTGCTCTGAAGATTTCTCCTCTATCCAGAGCTAAAAACCTACACATATGAGTAAACACTTCTCATGTTAATAATATAACCTTTGACTAACTCCATAAAGGAGTTAGTCACAAAGAGACACTTAACATTCTACAAGGTCTTTTACAGAACCTAAACCCATGGTTATGCTATGCAGTTCACAACAAAGGGGAAGGACCTATAAAGAACACTTTGATCTGTAATTTATAGGAGACCTAAACAAACTTTCCCTCTGATACCAATTTGTCACACCTCTAAAATAGGCAGGTGAGTTATAACAATTCTTAGAGTGTACCTTAGTGGTAGCCCATACTTTTCCTGAACAGTTCTAATATCCACAACTATGCAAAGCGTAAATTTACAAAGGAAAATAAATTTTACATAATGCCTTTTCTTACTTCCCATAACATTGGGAAATATAAGCAATGAAAACGCAAAACAAATTGCAGCCAAACTAATAAAATCTCTAAAACAAAGCAAAACCTAGGTGACCTACATGATTATAAAGTGTTTCTATTAGCATACAGTCCAAAAATTGGTTCATCAATAACTTTCTAAAAAAAATGGAGTATGTCTCCAAAAGTCGTTAACTCCCAACAGTTTCCTTTCTTCCTCAACTGCTGTATCTGAAAAAGATAACCACAAAAAGTGTGAGTTCATCGAAACTCAGTGGGTAGATGACTGTACAATAATATAAAGCACAAGTACAAATATCAGATTCATAACCACAATTACAATAAATACCTCCTGCATCCATGGGCACAATAATATATACATACATGTGTACCTCTTCATGCAATAGCAATGTATCATTCCCACGCGAGTCTACATCATCGTACTTTCTCATTAAATCACATCCGATACTAAAACATAATTTCAAAGCATTGATATCTAGCATTTTTATATATATTTCAACCCCTAATTTGGTCTATTTGCATTTTCATCTATGGGAATTCTCCAATCTTACTGCACTTTGTGATTAATTGGGTCTAAATTAATTTTGGATGGAAAATAAATTATTTTCATATTTTAGGACTTAAATTATTTAAGACTCAATTTAATCCATTTGTGTACTTTGTAGAATTTAAATTTGGAGATTTTTTGTTGATGTGGCACTGAGGTAGATAGTCTGGCTGACATGGTGCTTATGTGGCATTTTTTTGATGAGTAGGATGCTGACTGGGACTTATTTCTACGTTTTTGCTGATGTGGAGACATGTGGGGCCCTCAATCTAGATTATCTTCTACATGCAGCCAGCCCTTGCTTACCTCTTCCCCAAACTTTGTTGAAAATGGCATATCAGCTTTCTGCATAGCAAAAGAGGCCTTCTGCTCGACCATTTTGATGAATTTCTACTGCTGTCTGTTGTTCCCTTTCTGCAAAAGGAAATCAGCCATATCTCTCCTCTCCTTTTGAAAGTCAGCTGAGCATCTAGGGTAGAATATTCCAAGGCATTTTAAGGCATCAGTTTTGTAACAAAAGGGACACTTTTCATTTTTTGTAACTTAACACATTTTTGTAGCTCTCCTTCCTCTCTGTTTTCCTTTTGCTATTTTGCTGTTTTGCTTTCATGGAGGGCTAAATCTCCATTGTAATTAGTCACTAGGATTTTGGGATGTTGTAGCTTGAACTGAAAGTGCAAGATAAGTGTTTTATTCTCTATTTCATCTCATTTCATTTCTATTATGCTTTTATGTTTATGTTGCTGTCAGATTCTGATTTGAACTTGAAGGAACATGAACTGACTTATATATGAGATATAACCTTGCTTGACTGATTAGGAAAGTGAGTGAAACGAAATGGCTAGTTAGATGATATATTTAATTTTAATTTGGTTTGGTTGAGGTTTTCTATTGAATACATCTAGTTATAGTTAGGGAAGATATTCTTGACTATAGTTAGTAGCATTAAATTCTAGAAGTTATTCTAGAACCATTTTCATAAAGAACCAAATGGTGAAGTAAGAACAAAATTGAATGAGTTAAGTGATGATAGTTGCACTCCCATAAATCCTAGTGGTTGGTTGCTTGGTTTTCTGTTATTGCCAATTTTGTTTTGTTGCTGAATTGCTGCTATTGTTGTTCATTGTTGCTGTTTATTTCTATTTTTACTGTTACTTACTGCCAACAAACACCCCCGTTTATGTGCTTTTAATTAGTGTTTGGGTGTTTAGAACAATTAATTAGTGATTAGAAGTGAGGCTCCTTGAGTGAATACGACCTGGGGACCACTATACCGCAAAATTGCCATGAATTCAATTCTGGGCGATTTGGCATCGTAGTTGCATGAACCAAGCTTGTACAAGCACAAATAAACCACATACACAGAATACAATCATACAAACAGTAACATGCTTTTCCTCCTGTGAGTCTACACCCTCATGTATACTGCATTGAGTCTAAATCTTGGTACTCACCTCTCCCAAAGTATTTTTGCTCAATAGGTTTCCTCCGTGCCATCTCCTGTGAGTTTATATGCTCACTATAATTCTCATTGAGACTTTGATCAATTGAGTACCTTCGGTTTATATTTCCCAAGGTTCATCCATATGAATTTTCATCCTAGGACATACTAATTGGCCCATTTCCCATGGTTCCACATTCCTACGGAATTCCTTTCCATATGTAATGCATTGACACAATATAATATATCACATACAACAACAAACAACCAACTCATCATTCCCAAACACACCTACGTTATAATTTTTCAAATCACAATCAAAATTTCATTATATATTTAACATCACTAACTAGGAAATTTAATGAATTTAAATTCAATCATGGTGTGAGTGGATTCATATTATAAATAAAAATTCAATTATCAAGGTCACCCATTCACCTTGATGTGACAAGGTTTACTGTGAAAGAATTTCTGAGAAATGAAGCCAATGAAGCTCCCACGTCACCTAGAACCAACCAAAATCAATAAATAAATCAAACAAGGAAAATCCTCATCACTAACTCTGACATTTAACAACTCCATTAGGCATAACTCCCAAACAGTAAAGAATTTCCTAATGAAACTTATATCATTAGAAACTAGACTCAAAGATCTTTCTAAAGATATAAAGTTTACTAAAAACTGAGTCCAGATGAAAGAGTTATGGCCATTTGAAGAAAAGTCTAGCAGAACACTACCGCCTGACATTTGCATGACATTATCATACCTCAGCATGCTTGGCACTTGGGCACCACGGCCTTCTTCCCTAATCCCCTCTGAAGCTTGGTGCCTGGGTGCCATGATCGTGACCCATTCTTCTTGGTCTTGGCTCATATTTAGCCAAATCTTCACCGTTTTTCATGATTTCTTCATGGGTTTTCATCTTTGATATTTAAAGAGTATTTAGACACCAAAACCCCTAATTTTCACCAACAAATCAAGCCCCAAACTTCAAATCTACCTAAAAAGTCGTAAAACCTAAAAATAGGGAAAATTTTAAAAAAATTGAAATTCCTACCTCGATTCATTGCTTTCCCTACGTCAATTAGTCATCGACGACTCACACCACAGCTGAAGAACCACTCACCGGAGCTTGGTTGGAGGATTTGGGTGGAGAGGGTAGAGAGAGGGAGGAGAGAAAGAAAGAAGAGAGAGTGAGGAGAGAGAGAAAAGTAAGAAATGAAGAAAAAATGGTGGGGCCACCTAGATATACTTACCCATGGTGAAATTACCACTTTGCCCCTGAGCAACTCCTAGTTAACCTTGATAGTAGCAAATCTATAATTTCTCTAATTTGAGTATTTCTCACATCCTATGTACCACCCTAGTTCCTCATTTTATTCCAAACCCTCTCTAGACCCTGTAGGTACCCGAATCCCTCTATGCTTCATGACTACTCTCTCTCCGTTCCCTGTCCCCTAACAATATCTCCACTTCTCGAGGTACTTCCTCTAACCACACTTCCCTTAGCACTTTAACCAGGGAAAAATTTTTATTAAAATAATGCATTAAAAATAACGTCACTAAAATAACGTTATAAATTAATACTATTAAAATAATGGCAACTAACGTTATAATGCCGTAATATCGCTAGTCATGTGATCCTAAAATTGGTAGGTATTACAATCACGTAATGGAATGATGAGCTATACTTACATTTAACTAGGTTCAAAGTATTTGTGGACTAATCCACCTTATATTAGGGATCATGATATATTGCTAGATGTCACTCATGATTTGTAGGCTTATGAATCAAAAGATTTGGGAATTAGAATGAGTTCTAATTAAACTAAAATCAAAAGAAATTTGGATTGTGTAATAGTTATAACCTATTACTAGTATAAGTTGGACCTAAAGGGTCACACACAACAAGGAGACCATTAGGAGTATATGGAGGCCCAATGGTGGATATGCTTAGGCACCACCTATCACTAAGTCCACTAGGTGGGTAAGGCACCTTTATATAAGGGCATGTGTGGAAAGGAGGTTGGCATCTTAATCACCTTTCCTCACAACCTCTCATTCACATCACATACACACACACACACACACACACACACACACACACACACACACACACACACACACACATTTTCTCTCTATCAAGTGTGCTTTGTGAGGTGTCCTTGATGAATTCTCTCTTCTCTCCTTTTGGTTTTGCCTTGCTGGATACATTTAGAGGCAAGACTCTTGTATTGCTTCTGCAAGTCTTTTGAATCTTTTTGGTTCAAGACTTACAAGGAAGTTGTGCTCTTGTGAGATTTTCTACTACTTCCTCCTTTGCCAACATCCACCACCTTTTCCTCTAACATCTTGGATGAATTTTGGAGCTTCTTGGGGCTGTTCCACTGATTGGAATCTAACTCTAATCAACCTATACCGATCGTTCGCTTCATGGTGGTGTTTGGTGACCTTTTGGATGCATTATTGGAAGATTAGAGTGGTTCTTGGAAAGTGCA
Organism: Biancaea sappan; assembly: GCA_037074585.1. Lineage (NCBI taxonomy): Eukaryota > Viridiplantae > Streptophyta > Magnoliopsida > Fabales > Fabaceae > Biancaea > Biancaea sappan. Next base: position 27,998,941 of record CM073495.1, read on the forward strand.
GCCACCTCTTAGTTTGAACGTGCATAATGGCTGTTCTTGAAGGCTTGAGGGAGTCTACAACCAAGTAAGTACCTTCCTAACCCTTCTATGGAGTGTTCATGCAAAACAAAGTCAATTCTACTGGTTAAAACTTTTGTTTTAGGATTTTCTTTAAAATTCATTTGGTAGAAATTGTTCTTGATGTATACCAAAATCCCTAGTTTCTTTCAGTGGTATTAGAGCCAACTTTTTTTTCTTGAATATTTGTGTGATTATACACATTTAATTGCATAAACAACTAGTCAAAAGCAAGTTTCTTGAGTGAAAAAATGAAAATTCAATTTTCTTGATTTTTCTAGTTCTAGTTGATTGCATGTTCTTATTTAATATGTATTTCAAGTTCTTGCTAGTTTTCTGTATTTGGGATAATTCAATAACATGTTAGAATGTTTACAGAATGATTGTTTTGGATTTGATGTCAAGTTACACATAAATCTTGAAGGATACACAAAATAGGGTGGTTCTTAAGATGAACACTATTAATTTTTATTTTTTCAAGATTGATACATTTTGATGTATTTGTTGTAACTTGGATGTTTTCTGGAATTTTATGATATTTAAAGTGTTTTAAATATGCTTTAAAGGTCTAGACTTGATGAGACACTGGTTTTCTTAAAGATCCAATTGAAAAATGCAAGAAATGCCTTAAGAAGCCACTAAACTAGAAAATATAGTTTTTCCTTCATCTTTCTTGATGATGGCCTTCATCTTTCTTGATGATGGTTATCAAGATTGTGGTTGTTTTGATTGAAGTTTTTGTGATTATTTGTGTTTGCAATATGTATTTGCATTATGTGTTGGATGGCTGGTTCATATAGCCGGTTATGGACTTATAGTGTATTATAGGAGTTGTTTACAAAATGGGGCTTGCATGCTTGCCTTTCTCTGTTCCTCTTTATGTAAATTTCTGTCTCCTTCTTTATGTACCTCCCCTTGCTGTTGTGCAAGGTTTCTTTTTGTTATGAAATGTATTTTTGGATGTAGGAGGTGATCAAGTAGAAGCAAGAAGACGTGTTTGTGGGAAACCCTAGAAAGCATGAAAGGGAGCGCATCAACCTTTCTTAGCTTTTGTAATTTTTGTTTATTCAACCCTAAGATGTCCATAACTGGTCCACTCTTTTTGTTTTGCTCAATTATGTGTGGATGTATATGAATGCATGTATGTATGATCAATTTATGTTATGCAATAACATAGGCAAATTTAGGATGAGACATTAAAATCGAACCAAGCTGCTTTTACAAAACCCTAACTTCAATATCAAGTTGTAATGGGAGATATTAAGAATGTTATCCCATGGTTTTCCATCATTAGGAGGCTATATTCGCCATTTTGTTAATGTGAGGGATCGCATTTGATAGTGGGACTTTGCATTAACAAGGGTACTTGATGTCTTCTTTAAAACATATGATGTTGTGGGATAGGAAACCAAGTGATTCCAAGAAACTATTATATGAGGAACCCCTTGGTTCATATCACCTATAATTGCTTGAATGGTGGGTCTTGACTTGACTAAGAGATGGGATTCAAGAAACTATTATGTGAGGTAATCGTCTCTATCACGACCCACTTCCTAGGTACATAATCGGCACAGTAACGACACTTCCTGTTACTGTAAGCCTAACATTTCCTAAGCTACTCCACAGTTTTAAATCAACAGCGTAAAGGTTTCCATACATGAACAGGAAAATTCAATAATTGTGAATGCTGACATCACCACACAAACACACATACAGTTAGAATAAGGAAAATGCGAACTTGGCTTCCATGTTGCTCACATTTTATACATAATATCCCATATTATACAAATAATTTAAATGAAAATCTCTTTTAGCATAAAAACATTTTCGAACCGATTACCAAAGTCACTTTTAATAATCCAAAATAGTTCAAAAAAGTTTTGGATATCTAATTTACATCCCCTTTCAGTGAAATGAATTCAGATCAAAATTTATTAGTCAAAATCCTTGAATATATAACATAAGTTCCTCTCTTTCAGAGTGAAAAACATTTTCATAGCAAATTCACCTTTTTATTTTCGAAATAATTTTATCATCAATTCCTTCTTTCAAATTAAGCAAGTGTCCAATGAAATCCTTCCTTCCTTTAAAAAATGTAAACACTTCAAATAATAAATCTAGGATCATCTCAAAAGGAATGAAAGTTCGATTACATGTTTCACTAAACAAACTAATATGCATCGTAAAAGTATTCCAATGATTTTCCAAATATACTCCTCAAAGTTCAATCTAACTATTCACATCTAGGGCACATCCAAATATTTCATAATGAAACCCATCCAATTATTCCATAGTTATTCGAATCAATCAAGAAAACATCCAACACAAAAAAAAAACTAACATGTTTCAAGATAGCCCTATCACAATCCATCATGAATTACAATACAAATTTATCTAAAAATAATAGATTCTAAATAATATAATAAACTATCCCAAGATCCTACCTAAGTGTCCTATGTCATTATAGAGCGACCTACAAACTTAATTGAAAATAAATGGAAAGGCCTACCCAGTAAGGACAAGGTCCACAATAAGCCCTAATATTCCTTAGGTGGGTGCTCCTCGACAATCACTAGATTTATAGAAAAGTAAACCATAAAGAGTATGAGTTTTAAAAATTCAGTGAGAAGTACGACTCTACCCTAATAGAGTTCAAATATGTCAAACATCATATAAAATACCTGTCAGGCCATAATCTCAAATCCCAAAATCAATAAATGAGAAAACATACTAGATATGCAACATCCAATCACAACCAACTAGTGATACTCGTTAGTGGCAAGGTGCCTGGTTGAAGCCACTACGACCGCCGAGTCACCCAGAATTAGATTCGTGGCAACTTGCAGTATAGATGGTCGTCTCAGGTCGTTTCACTCTTGAGCCTTGTTTCTAAATTGCCTAATTAATTATTCAAATACTATTCTCCTCTAATCTACACTAATTATCTACTAATCTACCCTAATTAGCTACTAATTACTACCGGGGGGGATGAGTGCAAATTAAGGATAAAACAGAATATAAACCTAAACTAAAAGCTATAACAGAATCTCAAACACATAATAGAACAGGAACACAATGACAGAAACGAAATTACAGAATAACAAATATGCAACCAGCCATATTTCCCTAGAGTTGTATCAATCATAACCCCCATCTGTCACTTAGTTTTAATTCCTACAATTTCCAAAAGATCCTCTAAAACTAGATTTCACTAGCTTTGACCTAAACCTAATGAAATCTGATAAAGCCCTAACCAAATCTTGTTCTACACATACAACAATAACATTTATACATGAAAAACTAGATTATTCCTTAGATAAAAAGATCAACACAGTAATCATAACCATATACCATTCCAATCAGAAGTGATTATGAGTATGAAAACAGATAGGCAAGTAAAGGAGCAGAAAATGGACAAGAATAGTAAGAATTTATTTGATAAATGCCCAAAAAGGGTTTAAGCACAACTCCAAATCATGTGTGATTGATTACATAATGTTTTAGCCTTCCATAGAAGCCCAAAATACACAAAGAGAGGAGGGGGAAGAAGCAAAACAAAAATACAGAGGAAGTGGAAGAAGAATGGTTCTTCAACAAAAACAAATAGAGTCTGAAGTGTTCTTAATATGCAGCCAAGGAGGGAGGACGAATTTGACTTCAGTTGCTATCATTTTCCCTTTTTGTTTTGGCCAGAAAAGTGTAGCAGAGAGGAAGGAAATGGTGTTGCAGAACACTCTTTTCTGTTGCAGAAAAATGCTTGCCATTTTTGTTAAGAATCTGGACAGCATGCAGTAGCACAGCAGATTGCTTTACAGAAAATAGGGACCACACAGTCAGCAAATTTGGTCAACATCCAGTCAGCCTAGAATGCTCCAAGTCAGTGCCATATCAGCAAATTGGTCCATGTGGCATCCAAGTCAGCAAAACACTCTCCAAATAATTAAATATACAAATTACGCACAAGAATTAATTGGGATAAATTATGAAATTAAAGCATATTAATTCTATAATTAATTTACACCCACTAAATCCAAAATATGATATAATAAGAGAGTTCACAATATTTAAGAAGCAAAAAGGACTAAGATAGGGACTAAATTCTATATAAAAATGCCCGATATCAGCGCCCAATGAAAGTCTCTACTCAACCTGGTTCCCTACCTTGACCTTACCATAAGAGTCACCCACTACTACTCACCGGTCAAGGAACCCGATAAGAGTCTTTACTCAACCCTAGTCACCCTTCCTTGGCCTTTCCATGAGGGGGTACCACTAGTACCAATCAAGCATCTAGATATATATTCATGCAAACCAAGCATCCAAGATATATTAATAATAACAAAAATTACAGTAATTCCAATCCAATAATCTAGGAATCAATTTGTATCACAATCCCAATCCAACTGAGTATACATTAATTTTATGCACACTAATTTGTGAAGGCTAGCCCTAGCACTAGGCATAAGAATCTAACCAAATTATAGCACTAATTTCAACTTATAGCCTACAGTCTCATTCCGTAACTTAACAACAAGGTTCTACGAATTTTAAGAGACTACCCGACATCATCCTACATGATATCTAACACTAAAACTAAGTTAAAGAAGAGTTGTGAAATTCACCTAGATTCCAATGTTATGTTTAATGGGTTTCACATGTTATCCAGAGAGAGCAAATGTTATGCAAGGTTCTGAGATGAAACAATAAAAAGGGTTGTGATAAGAATTCAAAACCATCAAATAAGAAAATTGTTTGTTTTAGCTTATGACCTTTGGTCTCCCAATCGGTAAGGAATTATTTAACAAAACTTATTGCATTAGAAACTAGACTTAAAGGGAATTATGATCAATTTATGATTATACTTACCTTTGTTTTGAAGTTTTTCAACATCAGGAAAGACCACCGGAGGTGTGTTCTTTGAAACTTGTGTGTGGAGGTGTGGCATCTAGGGTTATTGTGTGATTGAGAGAGAAGGAGAGGACGAGAGAGAAAAAGACGACTAGGATCTCTATGGTGTGGCATTTAGCATTTCATGTGGTCACCTAGGGTTTTTAGTGAGAAAGGGGACGACTAGGTCATTTAGGCTTGAGTGTGGACAAATCTAGGATTAGGGTTTTTCTAGAGTGAGAGAGCTAGGATTGAGTGGCGGCTAAGGCTTCTTATAGAAAGGAGATGGATGTTTAGATGATAGGATTTCTACAGAGAGGAGGAGTATTAGGATATTAGGGTTTCTGGAAGAACTAGGGTTTGGTGGCTAGAGAAAGGTGTTTTAGGGTTTCCAAGTGTGCTTTGGCCATGTGGTGAGTTTAGCTTAAGTATGGCTCTTTTATTTTAGAATTTAGGTTAAGTGTTAGTGTATGATTCTTTTGTTTAATTTAATATGAATTATGCTTCTTAGATTTTATTTATTCTATCTTAACCCTTGTTATATTATTAATAATATTATTTATTTATTTAACGGTTCCTACGCCTACGGGTATCCGTCTATTCAAGAGAAATTTTTCATATGCTCGAACTCAGTTTCTTATGGCTTCGTAATACCTGGGGTATTACAGTCTCTTAGAAACCCAAATGACGACTGGAAAAAGCATAAGATGCAAATTGGTAAGGGGTTACCTACCCTTGAAAGTTTATATGGCCAAGAAACTATTATGTGAGGTTGTAGTGGATAAGTATAGGACTCTAACCCCCACTAAAAAAGAAAGTCTTTTTCATAAATGTGCATTGTTTGGGTATATATGTTTTGAATAAATAGTGGGAGACACTATTGGGTTTAAAGACCAAAATCTCATGGTGGGTAGCAAACAACTCGGCTGATTAATCTTTTGGTTTTATTTTCATATAAAATTGCTAGTTTCAATGCGATGTCCAATGAGTTTATAGAAACAAATTGACTAGGCCTAACTTTGCGGATTGCTTGCAAAATGAGAATTGTTCTCACTATTCAACAACTTCTTTATGTTCTTGATTCTCCTACACTAAATGAGCCCACTAAAACCTCATTAGATGAGGAAAGGGACAAGTATAGAAAATGGAAGCATGATGATGCTCAAGCAAGATGTCTAATCCTCATTTCAATGACAAATGAGTTGCAAAGGCAACAAGAGAACATGGCCACCGCCTCGAATATAATACTTCACCTTCAAGACTTATATGGGGAGCATAGTCGTACAATAAGGTACTTGTTATCTAAGGATCTGTATAAAGCTAAGATGACTGAAGGTCAATCAGTAAGTACTGATCATGTCCTCAAGATGGTAGGGTTGATTGAGCGCTTAGCCTCTCTTAGTTTCTGCATGGATAGAGAACTAGGTATTGACCTAATTTTGCAATCTTTGCCTAGCTCATTGTCCTATTTCATCATGACCTTCAACATAAACTGGATGGAAGTCTAACTTTATGAGCTCCTTAACATGCTAGTTAAGGCAAAAACTAGCATCAAAAGGGAAAAGGGTCAAGTACTTATGGTGGAGTTCTCTAAAAGAACAAAGGGAAGAAGCAAGGGGAATCAAGCCCTCAAACAAGAGGATGGAATCAAAAAGAAGAAAGAAGAGAAACTAGAAAGAAAATGTAGCATTCAAGAGAATGATATGTACCACCATTACGACAAAATGGGGCATTAGAAGAGAAATTGCAAGGAATACCTTGCAACTTTGAAGAATAAAGCAACTGAAGGTCTGTCAAGCTTATTCTCATATAACTTGTCTGTTAAATCGTTTCCTCTTAGGCATTGGATATTGGTTGTGGTTCTCACATTTGTAATAAAATGTAGGGACTACAAAACAAAAAGATGCTCAATAAAGGTGAAGTTTCCTTAAAGGTCGGCAACATAAATTGTTGATGCCTTAGCCATTGGAACATAATTTTTGAGATTGCCCTATAATAAGTTGGTAGAACTTAAGGATTGCTACTATATTCCGGTTATCATGAGAAACATCATATCAATTTCATGTCTTGATGAAGACAGTTATGAATTTTTATTTAAAAATAAAAGGTGTTTCATTGCTTTGAACAATAGTTTAATCTGTACTTGAAAAAGTATCAATGGGCCGCTCTATCTTTTAGAATAGGAAACAGACATTATGAATGTTAACACTGAACATGTTGGTCTCAAATAAAAAAAAAAGACGATTCAAATCAAGCTTACTTGTGGCATTTAAAACTTCGTTATATTAATGATGAAAGACTTAAGAAATTGGTTAAGGATAAGATCCTTCCCTCATTTTACTATGAGGAATTTCCAACTTGTAAGTCTTGCTTCCTAGGAAAAATGACTAGGTCTTCGTTTATGGGAAGTAGAGTTAGAGCCCAAAATAAACTTGATTTGGTCCATGTTAATGAATGTGGACCCATGAGTTTAAATTCTAGGGGTGGTTACCCTTACTTCATTACTTTCATAAATGATTACACTAGATTTGGATACGTGTACTTAAGTAAAAGTTTGAAGCCTTTGAAAAGTTCAGGGAGTTTTAAAAAATAAAGTAAAGAAATAAACCGGCTTATATATTAAGGCCTTATGATTAAATTGAAGAAGCAAATACATGAGTAAAGAATTCGTGGATTATCTTAGAGAAAATGGGATTCTCTCACTGCTCACACCTCTAGAAACTCATAATGGAACAGCGTTGTAGAAAGAAGGAACCGGACATTAATGAACATGGTTCGCTCCATGATGAGCTTTGTATCTCGTACAATATCCTTTTTGGGATATGCCCTAGATATCGCATCTTACCTTCTCAACCAAGTTCCGTCTAAATTAGTGGTTTCCATGCCTTATAAGATGTGGTTTGGGAACTACCAAGTTTAAACATGTTAAGATTTTGGGTTGTCCCACTTAAACGTGTTAAGAAGCTTGCTTAAAAAGATGACAAAGGCTTCTTTGTGAGTTATCCAAAAGATAGTTTCGAATATTACTTCTATCTCTCCACTAAACAAAAGGTGGTTGTTGCGAGAGATGCTATCTTCCTAGAGAAGGAGTTTATAATAGAGGAGGATAGTGGGAGCAAAGTTGAACTTGAAGTTCAAGAGCCATAACCTTTAGAGGAACCAGAAAAGGTAGTGAACATGGATTCTATTGTGACACAAGCTTTGTGTATGTCAAATAGGATATCTAGGCCTCATGATAGATATAGGTATCTTATTGAGAATGACCTAGAAATCTACTTTACAGAAGATGTGGTTCCTTTGACCTATGAAAAGGTAATGTCATATATTGACTCTAAGAGATGGCTTGAAGCCATGAAATCCAAGATAGAGTCCATGTACCACAACCAACTTTGGACTTTGGTTAAACCCCCAAAGGGTATAGTACTTATTGGTTATAAATGGGTTTACAAAAGAAAGAGGGGTGGTGATAGACAAGTAGAGACTTTTAAAGCAATGCTAGTTGCGAAAGGTTATACTCAAAGACAAGGGATTAACTATGAGGAAATCTTCTAGCCACTAGCCATGCTTAAGTCTATCCGGATTTTTCTTGTAATAGCTGCATATCATAATTATGAAATTTGGTAAATGAATGTCAAAATTGCCTTCTTAATGGTAACCTCCAAAAAGAAATCTATATGCAAGAATCAAAAGGTTTTTCATTTATAGATAACATGGTATGCAAGCTTCAAAGATCCACCTATGGACTGAAGCAAGCTTCTCGGAGCTAGAATATCCATTTTGATGAGGCGATCAAAGGGTTTGGTTTCTCACAAAACATAGATGAACCATGTATATACAAAAGGACAAATGGTGCTACCATTGTCTTTCTTGTCCTATACTTTAATGACATTCTATTCATTGGGAATGATGTGGTAATGTTACCAATGGTCAAGGTGTAGCTTTCAACCACGTTTTCCATGAAAGGTTTGGGAGAAGCATCCTACATCCTTGAAATTAAGGTTTATAGAGATAGGTCTAAAAGGATGATAGGATTATCCCAAGGCAAGTACATAGACTTAAAAGGTTTGGCATGGAAAATGCTAAGAAGGGGTTCTTGCCATTTAGACATGGTGTGTATCTTTCTACCAAAATGTCAGTAAGAGATAATAAGGATAGGGAAGATATGAGAAAGGTTCCATATACTTCCGCTATCAATAGCATAATTTATGTTATGTTATGTACAAGGTCTGATATAAGCCATGCTATTAGTATGACAAGTGGGTAGCAGGAAAATCTAGGTTTGGAACATTGGATTACCGTATAACATATCCTTAAATACTTAAGAAGGACTAAAGACATGTTTTTGGTATATGGCGGAGTAGAACTTAAAGTCGAGGGCTATACAGACTGACTTTATGTCAGATATTGATGATAGAAAATCAAACTCTAGACATATTTTCATCTTGAATAGAGAAGCAATCAGTTGGCATAGCAACAAACAAGGAATTGTTGCAGACTCCATTATAGAGGCAGAATACACCTCTGCTTGTGAAGTAACCAAGGAAGCCATTTGGATAAGAAAGTTCATAATTAACTTAGAGTGGTTCCAAACATCATTAATCCAATCATTGTAATACCCCAGTTGTCTATCTAAGAACCTTTAGTGATTTCTAGAGGTAATGACAAGGAACCTTTATGACAAATTTAAAATTTTGGGAATTAGTTGACAACTTTGAAATTATAGAGGATCTACATGAAGTTTTCTTTGAGCACATAAGGACTATTTTAAAAAATGAATAAATAAATAATAATGAATAAAAAAATATTATATGTGTAAGGATTCTCAAGATACTACAAAGGTTAAATAAAAGGAAGAAGTTTAAAGGATTAAGATTACAATGGTGTGAATTGCAATTTTATAAAAACACCTAAGAAGGACTGAAATGATAAGAAAGTTTATAGGTTGATTATTGTTGTGATTTTAGCCAAGAAAAATAAACAGTAAGGCAATGAACTTATTAGCCATGAAGCCTCTAAAAAGTATGTAAAAAATATTTGGATATGTCTATGTTTCTGGGTATTCGTCGAATTCTCTCTCTTCATTCCCGTGGCCACCAATTTCCTAGCTTCTCCATCCAAATTCTGTGTTTCATGTGGGATTTTTCACTTGGGTTAGCTTCTACAAGATGATCCTCGACAATGAAGGCTAAGCTAGAGCAATGGGTAAGTAAATCCAAGCTGATCTATCTATGTGTTTTCTTCTCCTTTCGTGCATGAGTGGCTAATAGGGGACCATAACTCTCTTTCATCAGAATTTTTGGATAAGTTGTTAGTGTATAAAGATTAATTAAAGCTTGAACTGAAGTTGCAATTGGAATAACAGAAAATGGAAGCTATAAACCACGAAAAAGATAAGATAATAGTATCGAGAGCAAAACAGAGTAGACATGGTGATTGGTAAGTGGAAACTCCTCTAATCTTTGATCTGAATTTTTGTTTCACCGTCTTGCATGTATATGTGTTAAGGTTTGAACACTATAACTCTGAAGTTTAAGTAATTTTCAATGGAAATTTGTAAAGATTCAAATCAGATTATAAACACAAGGTTCTTGCATTAGACGAGATGCTGGAGAAAAACAAGAAAGAGAGAGAGAGAGAGAGAGAGAGAGAGAGAGAGAGAGAGAGAGAGAGAGAGAGAGAAAAGAAAAATCGTGGGAGAGTGCTATATAGGGAGTGGTCTATAACTATTGATATTAGGAATTCAAGAAGAATTCAGAATTAAATTAAGAACCTAAATGTTTAAATTAAAGAAAGAATCAAGTTGCCTTTACTGGTTGAAGGTGCTTCGGATAGCAAGAATTATGCTAGAATCAAACAAAGTTAGGAAATCTTAGGTCATAGCTATTTTTTGAATTTGAAAATTCTGCTACAAAACTCTTAGCTTAATCAATTCAGTTGTGGACAAAATCTTCTGTGAAAAAAATGTGTGAATGTTGAATGTCTAGTTTGGGGGCTGTTTGTGATGATTGATCAATGCTATTCGTGAGTTTTTAAGCAAAATAGAGAAAGCACAAAATGTGGAGAGGAATTATGGAAATTAATTGAGTAAATTGATGTATTTACGTAATCTCTTTTATGTGTTTTTGTTATGGAAGGATGAGTTTTCTATTAAAATTGTATGAAAGTCGCATATTTGGAAAGAGGTTGGATTAATGAGTTATAGGTTGAGATTGCAGACAAAAATAAAGAGGAAGTAGGTTAAGACTAACTTTGGACTAAAGAGAAGAAATGAGAGGTTGTAGGTTATGAGAAAAGATCAGTTGAATTGATGAGTCAGATAATACTTAAATTATTGTTATTATAATTTAAAAAATGTTGTTCAGGCTATGCATGTTGGTAGTAAGTGTTTGGTCATGAAATTTCGAGTAAAGAGGTATTGATTGAGGAAGTTTGTTGTTGTTAACTTTTAATTCAAATTCTTGGGGCTGGTTGGGCATAATTCTGCACCTAGGTTAGGTTGCGAGTGAGAATTATAAGTTGTGATGATGAATTTCTAAGAAGTTGAGGATTTACAAGAAAAATCCATTCTTAGGATACTTCAATTAGCCAAACTATGAATTGAAACTTTATGAATCTTAGAGGATATTTAATTAGTCAAACCATAAGAAAACATAATCTGATTTTAGTGCAGAGGCCAATTTGGACAGGTGTGAGTTTTTGTTCAATTTCAGGGGTTAAATGATCTTATTTTGACACAAAATTTTTATGACATCTAGTTAAGACTTTATGTTATTAGCCTGCCAAATTTGGTCACATTTGAATGTTGTTTGACCGGTGAAATAAATAGAATAAACCAAACCTATGAAAATTTAGATGGTTCTGATAGGTGGTCACTAATATGACCATTAGAGGGGTAAAACAGTGGATTTTTTAGCTGAAATGTTTACCCTATTATACCAACACATGAATAAAGATATTTGTTAATTTTCATAAATTTTATAGCTCTAAATCAATACCAAAATGTTCTTAAATTCATAACTAAAAACAACCTCAGAACAGAATAGTATATGTGCTGAATTTTGGGAGTTTTGCATTTAAATTTTTGGGTTGGCATGATGAGGTACTATTGACAAAAGAACCATAAAGGATGAATAAGTAAGTGATTTGATTCATGACTTAGTATGTGCTAGTCAGTAAGTATGCATTATCAAGATTTGAGATTGCAATATGCTAAATCTTAGAAAGTTATGCACTTTAATTACATTGGCAAGAAGTTGTAGTATTGGAAGTAAGATTAATGTTAGGTAAATGAACTAAGTTGTGGGTTGAAATGATGATTAGGCTAATTGGACAATATAGAAATTGAGAGATAGGGCAGAATAGAAAAGTGTAGCAAATTGTAGGTACCTAATAGAGAGTAATCTCTTGTTTTGTACAGTAATGCATAGTTAAGTTTCTACATCAGATTTTGATCCTATAACTCTCTCTTTTCAGCCACAATTCTTAGGCTACTTCCAAATTCACTATGTCCTCTTCGTAAGAGTCCAGATAAGTGAAAAGGGAAGTGTTTATGTTGCAATCTAGGTGAGTACTCTACTCATGTAGACCAAAGCCTCATGGAAATAACTTAACTAGTGATAGTTTTCTTCCATTAAACCATTTTACTTGTTATTAATGTATTTCAGAAATAATTTTCAACAATTTTTGCCATGATATTAAAAAAAAGAAAGAAAAGGATTCATTCTTAGTATGATCAATGTTGTGAAATATATTAATGTTTGAAAGATACTCTTGAGGATTACAACACCATGCTAGATTTTGTGTTTGCAATGCCTTGATTTATCTTTTAAAATGCAATGATTCTTCTTTGTTTCGATTAATGATTTCATTTGGTATTTCTGAAATGATGTTTCATTGGATATGATTTACAATGTTATTAAAAAAGAATGTGTTATTTGAGACTTTAACAAATGACTTTGGGATATGAGATATCTATATGATATTATTGTACACACTTGGAGAGGAACCCATTCTGGAACAACAGTACTACAGCGGCACTATAGCCCTTTGGTTCGCACCACTACAACCGCCGAGTCGCCCAGAATTAGATTTGTGGCAACTTGCAGTATAGTAGTCGTTCCAGGTCGTTTCACTCTTGGAGCGTTACTTCTAAATTGTCTAATTAATTGTTCTAACACTAATCTACACCAATATACTCTAATTATCTACTGACTATAGCCTAATTACCATTGAGGGCTTTTGCAAATTAAGAACTAAAACAGAATATTAATCCTAAGCTATAATAGAATAGAACAATAATAGAATGCACAGCCACAGAACAGAGACAGAATACATAAACAAAATCACACAAACATGTAACTAGCCACAATTCCCTAGAGTTGTATCTATCATAACCCTCATTAACTTGTCAATTTCTGCCACTTGGTTTTAATTCCTAAAGTTTCTAGAAAAATCATCTAGAACTAGATTCCATTAACCTTGACCCAAACCTAATGAAATCTGATATAACCCTAACCAAATCTGTTATACACATACAACAATAGCATCCATACATGCATAACTAGATTATTCCTCAAATTAAGAGATTAAAACAGTAATCACAACCATATACCACTCTAATCAGAAAAAGAATATGGATATAAAAATAGAGAGGCAATAAGGAACAGAAAATAGAACAAGAATTATGGAGACTTATCTAATTAATAACCAAAGAGGGTTCAAGCTCAACTCCAGATTATATGGACTAATTACAAGATGTTTTAGCCTTCCATGGTGGCTAAAATACACAAAGATGGAGGGAGGAAGAAGAAAAAAAAAATACAACAGAAAATGTGGAAGAAGAAGCCTTCAACAGCTGCAAAATGGTGTTCTGGTGCCTCTTAACCAGCCAGGAGAGAGAAGGATTAAAATGTAATTCAGAAAAGCTCCATGTGTTGTCCCTTGCTTCTGCTGCAGTTGCTGATACCTTGCTGTTTCTATCTGCTGCTAGTTGCTTCTGGTTGCTGCAAAAAGCCCATGCTATTAAAGCAAAAGCTGCTTTTCTCTTTGTTGAAAAGTGCAAAACAGTGAGGCCCAGTCAGTCCAGTCAACCCTAATTGCCACATCAGCACCCAGTCAATGCCACATCATCATTTCGTCCATGTCAGCAAATTACTCTCCAATAATTTATCTGAAAAATACATAATTGAATTAATTGGGATAAAATTTTGAAACTGAACCATATTAATTCTATAATTAATTTACATCAAATAAATCCAAAATATGATATAATATGAAAGTTGGTAACATTAATAGCAATAGAACTAAGATAGGGACTAAATTGTATATAAAAATGCTCGATATCTCCCCACACTTAGCTTTTTGCACTCCTGGGCAAAATAATATTCAGAACACCAAAAGACACCAAAGGAAAAGCGTGGAAAGCATGCAAGAATGGAATAATTAAAATTTGAAAAGATTTAGCACTTAAAGAAAATGAATTTTAAATTTCTAAAATTCCAAGCATCATGGCAATTTAATTTGGCAAGAATGAATTCAAATAATTAGCCTCCTCACAAAGGATGTGTTTACTCTCTATTCTCTCAAGTGTCTAGGGTAAATCACTCAAAATTCAACTTATCACAAAAATTCACTACCATAAGCTTGTCAAGTATTTAAAATCTCCACTACTCAATTTCACATGCATGCTTGAATCAAAAGGACTTTACAATGAGGTAATGTAACGTTGGGTGGAAAACAATGGAAAGGAAGAGAGAAAAACATAACAAAGGTGGAAAACAACTCAAGAAAGTAAAGGGAAAACAAGGATAATTTGTGGAAACAATTTGGGGAAATGAAGGAAACAACTTAAGAACATGAAGAGCATTAGCTATGATATTACAATAGATTGAAATAAATTTTGGGTATAAAAAGTTCTATCTACTCCTCTATTTCTTTTTCATTTTCTTCTTTCTTCTTTTGTACTTCTTTTCTTTTTCTTTCTTTTTGACTTGACATCATTTTTTTTTCAATCACAATATATATATATATATATATATATATATATTTCTTGAATGACCATTTTTTTCTTTTTGCTAAAGAATAGAGAGAAATATTCATTTCAAAACACCCCAAAATTCACAAAAATTTCAGCACATCAAATCTCGAAAAGAATTTAAATGCTTTTCACATCTCAAATTGGGAAGCAAAAATTCTGGTTTGGGAAGAAAAGTGGTGGAAAATGCAAGAAGGAAAGTGGAAATAAGGCACAAAATGGCACACAATGGAAACAACACATAGGATGGCTATTTGGTTGAAAATGGTTCACAAAGAAATGCCTAAATCATCTCCAAGCATGCACATGTAAAATGTAGTCTCAACTAAGATCCAAGACAAGTTCTAGAGTGAAAATCCATGATAAGCAACACACATCAAGAAAAAACATTATTTTGCAATTTGGCTCAAAACCTCACAGTTTAAAGACTATCACTAAAAATTCATTGAAACCAAATTTATTGCCATTTAAGCTTGAACTCTAGAAAAACAAGGTTAAAATTCTAATCATGCTAAAACATTCAAACCTAAACTATTCCAGCAAGCATATTTCCACAACAAAATTCTTCTTCCAAAAACCAAAAAGAAAGCACTAAAAACTAAACTAAAACAATCTAAAATTTTCTGCACTAAAAAAACAAACTAATTACTCCAAAAAGTGCAGAAAAAGGCTAGAAATATAACAAGAACACAAAAATAGAACAGAAAAATTAAAAAAAAATGCATGAAATTTAAAAGCAAAGACCATTTCATTCTCCCCCCACACTTAAATTTTGCATTGTCCTCAATGCAAATCAGCATGTATCATCATTAAAGTATAGCAAGTCATAGGACATGAAAATAAAAGAGAGAAAATGGAAAAAGAAACAGCTTTATCGGTGGTAGTGCGTTTTTTATGCGTCTTCCAATTGTGTGGCCTTGGCTTCTTCCACAAGTTTTTCTCAGTAGCAGGTTGGATGATGACAAGAATTGAATTTAAATCACCAACCTGAAGAAAAACAAAAAGAAGGGGAAGAAGGACAAGGACTAACTAAAACACAATTTAAAACAAAAAGAGAGCTACTTTCTAAAACAGAATTAAAATTTAAACTCCTACTCTTAAATCTAGCAGAATAAGAATGATCTAAAACAGAAATGAAAGTAATGGTTGGAACCCAAGAGGGGGTGAATTGGGTTTTATAAATTTTTCACAAAACTTTATTGGAAGTTAAAATGATTTTCTGTAAAAGTACAATGCTTAGGATAATAAATATAACACAGAAAATCAATGTGCTATCAAGATGAATAATTATGAGGAGCAAGGAAATAAAGAATAGATAACAGTAAGCACAAATTAAAGAGTAAGGGATAGAGAAAGCAAACTCGGAGATTTATACTGGTTCGGCTAATCCAAGCTTACATCCAGTCCTCAAGAGACCACTTGAGTATTTCCACTATAATTGCAAGTTTAATTCGGGTACTTGCAAACCACTACAACCACGCAAATTTGATCCAGGTATTTGTGAAACCACAATGGAGAATTTATGAATCCGGGCTCCTCCTTAACCCAAAGCAAGTTCCTCCAACACCGGTACTTGCGAACCTCAACTCGAAATAATATATGTGTTGATCAAAATCAACAATACAAAGAAACTCTCTCTAAAGAGTAGATGAATACAAATGAAGCTCTAATAACTCTAATGATAGAGAATATGCAAGATTTGGCTCAAGAATATTTGGATTTCTCTCAAAGATGATAGAACATGTTAATATGTCATTGTAGTACTTGGTTCTTGCTCAAAATTGTGTATCTAAGGTCATATATATAAGATTTTAAAAAACTATCCGTTATATAGTCGTTACAGCACTTATAATGCAGTCCAGATGTCAATTGGTCGACCAGTTGGGGTCACCTGGTCGACCACCCACTGACAGTAGCAAAATATATCATTTTCAAGACAACTGGTTGACCAGTCGGAAGCTACCTGGTCGACCACTGGCTGGCAGTAGCGAAATACAGATTTTGAGCTTTCTTTAAAAATTCATAACTCCCTCATTTGAACTCCGTTTTAAACAAATAATATACCATTGGAAAGCTCTTGGAGTCTAGTTTCAAATGAACCAAGTTTTATTCAAAAAAAATTTTTCCGTTTAAAAGATATAATCAAAACACTGACTATAGGTCAGAACAGAATAATTTTTGAGTACAGTAAAATCAACTTTCAATTTTTCAAACTATGTTTTAAGTAGTCATATATTTCTCATTTGGACTCTATTTTGAATAAATAATATACCGTTGGAAAGATCTTTGAGTCTACTATAAAATGAGATTAAGATACTTGAAAAAATGATTTTTCATTTATGAGATATGATATAAGGAGTGACCAAAGGTCAAAAACTAACTTTTGTAAAACTTCATATCTCACTATCTTTTTGTTCAAAATGCTTGAGCCAATGTATGCAAATCTAAATCATTGAGTTGCACAAGTATACTAGCCTATATAAAATATACCTAATGTAAAGACATAGGCTATCTTGATGCATCCAAGCTTCCAAGACTTCAAATTTTCTAATTCTTCATTTCTTGGAGCTTTGTTGTTTTTTTTTGAGTGAAGCATGATATTGTTTTTCCTTGTTCTTCAATCCAATGTTCACTCTTCTTGTTTTTGAACCAACCTATGAAATATATCTTACTTGCAAACCAAATGGTTAGTTCAATTCATGATAATAGCATGATTTAATATATGAAACATACATATTAAATAACATAATCATGCTTAAGTACTTGTAGCATATATATGATAATTAACCTCTATATATATCAATGCTACAATTCAAATATATTTGTCATCATCAAAACTTATGGCATATAGCCTTAGGGCTAACAATCTCCCCCTTTTTGATGATGACAAACCACCAAAGAAAAATATGTATCACAAGATAATGAATGCAATGTTGTAAGCACATACATATATTTTTCTACTGTTTCTTCTCCCCCTATTTGACATCAACAAAAAGGTGTAAGCACATACCTTCTTTAAGCCAGGATGTCAAAACATGTCAATATAGCATGGGGTGAGGATACATCAAAACTTATCATTGATTTCATTGACATGTAAAAATAATTTTGCAGAAAAATTTCGCATGTCAAATGAAATGACCCAAAAGATAAAACTTGAAAGAGTTTTAGGCTCCCCCTTAAACCTTGCATAATTTGAAAAAGAATAATGAATAATGAATATCCAATTTTTCAAGATATATTCTTTGTCAAAAAATATACAATCAAGTGAGACAAAGCTCCCCCTGAATTTCATAACCTTTTTCCTTTGAGAAAGATTGTTCAAATCAGTATAAAGGAAATTCAGTTTTTGATTTGCAGAATTTTGAAGTAAGATTTTTGAAGAAATTTCTGCAATATTTTCATTGAAAATGATTTCTGCTTGTTTATGAAAAGGCAGTTTTAGTAAATAGCAGAAAAATTGAACTCTTTGAAATAAAAAAATCAAACATCATTTGCTGTCATATGATAGAAATATTTACAGCACACAGCAAAAGTATGATATAAACAAGAATATTAATCATAATCCATAAATCGAATAATAATATTTTTCAAGATTTCTGAAAAACAATTTCTGCATATATGTATAAAATCATTTCAACATATAGCAAAAGTGATTTAAAATAAGGATACTCAAATCCTTTTCTTTTCAAAACAGATAATGTTTCAATATGGCAAAGCAATTTCAGCATAGTGGAAGCAATTCAAGAGTTTCACGATATTTTTCTAAAACATTTTGCTTCGAAGGAATTTAGAAACGTTTCATCTAAGGAAGCAATATATATGGATTAGTGTAATAAGATATATTCAAGCATATAGGTCATAATCCATACATCAAACATCAATATTTTTCATCCCCTTTGTCATCTACAACAAAAAAGATCTTTAAAATCTTTTCTTTTTCAAAAAGAATGTTGCTTCTTATGATAAAACATATTAACATAGCAGAAGCATTTTTAAAGTCCTTTTTCAAAACAAATTTGCTTCATAAAGGATAAGATAGATTTCAGCACAAAGGAAGCAATTTATATACCCATTCAAGATGTATTCATATATATTACGAATCACAGTAGAAGCAATTGACAAAGGATTGATTAGAGGATATAAACATGAGAATCTATAATCCATAAACCATTAAGTGCAAAGAGTGAAGGATATATATTTGAAGAAGATTAGTCAAGCATGTATAATATCCATTTTGAGATGAGTAAACATACCTCTCAAAATTCTTTTATCCAATCGACTAACCTTGCTTTTGCTAGAGCTTGTTCATCCAAGAATTGTCTTGGCGTAGAGACAATTTATTTTGTAACTCTTGACTGCTTGACCCTTGATGAAGATTTTAAACTTGTATACCTTGACTATCCTTTTGAGAAAGTCATTTGTATCTTTAATCTTCTTCATCACTAAAGAAGTATTCTTGCACAAGATGTGATTAGTAGATCCAAAAATCATATAATCACTTGATAGATGATAGGCAAGGAAAGTTACTTCAAAGAATTTTAGTGCCAAAAGAAACATTTTTCTCCTTTGAAAGATGAGCCACTGTAGTTCATATTTAGCTTGAAGTGTAAAAGAGACATTGAAAATAATATATGACCTTTTTTATCCCTTGTGTCTCTATCTGCACTTTTTCTGTTTCAACTTTTAAAGAGTTTTCAAAATAGTTTTTAATCAGCTTAGAAAGTCTTTCTTGCCATTCATCTAGTCATTACATAAAGATCATAATACTTAATGGATTAAAGATCTATTTCAAGCAAGGATAGAAATTACCAATGTTTTGAGTGTGCATGCTTGATTAGAATCACCATCTCCATCGTTGAGTCCTTCATCCTCAAGATTGGTTGGTTGTTATTGCAAGCTCGAGCTTGAGAATACTTTTCCTCATAAAACAATGTGACTCTTATTCTTAGGTACCCAAATAATTTGGGTCCTTGATGGGTTAGTTCATAATTCTCAAGCAATGGAGGATTTATAGAGAAATCATTCTTCTTCAAAGATTGATACCGTAAAAAGCACAAGAGAAGAAAATCTTTTGAAATAAGGATTTCCAAATCCTTTTCTTTTCAAAATGATTTTTGCTTCAACATGATAAAATAATTTTTGAAACAATCTCTTCCCTTGAAAGAATGATTCTATAAAGAGCTTATCAGAAAAACTTTGTCAATAAGAATTTTCAAGTCCTTTTATTTTGAAAAACAAATTTTGCTCCAAAAAGGATTTGGAAAGAGATGCAGCATAGCAGAAGCAACATATATATCCTTTTAAAGATAATAACAGATGATATTATAACAGGATATATATCACAACAAATGCAAATGATATACTCATACAAGATATACCATATTATAATCAGAGTATATAATAGCATAGGGGAAGCAATTATGGATTAACAAAAAGATATAGCTATTATAAAGTAGAATCGATAGGCAGAGGAAGATTTTGAGTGAATACCCATTGAGATGCATCTTCAATGATGAGTTCCTTAGGATAACTTATGACATACCTCAAATCCTTTGAAAAATCATCATTGTTGCTTGATGTCTCCTTCTCATGAGGTAATTTTTCTTCTTGAGGCTTTTCTTCTTCTTGAGGTAGATTGGCACTCTCTTCAATGCCATTATCATCCTTTGCAATAAGGGTACTCTTTTCTTTTTCAAAGCTTTGAAAATAATTTTCTGCTTATGTATCAAAAAATTTTGGTACATAGTAGCTAATAAGGATACTTAAATTCTTTTCTTATCGAAACACTTTTTGCTTTAACATGATAAAGCGATTTCAAATCATTTTCCAAAACCTTTTCGAAATAATTCTTCTTTAAAGAAAAATTTAGCATAATAGAAGAAAATATATATCCATTATCATATATAAAGCATTTTATATCCAGGATATATCATATCATTTCAGTGGAGGCATAATGTATTTTGAAAAGTATACATATATTCATTCAAGGCTAGAAAAACATTTTCTCACATGAATATATATATATATATTATCGTTACATGGAGGAATCAAATTACATACTCATTCAAGATAAAACATATTATAACCAGAGTATGTAGTAACATAATTGAGGAAATATGGATTAATCAGATATAATCAGATATAAACTATAATCCATAAACAATGGTTCATAAGTTACAGCTTATACAAAATATATGATATGTATAATGCTCAACACATGATGTATTTGAAAAAATAATTTAAGTATTTAACATATTTTCATATGTAATGTTGTGATCAAGTATGTAAGATGTCAGAAAACAATATGTCATTGCAATGAAAGTATGTCAGTAAAAAAAAATTTGCCAGAATGTTCAATGAGATCAAGGAGTATCATTCAATTAAATAATGAAGAAGTAAAGGATAGAGATACTCATCAATTTTGACAAACTTTTATTGCTTCTTGAACTTCCTCCTTAAGATGTTGATATCTTGTCTTCCTCATTGCCCTTCTTTTGATCCTATCTTCTTGCAGTTTTAATGATCTTCATTGATTGATTATTTGCAAGATCCTCTCAAAAACAATCTCTTATAAGATCACCCATGAAGCTTTGAAGAGATCATTAAGTACATAGCAGCAAAATTTAAATCCTTCATCTACTGTCATCCGCTGGTCGACCAACGTGTCCACACTGGTCGACCATCGTGAGAATGAGAAGGTGGAAGGAGCTTGCTGTCAAGCATTGGTCGACTATTGTGAATAAATTGGTCGACCACTCCTCACCAGAATAGCCTTGTTTACCCACTGCCTTGAGTTGGTCGACCAATCTGAGGACCTTGGTCGACCACTTGTCTCAACGTTCAGCGTTCTTCTCATGGCGCTGGGCATTGATTCAATGTAGGCTTTGTTGGTCGACCACTGATGAGAGCGTTGGTCGACCAACCAACTTTAGAACTATAAGTCTTACTGATTTCAGAGAGCAGAGGAAGAGAATGCCTTAGAGGATAAATTTGAGGATTAACTCCTGCAAAACACTTTTGGTGGAGCACTTTGATGTTCAAATACAAGGAGCAACATTATGTTCAAGATATGCCATATTAATAAAAGTGCTATGCTTCCATGAAATGCAATTTTGCAAGATATTTGATTTCATTGAAAATATTTAAATAAGATTACAGCAAGGATAAATACTATAGGTAGGAGTAATCTTATTATTGTGAAGACAAGAAAAATGTGCGTGTAATGGAAGCAAGTTTTCATGATGCGGTAAAAAGGATAGTTTGAGCAAAATTTGGAAGAAAGATTTTAGCTCAAAACAAAATTCGAATCTATAAGCTGCACACCTAACAATTCTTTTCAGATATAGCATGCATGAGTATCAAGGATAGATGTAAGGCATATTAGAGAACAGACAAAAGCATTACAGAGCAGTAAACATATCAGTCAAATTTCTTACAATGCATTCCAGCTTATATGTTTACTTATCCATTGCCTCCTTTTGATGCAAGAGAGTAGAGTTTGAATGATGTAGCCATTGAAAAGTCATTTCCGCTCCTTGCTTCGAGGCAAATCTACAAATTAATCCTTTGTCTTTGATACCCAAATTTCTTTGGGTTTTCCTGGGTCATGAGGTCCTTTTTGAACCCATTTCATTTTTACTCCATGAACAAGATTTTTCTTATAAAAACCGGAGTAAGATTTGTGTCCTTTCAATCCACAATAGAAACAAGTGCAAGTTGGACTATTGGACATCTTTACAGAGACAAAGAAGTTTTTAAAATGCTTTTGGTTTGATTTCTTTTTAGAAACAAGACCAACTTTGTTAAACTTTCTTCTTTGTTTCAAAACTGAGGTATTTAAAATTTCTCTACCTTGAGAAAATTTTGCAAGTGTGTTTTTAAGATTATCATTTTCCTTTTTCAAAGAATCACACTTGGTACAAAGGCAATTCTTGTTGGTAGGGATATTTGCTTTTAAAATTAAATTCTCTTCTTGCAAAGTTATGTTTTGATTTTCAAAAACAAAATTCTCTTCCTTGGAAATAGAAAATTCATTTTTCAATGTTTCCAACTCATTTTCAAGAGAAGAGTTTTTTTGTTTTGAAACATTTAATTTCTTTGCAAGTTTTAGAGATTCTTCATGTAAATCATAAAAAACATCTTGTAATTCTTCAAAAGAGTAGTCAAATGAATTCACCTCATCTTCATCTCTGGCCACAAGACAGATGTAGTTTTCTTCATTTATGTCCTCCTTATCAGAATTGATATTTCCCCAAATCGAGGATAGGTAAGCTTTCTTTGATGATTCAGCTTTTGGTTGAGATTTCTCTTCTTCTCCTTTTTCTTTTTCTTCTATCTCCTTGGTGATTTGAGATTTTCCTATAAGTTCAACACCAAGAGCTTGCAATTGATTAAGCACAAGTTGTATCTCATTAATGGTTTTGCAATTGTTCATTTGAGCAATTTCAAGTTCATTAATGAAACTTCTATACCTTAATTCCTCAGCAATAAGATCTTCCTCATGTGCAACTTCAAGAATTTCCCACATTTCTTTTGCAGTTGCACAGTTAGAGATTTTGAAAAATTCATCTCGTCTCAATGCACAAGAAATAATCAATTTTGCCTTAGCATTGAGTTGCATTAAACTTCTTTCAGTGTCATTCCATTCACTCTTGGGTTTTGGAATGCATTTTCCTTGTTCTTCCTTGACAGGGATATAAAAACCATTTTCTATAACTTCCCAGAGTTTATGTTCTACTGAAATTAAAAACATTTTTATTTCATACTTCCAATATTGAAAATGATTAGCATAAAAAATTGGAGGTTCTGTGAAAGAACAATTTTCAAACATAAACCACTCACTAAATCCAACCATGTTTACTCTTAGACGGTTAAGTCTCAAATCAAGAGCCCAAGCTCTGATACCAATTGAAAGTAATGGTTGGAACCCAAGAGGGGGGTAAATTGGGTTTTATAAATTTTTCACAAAACTTTATTGGAAGTTATAATGATTTTCTGTAAAAGTACAATGCTTAGGATAATAAATACAACACAAAAAATCAATATGCTATCAAGATGAATAATTATAAGGAGCAAGGAAATAAAGAATAGATAACAGTAAGCATAAATTAAAGAGTAAAGGATAGAGAAAGCAAACTCGGAGATTTATACTGGTTCAGCTAATCCAAGCTTACATCCAGTCCTCAAGAGACCACTTGAGTATTTCCACTATAATTGCAAGTTTAATCCGCGTACTTGTAAACCACTACAACCACGCAAATTTGATCCGGGTATTTGTGAAACCACAATGCAGAATTTATGAATCCGGGCTCCTAAACCCAAAGCAAGTTCTTCCAACACCGGTACTTACGAACCTCAACTCAGAATAATATATGTGTTGATCAAAATCAACAATACAAAGAAACTCTCTCTAAAGAGTAGATGAATACAAATGAAGCTCTAATAACTCTAATGATAGAGAATATGCAAGATTTGGCTCAAGAATATTTGGATTTCTCTCAAAGATGATAGAACATGTTAATATGTCATTGTAGTACTTGGTTCTTGCTCAAAATATTGTATCTAAGGTCATATATATAAGATTTTAAAAAACTAGTCGTTACAGCACTTATAATGCAGTCAAGATGTCAATTGGTCGACTAGTTGGGGTCACCTGGTCGACCACCCACTGACAGTAGCAAAATATATTATTTTCAGGACAAATGGTCGACCAGTCGGAAGCTGCCTGGTCGACCACCGGCTGGCAGTAGCGAAATACAGATTTTGACCTTTTTTTAAAAATTCATAACTCCCTCATTTGAACTCCGTTTTAAACAAATAATATACCATTAGAAATCTCTTGGAGTCTAGTTTCAAATGAGCCAAGTTTTATTCAAAAATTATTTTTTGTTTAAAAGATATAATCAAAACACTGACTATATGTCAGAATAGAATAATTTTTTAGTACAGTAAAATCAACTTTCAGTTTTTCAAACTATATTTTAAATAGTCATATATTTCTCATTTGGACTCTGTTTTGAATAAATAATATATCGTTGGAAAGATCTTTGAGTCTACTATCAAATGAGATTAAGATACTTGAAAAACTGATTTTTAATTATTGAAATATGATATAAGGAGTGACCAAAGGTCAAAAACTAACTTTTGTAAAACTTTATATCTCACTATCTTTTTGTTCAAAATGCTTGAGCCAATATATGCAAATCTAAATCATTGAGTTGCACAAGTATACTAGCCTATATAAAATATACCTAATGTAAAGACATAGGCTATCTTGATGCATCCAAGCTTCCAAGACTTCAAATCTTCTAATTCTTCATTTCTTGGAGCTTTGTTTTTTTTTTTTTTAGTGAAGCATGATATTGTTTTTCCTTGTTCTTCAATCCAATGTTCACTCTTCTTGTTTTTGAACCAACTTATAAAATATATCTTACTTGCAAACCAAATGGTTAGTTCAATTTATGATAATAGCATGATTTAATATATGAAACATACATATTAAATAGCATAATCATGCTTAAGTACTAGCATATATATGATAATTAACCTCTATATATGTCAATGCTACAATTCAAATATATTTGTCATCATCAAAACTTTTGGCATATAGCCTTAGGGCTAACAAGAAATACTATGTAAAACACCATTAACTAAAATAGAATTATCTAAACAAAGACTATCACCTAAAACAAAACCTAACCTAGAAACAGAATTAAAAACACAAGGGATAGAATTAGAATTTACAATGGAAACAGATGTGAAATTGGAGTCATATTCATATGCAATTGCACATGCACTATCAGATTCAAATGCAATGTCAGATGCACTTGCACATTCAAATTCAGAATTAATTGCACATTTAGATTCAAAAGCCTTAAATTCATGTGCAGGTGCAAAATCAAATGTAATTGCAGAATTTGATGCAAGTTTAAATGCATATTCAGATGCATTTACAGAATCAAATGCAATTTTAGGTTCAAATTCAGATGCAAGTTCAGATTCAAATGCATTCAATTCAAGTTGAAGTACAGATTCAGGTGCAAGTGCATTCAGCTCATGTTCAACAAAATCATCAGAATTGCTAAGTTTCAAAGCTTTTTCTGTCTCAATGCATGCATGGCAAGTATGACAGTCACAATTAAAATCTAGATCTCCTACAAACTCATTTTTATTTTCCAACTCTAACTCTAGCACTTTTATGCCTACCTCTTCTTCTCTTAAGGGTTCTATTTCTTTTTCTAATTTAAGCTCAACAATCTCAGGTTGGATTACCCTATTTGGAGAAGGCAATGGTCTATAAAGGAAAGAGAACTCATCCTTATCACCTTCCTCATACTCACTTTTCTCACTTGTACCACTAGAGGAAGGGGACTCCCTTTTTTGCCTATCTAGCTCTTTTAATTCCTCTAATTTAGATTGAAGGGCTCGACCATCATCTAATTAAGTGCCATCATTCAGCAAAATGACACTATCATTGGCTCCTAGGTCAGCCATGGATAGAGAAAGTGGACTACTATCAAACCCCTGATGGATCATCTTATTAACAGTGTAAGCTAGTTAGCCTAATTGAGATTCTAAATTTTGTAAGTTCACCTCAGTTCACTCTTGGAACAACAGGTTATTTGTGGCCAACTGTTGAATCATTTCTTCTAAGCTTGATTCTAGCTCTCTAGGGGTGGCTAGAAGGGGTAATTCACTAAGGCAAGGAGCATGAATTTCATACTCATATGATGGATAGGATAAGCTCTCATACCCTAGGTTTGGATGTTTAAATTCAGAAATGCAAGTAGTAGGGTAATATGCATACTATTGAGGATCTAGCTGAAACTCCCTAAGGCCATAGTAAACTCCTATATAGAACTCTATACTTTCTTAGCAGTGTGGGAATTGTTCAGTCCTATATGCATATGAGGAATTTATGCCATTCACAAATGGATAAGGTAGAGGGGGAAAAAGTGAGGTGGTGGTTCTTGTTGTTCTTGCCTAAGGGATAGGTGCCTTAATATGGATTCTAGATCCATGGTCAAGGTCCTAATTTGACTTACTAGAAGCAACCTCAAAACAAAATTAAACTCTGATTCTATGCCAAAGACCACAATGCTACTGAAAAGAAGGCAAACTACAACAATTACAACAACTACACTACTCCTAACACAACAACTCTAACTAGTCTATAAAAAGGGTCTGTCCAATTTTGGATCAAAAATTGCTAATTTAGCTTGACAGACCTTAATATAGACTAGAAAGATGAAACACACAAGAAAAACACAAAGGAAACTACTCCTAATGCTATTGCTTCTCACTAGCCTATGGAAGGTCCTATCAATTTCAGGATCAAAGGGTGGTAAGTCCACATTAAGAGACCTTCTCATACACTAGGAAGGACAAAATTCACAAGAAAACAACAAAATCAACAAAAACAATGAAATCGGAAAAATCAGCACACTAAGATTCAACCAATGAAAATCGCCGAAAAAATGAAGTATCTTAGAAAAATCTGATTTTTCTTAGAAAAATCCTTCACAAGTTGGAGGAACTAATGCAAAAAAAAAATTAAAAATTCGATCTACAAAAATACACTAAAAATCACTATTAATTAAAAAATTAAAAAAATTAAAAATTAGAAAATAGGGTCTAAATGATGGAATTTGGAAAAATGGCGACCCCGTACTAGGCCAAAGGCAAAGTAGGGGTTGCGACTTGCTTAAAATGTTGAAAACTAGTGGTCTACTAAGTTTGAGGTCAATCAGAAATAGTTAGACTTTTCACTGGTAGGAAAATGACTAGTTTTGACTAGTTTCCGAGAAAACGACTCAATACTTGTAAACGACTTCAACAACACTAAACAACTGAAAATTAAACAAAAACACAATGGAACAACTAAATTAACAACTAAGAAGTGAATTGGCTCCTTGGCAGTGGCGCCAAAATTCTGGTTCACGCCACTACAACCGCCAAGTTGCCCAAAATTAGATTTGTGGCAACTTACAGTATAGTAGTCGTCCCAGGTCATTTCACTCTTAGAACCTTGCTTCTAAATTGCCTAATTAATTTTTCTAATACTAATCTACACTAATCCACTCTAATTATCTACTGACTATAGCCTAATTACAACCGGGGGAGGGGTTTTTACAAATTAAAGACTAAAACAGAATATTAATCCTAAGATATAACAGAACAGAACAATAACAGAATGCACAACCACAGAATAGAGACAGAATACATAAACAAAATCACACAAACATATAACTAGCCACAATTCCCTAGAGTTATATCTATCATAATCCTCATGAACTTGTCAATTTCTACCACTTGGTTTTAATTCCTAAAGTTTCCAGAAAAATCATCTAGAACTAGATTCCACTAGCCTTGACTCAAACCTAATGAAATCTGATATAATCCTAACCAAATATATTATGCACATACAACAATAACATCCATACATGCACAACTGGATTATTCCTCGAATTAAGAGATTAAAACAATAATCACAACCATATACCACTCTAATCAGAAAAGGAATATGGATATAAAAACAGAGAGGCAATAAGGAACAGAAAATAGAATAAGAATAATGGAGACTTATCTGATTAATAACCAAAGAGGGTTCAAGCTCAACTCCAAATTATGTGGATTGATTACAAAAAGTTTTAGCCTTCCATGGTGGCTAAAATACACAAAGAGGGGGGAGAAGAAGAAAAATGAAATACAACAGAAAATGTGGAAGAAGAAGCTTTCAACAGCTGCAAAATGGTGTTCTAGTGCCTCTTAACCAGCCAAGAGAGAAAAGGATGAAAATGTAATTCAAAAAAGCTCCATGTGCTGTCCCTTCCTTCTGCTGCAGCTGCTGATGCCTTGCTATTTGTCTGCTGCTGGTTGCTTCTGGTTGCTGCAGAAAGCCCATGTTGTTAAAGTAAAAGCTGCTTTTCTCTTTGCTGAAAAGTGAAAAACAGTGAGGCCTAGTCAGTCCAGTCAACCCTAATTACCACATCAGTGCCCAATCAATGCCACATCATCATTTCGTCCATGTCAGTAAATTACTTTCCAATAATTTATCTGAAAAATACATAATTGAATTAATTGGGATAAAATTATGAAATTGAACCATATTAATTCTATAATTAATTTATACCCAATAAATCCAAAATATGATATAATATGAGAGTTGGCAACATTAAAAATAGTAATAGGACTAAGATAGAGACTAAATTGTATATAAAAATGTCTGATATCACCCTTGGCACGCCATGGTACCCTGAAACCTTAGCTAGCAGGGGATGAAGGAGCGTGCTATCCCTGTGACCAAAGGCCACTCACGGGAGGGAGGCTACATGATATGCAAAGATAGTATGTGAGGATCACGTTGGGTGATCGGATGGTAGTTATGGTAATTATGGCTTTGTGGCAGGCGGATATAGAGGGTACTGGGACCAATGTCTTGATTGTGGTTCCTTAGACATATCTTATTTATACCTTACATGATTTTATTACTTTATAAGCCTGACTTTTTCTAATATCGTATTCAACTTCATTACACTATGAACTTTACTTTTACTTCTATATAATTTCTAAACCCTTTTTATTAAGAGTTATATATTTGGACTAATATATGAACCATTGCAACATGCATTTTATATCTAAGCTATTTCCTTTGCACTTATGTCATCATGAGTTTAGTACTCATTGGGCTATTTAGCTCACCCTATTATCTATCTTTTTTTTTTCAGATAATATAACCGAGCCTAAGATTCCTCCCACAAATAGATAGAGGTGCACTTGACAATTTTTAGGCCTAAATCATTTCTTGGGCTAATAGTTTGATTTGTTGCTTGTATTTGTGTATACTTTGACTCCAGAAATGCTCTATAAGTCCACAGGCAAGATCCTCGACTTGTGTTAGTGTTTGTATATATATCAGTAAGCTACAATTAATATGAGTACTTAGTGTATAATGGTAGATATGCCTGAATAAGAATGTGTGATAAATATGGTTGAAATCAGATTATGACTTTGATAAGAGGCTAATGTTCTTAGATGTGTATTACATTTATGAACATTTTAAATAGTTTTTGGAAATATTTATATATGAATGAGTATCAGATTATGTTTTCTTTGATATATTGAGTAAGTAATGAAACAATTTATGATTTGTTAATGAAGCAACTTAAGATTATAGCTTAGTTACTAGAGTCACAACCTTCACTCGGGTCAATGACTGGCACGCAGGTGGAACCCATACCACCCCTATAAGCCTAAAGTCAACACAATTCATCACACAAAAGATACCACATGAACAACAATTATTCAAAATGTTATTATGTGCAAAAGATACTTTCTCTATATTTTAAAATCTATCAATTTAAGAAATGCACTATAACTTGATTTGCAAAAGTAAATCAAATTTTAACCATCACTTTCCATAACATTATACATATAATCCCTAGGTGTTCTTTGCATTATAGAGCTACTCAAACTCCACCATTTTGTAAACCAAAAGCCATAAGTGTTGTGGACTCAGAGACTCCAT
The DNA here is from genome assembly GCA_037074585.1 of Biancaea sappan. Taxonomy (NCBI): domain Eukaryota; kingdom Viridiplantae; phylum Streptophyta; class Magnoliopsida; order Fabales; family Fabaceae; genus Biancaea; species Biancaea sappan. The sequence continues at coordinate 28,029,444 of CM073495.1, forward strand.
TACTCCTTACACAGAGACTCATTGGCTACTTAAGAATCCTGTAAGGGTACACAAAAAGGATGAGTATGAAATACTCAGTAAGAATTAAATTAAACCAATAATATAAAATATAAATTGTGTACCGCTCACAGGGATAGGACCTTAGGGAAAGTCCTTTCCTCCACTACAAACCCACACCACACATACAACCAGTGCATAAGCTACATGGTATCAAGTTGCTGAAACAACACCACTATTGTATGTTGATATAAGCACAACACTAGCACACAATCTCACAAGGTATATGATTCATACACAAGCTAGCACCAGTAGAATTAAACACCAATATATAACAGTAAACAATATTTTCACACAACAATCCATCATTTCGCCATAAGAGCGTCCACATTATTTCAAACAGAGGGTTCTATTCCATTATCATTATTCATTATTTGGAGGACTGCATAGGCTTACTGTTATATTCTCATCTTTCATAGTTAAGAGGGCCACACAGGCTTCTCACTATATTTTCATATTCCGTAGTTAAAGGAGGTCACACTGGCATCTTACTATATTCTCATTTCTCATAATTGAGAGGGCCATACAGGCTTCCCACTATGTTATCATCATTTGTGATCAAGAGAGCCACACGACTTTTTATCATATGTGCATCAGTTATATGCTTCTCATCATTTATGATCAAGAGAGCCACACAGCTTCTTATCACATGCTCATTAGTCATATCATGAGAGGGCCACAAAGACTTCTCATTATATTCTCATATTTCATAATAGAGAGAGCCACACAGGCTTCTCATAACATCATTAAGCATAGTGCGAGAGAAGCGCATGACTCTTCTTACTACTACCAATCAATTATATTGGAAAGCCTCAAAGGTTTCTCATAACCTTATTAGTCAAAGTGCGAGAAGGCCACATGACTTTTTGTACTACCATTAATCCATTATCTTTGGAGAGCCTCAAGGGCTTCTCATATAATACTCAATGTTCACCATTTTCAATCTTGAACAACAAATAATGTCAATATATAAGAGTATTAACTCATGAACACCATACAAATTGCCCGTAGGTCACAGATATACAATATGACGCTTACCACAACATATAAACCACCCCCATCACATTGTCAGGCATACAATACATTGTCATCACATAGTATGATAATTAGTGCATAACATAATCATCCCTAATAAGTTCTTTCTAAGGTTCCTCCCACAATGCACCATTTCTAGTGATTGGGGTTACCTATACCTAAATTGACCACATGGGTCCTCCATAATATTTTCAATAGCTTATCATACATAACTAGAAATAATAACAAATCCAACACATGCAAAATGCTATACCACATTTCAATTATTAAAATCGTTTGCCAACACGAGGGTATCCATTCTTCGTTTGATCACATAAGAATGAAATATCTTATCATATACGTCATTCAAGGTTTAATTAGAAAGCACTCATTTATAAAAATTAGCATATATATGGAATGTTGCATCCATTATAAAGCCAATACCCAAGGTGAATACCATTCAAAAAAATCAATGCTACGCAAGTAAAAATATAAAAGTGAAGTTAAGCCTTTGCTTTCAAACTTTTACCCTAATACTTTCCATTACTAGGTTATACATTAATCCACACATTCTACCATTATATATCATGAGAAATTTAGTATTTTAGGAATGATAAAATTACACAAACTAATTTAAAAGTGGTGTTTATCCCTTACCTTGATTCTAACACCAAAATTTACCATGCATCCGTGTATTACTTAGAGGGAGAAGATGTGTAAAATGGTTTGGGTTCAATCCCTATCATTTACATTGCAAAAAGATTGCAAAAAGAAGTCAAAAAATCAAGAATACTGAAATTTAGGTGGTTTGGTGCTTAGCTTTAGCATTGAGCATCTAGCAAACACATAAGACTTCTGCACTACTGGCACTGAATGCCCAACTCCCAATACTCAGTGCTGCATCTTGCAGAATGCGAAAAGCCCATGTTTTTCTATACAACTTGCTTCCGATCTTCTCCTTTCCATCCCAAATCAAATCCAACCTCATTTTTAACATCTTGGGTCATCAAAATCAAGTTTCTAACCAACAAAACCAATTAATAACAAGATTCAACCGTCATTTAAGCTTTAACTCAAATTTTCCCCTAAATTTTTTACATTATTTTGCATTCAACATTTTAGCTTTAAATTGCACAATCCAACCCCAATTTCCTCTTGATTCTGACCACCCAATGTTCATAACACAAAATGGAACATTTGGATGCAAAAGCACAGATTAAAACCTACTTTAACATACTCAAACCTCCCAATTTCACCAAATTGCAAACTAGGGCACACATGAACAAAAATGAAGGAAAAGTTTGAGATTATTGCCCTTACCTTGATTCTTACTATCCCACGGTCAAAAAACCACCACCCACACAAGTTTCCAGCCAAATCTTCCAAGAGGTAGGGAGGATGAAGCTAAAGGAAAGCAAGGAGAGGGGGAGAGACACGTGAACACTTCACAACAGTGAGATGGATATGGGTTTTAGGGTTGAAAGGGAATTTGGGTATTTAAAACAATTTCTTATTCCCATTTTTTCCCCTCTCACTTTGCATACCCACACACTTATTTCAAAAAAAATTATGATATTTTTCATTAAATCACAATCTGTATATTTAGCTTAGCATAAAAGATTTACACAAACAGCACATATCAATCATAATCACCATTACAGACCCACATTTAATTTCCCTTTTCATATAAGTCCCTTCACAATGGCTCTTATGCAAAATTTGACATTATTCCCCATCACAAATAGCCCATCACAACACTTGGGAATTATTCACACAGAAAACCACATATACATATAATTAAGCACAAGAGTAAAAGTTCAAACAAGTTTCCCATTGGCTCGTAGCCATTATAAGAATAAGAAATTTAGCCCATACAAAATCCATACCATCACATAAGGAAAAAAATACAACAACTTAAGTAAAAAAAAAATCTTAGGTATTACACTAGAAGTACAGGAGTTGGACAATTGACCTTAGATAAGGCTTATGGATAAAAAGGGACTCAATTTGTGTCAGTCATGCATCTAACAGGGTGTGACAATCACACTCTATTTTGATAATAATGGTGTTATAGCATAAGCTAAGGAACCAAGGTCTCATCAAAAGTCCAAACACATTTAAAGGCATTTCCATTTTATTAAAGAGATCATTGAAAGACGAGATGTACACATTGATAGGGTTAGTTCAACTAAAAATGTAGTCGACCTTCTCACTAAGGCTTTGACTCAAAAAGTGTAATACCCGTGATTTTTGGGTATTGCCTTTTTCAATTTTAAAGGAATAATAGGAGTACAGGTAAAAATTTTTTGGTTATGTGCTAAGGAAAGTGAAGTTAGAGGAAGTACATCGGGAAGTGAAAATAGTGTTACGGGATAGGGAACTAAGAGAGAGTAGTCATGAGACGTTGAGGGAGTAAGATATCTACCGGGTCCAAAGGAGAACTAAAATGAAATAAGGAACTAGTGTGGCACCTAGAGTATGGGAAATACCCAAATTGAAGAAATTACGGATTTACCATTACTGAGGCTAATTGGGGGTTGACTAGGGGATAGAGTAACAATTTCACTATGGACAAGTATATATAGTTGGCCCCACCCAATTAGGTGCATCCTCATGACCTTAATATGTTATACAATTATGATTGCATGGTTGTATACTTCGTGGCTAGTGGGTTGGTACTTAATGAAGGCTTGGCATAACTGGTTGTTGTTTACAACAAACCCCATAAAGGGGAGGAGAGTTCTTTGATTATGACCTCGACTAAGGAGATAGCCAGAGGAGGTTTGAGGTTATGCTTTGAGGAGTATTGGGATTGTTCATGAAGTAGTTCAGAACGTAGGGTAGGGGAACTTATGGTTGAGGTGACCCATGGTTATATCAGAGTAGTACTAGAAGAGGGGTAACATTCTCTGATGATGCCTTTTCGAAGGTAAAGAACAAGGAAACGTGCTAGGGTGGGTATATGGAAAGAAAGCTGATCGAGTCCTTTGAGGGTTCTTTAGTCCTTTTGGGACTCTTTCTAGTCATGGTGAGACCATGAAACGATGGCACCTCTTAGGAGGAAGAGGATACTAATAGGTTTAAGGTAGAAGGGAACTTGATAAGTGAGTGAGATGTATCTCAAGTTTAGTACCTGGGGTTAGGACCATCTAGGTATCGTGATCAGGGTGAGTGGGATGTGCCTTGAGGGTGGCTCTGAGCCTAAGGGAGGAAAGTCCATGAGAACTTCACTACCATTCTCCAGGGAAGGAGAAAGTGTACTATACGAGTTTATTAGAAGAGGCTAGTGTCGGGAAGACCTTATGGGAAGGTCAGAGTAGAAAAGGGGGAATAGGATTTATAGATGGACTTCTATGTCCCAGCTTTCAAGAGAGTTGAAAGCATTCCAAGAGGCACGTAGTGGGCGAGACGTCATGAATGGCATGACTAAGAGAGGGGTCAATGTTAATTTCCCAATTATCATAATTTTTGTGCACTTTTTCTTGACATATGAACCTTGATTTTGCTTGAATTTTACTGATGTAATTCTTTTAGCCTCAAGATTTTCTAATTTGGAATTCCTTAAGCTCAATGTTGCTTTCTTGATTTACCTCATTTTGATGCTAAAATGTTTTAAATAGTTGCAGAGGTTATTTTCTAGGGTAATTCTAATATAGAGGAAGTTAGGAAACACCGTTTTTGCTGAGAAAAAAAGGGGGAACTCGACTTTCAAGGCTTTGGGGTTCAAATCCATCATCCAACATCAGATTCATGGCTATTTCTACCTTTATTTTTGCTTTATGTCATTTAAATTTCATGAATAGCTAGATTTTCCTTTTAGGGTTACTATGAACTCAACTCCAAATTAGATTTTATTTTCTCTCATGTATTTGCAACTTTTATTCAATCAATATAATTCTTTTTATTTATTTTATTGTTATATTATATGGACATGATCAATCTTTATAATTGCTTGTTACTGTCATCAAACTTGTGAGAGGGAGGTGAGAGTAGAACTCTGAATAGGGAGGACAAGTACATAAACCTTAACTTAAGTGTTTTTGCTTGTTAGCTAATAGGAATATTAGTTAATCTCATTTAATCAAAGCTAGATTGGTTAGTACAGACTTAACTCACTTAAGGAATTGAGTAGGCATTAAGTATCTTAATTGAGATTCAAGAGAATTCTTTTAAGTTATTAGAGTAACCTAGGATTAACTTATATGATTAATAAAGTTGTAAATGCATGAGAGAAGTTTACAATTTCTAGGATAGAGAAGGAGGATTAGTAGCCCTAGGCTTTTAATTAAATTAATTTCTTCAAAAGTGTTCGTTTGCTATCATTTAAGAAAACTTCATAAAAATTTACTGTCATTTGATTTTACTTTGTTGGTTATTGATTAGAGCTCTCTTCAATCCAACATTTTTGTCTAACTAATTTGGTTAAATTTCTTGGGTAGTTAGCTATTTAGTCCTCATGGGAACGATATCTTACTCACTCTTTATTACTTGTGCAACTAGTGTGCTTGCCAAATCATTAACAGTCAATCATACACGAATCCCATAATGAGATAGGTGCATCGATGATGATTGGCCTCTTAGTTGGAAATGGCTTAATAATGAAAGCATTAATGGGCGATAAGGTATTGGAAATGAAGATGCAAGGTCTGAACGTTAGAGAATACGAGGAAAATGGATGAAATACTACTCGTCTATATGGAAAACACAATTGGTTGATGATGGTGATTTCTCTTTCTCCTTAACGTTGACAAGGTAAAAGAGGAACGCCAAGCTCAGGCTGTCATCCACAACACTCATTATGAGGTACCCTGAAGGTGAGTTAAGAGAGAGATATGCCAAAGAATGGCACGAGTGGTACAGTCCTATCCTTCCAGATAGATGCTCTAACCTAGAGAAATATTCTTATGCAGTCAAAAAGGGGAAGAGATCCCATTTAGTCATGAGTAAGGTCACTATAGGAATAGGGGATGTTGCACATAGTGCTCATTATAAGAAAGAACATTCCTCCTTTGCAAGAGTTGACGTATGATTACAATTAGGTAATCATAGTCGAAGCTTTAGCAAGGGAATGATGTTCAGAGCATATGTTCAAGGCCGCATGAGGTTTTTCCCATGAAATAGTTATCAGTACACAGGGAAGATCCATGGTGGGCAAATTTTATAGGATATTGAAATTCAGGGATGAATTTCTGTAAAGGGGAAAGAATTGTAATACCCGTGATTTTCAGGTACTGGATTTTTTTATTTTAAAGGAGTAATGGGAGTACGGGGAATTTTTTTCAATTATGTGCTAAGGAAAGTGAGGTTAGAGGAAATATCTTAGGAAGTGGAAATAGTGTTAGGGGATGGGGAACTTAGAGAGAGCAGTCATGAGGCATTGAGAGAGTCAAATATCTACCGTGTCTAAAGAGGGACTAAAATGAAATAAGGAACTAGGGTGGAATCTAGGGTATGGGAAATGCCCAAACTGGAGAATTACAAATTTGCCACTATTGAGGTTGATTGGGGGTTGACCCAGGGCAAAGTGATAATTTCACCATAGGTGAGTATATATAGGTAGCTCTACCCCTTTTTCCTCATTTTTTCTCTTTCTCCCTCTCTCTTCACTATCTTTTCTTTCCTCCTTCTCTCTTCCTTATTCACCCAAAACCACCACACAAGCTCTGATGAGCGATTCTCTAGTGATGGGGTGAGTCATTGGCAGCCAACCAACATCGGGAAAGCCAGAAATCAAGGTAGGTATTCCAATTCCCAACTTTCCCCTATTTTTGGATTTTAAAGCTTTTTAGGTAGAATTTGAGGTTGGGGCTTGGTTTGTCGGTTAAAATTGAGGATTTTGGTGTCTAAATGCTCCTTAGACACCAAGGATGAAAATCCATAGAAGAAATTATGAGAAACAATGGAGATTTGGCTAGATTTGAGCCAAAACTAAGGCCAAATCACGTAGGTTGTGATCGTGGCGCCCAGGTACCAAGCTTTAGAAGGGATTAGGGAAGAAGGTCATGGTGCCCAAGAGTTAAGTTTGTTGAGGTCATATTGACGTCAAGCTGTAGTTTTTAGTTAGACCTTTCTTCATATAGTCATAACTCTTTCTTCCAGACTCTACTTTTAGTAAACTTTATATCATTGGAAAGCTCTGAGTCTAGTTTCCAATGGCATAAGTTTCATTTAGAAATTCTTTACCAATTAAGAGTTATGACCAAAGGATTAAGTGAAGGTTGGGATTAGTGGTAGGGAATTCCTCTATTTTGTAATTTTGACATGTTTTTACATGGTTACTTGATAAGGATGGCTTCTTTGTTACATCTTCCATACCTTTGGGATGCAATGGCAAACGTGGAATCCAGGTGAGTGATTTAGCTCTCCTCTGTATAAATATGTACATATATGTATATATATTTATATTTAGGATTTATTTTCCTAAATTACTTTATATACATTTAATTATTAAATGTGTATGCTTGATGTGCTTGTGGGGGTTGTTTGTTATCTAGTTGGTATGATTAGGGATGGTGTGAACACCACACTTCATTTGGATGCCAACTATAAATTTCGAGGAACGTATACATTTCGTAATTTTATTTACCTGTATGTATACATCTATATCTTGGTTTATAATATGTTTGGCGTACATATTATAAACTGAGGGGAGTTCTAGGGCATAAATGGAAATGGTGCAGGTTCTACCATTTTCCATATAGTGTCCCAAGTAACATACTGATACATAATATAATACGTACTCATGCAAGGGACATAATAGGATGTAGCACAAAAAGGTTTTTGCTTGCTTATATTGCTTTGCATGTGTGATACATTTTATGGTTGAGGGCATAACCCGAGAGACCAGATACATATGTCATGGTTATGGATATGACCTAAGAGACCAGACACATGGTTGAATTTCCCATTATCTATAGGGAATGAGGTTTCATGGTACACTTTTAGGGCCAAGATGACGTTTGTCATGGTGTGGCATAAATCAGAGTTCAGAATGAGAGACATATCATAGGGACAATGGAGGTGGCATCCACTGGATGGTTTATAGAGATGTAGATCCATGGGAAGATATCTCGGCGACGAATCTATGGGAACATAGACCCACGTCGATGGAGCCTTAAGAACTAAAATATGGAGATTTATACCCATATAGTAGAAGTCCCTATGGGGATATTTTTAGTCTGAAGGAACGTAGACCCATGTGACAAGATTTCTTGGGTGATAATCTGTGGGAATGTAAACCCACACTAATAAAGCTCTTAAGATGTAGCCTCTAAGGCACGTAGACCCAGAGAGAGGGATTTATGCATTTAATGTATGGTAGTATGTGTGTATGATATGTATGTTTAAGAGGGGGTATACAATAGGATGTGTTGCATGGGGGCATCTAGAGTATGCTCTACGAGAGCCAAGGACGTGACACCTTATGCATACCTTCAAGCAACTTGGTATCACGCAGGATGAGTTTCCCAATGGTATTTTTAATATATATATATATATATATTGATATCTATATAGAGTAGGGCTAGTATAGGTGAATCCATGGTTTAGATTCACCCCCTCACAGTTGCAGGTACAAAAGAAAGGTCAGACCAAGGGCTCATAGATCAAGGATACTTCCCAATTATTTGAGGTAAGGTAATTTATATTTATATTATTTCTCTAGTATGCTCTGTAATCAGATAGGCCATGTAGGTTAAATGAGAGAAAGATTTAGGCTTGAGGCGATGTTAGTAACACACTATCTGCACCGATCATGTTTTAGTTATGAGAGTGGTAAAACTCCTAGGCCCAGATCTGGGTCGTGACAGAAAGTGTTTGAGAAATATCTTGAGAAAATGGGTATTAGATATATGTATGATTAGATTTAGTGCAAGTAGGAGTTGTTGGAATGTGTGCCCTAAAGGCAATCATCTAACCTCGTACAATTATTTATTATCAATAAAATCATTGGCATTATACCGACATTTATATTACAAATGAGGTATTTTCCTCAAACTTAGGAGTAAGGGAAGATGAGGAGTGATACGATCATCTCAAGAGACCTCACCTTCTTTATGATTCCCAAGTCTAGAATGGTTCCTAACTAAGGGATCAATTGGAGCCGGGATAACTTCGATCCATTGAGGTTAACATATGGCTATGCCCCCTTATATGAGTTGACAAAATGCTTGCTTGGCATGAGTCATCATATGTCTGAGAATGTCATAAACATAATTGTATTTGGGCATATATATGTATATAATTTTTGAATGGATGTATGGGATTACACATGTTGGATGGATTATGGGCTAGCATGTATGTATAGCAGTAACCTTGGGATGCATCTATGCTTAGATTGGTTGGGTTTGGATTGTGTGCTTAACTTATGTTGTGGTATGGGATGGTAATGCAATGCTCCGGGTGAAGAAAGCCGAGGTAGGCTACATGATCCTCTCAAGGGTCAACATCATGACAAGGTAAGGTCCGCCTTGGGAAATGCCAAGGTAAGCTATTAAATTTGTCAAGGGGCGACTTGCTGACAACGCATTCACTCAATGTGAGATTTACCATGCTGGGGATTATTATTGTTTGTTGATGTATCTATATGTTTAGAAAAGGATTAGTCTGTGGAAATAGAGATCCACATGATGACTTCATGGTGACGAATCTGTGGGGATGCAAACCCATGTTGATGAAGCCTTGAGAAACAGATTTATGGGAATAAAGACCCATGTGACAAAACTCTTGAGCTGAACATCAGTGGGAATACAGACCCCCCATTTATAAGGCTCTTAAGGGTTTTCCCATAGGGACATAGACCTACATGGGGCAAGTGAAATATGTGCATTATAGTAGTTATGATATATATGTGATATGTGTGTGATATGCATAAATGGATATGTATGTGATACGCAGACCTACGTAGGACCATGTTAGGGTGCTTAAGGCATTAAGGGACAAAGTATTTACATGTGAATGGGAGAGGTTGAGGTCAGGTAATAGGGTGTTTTTGGCATCGGATATATGTTCTACTAAGGGCAAGGGTACGATGCCATGAGGATGATTTGGGGTGGCTCGTTGTCATGTGTGGATGGTTATATATAGGTGTGCATTAATGAATATATATATATATATATATATATATATATATATATTCTTTTGGTATGTATTATCATATGTTTGTGTAGAGTAAGGCTATATTAGATGAGTTAGTGGATTAGATTCACCCCGTCACAATTATAGGTATAGAAGATGGATGAGATTGGTGGCTCGCAGGCCGAGGCTACCTCCCATTTACTTGGGGTAAGGTAACTTTTATTTGTTTTTGGATTAATCACTCTAGTATACTCTATAATCGGCTAGGCCACCTAGGTCATAATTATTATAAGCGGGGTTAGTGAGAGATAAATAAGGCTTGCGACGATATGGGTGTCACATCGTTTGTGCCGATCATGGGCCCAATTTTCTTGTCATGACAGTTAGAGACAAAAAAAATCGTTATATACTTTTAAAAAGCTGTTCGTACGACGACCAGTGAACCATTGGGGGTCTACTAGTCTACCTCTTACTCTCTGGAGACTATCAGTCAACTTGTAAGTCTCAGGTTCACTTTAAGCAGTCATAACTTTCTCATTTAAACTCCATTTTAAGCAAATGACATATTGTTGTAAAGCTATTTGAGTCTGTTTCAAATAAAATATGTTATTTAAATATTCTTTACCATTTAGGAGATATGATTAAAATAGCTACCAAAGGACAAAATAAAGCTTTTGTAAAAATTCATATCTGACTATCTTTTTACTTTAAAACATATGTTTTTGATTCAAGATGCATTGAGCTAATAAATACTAATCTAAATCATTGAATTTCACATAAAAATTTTTAGCACATTGTAAATATGCCTAGTTAAGCTCATTGGCTATCTTGATTCAAACATGCTTTCAAAACTTTAAATCCTCTAATTTTTCATTTCTTAGAGCATCGTTATTGCTTATTATTTCTTAGAGTAAAACATGATGTTGATACTCAATTTTCTTTAATTTAATGCTCATTCTTCTTGTTTTGAACCAATCTACATAAGATATATATTTTACTTACAAACCAAATAGTTAGTCCAATTCATTATAAAGAGCATGTATAAAGCAATTACATATTGAATAATATAATCATGCTTAACTTGTAGCACATGAGATATATATATATATATATATATATGAAATACACTTCTCACATATTTTTCATTATCAAAGCTACAATTCTCACACATTTATCTTCATCAAAGCTTATAACATAATGCTTTAAGGCCAACAATAATCCCATAGGCAAGTTCCTCACATGTGCATGTTTATATAAGTGTTCATATATAGAAAGAAAGCTATGTTTTGAGTTAACATATTGAACTATTAGTGTAGATTATTTTTTAGAAATACAAGCATGCTGTTTTAGGAAATCTTGGTGTGATTTCATATGTTTTAGTATGGCTTTATGAAATGTGTTAGTGTGTTGTTGTGAAGTTCGAAAGAAAGTTTTATGCCTAGCATGAGATCTTTCCAAGTTTAGGTTTACAGCTTGGGATGGTCTCATTCCATGTTAGTTACACTTCTTGAATGGGGTGTGACATCGGTAATGGAAGATGGCATGCCGGTGCACCACATGGGTTGAAGACAATAAGGATGGACATAATTACATAATCATTGGTGGAGTAATAAGGGTGGATTACTATATTGGAGAGATAAGGAGGAAACGGATGGGGCTGCGAGCAATGAACACTATAAAGTATATGGTCCCAAAATTTGTCTGGGAACGATAATGGAATTCTTGCTTGTGAATTGCAACATTTATTGTGCATTTTTACCATGTGTGAAATCTTCCTTGCATGGTTATGCCTCTAGTACTTTTTAAAATGTTAAATTTTAGTATGCATGATAGAATGAAAAAAGATTGCCTCTTTCACTCCTCAAGCACAAGAGGCTCCAGCCCTTGGATATGCCATCCAATGACTCACATTTCTACGCATTTCTCATCTTTTTTTTTAAATTGTATAAGTGAACGTGGGTCATTGGATGGCATATCCAACAGCCCTCAAGGAAGCTGAAGCCTCTTGTGCTTAAGGAGCGCAGAAGGCAATCTGCTTCCTCATTGAATAGTTTATCTCCTTACTGAGTTTCATACTCATTCCTTTTCTTTTAATTTCCAAAACTTTATAGATTTGTCAGTAGATGAGTAGCCTCTATGCAGAATAGTTGAGTTAGTTAAAGTCAGAGACCCATTTTGCATCTAGGGTTCATTTGATAAAATTTCTAAAACCTTTTTTTGAAATTCTAGAGTCACTCTATAGCCATGTAAGTAGCTTAGTAAGGGCATATTGATTGTGGATGTGTATGACAATATATTGTGGGTAGAGCCCAGTTTTTTAAATTTTTTTTGGAACTTTGTTTGTAGATGATTCTTAAGTTGTTTTCTTGGAATGTTTACGACCATCGTGGTTATATTTTTGTGAAGAAAAATATTTCACATATAATATAATTGCCTCTTGATATTGTGGGGTGCTTTAACTGTTTATCTATGTTATATTGCTTGAACATGAAATGCTAGCTTGATGTATGTTTATGTGGTATGATCCTAGCTTAGCCTTACAGTAGTGAATGGATCTCACTCACCATGCCAGTCATATGCCCTAGTTTGGGGTGTGATATCCATTTTTTTTATTAGATGTTACTAGAATGGACTGGTGTCGATCATGTGCCCTAGGTTAGGGTGTGGTATGCTTAATTAGATGTTACTAGAATGGATTGATGTCAGTCACGTACCCTAGAATGAGGATGAGGAAGAAGAAGAAATGTGAATATGATATAGTTTTTTTTTAATTAGATGTTACTAGAATGGATTGATGTCGGTCATGTGTCCTAGGAGGAGGAGAATGAGGAGGAGGAGGAGGAGGAGGAAGAAGAAGAAGAAGAAGAGAGGGTGGTGCCTTGTATAGGGGAGTGCTTTGTATTTTAGGAAGTGTAATTTACTCCTTTTTCAAACATACTCAAAAGAATTTATTTTTTTCATAAAAATAATTCGATTCAATCAAAATTAATCAAGATTAAATTGAGTTAGTCCAATTATAACATCTTCATTTTAAAGAGTATTTGCACATTGAGCAGCATTTTTTGTAAGTCCAAATGCTCTTAATATTGAATTAGTTCAATTAAAGTTTTTTTTTTTCAAACCTTTTACTTTTTGGGATTGGTAGAATCAAACCCTACACGATGAAAACTTCGTCAAGCTTGTGAATCAATTAAGATGTGTTTGGTTTTTCATTGCATTTCTACAAATCATGGTTTGGACTGCATTAACACGATTTTGGTGCAAAGTAGTATATTTAGGAATTTTTACATTAACATAGTTTTGACATTAAACCATGGTTTCGATAAAAGTTCCAAGTTGTTACTTTTGCAAATCATAGTTTGTCCAAACATAAGTTTTTTCAAAATCAATTTTGTAAATCATGGTTTTTCTAAAAGTTTTTTTTAACTATTTTACAAATGCACACACTTAATCTGCATTAATAGATTCATCGAGCAATTTAGTTAGATCAATAATGATGAAATTTCAAAGGAGAAAAGAAGTCATATGTAGGTACTCCTGAAGTGGAAATGTCCACCGGCTGGCTAGTTGAAGGTTAACTCTGACGGAGCTGTATGTAAATCCCTCTTTGGCTAATGGCTGCATGATGAATGTGTGTGTATATAGTTCTAATTGGATTTAGAACTTCTTATTAACAAATACCATAAATGAAAGCATTTAAATTCTATGTAGCACATGCCAACATACAAAACATTTAGAGAGTAAAAAGCCATAATACTAGAGCTGTCAAAATGGGCTTGGCCCATGGACTAGCCCATCCCAACCCTGCAGATGAGATGACGTAGGCTAATAATTTCATTGCCCATTTAAAAAAGAATTTTTAGCCCAGTCCATCAAAGTCCTTGGGGTTTAAGTAGGTTGGAATAGGCTGGCCCTTGTGGGCTTTTATTATATTTAATTTTATTTATATTTTAAGCTTTAGTCTATTTTTTTAAAAAAAATTAGTTTTATTTCTTGAAGTTTCATAATTTTAATATCTAACTTTTGTCATTCAAAATAATAAAAATTTTATTTAAAAAGTGATCTATTTTAAGGTTTATATATATATATATATATATATTGTTTAAAAGTTTAATTTAATTTTTTGAAATTTGATAATTCTAATATCTAGTTTCTAACATTAAAATAACTAAAAGTACATTCCATGGCCCATGATGAGTTGGGATAGACCATAACTTTTTAGCCATAAATTATATAAGGCATGGTCTAACTCAACCCATACTCACCATTAGCTCTACAGGGCTTAGGCTGGGGTGAGCTAACCTAGATCTGTGAAAATGGGCTCAGCCCTCTTTCAAAGTGGGCTAGGTTGCTAAAAGCCAGCCTGCAAAGGACCGGGCAGAACTAGACCAGCCTGGGGTAACCCATGGGTTACCTGTGTAACCTGTTATATATATATATACATACTCATATACTGACATACATGACGATGGAGGGAGAGGGAGGAGACCACCCGATAATCAAACAATCGTGGTTATCAAGTCCTAGAACTTGGCTCATAAGCTCGTATAGGTTCTAGAACCTGATATCAAAATATTGCAGGCTCGCATGTAGGTTTGTTTTGATCAAGCTCGGAGTAGGATCTAGAGCCGGCTCATAGGATCGTAAGTGCATATGAGTAGGATCTAGAACCTGATAACAAAATATTGCAGGTTATTTTTCTCACATAATTTATGAATGATTATATGCTTTTGTTTATGTCATATATATTTCATTCATTCTTAATCTTTTTGTATCTTTCTCACATAGGTGCACATAAAGAGGAGGAATCGATTGCTTCAAAAGAAGATGAATGATTTAGTTTTTGTAATGTATAATCTAAAACTAAAGATAGAAAAACTAGAATTCAATATGACATGGACATCATTTCTTCTGATGATGAATGGATTATTTCTGCAATATATGCCATATATGTTATGTTTTATGAAAGAACTTTTGATATTTTTGCTATGTTAGCAGCTATATATATTTTTATTAATTTATTTATAAAATTTTACAAAATTTTATGATCCTCGATTCGATCTTACGATCCCGATCCTGTTATCGCTCTTTGGAGCTTATGCAGGTTCTAGAACTTGATAAGCTTGCAAACAGTGATCAAAGATGGAGAGAAATGAGAATCAGTGATGGTGATAAGGAGATCAGGAGAACGGAGAATGAAATCAGATCAAACTTCAAAGACCCAAATTGTGCTTCTCTTCCATTCTTCGATTCAAAGACCTTTGTCGTGCTTCTCTTCCATGCGTCAGCTAGCATCCCTCTTGGCCTCTCAGTTTGTCGAATTTCATTCCACAGTAGGGGAAGAATGGGAGGAAGACGAAGAACAGCCAGTGAAGTGGCATTACAGTAGAGGGAGTGATTTCATCTCCAGAAGACGAGGGTACGACTTCTCCTCTCAGTTGGTGGCCTCCATCTCTGATCTCTCTGAGTCGCTCTGAATCAAACCCCCTAAATGAATCTGTGTTGGATATTTGCAAAATTAATGCCTCCAGGCTCCAGTACATGCATGGGCTGTTGGTGTTGGGCTAGCATCTTTTTTTTTGGTCGGATTGGACATAAAAAAAAAAGCTTGGATTGGGCTCGTATATGTGTGTGTGGTTGCAATGGGAACCAAAAAAGAAATACAAAAAAAATCCCCTCCAGCCTGCACAAGCACAGGCCGAGCTGACTATTTTTTAACTTGTTTAGAAACGACCTGACTCATTTTTTCTAAAGCCCGTACAAGCCAGATTGACCTATTTGACACCTTTAGGCTGACTCGACCTATTTGAACGTACAATGGTTGTACAAAGGAAGATTTTTTCT
This sequence comes from Biancaea sappan, assembly GCA_037074585.1. Lineage (NCBI taxonomy): Eukaryota > Viridiplantae > Streptophyta > Magnoliopsida > Fabales > Fabaceae > Biancaea > Biancaea sappan. The sequence continues at coordinate 28,045,434 of CM073495.1, forward strand.
AAAAAAGAGATATATTTTTTGGTGTCTTTAAACTTTTTTTTAAATGCAGTGTCTTTAAACTCTTAGTTGTAAAATTTTATAATAGCACTAGGAATACGGGCCAAAGCCTGCGGGCCAAGACTAGCCCACCCACATTTGGGCAGGCCCAGACACCAAAAAATAAGCCAGTTTAAAAACGGGCCTGAACAGGCAAGCCCGTTTAGACCGTGGTTCGAATAGGTAGTGCCCACGGGCCTAGCTCGCATTACATATATATATATATATATATATTTTTTTTTTTTAATACTCTAATGAGACTGATAATGGGCTGATGAGCGATGGCTGATGCGGTGATGCCCTACCTAGCCACTTCTTCTACGTACTTACTACCCTTCATTCCAGTTTCTTGTTTGGCTATTTCCCCCTTAATCTAGTCACTTAGCTGCCCCTTACCCCCTTCCTAGTTCCCACCTCCATGCTGCAGAGCGCAGACCTGCAGTCACAGTAGAGAGAGAGACAAAGTAGTTCGGTCTTCCTCTTTCAGTCCCTTCTTTCTTCGGCCTTTGCCCCTTCCCCTCCTTGAGCACTCGGTTGTCCAGCTAGTCATAGACCAGGTGGCTTCTTGGCTTCTCGGCTTTCCTTCCTGGCTTGTTCAGTGTCCTCTTGCATTTTGGTTCAATGATTCTCAGCTTCTCTTCTCTTCCGACGTTCTCTTCCATTTTCTGGCATTCTTTTCTATGTTCTCGGCCGGTCGTAGAGTAGTGATAGTGAGCAGATGGTGTTTCCAGTTTCGACAAGGGTAAGGAAGAAAAAATCTTTGATTTCTTCATTTTCTTGTTCTTTGCCTTCCCTTTTAGTTCTCAATTTTCCCCTTGATTTTTTGTTGTTCTTTGTTGTGGTTACGTGGTATACAGTATACTGGTATTTAACTGAAAGTCTAAAATTATGGATTGAATCAATAAATGCAGTGTCCTTTTCATTTTCTACAGCTTATCTTTGGTATGTTAATATATTATTGAATTGCAAATTCCCTTCCAATTTTTCATACTTTCTTGTTTTGATACAGCTTTTCTTTGGTGTGTTAATATATTACTAAAACTCATTGGAGAAGTATATATTAAAATAGGAAAGTAAGGTCAATGAATGCTACTGCTTCTTCGGTTTTAAAAATATTGAATTGCAAATCCCCATTTGTTTGATTTTTCATGCTTTTCATGTTTCAATACACTTTCTTGCTATTTTTTATGTATCCAGTATCCTACCCAACTTGTCAAAGTTAGGAGAAACAATATACTATTATAGTATTATTAAAGTTAGGGTTTCATTCTTGATAATCAATTAATTATAGCTAACTAATTCATAGCAACAACAAATCATAATTAATTAAACAATTGTTTGACTTTTCCATCTTTTGTTTTTTCTAATCTTGTATTCATAGTTGCACTATTGCTAATTGCACACAATCAATCAATACCAAGGCTTCTAAGAGAAATTTTACTTCTACTAAAGATTAACATGTTAAATTAATTATAATTAAACGTATAAATAGACAAACAAAACAATGTGTTGTTTTAACAAGTATGCATAGACAATTTGACATGTTGTATTGCTGTGATATAGTAACTTAGTTTACATCTTTTATATATAAATCAAATTTACTTAAGCATATTTGAAATGTTGTTAGAAGCCTTCAAATAAGTTTTTATTAGTTACTAGTTAGCCATAAAAATTAAGTAAATATACAATTTTTATTTCTATGTTGTCAAGTTGAGATAATATTTGAAAATTTACAGTGATACTAGTAGACAATCGGAGAGCGACAGTCGACAGAAACCAAGAGCTACGGACGGGAGTTTAGAGGTTTGGTCTTTCTCCCTCTCATCTTCCCTCTTTTTATTTCTATGTTGTCAAGCTAAGATGTGCTGGATTGCTATGAATGTAAATGCTGATGCTATTTTAGGAACTTAGAGAAGTTTTTAACTTGTGAGCATGAAGTATTTGTACTATGTTGTTGTTAAATAGCAATATATGTACTATGTTGTTGTTAAATAGCAATTTTATTCTGACTAAGGATAAAAATGGGTATAGAGAAGTTTTAAGTTTGGAATTGTGAAGGAATGTGATGTGAGCTTTGATTGGAGTTTAGATGTTTTAAGTTATGAATTGTGCAGGAAATGAATGAACCTGTGAATTGTTAAATAGCAAGATGTTTTAAGTTTTAAAGTTCAGAGGTTTTAGGTTTTATTCTTCATTTTTTAAAAACTTTTGCTTTTCTCTGTTTGCTTTCTTTGGATTATGGATTCAGATTCTATTCTTCCACCTCAAAGTGAAACTCAAACTCAAAGTGCAAATATTGATTCCGCAACATCTGTTCCTCTAGAAAGAGAACTACATTTGATGTGTGGACATGTTTTACAAACTTAGGTGTAGGTGGGGATGGAAAACCTAGAGCAAAATGTAAGGGATGTGGGTGTGAATATATAGCTGGGGGTAGCACTCACGGTACTTCAAGTTTGACCCGTCATTTACCTAAGTGTCCAAAGTTAAACAGCTATAGGGATATCGGTAGCCCACTTGCTGATCAAGCTGGAAGACTTAGAAGTAGGAAGATTTCTCAAGTAGTTATTCGTGAGAAAATAGCTACACTTATTGCAAAACATGATCTTCCTTATTCATTTGTTGAGTATGATTCCTTTATTGATTTGTTGAGTTATTATCATCTGGATGCCAAATCAGTTTCTAGAAAGACATGTGCTTTTGATATAGGAAAATTGTATAAGTCTAAGAAGGCAATGTTGAAGGAAGAATTGACTAGAATTCCTAGTAGGATTTGTCTTACATCTGATGTGTGGACTTCTTGCATAACTGAAGGGTATATTTGCTTGACTGCTCATTATGTTGATGAGAATTGGACATTGAAGAGTAGAATTCTTGCTTTTTTTGATATGCCTCCTCCACATTCAGGACATGAATTGTCTAGGAAAGTGATGGAACTTATAAAAGATTTGGGGATTGAAAAAAAAAAGATTTTTTCCATCACTTTGGATAATGCATCAAGTAATAATAGTATGCAAGAATTGTTGAGGGACTAATTGTGTTTGAAAAATTGTTTGCTATGCAATGGTGAATTTTTTTTATGTGAGATATTGTGCCCATATTCTTAATTTGATTGTCCAAGAAGGCCTAAAAATTTGTAATGATGATTTGTACAAAATAAGAGAGAGTATAAAATATGTCAAGGGGTCTAAGGGACGGAAGAAAAAATTTGATGAATATGTACGAGGAATTGGCATTGAAGAGAGTATTTCTTTGCGCTTGGATGTAGTAACTAGGTGGAATTCAACTTACTTGATGCTTGAAAGTGCGATAAGATATAAGTGCGCATTTGGTATTTTCTAATTAGAGGATGAATGTTATAAGCATTGTCCAACAACTGAAGAATGGGATAAAGGAGAGAGGCTACGTGTCTTTTCTAGGCCATTTTTTGAGATCACTAAACTGATGTCAGGTTCTTCATATCCAACATCTAATTTATACTTCTTGCAAGTATGGGAAATAGAGAAAATGTTGCTTAAAAACTCACATAATGTAGATGAGGTCATAAGAAGTATGTCAATAAGGATGAAGATGAAATTTGATAATATTGGAGTGAGTATAGTATAGTGCTTGCACTTGGAGCAATTCTTGACCCACGCATCAAGTTTACATTATTGGAGGGTTGTTACATGAAAATTGATCCTACTACTGCTGATTCAAGAATAGCACATATAAAATGTAAATTGCTTGCACTTTTTTATGCATATTCAAGTACAAACTCCTCAATCAATCAAACATTTTCTTCCTCAAGTCAAATTCCATCATCTTTACCAAGATATAATAAAGGGGATGAAGGAGATGGATTATTGTCATCTTTAATGGTATGTTAATATATTATATTTCTTCTTTTTTGGCTTATTGTGTTATTTTATTTATACATGTTTTAATGTTTTGTGGAATTGTGGATTTTTTTCCCTCTTTGTAAAGGCTTTGTAAGATATGGATTCCCAAATTGTGGGTCAAGCGGGGAAATCTCAATTGTATATTTATTTGGAGGAACCAAAGCTTGATTTCTATCACTTTCCAAAGTTAGATGTTCTACAATTTTGGAAGGACCAGAGTGTTAGATTTCCAGAGTTATCAAAGATAGCAGTTGATATATTGAGCATACCGATAACTACAGTGGCTTCAGAGTCACAATTTAGTATTAGTTCACGTTGAAAGTAATGGTTGGAACCCAAGAGGGGGGTGAATTGGGTTTTATAAATTTTTCACAAAACTTTATTGGAAGTTAAAATGATTTTATATAAAAGTACAATGTTTAGGATAATAAATACAACACAGAAAATCAATGTGCTATCAAGATGAATAATTATGAGGAGCAAGGAAATAAAGAATAGATAACAATAAGCACAAATAAAGGAGTAAGGGATAGAGAGAGCAAACTCTGAGATTTATACTGGTTCGGCTAATCCAAGCCTACATGCAGTCCTCAAGAGACCACTTGAGTATTTCCACTATAATTGCAAGTTTAATCCGGGTACTTGCAAACCACTACAACCACGGAAATTCGATCCGGGTATTTGCGAAACCACAATGGAGAATTTATGAATCTGGGCTCCTCCTCAATCCAAAGCAAGTTCTTCCAACACCGGCACTTGCGAACCTCAACTCAGAATAATATTGGTGTTGATCAAAATCAACAATACAAAAAAACTCTCTCTAAAGAGTAGATGAATACAAATGAAGCTCTAATAACTCTAATGATAGAGAATATGTAAGATTGGCTCAAGAATGTTTGGATTTCTCTCAAAGATGATAGAACATGTTAATATGTCATTGTAGTACTTGGTTCTTACTCAAAATCGTGTATCTAAGGTCATATATATAATATTTTAAAAAACTAGCCGTTATATAGCCATTACAGCACTTAAAATGCAGTCTAGGTGTCCATTGGTCGACCAGTGGGGGTCACCTGGTCGACCACCCACTGACAGTAGCAAAATATAGCATTTTGAGGACAACTGGTCGACCAGTCTGAAGCTGCCTGGTCGACCACCGGCTGGCAGTAGTGAAATACAGATTTTGAGCTTTCTTTAAAAATTCATAAATCCCTCATTTGAACTCCGTTTTAAACAAATAATATATCATTGGAAAGCTCTTGGAGTCTAGTTTCAAATGAGCTAAGTTTTACGCAAAAATTAGTTTTCGTTTAAAAGATATAATTAAAACACTGACTATAGGTCAGAACAGAATAATTTTTTAATACAGTAAAATCAACTTTCAGTTTTTCAAACTATATTTTAAATAGTCATATATTTCTCATTTGGACTCCGTTTTGAATAAATAATATACCGTTGGAAAGAACTTTGAGTCTACTATCAAATGAGATTAAGATACTTGAAAAAATGATTTTTCATTTATGAGATATGATATAAGGAGTGACCAAAGGTCAAAAACTAACTTTTGTAAAACTTCATATCTCACTATCTTTTTGTTCAAAATACTTGAGCCAATGTATGAAAATCTTAATCATTGAGTTGCACAAGTTTGCTAGCCTATTTAGAATATACTTAATGTAAACACATAGGCTAACTTGATGTATCTAAGCTTCCAAGACTTCAAATCTTCTAGTTCTTCATTTCTTGGAGCTTTATCCTTGCATGTTGTTTTCCTTGAGTGAAGCATGATATTGCTTTTCTTTGTTCTTCAATCCAATGCTCACTCTTCTTGTTTTGAACCAACCTATAAAGTATATCTTACTTGCAAATCTAATGGTTAGTTCAATAGCATGATTCAATATATGCAACAAATATATTAAATAACATAATCATGCTTAAGTACTTGTAGCATATATATGATAATTAATCTTTATATATATCAATGCTACAATTCAAATACATTTTTCATCATCAAAACTTATGACATAAAGCCTTAGGGTCAACACACGTGTCCTCAACAAATATCGTAGTTGTCTCTTTCCAGAAAATGTGCAAGCATTAATTTGTGTACGTAATTGGATGCAAGGATTTATTTCTGAAGGTATTGTTTAAATACTGTGAATTGTATAATTTATAATTTAGCTTTTATGATATATTTTGGTTTATTAAGATTCTTGGCTAAATTGTTTTTCTTTATTTCAATGAAGATGATGTTAGTAATGTTACTAATGTCACTAACAAAAAAGATGTGCCTCCAACTTCAATGGTTGAATCAAATTCAAATCTCATATCAATAGATGAAGATGTTGATGAGGATGAAGAAGAATGATGATGAATTAAGGTATTTTTTTCCCTTTTGTTAGTATTTTTTTTTTTAAGAATTTAACATGTAATATTATAATTACTAATTAACTTGTAATCTAAAATTAATGTTTAGGTGACTCTTGGTGGGTGGCAAACTAAGGAAAGGATGGTGGCACTTGGAACTATGGAGTTGATATCGGGCATTTTTATATACTTTTTAGTCCCTATCTTAGTCCTATTGCTATTTCAATGTTGCCAACTCTCCTATTTTATTATATTTTGAATTTATTGGGTGTAAATTAATTATAGAATTAATATTGTAATATCCCAAGAAATTTGTATGAATATTTAAAATCTATTATGAAGTTTAGTGAAAAATTTAATTGCGTGAAATATGTTTTCTTTCTTTAAATTAGTAAAGAAAATTTGGGAATAGAAATTTTAAAATTTTAATTTGAAAAATTAAAATTTTTACAAATTCTCAAGGACTAAAGTGAAAAGAAAAGAAAATATGAAGTACTTTTGAGAAATGACCAAATAGGAACCTTAGAGGAAGAATAAAGCTTATGAGAATGAATTATGAGTCCGGTACTGAAAAGATGATGGATTCGATATTTAAGAAATTTTTATACATTCTCAAGGACCTAAGTGAACAAATCTTACAAGTTAGAGTGGCTACGAGCAATTTTATCCAAAAAAAATATTAGTGGGGCCCACACATACAATCATTAAACATATTCTCCTCTCTTTCTCCTGAAGCCCTCTGCAGCTCCTTCGCAGAACTTTCATTTCATCTCCTTCATCATCCATTCTTGCCATCTTGCTTGGGGGAAGAAGCCATGGAATCGAAGAGGATTGGTAAGTAGATGTTCTTCTTTTTCTTCCTCCTCTTACAAGAACAAATCCTAGGCTATCAATTTGAGCAATTTTTGTATAATATTTCTATTGATGAATTTAAGTGTGGATGTCAATCTAAAACATTCCTAGCTGGTTTATGATGTTATTAGAACAAGAAATTTGGAGAAAACTAGGAGAAATTCGTAGAATTTGGATATTTGAAAAAGTTAGTGTTCTTGATGAAAATTTGAGATTTGAGCTTGGATTGTTGGTAATGAAAATTTGAGATTTGAGCTTGGATTGTTGGTAAAAATTAGGGGTTTTGGTGTTAAAATACTCATTAGACATTGATAAACAAAACCCATGGACGAAATCAAAAGAAATGTTGTTTTAGATATGATTTTTTTGATTTTTGGATGAAGAACACGAAGAACATCCGAAAATTTTTCCCATAAATTACTGTTCACCGAGAAATTTTTTCCAGATTTTCTCGTTAATATAGCATTGACTCGGTCAACGTTACTGTAGCTACATTGACCGTTGACCGTTACTGTAGCATCAGTTTTTTTTTTATATCGTTGAAAAGCTCTTTGAGTCTAGTTTCCAATGGTATAAGTTTCATTTAGATATTCATTACCGGTTAGGAGTTATAACTTGATATGTGAGTAAAGGTCGAGAGTAGTGATAGGAAATTTCTCTATTTTGTAACCCTAATAGTTTTTACCTGGTTACAATAGGGATGGTTGAGGTGCAAGGTGGGAGCGCCGAGGGCATGGAATCCAGGTGAGTAGGCAACCTTACAAAATTAATTTACTAAATTAGTCAAAGCACAATATAAATCCCATTTGCATTAATTGTGAAATTGAGAAGATTACCAGTGTATGTTCAAGTTGAGAAAAATTACAATATCATTGGGAATTATTTTATTACCTTTGTGAATTGATTTCTCTAGTTGACTAAATAACTAGATGTGGTAGTTCCTTGAATAAACTGGAACACTTTGTAAGTGAATGACCTTACTAGACTAATTTGATATTATTAGACAAAGTACAACATAAGTCTCATTTATAATATTATTGAAATGTTAAACAATCAATCTTTCAATTGACAATATATGATGATTGCTATGATTGATGATAGAAATTCAAAGGAATAAAAGTATGTGTAAATTAATTTATTTCATAGTAATTGTATTGTGATAAATTCTCACTATTTTATTGATGAGCAAAAGATCTACGAGATCTAATACACGAGTTTGAAAGGGTTAGAGTCTCATACTACTCGGTGTATAACTGTGAAAATCTAATACACAAGTTTGAAAGGGTTAGAGCCCCATACTACTCGGTGTATAACTGTGAAAATCTATGCACGAGTTTAAAAGGGTTAGAGTCCCATACTACTCAGTGTATAACTGTGAAAACTTATGCACAAAGAGTTTAAGCGTTAAATTCCCAAGTCACTCGGTGCAAGTATTTATGGCACATAATGCAAAGTGATTGAGGGATTGATCACCCAAGAAATCATACGCAAATTCAGACAAATGTAATACTATAATTATTTAAAATAAATGATAGATTGATTGTATTAGTAAATGTGGTATTTGTGCTTGTGATATTTTCATGTACAGTTGTTTACTCACTGAGTTTTGATTAACTCACACTCTCTATGATTATCTTTTCAGATTCAGTGGTTGAGGAGGAGAATTTATAGCCTTTAAGGATATACTACACTTTTGTCTGGTAAACAAATAAATATAGATTTGGTGAAGATTAGAAATGCTCTGTAATCTAGTAGGTCACCTAGGCTTGGGAAGTTGTATAATACTGTATAGTGTATGAATGTTGAACATTTTCTAAATATGTATACAAAATATCTTTCTTGAAACATTTATGATTCACATAGTTATAGATATTAAGAATATTCATAGAGATTAAGGGGTACCACGGATGTACATCTTAGGTATTTTATGTTTATCTCACATGTAAATTTTGGGATGTGACAAATATGATTCATAATTTTATCCCAATTAATTCATGTGCTTAATTTCATATCTAATTATTGGAGAGAAAAATGCTGACATGGACGTTTTGCTTACTTAGAGGCTACCTGGACATGCTGACTGGGCATTGAATGGTTGACTAGGGCTGACTGGATTTCTGGTCCCCACTGTTCTACACTTTACAGCAAAGGGGAATGTAATTTCTATTTTGACAGCATGGACCTCTTGCAGCAATCAATAGCAGACAGAAACAGCAAAGCAGTAGAGTAATTTGTCTGCTGCTGTTGCCACTTTTCTGTTGTTGTCTTGCTGCCCACATCATGAAAGAAGCACCAAGGAGGCATCCAAGAGGCATCTAGGGTAGAATATTCTCTAAGGCATTAAAGGCATCAGTTTTTAAAAATTAGAGGACACTTTTATTTTCTGAACCTAGCAATTTTCGTAACTCTCTCTTCCTCTTTGTTTTTATTCTTCTGTTTTGCTGTCTTGCTCTCATGGAGGGCTAAATCTCCATTGTAATCAGTCACTAGGACCTTGGGATGTTTTAGCTTGAACTGAAAGTGAAAGATAAGTGTTTTATTCTTTATTTCATCTCATTTCGTTTCTGTTCTACTTTTATGTTTATGTTGCTGTCAGATTTTGATTTGAACCTTGAAAGAGCATAAACAGATTTATATATGAGATATAACCTTGCTTGACTGATTAGAAAAGTGAGTGAAACGAAATGGCTAGTTAGATTATATTTAACTTGATTTGGTTGAAGCTTTCTTTTGAAATACGTCTAGTTATAGTTAATGAAGATATTCTTGGCTATAGTTACTAGCATTAAATTCTGGATGTTACTCTGGAATCATTTTTTTTATAAAGAACCAAGTGGTGAAATGAGAACAAAACTGAATCAATGAGCTAAGTGATGATGGCTACACTCCCATAAATCCTAGTGGCTGGTTGCATGGTTTTCTGTTATTGTCAAACTTGTTCTGCTGATATTTTGCTATTTTTGTTCATTGTTGCTGTTTTGTTGCCACTTCTGTTATTACTGTCAACAAACCCCCACCACATTTATGTACTTTTAATTAGTGTTTGGGTGTTCAGAATAACTAATTAGTAATTAGAAGTGAGGCTCCTTAAGTGAATACGACTTGGAGACCACTATACCGCAAGATTGCCACGAATTCAATTCTGGGCAATTCGGCATCGTAGTGACATGAACTAGGAGTTTCCTTGTTTGAACTTTGAATATTAATTTATATTTGTATTGTTGTAATACGTTTAGTCTCTTGATATTAATCATTTAATCTTTTGTTTGCCAAGACTCTTTAGTCTTGATGAATTATTTTTTGTGGTTTAGTCACTTGATGATGGATTAGTTTCTTAATGGATTAGTATTCCACTATTATGTTTGCCAAAACATAACAATATAACATGTTTATGTTTTTCATTTTTGTAAGTTAAATATCAAGTGTCACTTTTATGGAAACTTTCTAGTTTCTATATATAATATGGTATGTTGGATGAATGGCATGTTTACATTGGTGCATTTGTCTTTGAAATGCCATCAAAATTGTCATACTATCATTTATGGATTTACAAACAACATATAAAAATGACATTCAATGATTCACAGTAGCATTGTATTCTTTGCCACATTGATTGATAGTGATCCATTGATAGAATCAAATGGTTTTTTAGTCACTGGAATCTTGACAGTGAAAACAGTGGTGCAAATGTGCAATCCTAAACATCGAAACTTAACTCTTCCATTTCCCTGCCTGATGCTAAAATTGTAAAAAAAGACTAGTTTGATTTCATATTTTCCCCTAGTTTTCATATTTGGAAGTGTATGAGTTCTAACAAATAACAATGATTAAACTTTTAGATAGGATGAACATTGGTCCTATCTCCTTACTCATTTTTTATTACTTTACTTTTATTTATGGCTCTGAACTGAACTAGCAATCCTTTAACATCAATACATCATGTATCATTGTAACTACACAACGTTCACAAGAACATGGAAAAGAGATTATTGTTATTATAGTTTGGGTGATTAAAAAAAAAACCAAGCAAAAGAGAAAGGATCAGTAATAGACTTTGAAGGAATTTTTATGCCAATGCCACATAAATTTAGGCAACAAAAAAAAATTCTTGTAAGAGTTTACAGAGAAAACAAATGCATTTTGAGTATTTTTGAATTATAAATTTCTAATCTTGTAAATTTTTTTTAAAAGAAAAATAGTCTACCCGCGGGCGGGCCTATGAGCCCATGAGCCATATACGGGCGAGCCAGAACTCTTAGTCCAGACCCGTTTAAAAACAGGTCAACCCGTGACCGCCCGTTTTCAGTCAGCTATTCCCAGTGCTATTTTATATTACAAGTTGTATAAAAATATATTGTTTCATTTTACCACATCAATATAAATGGATCAAAAGCAATGATGATGCTAGAAAGAAGTAGAGAACAAAGGGTATTTCTATCAAGATCTTTGGTACAGGCCACCGCACAGATAAATCTCGGAATCTTATTAATAATATTATAAGCGTCGAAGAATGCTTTGAACAAGGAAATATTATGGTATCTTTGACTGATACTTCTACAGTCGTTTTCTCACAGGAATAAACGGCGTCGTTTCAACTCAGGGCCTTATGGGAATTATTCAATTACAGAACAATCCACCCACGTCAGCCTTCTTCTTACAAGCCTTCTTCTTACAGGCACTAAAAAGTAAAAACTGAGTAAACCGTAGAAGTGAACCGAAAACAGAAAACAAAACCCCCAAAAAAAAAATTCTCAGGCTTTTTTTTTTTTTACCGTCTCTTACTTGGACACGGGACATTTTTTACAAAGGCAAGGCAGAGAAGAATCTTCATTGACATCACTTTACTAGTAATGTTTTCCTCGGATTTTCTATTCATTTCCTTTTTTTTTTTTGTGAGTTTTGCTCAATATTGGTGGTGGAGTGAAGGATTGGGTGAATCAGGCAACCGCAACAGTGCCAGTTGTCACGGTCTTATTGGGCGAAGAGTTCTGGTTGGTCTCGGATTGCGATCTGACTCCTCTTTTGGATGAAAGCTTCTTCCAGCTTTTCTCCTTCGACTCATCCATCTCTATCTGTTCCTCTCTGCACTCTTTGCTGCAGAACGGTGTGTTCCCTCTGTACAAAAAAAAAAAGGTCCAAATCCCAAAATACTTTAATCACAACGCAATTCCTCATTCATCCACCATCAAATCATCAAGAAATATAATTGCTGATTTAATTCTTACAAATTTCAATTATTTTTAATTTAGTTCTTGTTTTTAATACTTCAATTTTTTTATCGATTAGCTTGATACTTTGGGGATCAAACATCAAACCAGTAACTTATGGAAGAAAAAACCTATTCAATTCTTTGATCATTGAATTTTATAGAAGAAAGTTTTTAGTTATTACCGATCAAAAATTGGGAAAAACTATACATATGCATGTAGGTATTTCAGGAAATTAGAGTATTGAAAGTGAAACGCAGTAGAAAAGAGGTGGAACCTGTACATGAAGATGTCTGAGTTATGGGGAAGAGGTTTGCGACAAAGAAAACAAGCTTCAAGGAAGTGAGGCTGCTCGCAGTGGTCTTCCCATCCCGCGTAATAAAACATGCTGGATCTTGAAGAAGAAGAAGAAGAAGGAGAAGCGGAAGCCATGAGAGAAACGGAGAGAGAAAGTGATGGCAGGAGGAATCAGGGAAGGAAGAGGGAGAGAGCGAGAGGGAGAGGCAGCTAGCAGTTATTTAAACAAACACCGCTTTGGAAGATTTGGAATTGGAAGCTATCCACTACTGCATCCACTTCCATACGCATATGCTATTCCCCAATCATCGCCTTTTCTTTTTATCTCTCAAATTCATTTAACAATCACCCTTCAATTTTAAAAATCCAATTGGTGGAACTATTTCACGAGTTACTTTAGTTTCACAGAGTCAAATCGTTAACAATTATATATATATATATATATATATATATATATATATGTAAATTTATATTAATTTAAACATATTTAAAGAAGACAGTCGAGAAGGCAAGTAAAGAAAGTGGAATAGATAATTTTAAATCTTGTAAAAAAAGATCAAAAAGGACACTTAAAGAAGTCATTGAATATGATCTTTTAATAAATGATATATTTAAAAAGTTGGTTATTGATAGAGTTAATAACGTCGTGCGATCCATGTAGCCGATCTTATCTTTTAAGATAAAGCTGCTTGTTGTTATATATGTAAACTTATATGAATTAATTATTATTTTCATACTTAATCTTTTATATATATATATGTGTGTGTGTAATAATTTTTCTATTTTTTTGTTCTCTTATTTTTTTGGCAAAAATATCAATATTATAAAAATTAATTAAGAATAAAAAGAAATATAACATGATAGAGAAAAATAAAAATAAAAAATAAAATAAAAGCTTACTAAATCTCATATAGTGTGATAAATAATTGTATGTTATAAATAATAAATTTTTTGTATAAAAATTGGTTCAACTAATTTACTAATTCATTAGTTTTCATCAGTTTTTAATCGGTTCAATAGGTTTTTGACCGATATTTTAGCTAGATATTTTTTGAGTCAATCACATCGAACTAGTGACTAGTTTTTGATCAAACTGAACAATCTAATCTATTTCTATGATCTATAATTACGATCATACTTCACTTATTTCAAATTTTTTCTTTATATCTTATATTTTTATTATAAAATTCAGTAATACAAAATTTTATAAACTTCAACCAAGACTTTTTTTTTAATTTTCTTTGTTTCTTTCTTTCGTAAAATCGTTTTCAACATATTTTTTAAGCTTAAGGTTTAAAAGAAGTTAAATTACTAAATTTAATACTAATATGTTGTTAGATTCATCATTTTCACTCTGCTTCTTTTTCTTTTTTTCAAAATTTGTTGGTCAAACTTTCATCAATTTTTTATTAAAATTTTCTCTCCATATTTTGGACACCTATTTGATAATAAGATAAAAAAAATAATAGCAGATTTTATTTTTGTAATTAGTAAACAAACATCAAGTCTAATTTTATTTGTTTATCATCAAATTCTTTTTCTCAAAATTATATCAAATAAGAAGAATTTTACAAGACAACAGTACATGACTGTGGTACTCCTTTTTGTCTAAAAAAATAATTTACATTTATAATTTTTGTGAATTTAAAAAAATCATTAGAATACCAAAAAAATCGTTAAATATTATTCTTTAGTAATTTCATTTACAATTACTTTAAATACATGCAATTAATATCTTGAAATGAGATGCACAAAAAAAACTGTTTTAGAGAGGTAGATTTATTAAAAAATCATTACAATGACCGTGGAGTTGATTGGTTGGGAGCATCCAAGTATTTGTGGTTCGTGGCGCACAAGATAACTACTGACAGAATGATGATTGACGAGACTGGTTATTAAAACCAATGGCGGTAACCACGTCTCTATAAATCAGTAAGATGTTATTTTAACTTATTTTAAAATATTAAATTAGAATTCTTTGATCTATAATTATATTAAAATTTTATGGAGAAAGTTTTATTATCTATTATAATTTTATCTAATTCGATTAATTAATATCTATAATTTAATATTTAAATACAGAATAATTGTTTGTCCCAAAAAAAACCAATGGCGGTTTCTAAGGTCATAGTCATATAGTTCGTGGCAGATGGCAGTCTGCAGTTCATGCATCTGTACACTTATAGCAAAAGTCCCTTCTTCTTTATTACCTTTTTTCACATTTGACCTTTTCTCAATTCAATATTTGCACTACACCCCCTATATTTGTGGCTTTCTTTCTTTGCATTGCGATTGAACCACGTAGATTCTTTCCTGTTAGCAGTGCAATGGCCGGATATCCGCAAACTTTTTTATTATTTGTATCTAAATTCCATTTATAATATTCTATGTTCGAAATCCAAAAAAATTAACCTATCAAATACTCGAATACTCGAATCTAAATTTATTCGGTGTCTAAAATTATCTAAGATACTTGAAATAAACTACAATGAGTACCAGATAATAAATACCTTGAGTTATTGAATACTCATTATCCCATATTCAATATCCACTTATTAAAAAATATATATATTAAATTCATCAAATTTACAAAAAAAAAATCATAAATTTAAATAAAATACAAAAACAAATGACATGAATTTAAATGACATAATTTAATATGTATTAGGTTATTATATATTTATAATAAGCATTAGTATGTGTGTTTTATATTTTGTCGAATGAATATCGGGTATCTTATCCACCAATTCATTTCAAATAGATATAAAGTATCTTATGATAATATAATCTACCCAATATTTATCAGGTAGTAACCAACGAATATTCATCAAGTAAAAGTTTACTAATCATACCTTGTCTGATATCTAATAACCAACGAATTCAAATATTTTTTTTCGAACAGGTATCATTGAGTGTTTAAAATATTCGACTGAATTGTCATCCCTATTTCAACCTGAACTGTTATTTGAAAAAGAATACTGTTTTATATTATTGATATTATTTGTTGCTCCCATCGGTGGTGCTTGATGTGTCATTTAAAGAATATAAGTTGCAATAAGAAATTATTTTTGTTTTAGGTTGAATTATCAATATTTAAAAATATAATACTCTTTAAATTTTTTTTATTATTTTTTTATTTATACGACTAGAACTTAAGTCACGTGCTAAAGAAAAAAAAGTGCTAAGCCACTTAAGATAACAAATACAAGTATAATCTATTGGTTATGATATACGTATTATGTATTCACTGTATACATGTATATACATAGGATCTCATTCAACTATCATTATAGTATCCCTTTCACATATTGTATTGATGCTTGTAATCTTATAGATCTAGGTTTGCTTGGAAACATGGGAACCTCAAGGAGCGTTTGGATAGGGTTTTGTGTAATGCGGCTTGGCGTACTATTTTCCCTTCACATTGTATTATTCATCTTCCTGTTCAGTCCTCGGACCATTGCAGGCTCTAGTTACGCACTAATATTATAGGGGGAAAGTTGAAAAACTGTGATTATTTCAAATTCTTGAGCCCTTGGCTATATCATTCTGATTTTAGCAAGTGATGAATAATTGACGGCGTAATTCAAATTGGAGTGACAATATTCACCGTCTCTCGTCTGCTTTAAATACTTGGGACCGTGATGTTTTTGGAAATATTTTTCATAGAAAGTGTAGAATTCTCGATCGTCTAGAAGGAATTAATAAAGTGTTATTGTCTGAGAGTAATGGTAGATTGGAGGAGCTCCGTGAGCTTTTATGGGACGAATACTCTTCTATTGTGCATCAAGAGGAGGCTTAATGGTATCACCAAATTAAGTCGAAATAGATTAGTCTTGGAGATAAAAATATTCGTTTCTTTCATCAATCTACACTTGCCCGAAGAAGTCGCAATAGAATCATTGCTTTGAGGATCAATGGATCTTTGAGTAAGAACAACTTCAGGTTATGGTGTTGAATTTTTATAAGGAGCTCTATACTTCTCAGAACGGTTTTCGTCCCTCTTTTTGTACTTCCGATTCCTTCCTCTATCTTTCTAAGCCTAACCAGAGTATGTTAAGTAAGAGGGTGTCTCTTGAGGAAACAAAGAAAGCCCTTTTTCAGTATGAAGAATTTTAAATCCCCTGGCTCGGATGGATTCCATCTAGTTTTTTTTAAAACCCAGTGGGATATTATTGGCTCATCTATTTTCCACTTTGTTCAGGATGTTTTTGACATGCCTAACAGGATTGAAGAAGTGAATCAGACTCTTATTTCTCTCATTCCTAAAGGGGATGATCCTTCAAGCATTACTCACTTTTGTCTTATTGCTTTATGTAATGTGGTGTACAAAGTAGTACCAAGGTTCTTTCATTGCGGCTTAAAGGTATTTTGCCCCATGTTATTGATCCTTCTCAGAGGAGTTTAATCCAGGGGTGTAGTACTATTGATAATATTATCATTCTACAGGAAGCTATTCATTCATGTCTCATATGCAAGGAAGAAAAGGTTTTATGATTATTAAACTGGACTTAGAGAAGGCCTATGACGGGATGGCATGGAGCTTTATTCGTGATACTTTGGAGCTACTTAACCTTCAATTTCTATGAAGGATCTCATTAATGTTTGTATCTCTAATGTGACTATAAGCATTAATTGGAATGGCACCTCTTCTCCTAGTTTCCCTTTTTCATGTGGTCTTTGGCAAGTGGATCCTATTTCCCCTTATTTGTTTGTGCTTTGTTTAGAAAGCTTGGGCCATTGTATTCATGATGCAGTTAATAGTGGTGATTGGTTACCTATGAGTTTTAGTAAAAGGTTAGGTCCTAATCTCTCCCATATATTTTTTTGTTGATGACTTGATCTTGTTTGTTGAAGCTTTTGAGGCTCAGGCTCAGGTTCATAATATCCGTAATATTTTACAAGACTTCTATGACAGTTCTAGTCAGAAAGTGAATTTGAATAAGTCTAAGGTCTTTTTCTCTAACAATGCCAATGATCTCATTTCT
This sequence comes from Biancaea sappan, assembly GCA_037074585.1. Lineage (NCBI taxonomy): Eukaryota > Viridiplantae > Streptophyta > Magnoliopsida > Fabales > Fabaceae > Biancaea > Biancaea sappan. The sequence goes on from CM073495.1 coordinate 28,063,062, forward strand.
AAATCTCTTAGCAAGCATCTGGGTATTGAGAAGACCAGTGACCTTGGGTTCTACCTTGGAGTTCCTATGCTTCATCAACGTATCTCTAAGCAGTCCTACTCTTATATTCTTGATCAGATCAGAAAGAAATTGTCAGGATGGAAAGCTTCTTCTCTTTCTTTTGTAGGTAGAATTACTCTTGCTCAGACTTCTCTCTCAGGTATCCCTGGGTATATCATGCAAACTTCTTGTATCCCGGCTTCGGTTTGTGATGAAGTGGAGTGGTTGTGCCATAATTTCATTTGGGGAAGCTCTGATTCTTAGAGGAAGTGTCAAACTCCTCACGTTTCAAAATAAATATCATTGAAAAATAACCAATTTGCCAATTTTAAAAATTTAAAAATCATTTGTAAGCAAGTTTAGCAGAGCTTTATGCTTGTTACGAAAGTGTAAGAAATAATAACGATAATACAAAATCTTAGTGATTTGACATGAACTAATGCATGTTTAAGTTAACTTATAAAACTTTTTGATGATTCTGCAAGATAATACTTCATATAACCAAGTATAAATAAATTTAATCATCATATATAAACATCAATTATTAATTTATCATTAGTATTCACATTTTAGGCTCTTACAGATATCCACCCAGTATATATAACTAACCATTATTTTGCATAATAGTTGTATAACTACGCATTATTATTTTAATTTATTTTTCATTATATTTGGTGTTTTATTTTTTAAGACTATAACATCAAACCACCAAAAAATATTTGATGTTACATAATTGGAATTGAATTTCCTAGGGTCATTCTAATTCTTTCTTTCTTCTTTTCTTTTAAAAATTTTTTCTATATGCTAACTTTTTTTTTATAATTTTTAGATTGAAAGATTAATTTATCAAAATACAGTATATTATGTATACGGATTAATATTGCCTTTTAAAAGTACATTATAATATATTTAATTTAACTTAATCAGTTCTATCGATTTAATTTACAGTCTAATAATGAAATTAAATACTAGAGCGCTTAATCTTCTGTGAAGGACTTTGTAAGCAATTAAAAAGTATTCCTGTGGTATGAAATGAATTTTCATAAACCTTGGGGACTTCCAGGGAAACAAAAAAGCACCAGTACAGTGGAAAATAATTACAGGTTAGAAAGTGAGAGGTAATTCTGGTAATTCAATGAACGAGAAAGGGGACAGTTAGGTCCACTCGCATCGCATCAAAAACAAACCAAACAAAACTCCATGATCTTTCTGGAGAGTACCACCATCACTTTTTGGCCATTGCTTTCTCCAACTCACTACTTTTTTCCAATTTAATACTCAATAATTAATAATACAATATATTATTAATTTAGTTTTTAATAAATTAGATTCTTTAAAAAATTGAATTCAGGTTTTAATTTTTATTGGATGAGTATTAGTTTAATTTTTTAAAAATTTTGTTTGTTTTAATTTTATGTTTTAATTTGTTGAAATAATTTTTGAAAATAAAAAATTATGAAATAAAATAATAGTAAATTTAATAATAAAAAGAAATAAATTAAGATTTATACAATATTTCAAGAACTTAAGATTTGACCTTTTAATTACTAAATTAAAATAACTATAATATTAGATAAATATTTCACTCTTAATAATATTAAAAAAGACCAAATTTATTTATAATTCATTGTATTTTTATGATCAAAATTTTTACTAAAAATAAAAATAATTAAAGAAAGTTCTTAAAAACTTACTAGACATTTTTGATCGGAGATCTATAAAAATTATACATATATATTTTTTTAAAGGACACAATGGGGCCCAGTCCCTAAAAGAAAAGGCCTAAGCAAAGTCGGAGCTGACTAGGAGTGGGGCCCACAGGCCATTGAATAGAAACAAATAGCATCAACGTGGGGCCCACTGCGTCATGGTCCTGCTGGCACTTGTCTTGAGGCCCCACAACAACTGCCCGAGATTTGCGGTCAGCGACTTCTCTGCCCGTTACACTTGCACCAGCTCACCAAGACGTGGAATGATTACACGTGTGACTTGACATCTTGTCCACACTCCACACAGCCATTGTCATTTGGATAGTTTACCCAGCTACTCTAATACACGTGGAAATAAAGAAGTGTATTCGTGAACTAAATCACGACGAGTGTTAAATTTGATTCAAAAAAATTTAATGAAGAAAATGATATTTTTGTCTGTTTAATTTTTTTTTGTATGTTTATGTGAATGTTATTTTTATATGAAAATATAGATTTTCACAGTTAAATGGTATGAAGATAAATATATGATGTGACATTTATTCTATGAGTGAAATGTAGATTAGATACAAAAAGAAATTATAAAGAAATTGAAAAAAAATGATGATTTATATGAAAAAAATTTTTAGGGACTAAAATAAAAAGGTTAAATTAAAATAAAACTTAAAACTTGAAAAGAAAAGATAGTTTTCACTTTTTCATAAATAGTAAATTACAATAATTCAGCGAAACCTTTATGCACATTGACGTATAGTAAATTGAATTATTAACTTAAAGGAAATTGAATTATTAACTTATAATAAATTGAATTATTAGCGTATAATGTCAAATGGTACCCCTTGATTTTTTTTTTTATAAATTTCACTTCTTTATTCACACCTTCAGCTTCTTTTTCTTTCTCTTCTCAAATTTTTCATGCTCCAACGATAGATCTCTGAATTTAGGCATTTCTTCCTCAGCTTGGATTCAAGGTGAGAAAATGTTCTTCTATACTCTTTTCTTACAAGTACCTTAGTATTAAATTTTTAGTATAATGTGGTTGTGGCCTTGACTGATCTTTCACGTCAAAAAAGAATTATCCTCTATTGTTTAAAAATTATTGTGATTACTGACTGCCAAAATAAAGTGTAAAATTGTGAAGAATACATGTCTAAGAAAGGTTCTAGCTAAGAAATACTTGGTATTTAAGGGTGTCCATTGTGACCCACTTTTCTTTCTTGAGAACTTACCTAGTGTATTCTTTTACAGCTTGTATTCACTATTCTACGTATGAATAGTATCTATTTCTATAAATAGTATTTGTACATATAAATAGTATTCGTACGTACGTATTTATGACAAAGACAACCCTAACTTTATCTCGTTGACCTTTCATAAAACTCTCCATAGTGGAACCTGAAATCTACACACATGCTTTTCTCCATAACAATGTAGAAAAATGATTCTCATACGGAATCTAGATGAGTGAAAGAATCCTTAAATAATAGGATCATAGCGTGGTTTATTATAATATTGAACCGGGTTGATAGCCCGAAGTTCATCGTTAAAGAATAATAATATTTTTAGCATGAATGATTTCCACATATGGGATTTTAGAAAATTTCAAATACGAGGAACAAATAAATATCGAAAAATTTTATGAATAAACGATTTGTATTATGATTATGTGATTTTAAGTATAAATGTTCATGCTATTATTGGATCTTTGTGATTGAGAAAGTCGTATGGCATGTCGAGTAATACCCCCTTTTGTGGAATGAGTTATACCGGTTATGAAACTCAGTTGATAGGGCAGACACTATCTCATGATAGGAAGATATAGCTCAAGTAATTGAGAAACTCGTGAGCCACCTTATCGATGATGATGATAAGTGTGAGTGTCATAAAGGGTCTTGAGAGGGTCTAATCGTGACTCACCTAAGTGACGAGTACTAACTCAAATGTCATGTGGTTGATGATTGATTTTGAAATTTAGCTTTATTACAGTATGTCTTCTTAACTATGTTCTTAACGGTATTTTAGCCTGTGTGTTCACTTTATAATTTACTTCATATTTTGTTCGTATTATTGAGTGCCTGTACGCTCACTGAGTTACACCATTACTCACCCTTATGTTTTCCCTCCTTTCAGATCCAGATGCGGACAAGAACTCCCCCTAGAGAAGTAGCAAGGTGTTCTAATGCTATAAGGAATCTTCTCGTGCCAAATAGGTTCAATGATCCTATGTCTGGATTAGGGGCTCTGTGATCATTGGGACTCCTAAGATGTCATTGTGGAAATTTCTGGGATTATCAATTAATTAAATATGGAATCAATAAACTATATGAGGACAATGTTAATATGGTTGTTTACTTGTATCTTTATAACTGTATATAATTAAGTTATGTACATGTATGAATTTCCGTATGTGTAACTGAGGACGCCAGTTAAGTCCTTAACAAAAACTCCATTTGTTGTTATTGGTGTGAATTTAAGTGAATTTATGGATTGTACACTTCTACATAATTGAACTTAATGAAAAAGGTAGAGACAATAGGAAGGCTTACAGTAACGAAAGACGTCGTTACTGTTCCGGTCATAGGCCTGGTGGAGGGTCATGACAAAGTTGGTATCAAAGGCATGTTAGGTAGGTCTTTTAGTGATCATAGAGTAGGTGTCTTTACATGCCCTCCTCTATCATCGTGACCATGACACGATTATAGGCCGAGGATCTATAGAAGGCCTTATAGAGTATATGACTCTATTTCTTTCGTGTCACCCTTCTTTGCTAGAAAATTTTCCAAGAAGCCAGTACGACTTAAGCAACCTTTTTTGGTAGCTACGCTAATAGGAGAATCTCTTTTAGTAGATACTTACTATAAATCTTGTGACATAACTGTTGGAGGATTCGAGACAGTAGCTGACCTAATAATTTTGGACACGGCAAACTTTGATGCAATTTTGGGGTGGATTAGTTGGCTTCGTGCCATGCTACCTTGGATTGCCATAACAAGGTCATTTGATTCGAGATGCCAGGTGGACTCGCATTCGTGTTTCAGGGAGACCGAAGCAGGACACCACGTAACTTGATCTCCCTAATGAATGCTCGATGATTATTGAGGAAAGGTGCAAAGGGTTCCTAGCCTTTGTGTGGGACACGGAGAAGGAAGAGCTCAAGCCTAGGGACTTGCTGATTCTGAGGGAGTATTTAGACGTGTTTCCAGATGAATTATAGGAATACCCCTGGACCGAGAAATTGAATTCAATATAAATCTAGCACTAGAAACTAGCCCTATCTCAATTCCTCCCTACAAAATGGCACCGGCTGAGCTGAAAGAACCCAAAGAAAAGCTACAGGATCTTATGGATAAGGGTTTCATAAGACTCAGTTATTCCTTATGGGGTACCCCAGTTCTCTTCGTAAAGAAGAAAGATGGGTTAATGATACTTTGCATTGACTATATGCAGTTGAATAAGTCACCATTAAAAATAAGTACCCCCTACCTCTTATAGATGATCTCTTCGACTAGTTGCAAGGAGCTAAACATTTTTCTAAGATAGACTTGAGGTCTAGTTATTATCAACTCAAGGTCAAAGAAATAGATATTTCTAGGACAGCATTCCATACTAGATATGGGTATATTACGAGTTCACAATTTTGTCATTTGGACTAACGAATGCCCTGGCAGCTTTCATGGATCTCATGAACTAGGTATTTACCTTGATCGATCTGTCATAGTGTTCATAGATGACATACTAGTATACTCGAGGAGCTCGAAGGATCATGAGCAGCATCTTTGTATAGTATTGCAGACATTGAGAGAGCATAAACTTTAGGTGAAGTTCTCAAAGTGCTAGTTCTTGACTGACTGAGTAACCTTCTTGGGTCATGTTATTTCAAAGGATGATATTCAGGTGAACCCAAGTAAGGTCGAGGCAGTCAAGATGTGGCCTAGACCCACTTCAGTAACAGAGATTTGGAGCTTCCTAGGGTTAGTTGGTTTTTACCACCGTTTCATCCAAGATTTTTCAAGGATAGATACCCCTCTTACATTACTAACTCGAAAGGATGTAAATTACCAGGGCGATGATAAATGCGAGGAGAGCTTTTTGCAGCTTAAGCAACGGTTGTTTACAGTGCCAGTACTTGTTTTACCATCCAGACCAAGAGGGTTCGCATTGGACTTTGACGCCTCTTGGATAAGACTTAGTTGTGACCTCATGTAGAATGGCCAGGAAATAGTCTATGCCTCCAGACAGCTCAAGAAACATGAGTAGAAATACTTGACACATGACCAAGAAATGGTAGCAGTTGTATTTGCACTTAAGATATAGTAGCACTATCTTTACAGAGAAACGTGCAAAATCTTCACTAATCAAAATAGCCTTAAATATATCTATGATCAACGTGACCTCAATTTGCGATAGAGGCACTAGATGGAGTTGTTGAAGGATTATGATTGCAATATCCTATACCACTTAGGGAAAGCAAATGTAGTGGAAGATGTCTTGAGTAGGAAGATCTCAAGCAATCTTGCACATATAGTCGAGGTAAGGAGGCATCTAGTTTAGGAGTTACAAGAATTGGAGGCTAGTGGGGTGTGTTTCGAGATATTTGACGTTCTTGGCTTACATCAGGGCTAAGTCATCCTTATTCGACCAGATTCATCTATTTTAGGCAGATGACCAAGAATTGGCCAAGATCATGGACAAAGTACAAAGTGGAGATACCCAGGAGTTTTACACTTGATGACACAAGTGTACTTCAGTTTGAACACCGATTGTGTGTTCTATATATGTCAACTTTGAGGAGAGAGATTATGGAGGAAGGACATAACGCGACATATGCAGTTCACCTCGATACAACCAAAATGTACTAGGATTTGAGACAAGTTTACCCATGGGACGAGATGAAGTGCAATATGGCAGACATCATATCACGATGTTTGATATATCAGCAGGTTCAAGATGAGCACTAAAGGTTGGCAGGGCTACTTCAGCAAATTGAAATTCCTGAATGGAAGTGGGAGAGTGTGACCATGGATTTTGTGGTAGGAATACCTCGCTCTTTTGGAGGCTACGATTTGATTTGCGTCATGGTGGATCACTTGACTAAGATGACCTAATTTATACTAGTTAAGACGATATATAGTGTGTCTAGACTGGCTGATCTCTACATTAAAGAGATTATGAAGCTACATGAAATGCCTCTGACGATTATCTTCAACCGAGGATCTCAATCACTTCCCAGTTTTGGAGGACTTCTCATGAGGCACTAGGGATGAGGGTTAATCTTAGCACAACATTCCACCCATAGACAAATTGACAAATGAAGAGGACCATTTAGACTCTAGAGGATATACGTCCTTGACTTTAATGGAAGTTGGGAGAGGCCCTTTTGTTAGTGGAGTTCACCTACAACAACAGTTATCAGTCAAGCATCAAGATGGCACCCTGTGAGCCCTTATATGACTGCCGGTACCGATCACCAATTGGATGGTTCGAGTTAGGTGAGGTGAAGGTCTTAGGATCCAATTTGGTGTAGAAGGTGGTAACTAAGGTGAAAGTTATTTGAGAACGGATGTTGATAGCCTATAGTAGGAAAAAAGCCTACATTAACCATAAATAGAGAGATTTAGATTTTGTCATTGGAGACATGGTGTTTCTCAGGGTTTCACCTGAGGTTTGGGAAGAAAGGGAAATTAAGCCCCAGGTTTGTTGGACCTTACGAGGTTCTGGAGAAGGTAGGCAATGTTGCCTACTAGCTAGCCTTACCCATGGAGTTAGGAAGAATCCATCCTGTCTTCCATGTCACGATGCTTAGGAAGTATCTCCCAGATTTGTCACACTTACTTTATCCGAGTACTGTTCAGTTTGATTAGACTCTGACTTATGAGGAAATGTCGATCGCTATCCTTGACAGTCAGGTCAAATGACTTTATTTTAGGGAGATCCCTTCCGTCAAGGTATTATGGTGGAATCAATCTCATGAAGAAGCGACTTGGGAAACTGAGGCCAACGTACATGCTAGATACCTGCATCTATTTGAGTCTTAAGTAATTTAAATTTGGAGGACTGAATTACCTAAAGGGGATGATACTATAATACCCGTGGAAAAAAATGTGTTTTCACAAACTATGACAATTGTTCCAATATATAGTACTATTCACATATATGGTTATTGTTCACATATACGGTCATCATGACGAGTGCTAAATTTGATTTGGAGAAATTCAATAGAGAAAATGATCCTCCTATCTATTTAATTTTTCATATGCTTATGTGAATATTGTGACCTTGTTTGTGTATAGATTTTCACATTCAAATTGCATGAATTATGGAGTATGATGAATGATATGATGTGACATTTATCCTATGAGGGAAATGTGGATTGGGCATAAGAGGAAACTGGAAAGAAATTGGGGGAAAATAACATTTTATGTGAGAAAATTTTTTTAGGGACTAAAATGAAAGGACTAAATTGAAATGAAACTTAAAAATGTAAGAGTAAAGATAGTTTTCTCTTTTTCATAAATAGTAAACTACAATAATTTAGCTGCCTTAGTGCGAAATGTTTATGCACAGTAAACTGCATAAATAATGCATAAACATTTTCTATTTTCTAAAATAGTAAACTACAATTTACTGTGCATAAACGTTTTGCACGAGGGGGGCTGAATTTTGCAATTTACTATTTATGAAAAAGAGAAATTTTATCTCTTTTCCTAAAGTTTTAAGTTTCATTTCAATTTAGTCATTTCATTATAGTCTGTAAGGGAATTTTCTCACATAAAATGTCATTTTTTTTCTAATTTCTTTCTAGTTTCCTCTCACGCCCAATCTGCATTTCACTCATAGGATAAATGTCACATCATATCATCCATCATACTCCAGAATTCATGCAATTTAAATGTTGAAAATCTATATTTTCATACACAAACAAAGTAACAAGATTCATATAAACATATAGAAAATTAAACAAACAGGGGGATCATTTTCTCCATTAAATTTCTCCAAATCAAATTTAGCAATCGCCATGACGATTGTATATGTGAACAGTAATCATATATGTGAATAGTATTGTATACTGAAACAGTTATCGTAGTTCGTAAATACACACATTACAGTATCACCCCCTTTAGGAAATTCAGTCCTCCAAATTTAAATTACCTAAAGACTAAGTAGATGCGGGTATCTGGCGTGTATGTCAACCTCTGTTTTCCAAGTCACCTCTTCATGAGACTGCTTCCTCCATAATACCTTGACGGAAGGGGTCTCCCTAGAATGAAGTCATTTGACCTGACTGTCAAGGATAGCAATCCATATTTCCTCATAAGTTAGAGTCTCATCAAACTAAATTGTACTCAGATAAGTATGTGCGATGGATCGATGAGATACTTTCTAAGCATCGAAACATGGAAGATGAGGTGGATTCCTCCTAACTCTGTGGGTAAGGCTAGCTTGTAGTCAACATCGCTTACCTTCTCTAGAACCTCATAAGGTCCAATATACTTGGGGCTTAATCTCCCCTTCTTCCTAAACCTCAACACACCTTTCATAGGCAAAACCCTATGAAATACCATGTCTCAAACGACGAACTCTAAAACTCTTCATCTATGGTCAGCGTAGGCTTTCTGCCTACTCTGGGCTGCCAACATATGCTCTCAGATAACTTTTACCTTGGCGACCGCCTCTTGCACCAAATTGAATCCTAAGGCCTTCACCTCACCCAACTCAAATCATCTAATTGGTGATCAGCACTGGCGGCCATATAAAGCCTCATAGGGTGCTTGACTAGTAATTGTTGTTGTAGACGAACTCCATTAATGGAAGGTGCCTTTCCTAACTTTCACTAAAGGCAAGGACGCATGCCTTCAACATGTCCTCTAGAGTCTGAATGGTCCACTCTATTTATCCATCTGTCAGTAAGTGGAATGTCATGCTAAGGTTCACCCTCATCCCTAGTGCCTCTTGGAAAGTCCTCCAAAACTGGGAAGTGAATTGAGGCACTCCATGTAGCTTCACAACCTCTTTAATGTAGAGCTTAGCTAGTTTAGACACACTGTATGTCGTCTTAACTGGTTTAAATTAGGTCGTCATCTTCAGGTAATCCACTAGGACCCAAATCGAATTGTACCCTTCAAAAAAGGTAATCCTACCACAAAATCCATGGTCACATTTTCCTATTTCCATTCAAGAATTTCAATTTGTTGAAGCAGCTCTGTCGGCATTTGATGCTCAGCTTTGACTGGCTAATAGATTAAACATTGTGATACGAAAAATGTCACATCGTGCTTTATCCCCGTCCACTAGTAAACTTGTTTCAAATCCTTGTACATTTTGGTCGTACCGGGGTAAGCTGCATATGCTGCGTTATGTCTTTCCTCTATAATCTTTTTCCTGATAGCTGGCATATTTGAAACACACAATTGTTATTTAAACCTAAGTACATCTGTGTCATCAAGTGTAAACTCTTGGGTATCTCCACTATGTACTTTATCCATGATCTTGGCCAATTCTAGGTCATTTGCTTGAAATAGATGAATTTGGTCGAATAAGGATGACTTAGCCATGATGTGAGCCAAGAACATGCTAGAGTCGAATATCTCAAAGCACACCCCACTAGCTTCCAATTCTTACAACTCCTAAACCAGGGGCCTCCTTACCTCTGCTATAAGTGCAAGACTACATGAGGTCTTTGTTATACCCCGATCCCTTCCTTAGGTATAGGAATGTATTAATTTTTGTCTTGAATGTCGTATTTAAAATTTTTTTGTGTGATTTAGTATAATAATATTGTGCTTTGGGTAGAACATTATATGCATATAATTATTGATGAGTGAAATTTAAAGTGAACTTAACAAGTATGATTGTGGTCTAATTTGGTAAGTGAAAATTTAACCAAGTGTAGAAGTTGTGTGTGCATAAGAAAATTAATTGTATTATAACTTTATTGGAGTCTAAAGTGTAATTCATATTTTATTGATTATTTTAATTCAACAAGGACATGGGGGTATTTTCTTAATTGTGTAACTTTGGGTGGCCCATTCTTTAGAATTTAGTCTCCCCCTTCTCTCCCATTCACCACTTTCGCACATCTCTCTCTCTTGGTTCTTCAGTCGTTCTATACTCATGAAGACATACACTCACATACTTCAAATTCCTAGGCAAGTCTCCCCCCTCCAATTCTTCTTCTTTGCTGCAGTACTTTCCTTGAGGTATGTTCTCCCATTACCCTCTTTTTCTAATCTTGAAACCCTAGAGGAAGTTTTAGGAGATTCCATGGGGAGATGGCTCTATAGTTGAAATTGGGTAATGTCTTTGACCTCCTTAACCTAGAATTGCTATTATCGCAAGCAAATTTCAGAAGTGTTATTGGGGTCCTCAATTTCTATGGTTGAAGGTGAAAGAAATGGTTGGATCCCAAGAGGAGGGGTGAATTGGGTTTTATAAAAATTTTCACAAAACTTAATTGGAAGTTAAAATGATTTTCTGAAATTGGACAATGTTAAAGATAATAATTTAATTCAGAAAATCAAAGTGTTTATCAAGATGAATAATTTTATAGTGCAAGGAATTAAGGAGCAAATATAAATCTACACAAATTAATTAATACTTGAGGTAGAAATCAAATATAAATGAAAAACATTAATTAATTAACTTCAAATGTAAATAGAGTAGGGATAGAGAAAGCAAACTCAGTGATTTATACTGGTTCGGCTAATCCTAAGCCTACATCCAGTCCTCAAGAGACCACTTGAGTATTTCCACTATAATTGCAAGTTTAATCTGGGTACTTGTAAACCATTACAACATAGATCTTTTCTCCCTCAAGGGTGTCTCTCCCCCTTACAACGTGTTTTCTCTCAAACACTAACTCAAGGAACCAATCCTTGAGCAACTAAATTTAAAGGCTTAAGGAAAATAATGGTAGACACTCTCAAAGTGTAGATAATGCAGAAATTAAGCTCAGAATTTTTTTCTAGCAATTTAAAGAGAATAAAACTCAAGATAATATGACAAATGAACAATTGAAGCTTGATTCAAATGATGTTGTGAAGTCCCCTTTATATAGTGAAACCTTACTGCTACAGTGACTGCTTTAGTCAGAATTGCTACAGTAAGCTTCATCATCATTTTTCAACTTTTCTATAACAACTAAAAAACTTTATCAACCTTTTTCAACAATCAATATTCTTTTTCAAATTTGCTACAGTGAAAAGTATTCTTTTTCAAAGTTTATTACAACAACCAATAAACTTTATCATACTTTTTCAACAATCAAATTTCTTTTTCAAAAGTGCTACAGTAAAAGATATTCTTTTTCAAATTATATTACAACACCCAATAAACTTTATCATACTTTTTCAACAACCAATAAACTTTATCATACTTTTTCAACAATCAAATTTCTTTTTCAAAAGTGCTACAGTAAAAGATATTCTTTTTCAAATTATATTACAACACCCAATAAACTTTATTATACTTTTTCAACAATCAAATTCCTTTTTCAAAAGTGCTACAGTAAAAAGTATTCTTTTTCAAATTATATTAAAACAACCAATAAATTTTATCAAAAATCAATTTATATTACTATATATAAATATATAAAGCATTAAATATATTTGGGCCAAGAAAAATTGAATCATGCATTTGGGCCAATAAGATTAAATCATTCATTTGGGTCAAAAAGATTAAATCATACTATTTGGGCTAAGAAAGATTAAATCAAACATTGGGCCAAGAAGATTAAATCATTCATTTGGGCCAAGAAGATTAAATCATACTATAATTCCCACATATTTGTCATCATCAAAACTTATAGCATAATACATTAGGGCTAACAGAAGGGGGTTAAATACATTCTTTTTCGATGAGATTGTTATGCTTTGGGTTGGATGTTGCCTTGATATTGTTATTGGGTAATTGGATCAGAAATGGATCCATTAAACTCTCCATTTTAGCCCCCATATCTATTGTATGTGTTGTGTACTTAAAAAGAAAGCATTAGGCATTTGGGGAAGCTTGGTGAGCCACCCATGGCTGCCCAGCCATGGATGCCTGGGCGCCACGGCTAGTCCTGAAGACGCCCTAGTCTGGTAGCACGGGTGGCTCAACTCGTGAGTTGCCCCCTTGGCACCTTTGGGCGCTAGCTCCTAGTTCTTGTCCCAGTTTGCTAATTTGATTCTTTTTCCTCTTACCTCTTGGTCAGTGGGCTCTTTTCTTCTTTTGGCATGCAAACAATCTTAACTAAGAGAAACTTCAGTAAGAAAGGTTTGACTAAGGTGAGGATAACTAATTTCTCTTTAGTTGGAATCATGTAAATTCCTTATCTTGAGATGTTGGGAACTTTTTTTTGAGTTTGATGACTATTGAGTTTGAAATAGAAATTGATAAACCCTAGTTGGTTATGAAATAATTATGCCTAAAATGAGTGAATCAGGAATATGGTTATGTGTTATTTACTATGAAATACATGCTTATTGACTATTGAGTAGCTGTATATGTATTGATGATGAAATATATGGTTAGGCTTTAGTGTCTCTGGTCACACGTTGCTGCACGCACAGTCTGAGCCCGTGCGTTATGGTCATGGGTTGCTTGGGAATCAATTGGCTTCCAACTAATATTAGTGACATGTGATATTGGCTTGGTACAATTGGCTTCGGCATTCCTAGTCTCACGTTGCTACACGCACAAAGGGCTTATGCGTTGTGGTCGTGAGTTGTTTGGGAATTGATTGGCCTCGTCCTACATGAGTAAGAGAAATGTTTGCATAACTATTTTGTTTCTTTTCATTGTTTGATATATATATATATATATATATATATATATATATATATATATATATATATATATATATATATATATATATATAAGTTGCAAGTTATTCTCACTAGGATATCTTATCTCACCTTCCTATTTTCCCAACATTTCAGATTCAAAGACTACTGGGGAAGGCATCTTCTGTGAGGTGTGATTTGTGCCCGCACCCCTTATCTGGCGTATTATTTATGTTTTTGGGTTCCTCACTTCTTTTGTAGTAGCTTTTGTTGTGCTCTCTAAATTGGATAGGTGAGGGTTAGGTGTAATTTTGTAAACATATATTTGTCATGAAGTTTGATCTTTGTAAGAGATCTATTTGTTGTATTCTTGGCTTGTGGTTGTAGAATGCAAACAAATAGGTACTTGGTAGACCTTTAAGACTTAAGAATGTGATCCTCTTGTTTATGATAATAATGCATGTTGTATGATTTCTTTTTACTACATGTCTCTTAAGGTAGGCTTACGACTGGCTACGGTGCCCCTGTAGTGCCGGTCATGTACCCTGATAGGGGTCATGACAATCTTCCTACTCAGGACATCTACCACCATATTTGCTTTCCCGGCTGGTAAAAGATGTTGCAGTCATAATCCTTCAACAACTCCATCCAATGCCTCTGTCACAAATTGAGGTCACGCTGATCAAAGATATATTTAAGGTTCTTATGATTAGTGAAGATTTCGTATATTTCTCCGTAGAGATAGAGCTACTATATGTTAAGTGTAAATACAACCACCGCCATTTTTAGGTCATATGTCAGGTAAATCTACTTATGTTTCTTAGGTTGTTTGCAGGCATAGGTTATCGCTTGGCCATTCTACATAAGGGCACAACCAAGTCCTATCCGAGAGGCGTCAGTTGTGTCATAGTACATTGCAAAAACCCTCTTGGTTCGAATGGTAAAGCAAGTCTCATCGACCCATCCTTCTCCTTTATAAAGAGAAATAGGCCACTTTACAGGGAATAATTGGGTCTTATGAAACCATTATCCAGAAGATCCTATAGCTTCTCCTTGAGTTCTTTCAGCTTAGCCGGTGCCATTCTTTATGGAGGAATTGAGATAGGGCGAGTTTCTGGTGTTAGATCTATATTGAATTCAATTTCTCGATCTAGGGGTATTCCTGGTAATTCTTCTGGAAACACATCCAAATGCTCCTTCACAATTGGCACATCCCTGGGCTTAAGTGCTTCATTCTTTGTGTCCCACACAAAGACTAGGAAACCATTGCACCCTTTTCTCATTAATCGCCACACGCTCATTAGGGAAATCAAGTTACTCGGTGTCCTGCTTCATTCTCTCTAAAACATGAATGCTTGTCCACCAAGCATCTCGAATTGAATGACCTTGTTGTGGCAATCCAAGGTAGCCTAACACAAAGCTAGCTTATCCATCCCCAAAATTGCACCAAATTCCACCCTATCCAAAATTCTTAGGTCAGCTATTGTCTTGGATCCTCCAATAGTTATGTCACACGATTTATAGTTGGTATCTACTAAAAGAGTTTCTCCTATTGGTGTAGCTACCAAAAAAGGTTGCTCAAGCCATACTAGCTTATTGGCAAATTTTCTAACAAAGAAGGGTGACAAGAAAGAAATAAGGAGTCATATACTCTATAGGGCCTTATGCAGATCCTCAGCCTATAATCGTGTCATGGTCACGATGATAGAGGAAGGCCTGCTAAAGATGCTTGCTCTGTGATCGCTAGAATACCTACATAATCAGGCTCTGATACCAACTTTGTCACAACTTGCCACTGGGCTGGTGATTGGCATAATAATGACATATTTTGTTACTGTAAGCCTTCCTATTGTCTCTACCTTTTTCGTTAAGATCAATTATGCGAAATCGTACAATCCATAAATTTACTTAAATTCACACCAATCACAACAGATGAAGTTTTTGTTAAGGACTGAACTGGCGTCCTTACTTACACATACAAAAATGCACACATGTACATAACTTAATTATATACAGTTATAAAGATACAGGTAAACAACCATAATAATATTGTCCTCATATAGTTTATTGATTTCATATTTAATTAACTGATATTCTCAAAAATTTCTACAATGATATCCTATATGTCCCAATGATCACAGAGCCCCTAATCCAGACACAGGATCACTGAACTTATCTGACAATGAGAAGATTTCTTATAGCATAAAACACCTTACTACTACTCCTTTAGGGGGAGTTCTTGTCTGCAATTGGATTTGAAAGGACAGAAAACATGAGGGTGATTTATGGGATTACTTAGTGGGCTTACGAACACCCAATAATACGAAAAAAATACGAAGTAAATTATAAAGTAAACACAAAGGCTAAAATACCATTCAGAACACAATCAAGAAGACATACCATAATAAAGTTGAATTCCACAATCAATCAACAACCACATGACATTCCAGTTAGTACTCGTCACTTGGGTGAGTCACCATTAGATCTTCTTAAGACCCTTAATGACACTCATACTTATTATCATCATTGATAGAGTGCCTCACGAGTTTCTTAATTACTCAGGCTATATCCTCCTATCGTGAGATATCGTCTCCCCTATCAACTTAGTTTCATAACCGGTATAACTCATTCCGTAGAAGGGGGTGCTACTCGACAGGCCATACGGCTTTCTCAATAACAAAGATTCAATCATAGCATGAACATTTATACTTTAAAATCACATAATCATAATACAAATCATTTATTCATAAAATTTTTTGGATATTTATTTATTCCTCGTATTTGAAATTTTCTAAAATCCCATATGTGAAAATCATTCATGCTAAAAATGTTATTATTCTTTAATGATGAACTTTGAGGTATCAACCCAGTTCAACATCATAATAAACTACTCTATGATCCTATTATTTAAGGATTCATTCACTTACCTGAATTCCATCAGAGAATCACTTTTTATAGTTGTTACGGAGAAGATCATGTAGGTGGATTTTCGCTATGAGGAGTTTCATAAAAGGTCATCGAGATAAAGTTAGGGTTATCTTTGTCATGGAAACATACGTACAAATACTATTCATATGTAGAATAGTGAACATAAGCTGTAAAAGAGTACACCAGGTAAGTTCCCAAGAAGAGAGGTGGGTTACAATGGACACCCTTAAGTACCAAGTCTTTCTTAGCCAGAACCTTTCATAGACATGTACTTCACACTTTTACACTCTATTCCGACAATCTGTAATCAAAATAATTCTTAAGCAACAAGAATAGTTCTTTTCTGAAGTGGAAGATTAGCCAAGGCCACAACCACATAGTATACTATGAATCTAATACTCAGGTACTTGTAAGAAGAAAGCATAGAAGAACATTTCCTCATCTTGAATCCAAGTTGAGGAGGAAAGGCCTATAATTCAGAGACTTACACTGAAGCAAGGGATATTTGAGGAGAGGAAGGAAGAGAAGCTGAAGGTGTGAGTGAAAAAGTGAAATGGAATGACCTATTTATATGAAAAATCAAGGGGTACTATTTGACACTATAAGCTAATAATTCAATTTACTATGCACTAATAATTCAATTTATTGTGCATAAAGGCTGAATTATTGCAGTTTACTATCTATGAAAAAGAGAAAACTATATTTTCTCCTAAAGTTTTAAATTTCATTTCAATTTAGTCCCTAAGAAAATTTTCTCACATAAAACGTCATTTTTCCCAATTTCTTTCTAGTTTCCTCTTATGCCCAATTCACATTTCACTCATAGGATAAATGTCACATTATATCATCCATCATTCGCCACAATTCATGCAATTTGAATGTGAAAATCTATATTTTCATACACAAACAAGGTAACAATATTCACATAAGTATATGAAAAATTAAACAGATAGAATGGTCATTTTCTATATTGAATTTCTCTAAATCAAATTTAGAACTGATCATGATGACTGTATACATGAACAGTAATCGTATACATGAATTGTACTATATACTAGAACAGTTGCCATACTTCGTGACTTCTTAAACACACATTTTTTTTCCATGGGTATTACAGTAGTGGTGTGTATTGGGTTAGGTCAATTTGTCAACTCACTCAATTTCAGTGTTGTCAAAATTGGGAGTTGGATTGTAGAATCATAGAATCTTAGGATCCTTTGCTTAAAAACAATCCTGATTTTACGTGGGATAGTTTTTGTCATGGAATCGTACAGGATCAAGA
Organism: Biancaea sappan; assembly: GCA_037074585.1. Taxonomy (NCBI): domain Eukaryota; kingdom Viridiplantae; phylum Streptophyta; class Magnoliopsida; order Fabales; family Fabaceae; genus Biancaea; species Biancaea sappan. The sequence goes on from CM073495.1 coordinate 28,080,782, forward strand.
TCAAAATCGTAGAATCGTAGGATCGTGAGATTCTGTAAATCCTACCAATTTTTTAAATTTTTAAATTTTTTATTTATTTATCATTTATGTGTTTGTAAATTATTTAATTTTTTTAAATTTTTTCATCTTTTTTCATCTTTTTTCATTTTTTAAAATTATTTTATTTATCGTTTATGAGTTTTTTAAATTTTTAAATTTTTTTATTAATGAAGATGTATAATTAAGAGATTCTGATGATGATGATGATATGGATAGTGACAAGGATGAGAATTAATTTATATTTTATTTATGTTTGGTTTTATATATTTTATGTATTTAGTATTTAATGACTTTTGATCAATATTTGATACTTTGATTATCTATGTATGACTTTGACAAATTGATATTTGAGCTTATTTTTATTGACATATAATTAGATTTTGATCGTTTTGTATTATATACAAAGTTTTTGTCATATTATATTTTATTATATTTTTATATTTTTTTTATATATTTGATAGAATCATTCGATCCTGATTCGATCCTGCTTATGTCTTTTCCAATCCTGTGTCGAATCTCAATCTTGACAATCTTGCTCAATTCAAACAAAATTGTAAGATTGGGTTGAGTTGGGTGGCTGTTGGTTTGGTTTTATTTTTTTCAACTTGGAAATTGTTGGTTCGAGTGATAGGTTTATAAGTTTTTAACCCGCCAAACTCGAACCAACTTGCTGATCTGCATAATCTTTTTTTTTTTTAAATTGTAGTACTTCTATTATATGCACTATGTTGTGTGTTAAATATATAGGATTTAGTTAATATACTATTTAATTTCCTTTGCAACATTTTTCTCACTCAATAATAATGTACAATATCACATACAACATCTGCTATCTCAATTCTTTATTAAACCCATAGCTCCTTCATTTAAAAGTTTATTTTTCCTCCTCATCCCATTCTAGTAAACACCAAAAGAAAAAGTTAATTCAATATCAAAATGTAAATGATATTTTCTTCTAAAAATCATATAATTATGTAAGGCCTAATTCTATTTTTTTCTCCTTAATTCTAGTAATTTTATTCAAGTTTACTATATAAAAAAACCCACCAACTCGTACCAAACAACCAGTTTGGGCTGAGTAAGCTAAAATGTGTCAACTCAACGAATCTAACCAACCATTTTTTGTTAGTTCGGTCTCTAAAATTCCCTTAACTCAATCTAACCCAATCCAACCTGTGCACACCCCTACTGTCACTTTCTTTTACTCTCATTTTAAATATTTGTTCCCTCAATATTATTATGTGTGTATACAAAAATTTTTAATCTTATTTGAAATATTAATAGAATTCAAGTGTTTAATGGAACTAAGGTAGTATTTTTTTTTTAAAGATTAAAATGTTTGAATTTGAATATATATCTAATTATTAAGATATTGTCTCTAAATCATAATACTAAATAATTAAGATGGTTTGCTTATTAACATCTAAATAAATATAAATTACTTATGAAAAAATTATATTAAATAATATTTGAATAAATTAGTAACTAAATATATTTTATGAAAAAATTTGATAAAACCAAAAGTAAAATAGAGAGAAAAATCCAACCCAAAAGGAAAATAAATAATAAATGTGAAAAGTTTTAAGGCTTCTAACAATATATAAACATTAAAATGTATTCATATCTTTTAAGAATTAAAAAAAATTAAAATAATTTATCAAATAGTATGAAATTTAAATGAATTAAATTCAAACTTTCATTAACTGTAAACAAATACCACCTAAGTCATTTTTTATTCATGTAATTTTTTATTATGTATTTACATGGACTAGTTTCATAAAAAAAAAATTAAGGAAAAGAGACATGTTACTAAAATATAAGTATTTAATATGGCTGGTTGAGAATAGAAAAATTAATATGGTAGTATTTAGGAGCTAAGCTGATAAGATTAAGTAATTATATATCTTTTCTATCTCATAATTTATACAATTTTAGTAATTTTTTAAAACGTTCTCATGCTTATTTTGATATATTGATTGCGTGACATCTATTAAAATATTTTTAATTGAATTCGAGAACTTGTTAATATAAAATGTATTTAATATTTTAACTCAAAAATGAAAAAAATATTAAAATGTTAGAAGTTAATTTTCTATTATATCCTACATATATTTTATCTTAAATGAAATTATTGTAAGTAAAACTTTTCTTGATTTGGATCTTGATTTTCATGATTCATAAAACAATTCATAAATATACCTAGATCCATGTCCGGGAATTCGAATCTATTTTCTTTTCTTTGAATTTCTGCCTTTAGATCTCCTTGATGATTAAGAGGGAAAAATAGTAACCGTATTGTACTTTTCTGAACAACGTTCTTTTCTCTAATTACTGTTACTTTTAAATTTGAAATCAAAGTAAAAGGGGTAAATTACCTTTTGACCCCTATAAAGTATTTAATTACGTAATAGCCTCTCAACCATCACAAGAAGGCCATATTAAAAACTTATCATTTAGGTCATTCAATGTTATATTATGTGAATTTAATAATTAATGCTATTAAACTAAATTACATGGGCCATATATTAGAAAATAATCTAACATTCTCCCACTTGGCCCTTGTAATTACTTGATAGTTTAATAACAACTATAAGTGTGCTTCATCCATCAAATTCACTAACATCTCTAGACTTAGTTGAATTAGTTTTGAGCAGATCATGGCGGTCACATGTTATTCTGCAACATGATCCCTTCCATGTATCACAAAATATCCCTAACCCAACATCAACTTTAATTGAGGAAAACTGTAAGCCTCAACATAACATGTTATCTAACACAATCATATGTACATAGATACCAAAATGATAACAAGTATAATATGCAAAAACATAACCATAATTGAATTCATAGTGTCAAAAAAAATTAACAAGCACAATAAACACAGTATTATAATCAACACAGCAAAGCTTTGTCTATAATGCCTATACGCTCTACATGACCAGAAAATGATTTAGGCGGTAATCCCTTAGTCAACGGATCCTCTATCATCAAATCAGTACTGATATGCTCAATAGACACTCTTTGCTTCTGCACTTCTTCCTTAACTGACAAATACTTCAATTCCATGTGTTTGGCACCTTTAGAGTACTTGTCGTTCTTTGAGAAAAATACGGCTGTAGAATTATCACAATAAATTCTCAGCGGCTTGGATATACTGTCGACAATCCCAAGTCCTGATACAAAGTTCCGCAACCACAATCCTTGAATAGTGGCCTTAAAGCATGCCACGAATTCTGCTTCCATAGTAGAAGCAGAAATGACAGACTGCTTTCCACTCTTCCATGAAACTGCTCCTCCAACTAATAAGAACAAGTAACCAAACGTAGACTTCCTGGTGTCCACGCATCCAGCATAATCTGAATCTGTATATCCGATCACTTCTAGATGATCAGACCTCCTGTATGTGAGCATGTATTTTTTGGTGCCTTGCAAATACCGAAGAACTTTCTTTGCAGCCTTCTAGTGGTCCATACTGGGATTTCTTTGGTATCTACCAAGCATACCAATAGCAAAACTAATGTCTGGCCTAGTACAGGTCATAGTATACATCAAGCTCCCAACCACTGATGTATAAGGACTTGTTTCTATTTCTTTACGTTCCAATTCATTTTTAGGACTTTGCATTTGACTGAACTTATCTCTCTTCTGAATTGGAACTATTCCTGCAGAGCATTTATCCATTCTGAATCTCTCTAAGACCTTATTGATATATGCCTTCTAGGATAAACCCAAGAGTCCTTGTGACCTATCCCGGAATATTTCTATCCCAATCACATAGGACGCCTTACTCATATCTTTCATTTCAAAGCTCTTAGAGAGAAACTTTTTCACATCATGTAACATACCCAAGTCATTTGCAGCAAGTAATATATCATCAACATACAAGACTAAAATAACAAATTTACTCCCACTGACCTTCATATAGATACACCGATCAACGGTGTTCTCTATAAATCCATAAGATGTGATGGTATCATTAAACTTGAGATACCATTGACGGGAGGCTTGTTTTAGTTCATATATTGATTTCTACAGCTTATACACTAGATTTTCTTTTCATGTGGCCAGAAAACCTTCAGGTTGGTCTATATAGACTTCCTCTTCTAAGTCCCCATTCAGAAAGGCAGTCTTAACATCCATCTGGTAAAGCTCCAAGTCATAATAAGCCACCAAAGCCATAATAATCCTCAAGGAGTCTTTCTTTAAAATTGGAGAGAAAGTCTCCTTGTAGTCAATGCCATCCTTATGGGTATAACCTTTAGCAACAAGTCTGGCCTTGAACCTTTCAACATTGCCACTTGAGTCACGTTTGGTCCTAAAGACCCATTTACAACCGACTCTCTTAGAACCTTCAGGCAATTCAACCAAGTCCCAGACTTTGTTGTCATCCATTGATTTAAGTTCTTCCTTCATGGAATTAAACCACTTTTCAACATTATTACAATCCATGGCTTGTTTAAATGAGACTAGATCCTCATCAATGCTCAAGTCACACTCATTTTCAAGATTGTATGCCACAAAATCACTAGGAATAGCATATCTCTTTTACCTTACAAATCGTCTTAATGCTACTTCTTGTTGAGGTTCCTCTTCAGGTTCCCCTCTAGGTACCCCTTGAGGTACTTGTTCAGGTTCTCCTTGAAGTACCTGTTGTGGTACAACAATTTCTTGATCAATAGTGACTGGTTCATTCTCTACAATCTGAACAGGTGGATTTTGGACATTGATTGGTTTTTCCAGTACGTTGTGAGACTGTGATACAATGACTGGAATAACAATATGAGAAGAAATCTTGGGTGTAGGTACTACAACCCGAGCTTCTTGAATGTCCATCTTTTGTGGTTTCCTACTCTGACTAGTTTGACCATTCTTAATGAACCGAGCATTGCCAGAATATACAATCCTTGTAGTATGGCTAGGACAATAAAACCTATGCCCCTTTGACTTTTCAGGATAGCCATTGAAAAAGCCACTGACCGTCCTACGATCTAACTTCTTTTCATGTGAATTGTACACCCTTACTTATGCTTGACAACCCCAAACATTGAGATATCTGAAACTGGGTTTCCTTCCCGTCCACAATTCATAAGGTGTCTTAGGAACTACCTTACTAAGAACCCGATTAAGCAAATACGCAGCAGTCTTTAATGAGTACATCCACAATCAGAGGGGTTAAGAGCAATTACTCAACATGCTCCTAACCATATCCATCAAGATGCGGTTCCGTCTTTCAGCTACACCATTTTGTTGAGGTGTGCCAGGCATTGTGTATTGCGCACAGATGCCTCTTCTCTCAAGGAACCTTGCAAATGGACCAGGACATTTTCCACTTTCATTGGACTTTCCATAAAACTCACCACCTCTATCTGATCTCACTACTTTCACTTTCTTATCTAACTGTCTTTTCACCTCATCAATGAACACTTTAAGGAAGTCCACAGATTGAGATTTATCATGCAGCAAATTGATATAGCCATAACATGAGAAATCATCTATAAAAGTGATAAAATATTTTTCACTGCCCCAAGAAGGGACATTAAAAGGACCACAAATATCAGTATGTTTAAGCTCAAGAAGTTGAGTGCTTCTTGTGATTGCTTTCTTTAATGTATGTTTGGTTTGCTTTTCCTTAATGCAATCCACACATATATCCATGTCACTAAAATCCAAATGAGGTAAGATATCATTTTTCACCAACCTCATTATCCTTTCTTTGGATATGTGACCTAATCTTTGATGCCACAAGAATGCAGAACTTTCATTTGGTGCACTACGTTTAATGCCTACACTACTTTCAACATGAAACAAAGATTCAGCAAAGTCATTATTCAAATTGAAACAGTAAAGTAAATCACATAAAGTACTAGATCCATAAAAGTACTTGTTTTTATACAATGCAAATATACTGTTACCAAATTTGAAATAAAAACCTAAAATATCCAGTTTCCCTACTGAAACAAGATTCCTAGCATAATCAGGTACATAAAGATACTTTTCAAGATCTAAATGACATCCAGTGTCTAAGATCAATCTATAAGTCCCAATTCCTTCTATCCATGCTTTCATCCTGTTTCCCATGTACTGTTCAGTTCCTTTTATGGGCTGGATTGAACTGAATCCCTGTAAAATATGAGATAAATGAGTAGTAGCACCAGAATCTAACCACTAGGTATTATTAGGAACCTCTATAAGGTTTGATTCAAAGCATACAGAAACATAGTGCATACCTTTCTTTTTGAACCAAGCCTTTCTTTTAGGATAATCTTTCTTTAAGTGTCCCATCTTGTTGCAGAAGAAACTTAATTTGTTTCTTGATTTGGCCCTCAGCAACTTTCATTGGGGCCTTGTCCTTTCTTTTGTCCTTTTTCCCTGGCTTGAACTTGTTGCTGCTAGCACCATCATGGACAGTGAGATGGATGAAGTGATCCTTCATCTTCTTTAATCTCCCTTCCTCCTAAACCAACATAGCCTTCAATTCCTTTGAGTTCCACTTATCCTTGAGAGCATTGTAGTTGATCTCAAATTGGCTAAATTCAATAGGCAGGGAATTAATGATGAATTGAACCAGAAACTGATCACTCACTTCCATTCCCAAAGTCTTCAACTTTGCTGCTAGATTGGACATGTGAGTCATATGATCATGAATAGTTTGGGACCAGTCAAACTTCTTTGTAGTAAGCTCACTCATCAGGCTTCCTACAATTGACTTATCCGCCAAGTCTGATTCAGAATATTCCTTCACCTTTTCCATGAATTCCTTAGCATCATCCATCTTCGGCATCAATGGCTTTACATTTTTAGCCATGGTCATCCTCATGAGGTATAAGCTCAGTCTGTTCGAACGCTCCCACAATTCATAGAGCGCAACATTATCATCTGAGCTTTCCTCAGTAATGGCTGCAGGCTTATTCTTATTAACTATGGCTACATCAATGTTCCATAGACTGAGATGGAACTTGATTTGTTCAGACCATTCACCATAGTTCAGCCTGTTGAACTTCCCAATGTTGTTCACCGATCCCAAGAGGCTTTCTGCATAACGAACATATATGCTCACCCATTAATGCTTTGAGATAAACTTTAAAAGATTCAGAAAACTTCGCATACAAACTTTAAGCATGCATTTAAGATTTCCTTTGGGCAATACTCAAATACATAAACACCAAATTGATGCCAAAATAAATTAGTCTTTAATAGAAAATCACAATATACATCAGTTAACTAAGTGTGTTATCTTTGGATATACTCACTAATTAACTTATATATCATAGATTATCTCCTTAATGTTATAAATTACATGCAATAGTCCACCTTTAGGTGACCTCATAGTCATAAAATTTATAACTTCAATTGTTCAAATAAGACAATCATGTCATTCCATTCATGGCATCAATAAAATATGAATAACTGAAACACACTTATAAATGTCCAAACTTCAACCCAACTAGACCACTTTGGTGATAAACTAGTTTCCATTGTATAGACAACTTACAAGATGTAAAATAACTTTCATAGTGAACATACATCCACATTTATATAATCCGACACTTTATATGTAATAGAACATTTATATCACATTCGCTTTAATGCCCACTTTATATGATAAACGAAATGCACAATTCATTAATACATGGCAGTTTAAGTCTCCCCCTGCCGCTATAGCGGTCTGAAACTACTGCTATAGCTGTATTTAACAGAGAAGATCACAATTTTTTTTAAAGACTCACGCTATAGCGGTAATATGACTCCGCTATAGCGGTACGTGACAGAAGCATCCAGGATTTTTAAAGACCCACCGCTATAGCGGTTATAAACCACTGCTATAGCGGTGTAACAGAATCCATTATGCGATTTTCATAGAAAATAGTTATAGGCCCAGAACCCAGAAAAGCTAGTTCAAACTTCATGCAAATTCTAGAATTCCAGAAATTATTGTTTTTCATATAATCGCACAAACCCAGAAATTGCAAAAACTGTAAAATGCAGAAAACGAATAACAATTTCTAGAAACTATCATAGATTGCGTACAACCAGTAATTGCGAAAACAAAATGGTAATGCGCATACACGGCAATTTGCAGAAACAATAATTTCCAGAAAACATTAACGCAAAACAGTAACGCGTATATTGAATTTCTACGTTTTCCAAGAAACAAATTTTATGGTGAATCATGAAAATCACAAACCTGGCTCTGATACCACATGTAAGTAAAACTTTTCTTGATTTGGATCTTGATTTTCATGATTCACACAACAATTCATAAACATACCTGGATCCATGTCCACAAATTCGAATATATTTTCTTTTCTCTGAATTTCTGCCTTTAGATCTCCTTGATGATTAGGAGGGAAAAACAGTAACCGTATTGTACTTTTTTGAACAACATTCTTTTCTCTAATTAATGTTACTTTTAAATTTGAAATCAGAGTAAAAGGGGTAAATTACCTTTTGACCCCTATAAAGTTTTTAATTATGTAATAGCCTCTCAACCATCACAAGAAGGCCCCAATATATTAAAAACTTATCATTTAGGTCCTTCAATATTATATTATGCTATTAAACTAAATTACGTTGGCCATATATTAGAAAATAATCTAACAATTATATATATATATATATATATATATATATATATATATATATTTATGTTCGTTAGTGGGACCAAAGATACTAAGCCACAAAGTGTATATTTGCAGTTTTATACTATTATATATGATTTTAGAAGCCGATAATCATGGATTTCTAAAGTCATATGTTAACATGGAGAAAAACTAAAATATAAAATATAATATTAAGACAAATTAAAATGTAAATGAAAGAATAAGAAGTTAAATAAGTGTTCATTATTTTCTATTAAAATCATTTTGTTAAATGAATAAAGAAAGGCATCAATGGTGGGAATTGAGCCACGGTAGGAGGGTGGTAATGAAATGTGACATTAATTATTATGTGCGGTTATTTATTTATTTGATATCAATTTTGAAACTTATATGATATTGATTTGAATTAAATTAATTAAAATTTAATAAATTTTTAAATACTAATAATTTAAAAAAAATGAACAAAGCCACCTCATAATACATTTGGAAGGTTGTGTCTCCAATCTTCATTGTCCTTTATCAATTGATTATAACACCAAACAACTCGACAACTTAATTAGTCAATTTGTTATCAATTACACTTCTTTTTCTTTTAAAAAAATATTATACTAAGAGTTCATATTTATTTTAACAAATCTTTTTCTAACTTCATCTTTTAATTAAAAAAATATTTTCATCTATTTTTATAATTTTTTTTCACTAAAGTGATCTGTTTGTGAATTAAAAATAGAGATCTTATATAATAATTAAGGAAAAATATAAATTGTCCAAGTATTTTCAATTTTTCAACAATTTCATCTTGTACCAAAGTTAAATTTCGTACGTTGAATAGTCACAAACATTATTCTAAGACCATTAAATATTAGGAAATTAAATTAAAAAAATAATGATCTTTGAGAAACTAAATAATAATTTTCAAATAACTAAATTAAAAAAAGTAAAACTTGATATATATATATATATATACACACACACACACACACACACTAATTTATCAAGTTTTAGAGCTTTTAAAATGTATAAATATATGGTTAGAAAATTAAATAATTTCATATACTTTTATTAATTTTTAAGTATTACAATTGTTATAATTTAATTTTATGTTAAGAAAATTATAAAAGGTAAAAATTACTGCACCTCAAACTATTAGTATTAAGTAAGAATAAATGAAATAATATAATATAATATTTATACTCTTTTTAATAATTACATATTTAAAAATATTTTTATTAATTAATATATAAACAAAATTTATTTTTCAAAATCACTTTTCTACTAATAATTTTTAAATATAAATCATATTTATGTAAAATTAATTCTACTTAAAATTAATTTTAAAAATTAATTCTGCTCAAATTTAAATTAAGTTTCTAAAGAAATAATAGGATGAGTTAGTAGGTCAAGTTAATGATTGCCTTTATTAGTAAAAGTCTAGTTACATAAAAGAGTCTAGAAGAGCGCCTTAACATAATTTTGGAAGAAAATCAACTATGCTGAAACACAAATAATACTAGTACGTTATAGGCCCAATTCACCTTTATGATTTGCAATTTCATTTTTACTTATAAATTTGTAATAAAATAATGACAGTTAAAATATTTGAATTGCCTTATAGTTTATAATATTATGTGAAATAATTTTTTTTACATCGGATAGGAAATAATATATGCAAAGTTAAATGAAATCTTATGTAACAAATCCAAATCAATTTAATCTATATATTAATATTTACTTGATGTGTTGGTTGATTTTTTAAAATTTAGGCTAATCTAACTTTATTTTATGTGCACTTTATTCAGCTGAACTTTAAAAATCAACAAATAACTTTGTCAAATTTTACAACATGTGCAAACTTCTCATTTCAATGAAAATTTCTATTCACAAGACTAACCATCAATGACTTACTTGACAATTGACCTTCCAACTCAATAAAAGATTGCCAAAGTGGCATTCTTTTCGCCAATCAACCATACCCAAAATTGGAAAAAAAAAATTCAAATGCCCATACCCATTACCTAATAACCCAAACCTTTTATAAATAATAAAATGAATAAAAATACAACAAGTAATGAAGGAAATAAAATATAAGGAAAGTCCTAATACAATACTTAACCTAAAATTCAAATTAAAATAAATAAGAGTCCTACCTAGCCAAATTGACCTATTAGGCAGCAGCCAAAACCCTAGCCATAATCTAGGCATCTCTCTCCCTCACTAAAAACCCCTAGATGGCCTCCCACACTTCAACTCATAGAAAATCTAGACTCACCCTCTCTCACTTATATACTCAAACACTTGAAACCCTAGTACGTACTAAGAACCCTGGCATACATACAACCCCAAACACCATTCATTCTCAAGCACCTAGATGACACTCACACTCTCAAAGCCCTAGGTTGCTCATGCACAGCCCCTCAAGGAGAAATCCCAATCACTAGTAATCTTTTTCGATGTCGAAAAACTTCAAGAAATTAAGGTAAGTACTAGAAATCCTGATCTTTTATACGTTTTTTTTTACGAAAATTAAATTGATCATAACTCCCTTAATCGAACTCCCTTTTTAACAAGTTGGGTATCACTGGAAACCCATTTGAGTCTAGTTTCTTATGCAACAATATTAAAACATTCCTTACCTACTAGGAGATAAGACCAGGATAGTGACCAAAGGTTAAGAGCAAAAGCAAGCAATTTTCTTAGTTTATGATTTTAATTTCTTTTCTCAACCCTTTTTGTTGTAGTTATTAGAAATTAATCTCAGAACCTTGCCCACCCCTTATCTCTCTCTGAATAATATATAAAACCTGGTAAACATAGTGTTGGAGTCCAAATGAGTGGTTTGACGTCACCATAAATTCTACTTTAGCATAGTAGATCATATAGAATATGCGGATAGGTTAGGTTTCTGAGAACCTAAAGACAAACCTAATTAGGATGATGGATACAACTATGAATATTATGGTATGAGATGTTGTTGCGAGAAACCGAATGTTATATGGTTGATATAAACATGATCATATGTCTATGATAAAGATGTTACATGATAGCATAGTAATTCCACAAAACATTTTATTATAAATTGTGTGGAGGCAGTGAGGAAACCCAGTACGAATTCTCCTAAAAATCTTGCATGCATATGATGGTTATTCTATGTGTGGTTTGCATGGTGATGTATGTATTTACTTGTATATTGGTCGTGTTGCTAGTATCCCCCAACATGACAAGGAGGGTTGGGACCAAGTTGAGCTTGCTCCTGAGGGTCGCCTTAACGTTGAAGGGGTGGTGGATGCACCTTACTGTAAGATGGTTGGGACAGGGTTGAGTGGTGACTCTTGAGGGTCGCCTTACCAATAAGGTAGGATTATGCGTCATTGGCAAAAGAGGTTAAGAGGAGCCTAAGTTGAGTTTCAAGTGAAATCATAAGATCATTTGGGAATGTGTAAAGCTTATAGTAACGAGAAGCACAGTTGCTATGCTAGTCAAGTGCCCTGGGAAGTGGGTCATGACATGGATTACCTCTCTAACATTGCCACTATATGGGCCATGCTACCTTTGAGAGCGGTAAGCGCGGCCATAAAGATGGTAAGATCAATATAAGGCAGTACTTCTCTTCTCTTTGAGGGCCATTCAATGGAGCCCTAAACATTGTGAGCATGCTCACTAGCCTTGATGTCATGTATCAGTAAGGCTGGTGGTGCTGATGAGGCCTCATTCGAGCCTACATAATCACCATGTCAAATAGTCCCTCATGCTGCATTAGAGGCACCGAGAATCTACACACAACAAACAAACACTTTACATTAACACTACTGAGGAGTATGACATGAAAGGAACAAGTATTAACAAATCCTATAGGGCCTTTAGAGGAACCTTGTCCTATAGTCATGCCCAGGCTCATGACAATAGGGGAAGACCCACCAAAGACACTTTGCTCTGTATTTCATAGGAGACCTAAAATTTGACTTTGATACCAACTTTGTCACACCCAAAAACCGAGCACGTAATCGGCACAGCAAGGAGGGCTACCCCTACTTACCGTAAGCCTAACTCGCACTAATAGCCACAACACCAAGTCATAAATAAGCCAATCACATAAGAGAGAAATCATGTTATCCCTTTCAATTAATTAAGAAAATGGAATATTCAGGAACATAAGCATACAAAAGAATTAGGGTTTTTCCATCTTACTCATTTGTATAAACATTAACATTAGGGGTGGGTATCAACCTGCCTAACCCGCTCATCCTAACCTAACCCACACTTTTAGGTTGGGTTGTGTTCATTTTTTTTCAACCCACTAAGTGGTGGTTCTGGTGGCGGGTTGGGAAATTCTTAACCTAACCTAACCTGCTAACTTGATAGATATATACTTTTTTTTTTAGTTTTTAGTTTCAGATTCAATTGCCATGTATCTCTATGTCTATTATCTCCTTCGACTACTCCTTGGCTCGCCATCAATTGATCACCCATCTCCAAAGTTCTAACAATAAGTGCAAAAGCAAGAGGTCATCTTCTTCGGCCACAAGCAGTTTCGTGAGTGACGGGAACAAGCAGATGTTCTCTCAATGTTTTGGTGCATGCAGTTTCTCTAGTCGCACCGCCTCTGAGTTCGTCAGAGCTTTGCCTCTGTTTGTTGTGTTCTCAGTTTCTATGTATTGTCTGTCCTTAGCATTCTCCGCTGAACCCTCTTTCTCTATCATGAAATGGTGCCATTCTTAGTCACCTATAACCAATTCCAAATCTCTCCATCCCTATACTTTCTCTAATCTCCAGATCTTGCCTTTTGGTCTTTGACTCCTCAGCCTCGCCATCTCCTCACCATTGCCAGAGACTTTTTATTGTCTCCTCGGCCTCTCCAACTTCTTAGCCCCATTCCCAAATCAAAAATTTGGTGATGACCATGAAGGACCAGATTTGAAGTGGGAAGAAAGGGATTTGAGGGAGAGAGAACTAATGGAGATTAGAGAGAGTAAAGAGGAGAGCAGAGGCAGAAGGAATAGGGAAGAAAGGCATCAGATCAGTGAGAGAGAGTGAGAGAATAGGGAAGAGGGAATAGGAGAAGCCAAAAGAGAGAGATTTCTTTTTTTTTTTTTAAAAAAAAATCAAACCCGTCTAATCCAACTCGATCCAACCCATCAAAGTGCAAGTTTGGTTAGTTCGGGTTCAGCCTTCAAAATTGTTGAACTCGACCTAACCCAACTTGATGACATTTGGTTGGTTCACGTTGAGATTTACTCCCAACCCAACCCGTGCCCACCAGTAATCAACACGACAAAATCCTAGGCAGCTTATTTGACTACAGAGCATTCTATACCAAACAAAAACCAAAAGGAGAGGTGACTAAAGGACCAACCCTAGAAGCAAATTAAGGAAGGGCCTAGACTCAAAGGGGACTTTTCTACTCCTCAAGTGGAGACAATTATGTTATTTCAAAATCTAAAAAGGTTTACACAAAAGAAGGGTGAGTATGAGACTTAATGAGTTACTACAATAAAATATACTAGCATCATTGTCACATGCTCATAAGAACATTAAACACAATGCATAGTTAGGTCATTCACATTACATTCATGGGTTGTATGTTTATTCATGCAAGTATTTCATGAGAGTCAAGAAATTGGTGAAACACACAATTCCCAGTCAAGAAAAGGTCTTGCCACTTACAAGAAATTCTCAGACAAGAAAGGTCTGCCACTCACAAGTAATCCTTAATCAAGATAGATCTTGCCACTCGCAAGAATTACTTGGTCAAGAAAGGTCTTGCCACTGTAATACCCCTAATATTATGATGTTGGAAAAAATACCTGAGTCTTGACGTATAGAAAATTTTTCCTGAATAGATACCCATAGTTAAAGCTGCTATGCTTGTTAAAATTTTCTATTTTCCTGTGAATTTTCGTCTGAGTATGCATGTGAAAAATATGAGTTACACATTTTAGTTGCATAAATTGTGTAGTATGATGTGATGCTTACCCTAGGAATGAATTGTGATCCAGGCTATGAGGACTAAAACAAAAAAATGGGACTAAACTAAAAAATAAAACTTCGACAGGGGTTGGTCAAAATTTCACAGAAAGAGACCTACAAGTAGGGATTAGTGTAGTAAAGATATGTAGCATATAATAACACATAAATAAAGGACCTAGTGGAGGAAAAATGCTATTCCTAAATTTTAGGTGTAAGAGTGTTAGACTATGTAAAGTGATATGATTTATAAGTAAATCTAAAGGGAAATTATATAATAATAAAATAGCTAGAAAGGGTTAGGCGTGTGGGCATGAAAGATTTATCAAGGAATAATAATAATAATAATAATAATAATAATAATAATAATAATTGTAGGAAAAATGAAGAAAGGAATTGTCTTAAGATAATATGAAGAAAATTAGTGCAAATGAATTAAAATAAAATAAGTACAATATTATGGTAAAGAGGCGTGTATGTTAAAATAAATAAAGTAGGATAAGTAAAAACAAATGGAATTATATTAAGAGTGTGTAACAAGACAAGGTAGGATTAATTTAAATTAAATAAGAGATATAATAAGATTAAGAGATCTAATAATAATAATAATAATAATAATAATAATAATAATAATAATAATAATAACCAAACCTACAAAGTAGGCGTGCCACATCCTTCTAAATGCATAAACAATATAAGGGATAATGCCATAAGAAACAAGATAATAAAGATATAACCGAGAATTTAAATTAAAGCTAATTGATTAAGAATTAAAACTTAAGTTTCAAAATAATAATAATAAAGTTAGATAAGCCATAGGACTAATTCAAACCTTAAACAAATTAAGCTTAAATTTTAAATTAACTAAGGCTTATCCAAAGCCAAAATAATTAATAAATAAGAAGATGATATAATGCTTCTTAGATATGAAATAAGTTTCAAAGGATTAATTAAATAAAAGATAATCTAATATAACAATTAATAAATAAGAAGAGGATAATACTTCTTAGATATTAAATAAGTTTGAAAGGATTAATAAATAAAAAATAATCTAAAATAGTTATAATAGGATTATCTTAGCATAAATTCAATTTAAACAAAGGGATTTATCTCAAATTAAAAGTTAATCAAACTAACGTAAACCTAACAACTAAGCAAATGACTCTCTCTCTCTCTCACACCACCATATGGCCACTCACATCCATAGGGAAAGAAAAACCCTAATCCCCCTTCTTCATTCTTTAAAAGAGATCAAGCAAGGAAATAGGAAAAAGGAAAATCACAAAAGTAAATTGCAAGATTCATTCCTCTTTCTTTCTCTTGAGCAAACCCTAGCCCCATACCATAAACTACAACCTATACACATCCTTAGGACTTGCACACTCCATCCATAATCAAGAACTCAAGGAATCACTTCAATAGCAAGGATAAAAACAAGGTAAGAACAATCAAACTTGAAACTTCTGCCTAATCTTTCCCATAACTTGAATCGACATGTCTCCTTCAAGGAAATTTCAAAATTTACGAGCTACCTATCCATGAAAATCTGTTTTCATCTAGTTTCAGAAAAAAAAAAAAGAGTTTCTATGGTCGAAATAGTGTGCAAAGGTCAAAAACTGAAATAATATAATTTTCTGTTTTAGTTTTAATCTTTTCTCTTTTCTCTTTTCAAACAAATGGTAAGAAATTCCAGCACATTACCAAAGGACTTTGGTATAACACGATAGGGTTTTAGCAAGGAACTCAGGTGAGTAAACGAGTCCCAAATTGTCACGACCCAAAAGTATAGGCACGTGACTGGCACGACATGGGGCTATTTCCTATGTTGTAAGCCTAATTCTCCTAACTCCTGGTTCCCATACGACTTCCCCCTAAGTGTCTTAGTTGACCACAGAGCTTATAATGACATACTAACTAACAAGCTTTGACCTTCTAGTGAGAAGGAACTAAAAGTCTTAAATCTCATCTACTCCTCAAGCGATGGTATCATGACTAACGCAACGTACAAGGAAAAGGAACAACAAAATGAGATAAACATCTCAGTGAGAAAACAAACATTTTTCCTTACCTCCGTACAACTGGGTACTTCCACAAAAGATGATTCAAACCTTTTTACTCCAAAACACACACTAACAGGGTATGTAAAACAACTCAGCAACAACTATATACAAACAACTCCTAACTCATAAGTTAATATTAGCTCTCGGCTCATACACCAATATTACCTCCTGGCTCATAGGCTATTATTATCTCCATGTCTAAGGGAATTTAAATCTTTACGCTCAAAGGCTATTAGATCTCCTTGTCCATGGGAATTAAATCTCCATGCTCAATGGCACCATGCCCAAAGGCAACCCATATAGGCAAACTATTCTCCATAATTCTCATGATGCCTAATGGCAATTAAATCTCCATTGCCCAAAGACAATTTAACCTATATTATTCAAAAGCAATTTAATCCCTTTACACGTAGGCAAATTTGTCTCTATTTAATCTTCATTATTTGAAGAAAATTTAATCTCCATTTTCCAAAGGCAATTAATCTCCATGCTCAATGACATATTAGTCACTCCCGTGGGTGTAACCCATGAATCTCCCATAATCACACTATTAAAATTGAAAACACTCTAAACCACTAAACACATAAGTCTAGTCAACTTATATATATATATATATTTCACATAGCCACTTACTAGCTACTCAAGGGCATACCTCTTCATAACTTAAGACCTATAAGTCATAGGATCTATCTCCCTTACTCCAATGTCCCACCATATTGTAAATTCTAAAATAACCCATGATTCTACCCATAATTAATCCACACAAAGGTTTCTCCAAGCTCGGGGGCCAAATGGATTGTCTCCCCTCCCGACACAAAGTCGTAGAGTCTCCGACATAAAACCACAAGCATGATTAGCAAGTCGTCAAACCATTGCTATAACATGTAAAAGTATTAACATGAGTATAACCCACTATAATCATACATGGTAAAAGTCAATCCAGACATTCATGTTTCAGAATTATCAATTATTAAGAAAATCTCCCTACATAACTACACTCTCCCTTTTATATGCATTTCTCCATTCCTAGGGTAACCCAAAAAGGTCCCTAAGCACTTACATCAATTACTAACACATCATCAATGTGCACAACAATTAGCATAGAGTAAAACTATACTTATAGGCTAGATTAGACAAGCCTCTAGGCTTCCACAATTTTATTTATCACAATTCATAACGCATGTATTCACCATTAACACTTAAATAAATTGAGAAAGAAACTACAAAAGTGAACTAGCTACTTACCTCAACTCCAAGCTATCCATTCTATCTCAAAACTTGGTGTTTTGATGTACCTTGCCTGAATCCTTTGGTAGCCATCCTAGGCAATTGGAATGGAAAGCACATAAGGAAGGATAGCAAATAAAATACCAAATGTTGTCTAATAGTAACCGATCGACTAGCCTCTCTACTAGCAGTCGATTGGTTCATCTTATCTATAGCTCCAACCCGAGAGTAACTGGTCAACTAGTGTCACCTTGCTGGTAGACCAATGCGTCACTGCCAAATCTGCCATTCTTGTCCAGAAGCTGCTAGTTAACTGGTGTTACCCTACCAGTTGACCTATGCATCTTGATCAAGTTCTGAACAGAGAGCACCAAAGGCAGCCAGTGACTAGTCTCCCCATGATGGTTGACTAATTGCCAACAAACTTCAAAAAACAAGTTTCCAAAACTCTATAAACCCATCCCCAAACTCACTCTAACTCAAATATGATGTATACACAACCTAACAACTAGAAATACAAACCTAAATCCAGAAGAATCAAGAAATGATGATTTAAGAGCATCAATCCCTAATTCATTCTTTCAACAACTCATAATTTTCCCAATGATTCAACTACATTAAATGAAAGGGTCCTCTATCAGTAATTTAAAACAACAATACCACTCTAACAAGGTTGAATCATTCAATTTTCGCCATAGGAACTCATAAAGAAATTTCTAGGGTTTTCTCTTTGGAAGAAAAAGAAGAAGAATCACTTGCTTATCAATCCTCCTAGCTTTTATGGCTTCCTTCCCCAAGTAAAAGCATGAATGATGGAGGAGATGGCATGAGAGTGTCTATCAAAGAAGATGGAGAGAGCTATAAGAGAGGAAGAAAAGAAAATGAATGGGAAGAAAGGCGCCAAAAACTTGTTAACGATATGACAAGTGTACCAGTCGCACAAGTAATAAAGAGTAAGTAAGATACCATTCCCTCGAGGACTAAGTGGCTAACTACCCAAGAAATCTGACTGAATTAGTTAGATGAAAATGTTGGATTGAAGATAGCTCTAGTCAAGAACTGACAAAGTGTAAAAAAAAAAGAAGCAAATGACAGTAAATGTTTATAAAGTTTTCTTAATTGACAGTAAACAAACACACAGGTTAATTGAAATTAATCTAATTAAAAGCCTAGAGCTGTTAATCTCTCTCTTTCGTCCTAGAAATTGCAACACTTCTCTCACGCATTTACAACTCTATCAATCACATAAGTTAATCCTAGGTTAACCTATTAACTTAAAAGAAATCTCCCAAATCTAAATTTAGATACTTAATGTCTACTCAATCCCTTAAGTAAGTTAATTCCATACTAACTAACCTAGCTTTGATTAAATGAGATTAACTAATATCCCTATTAGCTAACAAGTGAAAATGCTTAAGTTAAGGTACTCCAGTGTTAAGTGCTAGATAGCCAGCACTAGGCGCTAGGAAGGTGGTGTGGTAGTGGTGAACACATGCCGCTGCAGCGGTGGAAGGCAGAGCAAGCTATCTAATTCTATCTTTTGATACTGGGCTGTTTCTTCCATTATTCTTCTAATTCCTTGTTCCCAATATGGTTTCCTTTCCTCTATTTGGTGGTCCTTCTTTGTATCATGAAATGCAAGATCAAACACCAATTATTAGCATAAAAATGAGGGTAAATCAAGAAAGTAACATTGAACTTAGGGAATTCCAAATTAGAAAATATTGAGGCCAAAAAAATTACATCAGTAAAATTCAAGCAAAATCAAGGTCTAGATGTCAAGAAAAAGTGCACAAAAATCATGTTAATTGGGAAATTAAGAGGGGATGAGTGTTTAAGTGAGTGTATGTGTGGGCCCTATTAATTTTTCTTTCAATTTGGTCCCTTTGGTAAAATTAGGGCCTTACAAGGGAATTGGGAAAACTTGATCAAAATTAGGGCACCAAAATATGCTTCAATAAGAACACACATTATTGTATCCCATTTTCATTAAAATACCAAAATCCCATATTTATTCACTGTAGTCCCTCTTGGTGCCTCAAAATCCACTCTAGCCTCCAATCCATCATCCTTAAGGTACCGACCTCTTAATGTTATTCTCATGTAATCCATTCTCCCTTTTGGGCTCCTATTCAGTCTTTTCTTAAGATTACTCCAAATTTTCTTTTTTTTTTTTGCTTCAGTCCTTGAATGTATTTCCTACACTCACCATACATGTTTCCTTTTCCCGATGCAATCTTACCTGACCATGGTCAAGCCTTAGTCCTTATTAAACTTTAGCATCCTTTATTCCTCTAGTCGGAATTCCTTAATTTGAAAAAATTTTTCACTCTCATGAATTCATGTACTTTTAACTATATTGTAATATCTAGGATATTACACAAATCATAGTTACATAGTGTTTTGATTCATGATGTTTGTAACGGGGTTGACATTTCATATTTTCATTGATAAGAGATAAACAACAAATTTGAATTGTAATTGTTGAGTGCTGGATTTAGTGCCTTTTTGGTGCTAAATACCTTTTCTTTTTTGGTTTCATTCTTCCCTTGGCTTGTGAATCTTCACTCATGTTTTGAGTGTTTTAGATTAGTTTATGATTTCTTAGATTTTAGGTTAGTATGAGTAATTTCTTGTCTCTGGCCTGCGATTTGATGTTATTATTTGTCTCTTAGTATAAGTTGAATTACAGCGGAGGAGGTTACACATGCAAGTATTGTGGTTCTAGAGCTTTGAAGCTTGATTTTCTATCATCCACCGCTATAGCAGTGGACCAGTGCTGCTATAGCGGTGACCATGGGAACCAACAGCCCCAAGAACCTTACTCTCTGCCAGCTACAACTATAGCAGTGGCTCCTGGGCAAAAATTCATTTAAGCCAGACATTCTGTCTTTCACCGCTATAGTAGTGGGAACTCACCGCTATAGTGGTAGGTCGTGATTCTATAATTGTTTTAATAGCATTAGAAATGAATTTTTAGGTTATTATGAGTTAGAGATAGAGAGAAGGCGCTAATTTCTACTAGAGGAGAAGGAGGAATCCATTTTCGAAGTTCTCCGGGCCCAATTTCTGTCAACCTGACCTCGAATTCATGAAGTTTACTCTATCTTTTACTGTTTTCTGTAGTTTTAGAGCTATAAGTAGCTAAATCTTTTGTTCTAAGGTTATTATGAACCCAATTTCAGATTAGGAGTTGTATTTTTCTCTGAACTTGTGATTCTTTCAAATTAATACATTCTTATCATTCATCTATATTGTGCTTGCTTTAAAACTGATCACTTTATTACTTTCTTGCTGCTTTCACTGAACTCGGGAGATAGAGGTATTTGTAGAACATTGAGTCTATAGGGCGAGTGCTTGAACCTTATAGGTTTTGGCTTGTTAACTCATAGAGATATTAGTTAACCTCGTTAATCTAATTAGGTTATTGTTTAATAGGCTTAATTCACATAAGGGATTATGTTACAGTTGAGTAGCTTAATTTAAATTCGGGAGAATTACTTTAAGCTAGTAGGAAACCTAAAATTAAGTGTATAATTGATTAGAATCACAAGTGTTAGGGAGAGTTAGAAAATCCTAGGATGAAAGAGGGGATTAGTAACTCTGGGCTTTTTAATTGAATTATTTTCATCCAATTCTATTGTAGTTTGATTTATTTCTCAGTTCTTAAATTTGAGCTATCTTCAATCCAAAATTGGTTTGTCTGACTAATGCATTTAAATTTCTAAAGTACTTAGCGAGTTAATCCTCGTGGGATCGACACTCTTACTATTTTTACACTATATTACTTGTGCGACTGGTGCACTTGCCAATATATTTAACAAGTTTTTGGTGCTGTTGCCAGGGACTAATGATTTTTAGCTAAAATTCTAAGGAATTTAAAGGTGCTAGGTTAGGCATTTTCTGTTTTGTTTTAGTTACTTAATTTTTTTATTTTATTTGTTTTCATTAAGTAGTCATTTTTTCTTTTAGAGTTATTTTTCTGATTTCTTTTTGTCACTTCTGATTGGTAATTTTCTACTGTGTATGCGAGGTACCACTCAAAGTTCTAATCTTCTCTTTGAGCTTAAGATCGAAAGACTCTCAAGGAGAACTAAAAAGGAAACGAAAGTTAGGAGAACTCAAGTGAGTCAAGCTACGCAAGAGGAAATGGCTGATGATAACCAGAATCATCAGGGTTCTGTAGTTAATATTGGTAATGGGGTTGGCAATGAGCCTCAGGAGGAACATAGAGCAATCTGGGACTATGCTTCACCGCATAATGCTGGAAACAGTTTGAGTATAGTGAAGTCTGCTATTGGTGCTAATAACTTCGAGATGAAGGCTATGATGCTAAACCTTGTTGAACAAAGTCAGTTTGGGGCCCATAGAGGATCCAGACAGCCATATCACGAATTTTCTTGATATTTGTGATATGGTCAAACTTTACAGAGTCACTGATGATGCCATTCGCCTCTGACTATTCCCTTTCTCCTTAAGGGATAGTGCAAAAAGTTGGTTGATAACTCTACTGGCAGGAAGCATTACTACTTGCACTGAGCTTCAAAAGAAATTCTTGGACAAATTTTTCCCTCCCTCAAGATCAATGAAATTGAGGAATGAAATTATAGCTTTTTATCAACAAGAGGGTGAAAGTTTGTATACTACTTGGGAGAGATTTAAGGAAATGCTGAGAAAATGCCCTGACCATGGTATTCAGGAGTGGCATCAAATTTTGATATTCTACAATGGATTGACATATGAAACTAGACATCGCAGCTGGTAGTGCATTGATGGCTAGATCCATTGAACATGCTTAGGAAATAATTGAAACAATGGGAGCTAGTCAAAATACTTCCATTCGAGCATGAAACAGTGCAAAGAAAGGGATGTTGGAATTAGATACCCTCAATGCTCTTTTGGCTTAGAATGAAGCATTGACTAAGAAAGTCGACATCTTATGCTCAAGGCAACGAAAACCTGCAAGAGTTAATACTGTAATTACTCCGGGACTCAGGGTTCATGTTAACGGTTATTGTGAGGAATTTGCTTCACTGGAGCAGTTAAATTATATGGGTAGTAAACAAGGGAATCAAAATAACCCATATCCTAACAGTTACCATCCAAGCTCGAGAAATCATCCAAACTTATCCTAGAGTAGTAATCACTGCCTAAACCCCACTTCTACATCTTCATCTTCTGGTAGACCTTCTCAACCTCTTGGATTCAGTAACCAGAATAAAGACCCTCCTCAAAATAGAGCTTCACTACCTCAAGTGGAGAAGAAACTTTCAATGGAGGAGATGTTTATGAAGTTCATAGAGAGAAGTGAGTCAATGTTTCATATTCAGAATGTGGCCATCAAGAATTTAGAAACTCAGATGGGACAGATGGCACTTGCTCTGAACAATAGGCTGAAAGGTAATCTCCCTAGTGACATTGAGAACAACCCAAAAAGTGAGGGGAAAAAGCAATGTAATGCCATTACCGTAAGGAGTGGCAAGGAGCTCCCGGATGCGGTCAAGTCAAGTGATCAGCCTAAAGAAGTGGTTATTGAAGAGGAAAAAGACGAGTTTGCTCAACCTCGAGAAACTATAACTAAGGAAGTTGATGCTTCAAAGGCTAAAGGTAAATCTAGAAAGGTGGTAAAAGATGTGAGGGCTGAGAATTTTGTTCCACCAATGCCCTATCCTCAGAGGCATAAAAAGCTTAATCTAGACTGGTAATATAAAAAATTCTTGGAGATCTTGAAGCAACCTCATATTAACATCCCATTCGCGGAGGCATTGGAACAAATACCCAGTTATGCAAAGTTTATAAAGGATGTTCTGTCAAGGAAAAGGCACTTGTGTGAGTTTGAAATTGTTACTATGACTCAAGAATGTAGTGCCATTCTCCAAAAGAAGTTTCCTAGCAAAATGAAAGATCCGAGTAATTTTGTGATTCCATGTAACATTGGAAAATATTTTACCAGTAAAGCACTGTGCAATCTGGGGGCAAGTGTGAATCTAATGCCACTGTCTATCTTTAAGAAACTAGGTTTAGGAAATGCTTAGCCCACCACAGTGACTCTTCAACTGGCTAACCGTTCATTATACTATCTGAATGGAGTTATTGAGGATGTACTTGTCAAGGTAGACAAGTTAATCTTTCTAGCTATTTTTATTGTCATGGACTATGAGGAAGAAAAGGGGATCCCAATCATTTTGGGAAGACCTTTTCTAGCTGTCGGGAGGACTATAATTGATATTCATAGAGGTGACTTAACTATGCGGGTTAACGATCAAGAGATCACTTTTAACATGAACAAGGTAAAGAAAGCTTCCGAGGACACAAAGGATTCTTTGAAGATGATTGACAACTATTCTCATGAGTATTTCCATGATGAGATGTATAAAGATTGCTTAGAGGATGCTGAACACGTGAGAAAAAGAACAAAGGAAATTCAAGGAATTTCAGAGGCTTATGCCAAGTTTTGTAATGATCCCATTAAATTCAAACCTCCTGACATTGCGAACAATGTTGTTAATCAGCTGAAGGCATTTAAGAAGTGGTAAAAACTGGAAGATTCACCTTGAGTATAGGCGTCCTAGTAAAGTCCGGCTAAAGACTATAAACTTAGCACTCTTGGGAGGTAACCCAAGTTTTCTTCCTCTCTTTCGTAGTTTTTATTATTTTGTTTTTGTTTTGATTGTTTTTCTATGGTGTTTTTCTTTCTTGGTTATTGTGTTGTTGATATGCTTCTTTTCCTCTATTGTGCTGATAAGAGATAGTACGGACACTGTGAAATTTAAGTTTAGGGGAGAGGTGTTTTGTGTCTTGTGTTGATTTTTGCTTGTTTTTGTCTGTTATGTGTTTTGTGTGTAAAGCATAGTTCAGATATATCATGTTTTCAAATTTTTTTTTAAATTTTTGTTGTGATTAAAACTTTGTAAGGGAATGAATCGTATATGTTTATGGAAAATTAGAAAATTTTGGTAAAATTAAGATTTGGAATTGTTTTTAAGAAAGAATTAACCTTACTTTTATGAACAATAGGAGATTTATTCAAAATTCATTTTAGGCTAATTGAAGTTTTGGATCTCTTAGAACAAGTATTTTAGCTTGAGTTAAAATTTCCTAAAATCAAAAGTAAGCTCAATAAGGGGTGTTGATTTCATATTCCATAAAAAAAAGTTGTTTAAATAAGAATAAATTGTTGGCTTGAAGGTGTGGTTTATGTTGGGGTGGAGTCATGTGGATTAGGTACACGGGCACTGTTTCAACCAATGAACCTTGCTTTTGAATTGATTGGAGATGATGAAAGAGTAGGGAAGTGCTATGTGGATTAGGTGCACAGTTACTTTTCTTACTTCGTAATTTTCACCTTGAGTGTGAAGGGGGAGGAAGAGTTGTGTGGATTGGGGGCACGAACTCTGCTTCTTAACTGTTACATCTCATTTTATTTGGTTTGATTAGATCACTTGAATCTGGAATGAAAACCCTTGAGAGTGTAAAAATATATAAAGGAAAGATTAATTCAGGTGATGGTATTTTTTTCTAAGAGGTTTTTGATTTGTTCAATAAGTTTATTTTGAGTTTTATTTAAATCTCTAAGTTATTGTTGCAAGTATGGTTGTTCTATAGGAAAAACATTTTCTGGATCTAATTTTAATAGATGGTTCTATTTTTCTCTACATATTAAACTATTTTCCCTTGCTTAGTTAATCATTTTCTAAGCCTGATTGTAAACTTGTGTATTTGATTTTTGCTTTACATCGTTGTCTGTGTGAGGGTCAATTTGCTTAAGGGCAAACAAAGGTTCATGTTTGGGGGAGTATTGAGTGCTGGTTTTAGTGCCTTTTTGGTGCTAAATACCTTTTCTTTTGGTCTCATTTTTGCCTTGGCTTATGAATCTTCACTCTTTATGATTTCTTAGATTTTAGGTTAGTATGAGTAATTTCTTGTCTCTGGCCTGCGATTGGATGTTGTTATTTGTCTCTTGGTATAGGTTGAATTGTGGAAGAGGCTATACATGCAAGTGTTGCAGTTCTGGAGCTCTAAAGCCTGATTTTCTGTCATCCACTACTATAGTAGTCGACCAGTGCCACTATAGCGGTGACCACTGGAACCAACAACCCCAAGAGCCTTACTCTCTACCAGCCACCGTTATAGCAGTGGATCTTCACTGCTATAGCAGTGGCTCCTGGACAAAAATTCATTTAAGCCAGACATTCTATCTTCCACTGCTATAGCAGTGGGAACTTACCACTATAGAGATAGGTCGCGATTCTGTAGTTGTTTTAATAGCATCAGAACTGAATTTTTAGGTTATTCTGAGTTAGAGACAGAGAGAAGGCACCAATTTCTACTGGAAGTAAAGGAGGAATCCATTCCTGAAGCTCTCTGAGCTAGATTTTCATCAACCCAACCCCGGATTCATGAAGTTTACTCTATCTTTTACTATTTTCTGTAGTTTTAGAGCTATGAGTAGCTAAATCTTTTGTTCTAGGGTCATTATGAACCCAATTTTAGGTTAGGAGTTGTATTTCTCTTTGAACTTATGATTCTTTCAAATTAATACATTCCTATCATTCATCTATACTGTGCTTGCTTTAAAACTGATCACTTTATTGCTTGCTTGTTGCTTTCACTGAACTTGAGAGAGGGAGGTGTTTGTAGAACATTAAGTGTATATGGCGAGTGCTTGAACCTTAGGGGTTTTGACTCATAGGGATATTAGTTAATATCACTAATCTAATTAAGTTGTTGTTTAATGGGCTTAACTCACATAAAGGGATTGTGTCAGAGTTGAGTAGCTTAATTTAGATTTAGGAGAATTAGTTTAAGCCAGTAGGAAACCTAAAATTAAGTGTATAATTGATTAGAATCACAAGTGTTAGGGAGAGTTAGCAAATCCTAGGATGAAAGAGGGGGATTAGTAACTCTAGGCCTTTTAGTTGAATTATTTTCATCCAATTCTATTGTAGTTTGATTCTATTTCTCAGTTCTTAAATTTGAGCTGTCTTCAATCCAAAATTGGTTTGTTTTACTAATGCGTTTAAATTTCTAAAGTACTTAGCAAGTTAGTCCTCGTGGGATCGACACTCTTACTTATTTTTACACTATATTATTTGTGCAACTGGTGCACTTGCCAAATCTCTTAACATTAATGTATTTGTTTTAAAAAAAATTAAACCTTTGAAAGGAAGGGGATTGAACTAAGGATTATGAGAAATGAGGAATTTAAATATAATTGTTGTTTAATATTGTAATTTTATGAAGTTATTATGTATATAAACACATGGATGTGATTGTGATTGGAAAGCCGAGAAAGGCATGTTTATGTATACGAGTAGTACCCCTCAATATATGGATGAGAAACACTGGCAATGAATCTCAGTAATGATTAGGGTGACACTCCCTCGTGATAGGAGGACATGAGATAAGGTCAGGTAAGATGAAACCCTAAAGGTACCCTATCGACAAGGGGTTATAGTATGAGGCATCAAGTAAGGATAAGAGGGTCATTGGGTGGCTTTACCTAGTAATGAGATTGAAACCCAGGGATTGTTATGTTTTCTTGAACTTGTGATGTGACGGGTGTTTTAGCCCAAGTGTTAGATATTATGAATTTTTATGTAATTTGTTTCTATGATTTGTTGACTTCATGCATTCATTGAGTTTTTCCCAAAACTCACACTCATGTTTCCTCCCTTTTCAGATCTTTTTATTGATGGTGAACCCCTTCGTGAGGAGTAGTGGGGTGTTCGGTGCTTGTCGATCTTCCCGTTGCCGGGTAGGTCAAGTTATTTCCATGTCGAAGATAGGGCTTTGTGATTAGTAGGACACTTAGGGGATTTTGGGGACCCTTTTGAATATGAACGGTTTTAATTAAAATTATGGATCTACTATCAAACATTTTGAAGGAATGATTTCATTTATATTTAATTTCTGAGAATTAATATGATTTGTTTGAGTTGGAAATCTTCTTCGTTTGCTTATTGAATAGATGCATGATTTAAATTGTATGAATTGCTACTATCTTGTGTGGCGGATTCTTCAAATCGTATTATAGAGTAGTTAAAATGAACTTTAAATCCTTGAGATTATTTTAAGAACAAGTTTCCTTTAATACGATATTTTGTAAGAAGAAAACCTTGCAAACTTAATTTCACACTAAGTCATTAGAGATAGTAATTATAGAATTAGGAATTTCAGAAGTATTATTTTATTATTATTATTATTATATCGCTATGGCTATTAATCAAACCATGAGAGCTAGTAGAATATACAAGGTAACATCTTTAAAAGATGAAATTAAGGAAATAAGAAGTTGTTTTAAAATGACTAAATTGACAAAAAAAATGCATTAATATCTCTTAATTAGAAATTTAGAGATTTAAAGAAGAAAAAGGCGTTAGAATTCAGGGTCAACTCCATGTGCTGTATGGTTTGCATATTATTAGTACCTTTGAGAATGGTGTGGTGAAGAATTCAAGTACGTCTCACCTTCACTAATTGAATGTGTTTGACTTATCTACTTGTGTCACCGTATGCATTTAAATGCTTTACTTGTGTGACCGTATGCATTATTAGTACCTTTGAGAATGAGTGTGTGTCGACGCCAGGTAAGTCCTTCTTACTTTCTTATTTAGTGATAAATGCTATATGTAAGAATTAAAGACTTTCACATAATTGAACTTAATAAGGGAAAGAGTAGTAAGAACAGTAAGGCTAAAGTGACGAGAAGACTTTGTTACTGTGGCAGTCCGAGCTCCAGTAACGGGTCGCGACGGCCACTCATAGGCAAATCTTGGCACATGTTCCATGGGATCACCATCATGTCTCAAAATTCTATATCACAAACATAGTACAAGCACATCACATATGCATAACAGAAGGTTACAAAACATATCACAATCCAACGTATCATGGAAAGCCATATTCTCAACATTACACTAGATGCAATGAATGAGGCTCTATTCTTGCTTCCCAAACCTCTTCTCCATATTTCCAAACCATTCCAAACCTCAACCTCAACAATTTGGGTCATCAAACACAAATTTTAGCAACCAAAAACTCTCCCAAAGTTCAATTGCAAACTTGATTCAAGATTCAAATAATTTTTCTCATTTTTTGATTTCTCTCTTCCCCATTCATAAATGCAACAAACACTATTCAAATTAGTTTTTCTCACCTAAACCAACTCTTAAATTGCAAAGAATTAAGAAGAAGAAGGTTTGGAAGTATGGAACAATCTCAAACAACTAAGATTTCACCAATATCCAAATTAGGGCTCACTTGCATGAAAAAGAAAGGGAAGATGGGAAAACTTGCTCTTACCCTGAATCAAGAACTTTCTAGTGTGGAAGAGGTTCACTGGAGGCTAGAGGTACGTCAGAGATCAAGAAAGATTCAAGGTGTCACGACCCGCTTCTTGGGCACATGATTGGCACAGTAATGACAATCCCCTGTTGCTGTAAGCCTATCCTCGAATTACTCCACAAATTTCAAGTATCAACATGGAGTTCTTCATGAGTAAAAAGCGAAGTAAATTGATTAAAATTCTAAAGAACTAAAATCATAAATTCCTTTTAATAAAAGTCATGCCTTTAATTTAAATGTTTAAAATGTTCAAATATAAAATAAAAATATTCAGAATAATTCAACGATCAAAACTTAGTAAATCCAAGTAGACATAATTTAAATGAATTAAACATTGTCCCAAAATTCCCCTAAGTGTCCTACGCAACTATAGAGCGACCTATAGACTTCATAAAATGAAACAAAACTCTACTCAGCAACGGGATGTTCCACAATAAACTCTGCTACTCCTCAAATAGGTGTTCCTCGATGATAATCAGATCTGTAAAAGAAAAATGGTCCACAGAGGGTATGAGTTATCATAACTCAGTGAGCGGTATGGTGTCACTATAATCGAACCCAAATACATCAAAATTCATATAGAATATGCCCGTAGGCCATAGTTTCAATACCAAGAAATTCATCACATAATAACACATTACAAAGCATATAGAAGCATAATCAGAATACAATCATAGCACTCGCTGTACTCATCAATTGGCAAAGTGCCCCTTGGGATTCAAAGCTCAACTCGGGCCCCCTTATACCATTTTGCCAATGACGCATGATCCCACCTTAATGGTAAGGTAACCCTTAGGAGACATAACTCAACTTTGTCCCAACCATCTTACTGTAAGGTGAGTCCACCATCCCTTCACTAACAAGGGGACCATCAGGAGTCTCAGCTCAACTCAGTCCCAACCCTCCGTATCGTGTCTGGAGGCGGTACCAACCAACACAACCAATATACAGATATACATGTGCACAATCACGAAATCAACACAAAGAACAAGTATCTCATGCATGCAAGTATCTCAGAGAACTCATGCCTAGTTTCTATGCCATCCACATAATATATAATCAAATGCTATGCAAAATTATTACACTATCTTGAAACATTATTATCATTGTCATTGTTCTTATTAACAACACAACATCATGCTTCTCACATCAACATCATTATACAATGTGTTCATTGTCATATTCATCATCCTAACCATGTTCTTCCTAAGGTTCTTAGAAACTTAACCTAACCACATATTCTACATGATCTACGATGCTAAGATAGAGTTAGGGTGAAATCAAACCACTCACTTGGATTCCAATGCTACTTTTATTGTATTTTGGATATTATTTGAAGGTTTCAGGATTAATTTCAAACAACTACAACAAAAAGGGTTGCGAAAGAAATCAAAACCATGCAATAAGAAAACTGCTTGTTTTTTTAATCTGACATTTGGTCACGATTTTGGCCGTAACTCCCAATAGGTAAGGAATTCTCAAACGAAATTGGTCTCATTTGAAACTATATGCAAAGAGATTTCCAATGATATATAAATTGTTAAAACTAAAGTTTAATTGAGGGAGTTATAACCAATTTAAGTTACGTGAAAACCAAAGGTATGATAAATCGGGTTTCTAGTTCTTTCCTTTGTTTCTTGAAATTTTTCGACATCGAAAAAGACTACTAGAGATGTATTCTATGAGGCTTATGTGAAGAGATGTGGCATCTAGGGTTTTCTAGGCTCTAAGTGATGTTTGTGTGTGAGAGGTGTGTAGGGTTTGAGTCTCTTAGGTGGTATTTATAGGTGTCGTGGCCGCCCACTTATTTAGGTTAAGTAAGATTAGGATTTGTATTTTAGGTCTAAGTGTAAAACTAGGATTCCTTATTTATATTATTTTATTTATTTGTATAATTATCTCCTTTTAATTATTATTTTATTTATTCCTCTTTATTGATTATTTAATTATTTGTTTAAATTATTTATATTATTCTAGGTTAAGTGTCATATTAGGACTCTATATATATATATATATATATATATATTATTTACTCTATTATTTGTTGTCCTTTAATTATCTTATTATTCATATAGTAGCATGCCTATCTCTTAGGGTTTAATTATATTTATATTATTTTCTTTTTCTAGTCCTACTATACTAATGCTTCTCATTTATCTTGCTTTATTTTATTATTTGTATTGTCTAATCCAACTTCTATTGCATTTCCTTATTCTACTTAGGTTTCTCACGCCACCCAATCCCCACAAGCCTTATCCTACATGTCCCTTCTTAATAATTTACTTAACCTACCCATTTTATTTATTAATAATAGTATTTGTCACTTATCTTATTTATTTTGTTTATTATCCACGACACTTATCAATCAATAAATAACTTATCTTCCCTTTTTTATATTTTAATTTTTTCCATTTATTTCTTTTATTTGTTGCTCATTGTTATCATTTGAATTCAATAAGTTGGTCACACGCCTAAAGTGTTAAATTTATTTATTTTGTTTAACTAAAATCTTTTTAATTCAATGTTAATTTTAGGAAATTCTTTTCTCAATATTGACTATTTTTATTTTAACCCAATTTTTGTTCACTAGTTCACTCTAGGGCCTCACGCCACTCTTATTGGGTTGGTCCTAGCCCACATGCCACTATTTTATGCATTTTACTTCGCTCCCCTTTAATATCATTTTTATATTATCCATTCCTAGCAGATTTTTAAATTGTGTTTCCTAGTCTCTTTCTCTCCACACCAAGGGGTTTTTCCCCATCACATTTGTTTTAGAATTGAATTAAGCTTCTTAGATTCCATCTATCCTAGTTTAGTATTAATATTATGATTATTATCATTATATTACAATTCTTTTCCTACTATAATCCTAACATGTATTTTATTTAATTCCTTTTATTTTTAGTTGTCATGCTTCATTTAATTTAGCCTACATGCCTATCTAGAAGAGTATGTTATTATTAGCTATATATTTTATTTATTTTATTTTTTCATTTTTAATTTTCCTTAAATTTCATTTTATCAAAAGGGAATTATTTTTCTTATTTGCCCTACATTCATTTTCCTTTAATCCTAAATGTCTAATCACCAATTTAAGCCTCACATTATCTTTACTAAGTCACCCCTCCCTATTCATCCCATTTTGTATAATTTCACCCTACCCCTAATCAAGTTTTAAACTTTCATTTTAGTCCCTCGTTCGTTCAAATCACAATTTATGAAGAAATGACCCACATACCACATAGTATTCATGCCACACAAGTAATGAGGAAGTGAAATCACATCACACGCATTCAAGCTTCCACAAACAGACAAAATAATGTACATACCACAGGCACATGGATTTAAAATGACAAACATGGGAAAAAAATCCCTTCGGGTATTCGTTTATTTACGAAAGTTTTTCCATACATCTAAATTCTTGATTTCTTACGACATCGTAATACCTAGGATATTACACAAGGGTTGGGAAGGATTTGGGGAAGAAGGTTGAAGAAGGGAGTAAGATGAAATAAATGGAGGCTATGTCATGAATGAAGGGTTTAGTTGATGGTGAATCTGAAATTGGATAAGTATGGGTGTGTGGGAAGTGTCATTTTACCATTTTGTTCTTCAACCTTTTAATGAGAAGATATAAGCCAAGGCAAAACTGGGAAACTTATCAAAAGCAAAAGATTACTTATTCAACACACAACAAAATTAAACCGATATGCCAAAACAAGCTCAACAACTCATCAAGCCAACACTTCACCACATTTTCACAAGAATACCCATTTTCCATTTCATTTTTAGTTTAGTACCTCATAAGGACTTATTCACACAATTTAATTCCTTTTAGACATCTCACACAACTTCAACACAAATTCACAAACATACACATTATGCCACACCATAAAAATCATTTATTTATAATTTTCAACAATCATACACATGCTTAAGCACATATGAGTCATAAAAACAAACATATAACATAAACCTTACAAGTACTACATTTAGCAAGAGCAACTTCACTAACCTAGGAAAATCCCTCCAATAGCCTTTTTGTAATAGGAGGTTGGTCTTATGCTCAACCTTCTCTTGAGCAGTAGTAGCCATCGTGAGTGGAGGAGAAATGATTGTGGAACTATGAGTGGTGTAGAATAATTGCCATAGATTGTGAGTTGCCATTACTACGATTCACATCACTGCCATAACTAAATATTAGCTCTCCATTGAAATAAGAGTGGCATATATACATGACTACACCTATTCCTAATCAAAATATTAGCTCTTCATTGAAATCTAATTCATCATCAAAGACTGATTTTGAGAAAATGGGTGTTTGGGTAACTGGTGTGGGTTATTAGGTAATTGGCATGGTTGTTTGGGTGAACCAAATGCTACTTGGGCAATTTTTTGTTGACTTGGGAAGTTAAATATTGCCATGCAAGGCATTGAACATTAGTCTTGTTAATAGAATTTTTAACGAAGAGATTTCTTTGCATAAGTTATAAACACCACAAGAAAATCAAGAATTAGAGACAGAAAAATCCATATCTGATTCGTGAAATAGTCAATGAAAGATCAGAGACAGATTAGAGATGAAATTTCTTTTCATATCTGATTATGTCATAGTAAATCATTCGAGACGGAAAACAATTTCGTATTAGCATTAGGGACAAAATATTCTATCCCAATCAAGAAATTCTGTCTTAAACTAAAATAGTATTTTCAAAGACAAAAACTGATTCTGTAACTAATTATTGACGAAATATTCTGCCTCTGATTCCATGACTATTCAAGCAGATTTTTCTGTCCCTGAACTTGTCTCTAATAAGTGACATATTTATCATCCTTAAAGCCATCTATAATAAGGGATGAATATTTTTGTCCTTGAACTCGTCTCTAAATAGGACAAATTTTTTCGTCCCTGAATCCATCTCAGAAGCTTTGCCCAAAATCTAGAACTATTCAAATAGAGCAAGTAATGGAAAATTAATCTAATGTCACTTAAATCATTGCACACAACAAATAAATAACTTACAATTTAGTAGAAGCTCCTTAAACTGCATAGCCAAAAGTCTTGAATCATTCAAAATTGTGATATGAATGAAATTATGGATCCCATTTCCCTTTACCTTTTTATGTTTTTTGTTGAAAGACTTGCCCATTTAATTTTGAATGAAATTTGAAAAAGAAATTGGAATCTGATAGGAATTAATAGACAAGGTCCTAAAGTCTCTCATTTAATTTTTGTCAAAGACTTTATTATTTTGCTGAAGTTTCTATGAATCAAGTTAATCCATTAAAAAGTGTCTTGATAAGTTTTGTGAAAGCTCGAGGCAAAGAGTTAAACCCTCTAAGACTCAAATATTTTTTCTCTAGTAATGTTTAGAATACTGGGAGGGTTGAGGTGAGTGGGTTTATTCTTATGGACAACTGAAGAAAATACCATGAGGTTTTCTCTTTACCATAAAATGGTTAACAAAAATGCATATAGTTTCTCAACTAACATAGTTAGTGATAGGCTCTCTAGTTAGAAAGCCATCTCTCTCTCTCTCTCTCACTCTCTATAGTTGCTTATTAATTATTTGATTAGTTATATTCCTAACTATGCTATGCATTCTACCTTGATTCCCTCAAGTACATATGAGGCCATTGAAAAGAGAAGCAAGAATAAAACCAGAGGATGGGATACACTTTATGTAAAAGGGAGTATACAAGGGAAAAAACAAAAAGACATTAATTGTCTTATAATATAGTTTTGTGAAAAAGAAGACAGTCAAGGTATGCACTCCAATTTGCAAAGAATAAAGGAACCTTACTCAATTCCACAGTTCAAGTGCCTTAATAATGATATCAATAATAATCTTTTGCACAAAGTACATCAATTATCAATTAGAACCCTAATTTTAATCTAATGCATCAAATTGAAGGCCATCTCTTGGCAAAAAGACATTTCCAAAAGTAACCATCTCGATCTAGGTCTCTCCACTTCTTACATACCACCATACAAGAAGCAAGATAAACACCCTCCAGTAAAGGAAAAACAATTTTCATAACTTATTTACATTCCATTGTCAGTCCTAATTATAATTAAAAACACAATGAATCAATGACAATACAAGCATCAAAAAACAAATTTGCTCAAACCCCAAAAGAAGCAATGAAAAATGAAAAAACTAGGTAAGCTTAACCCAAGAAAATCTCACAATTCAAATAATCTTAATCCCAAAACAAGCTCAAACCTCCTGGAGTAAACTAAAAAAATGAATGCATATGGTTTAAAAGGATTTACCTCTTAGTCAATTTGTTTATGTGAAGATGATGATAGGAAGTAGTGCTTGCAACCTTCAAGTGTGAAATACACAGAGTGACAGTGAAAAAAAGGTTGATAGACGAAGAGTGAATGTCAACGATGAGACTAGAGTCTAAAGAGGGCCAAGGGGCTAAGAGTCAGAGAGTGATGGTGAGGTAGAGCTGTAGAGGAAAAAGACATATAGTGACCGGTGTGACAGTGAAGAGATGGGCAGACGACACCAGGCTATGGATTGTGTGAGGCAGAGCTGCAGATGGAGACAATCAGTGATGACTAGGACAAGAGAGGAGATATAGGCAGACAACACTAAGCGATTGCATTTAGGAAAATCGGGTGAGACGATCGATGGTAACTGAGGCGAAAGCAGAGAGGCAAGCATTGACATGGGTGAGAATGAAGAGAGATACAAATGAGTATGCTAGGGATTGAGATCAGGAAATAGGTGAGGTTGTCTGATAAGGTTAAGTAAACAATGTCATGTTAAAAAATAAAACATTAGAGATAGAATTTGTCATGAAATTTTTTGTCTCTAAAAATTTTGAAAATCAGAGATAGATTTTCCATTGCAAATATCCATCTCTAAATCTTTTAATATATTTTCTTCATTTTTAGAACCACTTGAGATGAATTTTAAGACAAACAAAATCTATCTCAAACTGAAGGAAATTTTATGATATAAAATTCATATTAGAGACGAATCTAGCATAGAAAATTTTGTCTATAATTAAA
Source organism: Biancaea sappan (assembly GCA_037074585.1). Taxonomy (NCBI): domain Eukaryota; kingdom Viridiplantae; phylum Streptophyta; class Magnoliopsida; order Fabales; family Fabaceae; genus Biancaea; species Biancaea sappan. The sequence goes on from CM073495.1 coordinate 28,117,045, forward strand.
ACCAAAAAAATTTTTCAAAATTGACCTGAATTAAATATTAGAGATGCAAATAAGGACAATTCTTTTTTTTTTGTTATACCTCGAATATTCGCAATGCGTGAACTTGTGCCATTGAAGAATATCATGGGGGATGGTAAGGAATTTTCATTAGGTTATGTAAAATTCTTAAGTGGATATTGGATTAAGCGTTTTGACCCATGGAGGGACTAACATGAGAGATATATAATTATGCAGTAATTTGTAAAAGTAAAAGAAGAAAGTGGATGAATTTAGATCGGGAAGTTGCAATGAGAGGGATCTAAGAAAGGGTGTGGTGTATTGTTTTATTGGTGAAGGAACATTACTGGATTGGGAGGTTTCTCATTTTTCCCTTTCTTCCTAGCAATTGCATTTTATTTTTACTAAGGGGCATTTTACTCATTTTTTGACTTATATATATATATATACACACACACATACACACATCCACGCCACATAAAAATTAGATTGCTCTCTTCTCTCACGTGCACTTTTCCATCTCAAGTTTCCCTCCTCTTAACTCTCTTCCCTACACACCCAAGCCTCCCTTATGTCCTCAGTCTTGCAAGTCTCTGGGCGAGGAGTGCTTCTATAACACCTGTGGTTTTAAGATGGTCGGTTGACTTTTGGTTTGCTAAAAATTCAAGTGAAAAATTTCAAGAACTCGATTAAACTCCCTGAATTGGTCATTATTATTTTTGGTATTTAGAATAAGTGTTTATATCTGGAGTTAAGTGTATGAGATGTTTATAGGTGATGGAGTGGTTAACAGTTGTGGTTGGGGAAAATGGGAGGTCAAAACGAATTATGGCATTAGAGCCTTCACATAAAGACTATAGTGAAAAAGGATTTTCCTTTTGTGTTAATCATGAAAAATAAAGTTTATATTAATAATGGGAGTACTAGGTGAGGAGGCTCAGTGTGCTAAATTGAAGGGGGTGTGTGTGCGGGGTGAATATTTTAATCGGATACTCAGTATTGCCCGAACTGCAAGCTTTATGAAGAAATGGCAAAATTGTAATTTTTTGTGGCAAGTGAATTAAAACTACACATGCCTTTTTAGTTAGCACATGGTTATATGCCCCTCTCCTTCTCCCATTTCCTCTCATTCGTCCCTCTCACCGATGGCCATCTTTTGAACCATAACCATGGTGATTTTTGACAAGGGCTCATCTTCAGTGACTTTTTTCTGGCTCTAGAAGCTTAGGGTTAAAGGTGAGTTCCTTGGAAATCCCTTCTCTTCTTTCATTTTCGGTTTTATAGAAACCCTAAGTTGGAATTGGTAGAATTGAGATGTGTTAGGTTGATTTACATCTTAAATCTTCTTCTTTGAGTATGGGACTGAATTTGGAGGTTCAAATATATGGTTTATAATGGTTAGACACGATTTGGGTGTGGGGAATGTAAGGAAGGAATAATGGTACTTTCTTGGGTAGGTTGCAATTACAAAGGTCAACCAATCAATCGTCAGTGACTAACCAATCGACTAATTGTCTTCTAGAAAATTGGTCAATTGGTAGTAGGTGGCTAGTTGGATGGCTGCTCTCTGGTTGGTATTTCGCAACGAATAAAAGGCAAGCCAGTGGACTACTTTCCCTATAAGTCAACTAGTTAGTCCTTGGCTATGCAATTTCACAAATATTGACATGTTATCTTATTCCTTTCATATTGGATGTTTAGAGGTTGTACTCCGAAGTTCTAAATTCTTCTTGTGTGCATTCAAGTGAGGGATTTGGACTAAGCTTCGGCATAAGATTCGAGATAAGGGAGAATCTCTATCCTTATCTTAGTCTTGTATTGATTTTTTCCATTATGAACTCCTTACAAAATTATATGGAACTATAACAAATTATCTGGCTTGGTACGAATGGAAATTTTAGTGATAGACCAATATAAGTATATTATGCTTATGTGGTAGTCCGAGTCCTTCAACTCCGATTATTTGCAATATAAGATTAGTTGGTACAATTATGCATATTAATTTAGACATGGCGTAAGGATGGGATTTAAAATGTAAAACAGACTCCGTGCAAGGGACACCGTATGAATTTAACATGGTAGAATTGTCGATTGAGTTATAAATGATTGAATTGGTGATATCTAGCATTTTTATATACATTTTAACCTTTATCTTAGTCTATTTACATTTTCATCTATGAAAATTCTCCAATTTTATTACACTTTGTGATTTATTGAGTCTAAATTAATTTTGGATGGAAAATGAATTATTTTCATATTTTAGGACTTAAATTATTAAAGACTCAATTTAATCCATTTGTGTACTTTACAGAAATTAAATTGGAGATTTTCTGATGATGTGGTGCTGAGGTGGACATTCTTGATGACATGGCACTTATGTGGCATTTTTCTGATGAGTAGGATGCTGACCGGGACTTGTTTCTGCATTTTTATTGATATGGAGATATGTGGGGCCCTCAATCTAGATCCCTTTTGCATGCAGTCCAGCCTTTGCTTGCCTTTCCCCCAGATTTTGCTGAAAATAGCATATCAGCTTTTTGCATGGCAAAAGAGCCCTTCTGCTACACCTTTTTCATGCTTGCTACTGCTATTTGTTGGCCACCCTTTCTGCAGAAAAGAAATAGCCACACCTCAGCTCTCTTTTTGAAAGTCAACTGAGCATCAAGGGTAGAATATTCCAAGGCATTTAAGGCATTAGTTTTGTAACACAGAAAAACACTTTTCATATTCTGTAACTTAGAATTTCGCAGACATCTCTTCCCCTCTGTTTTCCCTCTTCTATTTTGTTGTTTTGCTCTCAAGGAGGGCTAAATCTCCCTTGTAATCAGTCACTAGGACCGTGGGATGTTGTAGCTTGAACTGAAAGTGCAAGATAAGTGTTTTTATTGGTTATTTCATCTTATTTCATTTCTATTCTATTTTTATGCTTATGTTGCTGTCAAATTCTGATTGAACTTGAAGGAACATAAACTGATTTATATTTGAGATATAACCTTGCTTGACTGATTAGAAAAATAAGTGAAACAAAATGACTAGTTAGATGATGTTTAACTTGATTTGGTTGAGGTTTTCTTTTGAAATGCATCTAGTTATAGTTAGTGAAGTTATTCTTGACTACAGTTGGAAGCATTAAATTCTGGAAGTTATTCTAGAATCATTTTCATAAAAAACCAAATGGTGAAATAAGAACAAAACTGAATCAATGAGTTAAGTAATGATAGTTGCTCTCCCATAAATCCTAGTGGCTGGTTACACAGTCTCCTTACTGTCAATACTCTGCCATTTTTGTTCTGCTGTTGATTAGCTGTTGGTTTACTGCTAATTTTAGTTTCTGTTGTTGTTTCTGCTTTCACTGCCAACAAACCCCCTCTCTTGGTTTATGTGCTTTTAATTAGTGTTTGGGTTTAGAACAACTAGTTAGTGATTAGAAGTGAGGCTCCTTGAGTGAATACAACCTGGGGATCACTATACCGCAAAATTGCCACGAATTCAATTCTGGGCAATTCGGCATCATAGTGGCGTGAACCAGAATTTTGGTACTATTGTCGGGGAGCCAATTCACTTCTTAGTTGTTAATTTAGTTGTTCCATTTTTTTTTGTTTAATTTTCAGTTGTTTAGTGTTGCTATAGTGGTTTGTAAGTTTTGGAGTCTCTTTCTCGGAAACTAGTCAAAACTGACCATTTTCCTTACCGGTGAAAAACTTAACTATTTCTGATTAACCTCAAACTTGGTAGACCACTAGTTTTCAATATTTTATGCATGTTGCAACCCTTACTCAACTCTCAGCTATGCTCAGTACGGAGTTGCCATTTTTCCAAATTTCATCGTTTAAACCCTCTTTTCTATTTTTTTAATGTTTTTTATTTTTTAATTAATTGTGATTTTTGGTGTGATTTTTGGAGATCAAATTTTTGAGTTTTGTATTTTACATTAGTTCCTCCAACTTGTGAAGGATTTTTCCAAGAAAAATCAGATTTTTCTGAGATACTTCATTTTTTCAGCAGTTTTCGTCGGTTAGATCCTAGTGTGCCAATTTCAGTGTTTTTGTTGTTTTCTTGTTTTCTTGTGAATTTTTCCCTTCCTAGTGTATGGAAGGTCTCTTAACGTGGACTTACTACCTTTTGATCCTAAAATTGATAGGACCTTCCATAGGCTAGTGAAAAGCAATAGCATTAGGACTAGTATAGTTTCTGAACTTCTTGCTGAAATTGTTGAGCTTGCTGTCAATAGTGTAGAAGTAGAGTCAGAGTCTGAATTTGATATTGCGTTGGATTCAACTAATTTTGAGTCAGCTGGAACAACTAAGATAGATAATCAAAATGCACAAGTGCCTCAAAATAGGCAAGAACCATCCATTAAAGAGTTGATTGCAACTGATGTACATTATTAACCATTGTGCATAAATTATCCTGAGTTGGATGCTAATTTTGAATTAAAATCTGGTCTAATCCATTTGTTGCCCAAGTTTCATGGTCTTGTAGGTGAGGACCCACATAAGCACTTGAAGGAGTTTCATATTGTCTGCTCTACCATGAGACCACATGGAGTTGGAGAAGAACAGATCAAATTAATAGCCTTTCCTTTCTCTTTGGATGAGGCAGTCAAGGATTAGCTTTACTACCTGCCTATTGCCTTAATTACAAGATGGGATGAACTAAAGAAGATGTTCCTAGAAAAATTCTTCTCAGCCTCCAGAACAGCAGTAATTAAGAAAGATATCAGTGGGATTAGACAAGCAGGTAGTGAGTCTTTGCATGAGTATTGGGAGAGATTCAAGAAGCTGTGTTCAAGTTGTCCAAACCATCAAATTTTAGAGCAGCTTTTCATCCAGTATTTCTATGAGGGATTATTGCCTATAGACAGATATATAGTTAATGCAGCTGCTGATGGGGAATTAGTGGACAAGACCCCTACTACAGCAAATGAATTGTTAGCCAAGATGGCCCAAAATGCATAACAGTTTGGCACTAGACTGAATGATCCAGCAGCAGTTATTGTCAATAAAGTGAGGACACCTCTTTTGGAGCAACAAAGGATAGAAAATAAATTGGAAGAGTTAGCTTCAATGGTAAGGCAATTGGCATTAAATTAGAGAACACAACAACCAACCCTTCCTCCTCCTTCAGTTTGTGGTATTTGTTCCCTAAATACCCACCATACTGATCAGTGCCCTTAGCTGCAAGAGACCCCAATTGAGTCATGTGTTGGTATATTCCCTAGTTGACCCTTGCAGCCATAACAATAGAGATATGACCCATATTCCTCCACCTACAATCCTAGGTGGCGTGACCATCCAGCCTTCAAGTATGGAAATACCTTCAATCCTCCTCCTAACCAGCCACCCCATGTAAGATACAACCAACCTGGACCTAGCCATGCACCTTCTCCAATACCCAAGAAGCCTGAGACTAGTCTAGAAGATTTAATGAAATAGCTAACTGCCAATGCCCTCCAGTTTCAGCAAAGGATAGAAACAAACATGCAGAACTTGGAAACTAAGATTGGTCAGTTAGCCACAACATTCAATGAGCTGAAAAGTCAAGGTTTAGGAAGTTTTCCATCTCAACCAGTAATCAATCCAAGAGGCAATGTTAGTGCCATCATTTTAAGGAGTGGCAAGCAAGTAGATGGTCCACCTCCTGAATCGAAACCAGAAAAATCAAATGTGCAGTGAAGAGTTCCTTCATCCTCAACCAATGAGCAAAATAAGAATGATGAAAAAGTGGTTCAGAGAATACCTCTTCTTTTCCCTAATAGGCAAACTCAATCAAGGAAAGCTTTTGAATTTGATATGGATAAAGAGATCATGGAAACCTTTAGGAAAATAGAGGTTAACATTGCACTTTTGGAAGCAATTAAGCAAATTCGTAAATATGTTAAGTTCCTCAAAGAGTTGTGCACTTATAAGGGGCAATGAGAGAGTGAATTTAGGGAGGAATGTTTTTGCACTAATCCAACCACCCATGCCACCCAAGTATAAAGATCCTGGAACTTTCACAATACCATGCACAATAGGCAACATGGAGTTCTCCAATGTTATGCTGGATTTAGGAGCCTCAATCAATGTCATGCCCAAATCAGTGTACTTAAGCCTCAAGATTGGTGTTCTTTCACCAACTGGAGTGATTGTCCAACTTGCCAACAGGAGCACAGCACATCCAGCAGGAGTTCTAGAAGATGTCTTGGTAAGAGTTAAAAATTTCATTTTTCCTACTAATTTTTATGTGCTAGATATGGAAAATGATAACACTCCTGGCCATGCACCATTAATACTTGGTAGACCTTTTCTGAAAACTACAAAAACCATTATTAGTGTGTATAAAGGGACTTTGTCAATGGAGTTTGCTGGCAATAAAATTGATTTATTTTAGATGCCATGAAACATCCTATAGAAAATCATTCCAATGTGCATGTGGTTAACTTTCTAGATTATTTAGTTGATGAGGTATGTGATGATTTCCAAGATGAATTGATTTCTACTTTTCCTAAGTTTTCTGACTTGGTTGATGCCTTTGAGTGCAATTGTGCTGGTTCTGAATTTTGTCATGCTTGCACTAAAATTGAAAATTCTCTAAGTGCTGACAATTATGAGTTGCATTCTGATTTGCATTCTGGTTTGGATTCTGTTATACATTCTAATTCTGTCATTTTCTCTAGCTTAGATTTTGATTCTGTTTCTATTTTAGGTAGTTGTAGGTGTAATGATTTAAACTGTAATTTTGTACATTCTTCATCTATTTCTTCTTGTGCTGCTAACCCTTCCTCATCTCTAACCAAGGATTATGTCTTTGAGCAATCTGAATATGTAGGTGCCTCCTTGGATGTGACTTCACAAAAACTGATTTCATCCTCCATCTAACCACCTGCATTGGAGTTGAAGGCTTTACCAGAAAACCTCAAGTATGCTTTCTTGGAAGTAGGAGACCAACTTCCAATGATTGTAGCCAACAATCTAGAGCCTGATCAAGAACAAAAATTGATAAGTTTGCTGAAAAGGAACAAGAAGGCAATTAGGTAGACTCTAGCAGATATTCCTGGAATTAGTCCTTCTGTGTGCAAGCACTGAATTCTTCTTGAGGAAGAGACTAAACCAGTGAGGCAACCCCAAAGACGACTTAACCCTATGATTCTTGATGTCATCAAGAAGGAGGTAAGTAAGCTCCTCCAAAATGGCATTATTTATCCTATCTCTGATAGTAAGTGGGTGAGTCCAGTACAAGTGGTGCCAAAGAAAATAGGGGTAGCTGTTACCCATTAGAGTGCAAAATAGTTTGTGTGTTTGCATTGATTATAGGAAGTTGAACCAAGTAACTAGAAAAGATCATTTCCTCTTCCTTTTATTGATCAAATGCTTGAGAGACTTGCTGGAAAGTCTCACTACTATTTTCTTGATAGTTTTTCTAGATATTTTCAAATTCACATTGCACCTGAAGATCAGGAGAAGACCACCTTCACCTGTCCCTTTGGCACTTTTGTATATAGACGTATGCCTTTTGGTCTTTGCAATGCACCTAGCACTTTTAAAGATACATGATAAGTATATTTCTAATTTGTTAGAAGATTGCATGGAAGTGTTCATGGATGATTTTTCTGTTTATAGAGACTCATTTGATACATGTTTGAAAAATTTGGAGAGAGTACTTGAGATATGCATAGAAAAGAATTTGGTCTTGAATTATGAGAAATGTCATTTCATAGTAGAGCAAGGGATAGTCCTAGGCCACATAGTATCATCATGTGGCATAGAAGTAGATAAAACAAAAGTTAATGTTATCTCCTCTTTACCTTACCCGGCTTCTGTGCGAGAAGTTCGCTATTTTCTTGGCCATGCAAGATTTTGTAGGAGACTCATCAAGGACTTCAGTAAGATCACTCCACCCCTATCTAAACTCCTTTAAAAAGAAACTAATTTTGTTTTTATGATACTTGTAGGTTAGCTTTTGATGAGTTAAAGAAGTAATTTACCTCCCCTCCTATCATCCAACCTCCACGGTGGGAGCTCCCTTTTGATCTCATGTGTGATGCCTTGAATTATGCTATGGGAGCGGTACTTTCACAAAGAGTAGGGAGGAAGTTGCATGTCATAGCTTATGCTTCTCGTACCCTTGATTCAACTCAATTGAATTACACAACCACAGAAAAGGAGTTTTCAGCAATTGTCTTTGCTTTAGATAAATTTAGATTATACTTGCTTGACTCCAAAGTAATTGTGTTTTCTGACCATGCAGCACAAAAATACTTGCTAAAGAAGCCAGATGCAAAGCCAAGATTGATTAGATGGATGCTACTTCTCCAAGAATTTGATGTGGAGATCAAGGATAAGAGTAGAGCAAAGAATGTAGTAATGGATCATTTGAGTAAGCTTTCTAAGCTCCCATTGAAACATCTCCCCATTAGAGACAACTTCCCATATAAGTGCTTTTCCCTTTTGCATGGTATTGTGAGCCTTGGTATATTGATTTAGTGAATTATCTTGTTGCATCCGAATTGCCTGTATACCAAAATAAACATCAGTTGAATAGATTAAGAAGCGAGGCTAGGTACTATGTCTGGGATGACCCTTAAGTGACCAAATTGTTAGGAGATGTGTTCCAAATCATGAATTTGCATCTGTGCTAAATTTCTGTCATGCTCTTGCATGTGCTAGACACTTTGGTCCTCAAAGAATAGCTAGAAAAGTGTTATATTCTGGTTTATATTTGCCTACTTTGTTTAGGGATGCCTATGATTTTTGGAAGAACTGTTCTAAGTGTCAAAGAACTAGAAATGTGTCTAGAAGAAATAAAATGTCTCAACAACCTCTTCTCTTTTGTGATATTTTTTATGTTTGGGGTATAGACTTTATGGGTCCTTTTCCTGTTTCTTTTGGCTTTATGTATATCTTGGTTGCTATAGATTATATGTCGAAGTAGGTGGAAGCAAAAGCCACCCGAACTGATGATTCTATTGTTGTTGTAGACTTTCTTCGTTCACATATTTTCTGTAGATTCAGCGTCCCTAAGGCCACAATCAGTGATCAAGGATCACACTTTTGCAATAAAAACATGCAAGGGCTATTAAAGAAATATGGGGTGGTGCACAAAACCTCTACACCTTATCACCCCAAACCAATGGGCAAGCAAAAGTCTCCAACAGAGAGATAAAGCAAATATTAGAGAAAATCGTGTAGCCCAACAGAAAAGATTGGAGCAAGAGGCTTGATGATGCGCTTTGGGACTATAGAACTGCCTTCAAGACTCCCATCGGTATGTCTCCATACTGTTTGGTATTTGGTAAAGCATGTCACTTGTCGGTGGAGATTGCACACAAGGCATATTGGGTGGTTAAATAATGCAATATGGACATGACCTTAGCCGGTAAGGAAAGGAAGTTACAACTTCAAGAATTAGAAGAACTAAGGCTAGCGGCTTATGAGAATGCGTGCATCTATAAAGAGAGACAAAAGCTTTACATGATCAAAAAATTAAAAAAGAATTCCAAGTAGAAGACAAAGTCCTTCTCTATAATTTTTACCTCAAGCTAATGCCCGGTAAGCTTCGCTCTAGATGGGTTGGCCCTTTTGATGTTACTAATGTCTTTCCTTTTGGTGTAGTAGAAATTCAAAATGATGCCACCAACAAGTAATTCATGGTAAATGGGCAAAGGTTGAAGAAGTTCTACGAGAGCTTCAAAGAAGAAACTGTAGAGGAAATCTAACTCTATAATGTTCCAGCTCCATGATAAGGTCGTACTCTTTCCCTCCTTTTAATTTATGTCCTCTTTATTTTACTTGATGTTTGGTGCTGATTTGCATTGAGGACAATGCAATGTTTAAGTATGGAGGGAGAGAATTTAATTGGAGCTAATTTAAAATTTTTTCTACTGTCCCCTCTGTTTTCTCTGTTTCTATCCAAAATTTGAGTTGTCTTGCACTAATTTTCTGTACTGATTGGCTACGAATTTTGCTACTTTCTTTACATGTTTTTAAAGCTTTATATGTCTTCTAGCTGTAGAATTTTATTTGGTGTCTTTTACATCTGTTTTGGTGTAGTTTTGTGTATGTAAAGTCGAGTCGCCAAAATTTCTGCAATGCAGAATTTTGCTACTCAATTTTGTCTGAATTTGATACTCTCTTTTTGAAAATTTGATGAAGTTTTTGTGTGAAAGCATGCATGATGAAATAGCTTAAGTTGTGAATTGACTTAGCATGAAAAGGATTCAGTCTTCTTTTTCTAAGGAACTTAAGTAAATTGGCAATGACGTTGTTTTTAATGAATTTTTAGTATTAGTCCTTAAACTGTGAGAATTTGAGCCTTCATTGCAAAATAATATTCTTTCTTGTTGTGTGTATTCCCTATCATGATGTTCACTCTAGAATTTGTCTTGAATCTTTGTTGAGGCTACATTACATGTACATGCTTGGAAATGAATTAGGCATTTGTTTCTTATAATCATTCTAGCCAAATAGCCATCTTTTGTGTTGTTTCCATTGTGTGCCACTTTGTGCCTTACTTCCACCTTCCTTTCTTGTGTTTTCTAGCTCTCTTCCACCTTAAAACAAATTCTTTCTTTTCCCCAAACTTAGAATATGAAGAGCTTTAGAAATTTCTTTTGAAAAGAGATTGAGCATGTGCAAAAAGAAGGATTTGTGGGCTATTTTGAAATTCAGTTTTGCTACTCAAAAGAAAAGAAAAATTGACTATTCTTCATGAAAAATATACTGTATAAAAAAAAGAGCAAGAAAGAAGAAAAGAAAAGTAGCATTTTCGTGCCCAAATTTCAAAGTTTAATCGCTTATGACTTTATTGATTGATGCTCTTCATTTCTTTAAGTTTTTGTTAAACTTTGTTTTTTGTATTTCTTTCTACCTTCTAATCATTCCTTCACCCAACCTTACATCCATAGTAAAGTCCCAATAATTCAAGCATGTATGTGATTCAAGTAGTAGAGATTTAGATTCTTGACAAGCTTATGGTAGTGAATTTATGATAGGTTGAAATGTGAGCGTATTACCTTAAACACTTGAGAGAGTAGAGCGTATACACTCTTCCTTGTGAGTCGATTATTACTTGAATTTATTCTTGTCAACGAAATTGCCATGATTCTTGAAATTTATAGAAATTTAAGACTTGTTTTCTCCTAGCGTTAAATCTTTTCAAGCTTGAACTAATTCATTATTGCATATTTTCTACACAACCTGTTGTGTCCCTTGGTGCCTTTGTTGCTTTTAATTGATTTTGCAGAGGATGCAAAAGACTAAATGTGGGGGATTTGATATCTAGTATTTTTATATACATTTTAACCTCTATCTTGGTCTATTTGCATTTTCATCTATGAGAATTCTCCAATTTTATTACACTTTGCGATTTATTGGGTCTAAATTAATTTTGGATGGAAAATGAATTATTTTCATATTTTAGGACTTAAATTATTAAAGATAATCCATTTGTGTACTTTGCAGAAATTAAATTTGGAGATTTTCTGATGATGTGGTGCTGAGGTGGACATTCTTGCTAACATTGTGCTTATATGGCGTTTTTCTGATGAGTAGGATGCCGATTGGGACTTATTTCTATGTTTTTGCTAATATGGAGACATGTGGGGCCCTCAATCCAGATCCCTTTATCCAGCCTTTACTTGCCTCTTCCCCAAATTTTGCTGAAAATAGCATATCAGCTTTCTGCATGGCAAAAGAGCCCTTCTGCTACACCTTTTTCATGCTTGCTACTGTTATCTGTTGGCCACCCCTTATGTAGAAAAGAAACAACCACGCCTCAACTCTCCTTTTGAAAGTCAACTGAGCATCTAGGGTAGAATATTCCACGGCATTTAGGGCATCAGTTTTGTAACACAGAAACACACTTTTCATATTTTGTAACTTAGAATTTCACAGACATCTCTTCCCCTTTGTTTTCCTTCTTCTGTTTTGTTGTTTTGTTCTCACGGAGGGCTAAATCTCCCTTGTAATCAGTCACTAGACCTTGGGATGTTGCAGCTTGAACTGAAAGTGCAAGATAAGCATTGTTATTGTCTATTTCATCTTATTTCATTTCTGTTCTATTTTTATGCTGATGTTGTTATCAGATTTTGATTGAACTTGAAGGAACATAAACTAATTTATATTTGAGATATAACCTTGCTTGACTGATTAGAAAAGTGAGTGAAACGAAATGACCAGTTAGATGATGTTTAACTTGATTTGGTTGAGGTTTTCTTTTGAAATGCATCTAGTTATATTTAGTGAAATTATTCTTGACTACTATTGGAAGCATTAAATTCTGGAAGTTATTTTAGAATCATTTTCATAAAAAACCAAATGGTGAAATGAGAAAAAAACTGAATCAATGAGTTAAGTAATGATAGTTGCTCTCCTATAAACCCTAGTGGCTGGTTACATAGTCTCCTTACTGTCAATACTCTGCCATTTTCATTCTGCTACTGATTAGTTGCTAGTTTCCTACTGATTTTAGTTTCTATTGCTGCTATTTCTACTTTTACTGCCAACAAACCCCTCTGTTTATGTGCTTTTAATTAATGTTTGGGTGTTTAGAACAACTAGTTAGTGATTAGAAGTGAGGCTCCTTGAGTGAATATGACCTGGGGATCACCTTACCGCAAAATTGCCACGAATTCAATTCTAGGCGATTCGGCATCGTAGTAGCGTGAACCTTTGGATATTATGAATGTAAGATATTGTGAATATAACTAATCATGGGTCAATCTTACATTAACCATATTAGCGATACCTTATTTTCAAAGGGGTGGAATGTTTAGGGTTTAGGGTGAAACCATATACATGCAAATTTTGGTGATGAATTATTTATATTATGTCCATATGGTAGCATTTTATGCTAGATGGGTCAGAATACCCTATGCTTGTATAATTAAATATTGTATATGTTGCAACAGCAATGGTGCAAGAGTTAGCCCCTCATGGTATACATAATGGTACAAGGGTTGGTCCTTCTTAAAATAAAATGGTATAAGGTGGGTTGGCCCCTCTACAAAAATATAATGATACTATTGTGCTTACTTACCTAAACCAATCAAACGATTGATGTATCATGCATTACATTGTTATTAAGTAATGTGTTATGGGTTGCATAATATGGATGAACAATTTATTACGATGTTAGTGTTGAATATCATATTTCTAGTATATATGTTATATTCCTTTTGTGTATGTACTACTTATTGACTAAGCTAGGTTATATGAGTGTAGTATCTAAAGGAATTGCTCAAGGAGCCTCCTATTTATACTTTATAATGATGGAATGTTGTGGATGCCCAGGCAAATTTTAATGTAATAATGGGTGATAATAACACTTGAGTGTTTAGATGCCCTTGTGGTATATTCATGGTAACTTAATGTCCTATGGGATGTGTATCAGTTATGCAAGCAATGAAATAGGTTTTTGGTGAAGGGTAAGACTAATCAAGATCCCACCCCTACGGGCAATACACTATTTACTTTCCTTTCAGTTGCTCGCTTCAGTTTTCACTGAGTATTTTATACTCACTTCTTCTCTCTTTGTGTACGCCTGCAAGTCTTTAGTGCATCTAGGGAGCCTCTATTCGAGGAGTTGCGGGGCTTTCGAGTACTTGACCCCTTCTAGTGTTGGGTAGGTAATAGTAGTGGTAGCGGTATGGGATGAATCACTTTGTAGTTAGATAAAAGACCTAGGGAGATTGTGATATATGTGGTATAAATTGGAAAATGATGCTTGTCATTGATTGATTGTGAAAGTATAATTAAATGACCCCTTTTATGTTGGAATGAAGTTCTTATGTTATAATTATTTTGGTGTGTTGGTTTTATATGTTTAGGCTGATGGTAGTGGAGGGAATCCACCCTTATGCCTGTCACGTTCCCAATTTGGAGCGTGACAGCTTCTTTGGTGATCTCTATCCATGGAAATCCTCTTAATTGAGGTAAGGTTTCTCTTCTCGATTTCCATTTTCATGAATAATGAACCCTAGGATAGATTTTCTTGAAACCATGAGATTGGTGGTTGGGTCTTGGGGAAAAAGTTGCTCTATGTTCTTAAATGAATTTAGAACTAAGAATTTGAAAATCCATGGACGGAAGCAAGTTTTGAACCAAAAAGAGAAATAAGAACATAGAAGAGAAATTAAAAGTTATGATGAGAAAACTTTGAACTTAATTCTTGATTGTTGTTTTAAATGGAATTGGAAGGTGTTTTATAGTGTCAATGGACCCAAAACAAGTGGCTGAGGGCAAAGGAATTTAATCAAGGTTGAAAGGTGCAAGTTAGGGCTACCAACACATAGCTCTTGGCCATGCCCAGTCTTGGGCACCCCAGGTGCTATAGCTTGGGCAACCCTGACCGAGAGGAGTGGCCAAGGTGCCCCAGGCACCTGAGCTTGGGTAGGCTTGGTCAAAGGTAAGGTTGGGCACCACCCAATAAACCTAATGTGTTTGTTTTAAATCTCAACCCTCTCTTGTCTTCTGATTTTCCTAAGTTGTTAGGCTACATCTTTGGGGCTTCCTCTCCAATTTAGTCCAGGCATTTCATAATGGAAAAAGGGTAAATCATCAAGCATAAATCCAAGCTACAGGTTAGGGAATTCTATCCTACTTTGGTTGATTACTCTTTTGTATATATGTGCTAGTATTGTAGCCTATATATATATATATATATATATATTCACATGGCATTACCTCAGCTAAACTAGAACCACATTACATGAGTTATGATTACATGTTAAAGCAAACCTAGTTATATTGCTTGAATAAAAAAAAAAAAGAAACATGATCTATGAGATAGCCACACAAGAAAATAGATGCATACGAATTTTTTATGATAAATGTCCATAACTGCAATATATATATATATATATATATATATATATATATATGCATCCCATGGGATGATATGTGTTCACACTCATGCACATGTGTAATGTGATTTGTATGCATTTATATTATGCTTGAAGTATGCAAATGTGTTTAATGAGAACCATTGGCTATTTGAATCTGTATATAAATTACCTAATAATGCAAGAAGTTTACTCACTTATTTATATGCATGAATTATCAAAAAGGGGAGTATAATGTCCACATGCCATAATATGTGTGTATGTGATGTGGTATGTAAATACTTATTGTGAGTTATGGCAAATAATGAAATCAAATATGATTCAAAGCTTGTGTAATGACAATATAACTTAGAGACATGAGGGATGTGTATGAATCTATTATGCAAATTTGTGAACTATTAAGTCGTAAGCCTAAACTCTTAACTCCAATACCCTATACAAATAAATTTCATGCATAAACATGCAAGTATGCTAACTCCAACACATAAAAGCAACAAACGACAATAATAATTTTATTCAATTTGAATGTCTCAAATCCACATTATTAATTTTCCTATGTTTCAGTCATTCCTTGCCAATGTATGCTCAAATAAGCAATACCAAGAAACACATGCAGAGAATAATGTAATTATGTCATTCATATAACTCCATACATGAACCCCCTCCCTCCTAGGTGTCTTATCTAATTATAGAGCTTATTCTACTAAAACCTAAAAGAAAAGACTGGCAACACTAACCTTTATGACAAGGGTTGGAAACTCTGAATGTCCGTTATTACTCAGGTAGATGTTCTTCAACACATGCAAAACCTGAAAAATGCAAGTAACAAGGTGAGATAAACATCCCAATGAGTAGATAATGCCTAAGATAACGATTTATATAAAGTCAACATACGTCGACAATTACGTGAACAAAAATCTTCACTTCCACCATTTAGGTGGTCTCACATTCTGACCCTGAGGAACACATAGGCCATTTCCGTAATAGAACATAGTACAAACATATATAATACTCCCAACTACTCATGGCAATTCAACCTGCAACAAGAACAAATACATCAACATTACTGATTGCAAAATAGGCATATAATCAATATCTCCAAGACTGAAGGTGACCTATTATTTCCTTTCCCGTAGGCTAATGATATCTTCGAGGCCATAGGCTATATCCTAAAATCAATGTCAAACAGTTTCACACTCCAATTCCAAGTCACATACATTTAACTCCTAATACACAACATAATATAAAACACGTATAAGTTCCCAACATTACATGACAATCCAATCTCCAACACAAATGTGTATAACTCAAATGCACGATGCAAGACAATCACAAAAAATCAATTTCTCCAAGCTCAAAGGCTAATAAATGAATCTTGGCCCCCATGCTGTAATATCTCCTAGCCTATCTACAATATCTCCTCTCCCATAGGCTACCATATCTTTTAGCCCGTAGGCTACAATATCTCCTAGTTTATAGGCTGTCATATATCCTAACCCCTAAAGGATACATTATTCTGGGTTCGCTGGCCACATTATCTCCCATAGGATACTCCACTCCATCTCCATTATTATCACAAATAGAAGCACACTACAAGGTGTGAGTCATACTCCAAGAAAAACATGTTATTTCGACCTTCATCATAAACATAGTCACAATTATACTCATTGCACAACAATTATCTTAAGCCAGCACTTAAAATCATAATGGTCATACAATCATGAAATGTAATGTAAAGGAATCCCATTCTCCTAGTTAACATATTCTCTCCACTCTGTGTTCTGCTCCAAGTTCTCCCTATGCCTTGCTCCATGCATTTATTTATATATACATACAACCATAACTATGCAAATGCAAGAGATAATCCATATATTCATGCATAATATATAGTCACAAAGATAATAATAAGCAAGGGATTATTACTCTGATAATCATAATGATGCCATGCAATGGGACTTCCCACTATATACGCATCTCCATTAATGGTTAATCCATATATACACACAATAATTTTTTATGTGTGGTTCTCCCAAGTCACGATAACTCACAATCATGAAGATGCTTGGATAACTCTATCATTTCAAGAAAAATGCATCCGAGTAGGTTAGCTACTCACCTCGATTCTGAGCCATAATCTTATTATATCCTCATGAGATTCTCGAAGGGAAGATGCTCTAAGAGATTTTTGAGACAACCCCTAATGATCCCAACACAAGAAAATGAAGAAAAAGAGACAAAAAGTTAGAAATCTTCATATATTATGTCACTGCAGCGATGACCAAGTCGCTGCAACAAGGAGGTGCAATAGAGAGCATTTATTCTCTGTCTCCTGTTGCTGCAATGACCAAACCCATCACTGCACTAACATCTTTTCTCCTAGCATTCAGCACAAAATCTCCAAATTGCCCACACCCATTGGACATAAACAACTCCTAGAACATCTACATAGACTCCCAAGGGAAATTAGAAACAAGACTCACTTTTAACAACCCGTTTACACCCCAAATTCCAACTTAGGGCTTGCTAGATCCAAAATCATAAAAATTAGTAAAGATTTTAAATTGTACCTAGAATTTAGGTGTTTACATTATAATGAGAAGTCGTCAAAGGTCGAGAACTCTCCAAGGCACACAGATCCAACAAGCTTTGAAGGGTTTTAGTGAAATATGGGTGGAAAAGGTGAAAAGAGTGAGAGAGATGAAGAAGAAGGCTTAGTAACCTGTGGGTCTACTAATATGGGTATTATGGGACTAAGCATAGGTGGGTTCAAATAGCATTTTACTCCTTTTCCCTTACTCCCAAGCTCTCCCTTCTTAACTCCCATGGGCAAAAAATAAAAACCATGCTAGGATAAATTATTTACACTACAAACTCCCACCCAACTTAAACTACTACATCTCCCAAAATTAATGACTCCTATTAACAACTCCAAGTCATATTTATACCACAATTATATGTTTTTCTCCTTATTTTCAATTTAGTCCTTACTCAAAGGTTTATTTAAGGTTTCTCCCTTCTTAGCCAAAATATGACATCTCCAACTCCAATACACACAAACACAAAGGCATGACAAGAAAATCATTTATTCATTACTCTCTAGATGCCAAATACATGCATGGCACAATGAGTCATAAATACAATGTATATACATAAATCTCCTATATATACACATACATGATGAACTCCATAGGTATTACACATACCAAGAAAATCATATACCTCCCAAATATCAAGCACAAACACGGTATAAACAAGTCATAAAGACAATGTATATGTATATACAAATCTCCTCCACACATACGTGTATGATAATCTCCTTAAGTATTACAATCCCTAAGCACTCACATCAAAAGTTTCACACATGCCAAAAATAATCTCTTTACATGGTCTCGTACGGACACAAGTATTACATTAAGGATTATCATCCCAATAGTGTGATGACTTGATGTGATTCTGTGGTGAACTATGCATGTCCCATGGTGATATGTGGTATTTGGTATGTCATCCCTATGGTGTGATGGTATGCTATGGTTAATTGAGAGCAAAATGATACGCATATTCATAAGACCATCCCTACGGTGTGATGGTATGATATGACAAAATTGTAAATTATGGATAAATGTGATTTATCATTGTTGATTGTGGGTGTTTAGTACCCTCTATGGAATTGTGATCGAAATTGCAATTATATGATTTATGTGATACTTGGTTGTAGCTTGATATGATATTGTAGATATTGAATGATAAATTGTATGTGGTTGTGTTTATAATTGATGGCAAATGTAGTCTACGGGGAAGTTGGAGTAATAAGGAAGATATTGTGGGCCTTCTGGCAAGTTGGAGTAATAGGGAAGATATTGTGGTGAATGTAGCCTTCAGGCAAGTTGGAGTAATAGGGGAGGATATTGATATCTCATCACATGGTGACTATCGATGTGCTATTCAGGCAAGGCGTAGCCTTCAGGCAAGTTGGAGCAATAAGGGTGGCAAGCAAAATGTGATGTGATACCCTTGATGGATAATGTGTGTAAGATTACTTATGGTTGTTCTTGTTGCCATATGATGCATGATTATTATGTATAACTCAATGATGAGTGATGTGATGGTGTATATATGTCATTGAAATTATCCTTTGTGATTTGGATCCATATGACTTGGACTTCATTAACATATGCCTACATAATAATATTTATACACATATCTTTTGTGTGCATGTGACATGCGTGGCATGTACGTCAAATGTGAAAATTTGAGATTATTTCTACATGCTCTAGGTGAATGTGATTGCGCCGTTGGATCAGTTAGGTATAATTGCATGTATATGTATTACTTAAATTTATGTGTATAGTTGCGATAGGGTAGAGTTTCTTACTAAGTTTGGTGTACTCACCCTATTCTCTAGCCCCTCTAGGTGTAGAAGATATTTACATTGCCGAGTAGTTTCAGAGTCAACACCCCATTATACGAGGTTATGATATATTTTGTAACCTTTCTCTTTATGAACTAGTTGGCTCTGTAATCAAGTAGGTGGATCCTAGGTTGAAATTAAACGAATTGAATGAATATGCATATGTATGAATAATGATTATGAAATCTATCTATATTGTACTCGTGCATAATGAAAATATTGACAATGTGAACAATTATATCAAATAATGAAATGTTTATTAATCATCCAAAGTTTGTGGTTTAATCATATATGTTATCATAAATGCACACGTATTATGGAAATGATAGATCTAGTCAGGCTTATGGGGGTGAGGCAAAACTTACATTCCGTGTTAGTTACGTGCCCAGATTTGAGTTTGATATTCTTAGAGATGAAATTTTCCTTTTCAAATTACGTCTTTGATTGTGGCATTTTCCAAATTAGACTTTGGGACAAATTTCCTTTTCAAATTATGTAAGTTTTAAATTTGAGGGTAAAGTGTATATAAAGTAAAGTTTAGGATGGTGAATTGCATTTTATCTAAAATTTAAACTAATAAATCTAATGAAAAATAAACAAATATAATTGTTTACACATAATAGTCTTTATGGTATACATTCTTTAAAAATAGTGATTCTCACATTCCAAAGCCTATTCAATATTTCAATACATATAATTTCTAACATGAATAATCATTTTAACTGTAAGAATAATGAAAAGAAATTGTCAATGCTTACCAACCACTCGATCATTGTTTTTTTAATAAACTATACACTAGAAAGACACCAAAAAATAAAATATTTCAAATATGCATATAAATATTTGTGTCTTCATAATTCATATTTTGATTTAATTTATTTGAAAATTTAAATGATTAACACATGTAGATTTTAATTGTTGTTAGAAAGTTTTGGTATTTTTCATTAAAAGAATAATAAATTGATTTATAACTACAACATCGAGTATATAGAAAAATGTTGTTTAAAATTTTAAAAACAACATGAAATAGTTTTAACAAAATACAAAAATGTTAAATATATTCATATTTTTAAATATGTTATTGAAAAAATTAAATTAAATAACCCTTTATTGATTGCATTTAATATAATAGTCTATTCAAAAATTTGTATAATTTCTCATGATCACTCATTTTGATTTGTTTGTTGTAGTCAACAGCCAATGAACCGAACATTGACTTTAGAACTTGGGAGTCTGTAAAATTAATATTGACTTTAGATCATAGAGGCGGATCTTAATAAATAAATAATTTTTGAAATTTAAAATCTAACTCGGTTATAATTGAAAATTAATAACTTGATCTTAGTAAAAGAAAGTTAAAAAAATAATAGTATATAATAGAATAATTTTCTTTTTAATAAAAAGAATTAAACATATGTATAGCGTATTCATATATATATGAACTTTTTTGACAGGAAAGGCGGTTGGGTCTAATTCTTCACAAGGAAGCCGACATTTCTTGGACGGTTGCTAGGCTCTCCTTTATTAGGGAGAGGCCCAACTGTCCCTTTCTTTTCATTTTTTATTTTTTGAAAACAAGAAAAGATGTAATTTTTAATTTTTGTCATTAAATTCTTCAATAGAACTAAGTTTTTATTAAACATTTAATAATATATTATGGAGTTGTAAAAAATATTAATATATCATATAAATATTAGAACATTATATGACAAATATATAGAAAACTTTATATAAATCCTCTTTTTTCCTACTCAGAACTTGTGCACACTTTTTTAGGTCACTTGTATTTAGTTTTAAAAAAATTTATTTTAAAAAATAGTTAATAATATAATGTCGGATTATAGAAGCTATTAAATTGATACTTTGCATTATAAAACTAATAGAATATTATTAAAAAAATACGCTTAAATATTTGTTTTCTTAATCTGGCCATTTCTATTAAAAGCTTAATCGATTAAATTCATCTTGAATAATTAATCCATTTTTTTAATTCGAATATTTCAAGTTGGATTTATATCTTAAGACAACAGATGTAATTTAAGATGCATTTGGTAGTCATTAAAGGCATTGGAGTGGAAAAGATAATGCAATGTCTTGTTGTTTGGTATTCCTTTATCACGGTGGATTGGATTTTCAAGAGTGCAGCTTCCCTCTAGGCCCTGACAGTCCAGATTAATCTTTTTTTTGAAAAAAAAAATTACCTGATAGATTTTTACTTGTTAAAATTAATTATGTAATATTTTTATAAAAAAATTTAAAATTAATCTAAACCATTAGATGATCTAATCTAACAATCTAGATCAATATTCCCTCTAGGATCTCGAGAGAAGCCATACTTAGTTTTCAATGGCATACGATTGCTTTAAATCGCAAAACCTATGTAAAGGGATTCCAACGTTGGGAAATTCCCTTCCTACCCTCCCATGCTTCTTCCTCTTTTCTTCCAATGTTGTCTTCTTCTTTCGCCAGTGTTTGCTATGGCGGTTTCACGGTGGAAAATGGTGATTCAAACATAAATAGATAGAGAGAGAGAGAGTGTGTGTGTGTGTGTTTTTTTTATTAATAGTATATATTTTAAGGGGTAATTTTGTAAAATCATGATAAATTTTTTTCTTTCCTTCATTTTAAACTCTATACAGAACAGTCTTTTTCATTTCTTTTTTGTTTATTATATCAAAAATCATTGTACCATTTTTATTCCCATTCTCTTTTGTGTTCCCTTAAAAGTTTTAATATATACCAAACACGCTCTTATATAAGCATTTGTAGAGCCAAGTTGACTTGTACTAAATCATAATAGAAAACTCATCATTGGGTGGTTAGTCTCCTTCCCTCACTTCAAATCTTCAAACGGTTTGTCTCTTAAAGATTTATGGATTGATTGTTTAATTTTTGAAAGATTAGTCCTACAACATTTGGTCATTGAAAGTTTTGAATTTGTGATTCAATATTATTGAGTCAGTCTTTTAAAAATGGATAAACATACACTTGAGTCCTATAAAAGGATTAATTTGTATTAGGTCCATGACTTATATATAGACTAACTTATTTAATACTTAAATTTTAAAGACTAAATAATAGAAATTGAATGTTTTCAAAACCAATTTGTATACTCAGTTATTGTAAATTGGGTAGGACCTTGTTAGACTTCTTTGGA
Organism: Biancaea sappan; assembly: GCA_037074585.1. Classification (NCBI taxonomy): domain Eukaryota; kingdom Viridiplantae; phylum Streptophyta; class Magnoliopsida; order Fabales; family Fabaceae; genus Biancaea; species Biancaea sappan. Next base: position 28,139,428 of record CM073495.1, read on the forward strand.
CATTATTGTAATCTTTAATAGTAGCACATGTCAATATCCTACAAATTTTCTCCAAATTTTCTTTGGACATAATTGGAAGCTCGCCAATGAATCTGTGACCAAGTTCATAATCATCTATTTATCTCCTCAATTTTCTTTGTCTACATTAATATCCTTAAAATAAATAATTGGGCTTGGATGTGGAGAATTTGAGCACCCGACCATGTAATTGTAGCTTGAGATTTTGGTTAAGCTCTGGTAAAAAAATTTCAAAAAGTAAATACTAATGCAAATTCTTGAACTGTGATAAACTACTGGAAAAAACTTAGCTCTGGTTGGTTTAAGATTAATGTTGATGGATCTGTGAAGGACAATTTTATAACTGCTGGAGGAACTATTAGAACTAACAATGGGTACTGGTTCTGGGACTTCTCAAAATTCATTGGTTATAGTACTGCTAAAATAGCATAAGTTTGTCTTTCAAAAACAAATAGCATAAGCTTGGACATTAGAGATTGGTCTACACCAGACACGTCTTCTAAATATTAGGAAAATCGAAATAGAGATGGACTACAAAATTAATCATGATCTGCTGTTAGGAAATATTAATCATTCTCACCCTCTTGCTATAATTGTGCAAAATTGCAGGCTTCTCCTCCAATCTTTTGAAGACTACAAAATCTGCAAAATTCTCAAATCTCTGAATATGTGTGCTGACTTGTTGGCCAAGAAGGCTTGAGCTAAAAGACTTCCTATGAGCACTTATGTTTTTGAAAAATATAGATATAGTTATATTAATGATTAGTCAGCGTTTTTGAATTAGTTATCATTAGTGCCCAAACTTTTTTGTTAAATGACAAGCTCACCTTTAAAATAATAATTTTTAAAATCTTAACATTCTAATTTTCTATGATTTTATATATATAGTTTAAAGATTTTAGGGTGCATAGAATTTGTAAAGTTTTGAATTTTAAGACTTAGGGGTCTAGATTTGATAATTTCGGGAACATAATTTTGGTGTCGTGATTGGAATTTAGATGTTAGAAATCATATTATCAAAAAAGAATTGAAATTATTGTTAGGCAAACTTGTCATATTAAATTAAGTTCAGTATTAATAATGGTTACTTTGAAAAGGTTGAGTAATAATTAAATAATGTACTTTTTGTATTTTTTTTTCTAAAATATAAATTTTTTTTAGAAATCTCAAGATGAAGTTACATGATGAAAGCTTACATTCTCTATAAACTAACTTTGAACAATTTTTGTTAGGAGTTTACAAACCCCATTTTCTCCAACTCTTAAAAATAAAAGGTATATATATCCTTAACTAAGTGTAAATTAAAATATTAGTCTCAAAAGATTATAATTATTTTAATTTTAAATCTATGAAATATCAAATATTTAAATCTCAATTTAATTTATAAAATATTATATTTGTCCATTTAACCAAAGCGTGCAAGACTCCATGAAAGAGACATCAAGAGACATCTATGAGCCAAGGGACCTATTACACATGCTAGAGTTAAATGTGTCCAAGAAACTTTACAAGGATTAATCTCAAAGCTATGTATTTTTTTTGAACACACTCCTCAAAGCTATTTGCACAAGAGGACCTCAAGGAATTAACCTTGGGCCTCAAGCCTAATTAATTTGCTTCAACTTTATGAGTAAGTAGATTAGATTTTGGGCTAGTCTTTTCTAACTATGTTGTAATTAGCTTAATTAATTTGGGCCAAATTTTATATTTTAACTGGCACATGCTTGTTAAATGTTGTTTTTATCTTCGGGGTCACAATTGTTATTTTTATGTTTCATTAAAGGTCCAAAATGTGAGTCTCTTAGGGTTTTGACTTTTAGTCTTCTAAGATATATATTTTGGGAATAAAAACCATTTTTTTATTGTAAAGATTATTCAGATTACAGATTAATTGAAAAGTTACATTCAGAATTTCCTTGAGTTCCTTTTTGAGATTCTAGGAGAACTTGTAAAGGTTAGGTTTAATCTTGTGGTATTCTACATTGATATTATTGGTTTGCGTTTGATTCCAAAACATTGGATCAAATTTCTATTGGTATTCTTGATTTATGTTTTGAATTTAAATTTTTGGATTTAGAATCCTTTGTCTATCTCTTTTTCTAAGATCTTTAGATATGATCCAAAGTTTCAAAAGTTACTTGAAGTTTCTATATCACAAAGTAATTTTTGATAACAAAAAATTTAAAATTTAGCGACAATATATTTTAAAATTTAACAATAAAAGAAATTAAATTGAGACATATGTAATATTTTAAAAATTAAATCAAGTACTATTAAACAAATAAATATGAGTAGAAAGCAAACACAACATTGGGAAGAACATGTTAAGGACCCTACATATAACAAAGCCAGCAAAGCGGGCATTATTTTTTGACAATCAAAGTTCCAACATAGCATTCAAAGTTCAAACCAAACACCACAAACAATGGAACACGTTAAGTGGGTGGTTGGGGTTTATCGTTGAGAATCAGGACACAATTTCAAACGGAGACTCGAACACTCTCCATCCATAGTTCATAATCATAGTGCTATAATAGCCGTACAACTCTATACAAAGTGCACAAATAAGTTTTGAGATGATGTAGTTTCCAAATCCGGATTTCCTTCAAGAGGTAGACGGAACAACTGTATACAAAATGCACAAATAAGTTTTGAGGGTGTAATTTCCAAATCCATATTTTTTTCTCGAACTTTAAATCTAGACCGTTGGATTAATCTTGTGCTTTTTCAAAAAAAAAATTACATGATTAATTTTAAAAATATATAATATTAAACTTGTTAAAATTAATCATATATTTTTTAGAAAACAAAACATAAGATTAATATAGACCATTCAATGAAATCATTCAATAGTCTAAATTCAGAGTTAGAGATAGCTGTTCTGGAGAAAATCCGAATATGAAATTTCCGGGGAGAAGGGAAAGCTTAGGGCGTAATCCTAGCTAACTGTTTTGAGAAACAATCTATTCCTAGCAAAATGTTTCATAAAATTGGCCTCCAAACACAAGGAAAAGAAATTCTTCTTCCCCGGTAAGTGGCATCTTGTGTTCTGTGTATCTTGCGTTGAAACTTCATTATTTTATTCTTCGATTTATTTTTCTAGCCTCTTCCTATTTTTACATAATATAAACATGGCCAGAAAAATGCACTACGCTCAATGAGTACAGAAAAGTCATGGATACTAAGGAAGCCCCAAAAAAATAAAAGTGAAATTTAATCCAGGTTTTATTCTATCTAATTCTAAAGCACAAAATTCTTTAAGAGAGTGGTCTCTCAATTCCTTGTAAAAAGGGAAAGTTAAGCTTTTGCTTAAGTTCTTCAAGGTCTTGCACAACTTCCTTGAGCTTGACGGAGCTATTGAAAGATTATTTTCACGAAATTCCACTTTCAAAACAGAAATACAAGATTTAAAATGTTCATGAGCGACTTTTGAGTACATTGAGACATATCAGTGACATAAACTCATGCCAGATGTGAGAATAATCTATTCATTAACCGGAAAGAGCAGCATTGAGTGCGCTATGGACATCAACCCCAATCTGAGCTTCGGCTTTCTCCAAATCAGTTGTGGCTGAGCTCAGCTTCTGATTGAATTCTTGAAGACCCTTTTGGACAAGGTTTGCATCAATTCGATCAACTGGCACAGCCTCAACAGCTACAATATCAGCGACAGAGTTTGCATGGATGAAAGCAAAGCCACTACTGACAAAATATTTGGTCACTTCATTCCCGTCGTGCACGGATAAGACCCCAGGTTTCAACTCTGCAATTGTTGCTACATGTCCAGGAAGAACACCCATCTGCCCAGTTGTTGCTGGCACTATGACCATGTCAACCTGTTAAGGTGAATTCTATGATAAAGTAAGCCACAGTATATATCATGTTTCAAGGGAGAATCAGTCATATCAACTAAATAGCTGTAGTGTAGTTATTTTAGGAGGAATTGTCTAAATCCAATAATCACATTCTTTGATGGTGGCACAATAATTTAAGTTTATAAACGTCTACACTCCAAAAATGAAGATCACATTATAGAAGAATATAAGCATACATATTAAAACGTAGTAACTAGTCCCCTCTTCCATCACTAAAAGGACATGAAAATTAAAAAGAAATGAAAGACATGCACGTTTCTGACAATAATACACATAATTTGGAACTATATAGCAACATGCATCTTTATTATATATTTTACTTTTGTGCATATCGGGCCTCGTGCTGTTAAGGGCTTGGATTTTTACTATTTGACAAAAAGGTACATAATGTCCCAAAGATTTACACCAAGTTTCATATATGCTTCAAAGATTTTTTTTGGCCCACTTATGTCCTTCATATTTCAAATTGTCATATATATATATATATTTTTTTTTTTGTAACATCGTCAATCAACTTAACGGAATACTGACTGAGCTGCCATGTGGCAAAAAGCATTTGCCATGTGAACTGCCAAAATTTTTTTTATTTTAAATTTTTCTAAAAAGTTTCAATTTATTCACTTTGATCCTTAGTCAAAATTTTTCTCTTATCCAATTTTTGATATAAACTCGTTTTCTACTTCTTCTAGGTCCCTAATTTAAGAATCTATTTTTTCTTTGTCAAAATATCCCCTATAAATTTCAGTTTGTTCACTTTAGTCCTATTCTTCGCTTCCATGTTTTTTTCTCACGATTTGGTCCTCTAAATTAATCCATAATTTTATTTTTAGTCATAATATAATTAAATCTATCATTTTTACCCAAGAACAATACAGAAAATGAATTAAAATTCCATTTTCAAATTTTACCTTTTATGAGAGAGAAGGATATGCAATCATTGAAACTTTGAATTTTAATTCATTTCTTGTATTGTTCTTAGATAAAAATAATAGATTTAATCATACTATGACTAAAAAAAATTATGGATTAATTTAAAGGACCAAACCGTGAAAAAAAAGCATGAAAATGAAGAATAGAAACTAAAGTGAACAAACTAAAAAGTTTATAAAGAATATTTCGACAAAGAAAAAAATAGATTCTTAAACTAAGAACCTAGACGAAGTACAAGACAAGTTTATATAAAAAATTAGACAAAAGAAAAATTTTGACCGAGGACCAAAGTAAATAAACTGGAACTTTTAAAAAAAAATTTTGGCAGTCCACGTGGACAGTCGAAAGAAAAATTTTGGCAATCAACGACTATCACGTGACAAATACTTTTTGCCACGTAGCAACTCAGTCAACATTCCATTAAGTTGACTGACGGTGTTACTAAAAAAAAAAAAAGTATATATAACAAAATTTGAAACATGAGAGACCTAAGTGGGCCCAAAAAAAAAAACCCTTTGAAACATAGATGAAACTTTGTGTAGACCTTAAAGACATAAAGTATTTTTTTGCCTTATAATTTTGTTGGTCTTTAGTTTTACTTTAGTCTTTTAGGTGTTCCTTATTTTATTAGGAAGCTTGGTTGTAAAATTTACCAGTTTACTTGTGAGCTCATTAAGAATTCAGGTTGGTAATTCGCGTACTCACACTTAAACTCAGATTTTGGTAAACTTTACTAACCTAATTTACATGTTCATGAAACAAGCAATTTGGCTTTGTTTTTGGATGTTTCATATCATAACACTAACCCTACTTTTTCTTCATTGTATTGCCAAGCCCCATAAATGAAGAAAAGGCAAACCAATGCATTTCCATACAGCAACCCACAACAGAACAATACCTCAGAATTACTAAACCTCACACTGCAGTTGTGCAGTAATTTCTTCAACTCAATACCTCATTTGAAGATATTTGTTGTGGTTATGTATGTATTAACTTCATTTTTATTATGCAATAAAAACTCCAGTCAGCAGTCACTAGTTACTTGACTTGCTGTTGCCAATTACATTTTTTCTTAACCTTTTCCCTATTTTGTGATGCATTTTAAACTTTTCTTTTAATCATGTGTATATACATTTCACTAGCTATTTATTAGGATAAGTAACCTCTCACAAGTTTACTTATTGTAACAAGTTTGGCAATCACAATAGGAGGTCCATTTAAACAGCTGTAATGCTTTCTTTCAAACTGAAAATTCAAGTGTATTCAGCAAAAGACCATCTACCTGATTGTGTAGTGCAATCAAACCCTAGGTGCGATGCCTAGGTTTATTTTACGAATTCAACCCCATCAAATCCTTAAATATTTCTTGAACCAAGTAGCCCAAACATCCTACTCCTGCAAGTACTGTCTGCAACACCCAAAGCACTGAATTGATCTTAAAAACCATCCTGTTACCTCGAAATTGCTTTTCATATCAACTAAACAATATGATGTAATTCCATAATTTATTTATCCCTTAGGAACCCTAATTCTCGCTGCTAAACCTTAAACTCTTGATATCCTACATAATCTGTACATTTAAAATTTTATAAGTATAACAGGACAATTTAAAAAGGATAATTAAAAATTAAAATCAATGATTGTACACTCTATCCAAGATGCCAGCATCATATGACAATAGTTCAAGTATGAAAAGAGTTTCAAAACTCAATCCATAGAAGGGGAAATGATATTGGCCATGATCCAACATATTTATATTCATTTCCTGATGTAATGCTCTTATAAGTCACCACTTGGTACTGTGTAATAATTAAAATATGGAAGATTGTAAGGCTTAGGTTTCTACTCACTATGAAGGGGTTCAAGCCTTTGACAAAGCTTTTTTCTTTCCTTATATAGAAGACTATAGCAGATTTATTCCATTACTCTACTAGAAATATGTTCTGTTTTTTACTTTTCTATGGCTTCTTAGCAAGATGATCAGATCCTTCAGCAGTAAGTTATTCTCTTCTGCTCACCCTTTCATTATCCAAAGTGTTTACTAGTACACACTTATTTGGTCTAAAGGTATTGGCCTGTGTTGCTGTGGTTATTGATGCTCCCAACTTAAATATTTTAAACATGGATTTGGCATTATCCACAGCAGGCTTATTCTCTTATATATCCATATTGTGGCCTGAGAATTATCAATTATCAGTATAAGAATTGCAAGGTTTAAGTAGAAGTCATAAAAATATGAGTAATTTTATAGCTAAAGTAAATGTCTAATGACATTCTGATTGGATGCTCAATTGATCTTGAATGTGCAGATGTTACACATCATAAAACCAACAACTGAGTCATAACATGACCCAGGATCTTATCTAATTAATACAATGCTATAAGAAAAACACAACCACTAATGATGTTATATTTAATCCAAATACCTATCAGAGGCTCCTAAGGGATACAACAATTCCATATGTAACCAAAGGATATTGTACATAGGAAAAACTTCGGAAAGCCTAAAGTTGCATTACTTGAACAAGGAGACCTTTTTCTATATGTCTTTCCGTTGTTCTTTTGGATACAGCTAAAGTAATGTCAATCCTTAGTTTTTCACCTTTGACTTGGCATGAATGTCGGCAAGTGATGCCAAAGACAAGAAATAGTTCAAACACTGGGATTCTTTTTCTTTGTGTTTTCAAAATGTTAATCAATTCTGGGAGAAGCAACATCCCCCCGGGAACCATTTGTATAAGCCCTCCCCATGTTCTACCAGATATATTCTGAAAAGTAATGAGGACATGCCTAAAATCTCGAAATAATGCTTTCCAACTCCCTCAGAACAGAGAGGAACATGCTTCAAACATTAAATCCCACACTATTTTCTACATAATGGCTGGCAGATGGTGCCAAGTGACTCAGGTTATATGGGAAGCCTGATGATCAAACTGCCAAGGGAGCCACAGTGCAGAACCTAAGTTTTAAAAATAGTAAGGGAAATGGGATAAACATAGACTCTAGTGGAAGACAGGTCTGAGGTGACAAAGCAATAAGTTTTCTTAATTGGCCAACGCCACACATTATGCTCAAATGAATTTTCAAAGTTAATTTGATACCTACTACTGCTTGCAAACTAGAGAGATAAAAACAATGAAAGACGTCAATAAAGGACCTTAAATTCAATTTAAAACCATTATCAATTAAAATATGCAGACTAAATGTATTATACTATTTAGGCAATATGATCTGTATAGAACACCACAAGAATGTTTTTGAACTCTCAGGCCAATAACTCCAAAGGGTACAAAAGCAAGATTTGTTGTCTGTAAGAATATGATATAAATAGATGCATTAGCGCCTAAGAAAATTGCGAAGATAAGTCTTCAATTTTGTATTTAAGTACCAATCAATTGTTAAAACATATACCAAATGTGAGTGAAGTCTTCATTTCAAATTAAAACATAAGTGGGACATAAAAGACAGCAGGAAAGAAAAAGGGTGACGGACTGAAAAACTACAATAGCATCGTTTAATAACACATGCTGCTCTGATTGGAAGACATTGTCTTGAAAGATATTCGCCATTGAAGAGCACATTAATAAATATAATAAGTGCATGTACTGTCATTTACACAGACTTTTCGGAAATTCAAATCTGGATACCTTATTTTCAACAATACGCATATACCAGAGAAGAGTGAGAATGAATCTAGGGTTAATCCCTGTTCGATATTAATCACTTGGGGAAGTGAGAGTGACTGAGAATGAAAGTCAGATAGAAAATTTGTTAAAAAAAAAAAAATCAAAACAAAGCCAAATAAAGTCAGAATCTAGCAAAACTGACCTCTTTACCGGACAATTCGGAAGCATATGGGAGGACGAAATTGACAGTGAGCTTGGAAGGGATGGAAGAGGGTGTAGGAGGACGAGGCTTCATGAAGGAAAGCGGGGTCCTGGGTGGTTCCATGTTAGGGAGTACCTTATTCCATGCTTCGACAAAGTTGGAATCGACAGTGGGAGAAGCTGGGAGATCCGTGGAGAAAGAGCGAATCCTGGCGGCGAGAAGGGATCGACCCAGAACGCTTGTGGCACGGCGGAACATGATGTGAATCGAATCGCTCGGGTCTCGCAAGGTCGGAGAGAGAGAGAGAGAAATCGGCTGTGGGAGAACGAAGGGTTGAGTTGCGGGGAGTGTTATGCTGTTTAGTGCAGGTGAGGTAATGGCATGCGAGATGCGACGCTTGACTCTGGATCTGTATAACCACGAAAAAAGCAAGTTTTTCTATAATGGGCTTCAGGCCCAATAGCTACATAACATTAATTTCTTTTCCTTTTTCGTAAATTACTTGTGTAATATCCAAAAAACAAAAATCACGTGTGTTGTCCAGATAAAAACAAGAAGCAAATTATTCTTTCCGTAGGACTTAGCCTACATTCTTCTACAAGCCCATCCTCACTTTTGGTCCGTCAGTAGTTTTTTTGGGCCTAAAATGTCGTTATCTAACTCACGCAAGGAGAAAGAAACCATAAAACACACAAACTGAAACTTTCGACCGCTATGTTTGTAGGTGACTTAGCAGGCAGCATAGCATACCTTCATGTAAGTCTTCCTCACATAACTATCAGAAAAATCCAGCAAATGTTTTGGTTTCATGGACGTATTGCATTTTTTGTAACTTTCAGGATAAAGCAATTCCAGTCCTACTCTACACGATATCGATGCAGCTAATGAGTACATGATAATATAATCACTGACAAAGGTACGCCTAAGCTTGTACAGTGTATAAGGCTGATATTGGCTGATATTTTTTTCAAGGTAAGCTAACAAAGGATATTTGTAAGAAACCCTTATATATGTGTGTGTATATATATATATACACACACACACATACACACTAAAGGGCTAAGTGTATATTTGGATCAGCATTGGTAGATAGCATTGAGCATTGGCAGAGTAATAATTGTGATTTGCATGAAATTGGAAACATTTGGCTGAGCAGCGAGTTCGAGCATTAACCACGTTTCCCTCTTACAACCTTAGTTTCAACCACGGCTCACCTGTATAATTTCTGAACCTCATAAACACAATTTCAACAACCATTCACCCGCTCACCAGCTGTCTTTTCTTGTGTTGCCCTTCCCATTTGTATTGCCTTTTTTCCCATTTCTCAATGTGCCTTTTTCCCATTTCTTTGTGTTGTCCTGCTGTTGGTTGTGAGTTTGCCATTGGTGTTTGCTCATATGTGTGTTTGCTCATTCCTCTGCCATTGGTTGTGAGTTTCCATTGGTCCTTGTTCCAAGAATGCATTTTCCCGCATTTTCCCATGTTCTTTCCTCCCCATCAAAGTGCTCTGGTCTCCCTTGTTTTCGATGTCTTTGAGCATTAGTGTACGATCCATGTTTGTTGTTCTGGCTCTTTCCCCTTCTTCTTTTTTTGGTGTTTTGTGCCATTGGGAAGGTTCAAACAGTGGTGAGAGCTGTGGAAAACGCTTCTTTGATGTCGCTGTAAGCGTAAAACTAACAGGTCAGAAAGTTGAGTCCTTCGTGACCCGCCAACGAAGAAGACCAATTTCTTTATTTTTTTTTTTAGGTTTTACGAATCATGGGTTGTGGTTTGGGCTGATAATTCTGATCTAGGTTGATAATTCTAGGCTGATAAACGCACACAAACCTAATTCATTTATATAATTAACTTTAATACATGATTTATATAATTAAATGTGTATTTTTTGAGAGGCATGAAAATGTGTGTGTCTTTGTATTATGGCCTTGTATTATGACTATCTTTAATGTGTATGTTTTGTGATTTCCTATAGTAGTTTATATTTTCTTTGAGTACCATGAATCTTGAATTTGCTTTATATATAATATATAGGTGTGAATAGATACAAACAAATTAACATGTTATCTCGAACTAGACAATGATAACTATTTTGTGAATATGCTACAATATATTAATGCAAACAATCATGTAGAACAATTGAACAATTTAGTCATGCATGGGTATTAAAAATATTATAAAGACATCCTATTCGTTGTCATGAGATGTTCCACATGCAAAAAACATGTATTCCAAAAGCTATACCTTGAATTAATTTAATGTGGTTGAAGGGCATTACATGAATGGGTGTTGAAGAGACAGTTGCAATATTCTTGCACATGGTAGGCCATGGGAAAGGAAATAAAATCTTATAAGAAATGTTCCAACACTGAAAAGAGACCATAAGCAAACATACTTATGCAGTGTTGGTTATTTGTTTAAAGCTTTCTTTAAGTATATTAGGCCTCAAGATCATTCATTTCGCGAGATTAAATACGAAATGACTAGCTGTATGTATTAGCCCTTTTTCAAGGAAGTGATTGGAGCCATTAATGGAACTCATGTCCTGTGTGTGGCTAGTCTTAGTGACCAACCGAGGTTTATTAGAAGAAAATAATATTCTACACAAAATGTATTAGTTATATGTGATTGGGATATGTGTTTCACTTTTGCATTGCCTGGATAAGAAGACACTGCTCGTGATACTTGTGTCTTTCAACATGCTCTTACAACTCTTGATATGAACTTTTCGCATCCACCTCCAGATAAATTTTCAACTTTTAGAATTATTTAGTTTTAGTAAATTTTCATTATTATTTTAATGCTTTAATAATTATTTGTTTATTTTTCTAGGTAAATATTTTTTGGTAGATGTTGGCTATCCAACACCAATTAGATATATTAGTCTCTACAAATGTGAGCGTTATCACCTACCTGACTTCAAGCATTCACCCATATTTGTCAATCAAAATAAGGTATTTAATTATCATCACTCAAGTTTAAGACCTACCATTTAAAGAACTTTCGAGGTATGGAAGAATAAGTTTGCAATTTTGTGCCACATACCTAAGTTCAAAATTGAAACACAAGTTTCAAATAGTGAGTGCTACAATGATTGTACACAATTTTATTAGAAGGAACACTGACACAAATATCGAATTTAGTCATTTAGAAAATGAAGTCATCGTTCAAGACTCATATTGCCTCAAATTTCCTACCCAGTCTAAACATAAGATCTTCATTTGAAATGGTTTGTGTTCGAGACTCTATTTGAGATCAAATCATAGAGCATTCACAAAATAATTAGCAATTATGTGTACAATTAATTATTTTTTTATTATGAAAATGGACCTTTATATTTTTTTTTGGCAATTAAGTTCTTTTTTTGGGTATGATTTGTACATTGGTCATCACTAACTTCTCTTATTTTCTCTAACAATCCATGACTAGTATTTTAATGAGTAATGAGTGATTAATTAAAAAATCAATTAGTGATATAATTAACTATCATTAATTAAAAAAATTAGATAGTCACTTGATTAAGAAAATTAGTTAATAATTCAGTTCGTATTTAGTAATTTATTAGCACTATAATTATAATTACAATTAATTAAAAATGATTAAATTAAAAAAAATTAATGAGTTATTAGTGAATAATTTGTATTTTTTAGAAAGAAAAAAAAGTACATTTTATTAAGACATTGATATAATTCATTACATTACACTTAAATAAGTTACAATAAATAATAAGGATACATGAAATAATAAAATATAAAATTCATGTCATTTCTAATAATTACAAATCTAAAGTACTTTTGCAAACTAACATTCAAATATAAATCACGTTCATGGTCTGTCTAAACTTAAATTTATTTAACTGTTTTCTAAACATAAATCGCATTCATCCAAATTTAAATTGATCCAAACCACGTTCTGTAGTCATAGTTTATCCAAATCTCAGTTTGCCCAACAGTTTTTCAAACATGTACATTATTAAAAACAATGTTCCAATTTATGTACTCACTAAAAATTCCCATTCTTTTAATAATCGACTTATTGAATGTTTCTGATCCGCCCATGTTACAGAACAAAATAACAAAGCAAACAAAGAAGCATATCTAACTACGTACTTCCTTTGCTATCTCCCCTTGATTCCTTGGTCTGTTGCTGGTCACCTTCATCAGTCAATATTGGATCGTCGTCTTCATGTCCCACTAAACGCCTCATATAATACATACATCTTTTATATATACCAAATATAAATATATATATATATATATATATATATATCAAGGAAAACAAATCGAATAATATATCTATCGGCTTATAAATTTGGTCCATGTAGGTAAATAAAAAAAATACTTAATAAATAGAACAACGGGATACATGGGAAAAAAAAGTCACTTTATTATCTTTTATAGTGTTTCCCTGTTCTTTTCATCGAGAAATGTAATAGTAGAAAACTCTATTCAAGATGAATTATCTCCTGCGTAGAGGAGTTTTTTTGACTGTTGGATGTACTGAATCCAACGGCATAGATTCCCTTTTTCGTGACTCTCAAACTCTATTACTTTCAAGTTGCTTATTTCTATATAGTTTTTATTATTTTCAGGTTTTAAGATATAAAGCAATCTAGTAGAACAAGAATTTTTATATTGAGTCGAAAAGTTGTTACACTGAAACCTTTCCCAATCATTACCTCTTAATTGTAACATTAAAATAATGATACTATATATGCAGTTATCCTTGTTTCCGCTGTAGCTAAACAGCACCTATATATATATATATATATATATAATATATATTCAACACCCAAAAACAAAGTAGTTGTGTTGCAGTAGCATGAAAGAAATTCATAGTTTATAGAGCATGCCAAGATTGTGAGCGAAGCAAAGCAATTTTGATGTGGAAATGAAAGAACGTGCACGCGTTCATGAATCATGATATATGTACAAGTTTAGAGAGAGAGAGACAGAGAGAGAGAGAGAGAAAGAGAGCTTGAATAATGTATATTATTGTACGGCGATATGATCAATTCATGTATATAATAATTTATAAATTGTAGAGATAGTGAGCAAGTTATGGTTACATTATTATAGTATTTTGGAATGTGTTTGCTCCCTAGTTTTTTGGATTTACACTTTCTATCACTCTCATCAACAATCAATTACAACTAAATTATTTTTTTCATTATTTTGGTCTGAGCTTGCTATTATTAATTATTTATCCTTTCTGTATCCACTGCATGCTCCTTTTAATTAATGATTTATTTTTATTTTGAATAAATTACACTCTTCTTTGTAAATTTTTAAATTATACTCTGTTTCCTTATATTTTTAAAATATACTCTTTCCTTCTTTATAAATATTAAATTATTAGTTCAATTTTGTATTTTTTATTTAAAGAGATTCATAGCAATCTTTTTATTATTATTGTTTGGTAATCTAATATCAATTTTTTTTGGGGGATTAAATTACCATCTAGCTAAAAGAGTATCATAATATGTAAAAATTGATATTTTTAGGATAATAGAATGCATTTTCGACAAAAGATATAAGGCATTAAGTTATTAAATGCCAAAAAAAAATACTGTAACAGATTTTTTTGAACAAAAAAAAATGTAAAATTTGGACTAAAGTAGTGTAGTATATTATATAGTTATAGGAATTTAGGAAAGGATTGGACACTTTGATCGGAGATTAGAGGGAAGTGTAATTTTGAAAACTTGTAAGAGAGGAAAGTGTAATTTACTGTTTTATTTTTTATAAATATTTTTTAAATATTTAATTAAAGATAATGAAAGTGAAGGGAAAGAAGATTAAGATTCTAAATTTGATATTTTCTTTGATTTCAATTGAATTTTTCTTAAAAGAATATATTTGAATTGGAGAAATGGATGAAAAAGGAAAAAAATATTTATTTAAATTTAAATAAAAATTTCTGCATTAAATATTCACTTGCCTTCGTTGTTTTATTTTCTTCAATTCAAATATATCATTAAAGTCCTTTTATACATAATGAAAATTTTCACTACGCACAATATATTAATTAATTAATTAATTATGCGAGAAGTTAATAAAAACTATTAAAATAATTGTTTTATGAGATTAATTTGTTAACGCATTTATTATTGTAATTTTTTTATTAATTTCTTGTATCGCCATATAAAGTGTGCAAAAATATTAATTCCCTTATGAAAGTCTTTAGTCCAAGGTAGTTTTATCTGCTTAGTTGTCAATATTTTTTGCTTTTCTTTATTTTTTTGTTTTTTTAATCCAATTTAATATATAATGCCAACGCGAGGTGCCCCGGCTGGGGTTTGAATGAAATTTTATTTTATTCTTTCTTAAAAGTCAAAAGTGAATACACAGAATGTTTCAACATTTTTATTAATAATGATTTTGAAAAATAAATGGTAACATTATATATATATATATATATACACACACTATCATTATCGATTTATTACAAAATAAAACGTGACTTTCGTTGTGATTCAGGTACTATACTGAAATTGAAGATCTTCTAGAGATTTTGTTCATAAAATTGTTGTAATTATATGGAATTCTTAGTTAATTATTGGAAATTCTATACCATTGTCGTATTAAAGTGAATGTCTATAAATTTAAGTTATACGTACATAGTTTGTTTGGAGATTTGTGTTCTTTCATAGATGAGTCTTTGGAGAGTAGGAAGGCAACGGGAGTTATTGGATTAGTTTAATATAACAGTTTTCATTTATCTAACATTTTTTTCTCTTTTCTGTTTGTAAAAAAAATTTTATAAGTACCAATTATTTCAATGATAATTATAAACATAATAATAAATATAAAATTATAATTGTAATTTTTTTAAAAAAGTTGAAAAAATTGAATTCGTGAGTCTTAGATTAAAATCCAACATCTCTTGTTACCTCGTCGTCTTTGGACTAGAGTTAAACAAAATATGTTTAAGAAATAGTGAACATCAATTAGTGAGTATTCTCAGGTTTTAATCAAACACATTGATCGAAGGGGAACAAAAATTCCTGCAGATAAGAAATAGAGAATGTTAGAATAAACAAACCAAAAAAGAAAAAAAGAAAAAATTAGAACCAAACATATTTCCACGCCATTCCTCGGATTAGCAATATTGGGAATAACATTCTTGAAAAAATATATCGAAACTTATATAAATGCCTCCTAAATTTAAAATTTCTTTTCCTTCTACCAATATATATATATATATATATATATATAAAAGAAATGTAGGTAATATTTTAAGAGAGCTATTTCTCACTACATATCACCATCTCGTTTTCCTATAAAATGCCCTGTATCTACCTCGCCCTGAATATTAATATTTATTTAATTGTTTAATACCACAATATTCAAACAATTGTTTTAATATGAACTAAGACATAATAAACTCAATAAACCACAATATTTATTCATACAACAAAATTAACAAACAAATAATTTTCATTCATAAGTGAACCAAGTTATATATGTTGTATTATAAAGCATATAAAATTTATAATAAATAATGTCTTACATAAGTAAATATTTATTTATTAAATCATTAACAACATTTAATTTAATTAAATCAACTAAATTACATAAAAAGACTTTGTACAGTAAATTAAGTTAAATAATACATAATTTATATGTGTCTCTCTGTGTGTGTTTATATATACATATAAGTACATGAATATTTGTAGGACATATAATGAAATATCCATAGATTTCGTGTGTATGTGGTATGTGGAACTATATGTTTGTATTTGCACATATATGATTGTGCATGTTCAAAGAGACCAATTTAAAGGACTAAAAAGTTAGTGGTAAATTGTGAAAAATTTTAAATTTGTGCATGTTATGATGAATAAAAATGATCTTTGATAATTTTACAAGTATGTGATCTATATGTGTGCAATATGTGAAAATTTCATTTTGGTCCCTCACCTTTATATAAACCCCATCCCTAGAGAACTTGACCATTTTTCACATCCTCTCCAATACTTCCCTTCTCCTCCTCCCAACTCTTGCCTTTAACCACGTCATCCTTCTACACTTTTTCTAGCAACTTCTTCACTTCTGGTGGATTCCATCCTTCTTTAAGGCATCAACCAGGTAAGAATCGTTCCCCTCTTCCCTCTCTTCTCTTATTTTCATCCTTCCTCAAGCCATGGTATAGAAAACATGGGATTTTGGTCATTCGGCTAGGGGCATGGTGTAAAAATGATCGCTTAAACTTCTTTACATTGTGTTTTGCCTAGATTATGTTAAAGTGGGGAATTGTAACTGAAAATTTGGTTTAAATCTATGAACTCAAAACATGTGTGAAAATGTGGATTTTGGGACATTGAAATCATTGATGCATTTTTGACTTAATGTTGATGTTAATTAATGATTATCCATGAATTAGAAGGTTGTTGGATGCATTTTATGAAGCTTATTGGTTGAATTAATGGTGGTAGATGGGTGAGAGTAATTTTGGAGTGAGAGGAGAGCAAAATTCAAAGGCTGGGGCTACCTCCAATTGACAGTGCATTGGGCACTAGCAAAATCGAGAGGAAGAGGGGTGGCACCCAAGGCACCAGCCAGCTTAGGGAGAAGAGAGTTGGCGTCGAAGGTGCCAAGGTTGTCGCCCAAGATGCCAGCCACTTAGAAACCTTGAAAGTGGCGCCTAAGGTGCCAAACTTAGCACCCAGGGCGCTCGAAACTATAGGTTCACCTAAAATTTCATTTTTCTAACATTTCTCCCATATTATATTTCTTAGGGCCTTGAGGAATTTGGCACCAACAAATTCTCATTCTCAAAGTAGAAATTTTGCTTAGTTCGATGTCAAAGTGAGTGGGCTAACGTTAGTCTATGGAATTATTACTTTGATTAATTACTTAGAATATTTTTTGGAGATATTTCTAATTTTTATGTGCATCTTGTGACTTCAATGTGTGGAGGTAAATGAATTACTCAATTATGATATAATGATTGTTTACTTATATTTGTTTGAGTGGCTTGTCATGATACTTTAAATGAGAATCTAGTTGGTCATTTAATGACTTGGCTTCTATATATGTGGCGATAATTTTGATTGTAAGTTTCTTTGTTGAATTGTATTGCAATTAATTCTCTTCGAAGAAGGCATGAGTTTGAGTCCGATTGCATAGAGCAATAAGGGAGGTTATATATGCTATTGTGTACATGAACTATTGCAATGGTGAAATAAGGGAATGTATATAAGTGGAGCAATAAGGGAGGACGCAGCAAGGGCTGCGAGGCAATAGATATGACAACATCAACAAGACTCAAAAAATGTTTGGGAAACTTGTCTTTATTCTTGTTTGAATTGTAACTTTGTTCATGTAAGTCTCATGAGAGTTATTAAGTTCCTATTACATTATTTGTCAAATTCTAATTTATGATTCTTGTTAGAGTAGGTTCTCCCTTCATTGAGTTTTTATACTCACCTCTCTCTCTTCCCCTTTTTTAGATCACCAAGTTGAAGAAGTCCAACTCGCCAAATAGGGATGTGGATCCTACCTCACACCCCTACTTGATCTAGGGGGGTTATTTTAATGCAATCTTTCTTTCTTGAGAAATCTAGTAGTTCTCTGTAATCAGGTATGACATGTTAGCATTATTTTTTTTTTTATGTATATAAATATATATATGTATATATATTTATTTTTATAAATATATTAAGTGCTAACAATTATTTAGATAGATTTACATATTAATTATTGTATATGTGTATATATATATATATATATATATATTGCTATCTATATTGCTATCTATAATTAGGATCTTTATAAAGTATATTTTGGGTTGGACCTATTTGATAAATTAAAAGTTAGTTTGGAGTATTTGTGAATTAATATTATAATATGTGTAGATACCTGACCCAATTTAATAATGGTGATGAGGCGTTATTAATAAATAGGGTCAACTCATTGGACTTGATAAGTTGATTATGGTTTACAAGGTTATAAGGATTTGAATTTTAGGTTTTGAGAAAGTCTATAAATATGTGTGTGTGTGTGACCTAATTAATATTCATCACACAAAATCTAATTTGTGAAAAATCATCTTTACTAACCTTGAAGAACATAACCTCTTTGAAAAACTAATACTATGGATCAAGGTACGCTCTTCTCTATGATTCTTTAAGTTAATATTATTATTATTTTGGCTAAAATGCACTTTACCCCCCTTAAACTTTACTCTATGTGCAAAAAACCCCCCATAAACTTTCAAACTCAACAAAAAACCCCCCTCAACTTTCATTTTGTGCCAAAAACTCCATACAGTTAGTTGACCATGAGTTGACCATTAACTAAATGTCATGTCATTAATATACTAGATAACTCAAATGCCACGTTACACATTTTTTACAGTTCACTTGCCATGTCAGCGCTGCCAAATCATCACTATCAGCATTTGAGGTATAAAAAATGTTTGAAATGACATTTAAGGTGTCTAATATACTGATAACGTAGCATTAGTTAACGGTCAACTGACGGTCAACTAACTGTAGGGAGTTTTTGGCACAAAATGAAAATTGAGCGAGGTTTTTTGTTGAGTTTGAAAGTTTATGGTGGTTTTTTGCACATAGAATAAAGTTTAGGGGGTAAAATGCATTTTAGCCTATTATTTTCAGTTTGTCTATCAAGATCCTCTAAACAATTAATTCATGATCATAAAAAATAATTTGTGTTTTTTTTAACTAAATTCGGCATTTGAGTGAGATCATGAGTTTTGGTTGTTTTACAGTTATAATTTTGTTATAACACCCTTTCAGGACATTGTAAGGATGTTGTGTATAGTGTAATGATAACATTGACTGATTATGTCTATATGTATTTTAAATCCATATTTGTTTATATTACAGCAAGATATTTTGTTATTAATGGTGAAATTTTATAAAGTGGATTTTTTTGGTATATGCACTATCACTCTACACGAATGAAAGATTACTCTTGTTTTTAAAAAGGAGAATAAATGTTTTGTTTAATCTTTTAGTCCATACCTAATGATCTTACCTGATATGAACATTGTAATTGAGTTGCTATGTTGGAGCTTGCTAGGTTGACGATAGTGAGGGTGGCTCAATTGTCGTGCTAGTCACATATTTGATGTGGACATATATGCCCTGACCCCGCCTCGTATTCAAACATGAACATTCGAAGTTTGTCCAAAATCGTCCTATTCTTTGATCAACCATTAAATAACCCAACCCACATGAGACAAGGTTTATTCTGGGATAGGCCTAAGTTGCCATCACAAATTGTCTTTATTAATTTAGTCCTAAAAAAATATTAGCATCAATTTAAATATAATATATAAAATTTACTTCATTTTAATACTAAGACTAATGCTTTATTTAATTGCACTTAACAGAAGGTTGAATTTGATTAATTCAAATTTTAGAACACTAATTACATTTGTTTTTTTTTCTTTAATCTTTTAAGTACTTAATTGCTTTGAACACATCTTCTTTCGTCATATCTCATGAGAAGTCTGAAAATCTTGTAGATGTATTTAATGTATATAGATATTAGAAAAAGAGATTTTACTGGCATGTACTTACCGTATTTAGATGTTGAAAAACAAACAATCTTATTATTTAACATTGGGTGAGTCCATGGATAGGTTGACCTTTTAGGAGGTTAAGTTTTATACCATTAGATTACGTCGATATTTGTGTAAAGTACCTTTTTATTACTATACACAAAAATTTCGAAATGATTTAACGGTTGAAAAAAATCAATCTCGTAGAAGGTTAAGCTCTCTATAGACTTTTCTTTTAGTTTTTTAGATTTAGAAATAATATTTTAATAATTAGATATTTATTTAGATTTAAGCCTCTTATTTTTTGGGCAAAAACAACTTAATTTTAAATAAAAATTGCCACCTAAATTTGCATTAAATAATTGAGTCAAGACTAGAATGATGTCAATAAGGATTAAATTAAGTTACAATACCTTTACGCGTAGTCATCGGACCCGGCCCGGCTTGACTATTTGTTGACCCTAAGGCTTTATGTCATAAGTTTTGATGATGACAAATGTATTTGAAATGTAGCATTGAATATGGCATTGATATATATAAAGGTTAATTATCATATATATGCTACAAAGTACTTAAGCATGATTATGTTATCTAATATATATGTTGCATATATTGAATCATGCTATTATCATGAATTGAACTAACCATTAGATTTGTAAGTAAGACATATTTTATAGGTTGGTTCAAAACAAGAAAGAGTGAGCATTGGATTGAAGAACAAGGAAAAGCAATATCATGCTTTACTCAAAGAAAACAACATGTAACAACAAAGCTCCAAGAAATGAAGAATTAGAATATTTGAAGTGTTGGAAGCTTGGATGCATCAAGAAAGCAACCACCATGCTCTAAAAACAAAGAATTTGAAGATAACAAGTGACTGGTCGACCACCCTATGCTGACTGGTCGACCAACGAGCTCCATAAGCAAACTCTTTGAGCATTGGTCGACCACCCTATGCTGACTGGTCGACCAACGAACTCCAGAAGCAAATTCTTTGAGCATTGGTCGACCACCCCATGCTGACTGGTCGACCAACGAGCTCCAGAAGCAAAAATATTTGAGCACTGGTCGACCACCCCATCTACACTGGTCGACCAATGTGACTGATGAATCACTTTTGGACTACACTGGTCGACCACCGACATCAGAAAATGTGCTGTAATGGCTAGTTTTTGCTGACATCATTATGGAACCATCTTGGATTTGTCTCCAACGGTCTTATTCGTCCTTGGGCTATATATATCAACCTTGGGGGCTATCAAAAAACAGTAGAGAACACTTCTATTGCTGAACTTCATCTGTAAATTTTCTCTTGAGCAGATTATACCCTTGTGAGCTTATCAATGTAACATATACTTTGTTTTTAGAGAGTTTCTCTGTAATTGTTGATTTTGATCAACGCAAATATTATCTTGAGTTGTATTATCAAGGAGAGTATTCCTTGATAGAATATTTATTGAGAGAGCTTTCCTTTGGGTTGTAGAGAAGCCAGTTTAGCAGAAATTCTCCGGAGGGTTGAGGAGGAGCCCGGATTCACAAATTCTCCGTTGGGTTGTGGAGGAGCCTTGGCTAACGAAATTCTTTATAGTGGTTTGCAAGTACCCAGATCAAACTTGCAAGTATAGTGAAAATACTCAAGTGACTTCTTGAGGACTGGATGTAGGCTTGAGATTAGCCGAACCAGTATAAATCTTTGAGTTTGCTCTCTCTATCCCTTACTTCTTTATTTATGCTTATTGTTATCTATTCTTTATTTCCTTGCTCCTCAAAATTATTCATCTTGATAGCACATTGATTTTCTGTGTTGTATTTATTATCCTAAGCATTGTACTTTTACAGAAAATCATTTTAACTTCCAATAAAGTTTTGTGAAAAATTTATAAAACCCAATTCACCCCCCTTCTTGGGTTCCAACCATTACTTTCACTATTGACCCGAGTAGGCCTTCAGGTTACCAGATCATTGGTCCAACAGCTGGATCACTAGGTCAATTGCTGACATGAGTAAATAAATTTAAAAATTAAAAATTATATATATATACACCTATATATCTTTATAAATAAATTCAAAAACAAGTAAAATAAATAATTTATATTCAAATTTCATACTTTAAAGTCTTAAAATCATATTCATTAGTCATAAATAATGAAAATACAAATATCCATAAAGTCATAAACATCCATAATAATTCAAACAATGTAATAGTACTAACATGCAGGTTAGAAATGTTTATGGAATGGTTTCATTTAAGTATATCTATCAAATGGAAATGCATTAATTTTTTAAGTTATTTGAACTTTTCACTTACCACTTTCCAATTGGTACTTTGGCATATCTGGAAGTTTTTATTTATGGAAATTATGAAATGTTACTATAGTGTAATTTAATTTTTATGGAATTAAAGCTTAAGTGATCAATAATGGTGAATTACATATTTTGTTTAGTTATGATGAATTTAAAAATGGGAATACATATATTCTAACAGTTACAAAATTGATGAATAATGCAACAGAGTTTAATAGTAACAAAAATATCCATATAATGAGAAAAATCATTACATTTCTACTTTAAATGGATCAACAATTGAAATAGGTGCATGTTCATTGATATAAGCCACTGGGGAATCCTTGATATAAGCCACTAAGGACGCAATGTTTGTAATTTATGAACATAAATGATGGAATCAAGCACTTTCTTGCAGGCGTCTAAATGCAAGTGAAGTTGCTATAGATGGACATAAATGAGCAGTACTATAGTAGTGTGTTGGTCCTTTATGTTGTCACTTGTTGCTGTGTATCTATGAAAGAAAAGGAGCACATAGCATTTTAGATGATTAGAAGCAATAATATAATAAAGTGATGAGCCACAAGTGTAACATTTGACGTGGTGTTGAGAGAGAGATTAACCCAAAGCGAGAGAGATTTGAGCATTGAAATAGTCATCAAAGAGTCTGTTCTAAGGCTTAATGTCACAATGGATGATGTAGGTGCTTGTAGCTATCGGTGGTCATGGAAGTGGTTCGAAGAGGAGAAGGATCAAATGATTTGGCTATGGGTTTCAAACCTATGTGGGTATTGGGTAGGTTATGTTTCTGACTAGAAGAGAAGAAAGTCTTATAAATTGTAATGCTACAAGTCCCACATCATCCAACTTTGATAGCAGCCTCCCTCACTTTGCCTATATACATAATATGTGACACCCTGTGGTTCTAGGTGGCTAAAAGTCTTCTGACTGTGCATGTGTGTTATATTTTTAAATTTACTTTCTTTTCCCAAATTGGACCTGGTTAATCTATTTTTTGATGACCGAGTCACCGGTTTAGATGAATCACGACCGAATTGATCGGATTTTGACCTAGTTGATTGCGCACCAGTCTGATAAGGTGGCTCAAACTGGTTTGGGTTTTGGGTTGTCGGGTTAGTTGTCCGACCATCGATCCGGTTCGAGTTTAATTATAGTGCCTTTAAGGACTAGTATATATGATATTAATTTTATTAAGAAAATATAATTATGACCATAAGAAAAAAAAAAGTATAATTATATGTGAAAGAATTTTCATTGCCAAAATTAGTCACCATGACTATTATTATCTTGCTATCATTACCATTATTTTCATTGTCACTACTATAACTATCATCACCCTATTAGCCTTGGTACTGCCACCACTTACTTTTTTTTTTTTCGAAAAAGGCCAAAAAAAGCCTATAACTTCATTCTTGACTTAAAGATCATAGGAAAGGTGATGTCCTTTGAGATGATCATATCACCCCTCATCTTCCATTACTCTAAAGTCTAAAGACAATATCTTATTTGTAACATAAATGAAGATAGAATGTCTTACATATCATTGATAAGAAACAACATACAATTTTAACTAATTACCTTTAGGTCATACCTACTAACAGGTTCACCATTCACAACTATAGAATATGTAACTGAAGTTACACACCTCATAATCGAATCAATAAAGTGAATAAGGAAATTCATACTCATTAAAACCTTATGTAGGAAATGCCACTCCATACAATCTAAACCTTAGAGATATCTAGCTTCAAGGCAATAAAACCTCTACTTCCCTTGGTCTTTCATTTAAGATAGTGAAAATTCTCGAAAGCAATGATTACATTATTAGTGATAAGACGCTTAGTTACAAATTCACTTTGAGTCTCACTAATAAGGTCTGAAAGAACCAGTTTCAACCTTAGCAATACACTTCATAACCAACTTCATAGTGACATTACATAGGCTTATAGGACAGTAATCCTTTGATGATTCACAACAAGACAACTTCAGTATAAGTATAATAAAAGTATGATTTAGATTAGAGGGGCTGCTATTTTCATCAAAGATTTGCAAAACAAGTCTACAAATATCATCTCCAATAAAATCTTAATATGTCAAAAAGAAAAGTATAGGCATACCATCAGGGCCAGTCGTCGTGGTAGGACTGATTCCTTTTGAAGCACAAGTAACATCTTCTTTAGAGAAAGGGGAGGTCATCAAGTAAATATGTTCCAACGATAACCTTTGGCGAATCAAAGAACACACCTTCTCCCTCCCATAAGATCACTAGCGAAGAAAATATCTTTGAAATAGGTCTAAAAGATATTTTGGATTAAATTACCATCACAGTTCCATATCACATTTGCATCTTCAATTTGAGAGCTAGTATTGCGATGACGTCATTGACTAGCCCTTTTATGAAAGAATCCCATGTTCTTATCACCATAGCACAACCAATCAACTCTAGTTCTTTGGTGCCACATAATCTCCTCAATCTCAAGGACATAATCTAACTCTTTAGGATGGATTTCTACATGAGAGGTTATGAGAGGTAGGAGGGTCGGCTTAAGCAATCTCTAAGGCTCTCTCTGAATGACTAATCTTCTTCCTTAACTCCTTCATACCTTGGAAATTAGCCGCTTGTAATTTGCTTACAATTTCATTATATTTGTAATGATCACATTTCCTTGTTGCCACATAGATCTAATAATCTTAGCACAACCTTCATCCTTATACCATACTTCCTCAAATCAAAATATTTGTTTTTGATTTGGCAAGACTACACCACTCCTAGTCTTTATAGTCATAATAATAGAGCTATGGTTAGAACATAATTTATCCCCATGAAGAACTCTTTACCATGGATACATAAGAAGAAGGTATTTCATAGCAAATGTTCTATCCAATCGTAACTAGATATTATCCGCATCACTTTTCCCATTACTTAAAATAAAAGAGTAGACATCAAAGTCCATAGCTTGAAATTTGAAAAGATCCACTACATTATGGAATGCCTACAACATTTGCACAGCTTTAGGTAACCCTCCTTTTTTTCTCAACATTTTTTGAAAAAAAAAACCTCATTGAAGTCACCCATACATATCCATGGATGAGTAGAACAAACTTTTATATTTTCTAAAAGCTCCTGTGTTTTCCAAATGTGGACATCTTCAAGATATCCATAAATGCCAATATTCTACCATCTTTTAGATTCTTTTGTGTCTTCCACTATACCATCTATATAATTATGGGAAAAGGAGGGTATCTGCACATCCACTTCACTCATCTATAGCTCAGGCCTCTTGCTTGATATTGCCCTTTATACTCTATTGTCACCATATGATAAAAGGGCACAATTTATTTAGTTTTCTCCATATTTGAAGTTTGAAGTTTAGTCTCTTGGAGAAAAACCATATGGAATTTATGCTTTTGAGTGACCTAGTCGAGGCACAAACTACATGTGGGAACATTAACCCACAACAATTCCAAGCTAAAGAGAATCACGATTGCTGGTGGGGCAGCTTCACTGCAACTGCCAATAAATTAATCCAAGTTTCAAAACTTTTCCTATGGTTATAGATTTTTAAGTCATCGATTGTCTCCACCTAAACTTCTACCAAGCCCTTTAAACCAGAATCCACATTGTGTATAACATAATTAGCTTGAATGGTAACAAATCTCTGGGTACCATGCTTATGCTCTATTTGCTTGAAACAATGTACAAGAAGTGAATAGTGATGAATTTGTGGCAGATGGCTACATACTCTCCCAAATCAACGGATCCAACCTGACAATAGTGTCTCTAGTTAATAGACTCTATCGGTATGTTAAAGTGAATCTTTTTTGGTGGGGATTTACAACCAATAACACCCAAACTTGAAGATCCAAATCGAGATGTGTTTTATGTACTATAATGAGTAAAGTTAGTCTAAGCATCTGATATCGGGTATTTTTATATACTTTTTAGTCCCTATCTTAGTCCTATGGCTATTCCAATGTTGCCAATTCTCTAATTTTATTATGTTTTGGAATTTATTGGGTATAAACTATTTATGGATTGAATGTGTTTCAATTTTATATTTTTAGAACTTGAATTGTAAAATGCTCAATTTAATTCCTACAAATTTTAATTTTAGAGAGAAAAATGCTGACATGGACAAAGATGATGATTTAGATGCTAATGTGGCACTTTTTGGATGATGCAGATGCTGACTAGGATATGCTGGATGTGGGGCCCACTTGAACTCTTATTGAATGCCATGTAGTCAGAATTTGAGGGCATGAATATTAAATTTCGTAGGTCAGAAAGCAAGGCTGAAATATCAATTCTTCCATGCTGTTCTGCTGCTGCCATACCTATGTTCTGCTGCTGTTTGTTACTTTCTGCTGCAGAAATATTAAATCTGCTGCTGCCATGCCTACTTTCTGCTGCAGAAACATTAATTATACTGATGTTTTGCTGTCAAAGTGCTGCTACATCATGGAAGAAAGCATCTAGGGTAGAATATTCTAAGGCATTGAAGGGACATCAGTTTTTAAAGAAGAGAATACTTTCATTTTAGGAACCAGACTTAGAAAATTCGCAGCTCTCTCTTCCCCTCTGTTTTTGCTTCTGTTATTGGCTGTTTTGCTCTCATGGAGGGCTAAGTTTTCATTGTAATTAGTCACTAGACCACTGGGATGTTGTAGCTTGAACTAAGAATGCAAGTTAAGTGTTTTGTTCTCCATTTTCATCTCATTTCGTTTCTGTTTTGCTGTCATGTTTATTTTGCTGTCAAATTCTGATTAGAGCTTGAGTTGTAACATAAACTGACTTATATATAAGACATAACCTTGCTTGACTGATTAGGAAAGTGAGGGAAGCGAAATGACTAGTTAAATGATATATTTAACTTGGTTTGGTTGAAATTTTTCACTGAATGCATCTAGTTATAGTAGAGAGATGTTCTTGACTGTAATTAGTAGCATTAAATTCTAGATGTTATTCTAGAAACATTTTCATAAAGAACCAAACAATGGAATGAGAACAAAACTGAATCAATGAGTTAGGTAATGATAGTTACACTCCCATGAATCCTAGTGGCTGATTACATAGTCTCTTTACTGTTAATTTCTTGCAATTTCTGCTGCTGCTGCTGTTTCTGCTGTTACTGTTGTTGCTGCATATTTTGCTACTGTTGTAGTGTTTAATTGCTGTTCTGTTTTATTTATTTAGTTAGTATTGCTACAAAACCCCCCCCACGTTTATGTATTCTTAATTGGTGTTTAGGTGTTTAGAACGATTAATTAGTATCAAGAAGTGAGGCTCCTTGAGTGAATACGACCTGGGGATCACTATACTGCAAATTGCCACAAATTTAATTCTGGGCGATTTGGCATCGTAGTGGCGTGAACCAGAATTTTGGCGCCGTTGCCGGGGAGCCAATTCACTTCCAAGTTATCTAATTAGTGGTTTAAGTGTTTCTTTGTTTAATTTTAAGTTATCTAGTATTGTTGAAACGGTTTACAAGTTTTTGAGTTTTTATCGGTTACTATTCATAGGCCAAAAACTAACTACCTCCGATTGACCTCAAACTTGGTATACCACTAGTTTTCGACATTTTAAGCAATTTCCAACCACTTGATTATCCAAAGGATCATCTTGGGCGGCCATTTTGCCAAATTCCATCGTTTAGGCCCTCTTTTCTATTTTTTTACTATTTTTTTTATTTTTCTAATTAATTGTGATTTTTAGTGTGATTTTTGTAGTTTGAATTTTTGAATTCTGTTTTTTGTGTTTGTCTCTCCAATTTGTCAAGAATTTTTCCATGAAAAATCAGATTTTTCTGAGATACTTAAATTTTTGGTGATTTTCATCGGTTGGAGTCTTTTGTAGTGATTTAGTTGTTTTTGTTGTTTTCTTGTGAATTTGTGCCCTTTCTAGTATATGAGAAGGTCTGGTCACGTGGACTTACCACCTTTTGATCCAGAAATTGATAGGACCTTCCATAGGCTAGTGAGAAGTAATAGCATTAGGACTAGTATAGTTTCTGAAATTCTTGCTGAAATTGTTGAGTTTGCTGTCAATAGTGTAGAAGTTGAATCAGATTCTGAATCTGATATTGTGTTGGAGTCTACGGATTCTGAGTCAGCTGGGATAACTGGGATGGATAATCAAAATGCACAAATACCTCAAAATAGGCAAGAACAATCAATTAAAGAGTTGATTGCACCTGATGTGCATTATCAACCATTGTGCATAAATTATCCTGAGTTGGATGCTAACTTTGAGCTAAAATCTGGTCTAATCCATTTACTGCCTAAGTTTCATGGTCTTGCAGGAGAAGATCCGCACAAGCACTTAAAGGAGTTCCATGTTGTCTGCTCTACCATGAGACCACATGGAGTTGGAGAAGAACAGATCAAATTAATAGCATTTCCTTTCTCTCTGGATGGGGCAGCCAAGGATTGGCTTTACTATCTACCCACTGCCTTGATAACAAGATGGGATGAGTTGAAGAAGTTGTTCTTAGAAAAATTCTTTCCAGCCTCCAGAACAGCAGCAATCAGGAAGGATATCAGTGGGATTAGACAGTTGAATGGTGAGTCTCTGCATGAATATTGGGAGAGGTTTAAGAAGCTTTGCTCATGCTGTCCAAACCACCAGATTTCAGAGCAACTTCTCATCCAGTATTTCTATGAGGGATTACTGCCTATGGACAGATATATAGTTGATGCAGCTGCTGGTGGGGCATTGGTGGATAAGACTCCTTCTGCAGCAAACGAATTATTGGCCAAGATGGCCCAAAATGCTCAGCAATTTGGCACCAGATTGAGTGATCCAACAGTTACTGTCAATGAGGTGAGGACACCTCCCATGGAGCAGCAAAGGATAGAAAATAAATTGGAGGAATTAGCTTCAATGGTGAGGCAATTGGCATTAAATCAGAGAACACAACAACAAGCCCCTCCTCCTTCAGCCTGTGGTATTTGTTCCCTGAATACCCACCATACTGATCAATGCCCTCAGCTGCAAGAGACCCCAACTGAGTCATGTGCTGGTATATTCCCTGGTAGACCCATGCAGCCACAACAACAGAGATATGACCCATATTCCTCCACCTACAATCCTGGGTGGCGTGATCATCCAGCTTTCAAGTATGGGAATACATCCAACCCCCCTTACCAGCCACCCCATGTAAGATACAACCAACCTGAAGCTAGCCATACACCTCCTCCAGCACCCAAGAAACCTGAGCCTAGTCTTGAGGATCTAATGAAGCAACTGACTGCCAATACTCTTCAGTTCCAGCAAAGGACAGAAACAAATATGCAGAATTTGGAAACTAAGATTGGCCAGTTAGCCACAACAGTCAATGAGCTGAAAAGTCAAGGCTCAGGGAGTTTGCCATCCCAACCAGTGATCAACCCAAGAGGCAATGTGAGTGCCATCATCTTGAGGAGTGGCAAACAAGTAGACGGTCCAGCTTCTGAATCTGAACCAGAAAAATCAAATGTCCAGCAAAGTGTTCCTTCATCTTCAACCAGTGAGCAAAATAAAAAGGATGAAGAAGTGGTTCAGAAAATTCCTCTTCCTTTCCCCAATAGGCAGACTCAATCAAGGAAAGCTTCTGAATCTGACATGGATAAAGAGATCATGGAGACCTTCAGGAAAATAGAGGTCAATATCCCACTTTTGGAAGCAATTAAGCAAATCCCCAAGTATGCCAAGTTCCTCAAAGAGTTGTGCACTCATAAGAGGCGTTTAAGGGGTAATGAGAGAGTCAATTTGGGAAGAAATGTGTCTGCACTCATCCAACCACCCATGCCACCCAAGTGCAAAGATCCTGGAACTTTCACAATACCATGCACAATAGGCAACATGGAGTTCTCCAACGCTATGCTGGATTTGGGAGCCTCAATCAATGTTATGCCCAAATCAGTGTACTCGAGCCTCAAGATTGGTGTTCTTTCACCAACTGGAGTGATTGTCCAACTTGCCAATAGGAGCACAACACATCCAGCAGGAGTTTTAGAAGATGTTCTGGTAAGAGTTAAAGATCTCATTTTTCCTGCTGATTTTTATGTGCTTGATATGGAAAATGATAATACTCCTGGCCATGCACCATTAATACTTGGTAGACCTTTTCTGAAAACTGCAAAAACCATCATTAATGTGCATGAAGGGACTTTGTCAATGGAGTTTGCTGGTAATAAAATTGATTTTAACATTTTGGATGCCATGAAACATCCTATAGAAAATCATTCCAATGTGCATGTAGTTAACTATTTGGATTACTTAGTTGATGAGGCATGTGATGATTTCCAAGCTGAATTAATTTCTGATTTTCCTGAATTTTCTGATTTGGTCGATGCCTTTGAATGCAATTGTGCTGGTTCTGAATTCTGTCATGCTTGCACTGAAATTGAAAACTCTTTAAATGCTGACAATTCTGAGTTGCATTCTGATTTGCATAGTGATTTGGATTCTGATGTGCATTCTGATTCTGTAAATTTCTCTAGCTTATACTTAGATTCTGTTTCTATTTTAGGTAGTTGTAGGTGTAGTGATTTGAATTGTAATGTTGCACATTCTTCATCTCTTTCCTCTTGTGCTGCTAACCCTTCCTCCTCTTTAGCCAAGGATTCTGTCTTTGAGCAAACTGAATTTGTAGGTGCCTCCTTGGATGTGATTCCACAAAAACTAATTCCATCCTCCATCCAACTACCTGCATTGGAGTTGAAGGCTTTACCAGAAAACCTCAAGTATGCCTTCTTGGAAGTAGGAGACAAACTTCCAATCATTGTGGCCAACAACTTGAACCCCAATCAAGAAGAAAAATTGATCAGTTTGCTGAAAAAGAATAAGAAGGCGATTGGGTGGACTCTAGCAGACATTCCTGGAATTAGTCCTTCAGTGTGCATGCACCGAATTCTCCTTGAAGAAGAGACGAAACCAGTGAGGCAACCCCAAAGAAGACTCAACCCCATGATTCTTGATGTGGTCAAGAAGGAGGTAAGTAAGCTCCTCCAAGCTGGTATTATCTATCCTATCTCTGATAGTAAGTGGGTGAGTCCGGTACAAGTAGTGCCAAAGAAAACCGGGGTAACTGTTATAGCAAATGAAAATAATGAGTTAGTGCCCACTAGAGTTCAAAACAGTTGGCGTGTTTGCATTGATTATAGGAAGTTGAACCAAGCAACTAGAAAAGATCATTTTCCTCTTCCTTTTATTGATCAAATGCTTGAGAGACTTGCTGGCAAGTCTCATTACTGTTTTCTTGATGGTTTCTCTGGGTATTTTCAAATTCACATTGCACCTGAAGATCAGGAGAAGACTACCTTCACCTGTCCTTTTGGTACTTTTGCATATAGACGCATGCCTTTTGGTCTCTGTAATGCACCTGGCACTTTTCAAAGATGCATGTTGAGCATATTTTCTGATTTGTTAGAGGATTGCATGGAAGTGTTCATGGATGATTTTTCTATTTATGGAGACTCATTTGATGCATGTTTGAAAAATTTGGAGAGAGTACTTGAGAGATGCATAGAGAAAAATTTGGTCTTGAATTATGAAAAATGTCATTTCATGGTAGAGCAAGGAATAGTCCTAGGCCACATAGTGTCACCACGTGGCATAGAAGTAGATAAAGCCAAAGTTGATGTTATCTCTTCTTTGCCTTACCCCGCTTCTGTGCGGGAAGTTCGCTCTTTTCTTGGCCATGCAGGATTTTATAGGAGATTCATCAAGGACTTCAGTAAGATCGCTCTACCCCTATCTAAACTCCTCCAAAAAGAAACTGATTTCATTTTTAATGATGCTTGCAGGTCAGCTTTTGATGAGTTGAAGAAGCAACTTACCTCCCCTCCTATCATCCAACCTCCACAGTGGGAGCTTCCCTTTGAGCTCATGTGCGATGCCTCAAATTTTGCTGTAGGAGCAGTACTTTCACAAAGAGTAGAGAGGAAGTTGCATGTCATAGCCTATGCGTCCCGTACCCTTGATTCAGCTCAATCAAATTACACAACCACAGAGAAGGAGTTTTTAGCAATTGTTTTTGCTTTAGAAAAATTTAGATCATATTTGCTTGCCTCCAAAGTAATTGTGTTTTCTGACCATGCAGCACTGAAATATTTGTTGAAGAAGCCAGATGCAAAGCCAAGATTGCTTAGATGGATGCTGCTCCTCCAAGAATTTGATGTGGAAATCAAGGATAAGAGTGGGGCAGAGAATGTAGTAGCAGATCACTTGAGTAGGCTTTCTGATCTTCCATTGGAACATCTCCCTGTAAGAGACAATTTTCCAGATGAGTGTTTCCTCCTTTTGCATGGTATTAGTGAGCCTTGGTATGCTGATTTAGTGAATTATCTTGTTGCATCTGAATTACCTGCGTACCAAAATAAACATCAATTGAATAAATTAAGAAGCGAGGCTAGGTACTATGTGTGGGATGACCCTTATTTGTGGAAAATTTGCAGTGACCAAATTATTAGGAGATGTGTTCCAAATCATGAATTTGCATCTGTGCTGAATTTTTGTCATACTCTTGCATGTGGTGGACACTTTGGTCCCCAAAGAACAGCTAGGAAAGTGTTAGATTCTGGTTTATATTGGCCTACTTTGTTTAGGGATGCCTTTGATTTTTGCAAAAACTGTTCTAGGTGTCAAAGAACTGGAAATGTGTCCAAAAGAAATGAAATGCCTCAACAACCTCTTCTTTTTTGTGATGTTTTTGATGTTTGGGGTATTGACTTTATGGGTCCTTTTCCTGTTTCTTTTGGCTTCATGTATATCTTAGTTGCTGTGGATTATGTGTCGAAGTGGGTGGAAGCTAAAGCCACCCGGACTGATGATTCTATTGTTGTTGTAGATTTCCTTCGTTCACATATTTTCTGCAGATTCGGTGTCCCCAAGGCCATAATCAGTGATCAAGGATCACACTTTTGTAATAGAAACATGCAAGGGCTATTGAAGAAATATGGGGTGGTGCACAAAACCTCTACACCTTACCACCCCCAAACCAATGGGCAAGCAGAAGTCTCCAACCGAGAGATAAAGCAAATATTAGAGAAAACTGTGCAACCCAACAGAAAAGATTGGAGTAAGAGGCTTGACGATGCGCTTTGGGCCTATAGAACCGCTTTCAAGACTCCCATCGGCATGTCTCCATACCGCTTGGTATTTGGTAAAGCATGTCACTTACCGGTGGAGATTGCACATAAGGCATATTGGGCCGTTAAACAATGCAATATGGACATGACCCTAGCCGGTAAAGAAAGAAAGTTGCAACTTCAAGAACTGGAAGAACTAAGGCTAGGGGCTTATGAGAATGCGTGCATCTATAAAGAGAGGACAAAAGCTTTACATGATCAGAAAATTGAGAAAAAAGAATTCCAAGTGGGAGATAAAGTCCTTCTCTATAATTCTCGCCTCAAGCTAATGCCCGGTAAGCTTCGCTCTAGATGGGTTGGCCCTTTTGTTATTACTAATGTCTTTCCTTTTGGTGCAGTAGAAATTCAAAATGAGGCCACCAACAAGCAGTTCATGGTAAATGGGCAAAGGTTGAAGAAGTTCTACGAGGGCTTCAAAGAAGAAACTGTAGAGGAAATCAAACTCTACAACGTTCCGGCTCCATGATAAGGCCGTACTCTTTCCCTCCTTTTAATTTATGTCCTCCTCATTTTATTTGATGTTTGGTAATAATTTGCATCGAGGACAATGCAATGTTTAAGTGTGGGGGGGGGGGGAGAGAATTTGAGTTTATTCAAAAAAAAAAACAAAACAAAACAAAAAAAAAATTTCCTACTGTCTCCTCTGTTTTCTCTGTTTCTGTCCAGATTTTTTTTGAGCTGTCTTGCATGAATTTTCTGTACTGATTGGCTACGAATTTTGCTAGTTTCTTTACATGTTTTTAAAGCTTTATATGTCTTATAGCTGTAGAATTTTATTTGGTGTCTTTCGCATTTGTTTTGGTGTAGTTTTGTGTCAGTAAAGCTGAGTCGCCAGAATTTCTGCAGTGCAGAATTTTGCTACTCTGTTTTGCCCGAATTTGATGTTTTATTTTTGAAAAAAAAAATTGATGGAGTTTTGGTGTGGAATTATGCATGATGAAATAGTTAAAGTGTAGATTGACTTAGCATGAAGAGAATTTAGCCTTATTTCTCTAAGGAATTCAAGTTAAATGGCAATGACGTTGACTTTAATGAATTTGTAGTAATAGTCTTTTAGCTGTGAGGATTTGAGCCTAAGTGAAAAATGCTATTCTTCTTGTTGCGTGTTCTCTATCATGGATTGTCACTCTAGAACTTGTCTTGAATCTTTGATTGAGGCTACATATCTTGTACATGCTTGGAAATGATTTAGGCATTTGTTTCTTGTAACCACTTTTAGCCAAATAGCCATCCATTATCATTGTTTCCATTGTATGTCATTTTGTGCCTTATCCATTTTCTTTCTTGCGTCCTTCCACCACTTTTTCTGCCTACAACAACATTTTTCTCTTTCAACTTAAGATGTGAGGAGTATTTTAAATTCTTTTAAGGGATCGATATGCTGAAAAAAATCTTGTGAACTTTGGGGAGTTTTGAACTATATTTCTTTTACTTCCTCTCAAGCAAAAGAAAAAGACTGGCCACTCAAGAAAAAAAAAAGAAAAAAAAAAGAGAAAGAAAGAAAGAAAGAATAAAAAAAAAATTTGAAAAAAAAAGAGAGAAAATAATGAAAAAGAGGAACATATAGAACATTGAGACCCAAATTTATTTATACTCAGTCTCCTATATTTCACTTGTAAATACTCTTCATTTTCTTGAGTTGTTACCATATTTTGTTTCATTGTTCAATCTTTCCATTTGTTTCCCACTACTTTTCTTACCCACGTTACAACCTCATAAAGTCCTTTTGATTCAAGTATGTATTGGATTCAAGTAGTGGAGATTTAGATTCTTGACAAGCTTATGGTAGTGAATTCTGTGATAAGTTGAATTTCGAGTGATTTACCTTAGACACTTGAGAGAATAGAGAGTAAACACATTCCTGGTGAGGAGGCTAATTACTTGAATTCATTCATATCAAATTAAATTGCCATGATGCTTAAAATCTTAGAAATTTAAGATTAATTTCCTTCGAGTGCTAAATCTTTTCAAAATTTTAATTATTCTATTCTAGCACGCTTTCCACATTTTTCCTTTGGTGTCTTTTGGTGTTCTGAATATTATTTTGCCCAGGAGTGCAAAAGGCCAAGTGTGGGGGATTTGATATCGGGTATTTTTATATACTTTTTAGTCCCTATCTTAGTCCTATGGCTATTCCAATGTTGCCAATTCTCTAATTTTATTATGTTTTGGAATTTATTGGGTATAAACTATTTATGGATTGAATGTGTTTCAATTTTATATTTTTAGAACTTGAATTGTAAAATGCTCAATTTAATTCCTACAAATTTTAATTTTAGAGAGAAAAATGCTGACATGGACAAAGATGATGATTTAGATGCTAATGTGGCACTTTTTGGATGATGCAGATGCTGACTAGGATATGCTGGATGTGGGGCCCACTTGAACTCTTATTGAATGCCATGTAGTCAGAATTTGAGGGCATGAATATTAAATTTCGTAGGTCAGAAAGCAAGGCTGAAATATCAATTCTTCCATGCTGTTCTGCTGCTGCCATACCTATGTTCTGCTGCTGTTTGTTACTTTCTGCTGCAGAAATATTAAATCTGCTGCTGCCATGCCTACTTTCTGCTGCAGAAACATTAATTATACTGATGTTTTGCTGTCAAAGTGCTGCTACATCATGGAAGAAAGCATCTAGGGTAGAATATTCTAAGGCATTGAAGGGACATCAGTTTTTAAAGAAGAGAATACTTTCATTTTAGGAACCAGACTTAGAAAATTCGCAGCTCTCTCTTCCCCTCTGTTTTTGCTTCTGTTATTGGCTGTTTTGCTCTCATGGAGGGCTAAGTTTTCATTGTAATTAGTCACTAGACCACTGGGATGTTGTAGCTTGAACTAAGAATGCAAGTTAAGTGTTTTGTTCTCCATTTTCATCTCATTTCGTTTCTGTTTTGCTGTCATGTTTATTTTGCTGTCAAATTCTGATTAGAGCTTGAGTTGTAACATAAACTGACTTATATATAAGACATAACCTTGCTTGACTGATTAGGAAAGTGAGGGAGGCGAAATGACTAGTTAAATGATATATTTAACTTGGTTTGGTTGAAATTTTTCACTGAATGCATCTAGTTATAGTAGAGAGATGTTCTTGACTGTAATTAGTAGCATTAAATTCTAGATGTTATTCTAGAAACATTTTCATAAAGAACCAAACAATGGAATGAGAACAAAACTGAATCAATGAGTTAGGTAATGATAGTTACACTCCCATGAATCCTAGTGGATGATTACATAGTCTCTTTACTGTCAATTTCTTGCAATTTCTGCTGCTGCTGCTGTTTCTGCTGTTACTGTTGTTGCTGCATATTTTGCTACTGTTGTAGTGTTTAATTGCTGTTCTGTTTTATTTATTTAGTTAGTATTGCTACAAAACCCCCCCCACGTTTATGTATTCTTAATTGGTGTTTAGGTGTTTAGAACGATTAATTAGTATCAAGAAGTGAGGCTCCTTGAGTGAATACGACCTGGGGATCACTATACTGCAAATTGCCACAAATTCAATTCTGGGCGATTTGGCATCGTAGTGGCGTGAACCAGCATCCTTTTTACTTTGTGAGTCCATTGCGTCCACCTGTCTCAAGTATTCCTAACAATTAGGTCTAGTCTTAATATTAGACTTCAGATCTAGAATCCATGTTACATGGGTAAAATGACTTTGCTAGGCGGAGACTTCTTCAAACCGCAATGCACAACATTGATAAGTGTTTAACCTCTAGAGGTGAATGATTGTTTTGCATATGATTGATATGTGTAAATATCCATTCACCCAATTTTTGGCCACATCATCCTGGAGGTAATTGCCTCCTTCTCACTACACTGACAACCACCACGATGGGGCTTCAGCAAGGCCTCCTCCACCCAATCATGTCCTTCAACAGATCTTGAGAGGCTAGAATTGTCACGACCCTCAAAATGGTACGTGACCGGCACAACTTAGAGATACTCTCTAGTTGTAAGCCTAATGCTTTTAGCTCCATATAATAATCATTCTAAAATGTGAGAGTAATAATATAACAAAGACTTATCTTAGTTAAATACTCCGATTTTACTTAATAAGCTACAATCTTACAAAACATATAGTAAACTTAAAGTACTGTAATAACATAAATATGTACAATAACAACTTCCTCCTAGATGTCCTATTTGACTGCAGAGCTTTCTAGAAATTAAAACTGAAGAAACAGCTTTAATTCAAATAAACACCAACCCTTGAAGCAAAGAGGGTTAGGATATTGAACTTGCGCTACTCCTCAGACAGATGTTTTTCGTTAATCTCAGGATCTGAAAAAAAATATATCCACCACAATATGAGATAATAATCTCAATGAATAGATAACGTTACAAGGATAGAAACTTAATTACAGATAATCATCAAGTGATTAACAATACACAAGTATATGTATAAAATGCATAAGTAAAATCATATCATACTTATAATCGACAAACAGCCATAGAATATGACCATAATCATATTCGGCACACAGCTATCTCCACGTTTGGCATACAGCCATAGCATATGACCATAATCATATTTGGCACACAGCCATATTCATATTCGGCACACAGCCATCTTCACATTCGGCACACAGCCATAAATATGACCATAATCATATTCGGCACACAGCCATATTCACATTCGGCACACAGCCATAGCATATGACCATAATCATATTCGGCACACAGCCATATTAATTGAAATATTCAGTCAAAGGTAATAGTAGATATACTCTGAATATGTAAATTACTTGGACTATTCATATAATTAAATAAGTATCCAAGTAGGTTAGCTACTCACCTGAAATCCAAGTTACTATATCTTCTTTAAATCTACACAATTACATTTAATGGATTCAATTAATATAATTCTTTAATACACGTATATGTACTATTCAAAAATACATATAAAAATGTACACGTATATGTACTATTCAAAAATAAATATAAATACTATTTATATATAGTTATTATTTATTTATACGTATAGTTACTATTCATATGTACGGTTACTATTCATACGTACGGTTACTATTCATATGTATAGGTACTATTCATACCAGAAATAGAGAATATAATCTGTAAAAGAGTACACCAGGTAAGTTCTCAGGAAAGAGTGGAGAGTCCCAATGGACACACTTAACAACCATGTCTTTCCTTAGCCAGAACTTTCCTAGACATGTATTCTTCACAGTTTACATTCTATTTCGGTAATCAGAGAATCAAAACAACATATAGGTAGCTAAGGACAGTTTTTCTGATGTGGAAGATCGGCCAAAGCCGCAACCACAGAGCATACTTAAGAAAATAACTTTTAAAAATCTGAATGGCACAGAAAAGGGGCATAGTATTCTTACCTTGGATCTAGGCTAAGGAAGAAAGACCTAGAATCTCAGAGCCCTAACCCCGGAGCAAGAGAAGTTTTGAGGAAAGGAGAGAAGAGAAACTGAAGGTGTGTGTTTTAAATTGAAATGGAAGGGCCTATTTATAAGAGAAATTATGGTACTATTTACTACTATTCCATCTACCATTCTCCTATACTATTTCATCTACCAGTTTCACTTACCAGTTTTCATCTACCATTCTCCTATACTATTTCATCTACCAGTTTCACTTACCAGTTTTCATCTACCATTCTCCTATACTATTTCATCTACCAGTCTCACTTACCAGTTTTCATTCTAGATTCCACTTTTGAACTGTATATTTACTTAATGGGATTAATTCATATCATATCATCCATTATATCCCACAATTTATAGAATCTATAATTAAAAATTTATATTTTCAACAATATGCACAAACGAGTATGCAAAAATTCAACTGATAGGGAATTTATTTTCTTCAAAATAAATTTATCGAAATTCTTAAATACTTATAACTTAAAAAAAAATAATGGGTATTACAAGAATTATCTGCCATATTTGATGAAGTAGACTTAAACAATATGCATCAAACCTAAGATGATGAACTCCCTTTTCGAGAAGCCAAATAGGTTTTTTAAAAGGACTAGCATGTAACCAAGGGCCCAAGTTGCTTGGAATCTGTTAATAAGAACAATCTTTATGTTCCTTGTCATTGCATTCTTTGATGACATGACCCAATTTACCACATATATAACAAAAACAAAGTAGTCTTTTGTACTTGAAAAAGACTTCCATTAGATTACATGTAGCATCTTTGATCATAGAACCTCTCTTCAAAGGCTTAGAAAGATCCACATAAACACGAAACTGCAAAAACCAGTCTCATCTAGCTTCTTCAGAATCATCCTACTCTAAGAAATCGCCTACTTTATCCCCAAATGCCTGGGCAGCCATGTAAGTCCTTTGATTGAAGGGGATTTCATATACACGAATCCAAAAAGGAGTTTGAGAGGGTTGCAAATTTGATATTTTTTTTCACCAGTCAATTCCTAAAGATATAGAATTTGCTTATCAAACCACTAAGGTTCACCTTGAAGAACTTTATTCTTTTCCTTCCAATAGTAAAATTGGAACTTGAACAAGTTTCTCCCAGTTTATTTGATACCAATCCCATTATGTAACCTTCAAGTTTGCTTAATTGTTGACTAAAATGCAGTTACATTAAACAACAAATTCGTCCAAAGACACCCTACCAAGCATAATTCCAATTTGTTTAGCTGGGTGGCCTTGATTATCAATTCTTCTTGTACCCACAATCTCATTTTTATCACTAGAAAAAAGGACATGTGCCCATTTATCCATTTGCACAACTTCCCAATGGTCAAAGAAAATATAACAAGTCGAACCGCACTACGATCAAAAATTCTCAAAAAGAGAAACTAAACACCCTGGTACCAATCTAAAGATAGCAAGGGAAGGAACTAACACTAGTCGTACCAAAGCAATAAAGAGGACTTCAACAAAAGGTGAAGAAGAAAAATATAAGAGTCGTCCGCCACCACTTACTTTTATTTCTCACTTTTACCATCATTTTTGATAAGGAAACACCAATTTTGAGTATCACTCTCAGCTTTGTCATGACTACTACTATATTTATAGGGACAGATTCACCTTATATGGCATTGGGGGCAATTGCCTCCGCAAAGATTTTTTTAAAATTAATATATGTGGTATTTTTTTGCCCCCACAAAAATTTAGATTTTGCTCGCATATAATAAATTATAACCACTCATCTTATTAAGACTATCCCACCCATTAAATTTTTTTTAAATTGAATTTAAAAATTAACTGTACCCCACCACGACACTACCTAATAAGTTTATATCTTGTGTATTTTATATTATTTTTATCGCTTATGCATATTTATAATTTTTTTAGTAAAAATATTTATAAACTATTTCTTATCCCCACTAACCAAAATTTCTAGATCCGTTTCTGTTTATTTGCCACTATCACTATTACTTCAATATTTCACTACTATAACTACTAGTAGAACATTATTTACATTTATAAAATATTATTTTATTCGTATGAACAAATGTATATATTATTATATCATTTTATACGTTATATATTTTGATGAACCAATCAAATCATAGCATAATTCAATCTAATCCTATAAAACAAAGTAACAAAATTATAGATTAAATAAGAAATTTAGTAGAACTTAATCAAACAAGCATGATGTATATAAGTTAATTTCTAGATCCATAAATTTGAAGCAATTATAAATTTTGTTAATATTTTAAATTTGTGATAACTTGAAAAGAAATCAATCACTTATCACACAATAGATATTAAAATATGAAGTGAACTAATTGTTGAATGAATAGTTTGACAGAAATTTTTTTAAAAAAAAGTTTATAATTGAGCCTTTCATTTAATATTGAGGTAGCACGAGGAGGCTTACTAGTCCATCAAGTTAAGTTGTTATTATTTCTTTAAATATTTTTAATGCTATTATTTGATTAGGAAATTAGTTACCTTCTCAAGAAAACTATGGGTCGATTGTGATCATCATGCAATTATTCCACTGCCAGTTATAAAGTTGATTTGACTTTGATATATAATCTTATTTTGTCTTTGTAGATTCCTCCCTTGTTGATCAATTAAGAGTACTTATATAAAAGCATTATCTGTTTTCTTTCTTGTCCCCTCTATCTAAATGCATAGTTATTGATTTATTAGAATAAGTTTGTCAATGACTCAAAAGTATTTATATATTTGTTGGTGTTTTAATTTTCTTTCCTGTTTTTTTTTCTTTGTGAAGTTTGGTTTCGATCGATACAAGGAAGCTTTTTTTTTTTAATAATTACGATGAATCTGATTTTAGTAATACTGAATTTGTATTCTAAAACTGGAGTAAGACAGAAGAATTTGAGTTAAGGAAATGTTTTTTTTTTAAAAAATAAACAGTAATATTTTTAGAAAGAGAAAACACACAATTTTACATAAAACATATATCTATACATATAACATCGATTCATTACTTGAATCTTTAGTCCTACCTCTTTGTTCTTTTATTATCTTCAAAATTTACACAAAGCTGAAGAAAATTCACTCTCTTAACTACAAATTAAATTATAGTAAATGCATAAATATATCATTTTTTTGGGGTGAAAATTTCATTTTTTTTGAGTTTCATTACAAAAATAAAAAAACAAGGTCATTATTTTAAAATAGAAACAATTAAATTTATTTCTTTTGTTGGGTGAGAAAGCATAATTCTTATTTTTGTTGATGAAGCGACAATGATGAATTGGGCACTGCTGAATATATATATATATATATAGGCAAAGACAATGTCTCAATGTCAATGGTAGGCAATTTATGGAAATAGGAAGGACAGCATCACAGAAAATGTCATGATATTTGAGACAGTGATAGAGGAATGAAATTGATTTGGCAAAATTACCCTTTTCATCCTCGACCTTTAAATTTTAATTTTATCTTTAATATTATTTTTTATTTTGATTTTATTTTTAATTTTTTTTTTATTTCAATTTTGTTTCTGCGGAGGCTAATATTATTAGCATAGTTGACAAAAAATATTGACATAAATTTCTCTATATGATACATCTATTACCAATATGTCATATTAATTTAATTTAATTTTAATTTTGTTCCGAATATTTGATTAAATTTTAATTTCATTCCAAATGATACTTATTCATTTCTTTTTTTGTCCCAAATTAACGTTTAAATATTTGATGTGTTACATGAAATAGTCCACATGTCATTTGGAGGAGTTTATATGTCACTTAGAAAAATCAATGTCAGTATTTTTCATCAACATTAATCTTAGAGATAAAATTAAAACAAAAAAAATATATATAAGACAAAATTGACATAAAAAATTATTTGTGACAAAATTAAAATTCAAAGTAAAGATTAAAAAGGAAAAAAATATTTTTGCCAACTGTCTTTCATTAGAATGTTCCTACTGAACTAATTACTGACAGGGCTGTCTGTTAACACAATATTTTGTTTACTAATAATATGGTATATATCTTTACAATATTTAATATTTGACAATTTTTTTTATCATGATAAGATGTTGTAAATTATTTTCTTTTTCCAGACAATTTTAATTACAAGCGCTTTCATCTAGACTAAAATAACATAAAAATAATGTGTTTTATTTTCCGAAGAAGAGAAAAAAATGCTTGTCTTTTTTGAGAAAAAAAAGGGTAAATCATTGATTCGTTAACCTTTAAAATATTATATTTATTTTAATTTAATGTTTTATTTATCAAATGACTTTTGATGATAAAAATTTTAAAATTAGTCCTTAAAAGATTACAGCTGTCTTAATATAGTCTTTGAGAAATCACGTATTTTAATTTAGTTTATAAAAGATTATATTTGTATAATTGTATCAATTTAATTTTTTTATTGTTAAATTATAAAATTTGCCATTCTCAAGTTTTAAATTTTTATTGTCAGAAGTCACTTTGATTAAAAAAAAAGGAGACTAAATTGAAATAAACTTAATTTTTTAAATACTAAATTAAAATTATTGACTTTAATTTCAAAGATTAAATCGAGTCAACTAATAATATTGAGAGATCAAATATGTAATTTCTTATAAATTTTATGATTTAAAAATAAAAAATTAATTTTTTAAAAAATTAAATTGAGAAATTTGTTTTTTTTAGGACAAAAATAAGAAAGTGATTAGTTTGTGATTTTTGTTTTAATGTTGTATTTAAAGCAAGTAGGGACTAGGGAGAGAAATGGGGCCCAGCATATCCCATAAGCAAATCAACCAATAGTCCAATATAGGTGTTGGAATGGAGAGCGGTGACAGAAGCATGCTAAGTCCTAATACCTCTGCGCGCATTTACTTCCCTTCGTAAAT
Source organism: Biancaea sappan (assembly GCA_037074585.1). Lineage (NCBI taxonomy): Eukaryota > Viridiplantae > Streptophyta > Magnoliopsida > Fabales > Fabaceae > Biancaea > Biancaea sappan. Next base: position 28,183,329 of record CM073495.1, read on the forward strand.
CATTTCTATGCCTTCACCAACTTCTTCATTCCATTCCATTCCATTCCTTCACTATCTGTATCACGTGCCCCTCACGTGCATCCTACCTCCCTCTCATTCCCATATTTCTCCTTCCCCTTCATCGGGTTTCTCGTCCTCTTCATCCATTTCCATATCTACCTGTTCTGATTAATTCTCTGTTAACTAATCATGGCTTCTCCACCTCCTTTGACATTAAACGTCGTCGGATCAGGCTCTTACACCGGCAGTACCACTTCCGATTCCGGTGCTTCACCTCAACGCTCATCCGCACTGCAAAACCTCAGTCCCAGCATTCTCATTATCGTAATCGTCCTAGCCGTCACCTTCACTCTTTCCCTTGCTATCTGTTTACTCCTCCGCCACCTCAATCTCCGCTGTCTCCGACGCCTGTTTCCGTCTTCATCGGGTAATGCGATGCCGGCGACTGCAGCTTCCACGCCTGTGTTCTCTTCAGGCCGGCGTGTCTCGCCGGAAATCCCTTCGGCTTCCATCGTTGACTCGCTCCCCTTGTTCACGTTCTCTTCCATCACTCGCCGGTCCTCCACCGACGCCACCGCCAGCGGTGATGGCGACTGCGCCGTTTGCCTCGCGAAATTCGAGCAGCGCGACCTGCTCCGCCTCCTCCCGCTCTGTTGCCATGCCTTCCACGCCGAATGCATCGATACCTGGCTTCAGTCGAATCTCACCTGTCCGCTCTGCCGATCCGCCATTGTCGCCTCTGATTCGGACCTCATGAAGGTTCTCCGATCATCTTCCGCCGATAGTTTCCGGCTCGAAATTGGAAACATCAGCCGCCGTGGAACCGCACCGGACACCGTCGGAGAAGTCCGGTCGAGGTCTTATTCAGTAGGATCGTTCGAGTATTTTGTGGACGAGAACTTCGAGCTTCCTATCAGCCACGCTCACCGGAGGAGTGTATCGGAAAACAAGGACGAGACGGTGGTGGTAGAATCGCAGGCGCCGGCTCAGCCGGTTTATGAGGCGAGCTTAGCCGCCGAAGTAGCTGCCAGTGGAAGGAGCTGGCTGAAGGAATACTTCGATAGGCTCTCGTCTTCAATATCATCTCGAACGGTGTCGTTTCGAAGCTCTGGAAGGTTCTTCACTGGTGGTGGCAGCCACCGAAGCGACACCTTCTCCGCCGAGGACTATGACGTGGAAGTCAACAGACTAGGAGAAGAAATCAGCGAAACTTTTCGATGGCTCTCAGGGGTATGACCGGTAAATAAGCCAATTAGTTAGGCCCAATTCTAAATTTTGATATTTTTTTATTTTCAAAACTCATTTGAAATTTAGTAGTAGGCTCATTTAGTAAGTTCCCTGCTGTAGCGTGTAGATATTACCAGTGTCACATTAATTTTTCCCATATTTGGATAATGGAATCAGTGAGTGCATAATAGATATAAACGCTTTTGTTTGGGGTAAAAGAGAATGGATTAGACAATTGTTTTGAGGCTTTCTTTTTTAATATATAAATTTGTCTCGTCTAAGTTTGTTTTTTGGTTAGTACATAATGGGAGTGATAAATGGTGATATCTTTGTTTTTTACCAAAAAAAAAAAGGAAAAGATTAAAAGCCGAGATAGGACAGCTTTGCTGGGTATTTATGCTGAAATAAATAAAAGTGGGGCTATGGGGGGTTTTCACATGGAGGGGAGTGATCCATGAACCATTTTTATTGAATGTGTAGTCTCATTTAAGTGCATTACCAACCATTTTAAAGGAAAATTGTCCTACACCTGCCATGTAGTTAAGTGTTTTTCATTTGGTGCTTTCAATGTTGATGGATGAACTCAAGAAAGCACTTATAAATGAGCACATACGAGATGTTGATGGGAATTGAATTTGAGGGTTTTACAAAAACCAAGTAGCATGATTCTACGAAAAATTTATGTTTAGTCTGAGTATTTTTTTTGTTTCTATTTTCACTTGAACTTGAAAATATGTTTAATTTAGTTTAATGAAATTTTTTTTAAAAAATATTTTTTAAAATAAGTTTAAATCTAAAAATATTAAGAAATATTTTCAGTATTTTTAAGAAATATATTTTAAAAAATAAAGACTAAAAATATAAATAAAAAATATTTTCACAAACCAAATAAACTGTTAGTCTCTCAACCGCTTGAGTTCTTATGTTTTAACAATTTTTACTTTTCATATTAATAGTCAAATTGTTGCAAAAATTTAGAATTTAACCTTTAGAAAAGTCAAGTTGTAAAGAAAGACAAAAGAAAAACCAAAGAATATATAAAATTGTTGTTGTTGTTTTTTTTTTTTTTGGGTTAACTCTTCGTTTTGTAATTTTCCAGATATACCATGAAAGATGATAATTATTTTCTAAATCCAAATTAAGCATCAGAAAGGAAAAGAATAAATTATTTCAACTCTTGTCTTCTTCTTTTTTTTTTTTGAAGTAATTATCCAAGAATCCGAGTTTGCTTATTGAAAGAGCAATCGAAAGAGAAATGCGAAACGTAAAATTAAGGAAGAAACTTTGGTAACCTATGTTTAAAAAGATGGAGACTGATCCATTATGGTACTAAGGAACAGGTGCCACTTTTCGTTCACCAACCCTCCTTTCTCTTTAATGCCCATTAAAGCTAAGATGCAAATTAGGTATTTGTGTATGTTGCGAGATTAAATTTGGTTGTTTTTCAATTTATTTTTATATTTATTGTTCTTAATTTTTCAATTTAATAATTGAATAAATTATTTTTAACAATTTAGTTTTATGAATTTTTTTTGCCAGACGTTTTTATGAGTTCAAATCACAGTTTTTAGCCGAACAAAGCATAAATGTTTTCTTATTTGATTAAAAAAAAGTCATGTCATTGGAAAAATTTTAAGTTTGAATGTTGTGAATAATAAAAAAAATAGTGTTAAGAGAACTTTATTTTTTTAGTAAATATTTAGAATTTAGTAAATTTTTGAATATTAGTAATACTAACAAAACTTGAGTTTGAAGGAATAAAATAAAAAAGAATAAACTTAAGTATAAAATAAAACAAACATTTGAAATAAGAGACACAAAAAAATTTGTACATTTCTAAGTGACAAATACATTAATTTAATTTAGCCATTATTTGATCATCAACAGTTTATCTCTCTTCCCCCCTATAAGTGTACAGCATGAGAACACCAATTAAGGCAAAAGTGAAAATAACTGACTTGGAAGAAAAGGGAATTCTCTAGCATCTTTATTTCCTTTCTTTAGGCAATAATTTATTCTATTTCTACCTTGAGGTGTGGTGAACAAGTAACTCCAAAGGGGTCAGAGGTATAACGAATATTTTAATTATAGATTAGTGGTTGACTTGATTATATCCATTTCATTACCTAACGGCCAGCAGTCAATTGTTGGGTATTAACTATTAACCCATCAAAAATAAAGAATTAATTACGACAAATTGGAAGTTTGCCAAACATAATTTTAGAAAAAAATCTCCTCAAACTTTGTTATTTGCAAATAGCTCTTTAAATTTTCAAACCTAACAATCAAGTCACTAAACTTTTACCAGTGTTTGGAGAACTAGACTAAATTGGCCAGTTTAACCGGTAAATTGGTCAGATCTCTAATTCGATTTAAACCAGTGAACTGATTAGTGTTTAAACTGGTAAAAAATCGGTTGAACTGGCAAAACAGGCCGGTTCAACTGGTTTTTTTTTAAAATTTTTATCTCTTAAAATTTAAACTATTAGAAAAATATCTAAGATTGATATAAATATATATTTGTAATATGTCTGAAATATTTTAATATTTCAATATTATATAATATATATTTTAATATTTGTAACATATAAATTAATTATATATTTTAAGTATCACTGATTCGACTATTGATATTTGAACTGGTGACTCGACTATTGATATTTAAACTGGTGACTCGACCAGTTTAATAAAAAATCTGATTTTTTAAACCTTGACTTTTACACTTTAATATTTTTTTTAAAAAAATTAATTTCCTCCCAATTGTATATGTTCATGCATCACTTCAAAATGAACTAATTGTTAGAAGTTACTACAAAAAACTTGACTTTCGGTGGCGACAAAAGTCGCCACTGAAAGTAAAAAAGTGGCTGTCAAATGTTTTCAGTGACAGCAAAGCATCGCTACCTAAAGTTTCATGCTGAAAATTTTCAATGGCAATTTTTGTTATCACTAAAAAAGATTCACTGATATGTAATTTAAGTAATGACTTTTGTCGCTACTAAAAGTATAAATTGTGTCACCTAAATTAAGTTGAAAAGAGAGAAAAGTCGTCACTAAAAATTATTTTCAATGACGACAAAATGTTGTCACCGAAAGTGTTATTTAGTAACAACTTATCACTTTAGGTGACAATAAAAATTGCAACTAAAAGTGTAATTTTTTTTTAAAAATATAATGTAAATTCTTCATTTATAATTGTAAATATTATTTAATAAGTAATTAAAATTGTAATATAAATCATTTTATCACTTAAATCATAAATTCAACAATACAAAATCTCTAACCAGTACTCAATAGCACAATATTATATTCGGAGAAGTCTCAATATTATAGACTCAATTCTTAACATCAAAATCTTAGCTGTAATACACTAAATGCCAAAAAAAAAGTTTAAAAGTCAAGTTAACGCTAAGACATCAACTAATAGAATGCCATAAAATCTACTTGAAATGCTACAACAACGCTCTCCCTTTGGTCATTGAAGGCTGAACCTTGAAATCATGTCTCCTCCAAGAGTATAAAGTGTGACCATTAGAACTCTTGCAATAAGAAAATTTAACAACAAAGTTAAAAGCTTTTAACTAATCTTTCTAAGTTGTGTCTTGCATATTCATTCACTACCGCGGTTATACTAATAAATGATGATGGGTTGTTAACATGCATAAAAACATAATTAGATTAGCATTTGATTGAGCTTATGTAATAAAAACTTCTTGATGCACAAAGAGAAACCAGAACAAAGAACTAAGATTATATGGTCCTTCAACACTTTTCACTCCCAACACTCTTATGTAGTAAAAATTTACTCTTTTTTTTTTTTCCTTCTCTATGAGCTTCAAAAATTGAAGTTCTTCAGATACACAACACATTGCAGTAACATGGAGTGATAGAACGCAAAGTCATATATTTGGGGAATATATTGCTACCTGAGCTCTTTAGTATCCAGGCCTACATAGATCAAAAAGTGGACCATGCATTACCATAATCTTTTCTAGAATTTACTCATGTATATATATATTTGAGAAATAATATTTTGATTCAAGCTAGCTTTTGTGTGGAAATTGATTAAGAATAAATCATAATAACCTTTTTTAATGTTTAATTAGATTATAAGTGAAATTCCTCTTGTTTTTAGAACATTAAAAGATTTGAATAATATGTTCTGTATGTTACAAAAGTTTTTCTTGCCATTTAATTTTTGTTAATAAAATTAACATTTAATATGACATACATTCGTTGATCCTAAGTATGAAAGATACTCTTTTCCTGTCTTGTTTTCCAAAGTCTTTTTACCTTTTATTCTCATTAATTGTAAGCTATATGTATTGATTCATGTATGATGCAGATTGCTTGTTTAAAATTCAATAAATATTGTTACCATTCAAGAGAAAGAGAAAATGTTAGAGTTTAATGGATGTGAAGGATACTCTAAGAGAATAAAGCATAAGAACATAGGAGATTAATGGATAATAACCCTCAAGCTTTTCTTTGTAGATATATTTATTTTACTCTAAACACTTTTCAAAATGCAACAAATTTAAACAAAACAACTACAACTACAACAACTATATCTACCAAAACACTTACTCAAAATCCAAAATTTTTCTCCAATAAAACAGAAAAAAAAGAAAACAAAAAACAGAGCAAGAAAGCACAAAAGAAAAGATACAAATACATGAGAGTGATGGTGAACTCACGTCAAAGATGGAGGAGCTGCATCTTCATCCAACTTCTCAGACCCATTTATACTTAACCCAACATATGTCTTCCTTTAACAGAAGCATTTTGAAAATGGATAATGACATCTCTCATGATCATATGGTCTATTGGACAAGGTCTTAGATATCATTTTGTAAGCCTAACTCAAGTGTATGGCTTCTTAATTTTCTAATATTTATCAAGCATGAGATTAAAACAAAGGTTTTTATCCTTAATATACTGATTTCAAACGTGAAATTATGCAAAATGCCCATTTCATTTACTCCTTTTTCATGATTTCCAACTCTATTTTATTAATGGAATATTCTTCACCTTAACTCAGTATCTTAAACTTTTAATCATAAATCTTATTAAACTCAAGAGCAATCATATTGCTGAGATTCACAATAAAGCCTAAAAGGACTGAGAAGGGTGAAGCAGCAGCCATTTCCATTCGTCATACAATAAAGGTCGTCCCAATAAAATAATGAGAATAAGACACAAATAAAAGCCAAATCTATATGATGAAATGCTTTAAAATTACTAGAAATGTTGAAAACAAACAAGACAACTCATGTGACTTTCACTTCAAGTTGAATAATTGATTTGCACCCACAAAAAGAAAAGTAAATAAATAAATATCAAACTCACTATGCTATATAGTATTATTTCAATTTATTTTCTAGCTAATTATACGAATCAAGCTAGGTTGGGAGTTTTAAGTCAGCCTGATTCAAATTATATATATATATATATATGTAATAATTTTTTATATATAAAATCATATATTATATATTAAACATATAAATTAATTATTATTCTGATAGGGCCAGGGAGCCTGAGTAACATTTACAATAAACAACAAGCAAGGCCCATAAATTTTAAATTACTATATGAAAAGGTTCACATAGTACAAACCACATTGGATAGGAAGTGGGAAGAATAGGTAAAAAGTTATACATGTAGAGCCAATGGAAATTTATGCACTTTTGCTTCTTCATCTGTATTATTCTTTTCAGTTAGGATTTGAAGTTCCTATCGGCTTTGCCTCCAGTTTACATATATGTAGAGCCAACATATGTCTTCATCGTGTATTTTTCTAACAAAACTCTCGAAACAAAACTTCAATCCATATAATCAGTGCTTAGTTTGATTTAGTCCTAATAAGCCCCAAAATTTTCCATTTAAATTAGAAATTTCATGTGCAAGATGAGAGAGAAATTTCCATCAGAAACAGAGTAATAGAAAGCTTTCATACCCCTCGCCGTCGTCCAAATCTGATTCTCTACATCTGTCTTTTGACCTTCAACTTTGGCCAAGCTTCCTCCAAATTCTGGTTTGAATTTCTACCGAAGTGACCACTGCTCAAAATACCCAGAAATTCAAAACTTCTACTAATGTATCGTCTCTCTCTCTCTCTCTCTCTCTCTATCTCAAATTGCTCTGTTCTGGTGATGGACAAAGGGATGCTTCGGTCTTCTCTCTCAAGCTCACTCTCTCTTTGAAGCTCTCGCATGAATAGAAAATGGAAGGGAAGGTCACTGCAAAATGAAATGGAGAAGACAAGGGTTTTATTTATTTATTTTTTTTTCCTAATGAGGCTTTGTGAATAAGCTAAGAAAAGGAAAGTAGGCTGTCAAAGAGAAAGAATTAGGGTTTAGGCGTGATGTTTGAAGGGGGTGGTGGGAGACTGAAAAAAATATGGAGGGAGAATGAAAAATTAAGTGTATGTTTGGTTTGTGAAAACATTTCCTGTTTTTATTTTTAATGTTTATTTCTTGAAATGCATTTCCTAAAACACTGAAAACATCTTTTTTATGTTTTCAGATTTAGGCTTATTTTAAGAAATATTTTCAATAAAACGTTTTCAGTTAACTTAACCAAACGCATTTTCAAGTTCATTGGAGGGAGATTGAAAAATTATTAAGCTTTACGCTTTATATTAAATAATAATCACAAAAAGTTCGAAAAATGTAAATGATCAAATGGAAGGTGTGCCTTTCCCGTTGAAGGTTCAACTCTTACGTATGACGTTTTTCTATTTTTGAAAATAAAATGTTTACTTTGAGTGACGACAAATGTTGCCACTAAAAGTAATTAAAAGCTTTTTTTTTAAAAAATGTCCATTTTTAATTGCAATAATATAGGATGTCACTGAAAGTAGGACTTTCGGTGGCAACAAATGAGATCGCCACTGATGGTCTTTACCAGTTTTTTATTTTTAAAATTTTTTTTAAAAAAAGTCCACTTTACAATTGGTATCTATTCCACAATTAGGAAAAGATTAAAATTTAACTCAAAAATAAAATTTCACTTGCCCAAAAATCTATCAAATTACAGGATCTTATAATATCTTTCTTTTAATTTTATATAATAATTTAAAAATTAAAATTTATTTAATACTTATTTAACTTTTTAATATTTTATCAAATAAATTTCATACTCTTTAGGCTAAAATTTCATTAAATTTATTCCTTTTTATTTAAATTTCTAGAATCTTAAGAGTCGTTACAAAATTTACTTAATTTCTCACTAAATTTATAAAAATTTAATTTTTTTCTAAGTAGACTAAGGACTATTTGAAAAGTGAAAATATTTATGAAATTACTGAGAAATTAGGTAAATTGTGCAAGGACTTTTCAAATACTAAAAATTCAAATGAAGTGAATAAATCTAATGAATTTATAGCCTTGAGAAGGTAAAAATTAATTTGATAAAATATTAAGAAATTAAACAAATTTTAATTTTTAAATTATTAAATAAAATTGTCTATTTACTTTCAGTGTCACCTTTGAAAACAAAAAGATAATTTTATTTAATAATATAAAAATTAAATTTTATTTAACTTATTAATTTTATGTCGCCCCCAAAAGTAAAAAGATAATTTTATTTAATAATTTAAAAATTAAAATTTATTTAACTCTTTAATATTTTATCAAATTAATTTCACATTCTTTAGGCTATAATTTCATCAGATTTCTTCCTTTTTATTTAAATTTCTAGAATCTTGAGAGTCCTTACAAAATATACCTAATTTCTCACTAAACCTATAAAAATTTAAAATTTTTTAAGTGGAATAATGATTGTTTTGAAAAGTGAAAATATTTATGGAATTATTAAGAAAATAGGTAAATTGTGCAAGGACTTTTCAAATACTAAAAATTCAAATGAAGTGAATAAATTTAATAAAAGTATAGCCTTGAGAAGGTAAAATTAATTTGATAAAATATTAAGAAATTAAATAAATTTTAAATTTTAAATTATTAGATAAAATTGTTTATTTACTTTTAGTGGCGAATGTTATTCGCCACTGAAAGTACACTTTCCATGGCGACTAAATGGTTGCCATTGAAACTGGGTCGCCACTGAAAGTAAAACAATAATTTTTTTAATAATTTAAAAATTAAAATTTAATTAACTTTTTAATATTTTATCAAATTAATTTCACACTCTTTAGGCTATAATTTCATTAGACTTCTTCCTTTTTATTTAAATTTCTAGAATCTTAAGAGTCCTTACAAAATTACCTAATTTCTCACTAAATCTATAAAAAATTAATTTTTTTTCTAAGTGGTCTAAGGACTATTTTGAAAAGTGAAAATATTTATGGAATTTTTGAGAAATTAGGTAAATTGTGCAAGGACTTTTCAAATACTAGAAATTCAAATGAAGTGAATAAATCTAATAAAAGTATAGCCTTGAGAAAGTAAAAATTAATTTGATAAAATATTAAGAAGTTAAATAAATTTTAATTTTTAAATTATTAAATAAAATTGTCTATTTACTTTCAGTGACAACTATGTGGTTGCCATTGAAAGTGGGCTGTCGCCACCTAAAGTGTCACATCCCAAAAATTGAGCATGTAAAAAGATACTACTCATTTGATATAATTCTCAAACATACGTTATATACATATATTCTGTAAGGTTTTACATTCAACCTTAATCATTCATTCCACACTACAGAATTATATTCATCTGATAAGCAAATATAGACATACATAGTCTGATATTTCTATCTCATCGCAAGCATAGGAGACCTATAGAAAGTACAGAGCGTTCCTAGTATCCACATTAATAAGTACTGGTATCCCACCAGAAAGAAATAGAGGATAATTCCAATGGGCTTCTATTCTTCAAATGGATACTCTTGTTCTTTGTTTTCTGTATTTGAAAAAAAAATAATCATACGGAGTGTGAGTTTATTTAAAAACTCAGTAAGTAAATAACTGTAGTATATAAAATATCAAAAGTACAAATACCACATTTACTCATAATTAATTATCTTATACATCGAGTAGTATGGGACTCTAACCCTTTCAAACTCATGAATAAGATTTCATAGATATACACCGAGTAGTATGGTACTCTAACCCTTTCAAACTCGTGAATAAGATTTCTTAGATATACGCCGAGTAGTATGGGACTCTAACCCTTTCAACTCGGGTATAGGTTTCATAGATATACAATGAGTAGTATGAGACTTTAACCCTTTCAAACTCATATATTAGATCCCGTAGATCTTTACTCATTAATAAGATAGAGAGAATTTATTACATAGTATAATTGCCATGAAATAAAATAATTTCTACATACTCTTATTTCTACCGATCATCTTATACTCCCATATGAAAAATTGATTGCTTATTATCACAATAATATTGTAAATGGGACTTATATTGTACTTTGACTAGTAATATCAAATTAGCTTAGTAAGGTTATTCACTCACCTTGATGTTTGTCCAAGTTTACCTTGTTCCACATTAGAATTTGTGTAGAAAAATTTCCTAGTAAAATATATTACAAGGAAACATAAGAAAGGGAACAAAATCACGAAAATACGCAAAATTTTCTGATTGCTACAGTGACGGTTTGCTACAGTACGGTTGCTACAGTAACGGTTCGCTACAGTGCCGGTTCGCTACAGTAACGTTGACTGCTACAGTACCGTTGACTGCCGACACTACAGTACTGCTACAGTACTCGAAGAAAATTTTCCAGAATTTTTCCGAAATCTCTGGTCGCTATAGTAACTCGAATTTTTGCAGAAAAATCTTTTAAAAATTCATCCTTTGCTTTCTTGTTTCAAAACCAGAATTTCATCTCTTTTAACCGATTATAACTCAAATATAACTTCTAAAACTATTGAGATTCATGAATTATCATCAAAATCTTCAAGAACAAAACCTCCTCTGATCTTCTACATAAACTGAAATTTAAGGAAAATAATGAGATTAAAGCTTACCTTTAATCCTTACAAAGCTTTTGAACCGAACAGATAATCGAAATTCTGAAGATCAAGGAAAGGATTTGAGAAGAAAATGAAGAACTGAGAGAGAAATGCTTTTCTGCTTCCTTCGGCTGAGTGAAAAATGAGGGGTACTATTGAAACTTTATATTAAATATTTCTAATGGGTTATTCAATAACCCATAGGTATCCATAACCCAACATCCAAACCCATCCAGTCAATTTATAATAAATGGATTAATTGACCATTCTGAAACCACTTTTCCATGAATTTCACCATTATTAGAATATATCCCTCATTGTGCAAATATTTAGTCCAGTCATTTAACTCAATTTTCATAAATAATATTCAAAGAGAACAATTAAATATGAAAATTAAAAATGACCAAAATAAATAACTAAAGTAACGTTGTAGAATTCTAAAATACTCTTAAGCGAATTATATTCTGAAATTAACGGGTATTACATAAAGTAAAATGAAAATTTTATTTAATAATTTAAAAATTAAAATTTATTTAACTTCTTAATATTTTATCAAATTAATCTCACATTCTTTAGGCTATAATTTCATTAAATTTATTCATTTTTATTTTAATTTTTAGAATCTTAAGAGTCCTTACAAAATTTACTTGATTTCTCACTAAATCTATAAAAATTTAATTTTTTTCTAAATTGTCTAAGGACTATTTTCAAAAGTGAAAATATTTATGGAATTATTGAGATATTAGGTAAATTTGCAAGGACTTTTCAAATACTAAAAATTCAAATGAATGGAATAAATATAATAAAATTATATCCTTGAGAAGGTAAAAATTAATTTGATAAAATATTATGAAGTTAAATAAATTTTAACTTTTAAATTATCAAATAAAATTGTCTATTTACTTTCAGTGACAACATTCAGTCGCCACAGAACGTAAGACTTCAGGTGGCGACAAATGTCGCCACTGAAACTCCTACTTTCGATAGTGACATTTGAGGTTGTCACTGAAAGTGAGACTTTTGGTGATGAATATTTTTGTCGCTACCAAAAACTCGACATCGAAAGTCATTTTTTTTGAAGTGTCAATGCCTTCACAACTGCTCGATATTCCCCTACACCGAAAAAGGCACTGCCTAAAAGTTTTAAAGCTCTAACAATACCTTCACAGCTGCCCGATATTCCCCTACACTGAAAAAGACACTGTCTAAAAGTTTTAAAGGACTAAAGTGTGTTGGATAAAGAATAGAAAATGCTATTTTCATGAAGCCTGACTATGCTGATGCATAATGTGATTTGGTTTCAGCTTTGCATGCCATCAATAACATCTTTCGATGCCTTCACAGCTGCCCGATATTCCCATACACCAAAAAGGGCACTACCTAAATAGCCTTTTCCAATGCCTTCATAATTTCCCGATATTCCCCTACACCGAAATAGGCACTGCCTAAAAGTTAGTGCCCTTATAGTCAGACTTCATAAAAATAACATCTTCCAATGTCTTCACAACTGCTCGATATTCCTCTACAATGAAAAAGGTACTATTTTGAAGAAGCCTGACTATGCTGATACACATTGTGAAGGCACTGGATGAGCAAGGGCACTGCCTAAAAGTTTTAAAGATATAAAGTGTGTTAGACAAAGAATGGAAGAGGCTATTTTCGTGAAGTCTGACTATGTTGCTGTATATTGTGATTTGGCTTCAGCTTTGCATGCCCTCAATGTTGCTGTGAAGGCATTAGAAGAGACTATTTTCATGAAGTTTAACTATGCTGATGCACAGAAAGAAAGACATGTCGAGGGATTTGATACATTGGAATATATATATATATATATATATATATATATATATATATATATATATATATATATATATATGTTTCGTCACTAAAGAGACGTCGAGAGATACGATACATTGGAAAATCTCTCTTTTTTTAGCCAAACGAGGATATGGAACGAAAGATATATATATGCGGGCAACTATGAATACATTGGAATAAGCTATTTTCATGAAACTTAACTATACTGAGCTGAAGCCAAATCACAATGACTGAAAAGCATGCAAAATTGAAGTCAAATAACAATATGTATTAGCAAAGTCAAGCTTCATGAAAATAGCTTCTTCCATTCTTTGTCCAACACACTTTAAAGCTTTAAAACTTTGGCTTCAGCTCAGCATAGTCAGCCTTCATAGAAGTAGCATCTTTTCCAATGTATCGTATCCGTCGATGTCTTTTTTTTTTTCACTTTTCATCACTTTTTCTCTTATTTTCAACCATGGGCAAGGCTATTTTCATAAAATTGACTATGCTGATGCACATTGTGATTTGGCTTCAACGGGGAATATCGGGCTGTTGTAAAGGCATTGTTAGAGTTTTAAAATATTTATGCAGTGCCCTTTTATGTGTAAGGGAATATCAAGTAGCTGTGAAGGCATTGGAAGAGGCTATTTTCATGGAGTTTGACAATGCTAATGCACATTATGAGGGCAGCTGTGAGGGCATTGGAAGAGGAAGGGCATTGCCTAAAAGCTTTAAAGCTTTAAAGTGCGTTAGACAAAGAATGGAAGAGGCTATTTTTATGACGACTGACTATGCTGATGCACATTGTGATTTGACTTTAGCTTTGCATGTCCACAGTGCCCTTTTTGGGAAAAGTCAGGCTTCATGAAAATAGCCTCTTCCACTACCTTCACAGCTACCCGATATTCCCTTCAGTGCCCTTTTTCAATGTAGGGGAATATCGGGTAGATGTGAAGGTATATGAAGAGGCTATTTTCTTGAAGCTTGACAATGTTGATGCATAGAAAGAAAGAGACGTCGAGGATGCGATACATTCGAAAAAAGAATATATATATATGTTCCATCACTAAAGAGATGTCGAGATACAATACATTAGAAAATCTCTCCTCTTTTCAGCCAAAAAGAAGAGATGAAACGGAGGATATATATGTTAGGCTTCATGAAAATAGCCTTTTCTAATGCCTTTTCAACGGCCTGATATTTCCCTACCCTCTATGAGTAGTTGTGAAGGCATTTGAAGCGACTAGTTTCATGAAGCCTTACTATGCTGAGCTGAAGCTAAATGACAATGATTGAGGGCATGCAAAGCATAAGCCAAATCACAATGTGCATATGTATAGTCAGGCTTCATGAAAATAGTCTCTACCATTCTTTGTCTAACATAATTTACAGCTTTAAAACTTTGACTTTGGCTAAACATAGTTTGGCTTTATGAAAATAGCTTCTTCCAATAGCTTCACATCCTACGGGCAACTGTGAAGGCATTTGAAGAGGTTAGTTTCATGAAGCCTAACTATGTTGAGCTGAAGCCAAATAATAGTGACTAAGGGCATGCAAAGCATAAGCCAAATCACAATATACATCTGTATAGTCAGGTTTCATGAAAGTAGTCTCTTCCGTTCTTTATCCAATACACTTTACAGCTTTAAAACTTTGGCTTTAGCTCAACATATTCAAGCATCATGAAAATAGCCTTTTTTCCAAAGTATTGCATCCCTCAACGTCTCTTTCTTTCCTATAGCCATCACTTTCTCTCTTAGTTTAAGTAGTGAGCAAAGCTATTTTTATGAAACCTGACTATGCTGATGCGCATTGTGATTTGGCTTAAGTAGGGAATATAGGGTAGCTGTGAAGGCATTGTTAGAGCTTTAAAACTTTTAGGTAGTACCCTTTAGGTATAGGTGAATATTGGGCAGCTGTGAAGGAATTAGAATAGACAATTTTTATGAAACCAACTATGCTGATGGACATTATGAAGGCATTAGAAGAGGAAGGGCATTGCCAAATAGTTTTAAAGATATAAAGTGTATTGGACAAAAAATGGAAGAGGCTATTTTCAAGAAGTCTGACAATGCTGATGCACATTGTGATTGACTTCAGTTTTGCATGCCTTCAGTGCCCTTTTCATGCATTGTCAGGCTTTGTGACAATAGCCTATTCCAATGCTTTCAGAGTTGCCCAATATTCTCCTAAGTGTCCTTTTCGGTGTCAGGGAATATCATGCAGCTGTGAAAGCATGGGAAGAGGCTATTTTCATAAAACTTGACTATGCTAATGCATAGAAAGAAAGAGACGTTGAAGATGCGATACATTAAAAAAATAATATATATATATATATATATATATATATATATATATATGTTTCGTCACTAAAGAGACATCGAGGGATGTGATACATTGGAAAATTATTTCTCTTTTCAGCCAAAAAAGAAGATGGAACCAAGGATATATATGTCAGACTTCATGAAAATAGCTTCTTCCAATCCCTTCACAGTTGCCCGATATTCCCCTACACCTTATGGGCAGCTGTGAAGACATTGGAAGTTGTATTCTCTTGAAGCATGACTATGATTAGTTGAAGCCAAATCACAATGACTGGGAGCATGTAAAGCTGAAACCAAATAACAATGTGTATCAGCATAGTTAGGCTTCATGAAAATAACTTCTTCCATTCTTTGGCTAGCATACTTTAGAGCTTTAAAACTTTGGCTTCAACTCAGCATAGTTAGGCTTCATGAAAATATCTTCATTTCTAATGTATTGCATCTTGTGACGTCTCTTTCCTTCCACTTTCCGTTACTTTCCCTCTTCTTTTCACCCTTAGGCAAGGCTATTTTTATGAAGTCTGACTATACTGGTGCACATTGTGATTTATATTTAACGGGGAATATCGAGCAGTAGTGAAGGCATTGTTAGAGCTTTATAACTTTTAGACAGTGCCCTTTTCAGTGCAAGAGAATATCGGGCAGCTGTGAAGGCATTAGAAAAAGCTATTTTCATGAAGCTTAACTATACTGATGCACGAAAAAAAAATGTCGAGGGATACGATACATTGCAAAAAAGAATATATATATATATATATATGTTCTGTCACAATGAGATGTCGAGGGATGCGATACGTTGGAAAATCTCTCCTCTTTTCAGCCAAAAGAAGAGATGGAACGAAGGATATATATGTTAGGTTTCATGAAAATAACGTCTTCCAATACCTTTATAGCTGTCTGATATTCCCCTACAACTTATGGCCAGTTGTTAAGGCATTGGAAGTGGCTATTTTCATGAAGCATGACTATGATTAGCTGAAGCCAAATCACAATGACTGAGAGCATATAAAGCTGAAGCCAAATAACAATATGTATCAACATAGTTAAGCTTCATGAAAATAGCTTCATCCATTTTTTGTCTAACATACTTTATAGCTTTGAAACTTTGGCTTCAACTTAGCATAGTCAGGCTTCATGAAATTATCCTCATTTCCAATGTATTGCATCTTGTGATGTCTCTTTCCTTTCACTTTCTGTCACTTTCCCTCTTCTTTTCACACTTGGGCAAGGCTATTTTTATGAAGTTTGACTATGCTGATACACATTGTGATTTAGCTTTAATAAGGAATCAGTAATGAAATCATTGTTAGAGTTTTAAAACTTTTAGGCAGTGCCTTTTTCGATGCAAGAGAATATCAGGCAACTGTGAAGGTATTGGAAAAAGCTATTTTCACGAAGCTTCACTATACTAATGCACAAAAAGAAACAAATGTCGAGGGATATGATACATTGCAAATGAGAATATGTATATGTTCTGTCACTAACGAGATGTCGAGGGATACAATACACTGAAAAATCTCTCCTCTTTTCAGCCAAAAGAAGAGATAGAACGGAGGATATATATGTTAGATTTTATAAAAATAGCGTTTTCCAATGCCTTTATAGCTGCCCAATATTCCCCTACACCCTACGGGCAACTGTGAAGGGATTGGAAGAGGCTATTTTCATGAAGCCTTACTATACTGAGCTAAAGCCAAATCACAATAACTGAGGGCATGCAAAGCTGAAGCCAAAACATAATGAGCATTAGCATAGTCAGGCTTCATGAAAATAGTTTCTTCTATTCTTTGTCCAACACACTTTACAGCTTTAAAATTTTGGCTTCAACTCTACATTTTAAGGAGTCATGAAAATAGCCTCTTTTCTAATGTATCGCATCCTTCACCGTTTCTTTCTTTCTACTAACCGTCATTGTCTCTCTTCTTTTAAGTAATGGGTGAGGCTATGTTTATGAAGTCTGACTATGCTAATGCACATTGTGATTGGCTTAATGTTAAGTTCTCAATTTAGTACCATTTTGGTACTAAATATCCTCTCTTTTAATCTCTTTCTTTACTCATGTTTTATGCATTTTTAGATTCATTTAAATTTTCTTTGAGCATTTAATAAATTAAGTAATTTTATAACTCTATTATGCTATTAATGGTTGTTTTGTTGTTATAGGTTGAGTTGGTATGGAGTGTATGCATGATGATGAATCCAACTGGAGCTATATCTCTGAAGTTGTTGCAGAAGTCCTCCTTTTCTGCTAGTCACCGCTATAGTGATGGATCTTCATAGCTATAGCGGTGGCTCCTAGAGTAACCACTCTAAAGCCAGACTCTCTGCCATCCACTGCTATAGTGGTGGATCCTACACCAGAATTTTGCTGGACTAATTTTTATATCTTTCACCGCTATAGCGGTGGTTCGTATTCTGCACTTGTTTAAATGGCTTCAGAATAGGTTTTTTAGGTCATTTTGAGTAAGGGGAAGGCTAGAGGACACCGATTTTATAGAGGAAAGAGGAGGAATCCCAATCTAAAGTTATCTGGGGTTGATTTTCGTCAACCCAACCTCATTCATGGAGTTTGCTTCATCTTTTACTATTTTCTGTAGTTTTAGGGCTATGAATAGCTGATTTTATCATTCTAGGGTTGCTATGAACCTAATCTTTGATTAGGAGTTGTTTTCTCTCTGACTTTGTGATTTCAATTTAATAAATATATTCTTTTCATTCATATTTACTGTACCTATTGTAAAATTGGCCACCTTATGATTTGTTTGTTGCTTTCATCAAACTTTGCCGAGGGAGATTTGGTAGAACACTGAGTGAATAGGGCAAGTGGTTGAACCTTAGGGGTTTTGCTTGTTAATTAATAGGAATATTAATTAACCTCGTTTAATCAAATTAGGTTATTATTTATCTCGCTTAAACTCACATAAGGGATTATGTTAGAGTTGAGTAGATTAACTTAGGTTTGGGAGAATTACTTTAAGCCTTTAAAAAACCTAAGATTAAAGTGTATGAATTGAACTGAATTGCACATATAAGGGAGAATTAGCAATTCTTAGGACGGGAGAAGGGGATTAGTAGCCCTAGGTCTTTTAATTAAGTTAATTTCATCTGAATTTGTGATTACATTCTGTTTAATTGCGAAAAATACAAAAATATTTATTAACTTTACCTTTTTATTTAAAAGTTAGAGCTACCTTTAATCCAAATTGGGTTGTCTGACTATTGCATTTAAATTTCTGGAGTATTTAGCACATTAATCCTTGTAGGACGATATCTTTTACTCATTTAATCACTTTATTACTTGTGCGACTGGTATACTTGGTAAATTGCTTAACAAGTTTTTAGAGTCGTTATTGGGGACTAATGGTTGTTAGCTAATATTCTAAGGAATTTAAAGGTGCTAGATTAGGCATTTTTTTGTTTTATTTTTGTTGCTTAATTTTCTTATTTTATTTGTTTTCATTAAGTAGTCATTTTTGCTTTTAGAGTTATCTTTCTGATTTCTTTTTGTCACTTCTGATTGGTAATTTTCTACTGTGTATGCAAGGTACCAGTCAAACTTCTAATCTTCTCTTTGAGCCTGAGATCAAAAGACTTGCAAGAAGAACTAGAAAGGAAACGAGAGCTAGGAGAACTTAAGTGAGCCAAGCTACGCAAGAGGAAATGGCTGATGATAATCAGAATCATCGGGGTACTGGAGTTAATGTTGGTAATGGGGTTGACAATGAGCCTCAGGAGGAACATAGAGCAATCTAGGACTATGCTTCACCACATAATGCTAGAAACAATTTGAGCATAATGAAGCCTATAATCGGTGCTAATAACTTCAAGATGAAGGCTATGATACTAAACCTTGTCCAACAAAGTTAGTTTGGGGGAAGCCCTATGAAGGATCCAAACAACCATATCATGAATTTTCTTGGTATTTGTGATATGATTAAGCTTAACGGAGTCACTGATGATGCCATTCACCTCCGACTATTCCCTTTTTCCTTAAAGGATAATGCAAAGAATTGGTTAATGACTCAACCTCTAGGGAGCATCATTACATGGGATGAGCCCTAAAAGAAATTTCTAGATAAATTTTTCACTCCCTCAAGGTCAGTGAAATTGAGGAATGAGATTATAGTTTTTTTTAATAAGAAGGTGAGAGTTTATATGCTGCTTGGGAACGATTTAAGGAAATGTTGAGAAAATGCCCTAACCATGGTATTCAGGAGTGGCAACAAATTTCTTTCTTTTATAGTAGATTGATGTATGAAACCAGGGATAAATTAGATACCGCAGCTAGAAGTGCATTGATGGCTAAGTTGATTGAACAGGCTCAAAACATAATTAAGGCTATAGAGGCTAGTCAAAATGTTTCTATCATGAGCCAGGAGTAATCCCAAGAAAGGAATGCTAGAATTGGATACCCTAAATTCTCTTCTGGCTCTAAATGAGGCCTTAACTAAAAAGGTTGATATGTTGTGTACTAAACAACAAGAGCCAGTAAGAGTAAATACGGTAAGCAACCCAGAACCTAGGTGTATTTTTGTGGAGGTGCTCACATTAATGGCTGTTATGAGAAAGTTTCTACTGTGGAGCAACTGAATTACATGGGAAATGCTTAGAGGAATCAAAATAATTCTTATTCCAATTCATATCATCCAGGGAATAGGAATCATTCAAACTTTTCATGGAGCAATAATCATTGCCTGAATCCCATAACATCATCATCTTCTAGTAAGCCATCTTAACCTCCTAGATTTAGTAGTCAGAGTAACTATCTTCCTTAAAACATAGCTCCACCACTTCAAGTGGAGAAGAAACCATCAATGGATGAGATGTTTATGAAATTCATGGAAAGAAGTGAGTTATGTTTCAAACTCAGAATGTGGCTATTAAAAACTTAGAGACTCAAATGGGACAGATAACACTTGCTTTGAATAATAGGCCACAAGGTAGTCTCTCTAATAACATTGAAAACAATCCAAGTAGGGAAGGGAGAAAGCATTGTAATACCATTACCTTAAGGAGTGGCAAGGAGCTTCATGAGGTTGTCAAACGACATGATTAGACACAAGGGATGGACACTAAAGAAAATGACAAAGTTGTCAAGCCTCAAGAGAAGGCAACTGAGAAAGAAGATGCTTCAAATGCTAAATCTAAGGGTGAGAATACAATAAGAAACTCGAGGGTTGAAAGTTTTATTCCACCATTGTCGTATCCTCAGGCTTAGAGGTCTAAAAAGCACAATGAAAAGCAGTTCAGCAAATTCTTGGAGGTATTTAGAAAGTTGCAAATAAATATACCTTTCGCTGAAGCTTTGGAATAAATGCATGTATACACGAAGTTCGTGAAAAAGTTGTTGTTGAAACAGAGGAAGATGGAAAATAATGAGAGAGTCACACTGAACGAGGAGTGTAGTGTGATTATACATAAGAAGTTGCCTTTGAAACTTAAAGATACAGGCAGTTTCTCCATCCTCTGTACTATTGGAAGTGTCACATTTAAAAGGACCTTGTGTGATCTTGGCACTAGCATTAATCTAATGTCATTATCAATTTTTAAGAAAATTGGGATTGGTCAGGTGTAACCAACTATGATGACCCTTCAACTCACCAACCGATCCTTGAGACATCCATATGGGGTAATGAAAGATGTGCTAGTCAAAGAGGGAAAATTCTTTTTTTCGGTGGATTTTATGGTTTTAGACATGGCGGAAGATGAAGAAATCCCTCTCATTTTGGGTAGGCCATTCTTGGCTACTTCGGGAGTGGTAATTGATGTGGCTCAAGGGACATTAACTATGACATCCCGAAGGAGATAGAAACCTTTAATGTGTTTGAGATTGCAAAATCATCGGTGGAGAAGGAAGCTTGTAATAATAAAGAAGAAACTATGTTGGCTGAACAATATGCACTTCTTCCATGAAAAGCCAAAGAACTCAATAAAAAAACAAAAAAATGGCAAGTTTGAGGGAAGACAAATCAACTTCAAGACTCTTCCATGGGCTATTTTAATCCATAATAAAATTGGTAAAGTTTGGCTGAAGACTATAAACTTAACGCTCTTAGGAGGCAACCCAAGTTTCTTGCTTTCATTGTTTTTTTTTGTTTTCTACTTTGTGGTTTAGTGTGCTGCTATTGAAAATGTTATAACTGCTATTTTATTATATATTTTGATTTGAATTGATAAAAGCTAAACATGGTTCATGATTATAATCTATGTAAATGGCAGTTAGTACATTTTGTGATAGCATTTTATTTTGTTTGTTTAGTTATTTGCTCTTTTTCCTCTGTTGTGCTAATTTGGGACAGTATGGACACGGTCAAATTTAAGTTTGGGAGAGAGAAGTTTGGTATTTGTTTATGATTGTGTTACTTTTGTCTTGTGTCTGTCTGTTTTTGTTTGTTAGTGTGTTTTATGTGTAAAGCGATTTTCAGATATGGCAGATTTTCTAAATTTTCAAACTTTTTGTTTAAGAGCTTTGTAAGGGAAATGGTTGCATATTTTTGTGGAAAATTTTGAAATATTTGTTAAAATTATGATTTTAGGATATCTTTTAATAAAGAATTACCTTTACTTTTAAGAATAATAGGAGATTTATTCAAAATTCATTTTAAGCTTTTTGAAGTTTTGAAACTCTTAGAACAATTACTTTAGCTTGAGTAAAGCGTTCATAAAATCAAAAGTAAGCTCAATAAGGGGTGTACATTCCAAATTCCAAAAATAAATTATAAAAGAAAAGAGAGAAAGATTGGTGTTCCATTTTTACAAATAAGAATAATTAGCTAGGTTGAAGGTATGGTTTATGCTGAGGTAGTGTTGTGTGGATTAGGTGTATGAACGCTTTTTCATCCAATGATCTTTATTTTCAGTTAGTTTGAGAGAATGAAAGGGTATAGAAGTGTTGTGTGGATTAGGTGCACATGCATTTCTCTCACTCTATAATTTTCACCTTGGGTGTGAAAGGAGAGGAAGAGTTATGTAGATTGAGCGCACAGACTCTGCTTCTTTCTGGTTACATCTCATTTTATTTGGTTTGATTGGATCATTGGAATCTGGAATGAAAACCCTTGAGAGTGTAAAAATATAAAAAGGAAAAATTAATTCAGGTGATGATATTTTATTCTAAGAGGTTGTTGATGTGTTCAATAAGTTTATTTTGAGTTTTATTTAAATCTCCAAGTTATTGTTGCAAGTATGACTATTTTCTAGTAAAAACATTTTCTGAATCTAATTTTAATAGATGATTCTATTTCTCTCTACATATTCCACTATTTTCCCTTGCTTAGTTTAATAATTTTTTGAGTCTGATTGTAAATCTGTATATTTGAATTTTGCTTTACGTCACTATCTGTGTGAGGGTTGATTTTCTTGAGGACAAGCAAAGGTTAAAGTTTGGGGGAGTGTTGATTCTCACTTTAGTACCATTTTGGTATTAAATATTCTCTCTTTTGATCTCTTTTTTGTTGGCTTTTGAATCTTCACTCATGTTTTGAGTATTTTTAGATTAGTTTAAGTTTTCTTTGACTTTTTAATAAATTGAGTGATTTCATGACGCAGTTCTGCTATTAATTGTTGTTTTGTTGCTGTAGGTTGAGTTAGTGTGGAGTGTACACATGGTGATGAA
Organism: Biancaea sappan; assembly: GCA_037074585.1. NCBI lineage: Eukaryota > Viridiplantae > Streptophyta > Magnoliopsida > Fabales > Fabaceae > Biancaea > Biancaea sappan. Next base: position 28,206,222 of record CM073495.1, read on the forward strand.
TCTGGCTAGAGTTGTATCTTTGAAGTTGCTACAGAAGTCCCCCTTTTATGCTAGTCACCACTATAGCGTTGGATCTTCACAGCTATAGCAGTGGCTCCTTGAACAACCACTTTAAAGCCAGACTCTCTACCATCCACCGCTATAGCGGTGGATCCTGCACTAGAATTTTGCTGGATCAATTTTTTTGTCTTTCACCTCTATAGCAGTAGTTCGCATTTTACACTTGTTTAAATAGCGCTAGAACATGTTTTTTAGGTCATTTTGAGTTGGGGGAAGGCTAGAGAACGCCAATTTTGTAGAGGGAAAAGGAGGAATCCCAATATGAATCTATACGGGCCCGATTTTCGTCAACCTAACCTCAGATTCATGAAGTTTGCTTCATCTTTTACTGTTTTCTATAGTTTTAGGGCTATGAATAGCTGATTTTATCATTCTACGGAACCTAATCTCTGATTAGGAGTTGTTTTCTCTCTGACTTTGTGATTTCAATTCAATAAATATATTCCTTTCATTCATATTTACTGTACCTATTGTAAAATTGGCTACTTTATGATTTGTTTGTTGCTTTCATTAAACTTTGGCTAGGAAGATATTGGTAGAACACTGAGTGAATAGGGCGAGTGGTTGAACCTTAGGGTTTTACTTGTTAATTAATAGGACTATTAATTAATCTCATTTAATCAAATTAGGTTATCATTTATCCGACTTACACTCACATAAGGGATTATGTTAAAGTTGACTAGCTTAACTTAGGTTCGAGAGAATTACTTTAAACCTTTAGAAAACCTAAGATTAAAGTGTATGAATTGAATTGAATTGCATATGTTAGGGAGAGTTAGCAATTCTTAGGATGGGAGAAGGGGATTAGTAGCCTTAGGTCTTTTAATTAAGTTAATTTCATCCGAATTTGTGATTGCATTCTATTTAATTGCAAAAAATACAAAAATATATTATTTGTGAATTTTACCTTTTTATTTAAAAGTTAGAGCTAACTTTAATCTAAATTGGGTTGTTTGACTATTACATTTAAATTTATGGAGTACTAAGCACATTAGTCCTTATGGGACGATATCTCTTACTCATTTTATCTTTATATTACTTGTGTGATTGGTACACTTGCCAAATCACTTAACACTTAAGCAAGGAATATAGGGCAGTTGTGAAGGCATTGTTAAAGCTTTAAAACTTTTAGGCAGTGCCCTTTAGGTGTAGGTGAATATCGTGCAGCTGTGAAGGGATTAGAAGAGGCCATTTTCATGAAACCTGACTATGCTGATGCACATTGCGAAGGCATTGGAAGAGGAAGGGCACTGACTAAAAGTTTTAAAGATATAAAATGTATTGGACACAGAATGGAGAAAAGTTATTTTCAAGAAGTCTGACTATGTTGATGCACAATGTGATTGGGCTTTAACTTTCCATGCCCTCAGTGCCATTTTTGGGTATTGTCAGGTTTTGTGACAATAGTCTATTCCAATGCCTTCACAGTTGCCCGATATTCCCTTAAGTGCCTTTTTTTGGTGTCAGGGAATATCGGGAAATTGTGTAAGGATTGGAAAAGGCTATTTTCATGAAACCTGACTATGTTGATGCACATTGTGAAGGCATCGGAAGAGGAAGGGTACTGCCTAAAAGTTTTAAAGATATAAAATATATTGGACAAAGAATGCAAGAGGCTATTTTTAAGAAGTCTGACTATACTGATGCACATTGTGATGGGGTTTCAGCTTTGCATGCCCTTAGTGCCCTTTTCGAGTATTTTTAGGCTTCAAGGAATATCGGGTAGCGGTAAAGGCATTGGAAGAGGCTATTTTCATGAAGTCTGATTATGCTGATGCATAGAAAGAAAGAGACGTTGAGGGATTCGATACATTGGAAAAGTGAATATATATATATATATATATACATGTTCCGTCACTAAAGAGAGGTCGAGGGACGCAATACATTGAAAAATCTCTCCTCTTTTCAGCCAAAAGAGGAGATGGAACAGAGGATATATATGTCAGGCTTAATGAAAATAGCTTCATTTCCAATGTATCGCATCCTTTGATGTCTTTTTCTTTCCAATTTCCATCACTTTCCCTCTTCTTTTCACCCTTGGGCAAGGCTATTTTTATGAAGTCTGACTATGCTGATGTACATTGTTATTTAGCTTCAATAGGGAACATCAGGCAGCAGTGAAGGGATTATTAAAGGTTTAAAACTTTTAAGCAGTGCCCTTTTCAATGTAAAGGAATATCGGGCAGCTATTAAGGCTTTGGAAGAAGTTATTTTCATGAAGCTTGACCATACTGATGCAAAGAAAGAAATTGATGTCGAGGGATATGATACATTGGAAAAGAGAATATATATATATTCCGTCATTACCGAGATGTCAAGGGATATGATGATACATTGGAAAATCTCTCCTCTTTTAAGCCAAAAGAAAAGATGAAACAAAGGATATATATGTTAGGTTTCATGAAAATAGCCTCTTCCAATGTCTTTACAGCTGCCCAATAATTCCCTACACCTTACGGGCTGCTGTGAAGGCATTGGAAGAGGCTATTTTCATGAAGCCTAACTATGCTGAGATGAAGTCAAATCACAATGATTGAGGGCATGTAAAGCTAAAGTCAAAACACAATGACCATCAGCATAGTTAGTCTTTATGAAAATAGTCTCTTTCATTCTTTATCCAACACACTTTAATGGTTTAAAACTTTGGCTTCAACTTTACATATTCAGGTTTCATGAAAATAGCCTATTTTCTAATATATCACATCCTCAACGTCTCTTTCTTTCCACTTTCCGTCACTTACTCTTCTTTTTAGCCATAAGCAAGACTATTTTAATGAAGCCTGACTATGTTGATGCCCATTGTGATTTGGCTACTATGGGAAATATAGGGCAACTGTGAAGGCATTGTTAGAGTTTTAAAAATTTAAAGTTGTGCCCTTTTTGGTGTAGGCAAATGTTGAGTAGTTGTGTAGGCATTGGAAGAGGCTATTTTCTTGAAGCCTGACTATGCCAATGCACATTATGAAGGCATTGGAAGAGGAAGGGCCTTGCCTAAAAGTTTTAAAGATATAAAGTGTATTAGACAAAGAATGAAAGAGGCTATTTTTAAGAAGTCTAACTATGCTAATGCATATTGTGATTTAGCTTCTGTTTTGCATGCCTTCAGTGCCCTTTTTGGGTATTGTTAGGCTTCATGATAGTAGCCTATTCTAATACTTTCAAAATTGCTCGATATTCCCCTAAGTGCACTTTTTCAATGTTAGGGAATATTGGGCAGCTATAAAGGTAATGGAAGAGATTATTTTCATAAAGCCTAACTATGCTAATGCAAGAAAAAAAAAGAGACATAGATGGATTCGATACATTGGAAAAGGGAACATATATATATATATATATATAAATATGTTTCGTCACTAAAGAGATGCAAAGGGATGCAATACATTGGAAAATCACTCATCTTTTCAGCCAAAAGAGGAGATAGAATAGAGGATATGTATGTTAGGCTTCATGAAGATAGCCTCTTCTAATCCCTTCACAATTGCCCAATAGTCCCCTACACTCAACGGACAGCTGTGAAGTCATTGGAACTGGCTATTTTCATAAAGCATGACTATCATAAGCTGAAGCAAAATTACAATGACTGAAAGCATATAAAGTTGAAGCCAAATAACAATGTGTATCAACATAGTCATGCTTCATGAAAATAGCTTCTTCTATTCTTTGTCTAACATACTTTAGAGTGTTAAAACTTTGGTTTCAACTCAGCATAGTCAGGCTTCATGAAAATAACCTCATTTCCATTGTACTGCATCCCTTAACGTCTTTTTCTTTCCACTTTCCGTCACTTTCCCTCTTCTTTTTACCCTTAGGCAAGGCTATTTTTATAAAGTCTGACTATGCTGATGCATATTGTGATTTAGCTTCAACGTGGAATATCGAGCAGTAGTGAAGGCATTGTTAGAGCTTCAGATCTTTTAAGCACTGTGAAGGCATTGGAATAAACTAGTTTTATGAAGCTTGACTATACTAATGCACATAAAGAAAGAGACGTTGAGGGATACTATACATTAGAAAAGAAAATATATATATATATATATATATATATATATATATATATATATGTTCCGTCACTAACGAGACGTCAAGAGATGCGATACACTGGAAAATCTCTCCTCTTTTCAACTAAAAGAAGATATGGAACGATGAATATATATATATATATATATATATATATATATATATATGTCTAATTTCATGAAAATAGCATCTTTCAATGCCTTTACAGTTGCTCGATATTCCTCTACACCCTACAGGCAGATGTGAAGGAATTGGAAGAGGTTATTTTCATGAAGTCTGACTATGTTGATAATCAAAATAACTAAGGGAATGCAAAGCTGAAGCCAAAACACAATAAGTATTAGCATAGTCAGACTTCATGAAAATAGCCTCTTCCATTCTTTGTCCAACACACTTTAGAGCTTTAAAACTATGGCTTCAACTCTACTTATTCAGGCTTCAAGAAAATGACTTCTTTTTCAAAGTATTGCATCCCTCGACATCTTTTTTTTCCACTTTCTGTCACTTTCTCTCTTCTTTTCAGCCATAGGCAAGGGTATTTATATGAAGCTTGACTATGTTGATGTCCATTGTGATTTGGCTATAGCAAGAAATATAGTACTGCTGTGAATGCATTGTTAGAGTTTTAAAACTTTTAAGCTATGCCCTTTTGGGTGTAGAAAAATATCGGGCAGCTGTGTAGGAATTGGAAGAGACTATTTTCATGAAGCTTGACTATACTGATGCAAATTATGAAAGCATTGGAAGAGGAAGGACACTGCCTAAAAAGTTTTAAAGATATAAAGTGTATTGGACAAAGAATGGAAGAGCCTATTTTCATGAAGTATAACTATGCTGATGCACATTGTGATTTGGCTTCATCTTTGCGTGCCCTTATTGCCCTTTTCAAGCATTGTTAGGTTTTGTGACAATAGCCTATTCCAATGCCTTCATAGTTTCCCAATATTCCCCTCAGTGCACTTTTCGGCATCAGGGAATATCAGGTAGTTGTGAAGGCATTAGAAGAGACTATTTTCATGAAGCCCAGCTATGCTGATGCACAGAAAGAAAGAGACATAAAGGGATTCGATACATTGAAAAATGGGATATATATATATATATATATATATATATATATATATATATATATATATATATATATATATATATATATATATATATATTTATATGTTTCGTGACTAAAGAGACATCGAGGAATGTGATACATTAGAAAATCTCTCTTCTTTTAAGCCAAAAGATGATATGGACCAGAGGATATATATATATATATATATATCAAATTTTATGAAAATGACCTCTTCTAATCCCTTTGCAGTTGCCCGATATTCCCCCGCACCCTACGGGCTACTACAAAGGCATTGAAAATGGATATTTTCATAAGCATGAATATCATAAGCTAAAGCCAAATCATAATAACTAAGAGTATGGAAAGCTGAAGCAAAATAACAATGTGTATCAGCATAATAAGGCAGCATGAAAATAGCTTCATCTATTATTTATCCAATATACTTTAGAGCTTTAAAACTTTAGCTTCAGCTCAGCATAGTCAAGCTTCATGAAAATATCCTCTTTTCCAATGTACCGTATCCCTTGACGTCTCTTTCTTTGCACTTTCCATCATTTTTCCTCTTCTTTTCACCCTTGGGCAAGGCGCTTTTAATAAAGTTTGACTATGCTGATGCACATTGTGATTTAGCTTCAACGAGGAATATCGAGAAGCCAAAACACAACATAGTTAGGCTTTATGAAAATAGTCTCTTCTATTCTTTGTCCAAAACACTTTATAGCATTAAAACTTTGGCTTCAACTCTACATATTTAGGCTTCATGAAAATGACCTCTTTTCCAATGTATCGAATCCTTGAACGTCTCTTTCTTTTCACTTTAAGTCACTTTCTCTCTTCTTTTCAGCCATGGGCAAGGCTATTTACATGAAGCCTGACTGTGTTGATGCCCTTTGTGATTTGGCTTCATGGGGAATATAGGGCAGTTGTGAAAGCATTGTTATAGTTTTAAAACTTTTACGTTGTGCCCTTTTCACTGAAGGGGAATAACAGGCAGTTGCGTAGGCATTGGAAGAGGTTATTTTCATGAAACCTAACTATGTTGATGCACATTATGAAGGCATTGGAAGAGGACAGGCACTACCTAAAAGTTTTAAAGATATAGAGTATATTGGACAAAGAATGGAAGAGATTATTTTTAATAAGTCTGACTATGCTGATGCACATTGTGATTTGGCTTTAGCTTTGCATGCCCTTAGTGCCCTTTTCGAGCATTGTTAGGCTTTGTGACAATAGCCTATTCTAATGTTGATGCAAGAAAAAAAAAGAGACATAGAGGGATTCGATACATTGGAAAAAGGAACATATTTATATATGTTCTGTTACTAAAGAGACGTCAAGGGATACGATATATTGGAAAATCACTCCTCTTTTCAACCAAAAAAGAAAATAGAAAAGTGGATATATATATATATATATATATATTAGGCTTTATGAAAATAGCCTTTTCCAATTCCTTTACAATTGCCCAATATTCCCCTACACCCAACGGATAACTGTAAAGGCATTGGAAGTGGCTATTTTCATGAAACATGACTATCATAAGCTGAAGCAAAATTATAATGATTGAAAGCATACAAAGCTGAAGTCAAATAACAATGTCTATCAGTTTAGTCAGGCTTCATGAAAATAGATTATTCTATTCTTTATCTAACATACTTTAGAGCTTTAAAACTTTGGCTTCAGCTTAGTATAGTCATACTTTATGAAAATAGCCTCATTTCTAATGTATCGCATCCCTTGATGTCTCTTTTTTTCCAATTTCCATCAATTTCCCTCTTCTTTCAACCCTTGGCCAAGGTTATTTTTATGAAGCCAAAACACAACATAGATAAACTTCATAAAAATAGTCTTTTCCATTCTTTATACAATATACTTTAGAGCTTTAAAACTTTTGCTTTAACTCTACTTATTTAGGCTTCATGAAAATGGCCTCTTTTCCAATGTATCACATCCCTTGACATTTTTTTTCCACTTCCCGTCACTTTCTCTCTTCTTTTTAGCCATGGGCAAGGCTATTTACGTGAAGGTTGACTATGTTGATACCCTTTGTGATGAGACTTCAGTGGGGAATATAGGGCAGCTGTGATGGCATTGTTAGAGTTCTAAAGCTTTTAAGCTGTGCCCTTTTTGGTGACGAGGAATATTAGGCAGCTGTGTAGGCATTGGAAGAGGCTATTTTCATGAAGCTTAACTATGTTGATACCTATTATGAAGGCATTGGAAGAGGAAGGGCAATACCTAAAAGTTTTAAAGATATAAAGTGCATTGGACAAAGAATGAAAGAGGGTATTTTCAACAAGTCTGACTATGCTGATACACATTGTGATTTGGCTTCAGCTTTGCATACCCTCAGTGCCCTTTTCGGGCATTGTTAAGCTTCATGACAATAGCCTATTCCAATACCTTCATAGTTGCCCGATATTCCCCTTAGAGCCCTTTTTAGTGTCAGAGAATATTGAGCAGCTGTGAAGGCATTGGAAGATGCTATTTTCATGAAGCCTGACTATGCTATGCATAGTAAGAAAGAGACGTTGAAAGGTTTGATACATTGGAAGGAGAATATATATAGATATAAGTTTCATCATGAAAGAGACGTCAAGGGATGTGATATACTGGAAAATTTATCCTCTTTTCATCCAAAAGAAGAGATAGAACAGAAGATATATATGTCAGACTTCATGAAAATAACCTCTTCTAATGCCTTCACATGTTGCTCAATTTTCACCTACACCCTTTGGGCAGCTATAAATGCATTAGAAGAGGCTATTTTCATGATGACTGACTAATTTGAGCTGAACCCAACTCACAATAACTGAGAGCATGCAAAATTAAAGCCAAATAACATTATGTATAGCAAAGTCAGGTTTTATGAAAATAACTTCTTCCGTTCTTTGTGCAACACTCTTTAGAGCTTTAAAACCTTGGCTTCAACTTGGCATAGTCAGGCTTCATAAAAGTAGCCTCTTTTTTAATGTATCACATCCCTCGATGTCTCTTTCTTTCCACTTTCTGTCACTTTCTCTCTTCTTTTCAGCCATGGGCAAGGCTATTGTCATGAAGTCTGACCATGCTGATGCACATTGTGATTTGACTCTAACGGGGAATATCAGGCTGTAGTGAAAGATATTGTTCGAGCTTTAAAACTTTTAGGCAGTGCCCTTTTTAGTGTAAAGGAATATCAGGCATCTGTGAAGGTATTAGAAGTAGTTGTTTTCATGAAGCTTGATTATACTGATGTACAGAAAGAAAAAGATGTCGAGGGATACGATACATTTGAAAAGAGAATATATATATATATATATATATATATATATATATATATATATATATATATATATATATATATATGTTCTGTTACTAATGAAATGTTGAGGGATTTGATACATTGGAAAATCTCACCTCTTTTCATCTAAAAGAATAGATGGAACATAGTATATATATTTCAGGTGTCATGAAAATAGCTTATTCCAATGCCTTTACAACTGCTTGATATTCCTATATACCCTATAGGCAGCTATGAAGGATTTGGAAGAAGATATTTTCCTAAAGCTTGGCTATGCTGAGCTGAAGCCAAATCACAATGACTGAGGGCATGTAAAGCTGAAGCCAAACTGCAATATGTATCAGCATAATCAGGTTTCTTGAAAATAGTCTCTTCCATTCTTTGTCCAACACATTTTAGAGCTTTAAACCTTTGGCTTCAACTCAACATATTCAGGCTTAATGAAAATAACCTATTTTTCAATGTATCGCATCCCTCGATGCCTTTTTCTTTCTACTTGTGTCACTTTCTCTCTTCTTTTAGCCACAAGCAATTCTATTTACATGAAGCCTGACTATGTTGATGCACATTGTGATTTAGCTTCATTGGGAATATAGGGTAGTTGTGAATGCATTGTTAGAGTTTTAAAACGTTTAGACAATGCCCTTTTCAGTGTAAGGGAATATCAGGCAACTATGTACTATTTTCATGAAGCCTAACAATGTTGATGCACATTACGAAGGCATTGGAAGTGGAAGGTCACTACCTAAAAGTTTTAAAACTATGAAGCCTGACTATGTTGATGCATATGGTGATTTAGCTTCAGCTTTGTATGCCTTTAGTGCCTTTTCAGGCATAGTCAGATTTCGTGACAATAGCCTCGTCTTGGCCTTCATAGCTGCTCGAAATTCCCCTCAATGCCCTTTTCTATATAGGGGAATTTTGGGCAGCTATTTAGGCGTTGGAAAAGGCTATTTTCATAGAGCCTGACTATACTGATGCACAGAAAAAAAGAGACGTCGAAGGATTTGATACATTGGGAAAGAGAATATATATATATATATATATATATATATATATATATATATTTGTTCCGTTGTGAAAGGGACATTGAGAGATGTGAAACATTGAAAAATCCATGTGAAACATTGAAAAATCTATCATCTTTTTAGCCAAAAGAGAAGATGAAACGGAGGATATATATGTTAGGCTTCATGAAAATAGTCTCTTCCAATACCTTCGCAGTTGCTTGATATTCCCCTACACCCTATGGGCTTTTGTGAAAGCATTAGAAGAAGCTATTTTCTTGAAGCATGACTATAATTAACTGAAGTCAAATCACAATGACCGAGAGTATTCAAAGCTGAAGCCAAATAACAATGTCTATCAGCATAGTCAGACTTCATGAAAATAACTTCTTCCATTCGTTATCCAACACACTTCACAGCTTTAAAACTTTGGCTTCATCTCAGCATAGTTAGGCTTCATGAAAATAGTCTATTTTCTAATGCATCGCATCCCTTGACATCTCTGTCTTTCCTCTTTCTGTCACTTTCTCTATTCTTTTCAGTCTTGGGTAAGGCAATTTTCATGAAGTTTGACTATGTTGATGCATACTATGATTTGGCTTTATCAATGAATATTAAGTAGTTGTAAAGGCATTGTTATAGTTTAAAAACATTTATACAGTTTCCTTTTCAGTGTAAGGGAATATTGAGCAATTGTGAAGGCATTGGAAAAGGCTATTTTCATGAAGCCTGACAATGTTGATGCACATTGTGAGGGCAGTTGTGAGGGCATTAGAAGAGGAAGGGCACTGCCTAAAAGTTTCAAAACTCTAAAGTGTGCTAGACAAAGAATGGAAGATGTTATTTTTTTGAAGATTGACTATGCTAATGCACATTATGATTTGGCTTTAGCTTTGCATGCCCTTAGTTCCTTTTTTGGGCATAGTCATGTTTCATGAAAATAGTCTCTTTTAATGCTTTCACAACTGCCTGATATTCTCCTCAGTGCCCTTTTCGGTGTAGGAGAATATCAGGCAACTGTGATGTCATCTGAAGAGGCTATTTTCATGAAGCTTGACTATACTGATGCACAGAAAGAAAAAGACATCGAAGGATGCAATACATTGGAAAAGAGAATATATATATATATATATATATATATATATATGTTTCATCACTCAAGAGACGTTGAGTGATGCGATACATTAGAAAATCTTTCCTCTTTTCAGCCAAAAGAAAAGATGGAATGGAAGATATATATGTCAGACTTCAAGAAAATAGCCCCTTCCAATGCCTTTACAGCTGCCCGATATTTCCATACATCTACGGGCAACTGTGAAGGGACTGGAAGAGGCTATTTTCATGAAGTTTGACTATGCTAAGTTGAAGCCATATCACAATGACTGAGAGCATGTAAAGCTGAAGCCAAATCATATTGTGCATCTGCATAGTCAGACTTTATGAAAATAGCCTCTTTCATTCTTTGCCCAATACATTTTATAGCTATAAAACTTTAGCTTCAGTTCAACATATTCAAACTTCATGAAAATAACCTCTTTTCCAATGTATTGAATCCCTCAATGTCTCTTTCTTTCCACTAACCATCACTTTCTCTCTTCTTTTAAGCCATAGGCAAGGTTATTTTCATGAAGCATGACTATGCTGATGCACATTGTGATTTGGCTTAAGAGGGGAATATAGGGTAGTTGTGAAGACATTGCTAGAGCTTTAAAACTTTTTGGTAGTGCCATTTTCAATGTAGAGGAAAATCAGGTAGCTGTGAAGGCATTAAAAGAGGCTATTTTCATGAACCTTCACTATGCTAATACACAGAAAGAAAGAGACGTTGAGGAATGCAATACATTGGAAAAGAGAATATAATATATATATATACATATATTTGTTTCGTCACTAAAAAGATGTCGATGGATGCGATACATTCAAAAATTTCTCCTCTTTTCACTTGAAAGAAGAGATGGAACAGAGGATATATATATTAGGCTTCATGAAAATAGTCTCTTCCAATGAATATGATAAGCTGAAGCCAAATCACAATAACAGAGAGCATGTAAAGCTGAAGCCAAATAACAATGTGTATCAGCATAGTCAGGTTTCATAAAAATAGCTTCTTCCATTCTTTGTCCAACATACTTTAAAGCTTTAAAACATTGGCTTCAACTTAGCATAGTCAGGGTTTGTGAAAATAACCTTTTTTCCAATGTATCGCATCTCTCGACGTCTCATTCTTTCCACTTTTCGTCACTTTTTCTCTTCTTTTCAGCCATGGGCAAGACTATTATTGTGAAGTCTGACTATGCTGATGCACATTGTGATTTGGCTTTAATGGGGAATATAAGGTAGCTGTGAAGGCATTGTTAGAGCTTTAAAACTTTTAGGCAGTGCCTTTTTCAGTGTTGGGGAATATCAGGCAGTTGTGAAGGCATTGGAAGAGGCTATTTTCATGAAGTCTAACTACGTTGATGTATATTGTAAGGGAAAATGTAAAGGCACTAAAGAGGAAAGGTACTACCTAAAAGTTTTAAAGTTTTAAAGTGTGGTGGACAAAGAATGAAATATGTTATTTTCATTAAGACTGATTATATTGATGCACATTGTGATTTGGCCTCAGCTTTGCATGCCCTCAGTGCCCATTTCAGGCATAGTCAGGTTTTAGGAAAATAGCCTATTCCAATACCTTAATAGTTGCTTGATATTCCCCTCAGTGCCCTTTTCAATGAAGAGGAATATCAGGCAGCTGTGATGGCATTGGAAGATGCTATTTTCATGAAGCATGACTATGTTGATGCACAAAAAGAAAGAGACGTTGAGGGATACGATATATATATATATGTTCCATTGCTAGAAAGACGTTGAAGGATTTGATACATAGGAAAATCTCTCTTCTTTTTAACCAAAAGAAGAGATGGAATAGAGGATATATATGTCATGCTTCATGAAAATAGCCTCTTTCAATGCCTTTACAACTACCCGATATCTCCTACACCTTACGGGTAACTGTGAAAGCATTGGAAGAGGCAATTTTCATGAAACCTGACATATATATCGTTGGTTCCATCTCCTCATTTAGTTGAAAAGAAGAGAGATTTTTCATTGTATCGCATCCCTCAACATCTCTTTCTTTCCACTTTCCGTCACTTTTGCTCTTCTTTTTAGCTATGGGCAAGGCTATTTTCATAAATCCTGATTATGCTGATGCACATTGTGATTGGGCTTCAACAGGGAATATTGGGCAGCTGTGAAGGCATTTTTAGAGCTTTAAAACTTTGAGGCAATGGCCTTTTTGTTGTAGGGGAATATCGGGCAACTGTGAAGGCATTGGAAGAGGTTATTTTTACAAAGTCTGACTATGCTGACACACACTATAAGGGCAATTGTGAAGGCATTGGAGTAGGAAGGGAACTGCCTAAAAGTTTTAAAGCTGTAAAGTGTATTGGACAAAGAATGGAAGAGGCTATTTTCATGAAGCCTAACTATGCTGATGCACATTGTGATTTGACTTTAGCTTTGCATGCCCTCAGTGCCCTTTTCAGGAGTAGTCAGGCTTCCTAAAAATATCCTCTTTCAATACCTTCATAACTACCCGATATTCCCCTCAGTACCCTTTTCAGTGTAGGGAATATCTTGTAGTTGTGAAGACATTGGAAAAGACTGTTTTCATGAAGCTTGACTATGCTGATGCATAGTAAGAAAGAGATGTCGAGGGATTTGATTTATTAGAAAAAGAGAATATATATATATATGTTCCATCACAAACTGGACGTTGAGGAATGCAATACATTGGAAAATCTCTCTTCTTTTCAGCCAAAAGAGGAGATGAAATGAATGATATATATGTCAGACTTCATAAAAATAGCCTCTTCTAATGCCTTTACAATTGCCTGATATTCTCCTACATTCTATGGGCATCTTTGAAGGCATTGAAAGAGGCTATTTTCATGAAGTCTAACTATGTTGAGTTGAAGCCAAATCACAATAACTGAGAGCATGCAAAATTGAAGCTAAATAATAATGTGCATCAGTATAGTTAGGCTTTATGAAAATAGTCTATTCCATTCTTTGTGCAACCTTCTTTAGAGCTTTAGAACTTTGGCTACAGCTCAGCATAGTTAGGTTTCATGAAAATAACATCTTTTCTAATGTATCGCATCCCTCGATGTCTCTTTTTTTTTTCCACTTTCCATCACTTTCTCTCTTCTTTTCAGCCATGAGCAAGGCTATTTTCATGAAGTCTAACTATGCTAATGCACATTGTGATTTGACTTTAGCGGGGAATATCGGGCAGCTGTAAAGGCATTGGAAGAGGCTATTTTCATGAAGCTTGACTATGTTGATATACATAATGAGAGCAGCTGTGAATGCATTGGAATAGGAAGGGCACTGCCTAAAAGTTTTAAAGCTCTAAAGTGTGTTGGACAAAAAATGGAAAAGGCTATTTTCATGAAGACTAACTATGCTGATGCACATAAAGAAAGAGACATCGAGGGATTTAATACATTGGAAAATAGAATAGAATATATATATATATATATATATATATATATATATATATATGTTCTGTCATTAAAGAGACGTCGAGAAGTGCAATACATTAGAAAATATCTCCTCTTTATAGCCAAAAAAGGAGATGGAACCGATGATATATATGTCAGGATTCATGAAAATAGCCTCTTCTAATGCCCTCACAGCTGCCCGATATTCCTTTACAATGAAAAGGGCACTGAGGGGAGGCAGTGAAATTGGTATCATGCTATAAAAAGAAAGAATCCAATGACTACTTCAGTAAAATTGGGAACAAAAAAATTATCTAAGTTTTAAAAAGAAGTTATCAATACTCAATTCACCCTTTCTCTTGAGTATTCATCTAGACTAACACACTTGATGGTGGAATAAAAGGTTAAAAGGATCAAGATCAGCAAAATGGCACCCCCGATAAACCATTTATTTTATATATGTAGATGACCTACTCATCTCTTTAAAGGCTGATTTAGAATCATGTACGAACCTCGAGAGCATCCTATAGGACTTTGGAGACTTTGAAGGTTTAATAGCAAATGTGAACAAATAAAAAATTTTGACACTTCCCCTCATTGCCACAAAATGCTAGGCATAGGTGCATGAATTGCAAAATGGTTCCCATTTGGGTGGAAATTCTTAGAGGGTTTTATGGATTTTCTTTTCCACCTCGTCCTTAGAAAACTTGAGAAACAATTGCAAGGATAAAAGGTACAATTACCATCCTAGCCAGGATGACTCATTTTGATTGTCCATCTACAACCTCTCCTAGTTCCACCTCACAAAACATGAGATAATGAATACAACTTTGTCTTGGTTAAAGTTTTTTGGAAGCATGGAGAGTATCATTGCCCATTAGCATGGAGAAAGATTTGTGGGCCAAAATAAGAGGATGGACTAAGGCTAAAGGACATCCATGTTATCAACAAAGCACTCCTTAGGAAACAGGTGTAAACCCTTACGCCTGTTGTTTAAGAGGTGTCTAGATCTAACTTTTTAAATAAAAGCTAAACTTAATAGAGTCGACACCTAATTTTAAAAGAAAAAAAACTAAGGACAAAACCCTATAGAAAACAAGATAAGGCTACTACGAATTCTAAGGCTTTGGGAGTTTACTTAAACTGTGGGAAAGGTATTAAGCATCCTAACACTTCTGCCTATAATAATTACCCTAGTTGATTCCCATTGTTTGGAAAAAGTCTGTAGCCCACAGACCAGACCTGGACCGCTCGTAAATGGGTGGTCATGGGTTGAGCAATTTTGACCCATTTAGGACTGTGAGCCAAATGGCTTAAACGAGCTACACCCTTCTTTTTAATTTTTTAATTTTTTTAGAAAAATACATTATTTATTATAAATAATCTCACTTTATTATATTTCTATATTTTATAAACCTTATATTCAATTAATATGGTAAATTTGAATGTAAAAACTTTTGTAGATTTTTAAAAATAAATATAAAATTTTCAAATTTAAATGTTAATTTAGAAAGAAAATATGAAAAATTAAAAATTATTGGTTTTTTAAAAATATTAAACAAGTAATGTTGTACATGTATAAATAGAATTTTAATAAAAAAATTTAAAAAAATAAAAAGAGTAGCTCGTGGGTCAAACTGGCGAGCTTGGTCTTTTAAAAAAGATTGCAAGTCTAAACGGGTTGGCCAAATTAGGCCTGTTTATTTCTTGACTCGTGACATGTCGGTTTGGGCCGGCCTGTTTAATAGTACTAGGTGATTCTAATCTTTTTAGCCTTTAGTGATTAATGAAAGCAAAGCAAAATAAATTCTAAATTCAGAAAACTTATGATGATCTGATGGTTCTATGTACTCCACCATAAGGGATCAAAGTCAATGTAGTTTGAATGTTTTGAAAAATAGCTAAGTTGGTGTTAATTTATTTGAATATATATATATATATATATATATATATATATTGCTTTTTGAATAGTTTTTGCTTTGATATTTTGAAAGAGAAATTTGGAAAAGACTTTTTAGAGGATTATTGAAGAGAGAAGGAAACTTATTCCTTTTATATTTTTCTGAAAAGATTATCTGAAAGAAAAAAAAAATCAAGTTTTTATTTTCGAAGAAATTTTGGAATTGAATTTTTGGCATAAAGAGAAGACATTCTGATTTATTTGACAGCAATTTTGAAATGAACTTTTCAAGACAAGATATACATTAAGACTACTTTCCCATAAGTTCATCTACGCCATACAATAAGAAACAAAAGATGGTCAGTTGATTGGTAACTTGAATAGCCTAAAGCAGCTCATCTGACAATCCAAATCATGAAGAGTACTCTGCTCTTCATGCTTGAAGAGCAGAGGACCCTATTCCCACAATCATCCAAAGCATATTATTATAACATGAAATCTAAGCTACACACAGTTGCAGAACATGGAATTCATCTGACATGACATCTGATTTGCCAAATAATGCCTCTGAGCTTAAACGAATAGATTAATACAATTATTGATCAATCATATAAGGACATTTCCAAAACAAAAGTTCATAGATTCGGTTCACAAATTACATCATTCTATTTTCAGTATTTTATGGATGAAACAAATCAAGCTACAAAATAGGATTTTCACTTCCTAGATCTGCCAGTGGGAATTGGTTTTTGCTTATAGTAAAACGAAGAATAGAACATCAAGCACAAAGATTGGAGCTGAATAAACTGTAGGCAATCAAACATTATTTAGGGACAGGGGATCAACACAAATGCAAAATAGGAAACCAAATACCAAAGAGAAAGCGATCAATACAGAAACCAATGCTCAAGAGCACGAAATGCATATAGAACTTAGTCATTTATCTGCTTTCTTGCCATCT
This sequence comes from Biancaea sappan, assembly GCA_037074585.1. Classification (NCBI taxonomy): domain Eukaryota; kingdom Viridiplantae; phylum Streptophyta; class Magnoliopsida; order Fabales; family Fabaceae; genus Biancaea; species Biancaea sappan. The sequence continues at coordinate 28,223,006 of CM073495.1, forward strand.
AAAAATTCAGAGTCATACTTTATCTACTCAATCGCGTACAATTTAAGATCAAGATATAGGTGTTCATAGTTGAAGAACAGTAATTTAATTAAGGATTAAAAAGCATAGAATAGTTCTTCGTGTTCTTGAATCTCAAATTCAAAATCGGTATTCATGCATCTCAATCAGAGTTAAGCTGCCTAGCATCCCATTCTAGAATTAGGCATGTTTGGTTAGTTAACCTGAAGCATTTTTATTTTAAAGTAATATATATATATATATATATATATATATATATATATATATTACTTTACAATTTCTTCTTTTTTCTTTTTTCTTTTTCTTTTTTATTTTTCAATTCCTTATTTTTTGGATTTCAATCTTTACTATAAGAAATTCAGGAATTAGAGACCGAAAAATCCGTTTCTAAAATTCCATCTCTGATGATTCATAGATAGAATCAGAGACAAAAATAATTTTGTCTCTGAAAGTTGCATTGCAAAAATTTTCAGATGAAAAAACATTTCGTCTGAAAATTAGGGACAAAAATTTTCGTCCAAAAAAATTTTGTTTTAAAATTATTTTGTGAGTTAGAGAAGGAATACAGTTTCGTCTCTGATCAGGGACATAATATTTCGTCCCTAATTCCGTCCCAGATAATCTGTCCTTGATTTCGTCTTAGATTAAGGAAGGAAAATATGTCCTTGAATATTTCTTAGATTAGGGATAGTTATTTTCATCCCTGATTCCGTCTCAAATCAGGGACATATTTTTCTATCCCCAAATCTGTCTTAGATAAGGGACAGATTTTTCTGTCCTTGATTTCACCTCAAATTAGGGACTAGTTTTTTTGTCCATGAATCTGTCTCTAATTTGTTGAGAGATTTTTTTTATATATTATAAAATTAATCCAAATCGAATTTAAAACCTATGAAAAATATAAAAATGTGACCAATTTAAAGTAACAAACAATAACAAGAACAACTTATAAAATGAAGATTCATTATATAAATAGTCAAACAATTACAAGTTCTAATCAAATAGTACACTATGTAATTGTCGTTCAAAAACCAAATAAATGTTTACAAAAATACACTAATCTAAGGTAAAATCTTGGGGTTGTATGTAGTCATCCACATTAACATTAGTACCGGTAGGTGTTTGATGTTTAGGGAAGCAGTCGATAACTTCTTGCATAATTTGGAGTAGGGGCGCCTGACTCTAAATATCTGTGCCTAAGTCCTAAGCTCCTCTTTTAGAGGTTCCATGTGGCATTCTAGCTCCTACTCAAAATTGGGATAGAGGCTTGAAGTAGGTGGGATAGATGTTCAACTAGATGAACTAATCTCACTGCCTCTGACCTCATCCCAAACATTTTACCCTTTTTATTCCTCCTTCCCACTGCTTGCAGCCATAGATGTCTATTGTCGACCTCCTCTTCTTCGCCCTTAGCTGACGCAGACGCTTGAGATGATCTAATATACAAAAAGGAGCATAAGGAAATAATTTTCCAATTCTACGACTTAGTGGGTGAGAGGAAAAGAAGTCAGAGGTCAAATTTCTTGAAAAGAAGTCAGAGGTCAGATTTCTTGGAAAGACCAGAGGAAGTGCTAAAGTAATGGGAATATATGATTGATGATAAAAGTGATGAGTTAAGAATGGATATAAGCTGGTGTCATGTATTCTACTGAAACTTTGGTTATGAGAAAGTTTTCGAAGTAATAATTTTGGACTAATTAGGTATTTTTATGGAGCCATGTTGTGGTCAGGAAAGGGGTTTGAGTGAATTATGAAAAGATGGGGATAACATTAGATTAATCAAAGTTAGCCACGCCGATTAAGAATCACTTACAAATTATGGAGTCACTCTTGTTAGTCGGTGTTAAAGAAACAACATTGAACTCATGAATGGTTAGGTCAGAAAAATAAAGAGGAAAAGGATGCAGTGAAATGGATATTCTGTTGTAGGAAGTTCCAGCAGAAATAAACGGATTGGCAGTAGATGACAAGGTTGTTTTAACAACAATAGGGATTAGTAAGGATATAGGAGATGGGCCCTATGAAATCTTATTGTCAGCCAAGAAAGCTAAACTTTATGATTGAAACTAGTATAAATGTCGAAGCAGGGGGTAAACTATTTAGGGAGATATGATTAAAAAGTCTAGAGGCCAAAGTTCTTGCTAGAAGGCTAAGGTTCGTAACTACGTCACTTTGGGAGGATGTGGGGTGATCTTACAAAATGAAAAGGTTGAGTCCAAATTATGTTGGATTTGTTGAGACTTTGAAGCAACTACGTAAGTAACATACTAATTAATAACACCCATGAGGTTGGAAATATATGCCTAACTTTGTACATGTTTGGAGTATAGATGTTGTGGTTGTTCAGGCAATTCTATGGGTAAGCTAAATTCTAGATATTAGTAGAAAAGAAGATATGTTATCAATTGGAAAGATAATTTAGAATTACTATACTTAAAGGCAAGTAATCAGAGTCACAGGGGAAGTATGCGTGTATGTAATCATGCCTGATAAGCGTATGAGGTCAGTAAGTGTATATTTCAAAATTCAGGTACCAATTTTATAACAGTGAGAGAATGTCATGACCTAGAACTAGATTGGACCCTTAATTTAGCCCAACTTAATTTTTAAGGTTAAAATGAAAGATTTTGAGGTTGGTATAAGGTAATGGAAATTAAGTAAATTGAATAAGTAATATTGAGGAAATGCTATGGCTATATTTTTTAGGAAATCTTGTTTCGCACCTAATTGAAGAAGTCAAATCTGGAGAAGGGTCTTTATGTAGTGTTGGGATATAACTAAAAATTTTCCTTATGTTTTCGATGAGTCTTGGGAGATCAGAGCAATAATAAATATAATAATCATAAGGAGTTTAAGGAATATCTTCAAGCCAAGTGCTCTTGTACATTTATAAGTCTGAACTTGTGGGACTTAAATGGAATTCATAGTCATAAAACAAGGTTAGAACAAGGTTTACTCAAAACATTCTGGTTGATGGTGTGCCACGCGCATCCAACGTGCCTGTCTACAAGCCAATCGTCTGATCTTTGGATCAGACAGTCTAGATGGACGGGCGCGCTTCAGTTCATGGCCATTGGATCTCTTACATCTAATGGGCTTTTTTTTTTTTACAAAGTAACCCTCAGCCAATCCTCTCCCTCCACGTGTCTGCCCCACCCACCCATGCACTTAACCCACTTGCACCATGACCTGACCTGCACGGAGATAGCTTCTCTTCCCCTATCTGTCTTCTTCTTCCCCTACACACCGATGATAGTGTAGCACAACGAGGAAATAGAGCACAGCGATAATGCCTAGCATCCAGAAGCAAACACCGAGAAGGACAATACATTCATTTACTTATTAAACCTAATGATTGTAAACTTAGTGTACACATACTTTTAGACCTAGATGATCAATTCTCCATATAGCAACAAATACTAACAACGCCTAAAACCTTCACAATTACAGGACATTCTAATTTTCATAAGGTATTGATTTTCCTATGTGAGTGTCCTCTTAGGAAAGTTCATTCCATTAAAGGAAGAGAGAACCCATGATTTTAGACTTACAATGCTTATTTTCCGGTGATGCCACTAAGGTTTTTTCTTCCTATATCAACATTTAGCATACATGTTTCATGATTGCATTTTTGCTGAGAATTTATGTTATTTTATCAAATTAAAAATTTAATATTCATCAATCCTTTTTATCATAATTAAAACTCTAGCCATGCCTGTTTAAAATGCAACTGCTTGAAATTTAGTGTATTAGTATAAGAAGTTACTGACTGAAGTTACTAGGAGGTACCGCATCATCTGGTTGACATATAGCACCTATCTAAAGGTTTGTTTTGTGTTGGATTGACTATATTTGGTTTATAATAGTGAAACACGTCAAATACAAAAGACTTTCACATAATTCATTAACAATTTTATAGTATAGCACAAGCCAGTATGTAAATTCTATGGGGCTTTAAAGATCAAATTAGCCCAGTATTTTAAATAATCACACATTGACAACACATATACAAAGTTTTGCATTCACATACATAAAAAGCATAAACAAAGTCTAAAAATGAAGCATTAAATAACAAAAAAACTACATGTTTAATGCATCTGATTCATACCTGAATAGCAACACAATATCTGCCAAATGCCCAAAAAACTACATAGAAGATAAATTTCCAACATTAAGGAATAAGTCCAGTATTCTCTTCATGGGTTGGTTGTGAGAATGACTATGGCCACCCTTTCTAGAAAAAAAAAAACAGAATATAACTACTACCAAGAAATATTAGCAACAATAAAGCAAGCTTATGCACTATTTCTTCCCCAATGATGGTGTTTGCCATGGTGATTGATGTTATACTAAGAAGTAAGTGGAAAGGCCATTTCCCCATTCTTATATTCAGATCAACTCTACCAAGGATAATGTTAACTTTTCAAATCATTTAACAGAAAATGTCCAAAGTTAAACATAACCCACCATAGTCACAAAAAAATGCTATTCTATTCTATTGAGATATGGGAAAGAGAATCCATCACTTATAATGCAAACAAAATTTGGTTTCCTGACCAAGATAAAAAGCCTATTAAGCAATGAAGCCTAGCAAAACAAGTAAACCATTTTCTTCTTCCAAACCTCCTACAATTTATTGCACCAGATAAAATCTATCAGGCAATATAACTAGGTCAACTAGCTTAAGATTAAAACAAGAAATAATCATTTTTTTTCAACTCCTGGACTAACGTCAAGAGTTAGTATGTGGTAAATCTGTATTGAACTGGAATGCTTCAAGCGATGGTATTGATTGATCAATAGGTACCTACATTAAATAACAACACAGATTAGTATAAGTATCATGAATAAATACGAAAAATTATATTAGTAGGTTACAAAATTCTAACCATTAGCATTTTAGTAAAACTCATTTCAGAAACATACGATTGGGGTGTGAGAGGTGCCGAGCATGATACTCCATATTGCGCTTCATTCACCTATATGAAATATACATAACAAAGGTCAAATCAAATAAATAAAAGGGAAACCAAACAAAAAAGAAACACAATATACAAACTTTAGTCGATTTAGTTGTTGGTTCTCTTTTCTTTTTCTTTCCTTCAACATCAACATAACTTTTATAGTATCTCTTATTTTTTGCACCTCTTTTTGCTTGAATCCCTGTGCCTGTGATGTACACTGAGGTGTGGAGATGTCGGTCACATTGAGATCCATTTACAAATCTTCTCTTATCGAATAAAACACAATATTAACTTGCTTCCTTATCTTGGCCATCAAGTGATTTATCAATAATGATGCTTCCATTGATCGAGAGACTTCAACCACAATACTTATTACTTCTTGGCTCATATCTCTAAACCGATGCATAATGCCAAGATTAGGGTCCTCCACTATCTCCTTCCCCCTCACATCAAATATCACACTCACCCTTGCTTCCTTTGTCCACCGATGTATATTGTACTTCTTAAGGAGTAGCTTGATATCATTAATATCGTAAACCTTAAAACAATGACAGCACATAATACTAAAGCTTTCAAACTTTAGATATTTATAGGTGATCATATTATTTGCAGGGTCAAATGACACCATGTATTTTTGCCTCTTATTAATAAGAGAAATGACATATTGTCACATAGGCTGACTTTCCTCCCTTGTCTTTACATATGTTTGAGCAATCATATCATATTCTTAATGGAATATGTCAAAAATAGGGGAAGTATAAATCTTTGAAAATTGTAGTAGCATAGTTGACTGCAAGTTTCTCACACATGGATTTTTTCTCTAGATTTATACTCAACCTTTATTTCATATTGTTTTCCCTCCATTATTCTTTCAAAGTGCTTGAAGAATAGAACAAGATCTAGCTGAGGGTTTAGTAGCTCTTTCAAGTCGGTGTTCAGACTTTCAAATAATTATATACTTATACTTAGGGTCAAAGACTTTTTCATGAAGCTAGTTCCCCATTTTTCTTTTATCCCATACGTCGATGATAGCCACAAATTATCTTGGACATTATGATCTAACAAAATTTTGCTCCACATTACATCAAACTCATCTTTATTGAGGGCTTCGTACATGCACCATGACAATTCCCTTAAAATATGAGATTCTCTTCGAGGCAAATAAGCCAACTGTTTCAAGTGCCACGTGCATAATCCATGCATAGTGTCTAGCATCACCTCTTTCAACGCTTTTGCCATTGTTGCGTCTTGGTTAGTGAAGACCGTGAGAGGATATTTATGCTGATGAGCCTCTAAAAACATATGAAATAGCCATTTAAAGGAATCGATGGTCTCATCAAATAATAACAGCACCTTGAAGATCACTATTTCTTTATATTGGTTAAATCTACATAATACGATAAGAGGCCTTCCCTTCTTGTTGGTGCCAAATGTGATATCAAGTGTGACCACATCTTTAAACAACCCATAGTCAATGAGCATCCTTACATTAGCCTAGAACATATTAGAAATTTGTTCCTTGGAATTAGTCTGATATGCATGGTAGAAGGATGGATTGTCAGACAGCTGCCTTTGAAATATTAGAGGAGCACACCAGCGTCTTCATATGCCATATTTCATTGCCTTCTAGATTAGAGATAATTCTTTTTATCTATGCATATACAAGACTGGCTATTCCACCAGTGTGCATACTAATCAAATCAAAACATGCTTTTAGCCTAAGGCTAGAGTCCTCGACCAACTCGATCTCACATGCTTGTGCTTCAAAAAATTTTTCTTTGGGAGGGAAGCATGTGACTAGTTTCTGCGGTATGTAATGCATAATTGTGTTCTTCTATAAACTGATACACTTTATACTTCTCACCCTTAAGCTTTAATGACAATCTGGCAATACACCTAGTTTTAGTCTCTGTATGGGGCTTCTTAATGTTTGTACCCTTTTTGTCTAGCCCACAAATACCTTCTTTAAAACAAACATATTTGACTGATATCATGATTGTGTTATCTTTTTGGGTCTTATTGTTTTGATCCTTCCTCACTCCAAATCCAATTTTTTTGCCATATGGCTTTCAAAAACTCCATGCGTTATCCACGTTATCAAATTCCATTCCAACGTGAAGCTTGCAATTTGCCTCCATTGATGTTCTTACAAAATTGTCTAAAAAAAGATAATATTGGTATCAAACTGTCACAACCCAAGACCAGGCATGTAACTAGCATGGATAGTGCCTATCCATACCGTTGCATGCCTAACTTTCACTTAAAACCCTTATTCTTTTAATTTACTTGACTATTTTTTGGTTTAGAAACAAATTAACTTGCAGCTAAAAAGAATGGAAATTCCTTTCCTTCATATATTCGCATTCATAAACCCTTGAATAAAAGAGTGCTTTACACTTGGCTTTTCATAAATTCAAATCATAACTTATAATCTTTTATGCTAGTTCCTGCTAGATCCTTTACAAAAATACATATTATAGAGTGGCCTACTTGATTACAGAGCTTCACCAAGATTACCTAACTTGACATGACTCTAAAGTACTTTACCTTAACCTGACCATTGGGGAGGTCCTCAGTATGTACATTGTCGATTTGTGGAGTCTTCATGTACATGAAATTGTAAAGGGATGAGTCCAACCACTTAACTCACCGAAAACAACTCTACCACAAAAAATATGAATACATGGAGTAGGAAGATAATAACACTCAACTAATACAAGGGCTAATGGTAGCTAGGCTTTTCCCGACATATACACAAATATCTTGTGCTCATTGAAATTTATACATAGTCTAAGTATGGGGTAGACAAGGCATACCAATATAGGAAACAATTTGGCATTAATGGGCTTTTACATGCATAATATTTTTCTTATGTTTCTAGTTCTATACTAGCATTAATTTTATGGGACTATACTGAAAACTTGATGCCATAGGCATTCAACTTAAATTATTGGCAACCAAACGTACTATGTCAAACATTCCTCGCAAGGGAGGCATATATATGAAGCAAAGGTAATCATGAATCATCTCATACTGAATGCAAGAATTCAATTGCAACTTATTTACTTTTAAGCCATATTCATAAACATATCATTCAATTATATCATACGTGCTTAGTCGATTAGGTTGCTATGGGACATCGCTGTAGCCAGCTCCAGTAACCCACCAATCCTTCTCGAAGAACTTCGGGTCACTAGGGAAACTTGACCCATCAAGCCCTTTCATTAAGGGGAGTTGTGGACCAAAGGTCCACCAAATCCCTTTTACTATTTGGGTTGCTATGAGTCTTACTCAACCGAGCCCCTCATTATGGCTATGAGATTTGTAGAGAATCAACAGTATTTAGAGATCTTAGGCAGCACAATCGTGTGCAAAATCAATCAAGAGATCTTAAGCAACACAATCGTGCACAAAATCAATCAAATACATACATACACATAATGCAACATTGACATATTTCCTTAAAATTGTTCTACAATTTCATTCATAAGGCGATAGGATGCTCATGCATGATAGAAACTTTTCTATGGCACTTTAACAATTACAATGGCATGCTCATATTTATGTATAAAACATCATACTTTTATATTCATAAAGAGGCTCTCAAGGGCTCACAAGAATCAACTCAAGAGAAGTTACACATATACTTGATTTCATGTACATTTTTTTTCTTAGGCAAAGCTCCATTCCTCAATCATATAGCTAAATCACATATACTACAAACATTAATCAATTATATCACTTGCACATACATGCATAATTTACTCCTCAACAAGCATACAACAAGTGTTTCGAAATCCATGAATTCATAATGATAGGTTTATGTAAAGAAAATACAAGCAAGTAAGGTAGAGATCCCCTCACCTCGAAGCCACATTATATCTATCTTCAACCCTAGTAATTAGATGAGAAAAGAGGTTGTTGGAGTAATGGGAAAGATCGAAAGAGTCCTAATAATTTAGGAAAGAAAACAAATGAAAAAAGAAAGGATAATTAAAGAAAAAGATAATTTATGTCACTATAGTGGTAACCTAGAAGCAATTTAAGACATGCCTAAACTAGGTCAGTTAACATTCTTTTCCTCTTGGGTCTTTTATTACACACATTAAATTTTCCCAAAAGCATTTGACATCACTTGGTCACATTTGAAAACAAATCGTGCTTTTCCTTAAATTTCATATCAAGATCTCTAATGAATTCTTCGAAGAAAGAAACTATAAATCTTTATATAAAAAGATTATGTCATTTCAGAAATTATGGGAGATCCTCCCTAGAATACATTGTATAATAAAAATAGGTTCCATGAGAACAAAGTTAATGCATACTAAATCATTTTCATAGGACTTAGGCATGCATGAGTAAAGTACTCACTTGGATGAGGTCTTAAATCTTTCTCTTTATACATATCTGGACAACAAGGGGAGAACCAAGTGAGCTTTGAGGTAGGCTAGGAGCTGCAACTTAAAAGAGTAATTATAAAATTAATATGGGAGTGAAAATGAAGACATCTTCCTACAAAAAAAAATAGAGAAAGAATCTTAGAATTAGAATTCCTTTCCTCTTTATTTTTGTTTGCAATCTCAACCTATAACTTATCAATCCAGCCTCTTTTCAAATATGATACCTTTATACAATTTTAACAGAAAACTTATCCTTCCAACAAATATACTATTACTAAGATTTGAACTATATTTCTAAGTCACAATAAAATAAGGAAGAATTGCAACAAAGACTAATTTAATCAGTTTAAACTTCCTAATCAACACACTTTGAAACCAAATAAAATATACAATTAGTTTGAACCAAAATCAGCCCTAAAGAAAATTACCCAACATCACCAAGAAATAACCACCTAAAGAAATCCCAGCAGAAAGTCTTATGAGAAGGGATCATGAGTTCGAATTCTTACTTCCCACCATCTCTATTTTCATCTCAAGTTCTGCAGTTTTACCTTCTCTAAATTTTACTGAAGTTAGTAATAGGTCTTTCCTCTCTTCCTACGCCGGACTAGTTCACTGCCATGAATTGTCTTCTGGTTACAACACCATTGTCAAACTCTCAACCTTTCTCTCTTGACCACCTCTGTCTCACATATACTTGGATAATGAAGGGGCAGAAGGTAGAAAGAAAAAGAGGACAGGCCAATAGTTATATGGTGGCTGACAATTGCCACCACGAGTCACTTTCTTGCACCTCATCTGTCACCCTTGCTCGACGCTACTCCTTTTCTCAACTCTGTTCTCACCTCAAGTGGTAGGGGAAAATTGAATGGAGGGAATAAAGGTGGAGAATGGGGAAGATTTGGCTAGTGGTGAGGTGGTGGCTGTGGCTCTTGCAGCATTTCACCCCTCACCCATTCTCGGCCTCTTCACTCTCTCTTGAATAAGGGTTTCCTAAATGAATCCCTAGATGTATCGTCCCTAACTGAAGAAAAGAGGATATGACACATATGCCCAATGTTCTATAGTGCCATATATTCCCCTTTTTGCTAATATTTCCTTAAAAAGTTCCCCTTAAAAAGTTAATTCACTCCAGTCCTCGTTTGATTTTTCCTTAACTTTCATTTTTCTCCCAAATTTATCTCATTACTCTTTATCTTATCTTTTCACCAATTAGAAACCTCCACACTACTTAAATAAATTTCAAAATAAGTTCTCAAGAATTTCTCATCATATTATTTCCAATTGCAATTTAGTCCTTGATGGTTTTGAAAAAAAATTAATTCCCTAAATTTCTAAATTCCATGTTGAAAGTTTTATGTAGATTTCCTCCAAAAACCTCGAGTATTACACAAGTTGATTTTTATATAACCATTTTGTGTAATCAAATGAAATTCTATCAGTTGATTTTCAGGATTCTTAATGCCTATTCCACAAATAGGTATTTTATGCTTCTTTTTACTGTATATTGAAGTTTTTCTACATTTCAAGGTATTTCTTTGTTTCATTGTATTTTTTTATTCTTAGCCATTGTATCAAAATCAATCTTGCTACAATAAAGACAATAAAGCATAAGCCAAAACCATAAAACCAAAAACCTAAATGACTGATGAAGAACCAACCACAAAAAGACAATAAACCCATAAACAAAAAAAAAAGCAAACCCACGAAGAAAAAAAAAAGCAAATTGACTGATGAAGAAAAAAATAAAAAAGAAAACCCACGAAGCTTATTGTGACCGAGAACGGTGACTACCATAGACGATGGAGGAACAAAGTTGAAGACGTAGAATGATGATGATGCAGTCGATTTTCAACTGGATGTAGTGAAATATTGGGAGTTGTTGTTGGAGAATAAGAAGTATCACTGTCGCTTTTCATCCAAGCAAGAGAAGGTCCACATGAGTGGGGTCATGGTGCAAGGGGGTTAGGCATACGGGGTGGATGGGGCTAACATGTGGTATCATCTAGTTGGCTGGGGGGTTTAGGCGTAAAAAAAGGAGTTAGTGAAATAGTACATTTCTCTGACTCTAATCGTGGCTATTGGATTTATGAGATCTAGTGGCACAAATAGAAGCATGTCTTTGTATCTTGAATGTCTAATCCAAAGATCGGACAGTTAAGATATAGATAGGCATGCTACCTGTCCCCCCAACAGGAAGCGAATCCATTCACGTGCCATGCAGTATTATCATCAACATACTCGAAACCCTAAGTTAATTAGAAGCTAGAAATCAAGGGAGTTCTAGACATTTCTTTCACAAACCTCCTTGCCTCGTCTCTTCAACATGCTTTTAACTCAAGGTTTTAGGATCTTAAGGGATTTGTGGTGGATTCTTGAGCATTTCTTAAGTAAAGACCTTGGAGGGTGACCAATAGCAAGGTGAGGAATTAAATTCTTCTTTCTTTTGCTCTTTTCTTTTCCTCCTCTGTTAATCAAAAGTTGTCATGCTGGGTACCTAAAAGAATTCTTTATCCAACTGTAAGGGCGATAATTTTGGAGTTGGAAGTTTGAATGCTAAATTAAAGCTATTGAGATAAATTGAATATAGGGAAAAAGTTGGGTCAGAATTAATCAATTAAATTGAAGCAAGTATGGTTCTTCGTTGTTCTAAAATAAATATAGGTGTTGAATTCTTACCTATAATCTGCATGCAAGTTTAAATTTCATGTTAAGACTATAGTTGTGGTTTTGAGACTTTGGTGTGCTGATATATGCCTTAAGAAAGTTGGATTTTGGGAAAAATGGAAGGATGAAGTTGCTAACTTTGTTTCATTTCTATATTTGCCATAATTTGGGTTTTGATTGAAATGTTGGTTTTGTTTTTCTACTTAAAACCTTTATTTATGGTTAGGTGATGGCTGTTTATGCTTCATATCTGTGTATAGATGTTGTAATTTGATTAATTATTGTGTGATAGGAGTTCAGAACTCAAATTAAAGCAAGAAAATTTTGGTTCAGCTTGAGCATGGGTCCTTGGACCATTGCAGTGGCTGGAATGCTGATGCAATGAACAAAGTCAATATGTTGCTGGTACTAGCCACTGCAGTGGCTCAATCTGTCGTTTTAACAAGCTCAGGCCAAGGCTGAGAGGCCTCTACCGCTACAGTGATGGATTAAGCCACTCCAGCGGCCGGTCCTCTCCTTTAGGACAATTTCTTTCTATATTTTCTTTCTTTCTTTGACATTGTTAGAGATTGGAACATGTAGCATTTGGTGAGGAATCTATTTCTTCATATTTGGAGTCCACCCAAAGCAATATAATAGGATCTCTTATAGTATCAGGTGTGTAGCCATACTATTTAAGTTATTCATTTTCAATGTTTTAAATGTTCTTATAAAAGTATTTTATAAATTTGATGACTCATTTCTCATTGGTTTTAATTTCACATGTAATCGACATTCATAAGGAAAGTCTAGCTTATAAGTGTTTTACTACAATTTTGAAAGATTATTTTTGAATATATGCCTGACTATTGTATATTTTTATTTGTGACATCTTTATATTCCTGATATGTGATCTGCCTCATGATTCACCCTCTTGAAACATCTATTTTCTTTATGAAGTTTATAATGGTCAAGAACTACTTTCTTGAAGAAATTTTAAGACTCATGAAATTAGCTTCCTTATGGTTAAATAGACTCTATACTCAGTTTAAGTTTTGGTTAATAGTTATGTTGGATAATTTACAAATTCATGAAGTATTTATGGTATGGTACATTGATGGAGATTATTTGAGATGTTAAAGAAGGATCTTAGGAGGAATCCTACTGGAACATCGTACTACAACATTATCTGTAGTCCTTAGCATGCCATGGCATGAAGCCTCAACTTGCAGGGGTTAGTGGATGTTAGCCTCGCGACCCAAGCCAACTTGAGTGGAAATAAGGTGGTTACCGGTGAACAAGTTAAGTAATTGAATAACATATTAGACATACGATGTATAAGGTATGAAAGAAACATGATGATCAATTGGAGTGCGACCAAATGGGATGTTATGTATGGGTTCTAATTGAGTTTCCTCCTAATATTGTTTTTACTAAATGGTTTACATCTTTACTTTCTCATCATGTTTTCAAGTACATATTAAATATTGTTTTCCCTCCACTTTGTAACTTAACTTGAATTTTGGTTTTGAACTTCTTTTCTTTCGATTATAATTATTACTCTTATTTCACCTGACATGATTTTATGTTTCATGTTGTTATAGTTTAATTGCTCACTAAGCTTATCACTCACCTCTCTGTTTGCTTTTCCTCTTTTCCCAAATAGCACATTTGGTTTGCAATATAGAGTAGGAATAGAAAGAAAAAAAAGAATGGAAAGGAGAGAAGGAAAAGGGAAAAAAATTATTTGGCTGGGGATAAAAAAGGAAAAGGAAAGAGAAAAAATATTATTAAATAGGAATTTTTTAAATGAAAATAAAAGGAATTTGAGGGGTAATTTTACTAAATTACCCCTCAATTCTTCTTAACTCTCTGACCAAATTTGTGAACCTTATTCTATATTTCAGGCATCTGGGAGATGTAGTCGATCATAGCAACTGCTTGTGTGTTGGTCGGTGTGATGGGGGGAGGGCTTCTCTGATGACTGTGAGGCTTGCTTGCCTTTAATGACAAACCCTTTTCTTCGATAATCCCTTTAACACTGATGTGAGGTAGGTACTCTTTCTCAGACCTATCTCTTCGAAAGTTCTTCGCATGTCTCTATAACAGGGGTTTTAAATTAGGAAATACCTGCTGAGTTTATTGCTACTTAAAGAATTGGGTCTCTTTCCATTACAAGCTATCTTATCTCTGTTATTTTTCTGAGACTTTAAACTCTTTGAAACCTTCCTCTTGTTTATAGAAATTCTTCAGGGACTCCTTGCTTCTGACTTACATAGTTTGATTTTTAATAACTTGTTAAACTTATTTCCTAATTTATATGTTTCTAGTGATTGAGAGAGATTGAGGATTAAAATTTGTGAGAGATTGAAAATTTTCTTCTTCGTAAAAGTTGTTACAAATATTTGGGAGAATGAATTTCTTGCAATTTGTGGATGATTGCAATAGTTATTATACCTAAAAAAAAGTTAATTAGTAGTATATTATACTAGTATGAGTTTTTCTTCTTTCTCTCTAAATTTTGCCTCCTTTTAGTGGCATTCCAATGGTTCTTTATTACATTCTCTGTTCTTCCTAGTATGCTCCTTGATATTTCTACCTAGTAATTTTCCACCTTAGTATGTATTCCTACCAATATCCTCTCCTAATTTATTTGTTATTTTGTTCCTCTTCTGAAGTATTTGGTTAGTTGTTACGTACAAAGTTTCACACAATTTTAATCTTTCAATTGCATGAGGCACATGAGGTCCTCAAGTGGGGACAACACCTCTACCAAGGGTGTCCAAAAATTACAAGAGAGATACTACTCTGCAATCAAGATCTCTCATTCCAAAAAGAACCTAAATCTCATGTACGTAAAGTATGAGGCTAACATGTGTAGTTTTTGACTGGGTGAAGTTTGAGGACGTGGAACATGGGGATGTAGTGAATAGTGTACTTCATCCACAAGTTGAGAATGCAGACATTGCTTCGCTGTGTGAGGTCATGGTGCATATTCAAAGAGATATTGCCAGATGAAGAGACAAATTGGGGACATTACAAAGCTATACGAGCAGGGGCACCAAAATGCCTGAAATGGGGAATAGGGCGGCAATGGCCATAGTCTTAGTGGTGTTATTAGTCATGTCCTTTGTTAAAAACTAGTATGTTCTGTATAATGACTAGTTGCCTCTATATGTAATGTGATTTTCAATATGTAAACCTTGTGTGAATTTATGTTAATGAAAAGAACTCCCATTGAAATGTCTACTTGCTGTAGCCATTTGTTGGTTCCATATATTGAGATTGTTCAAAATGGTTTATGATTTTTCAATCTTGTACATGTTTATTTGTAAAGTTGTATTGTACTTCAGTTTGACGAAATGGCTATCATGGGAAGTAGACCTCAATGGCTGATGTTATATTATTTATGACTCTTGTTATATTCATACCTTGTAATTATATCCTAACATCCTACCACCCATACTTCAAGGCAAATTGTAGGCTGGCTTTGTGCTAGACATGAAACAGATATCTTGGTTTTCATCTTATCTGTTTCTGCTCTATTTAAACTTTAAAGCATAGACAAGAGTCATTAAACAACACAATCATTGAAGGGTGAGAATTAAAGGAATTGTAAGTCTGAAATATACCCAAAAAATAAAATGAAGTTTATAGCTCCTTAATAGGACTTCAACGTCAGTGAAGAGAAGTTTAGGCCATGAAACTTTTAGAATAAAAAAATCATCTAAAGAAAAATAGATAGAACTTTTTAGGTATATTTTTTTGTTCTAATAAAACAAAACAAAAGGCTTATTTAGGATATAAAAGGAAGCTACAAAGAAAACAAAGAAGCAACATATTAATAGCCATAAATCAAATCATAATAAATGTTTTGAGTATAAACCAAGAAAATTCAACCTATAAAGAGAAACATAGGAAAATGAAGATAAGAAATCTTTTTTACTTAATTTTTTTTTGTTTCATTTTTTCATGGGAACCAAAAGTTTCCCATGCTATATGACCAAAGCTAATCATAGAGATTTTGGTTCTCAGACTAGAAAGACCTAACAGTGAACAATGCTTATCTATACTGGAAGTGAATAATGCTTAGACTTTAGCCCAAATTCATTATCATATCAAATTCGCAACATTTCTAAACATTGCAAGGAATGTTGTACTTCAGTCACCTTAAAAATCATAAACCTCCAATTTAAAAATCCCACTAAACTAACAATGTAAAAAATAGAGAGAATATGCCACCATCATACTAGCATGCATTTTCCTCATCATACTTATGCCACCATCATCAATCACAATCTTTATAAATAAATATGCATCATTGCATATGTAATCATTGTGACAAGCAAAGATATATAGGATTTATCCTAGACAGCAGGCTTTACTACAATCACAAAAGAGCCAAGTTCGCATTAAAATTATGGTCCAAATTCTAATGCACCAACTAGCCATGCTAAAAGTTTGCATAACCAAATTTGAAATATTAATCATTTTCCATATAACTGACACATTACATCACAAAACACTTTTATAATTACATAATATTCTAGAGAATGACCAAATTTGGTCCATGTAGCCTTCAATGCATCCAATACGTAAGGGAATTGAAACAAACAAACTATGGTTTTGTACAATCACTATGTTAGCTTGGATTACTTCCTCTTTGGTTAACCCTGGGACCTTTATCAAGTCTCCAAAAAGCTTTTCCTTTCTTTCAACCATCTTAGCAACACGATTCAACATGTCAAATGATGTGGAAATAGAAGTGGAGGCAACCTGTTATGAGGTCAACTAAGGCTGCAGCAACATCATCACTAGCACTACTTCTTCTTTGCTTTCTACTTGAACAAGATGTTGCCTCAGACTGTAGGTTGGGAGTCCCAGTGCTAGGCCCATCAGGGATAGGCATATCAAATGTATCCATCCTAAATCATGGAGTGGACATGACATTGTCCTCCACTTTTGCTTTGGTTGCCATCTCTTATCTAATGTCCACAGAGGATTGTGAATCCTTTCTTAATGCATGGTCTCTCCCATATATAGTGGTCAACTGTTCAAAGATGGGGAATGGTAGTTTCTTTAATCACGCTTGCTCAGGTTAGACTACAGATAAAAAAAAAGCATAAGAGTTAGATAAAAAAAAGAGAAACAAACAATGCAAGCTTGGATCCATAATCTACCTGTATATATGCATCCTAAATGGTAGGCTATGCTATGACACGTCTCGTCTCAGGGTTCGACCTAAACCCACTTGTATTCAATCCATGAATCAAGTCATATATGGCTTGCCAAGAGTTCTTCAATGTCCTATCTGAGACTGTATTTGGGGGAAAGCCCTTAGGCCATGGCTGGGAGCCTTCTCAGCAAGCATTGACTCAAGTTTCGGTAGGTACCAAGGCTTGAAAGTTTTGTCACAATGGTAGTCACGATTCAGCCTCAGCTCTACAAGTGATTGTACAAGCAGCGTATCTTCCTCATAAGTCTAATGGTGTGACATTTCCCAGTCTACTTTTAAAAATAATGCAATAGTATAACAGAATATCAACAGATAAAAGATATATTAACAAAATACTAATGTTGCAGACATCCATATGACAACTTGCTTATATACCAAAGATATCAACAAAAATACATATGATCACCCTCAGACAATCTCATGGTCACCAATTCCTAAACTCACTATACATTTCCTCCGTTAAGTTATCTCTCCACCGAGTCTAAGCATTTATTGGCTCGATTATAGTTTGATGATTGAGATCAGCAGACAAACTTCCTATTTCTATATCGTCTTCATCTTTCAAGGGATTGTCCTGCGTTATGAGATTATGTTGCAAAAAACAAGCAATTATGACCTGGTTGTGTGTTCTAATCAGGTAAAAGGATGAATTTCTATACAATACCCGTGAATTTTAATTCACTCTGTGAATGTGTTAATCATATTATATGTTTATATGTGAAATTTTGAGGCTAATTTGGAATTTAGTTGAACCATAAAAATATTGGAATTCTCTTATTTTTGTTCTGAGAAATTTCCAAATAAATTCTCAATGAGGGACTTAACTGAAATTAATGATAATAATTTTTGGGACTTGTTTGAAAATTTTCAACAAGTAGAGCTCTTTGATTTATTTAAGGCAAATGAGTGAAGGGAGAAATAAAATAATTGTGAGTTTTTTGGGGTATTTGAGAATTTTTATAAAATTTAAAAGGGACCCAAGTGAAAATCAGAATTTAAGAGGAAGGGGCTTTATAGAGTTTAAGCTAGAATGGGGACATGTGGCACAAGGAAACATGTGTCCTTTACTCTACAATTAGATCTCTTTTATGCTTCTTGAGGAAGCCACGATGAGCCCTTTATGTTGTGCAAAGTAGAGACTATGAGGGATGTGGGAACCGTGAGTGAGCGTGAGTGTGGGTGAGGGGCATCTATGGACCATCATGGCCCATTCCATTTTCTGATAAGGACCTCATCAGCGGTCACCTCCTGGTGTCCTCTTCCTCCTGATTACGTGTTCACTGTTTCATCCTTCATTGTTTGTCGTCGTCATTCACTATGGTTCTTATCATTTAGGCTATCGGGGAAGGCACTCATAGGCTATAAGGAGTAGCATCAAGTAAGGAATGATTTTTCTTTTATTTTGAATATTTCCACTGTCTCCTATGCATGTGTGTAGGAACCTAAAAAAAAAGGATATTGATCTTATTCTGATCTATTAAGGAACAAACCAGAACTTGATTCTTGATTTGGGTGTTTATATCAGAAAATCAAAAGTAGGAAAGGAAGTAGAATGAGAGATCAATCAAAAGGTAAAGGGACTAAACTTGTGACCTTTTATGCAAAAATTTTTAGATTTTAGAGTCTATCTTGCATTAATCTTGTGCTGGGAGCTAGTTAGGAAGAAATTTAGCTATATATATGTGTGTATGTCATATGAGCTATTGCCTGATATGTGTGTGTGTGTGTGTGTGTGTTTGTGCACGCTCGTGTGTGTGTCTTTGAGAGTGAATTTTTTGGTTTAAAATTGTTTAAGGTTGAGGAATATATGAGAGTGAAATTGGAAAGGTTCCTTCTCTATATTCTTAAGTGGAAAACTTGGGATGTATGGCTGTGGTAGTTGAAAAAGTGGTATGATTATCATGAAAAAATGTAATGGCTAAGCCAAGAGGATTCTATTTCAATTGGGATGTCAAAACTAAGAAACTATGCAAGGTTAATTATCATGGTATTGAATTCAGTTAATGTAGTTACTGTCATTTGTTACTAAGGAAGTTCTGATCCAATTGTGCTATTAAATGAGCTCCTATTGAATTGAAAATTGGAATGCCTCTTTTATTGATACCATGGAACATGCTTACAAAAATTTATGGGAGCCCAACTTTATTAGACCTCTCTATTTCACTTGATTAGCTTTGTTGCCTAAATAAGGTCTCATTTATGTTGGTATACTTTCTAGGGTGGAAAAATACCTAAATCAAGTCCTTTGGGTTGCAATTTTTTTGATGCATTCCTTGGCATGTGTAGTTATGGACCGGTTAGTTTCATAGTGTTTAGGAAGTAATTGCTAGATCAAAAATTAGAGAAACCTAAACTACCTCAGAAAGCAGAACAATCTAACCTGTTTTAATTAAAGCTATGTTAGACTATCCAAATGGTCATGTTTTGCTTTAAAATTTTTATGGATAATAACATTAAAGTATAGGCCTTCCAAGTTTCATGGTATTTGGGAAGCAATTGCTAGGTAAAATATTAGAGAAACCGAAACTACCTTAGAAATCAGAACAATTTGACCTATTTTAGTTAAAGCCATGTTAGATTGTCCAAATGATCATGTTTTGCTTTTAAACTTTATGGAAAAATGTAATAACATTTATAAGCTTGCCAAGTTTCATGGTATTTAGAGTTGGTTTAGTGGGTCAAAAACTTGCAAAACTGAGACCCTTATACTATAGAGACAGTCTGGGCAGCAGTTGTAAAATAGTGGTTTTGAAGGGGCAAATTAAAATATTTCTTTTTGAAGTTTTTGTCTAAGATTCTAGACATATTAGGGATATTTCTTACCAAATTTCATGAATTTTGGACTTGCGATGGCTTCCCAGTCTGAAATCTGGTATTAAACAGAGAATGTGGAGAAATTTAATTGTTTTAGAGGGGACTTACCCTTGAACTAAGTAGGAAAAAGTTGATAATACTGTAATACCAGCAATTTCTTTTTCCAAACAATTTTCTTTTTCCTTTTCTTTTATTTCTTAAGACTAATTTTGTATGAACTACTAGCATTTATATTTAATGGTTATTGTGATGATTATGTGAAGTATATATAATTCTATTTTATATGGAAATTTTCCACTTGAAATGAAATAATATAAGAAGGGAAGGACTTGAAAGGAAATTTGATAAAGTGTGGGCATGTGGTATTATGATGGTAAGACCCATACCTTTGAGACCTCTCTTCTTTTCTTTTCTTTTATTTTCTCTCCAATCTTGTAAGTGTGTGTATGAGCATTGCATCTCCATTGAGCTTTTTTCTCTTTCATCTTCTCTCTGCTGGTTCTGGCCGAAGTGTAATAGTGAGGAAGGGGGGCCATTTTTATTGAACTAATTTCAAGAGAAGCCCATGTAAGTGCTCCAACTTCTCTCTTCTTCTCCTATTTTCATTTTTGGGTAAACCTTAGAAACTAGATCTCTCCCTTTAAAAGTTTAGGTACCTTTTTTTGTGTCTCCATGGTGTTTGCTAGAATAAAGTTTCTTCTATGTATTTGGGTGGCTGGATGTTATTAATGGTCCAAAGGAAGGGAAGGTTGTAGTTATAAAGTTTAAATAAATGCAAGTGGTGTAAAGATTTGGGATTTTCATGACCCACAACTATTCTCTTAGTCAAATTTAGTTTTGAAACTTGTTTCTTGTGTCCAACCACCCAAATACATCCATTGTGTGATCATAAAAACATTGGGGCTCCAAGAAAGGAAATTTTGACTTAATTTGGTTGAGATTTCGAAGGGTATTGATGTGCTGCAGTCGTGGTTCCTTGGGCGTTAGAGCTGACACCTTTGGTGCCTAGCAAACCCATGAGGCTGAGAGTTTATGGTCTAGCACCTGTGAGGGCCACCCAGGGTGCCTAGGTGCCTTGCATCTAGGAACAAAAGGGTTTCTAGTGAAGTGGTGACACCTCAGGCACCATAGACACCACCTCTTGAGCCTTTTCATAAATCTTGAATCTCAAAATCCTTGCCATTTTAATCTTAGGTACTCCCGTTGTCATTCGTTCATTTCTTCATGCACTCGCATTGCATCTCTTTATTTAATCTCAGGTGAGGGAGCTAACTACACTCATATGTTAAGTATAGTATACATACATGCAATCATACATAAGTATATATTGTGATTCTATTCTCTTGAAAGGACTCAATGCATAAATCATTAGATGTTACCACCATTAATTGGTCAGTTTGGAATAACTTTTATATTATGCTAAGATATCGAAGAAAGATACTAAACTCCTCTGGTTAATAAACTAAAGCATTGTAAATAGTTGAGGCAAATTTTTCTTGTTAATTGAGTATAATACATAATATCATTTAAATTATCTTGAAACGGTGGACAAGATATCATTTATTTAAATTGTGTTGAAACAGTGGACAAGATATCTATTTAAAATTGCCCTGGAACGGTGGACAAGATATTGTTTATTTATATTGTCTTGGAACGGTGGACAAGATATCATTTATTTAAATTGTCTTAGAACGATGGAAAAGATATTATTTAAATATATTGTCCTAGAATGGTAGACATAATCTATATAAGCATATTGATAATAGGGATGTATTACAATTGTTTACTTATATGTAATGAGGGATCTCATGGAGATGACTATTATTCATGAATGTTTTACATTGAGAATTTGATTATGTATGTTGATGTGTATATATTTATTTCTTTTTTCTTGAGTAATTGAAGTTGATGGTGAATTAATACATAATCATGGTGATCCTTCCTTGGTAAAAAGTATATGGTAAGTTTCTTTTGTGTTCATCTCACTAAGTAATTTACTCACTCCCCTATGTATGTCTCTTTACAAATCTCGCAGTTACCGACGAGTCTTTGCGAGAGGAGTAGTGGAGTCTCACATCACCACGTCTTGTTGACTGTTGGTGACTATTTCTTGTGATTATTTTGGGAATGGCATTCTGCTCTGTAGTCATTAGGACTCCTAGGTCTTGCATGAGCATTCTTTTGGGATTGTGTAGACTCATTGATAAGCCGTGTTTTGATTCTTTTCTTACCTTGCTTTGTGATTGGAAAGGAAAGTTTGGAAACATAAGTCTGTTCTGGCAATTGTACCATTTGAGATGAATGTTGTTTAATGAAATGTACCTATGTGTAGTTGTGCATCGGTAATCACTGTTTGGTGTGTTGTGAAGTTTTAAGGCTTATGGTTTTGGGATGGTTCTCAAACCATACCAGTCACTTAACCCAAACCGCGTCGTGACAAATACATAAGGAGATATCTCATGGCTTTTAGTTCCATAGGAGGCTCACTCAATGATATTTTAAGTGGACACTTTGAACCTAGTCAAGCAAGGAAGTGATTTTAATGGAAATACCCCTTTTTCTTAAATTTTGAAATGTAACTTTTAAAGTTCCTTGATGATCCATTAAGATAGGAGTCTTGATAATGTATGAAAGTGTAGACATTGCTTCGTTATGAGTAAGAATGATTAGTCTAAATATAAGCATGTAATATATTTAATTTAAGTAGAACAATGAATAATTTATACAAGAATATGTTAAAGTCACTTTGCTATTGTGAGTAGTGGAAAATAATTAATTGAGACACTTGTGTGATCTCTTTGTTAAACATTCATGTTCTTTCTTGATCAGAGATATGATGGGCATAATCCTGAATATGTGTGTATGCATATGTATATATGTGTGTGTGTGTGTGTGTGTGTGTGTGTGTGTGTGTGTGTGTGTGTGTGTGTGTGTGTGTGTGTGTGTGTGTGTGTTAATTGAATTTCAAAGGGAACTTAAAAAGTGAGTATGTACACTTACATTCTTTTATCCTTTTGGAAATATGAAATCCTAAAAGTGTGAGGGACTAACTTTATCTCCTTATGTCATGTGTTTTTTAAAACATATGCTTTTAATTCTTCAAATTTATTGGCTTGATGAATTTTATTAGCGATATTTTCATCGCACATGTAGACCCTATGTAATGGAAACCCTAGTGGTTGTGAAAATAGAAATGGATTATTTTGCTTGGTTGCATATGAAATATGTGTGTGATGGACATGTTGTATTTATTGGTGATTGGAAAATATTTGTGATTGTGAGAAACGAAATAAGAGCCTGTATGGCCCTTATGAATAAGACTACCCTAGTTGCTTGTGGTGGTACACCGTGAGGAATTCTAGATTGGTATTAATATGGACAAATGGTTAGTGATGGTACCACTTGACCCTTTTATAGGAAAAATATGTGAAAAAAACTTGTGGGGCTAAATTGGTCTAGATGACCTAAGATGTTGGAATAGTATGTCATTGAGTTGTTAGTGGAATAGTCTGGCAACGAGTCACAACATGGCTAAGTGACCTTATCCCTTAAGAATGCCATACTCAAAGATACTGCCTATGTAAAGGAAAGACGAGGGAATTATTAAATAATTATTAACATTAATGGTGCCTTAGTGGCCCTCAAATGCCCAAGTGGCAATATTATATATATAGGTGAGCTGGTGAAGATTTTTGATATGGTTTTGTTTGATGTTTGTGTACTAAATTTGTGTTATTGAGCCATGTGATAGAATGGACTCTATAATATACTTGCGAGGCATGACTTAATGATGTGTGTGTTCATATGGTAGGATTTCTTTACTTGACTATGCATGATATATAGAATAAGACTTGGATCTAGTGTTGGTGGATGGGATAACACTTTTGTGTCCCGTCCCTGTGAGCAGTACACAAGTTACATTTTAATTTCTAGTTGCTTTTTCCCTACTGGGTATTGTTATACTCATCCCTTCCTTTTGTGTACCCCTTGCAGGTTTTGTGTTAGGAGGCAAGTTTACATATAAGGAGTAGCGAAGTCTCTAATTCCTTCACCCCTACTGGATCGAGTCAATGGTATAGTCAGTGGTTAAGTTAGGTGTCCAAGTCGCTTTGTAGTAGAATAGAACACTTAAGGGTTTTATATTGGTTGTAAAGGAGATTTGAATATAATATTCTTGATTTAATTTACGTTCATATATTGCACTATGACATTATAGTTGAAAGGGAACCCTTATACTTATTTTATATGTTAATGGCTTGAGGTTAGGCTTACAATGGTGGATAGAGTCTACCTCTATGGCGGTCATGTCCCCAAATTGGGGCGTGACATTTTAAGTATTGCTTAATGTGTCTTTAACATCCCAAAGCACCTCTCAATCACATTACGTAGTGTTGAGTGTTTCATATTGAATGTCTCACGAGGATTTGTTGGTTGACGACCCCCTCCCTACTCTTTTAGGTGGTATCGTTATCCTTAGTAAGGTGCTAGAAACCCTTCACAGTTTGTGTAGCCTGCATATACCAAGTAAAACACTTTAGAAAACAACATTTTACTTGTCATAATCTTCTACAAAATGGGTAAATGTTTTTAGTAGCTGTGAACTACATACAATACTCACCCAAGGGAAATTTCAAACCATGTGACCTAGAAATTGCATCACGTAACACTCGTCCATTAGCTGCAGACCCCTCCCACCCAGATAAAATATATATAAATTGCTCATCTTGAGAGGAAACGCCTAACACATGAGTGGTAATCTTGTCTGTCTAATTTCAATACCTTGCCTTATCCTCTAGTGGGACTTTTATACTTATGTGTGTTTCATCAATGGCACTGACACAATTATGTGACAAATAGCCATAGATTGTCAAACAAGCACCTATGTACACTATTACTCAGGAAAACTAAAGATAGACAGTTACCTTGAACCATTTCCACCAAGGATCGACTGAATCTGCAAGCGTTGGCTCAGGGATTTTGAAAAGCTCAGTATCTAAATGCATTATAGTATTCAAAACCCTATTGAAATGTCTATTCACACTCTCTCTTGATCTCTTAAAGTTGAATTGGATAACCTTATTCTTAATATAGTGAGACAAGATGTGTACAAAAATAGCAACTGCTCATCTACAAGCATATGTCTAGTGGGCATAAGTCCGCTTATAGCATCAAGTATTGCATATAGTTTATCTAGAGTTGACCTATTCATCCTCGTTAAGTGGTGACAAGCTATGTCAGTACTATAGATGAGACTCCTAAAATGGGCCTTATGACGATGGAAATCAATATTTAAGGTCTTCTACTAATTCGGTGCCAACAAAGAACAACTCCAACAATAGAAACATAATAGCTACATAAGGCGATGATCATGTTAAACCACCAAGTCATAGCAGCAGCAACAATCCTTGTTTTCAAGTCAGCCATGGCTAATTATGATTGTCTGAAATGATTAATTAAGTTTAGATTACATTATACAATACAACTCGATGATGGACTTGTTTTCTTTGAAATGTGTGTTGACTCATTTGAAAGACTACAAAAATATAAAGTTTTCCCCATCTATTTCTGTGTCAATCAAAAGACTAGCATTTTGAGACTTAAAAATTAACTTCTTGCTAGCCACTAAGGTAGTTGTTTAAGTAGTAAATTATGTATATGATGGACCCCTTCAAAACCTAGAAGGAAGAGACCAAATATTGAACAAAAATACCACAGTATAATTTCCATTATATTACATACCAACCAACCACAATCAGGTGTCAAGTAACTGATCCATACTTAGCTTTGTCAAAACTCAAAGCCTTAAAGAATGGCAAAGTAATTAATTAAAAAAGAAAAGTAATTGAAGATAAAATAGAATTAATTAGACAAGAAAAGCAATAGAAAATAAAATAGAGTTTAAGCTCTGGACTCTAATAGGCAATGTTATTGGAATCGGCCCGGTCATTGACCCGGCTAGCTTTCGGATCACTGGGTCACTGGTTTAACCACCAGATCACTGGGTCAATTTCTCACCCAGATAAATAAATAAAAAAATTAATATATATATATATATATATATATATATATATACAAAATAAATTCAAAAACAAGTAAAATGAATAATATATATGAAATTTCACACTTTAAAGAAATAAACATCTATAAAAATTTAAACATAAAGTCATAAATATTCATAATAGTTTATAAAGTCATAAATAATTTATTCAATATATGTATATATTAATTTAATAGATTTTAATCTTTATTTTTAATAGATTTTTAAATATAAAAATATTTTTGTTGAAAAAAAGTTTAGTTTCTCTCTAGTAAGTACTATACTGACACTAAATTTCAATCACCTCTCGACAAGACCAGACCAAATGACCAATACACCTTTTTTCAATTCTTCTTCTTTCAATCAACTATGTAGACGGAGAGAGAGTAAAGTAGCACTTAGTAGCAGCCTCGCACTCATTCTTCTTTCTTCATTTCTTCTTCTTCCTAACTACACGGATGCTCAAGCGAGGTGTTTAGATCTGAGCTGTCATCTCCAGCATCTCTGCCTTCTCCATTGTTGACCGTCGCTGCCTTCTCCATTTTCAACCGTCAACATCTCTGGCACACATTGTCGCTACCTCCTTCTTTTACTGTTTCTTCTTATTCTTCTCTCTCTCTCTAAGCCAGTCAACCCGACCTGGGTCACTGGGTTACTCGAGTTAACCAAAACCCTACTAGGTTGACTGGGTTGATTACAAATAGGTTTGAAAGCTCAACTTGACTAATCCAGGCCATGGGTCATCGGGTCCTGAGTCAACCCATCAGTCCAGTCCGGTTCCAATAACACTGCCAATAGGTATATATGACATTTGGAAAGTGTTTATTCCCAAAACACCATCAATTTAACATACTAGTGATAGCTAATAACTGATGATGATTAGCTAAAAAGATATACAAGCTCTGGACTCCATTATGAAGGCTTTCACCATTATACCAGTAAATATCGTTAACAAATACCAAAGGTTGTATATCTTTTCAGATTTGTTAATTTTATAATGAAAATTGAAAAACTATAACATAATTTCATTACTGTAATGCACTGGACAAGATAAAAAAGATAAAGTGAAATAATTTCATTACTGTAATGCATTGAAAATTGAAAAATTCTGAAGTAATTTCATTATTGTACTGCATTGAAAAACTCTGAAAAATGAAAAACTGAAATAATTTCATTACTATAAATTTCATTATTGCAATGTCCTATTACAAGATTCATTAAGCTAACCCTTCCACCATCCCTAAACCGGTGCTATGCGATTCTCTAATGGTGACTGAAAATAAGAACAACATAAGGGATAAACCAAAAATAGCAACCCAATAGAAAAATCAAACAAACAAACAAAACCAAAAATGACAACAAAATGTGAAGTAATGAGAAAGAGATAGAGGAGGACCAGCACCAACACCTACCAGACATTAGATGAAAGCAAAGCTGGATGGAGTAGACCAGACGGACTACCACGGGAACACTAGCGGTACCACAAACATGTAATAGTGACAATGAATGGGTAATGTAATTGACTTAGCAGTGCAGAAGGTATATCAAGGACATAAGTTGGAATTCCTTTGATTTGTCAAGTGCAATGATGTAAATGTCATGACCCAAAAATAGGGCACGTGACCGGCACAAACGGTGCCTAGCCCGCATTGGCGCAAGCCTGGCTCTTTTATAAAACCTACACCTCTCATTTACTTAACTCTTTTTCCATTTCTATGCTAACATATAACATGCATATAAACAATATCTTTACATTTAGTTTATCTTAATACAATCTTAATTCATTGACTTCGTGCTAGTTCCTACTATTCTTTTCATGAGTGCACAACATAACATGGCCTACCCAATTATAGAGCTCAACTATGAAAATCTAATTCAAAGGTCACTAAGGTACAATATGTTACTCGAATGATAGGAAGGTACTTCTAACTCATATGCCTTCGGCTTGAGGTCTTCAATACCTAAAACTGTGAAGGGTGAGTCTAACTACTTGACTCACCCAAAGCAATCCTACTACAACTCAAGAAAACACACATACACACACAAAAACATATGTGTATATATATATATATATATATATATATATGTATATGATGTAGATAATGAATATGGTGACATTAATGCATACATAACAAGTAAAACCCATAGGTTAAACATGCCTCATTAAACGTAGGGAACTATAGTACACACTTACACACGTGTGATTTCTTTATTTGTCTCTTTAACTTATGTATATACAGAAATACTAAGAGACTACACTGGGAACACAATATCATGATCAGGCAACTAGCTATTAGTACTTACTCAAATTATTTCATCATAAATAAGAACTTAGTTTACATTTTGTTAACATCAAAATCATAGACATAGGCATGTCAAATGCAAGAACTTATTTACAAGCTATTACAATCATAACATATCACATAACTATCAAACATGTTTAGTCGATCAAGTCGCTATGGGCCATCACCATAACCGGTTCTGGTAACCCACCAAGCCTTCTCGAAATAACATCAGGCCACTATGGAAACTCGACCCACCAAGCCCTTTTGCTAAGAATAGTATTATAGATCGAAGGCCCACCAAGCCATCTTCGCTACTGGGGTCGCTGTGAGCTATGAGTCCTACTCAACCTAGCCCCTCACCATGGCCATAGGATTACGGGAAATGAATCAACCACATCATGAAAACTCAGTAGCACTTTCATGCGCAAGTCAATCACATACACACATCCATGAACATTTAATCATGTGCCAATTAAAGTAATCAAACTCATATATTAGCAAGGAGTTCATGTTCACATATTACATTCACCATGACATGGCTCATGCATATACTCCTACCATATAGTCACTATTAGACATAAATGCATTATAATTCACGGAACTATGTTTATTCGCAATACACACTTTGTACTTGCATTACATAATTAACTTGAAGAAGTAAACAATTAGGATAGGGTAAGAATTCCCTCACCTTAGCTTAGGTTTCTCCATCGAATTCTTTATCTTTAAAGATGGATTTGAAGACTCTAAAAGCCCTAAAAAGCTTCTATACATCTTCCGAAACCTGGGGTTCAAGACAACATGAGAGAGGGATCATATTTAGCACTTTTTGAGCAAAGCACATATGGTGGCACATGGGCGCCCAAGTTGACGCCTTAGGCACTATCCCTTTTCCTCTCAACCATAGTTTCCAGGCTGTGGCGCTTGGGCGCCCACGGCTAGGCAGCCATTGATAGGATCTGAAAATGAGTTCTAACATTGGCCTAAATTCATCATACCATAACTAAAGCTTTAGGGATCCATCCAGGGGTGATTTGGGATTATTAAAGCTCAACTTAATCAATTGAAAACACATAACTTCTAGCGACATTAGAGGGAAAGAAATTTCAAGAAATTCTTCCTATCTTCCAATCACCCAATAACCTAAGTTTCTTTTAAGTATTCAACTATACTTAGCCATAGTTTTCATCTATCAACACTTTCAAACATTAATCCTAAATCAATTTATTCATGGAAGCATTAAACAACATTTCCTTAAATTTTCTACCTTAGGGTTTCTTTCTTGAAGGGAAGGGAGAAGAAGGCTTACCCATTTAATCTTCCTCTTAGCTTCCATGATCTCTATCTTCTCTCAACTTGATGGATGAGGCCAAAAGAAGTACTGGGCGTTGTGCAGAATAGGGGTTACAGTAAGATAAGGAAGAGAAAGAAGGAAAAAGTGTGATGGGTATATTAAAAGGATAGTGTAAGGCCTACTTGGCTTATTTCATTTTAGTCCTACCATCAAAACAACATTTGTTTATTAAAAAGATGAAAGGTGTTCAATAAAGTCTAATTGGGGCACCCAACTATACTTCATAAAAATATACACAACACCACGTTCCATTTTCACTTAAAACCTATAATCTCTTAATTGATCACTTTAGTCCCTCCTAATGTCTATAGCCTATTCTCTAACCTCTTTTAGATAACAGCTCAATACTTATCCTTGTAAGATTCATTCTTCATCATGAGTTTCTGTTCAGTCTTTTATCATAAATATTTTACAAAATTTCTTTTCTTTTCACTTTTGTCCTTAGACGTGCTTCCTATACTCCTTATCTATGTTTTTCCTTTATGTTGCAACTTTGCTTAACCCTTGACGTGTCTTAGGCCTTTTTAAACCTTATGACTCTTTGTTTGCCTAGTTGGAACTCCTTAAATCGTGAAAAATTTTTCATCCCATAATTTTGCCCTTTTTAAAATTGCACAGTAACACCTAGGATGTTACAATACTTCCCCCTTACAGAAATTTGGTCCCCAAATTCCTAAGAACTTGCTTGAAATGCATACTTTTCCTTGCACTTGAATGACTAACTTATGGGCTAGGTCCACCCTTTGTATATGTTATAAGAGCAATTCTCAGTTCTCATGTGTTTCCTATATCTTCCTTGATGTTGAGGTTCACGTCTACCTTCCCTTTAGACCCCATTGTCTATCCATAAGATCTTTCCTCATCATCTCTTAAGTCTTCTGTGATTGATCCTCATGGGTCACTAAGTGAGAATGGCCTGAGTCCTCACTAGCCTCGAACGCCTTTCATTACAAGGTTCATACCTTGATTGTCTTCCTTTTCTTAGTAATGTAGCTTGTGTCACTATGCTACTAGTGCTCCTTTGGGAAACTTCTAATCCTCGGAAAAGTGGGACGTAAATGTCCATCTTTAATTCTGCTTTCATCGTGCCGTCATTGACTTCCCTACAAGGGTCACACAGCATTTCTTCTAATACTCGTTGTCTAGCTAGACCGTTTATCATGCTTTCTTTCCCTTGAAAGAAAAGAAGTGAAGTTTCTTTGAAACTTCCCTCTTATGCTTAACGTCATTCCTTAAGACAAAACTTTCTTGTTATAATCATATCATTTTAGTTCTGATAATTTACATCATTAAGCAGGTAGAATTCATATCTAACCCTGTATCGATTGTCAAAAGCATTCAGTTCTCCTTTTGAAGTTTCTTGACACGGGCTATTCCAATAGTATCCTTTGTCAGTCATGATTGAAACAAATAACAGAGCTTGAATTTGCTCTTTTTGCAAACATTACTTTGTGCATCAGTCAACCTCCTAGGGAAGCTCCTTGTCCTCTTAAAGGATCAGGCGTGAGATTCACTCACCTATATTCGCTCACTTAGTTGGACAGATATTACTCCCTAGTTCGGATTAAGCCTTCTCCATTATCCTTCCTCATGCAATATATTGAGCTATAGAACATTGTTTCCCTAGTTCAGGCTTGATCCTCTTAAAGGCTATCTTGGCTGCAATTTACTTTACTTCTTTCTTCTCATTAAGTTTTTTGGCAATGTCAGCTTTCTCAGCTATAGTCTTCAAGCTTCTTTTAGCCTTCATCATACTTGTATTGATCTCCCCAAGACCGATCTCCACCTTTGTTGGCTCTGACTCACAAGAGGTTAAACATATATATGTTACAGGAAATCTCCTTCCTCAACTTTTTATACCATCACGAGTACTTACATTATTACCACTATATTAATTTCCATGGGCTTTTCTAGCTTTACATACTCCTTTAAATAAATTAAAAAAGTAGTTTGCAGAAGAATAACTAGTAGGACACTAATCATCATTCCATTAGAAGACAACTGCTGAATCTTACTTGAAGTGTACAGTTCAAATCATATGAAAAGCACTAAATAGCACATCTTTAACCTTCCTCCAGGCTGTAGTGCCTTGGGCGCCACACTTCATGCATCGGTCATGGCCACTTAAAGGCGCCCACCTTGGCGCTTGAGGCGCTAGGTCCTAAACTTCGGTTCATTGGGCGTTAAGGCGCCAGACTTGGAGCCTTGGGCTCCTATGGTTGGGCAGCCAACCATAACATTGAAAATCTCCCCTAATCCATGTCTTTTGCCTCTTGCTCCTTGAAAAACTTATCTATGCCAAACAAAATCATCGACACCTACCTTGTCACTTGGAATCAAATTTTTATTATTACCCTAAGATCATTACCATGTCATTGAAGGTTGACCCCTTTACACTTGTGTATTTCTCCCTCTGTTATCACATTTCATCCTTACTCTTTTGGAGTCTTAGAGCTTGGCTTGGCCTCAGAAACATTTCAAAAGACCAAGTTTAAGCATTCCAGAAGTTATATGCGTTTCTTCCTTAAAACTATTGAATACCATCTTTTCCCTTTATGAATTCCAACCTTGATCCTATTTCCCATTCCTTATAACACATACTCATAGCTTCACTTTTCCTTGTTTAGAAGTTACGACAACACATCAAGCCCTAGTTCGTACTCATAACATGGTCCTTATATTGTTATAGTTCACCATTCGATTACTAACAACACTTTCCACCTGGAACTTTATGAAACTAAGTTCAATACATGATATTCAGTCATTACAACTAGAAGTGTTAGTTTGACTTCTTGGTCATCTACTTTAGAAGACCTTTTTTGCTTGTGCTCATCTTCTTAAGCATATTTCTTTGATCCTTTTTCTTCATCCTTTAAAAGCATCTTTAGGAGTTCTTATGATTTGCTATTCTTGAAAATATAGTCAGATAGAGTTCCTAGAACTCTTTAGTCTCTAAAATTCTCTTCCTTGTCTTAAGAACTTACACCCATCGGGCTTTTAGACATAATTCTTTCCTATGGAATTACTCATGAGTGCCTTACCTTTCTCTTGGCATTAGATTGCAAGTTCCTTCCAATTTCTTTTCTTGCAACCTGGAGACTTAAGACATCATGGATTAACACAAGAAAATACAGACCTTGAGTAACTAACTGGCTCAACAAGCCCCTTAAAAGCAATGAGACATGAAAGAAACGAGAATACATCCTATAGGACCTTTGATGGAGCCATATCTCTATAGTTGTGCCCAGGTTCATAATGATAGAGGAGGACCCACTAACGTTACCTTGCTTTATAATCGGTTGGCGACCTAATACCATTGCTTTAATACCAACTTTGTCACAACCAAAAAATCGGGCACATGACAGGCGCGGACAGTGCCTAGCCCGCATCGCTGCAAGCCTAACTCTTTTATAAAACCTACACCTCTTATTTACTTAACTCTTTTTCCATTTGTATGCTAACATACGAACATGCATATAAACAATATCTTTACATTTAGTTTATCTTAATAAAATCTTAATTCATTGACTTCGTGCTAGTTCCTATCATTCTTTTCATGAGTACACAACATAACATGGCCTACCCGATTACAGAGCTCAACTATGAAAATCTAATTCAAACGTCACTGAGGTACAATACCTTACTCGAACGATGGGAAGGTACTTCCAACTCGTATGCCTTTGGCTTGAGGTCTTCAGTGCCTAAAACTATGAGGGGGTGAGTCTAACTACTTGACTTACATAAAGCAATCCTACTATAACTCAAGAATACACATACATACACACACACACACACACACACACACACAACACACACACACACACACACACACACACACACACATATATATATATGATATAGATAATGAATATACTGACATTAATGCTTACATAATAGGTAAAACTCATAGGTTAAACATGCCTCATTAAACATGGGGCATCATAGCACATACTTACACATGTGTGATTTCTTTATTTGTCTCTTTAACTCATGTATTTACAGAAATGCTAAGGGACTAAACTGGGAACACAATATCGTGATCATTCAACTAGCTATTAGCACTGACTCAAATTATCTCATCATAAACAAGAACTCAGTTTACATCTTGTTAACATCGAAATCATATTCATAAGCATGTCAAATGCAAGAACTTATTTACAAGCTATAACAATAATAACATATCACATAACTATCAAACATGCTTAGTTGATTGGGTCGCTATGGACCATCATCGTAATCGGTTTTGGCAACCCACCAAGCCCCCTCAAAAGTAACATTAGGCCATTAAGGAAACTCGACCCACTAAGCCCTTTTGCTAACGATGGCATTATGGACCAAAGGCCCACTAAGCCATCTTCGCTATCGAGGTTGTTGTGAGTCCTACTCAACCTAGCCCCTCATGATGGCCATGGGATTGCGGGAAATGAATCAACCGCATCATGAAAACTCAGTAGCACTTTCGTATGCAAGTCAATCACATACACACGTCCATGAACATTTAATCATGTGCCAATTAAAGCAATCATACTCATATATTAGCAAGGAGTTCATGTTCACATATTACATTGATCATGACATAGCTCATGCATATACTCCTACCATATAGTCACTATTAGACATAAATGCATTATAATTCACGGAACTATGTTTATTCGCAATAACAATATTGCTTAAGCTTGTGTACCTTTGCCCTTTGGTATTATTTTTTGCATTAGTTTGCTTCATTATTTAATGATTCTAAGCTCACATATCAATCATGGTCATATCCATAAATATACTTAAAAATCATGAAACTTTATTTTGTCAAACCACAATTTGAACTACATTGTTTAACTTAAAGAATTTAAGTTGGGTTAACTACCCATTCTTCTTATTATCACTTTGTTCTTACTTGATTTTCCTTTTCACTCTATAGGTGGTTATTCTTTATGGGTTACTTATTCATTAATTCCATGGAAGCTTAAATGGACTAAGGTGAACATCAATACATTACCTACTTTGTACTTACATTGCATAATTAACTTGAAGAAGTAAATAATTAGGGTAGGGTAAAAATTCCCTCACCTTTGCTTAGGCTTCTCCATTGAATTCTTTGTCTTTAAAGATGGATTTGAAGACTTTAAAAGCCCTAAGAAGCTCCGATACATCTTCTGAAACCTGGAGTTCAAGATAACATGAGAGATGAATCATATTCAGCACTTTTTGAGCAAAGCACAGAAGGTGGCACCCTGGGCGCCATCCCCTTTCCTCTCAACCATGGTTGCCAGATTGTGCTGCTTGGGTGCCACGGCTAAGCAGCCATTGATGGGATCCAAAAATGAGTTCTAACCCTGGTCTAACTTCATCATACCATAACCAAAGCTTTGGGGATCCATCCAGGGGTGATTTGGGATGATTAAAGCTCATCTTAATCAATTGAAAACACATAACTTCTAGCGACATTGGAGGGAAAGAAATTCCAAGAAATTCTTCCTATCTTCCAATCACCTAATAACCCCAGTTTCTTTTAAGGATTCAACTATACTTAGCCATAGCTTTCATCTATCAACACTTTAAAACATAATCCTAAAGCAATTTATTAATGGAAGCATTAAACAACATTTCCCCAAATTCTCTACCTTAGGGTTTCTTTCTTGAAGAGAAGGGAGAGGAAGGAAAGAAGAAGAAAAGGGAGAAGAAGGCTTACCCATTTAATCTTTCTCTCAACTTCCATGATCTCTATCTTCTCTCAACTTGCTATGGATGAGGCCGAAAGAAGTGTTGGGCATTGTGTAGAAGAGGGGTTAGGGGAAGATAAGGAAGAGAATGAAGGAAAAAGGGTGATGGGTATATTAAAAGTATAGTGTGGGGCCCACTTGGCTTATTTCATTTTGGTCCAACCATAAAAACAACATTTGCTTAATAAAAAGATGCAAGGTGTTGAATAAAGTCTAACCATAATTTGGGCATCCAACTATACTTCATAAAAATATACACAACATCACGTTCCATTTTCACTTATAACCCATAATCCTGTAATTGCTCACTTTAGTCCTTTTGACGTCTAAAGCCCATTCTAGCCTCATATCCAGTCTCTTTTAGATAACGGCTCAATACTTGTCCTTGAAAGATTCATTTTTCCTCATGGGTTCTTGTTTGGTCTTTCATCATAAATATTTCCAAAATTTCTTTTCTTTTCACTTTAGTCCTTAGACGTACTTCTTATATTCCTTATCTATGTGTTTACTTTCTGTTGCAACTTTGCTTAACCCTTGACGTGTCTTAGGCCTTTTTAAACCTTAAGACTCTTTGTTTGCCTAGTTGGAACTCCATAAATCATGAAAAAATTTTCATCCCCATAATTATGCCCTTTTTAAAATTGCACAGTAACACTTAGGGTGTTACAGTAAATGCAAGTTGTTTTCCATCCAGAAAATTGACATTCTAGTGTGAGAGAGATGGAATTGTCCGTACAATTAATGGCAGAAAACAGTAACTGGTGGAAAGGAACGTTTCCGTGTTGGACAATGAAGCAAACAAGGGAGAATATGTTTCAAGGTGGAATTTCGTGTATTTTTTTCTAGTGCATGTGAACCAAACATCCCAAAATAGTAGGCTGATAGTGGAGAAGTAGCTTACAGAGTAGCTATTGTGGAATTGCACAAAGGCCCAACTTGTTCTTTGGACTGGTAACTCCCTTGCAAGACCTATCATATAATCTTTTGGGGGTAGGGTTCGTTTCCTGTCTTTGAGTGTACTGGTATAAGTTAGTTTGTTTTCCCTTTGATGTTGTTGAGAACCATAGTTGTTAGATTGACCAAAAGTCTTTTTTTTTTAAACAGTTATATATATATATATAAGAAGTTTGGCTAAATCTTTGTGTGGCTTATGCATAGCTTTATGTTTTGAGTTGTTGTTTATTTCTGCTTAAGTTATGATAGTTAGCTGATTTTCAGTCGTCAGGCTTACAGTATGGATAGCCCATGCTGTGTGACAGAATGTCAATTTTTGTACAACCTTTTGAAGGATTTTTCATTTGGGTTTTTGGACGAGTAAATAATTGACCTTGTATTATAGAATCTCATCTTTCTTGTTGTTTTTGAATCGTTATGAATAGAGTTTTCTATGTAATGTTTTTGCCATTTTGAATTTGTGACATTTTAGGTTCCACCTTTGCAAAAGATCTCATTCCAATGTTAGGGGGATGATCCAATGGAATGAGGTAAGTGCCACATAAGATACCTAATGGATTGATGCGGTGTGATGTGGCAAGGGATGATGTCATGACGTTTGACTATTAGTTGACCTAACGAAAGATTGGACAAAGGGGGTGTTTTACAACAAAAATGAAAGTTTAGAGGAGTGTTTTGTTGAGTTATAAAGTTGAGAGGATAAAATGCATTAACCCTACAATTAAGGGGTATTTTGTACGTTTTGGCAAAAAAAATTATATTTAATAGCTCAATTAATTAGACCATTCTAAAAAAGAAAAACTAATGAGGGCTCAAGTTTTAAAATTCTTCTCTGTAACAAAAACCCTAACTATATACTAGATCAAATTATAATGTAGACTTTTGAATAACCAAAATTATTTGCAGCATAGGTAAGAGAATCTGTAAGAAGACAACATCATTATAAAATTTAATATAGGGACAAATAAATTTCGCCCAGGACATCCAAAAACATTAGAACAAAAACATGGGCACAAATTATTAATTATATATCACTAGTGAAGGATAGCAATAACCACAATTATAAAAGTTTAAAATAAAATTAAGTTAAAATTAAGTAAGAAGTTGCCAAAGACAAAGAAATAATATAGGAATTTTGGTTAACATTAGAATAGAAATGGTTAACGGCCCCTCATCAACATACATGGAAAAAGTCACAAAAATTTTACATAAGTACTCCAAAGAAATATTACAATAAAATAATGAAACCTATAAACCCTCAAAATCCACTTACAAAGGAAATAGGAATGGATTAGTATGTTTCAAGTGTACTATGATTTGTCCATTACTGAATTTTTTAAAATAAAATTCAGCGTTGGGAATAATAAAAAAACATAAAATAATATAAAAAAGGCCTTTTATGGGGATTTCAAATACTTTAAGACCATATTCAATGATAAATTTTGGAAAGGGATCATTTTAAAAAGATTCAAAGTTTTTAGGACTTAAACCTAAATTTCAAAGAAGAGTCATCTAGACATTTTTTTCTCTTTTTCTACAAAAATCAATTATCTCATTTCTTTTATGAGAAAATGAGAATTTATTTTACAATCTAAACATCTCCTTTTCTTTATTTTTTATAATTGATGGTTGAAATTTTTCTACGTTTTTTCAATCTTTCGTGGGTTATAAAATAAAAGAAAAGATATGATAATATGGTTAGATGGTAAAGTGAAGAAAATTCATTTTTCCAAGAAATGAGAAAATTCATTTTTCTTTTTATTTGGGGGTAAAGCAGAGGTTTTACTATATCCAAATAATTACATTGGCCTGGGTGATCGGAAGGAAAAGGTAAGCTGAAAGACGAGGGACTGGATCCGATGGAGGGAGCCGCTTGTGGCGATGGTGATCGGAATCACTGGTGGTGGGCTCTCGCAAGTACAGCTCAGTTCGGATGGGGTATATTTTCCTACACGAAAGGCCATACCGGCGATTCTCGCCTCATGCCTCTTAAGGCCTTCGCCGTCGCATCTCTCTTCGTCGGCGGCGCTGCCTCCGCCTCCATCGGTATCCTTGAAGCTAACGGCGTCCACAAGGTACGGCTGTCTCACTCATGTAATGTCTGTATGCAGTTGCCAGAATGCTTGTCACCTCTACAGTAGTTGGATTCTTTAAATATTTTTTATCCGTAATTTATATGTTCTTCATGCATACTTGACATGTTAGTTGTGTTAGCTTCCTCAGATTTTCAGCTGATGAAATTTCATCAATCTCGATTCTCTCTTCTATCTCTTCTTCTCATATTAGTTGTATCTGGACAAAGGCCTTCTTTCGGTCATGGCTGGGAACACCCGCATCAAGCTTCTCTGTGAGAAGTTGAGGAATTCTTGCAATCAGTTGTCATGCACATATATGCTAAGTTTCTGATGTGTACGATATGATCAATAGATTTTCGCTAGAATTCAGAGGTGATGAATTCACTGAATTCTGAAAGTAATGTGGGTAACAGTTATCATGTTCCCGCTGGCTTTACCAAGATGGATTTTCCTAAATTCAACCAAGACGATGCTATCAGATGGCTACTCAAATGGGAGACATTCTTTCACCTTGAAGATCAGTAACCATGGTGAGTCTAGTACTTGATGAAAGTCGTTCAAGTGGCATGCATTTGAGAAATCACTAGCAACTGAGTTACCCATTCCTTGGCTTAGATACGCAGAGGCAAAATGAGAGAGATTTGGATCGACTAATGAAGATTCGATGAGGATTGGTCCAACTCAGAAAGATGGGTAAGGTTTCTAACTATCAAGATGCGTTTGATTCCCAGATTTGGAAACTAAATCTACCTGAGGATTATTTGATAAGTTGCTACATGGTGTGGGTGAAAGATGAAATATCTGAAGGTGTGTGGTTCTTTAGACTTACTCTCATTGATGCCATGAAACTAGGAAAGACTGAATTATTAAGTTGAGGTACTGGATTTTCTAAAATAGGCATTAACTATAAATCGGCTACAAGTAGTGTTTGCTCCCATGTACTCTCAAACTCAAGTAAATCCTTCCATTTAATTAGTACTTCCTTCGTCCCATCACTATCAGTAAGCACTCGCATCTGTTTCACCTCCTCTAGTACTGTGAGGAGTTCCATATCTTTAGTCAGTGCCGCTGGTAATGGTTGAGATTGTGCAGTGGTATGTAAAGATTTTTTGAGCTGTGAAACATGGAAAGAGAGGAAGTTTCTGTTTGTAAGCACCTGCCCAATCCTTCCTCTATCTCAAAAGGACATAATACTTTGCACTAAGTTTCTCGTTCTTTTTAGCCAAATATTTCAATCTATATGGCTTTAACTTCAAATAGACTAGATCACCCTTTTCAAAACTAACATCGGGATTTATCAGCATAGTTTTTCATAGCAGCCGTGCTTTGAGCAAATGCTCCTTGAGCTCATTTATTGCATCATTCCTAGTCCAAATCTGGTCATTCACAACTTCCGTAGCTGAAACAACATCCTCTAGTTGGAGAAGAGTTGGTGGAACCCTTCCATAGAGAGCCTTGAAGGGAGTCATACCTGAAGATTGATTAAAGGTTGTGTTAAACCAATACTCTGCCATGCCAACCAATCTGACCACTTCCTTGGTTTGTCACTAACAAAGCACCTCAGATAAGTTTCCAAGCTTTTGTTCCCTAGCTCTGTTTGACCATCAGTCTTGGGATGGTAACCTGAA
The DNA here is from genome assembly GCA_037074585.1 of Biancaea sappan. Lineage (NCBI taxonomy): Eukaryota > Viridiplantae > Streptophyta > Magnoliopsida > Fabales > Fabaceae > Biancaea > Biancaea sappan. The sequence goes on from CM073495.1 coordinate 28,263,134, forward strand.
CTATAGCACAGTACCAGAAAGCTTGAATAGCTTTTGCCAAAAGTTGCTCATAAACAACCTATCTCTGTTAGACACAATAGATTTCGGAAACCCATTGAGCTTGATGACATCTTTTACAAAAACAGCAGCAACATCTTCAGCAGTATAAGGGTGTGATAGTGAAATAAAATGTCCATATTTAGTCAGCCTATTGACAACCACTAAAATAGTATCAAACTTATTGGATTTAGGCAAACCTGTCAAGAAATCCAGGCTTACATCCTTCCATACTTATTTTGTTCACAAACTACACACTTTGAAACATATTCTTGTATTTGTTTTTCCATCCCCTCCCAATACAAGAATGCAGTCATTCTCTTGTATGTTCCTAAGTATCCAGAACGCCCTCCAGTAGGTGTAACATGGAATTCTGCCATTAGCAAAGGTATTCTAGGAGAGCTTTTTGGTAGAACCAACCTTCCATGATTTAATAAACACCTCCTTCTTAATGTGTAAACTTCTGTGGGTTTTGGCTTGTAATAATCTGGTGGATGATGATAGACAGCTTCTCATCTTTCTCAACTTCGTCCTCCCACTTGTTTAAATCATCATACTGCTACGTGGAAAACGCTTTCAGCTCCATTTCTTTGTTCCTTGATAAAGCCTCCACTGCTATATTGTCCTTTCCAGGCTTGTATTGGATTTTAAACATATAACCCATTAATGTGGACGCACAACACTGATGGTCAGCACCCAGCTCCCGCTGTTCCAGTAAGTACTTCAAGGCCCTTGGTTGGTTTTGATCACAAAACAATGCCCCAAAAGATAATGATGCCATTTCTTCACCACCAACACTATCGCCATCAACTCTTGCTCATAAACTGATATTTGTCTAGCAAAGCTAGACATTTGCTAGACAAAGCTTGTCTAAAATAAGTTGTGGGCTTCCCCTTTTGAATTAGGACAACACCAATACCCGTACTTGAAGCATCGGTCTTTAACTCAAATGTTTGAGTAAAATTGGGTATTGCTAAAATTGGTAAAGTAGTCATTGCCCTCTTCAATTGCTGAAAGACTTAAAAAAGCATCTTTCTACAATAACTTTGTTAATAGTGCTGCAATTTTGCCATAATTTTGCACAAACCTTCAATAATAGCCCATAAGGCGTAAAAGTCCTCATTGAGCCTTCAAATATTTAGGAACTGGCCAATCAACCATGGCTTTGATTTTTGACGTATTTTCCTTTATCCCTTTTGCTGAAACAATTTACCCAGGATACTCTAGTTGTTTCTTAGCAAATATACATTTCTTGGTATTGATCACAAGTGGATTTTCTTGGAGAATCTTCAATGTTTCTCAAATGCTCAATGTGTTTGGGAAGGTCAAGGTTGTACAATAAGATATTGTCAAAGAACACCAAAATAAACTTTCCTTAAATGCTGCTGAGAAATCTCATTCATCAAAAGCTAAACTATCAATGTTGCATTTATGAGTCCAGACAGCATTACCATGAACTTGTAATGTCCTTGGTGGGTCCTGCATTTTGAATCCAATTTGTAAAATATGCTTGCTCCCATTAACTCATCCAATAGTTCATCAACAGTTGGGATCATAAATTTATCTAGCACCATAATCTTGTTTAGTGCCTAGTAACCTATGAAAAACCTCCAGCTACTTTCCTTCTTCATTACTAACAATTTCAGACTGGAGTAGGGGCTACTACTTGGCCAAACCAAACCTGCAACCAGCATCACATTAACTAGGCGTTCTATCTCTGCCTTTCTTGAATGTAGATATCAATAATGTCTTATATTTGGCGGTTATTGTCCAGGTTTAATTACAATAGCATGGTCCCTGGTTCTCCTTGGAGGAAGTCCTTTACTAGCCTCTTGTACAGTAGGAAATTCCTATAACAGTGGCTGAATGTGCTCGGGTACTTCCTCTTCAACGGTTTCTATTGACATCTCCCTGAATTCAACCAAAAATCCTTGGTCGCCTTTTTCTTTTTTAAACTCCGCATCATAACTAATTAGAGATACAATGGTCTTGGCTTAAGTGTGGTCTCCCTTGATACAGTTTGCTTCCTTCCCTAGCTTGAATTTCATTGTCAACTGTCCCAATTTACCTTCACCTATCCCAGAGATTCAAGCCATTCAATTCCTAAAACCATCTTAGCTTCTCCCATATCAAAAATATAAAAAGTCTGCTGTAATTTAACACCTTGCATTTTAATCACAACATCTGGGCGTATTTTGTGCATCCTGCTAAGTCAGTGATGCAACACCACGTTTCTTTATTCCAAGAAAATGAAAGAATTACACACACAGAGAGAATTCTCTCCTATCCAGAGTTGTTCACTCCTAAGACTCAACACAACATATCCCCCTTTACTACTAACACTGACACCTTATTATATGCCCAAAGACAAAACACTCAAACAACTTACTCCCAAGGCACGTGAAACACACACCCCCACTAAACATCCCGCCTCCTCCTAGAATAAACCCTCCAAATAGGTGGTCTATGATCAGATAACAACATTTCCTCATTTCGAGTCCCATCATTACTCCCCCCCTCAAGACCAGCCTTGTCCTCAAGGCTGAAAGAAGGGAACTGACTAGTCAGGAGCACTTCATCTTCCCAAGAGGCATCAGCAGCATCCATCCCTTGCCATTTGACCAACCATTCACGCCGATGATGATTCCCATCATTTTTAATACGCCAAGCCAAGGTTTTTTCTGGGAGCACTACCAACTCAGCATCCTTTTCCATTTCTAAGGGCAAATTAGACTCACTGTAATTATCCCCCACAGCTTTCTTCAATTGAGAGACATGGAAAACAGGGTGAACTCTTGAGGCTGCTGGAAGCTGAAGCTTGTAAGAGACTGGACCAATCTTTTCCAAAATCTTATAAGGTCCAAAAAACCTTGGGGCCAATTTCTGATTAATGCACTGGACTACAGAGAATTGCCTATGGGGTCTTAGACGTAAGAAAACCCAATCCCCTACTGCGAACTGTATATCAATCCTTTTTTTATCAGCTTGCATTTTCATATAGTCCTGAGCTTTCTTTAAATTATACCTTAACTACCTCAAAGCCTCATCCCGGTCCTTTAATTCACAAGCAACTGCATCAACCTTAGTCTCCCCTTCTGCAAAATGAACCAAAGCAGGCGGTGGCCTTCCATAAACTGTCTCAAAAGGCGTAGTTCCCAATGACGCATGAAAAGTGGTATTATACCACAACTCTGCCCAAGGAATCCAATGAGACCAAAAACGTGGCTGTTCGGATGCAAAACATCTGAGGTATGTTTCCACACACCTATTAACTACTTCCGTTTATCCGTCCGATTGAGGATGGTAAGCTGATGACATACTGAGTACTGTCCCCTATAGTCTGAATAACTCCTTCCAAACATTGCTAACAAAAACGGGGTCCTTATCACTAACAATTGAAGTAGGAATCCCATGTAAGCGAACCACCTCTCTTATGAAAACCTCCGCAATTCCTCTGGCAGTATAAGGATGCTTAATAACAATGAAATGGCCATACTTGGACAATCTGTCCACTATAACCATTATTGCTTCATAACCCCTGCTCCTTGGCAATCCCGTGATAAAATCCACTGAGATGTCGCTCCAAACCTGAGTGGGAATTGAGAGAGGCTGTAGTAAGCCATATGGCCTAGTGGCCAAGTACTTTTGCCTCTGGCAAGTGTCACAAGACTTAATAAAATCTTGGATCCTCTTCTTCATACCTTGCCAATGCAAATTGGCACTCATTCTTCTGTAAGTCCGCAAAAAAGCCGAGTGTCCTCCGTTAGGTGATGAATGATACTCATTTAGCAACTTGGGAATCAAGGATGATGTTGCCGGTATCACCCAACGATTTTTATAAAATAATTTCCCCTTACACAAAGTATACCCCGGCCAACTAGATGATTCCTTTCGCAGATCTCGAATGACTTTTTGCAGAAATTCATCTTGTGCCATTTCCTTGTCTACCACTCCAGCCTCTGTCCAAATTGGAATAGAACAAATACTGTTGCACAGAACCCCTTCATGCTGTCTAGATAAAGCATCAGCTGCTTTATTCTCCTTTCCTGCCTTGTATTTTATCTCAAACTGAAATCCCATTTGCCTAGCCATCCACATTTGTTGATTCTCTGTGGTAATTTGCTGTTCCAATAAATGCTTCAAACTTTGCTGATCTGAATGAATAATAAATTTTCTCCCCAAAAGATATTGACGCCAATTCTGAACCGCCAAAGCCACAGCCATCAACTCCTTCTCATAGACACATTTCGCCAAATGGGCCCCAGAAAAAGCCTTACTATAAAAAGCAATGGGTCTTTTTTTCTGTAACAAAACTGCTCCAATGCCCATACCACTAGCATCACACTCTAATTCAAAAGGAATCTCAAAATTTGGCAAAGCCAATACTGGGGCTGAAGTGATTGCCTCTTTTAAGCTCTCAAAGGCTGCTTGAGTTGTTGAATTCCATAGAAAACCTTCTTTTTTTGTTAAATCTGTAAGAGGCTTTGCTATCCTTCCATAGTTAATAATGAATCTCCGGTAATACCCTGTGAGGCCCAAAAACCCCCTAACCCCTTTAACAGTAGTTGGAGTAGGCTAGGTTAGCACACTCTGCACCTTCTTAGGGTCTACTGCAACCCCCTCTCTGGAGATGATATGGCCCAGATACTCAACCTCTTTCTTCCCAAAACTGCACTTTCCCTCGTTGGCCACAAATTTATTTTTTTCAAGTACCCCCAAGACTACAGCCAAGTGTTCCATATGGGAATTCCAACTGTTACTAAAAACCAGGATGTCATAAAAAAAACCAGCACAAACTTCCTGAGAAAAGGCTTAAAAATGTCATTCATGGCCGATTGAAAAGTAGCCGAAGCGTTCGTTAAACCGAACGGCATCACTAAAAACTCATAATGTCCCTCGTGAGTCCGAAAAGCGGTTTTATGTATATCTTCATCCTTCATCCAGATTTGATGATACCCGGATTTAAGGTCTAACTTTGAGAAGTATTGAGCACCATGTAATTCTTCGAGCAACTCCTCTACCACAGGAATGGGATATCTATCTGGCACCGTCACTTTGTTCAAGGCACGATAGTCGATACACATCCGCCACGAATTATCTTTTTTTTTTTTACTAAGATTACTGGGCTTGAAAACGAACTCGTACTGTTTCGAATGATTCCCTTTTTTAACATCTCGCCCACTTGTTTTTCAATTTCATCCTTTTGATACTGAGGGTATCTGTAAGGTCTGACACTGACAATACTAGATTCAGGATAAAGTGTAATTGAATGAGTGGAGTTTCTTGCTGGAGGTATCAAAGTGGGTTCACAGAACACTGTGATTTTTCTGCAACACAGCCTTCACTTCTTCTTGTTGTAATTCTGTCAATTCCACGGAAGATGAAAACTGCTCTTCTCTACCCATGCTCCATAATAATCCTTCCACCATTTGAATCCTTCCCCCCACAATACTTCTTAAAGCATTGGGTTCTACATGCCCTTCTATTTTTTTCTGATTCTTTTCACAACTATTCAACTCAATTACCTTTCCATTTTGTAAAAAAGACATTGTCATTAATTTCCAATCTGTAACTACCTTCCCCAGTGTCTCAAGCCATTTAATTCCCAAAATAACATCAATTCCTCCTAATTTCATAACATCTGCTTCCACCAAACTTTCCAATTCTCCCAGTTTAATCAGTATCTCAAAACATCTTCCCTGAGTTTTGATGCGATGGCCATCCCCTAATCGAACCCCCATCAGACACGAGGACTCCACTTTCAATCCTAGAACTGCAACTGCTTCTGGTGAAATGAAGTTGTGGCTTGTTCCACTGTCGACTAGCACCATTAAAGGAATTCCCTTTATTTCACCAATAATCTTCATTGTTCGAGGAATTTCCTGGTCACTCACCGTATCCGAAATACCGTATAGACCCAAGGCCTTGCATTCAATGGTCTCTTCCTCTTTTCCTTCTTCATTTTCCACGGCCAACACTTCACCATTTTCTTCCACTTCGTCATCCCCAAGAATCACTAAACGCAATTGTCGGTCTGCACATTTATGGAGAGGGTGAAATTTTTCCCCACACCTGAAGCATAGACCACGTGATTTCCTCTCCATCATCTCCGGGTATGTTAAATGTCGAACTCCCCTGTTTCTGTCTAAACCCATTCGTCTTTCCCCTTCGGTCCTCTTCACGGTTGATTGCGTCGAGGATGTTCCATTCTTATTACTCGATAGTGACGTCGTATTCGAAGACCCAACACCTGACCCGATTGTATTGCGTGACCCGCTATCCAATCCTGAAGCAAAGCTCCGAAAACCCGTTCGACCCGAACTCGCCTGACTAGAAACCGAGTTCTGACCCGCTTGATTTAAGTCGAAGCCCATCGTGTAAGTCGCCCTTGTTTGAGCCCTTGATTGTCGATTCAAGGATCCAAACGCATTCGGTCTATTCGTTCCTCCGATCTCGTCTTCCTCCTATGGCCAGAGTTCAGCTTCAATGTCCCTTGCCAATTGCATAGCAAGATAACGATTCTTGGGCCTTAATGTTCTCAGTCGGTTCTTGATCTCAAATCGCAATCCTCCCACAAAATATCCAAGGTATTGAGGTTCAGGCAATTTTTTGCACTGTGAAGAGTAAAGTTCAAACTTAGAGATATATTCATCAACCGTGCCTTTCTGTCTAAGTACTTTTAATTCTTCATAAGGATTATCTAATCTTCCCCTCCCAAACCTGGCTATTAGAGAATCCTTAAAATTCTCCCAAGAAACTTCTTCTGTTGATTCTTTCCACAGATTAAACCAGTGGATAGTAGCCCCTTCCATACTTAGTTTCGCAAGTTGAATTTGCACTCCCTCAGAAATTTTTTGGACTTCGAAATAAGTTTCTGCTCGTGTGATCCAAGCCACCGGGTCGTTCCCATCAAACGCTGGTAATTCCACCTTCTTTGCTGAGAGCCGAAATTGATCCCATTTATCTCTCCTTACGATTGATGAATTCAACACTGAATTTCCTTCCGGGCTTTCACCATTTTCATCCGAGACGTATTTGGAGGGACTTTCATCTATCCCCTTATTCATCGCACGTGTTATCTCTGCTACAATAATCTTTTTCATTGTTTCAAAACTCTGTTCAAAACCCCTTTTGATCTCCTGTCTTACTTCGTCCAAACTGCTTTCCACTCGATCCAACCGAGCTTCCATTGCATCAACTCTGTCTGACATTTTAGGTGGCATGGGAATCCGACAGGTCGGACCAAATGATGCAACACCACGTTTCTTTATTCCAAGAAAATGAAAGAATTACACACACAGAGAGAATTCTCTCCTATCTAGAGTTGTTCACTCCTAAGACTCAACACAACATATCCCCCTTTACTACTAACACTGACACCTTATTATATACCCAAAGACAAAACACTCAAACAACTTACTCCCAAGGCACGTGAAACACACACCCCCACTAAACATCCCGCCTCCTCCTAGAATAAACCCTCCAAATAGGTGGTCTATGATCAGATAACAACATTTCCTCATTTCGAGTCCCATCAGTCAGTGTGAACACTTGGGCTTGATGCCGACCTGAGAAAGCTATCCTCTCCCTCTGGAACCTCTACCTGTGCTACCTCTGCTGGACTGAGCAAGAATTGTACAAATGAGTGGGGCTGTCGCAAGTGCAGACTAGATGGAAGGTAGAGTTGACCTATGACTACACCCTGACTGCAACTTTGGGCAATCTTTATTCAGAAGATGTAAGAATAGGAGTCCCAAAGGTTGCTCAAAGAATAGTCAAGTTTTGTTCGAAAGACATGATTAAGTGAAGTAGCACCCAAGGCAATCAATCATATTTCCTTAGCAAAGCTTGATTAATCTTTCATAAGCCCTTAGGATTCTTATTTCTAGTCCTTTTTATTTTTATTTTGATTTAGGAATCTTTGTGCTAGCTTGTAATAATCTTATCTACTCTAGTTAGAGTTTTGCTTGCTGTATTGTGAGAGCACCCTCTTTAGCTTTGGGTCATTGTTTCTCCTATAACGTGAACCTGGTGAAATCCTAGCTTTCTAGTGAGGGAACTTTAAATGCTTTCTTTGTGGTTGGTGAGCAAGTGAAAACCAAATTTGTAAATGGTTTTAGTGAGCATGTAAAAACTGAATTTGGATCCTCTCATGTGAGGGGTTTACATGACGGGCAGAGTGGTAGACAAAGTATATGAGATCCAATTGAATGGCTAACCCCTCAAAGTGTGTAGGTCCACATTCTTTCTCTATCTCTCTAAATGTGACAGCATCATGTTAGCTCCTCAATTGAGAGGATCCGGATTCTTGAACACTTTATTGTTGGTGGTGGGCATGTGAAAACCATTCTTTTTAATCTATTGCTTGTAAGAAGGTGAAAACAAGCCAAGTCTCATGTAGCTTCTTGTTATAATGAAAAAGACTTTGGGAGCCAAGGAAGCCAGATGTAGGCCAAGTTTTTCCCTGAACTAAGTTGAAATCACTAAGTTATCACTATGTTTAAAGCTCATCTATCCCTTTCTCTTTCCTTGTTAGCATTTACATTCTTATCTTTAACTTGTGTATGTATATCATAGTATCTGACCTAGCTTTAATATTTTGTTTTATGCTTTAAGTGCTGTTCTGATTGAAATCTATAATTTTTTCTTTTTTATAATCTATTTATACCTTGGATTGTAAGTTTAGCAAACACTTGCTTGAGCATATTTGTTTAAAATCTCTTAATAAAGTGCATTTTTGATAACATTGCATTTTAGCGCACACCTTCCTTCTTGGGTGGCTTATTATTTGAATTGAGGTATATTAATGATGTGAGGATGATGTAACACACATACATACTCAAGAAACGAAGTTAAAACTGTGGGTAAAATAAAAGGAGGTCACCCAAGAATTTAGGATGGCTTGACTATGTTTAGTGTTGAACTATAAAGGTATTGGTGTAATTTGTTAAGGATGCAGAAAACTATTGTAAAATAGTTTTGTTTGAGTAGGGGATAATTTAAGATATCAGCAAATTATACTTCCCTTCCCTGTAATTTTTGAAAATTCCTTCTATGTTTGAAATATGCACTTTAGTCCAGTTAACTCATACCATTCGGAATATTGTTTAAACTTTAAAATATTCTTTGTTACTTTTTTTTTTAAATTAGAATTTGTATTAAAATAATTTTAAATTGCCAAACTACCCTATCTTCTCGTATCAAACCAATTATACATTTTCTTCTTCTTCTTGTTCTCCTTCTTTTCTCTTGGAATTGTTTTATATCTATTTTAAATTCAAATTTAATAATTGTATAATACGCAATTGAATTAATTTCATCGTTATTTTAGTTTTGAAATATAAATAATTTAGAATAAGAGCCCAAGTCAAAAAAATGAAGAACCCAATAAGTTATTGGGTGTTCATTTAATGGTTTCCGTACTGATAGGATTATTAGCAGTACCGCATTTGGACAATGTTAATATATTCCAAAATCTATTTCGTCATCCAGTAAGGACCATTTTTTTTTTTTAAAATGGTATCGCAATGGCCATTTGGTCGGGTATTAGAGCAACATTACATATTGAGAAATCCATAACTTTAGGTCTTTTTTCAAATTGATTCAATTGTGAAATAACATGCGTGCGCACATACATCACATGTATAAATGGTTATAATCCGGAGATGCTAGTTGCTTCCTAAAACCGGGAAATTGAAAATTTTTTTTTTCCAAATGATTTTGGTTGTGTTTCATAATAAAATTAGATATATGCAACCTTATCGATAAAATATAATAAATAAATTTTATTTATTAAATATATTAAATATTTATATAAATAAATTAAAATTGTAATAGATTATAATTATATTATATGAATAAATTATAAATCAATAAGATAAATATGATAAATATATAAAAAAGAAAGATAAAAAATGAAGAGCATATTTTTTTGATATTTTTTAATTGATAATTAATAAATTTTTATATTTTAAATATATAATTGTATTACCATAGATATGAATACAAATACTATAGATAAGTTGAAGATCAGTAAGTGTAACAAGTAATTTATTCTTTTTTTGAAATTAAAAAAATTCAATATGTACTTAATTATTGAAGGGTATTTTAGTCAAAACAATTCGGTTAAAAAAAATGGGAGACTTAACAGATTTATGGATGGAAAGTTAACTTTTGAACTGAAGTGTAGCATGTTCTAAATTTACAAGGCAGTGGAGTGTACATCTTAAACCCAGAGTGGAGGGCCGTGTAATTTGGAAAACTTGGATCCCTTTAAGGAGCCAAGAAAGAAAGGAAGTAAATCCATATAACAAATTTCAAAATGATATTATTTAGCTAATAGTTCCTAGGTGAAATAACTAAGCTAATAATTCCTAGGTGCATTTATTAGGATAGTAAGTGAGTATTTGGCCTCTTTGATTAGAGCTGGGTTTGCCGTTGACCTTGGAGCTTTCTTGGTGACTAATTTTAATGGCTTTGGTATTAGGAAGGAGAACAAGATTTTGTGGAAAGCAGCTATGTTCGTGATTTTATGGTGTATTTGGATGGAAAGAAATGACAAATTTTTTAATGAACGGTTTCTGCCTCCTCATTTGGTGTGGGATAGAATTCGACGTGTCGCTACTCTTTGGGTTTCGGCCAATGGGATGTTTAAGGGGAGCCTTTTATAGATGTTTATGGGGATTGGAGGCCTTGTTGTATTAGTCCTATTTGGGTTTAGGGGCTTTGTGTGGGGGTTTTGGTATCAGCTTTGTTTTATTAGGAGGATCTCTTGTCCTCCTTTTCTCTTTTTGTTTTTCTCTTTCTTTTGTATCTCTCTCTTCAGTAATAATATTTCTTTTTCTGTCAAAAAAAATTATTAGGATAGTAATTTCAAGATAATAGTCGACCCCACCTAGTGGGATAAGGTTTTGTTGTTGTTGTTAGTAATTCCAAGATAAACTAATTATTCTTATATTTTCAAGGTCTTCTATTTCCTAGGGTATTTATTATACTCATAATTAAGTACCCATAACAATGACAATATCATCTTAATTATTCTTTTCCCATTCTACATCATTGTGGGCTTCATGTGACCAGGCCTTTGCATATTTATTTTCAAAATTTTTTCTGTGAAGCATTCTTAGATGACTTCTTCGCTCGGGCATTCTCAAAAATTTTATGCTTTTTTTTGTAGGTGGAAGATCTCATGGAAGCAGGTGCAAATATAAGAACAAGACTTGGGTTACCTCCACGTGCACAGGACAAGTAAGCGTTCTACTTTTATATAAATATAAAAAAGTTGTCATAAGCTTTGGTTTTCCATATTTTTGTGCAGACTGCTAATAAATATGATTAATATATATATATATATATATGTTCAACAACCACTTGGAGAAGAAAGGAGAAAAAATATTGGCATAAACCTTTGCAACAAATACTAAGGAAACTGTAGAAGGATACTGATGTTATTATTTCTTCATTAAGCTGCCCGTAAAGTCTGATGAATCTCAGTTATTGAAGAACAGCAGAAGAAAAGAAAAAAAGCCGGAATTAAAGATGTGTAGTAGGAGAAATAAACAAGTTAGTTAGGGTAGGGGGTCAATATAACTACCTAACTACCTATCATCTATAGGTTGTCAGTTATAACTACCTAACTACTTATCATCTGTACAGGGCTGTTTGGGGTATAAATATAGGTTGTCCTTGTTGTTTGGGGAGTGAGGAAATTATTAGATGTTTTGAGGGAGTGTCTTAGCCACTCGAAGGTCTAGGAGTTTTATGTAAGGGTTTCAACAATGAAGTCATCTTTGCTCGGGTGACCTTGGTGTTTTCTTTGCCACTAGCTTCATCGGTTTCGGGATGAGTAAAGAGAACAAGATCTTGTGGAAGGCAGCTATGTTTGCAATTGTGTAGAACTTGTGGATGGAAAGAAATGCTAGAGTCTTTAAGCAACGGTTCCGGCCTCCTCATCTGCTGTGAGATAGAATTTGCTACGTTGCTTCCTTTAGGTCTCGGCCAACGGATTTTTTAAGGGGGTGCCTTTGTTAGATGTTTATCGGGATTGGAGGGCCTTGTTGTATTAGCCCTTTTTTTTAGGTCTTTTGGTTTTTTTTTTGTTCTGTTTATTGTCTTCTATTGGACGATTTCTTGCCCTCCTTTTTGCTTGGTTTCCTTTTCTTTCCTTTTTATCTTTCTCTCTCTTAAATAATATTTCTTTTTGGATCACCAAAAAAAAAATGAAGTCATCAATAAAATGAAGTCATCAATGAAGTCATTCTTTGTGTCCTACCTATGGCTTTTGTGTGGGCTGCATTAGTGGTATCAAAGCTAAAGTGATCTAAGGGGATGGTGAACACTAGAATGGAAGGGACAGTTGATATTCTTGAAAAAGAAAAAGGAGGACTCAAAGGGGAAGTAGGAGTTGTTAATGGCATTTTGCAAGAGCTCGGGGAGTCAATGGCCAGAATGGAAAGAATAGGGAGGTTGCGAAGACTAACTTCCCAAACCAACATCGCACGAGAGTGGAAGGAAACACATCCGAGAACCATATAGCAAAGGAAGCTTCGAATTTGAGGAGGCTTGAATTACCCATCTTCTTTGGTGAAGATCTAATAAGGTGGGTTTTTAGGGTTGAACGATATTTCGCTGTCAATAGCATCTCCGAACAGAAGAAACTAGCAGTGGTGGCCGTTTGTCTTGAAGGAAAGCTCTCAACCAATGGTTGGAAGTAAGGAAATTGATTAGAGACTGGGATGCATTCAAGAGAGAGCTTGTTGATAGATTCCAAGGCTCACAGATTAGGGATACTTATGAGTGGATCATGGCATTGCGGCAAGACTTGACAGTGGATCACTACAAGGAAGATTACGAAGCATTGATGGCCTCATTGAAAGATGCATCCAAGGAGGTACAACAGAAAATGGGTTAAACTTGACATCAGGGTGGAGTTCCATCTTTTCAGGCTAGATCTGTCACTGAGATTATGGGTCTAGCCTAACATATTGAAGAAAGGAACTTGTTGAGGAGCAAGGCCCAGGAAGATGCTTTACCCAAATACAACATAATAGGGCCCAATACTGAGTGGACTCAGCCCAGAACTGGTTGGGCCTTGCCATAAGGTCCAGGGGACCCAACCTGGGGCGGAAACAGTCTTGAATCAATGAATCGAAGGTTGGGAAGCAGCAAAACAAGGGCTGGGGACAACAAGGCAGCATACTTGTTCTCCTCTCCCTCCATTCAGAAGAAAACTGATGCTTCTTTAAGGGGATTGATTGAAGCTGATATCTTGAAGAGACGAGAGCAAGGATTATGCTACAAGGGTGATGAAATATTTAATCCTTAGCACAGATGCAAGAATAGATTGTATCAAAAACAGTGGTTCTACAAGAAGTTGAAGAATTTGAACAAGAAACATGGGAAGAAGAACAAGTAGAGGTTGAAGAAAATTCTGAGCTTGAAGCACCCATAGAACTTTCAATGAACTCAATAATTGGGCTAACATGCAATGATACGATGAAGGCTAGAGGGAAATTAGGTGGAAAGGAGGTTATCATTCTAATTGACAGTGGAGCCCTTCACAATTTTGTATCCTCTTATGCTGTTCAACGCCTAAACATACTAGTGACACCCTCCAAAGCCTACAATGTATCAGTTAGTGATGGTTACACGGTTAAAGGGAACCAAAAGTGTATTGATGTAGAGTTAGAAGTACATGGTCTGTCAATCAAGCAAACATTTTATGTTTTTGAGATTGGCAAAGCAGATTTTGTTTTGGCAATTGATTGGCTAAAGTCTTTGGGAGAGGTTTGGGTACATTGGGGGCGGCTAACAATGAAGATTAACCCTTCATTATCCAAAACCATCATTTCATTCTCAAAAATCAGAAATTGCAAAATTATTTAATGAGATGCTGGTTGCAGGCATTATGTGTCCGAGTTGCAGCCGGTATTCAAGCCTTGTATTATTGGTAAAAAAGGATGGAAGTTGGTGGCTATGTGTAGACTACCGAGTACTAAATAAATCAAAATAACCGATAAGTTTCTTATACTAGCAATTTATGAGTTATTGGACGAATTGGGAGGACCAAGGTGTTTTCAAAGCTGGACCTCAAGTTTGGATATCACCAAATCCGAATGAAGTCAAGGGATGAAGAGAAAACAGCCTTTCAAACACACTTGGGGCATTATGAGTTCATGGTGATGCCTTTTGGTTTGACAAATGCTCCCTTTACCCTTCAATTCCTTATGAATGATCTTTTTCAAAATTACCTATGTAAATTTTTTTTTTTAAATGACATTTTAATTTATAGTCCTAACCATGAAACTCACTTAAAGCATCTTAGAGTGGCTTTGAAAATCCTACAGGAAAATCAACTTGTTATCAACCTTAAGAAGTGTGTCTTCTCTCAACAAAGATTGGAGTACTTGGGACAAATTATCTCGAGTGAAGGGGTGCAAGCCGATCCCGCAAAATTTTGTTCATGGGTGTGGTTCTATTGCTGCACCAATAATTGATTTGCTGAAAGAAACTTTCAAATGGGGAAAAAAGGCTCAAAAAGGCCTTTGAGGAACTCAAGGAGGCTATGACCAAGGTTCCAGTGTTTGCACTACCGAATTTTTCTCAACATTCGAGTTGGAAATGGATGCTTCAGGGATTGGTATCAGTGCTGTCCTAATGCAAAACTGGAGCCCATCGCATGCTTTAGCCAATCTTTCTCACCCAAAGCTCAGCAAAGTTTAGTTTATGATCGGGAATTGATGGCAATCATCTTCACTGTTAAGAGATGGCATCACTACTTGCTTGGGCACCCATTTATAATCAGAACTGACCAGAAAGCCCTCAAATACTTGCTAGAACAACGGGTTTGGTGAGGGTCAGCAAAGATGGGTGGCAAAGTTGACAGGATACAAGTTTGAAATCAATTACAAGCTGGGGAAGGACAATTTAGTGGCCGATGCACTATCCCACAAGATGGAAATGGAGTTAAAAGGCCATTTCAGTATGGCAATGTGAAGAATTAAATGCATGGGAAGAAGAAATCCAAAAGGGTGAGCAGCTGACCACCATTTTACAGGAAGTTATTTCAAATAACAATCCACTCAGCAAGTTACAGCAAGTTAAATGCATGAATAAAGGATGTCTGTTATATGGAGGCTGGTTTTGTCAAAAACTTCAGTTAGAATTCCTTTCCACACATACAGGAGAGTTGCTGCCTTTGTTTATTGGGAGGGGACGAAGAAAGATATTCAAGATTTTGTGGCAAGATGTCCTATTTGCCAACAAAAACAAGTGTAATGCCCTTGTATCAGTTGGATTATTGCAACTTTTACCTATTCCCCAACAAGTTTGGGAAGATAGCTGTATGGATTTTATATCCGGGCTGCCCAAATCCTCGCATTACGACACTATTTTGGTGGTTGTGGATCATTGACAAAATAGTCATTTTATCCCTTTGTCTTATCCTTACATGGCCAAAGACTTGGCAGCTGCCTTTGCTAAAGATGTTATCAAGCTGCACAGTTTCCCTAGGATGATTGTGTCGGATAGAGATAAATTGTTCACGAGTTACTTTTGGCAATAATTGTTCAAATTAAGCACCATTTTAAAGTTTAGTTTGGCATATCATCTGGAAACAGATGACCAAATGGAAGTGGTCAATCGCACCTTGGAGACTTATTTGAGGTGCTTTGTAGGTGAAAAACCAAAGCAATGGATGAGATAGTAACTTAGGGCCGAGTATTGGTTTAATATCACTTATAATCGGTCCATAGGAATGACTCTTATGACTCTTTCAAGGCACTATATGGACGAGAGAACCACCAGCATTTCTGATGAGGTGAATGGACAAATTCGGATGAGGAATGCTGTCATATCAGAAATAAAGGAGCATTTAACAGTGGCATGAGAGCGAATGCAACTGCATGCAAATAAAAAGAGAAGAGGTGTGCAGTTGGAGGTTGGGGATTCAGTTTGTTTAAACCATATCAGATGAGGTTAGTAGCTTGAAAACTCAATGAAAATCTGAGTCCCAGGTTTTATGGGCCTTTCTAGGTCTTAGAAAGAAATGGGGAGGTGGCGTATCGTTTGGATTTACCCTTTTCTGCAGCTGCATGCCCAGTCACAGCAACTACCCACTTGGCTGACAGAGGAAATGGAGTTAATAACAGAACCAGAAAAAAAAAATATTACAGCAGAGGAAATACACAAATGTAACGAGGGAAGGTCTGCTCAAGTGGAAAGGGCTGCCTTATGAGGTTATACTAAAACAATTTTCTCATTTTCACCTGGAGGACGAGGTGCCTCTCAATTTTTTTCTTTTTTTCTTTTTTTGGGGGGGGGGGGGGTGTTAATGATCAACCTCAGTTCTATACAGCAGAAGGAAATCAAGAAAGCAGGAATTAATGATGTATAGTAGGAGAAATAAACAGCAAGTTAGTTAGGGTAGGCGTTATAACTACCTATCATCTCTACAGGGCTGTTTGAGGTATAAATATTAGGTTGTCCTTATTGCTTTTTTGGGAGGTTTTAAGGAAATTATTAGGTGTTTTGGGGGAGTGTCCTAGCCACTCAAAGGTCTAGGGAATTTTGTGCAAGGGTTTCTACCGAGGAGTTATCAATAAAGTGCAATATTCAGTCATTCTCTGTGTGTGTCTTATCTGTGCTTGTGTGTGGGCTGCCTAAAAGCCTTAAACCTTTATTGATGGTTTAATTTTTGATTTACAAATAATTAACCATACAAGTGAACCATATCACTCCAACACTCCAAATATTCTTTTTCCAATCTTCTTCACGGTAGCATAGACATGTAAATACGATTAATTACATACATTAGATAAGCATACTTGTCAACTTTCAGGAAATCCTGTGTTGAATGGTTCCTTTTTATATTTTTTTATGCGCAGCATAGTATTGTTTGTTTATGGTATTTTATGCTTTGTAGATCTTCTATGTAGTGAATATTGCATATTTCTTTTGGTAGAGATATGGATGTTTCATGACAAGGTTCAGGTATGACATCACTGGTAATTGGGTGACTTCTTTTACAGGCTGGAGGCCTCTGAAAGAAACGTGTCTGATAAGGTATCTTGAATTGTTGATATGTCATGCACTTCACCATACTTATGCTCAACCAACGTGTGTTAGATGCGCGGATTTTAACTGAAGATTTTTTCTCACTTATTGTTCTTAAGACTTTAGGCGTAACCAAATTCTAATCCATTATGTCATCTATTTTTTAGTCTTCTGGATATTTGTTAATGAATCAATATATATTAGAATCAGCCTTCTTTCTGTTGCATTATTTATGTTTAAGTTTCTCACAGTCCTCGACCACAATTTGTTAGTGGTATCATTTTTTGATTGGATGGATTTGCAACAAAAATTAAAGTAGAAACCAAGTGATTATATCTAGATCATAGTCAAGACTTAAAGGAGCTCTATGTAGTATTTAGTCTTAATTATCTTTCTACATCACCAATGTTTCATTGAGTGTATGGTGTCTTGGCAACTTGAAGATCAATGATAGCAGTTCTCTTTGCTATATAACGAATAGCAAGCTGAAAATATAGAATTTATATCCATAATTATGAGGGACTTACTTGAATAGAGGATTCCAAATGTGTGGGTTTCTCACATTTTCTGTCCACTTGTCTCTGAAGATGACAGTAAATTAATACTTTCAATTTCAGAAAGAGTTTGCGAGGATCTAAATTCGAAAATAGAGGTTGTAACTCCCTGCATTCAGAGATTGCACATGAAATGGCTGCCATGGTTTGATGAGCCATTTTTCGAAAGACAGATTCTCAAGTCTGGCTGCATAGTGTGCCTTTCTGTCTTAATCCTCAGAGTGGTCTTTATACCTGTGACTCAACATTTACCATCTATTTTTTGCTTTTCAGGGCTTAAAAGTAGGATGATAAAGTTGTGGAGTAGGAACTTAAAAGTTTGGAGCCCCACGCACACATCACAAAAAAAAAAAAAAAACCGAAGGTAGCATGATGGAAAAGTAAATCTGAAACTGTTGTATATTGAATATATTATTGGCGGGTCATGTGAAAACGTGATCTTATATACAAAATAAAAGTTGAGATTAATTTTAAATAGTCATAAATGTGCAATAAGAACATTTTTTGTACATTATTTTCGGTTATTGATTTGTGATATAAGAATGTTGTTTTTCCCCTCTTATCTCACATAAAATAACTTCTCTTGAATTCACCTTAATCAAATTGGGTGTGTTTGTTATCAGATTCAATTGTTATTAATAAGTTGAACTGGATGTTGTAATTAATTATTTTTGTGTTTGGATAGGTCTAAAGTTAATGGAATTTAATTGTTTGGATTGCATTTTAAAGTGATTGTAGACAATAAGAGAAAGTAAAGGAACGAGACAATTAACTGGTGAAAGTATTGACGACAGTGGAAGATCTTGTGTCCCAAGTGTACAGTTGATTCCTCAGATTCCCCACAGCAAGGAATTTATCAGTCTTCAGGTCCTGAATAGAGCAGAACGAGGGATAAAAGGTTAGCTTGAGATCATTACATTCAGTTTGCTAGCTGACAGTAGGTTGGTTTTATAAGAGGGTATGTCAAGGACATCTTTCAAAATGAGCAAATCATGTATCTTAACATCACCAAAAAATTGCACTAGTTTTATAGTCCCATCAGGTAAATGTACGTTGATTTGGTTAAGTAGAGGTTTTAAAAAATTGAAAGCATTCTTTACTGCACAAATGTGATTGGTAGCTCCTGTGTCGATGACCCAGTGCCTAATAGGAACAGATTGAGTTGAAGTTATATTACAAGCAGAGTCGTCTATCTGGACGAAATAACCTGCTCACCACCATTCATCAGCTTTCCTTTTAAAGCCTTCGAAATCTCCTTCTGGACAAGATCTGCCATCGCTGAGGACCATTTCACAGAGGTATCTTGTTTTGTTTCTCCTCTATCGTCAAAAGGAGTACTAGCCATGTTAACATAGCCCTTTCCATTATTCTCATTCTCCTTTTCCTTAAACTCTTTGAACCACTCTAGATATCCATGTAACTTGAACTCTATTTTGGTCCCTAACAATAACAAATAAGATACTTTTCAATTTGGTCCATCACATATGAAATATTTATCAATTTGGTCACTCATAAAAGTATCTCTTCAACTTTAGTCTTTCACATATAAATATTTTTTAATTTAACGCCTCACATATAAAATATTCTCCAATTTAAACACTCAATCGCCACATGCCTGTTTCTTCCGCGCATTTTCCTCAAGATGTTGACAGTCTAAGACTTTCAATTGAGGATTCCATTGATGAGGTAACTCACATCATCTTAAAATGTGTGTCATCATCCAATAGCGAATCCCATTGATGAGGTAATTCACTTCATCTTGAAATGTGTGTCATCATCTAATAGCAACAGTGTACATAGGTTTTTCATCACCTGTAAAAGCATAATATAGCATTTGATCCTTAACCCGAGACTCATGTATCATGAAACAAACTTTTTATTTTTGTTTAACAAATGTATTGGATTTAAAGATATGGTGCTGCACTTGAACTTCAAAAAGAATATGATACGATCCCACGAGAGTCTAATGACGTAAACTTTACAAACAAAGTTATGTGAAACCCAACAACAAGATGTTAAATTTATTAGATTGAAAATCAAATTATACCAGGTTCTTAATAATGAAACAGCAAAGAAGACAAAAATAGGAATATTGACCCTATGGCTATAAAGAGCAGAAACTAATATTATTAACGTATAAAAGATTATTGACTTAAAGGTTATTAACAACTTGAAACCAACAATATAATCAATCGATAAATCTCAAGTTATCTGTTTGGAATTTTGGATATGAAAGCTGTAGAATAGCACAAAGGAGAACAAATCTCACATATATTTATCAAACTTAAGTTGTGTATAAAGCATATGTCATGATGCTTATTTATAGGCTAGAAATGGAAGATTACAAGTCATGAGGAAAACTTAAAGGTTGTTCTTAGCCAACAAGCTAGAAATGAAAGACCAAAAGTCATAAGAGAAACTTAAATTAGATTGGGTTAAGAACTAAACACTCTAAACACACTATTTGGGCTTTTTACAAAGATTGAAAATAAACTTAACAAAAGAAGCCCAAATAATCTAAATAAGCTTAAACAAGGCATTTTAAGCCTTTCACATCAGTTTTGGGCTTAAGTAAACAAAAGAGGTCCAAAATGTTTAAAATAGCTAGATAAGCTGTTTTAAGCCCAAATAACACATTGTAGAAGTTTGAAGTTTCTTCATCTTTCAACACTTGGTTCTTCTTGGATCTGAAAGTGTGAAATGTTGTAAGAATACTCCAGCTCTTCCTGTAGGTGATTTTCACATTTCAATTGCATCAGGACGCTATTCACACCTTGCTGGATCTGTTTGGCTCTGGCTTTTGTAATCGACCCTTTTTGTGCATCCTTTTTAGTTTTGGATGGTGAAGTTAGCTCTTCTCCTTCTAGCTCCAAGTTAAGTGGCTGGATTTCATCAGAATAGTGTTTGCAAATTTTGTGTGACTATTAGAGTGAAATCAGTAGGTCTATATATTTATACCATTGATGTTGGCTCTTACACCTTTCAACATTTTATTAGAAAAAAATGTTAAAAAAAAAAAAGATGTCCATTGAACTTTGGATCACTTGGATGTAGACCCTTAAACTTTTAATTTTGAATATTTCGTCGTTGAATTTTTAACCTAGCTACAGATCAGTCATCCATCTAATTTTTCTTTAATGATAGTAGCACTCTTTTTTAATGTTAAACTCTCCACATACCTAAATTTCTGGCCACCTCAAACTCCCCAACCATTAGATTTGAGGGTGGTGTCTAAGTAGGAAAAATGATAATATCTGGAAGAAATTAGATAGAAGGACCTATTTCCTAAAAGTTGTAAATTTAATGACCTAATTTTCAAAATTGAAAGCTTATAGGGCTCCACTTCAAATCCAAATGTAAAGAGAAAATAGGCCATGATTTGTTAGAAAGAAAAAATTAAAACATTTTTTAAGTCTGTGTAGCCTTTAATTGGGTCTGTATAGTTTGAAATTTTGCAATTAGATCTTTGTATTTATTAAAAAAAAATTAATTACTCATTATCTTTTATCATTGATTTACTAAATTTTGTTAACGTGGCCGATTGTTTTCACCGTCTTAACATTTTGCATACATATTATCTAAGCTAACTTATTCAAATTACTTAATATAAGTTGCATCATATGTTATGGGCTAATTTCACATAATTATTTACTTTTTTATTTTTTGTTAACATAAGTTATACGTATTCAATGCATAGTCAGCTTATAACTCGAAATAGACTCATTTTAAAATCTTGTTGGAGATCAGAGCAATCCTTCTAAAGCTCTACTGTCTAATGATTTCTGTATAAAAATGTTGAATATTTGATTTATGACAAATTAACATGAGACTATAAGGTATTCTTAATACAACAATAAAGACAAAATCAAATAATTTTATTTTTGAAAAAAACATATATATAAGTAGAAGGTTAATTTTACTAACAGAAAATAAATAAGAGGGTGCCTGAATTCATCTTTTTTAAATAAAAAAAAGGGTTATTTGATGTAATATAACCAAATCTCAAGAAAAGTTATTTATTCATTTATTAAAAACCAATACATATTTAAGTAATTTCTCTATGTAAGTACACATATTGAAAATGTTTCCGTATTAAGGTAATATTTCTGTAAAATTATTCCTTATTAAATTCAAATCTTATTCCAGAAATTCCCTTCTAATTAATCATCATATTTGGAGGGATATGTTTGTTATCTTGAGGTTTCCCTCCCAAGTTGAGTCAACAAACATAAAAGGGTATCTTGATTGACTAAGCCCCAAGTCTTGCTAAGGAAGTGCAAATATACACGTGAATAGAGGTGTTTATTGGGTTGGAACAATTTGTCAACCCACAAAAATAAATTCAATTCACACAATTGGATTAAGTTAGAATGGGTTATCTTTTAGCACACATAACTGCTCTGGTAGCAGGTTGAGAAATTTCTTCTCATACCAATACGAATCAATTTGCTCAACTTGTCACTTACTATATTATTTCCTTTATTTTTTTATTTTAATATTATTCCTATATTAAGTTGAAAATTGAGATTTAAAGTTTCATTAAATTATTAATATATTTCACTCTTTTAGCTTTAAATTAAGCTTATATTTTAACAATTTAAAAATATTAGTAGTGTAATCATTTTTTCTTCCGTTGAAAAAGAAACCAATATCCTTCAAATCCACCAAAACCAACCTGTTTAAATACAGATTGTATTAGTGATTAAATTTTTGAAACCAAACTCAATTCAAACTGCCATTATTTGATTGGTTCAAATTAAAAAATTTCCTCAACTCAAACCAATGAGACTCGTAAATGAGTCCGGATTTGCTCCTATGCTGGGACGCGACTTTTTTTAAAAAAAAAAAATCACAAAGAGTTTATTTTTTTAAAATTTGACAGTCAATAAATTAAAATAAATATTATTGTAGACCTTAAATCTTAAATTATAATATTTAATTAAATAAATTACAATCAACTAAATTAAATATTATTGTAAGGGGAGGGTGGAGGATTTAGGGAATTAGGATTTATAATAATATTTAATGTAAGATTTAGGGTTTAAGATTTAGATTTTATGGTTTATGGTTTAAGATTTAGGGTTTAAGGTTTACAATAATATTTAATTTAATTGATTATAATTTATTTAATTAAATATTATGGTTTAGGGTTTAGAATCTACAATAATATTTAATTTAATTTATTGGCCGTCAAATTTTAAAAGATAAAAACTCTATCAAATTTATCTGTGTAGAAGGCTCCTACGTGCAATAGATATTATTGTAGAACCTAAACTATAAACCTTAAATCTTAAACCATAAACTCTAAATCCTAAATCCAAAATTAAATATTATTGTAAATCCTAAATCATAAACTATAAACATAATAAATTAAATTGAACATTATTGTAAATCCTAAACCCTAAGCCCTAAACCCTACCCTTACTATAATATTTAATATTTAATTTGATTGATTGTAATTTATTTATTTAATTGATTGTAATTTAATTGACTGTCAGATTTAAAAAAAAAAAACTCTTTGTGATTTTTTTTTAAAAAAATAAAATAAAAGTCACGTAGTGGGCTGCCCAGCGTAGGAGCAGATCCGAACTCCTCGTGAATACCCCTATATGTAAAAGAGAGGCTGGGAACAAAGCCACACAAGATACATTCTTCAAACTTTTTGAGGAAAATTATAGATACATGCCTTGTTTAAACTTTTTGAGGAAAATTATAGATACATGCCTTGTTTAAACTTTTTGAGTTGAATTGAATATTGTGCCTTTGAAGTCGTTATGGCGCCATTACAAAGAAGATCCAAACCATGAACAGCACTTACTGTCTACTCGCTTTTATTCAGTTGAACAGATGGAGAATGTTGGTCTATATATATAGTCTATACCATATGCTTCATTAGTTTATTTTTTCGGCCTTTTTTAAGCAAAAGGCAAATAACCAATGAAACCTAACGTAAATACAGTTAAAAACTGAAGGGTTTTATCCCTCGCACTTGTTATTTTCTTGAACTCTGCCATTTTGTTGACCAATTTCTTGCGATCTTCCAAGAGCCCCCCATCAATTGAGTATCGATTGCTTCAAACTTGCTCTGCAATATCTCCAATTGTCATTTTGCTACCGCAAGCTGCTCCTTTGCTTCCATCTTTTTCTTCTTGAGACTCTCCAAGGCGATGTTGCATGTGTGGAGCGCTGCCTCCAAGGCTTGAGACATGTCAATATCAAAAACATTGGCTTGAACGGACGCAATCCAATCCTTGTCGTAGCCAAAAAAAGTTGCAGCACCTAAGTTAGCCTCCAGGGTGAACTTGTTTGATGCCCTAATGGTAAGTGGGGTCTTAGAAGCCAAGATGACCAAAATATCAACGAGGACTGTATGAAAAAGCTATTATTGGGTTGGTGCGTTGTTCACGAGGCAGCCTTAGTTGGGGATATTGCTCAAGCGCCTTGGCGAGCGAAGGAGCTTCACTGTCCTTCAACTCTATCGATTGAAAATTTTCACAAATTCCCAATATTGGTGGAATGTCACCCATTGAAAGTTGAAGAGTGGACAACACCAATTTGTGATTCTAACCAACAAAGTAACCAAACAATCAAAAGAAGAGTGATTAGAAATGTAAAGGATAGCATCTTTTATAATATGATGTATATAGCTAATAGGATGTGCTATACAGAATACAGATATTGGCATCAGTGCTTTTAGGCTAAAGCTGTATAGGTGTTATATCTGCTATGATTTGTTGTTTACACTGTGCTGTAGACACTTGATATGTTGACCAAAAAGAAAAACAATAAAAAAAAGACACGAGATAAATGAAACCATTGCAGAAAGAAGGACACTTACGATAATGAAGAGAAGGAATAGCATCAGCAAGAACCACATTGTCCTCTAAAGGATCAGTTGTATGGCCTCGAGAGTATGTCAGAAGGTTTACTTCTGAAGCCTTCTCTAATATAAGACTCACTTTCACACTTGTGTCTCTTTTTTCTTTTATAGTCTATAAAGAATAAGATGGTAAATTAGTTCTAGCTTTTTAACTATGGCTTAATAAATGTATCATTGTTTACTACTATTTCAAAGCTTAATAGACGTATGAGTGCTCTTAAGAATTCTAAATCATGTGGAGTTGCCATTGCGGATATTTCTAAATTAGGAACCTTTTCAACAATTTCGCTTGCTACTTCCATAGTACTCTAATAAACACCAACATATAATCAAGTTGTTAATTATGTTAAAGTCATTAACAAGCTTATTTATGTCATGAGAGTATTTTTTGAACATCACTCTTTTAATGATGAATAATCACAAATCAAAGCATAGAATACTTCAGTTTCTATATCAGAAAAGGATGATGAACTTAATTACCTTTGCAGATTCTTTTTCTATGAGATTAACTAATGATCTTGTACATTGTTGCATTGAATTTGAATCAGTTGTTTGAATTGCTGTTATGGCCTCATCTCTTGCTCTTGAGGACATTGTGCCATTGTTACATTGATACTTTGAGTAACCTAAAAATAGAAATAAGTTGCAATTTCATTAATGTTATATTTGTAGAAAAATGTTCTTCAGTTCTGCAACATATAATAAAAAAGGTATAAATTAATTTCAAGAGGAATTTTATCTGATCTTCTTTCCTTTGGTTTTTCTTATTACCTTTGCCTTTCGAGTTAGTGAACTTAATGGATTTAACCAACAATGCATTGTTCTCCAAGCTCCCAATTATATCAGTTTGTACTCTTTGCTACTTCTCAATGCGTAATACCATTGAGTATGCACGACTAACTGAGGGTAAGGGATCCAGAACTAGAATCTAGCTCCTAATCACATCTTAATTCTCATTTAGTCCCATTAAAAATTGAACAAGTCTATTCTATGAGATTATGGTGTTAAAAGCATATGAAGCTCCACATATACATCCATCCATTGCTCCACATGTACATTAAGGAGTAGGCTGAAGTATATTTAGCTCCTTCCACAGCCTTTTCAGTCTATTATAATACATTACAACAGACTGACTTCCCTGATCTATAGAAGAAATTTGTCTCTGGATCTGATAAACTTGTGGTCCATTACTTTCTCCGAATTGTTCTTCTAGTTCTTTCCACAATTTCCTTGTAGAGGTACAGTTTTTGAACGATTCCGCGATCTGCTTTGTCATTGAATTAATAATCCAACAACATACAAGCTCATCAACTCTCTTCCATTTGTTCCGTGCATTCTCATCCGTAGGTTCTATAATTCCACCATTAACAAATCCTAATTTTTTTTAGCAGCAAGTGCCCTCCTTACTAATCTACTCCAAACTAAGAAATTGGATTTATCCAAAAGTACTATCACCAGTGACATACCTGGTGTATTGGAGTTTCGTAGAACTAATGGATCATCACTGTTTTGTACAGAGCTAGTTGTCCGATCAGCAGCTACACCAGAATCTCCTGATCCTTCCATAGGTACAATTCAAAGAAGTAAAAGGTTATCACAGCTAACAAAAAACAAGCACAAAAAGGATCGAGCGGAACTATTCTTTGCGTCGAGGCTTTGTTGATCGATGTGGCTCTGATGCCATGTAGACAATAAGAGAAAGTAAAGGTGCGAGAGAATTAACTGGTGAAAATATTCACAGTATATAATTAATGCTCTAGCTAATAAATATATATATACAGGCTAAACTCTGTTTAACAGACTAAGAACTCCTAACTAACCAACTAACTCAGCTAACTAATACAAATGTTCATGCTGACTGTACACAACTGTACAAGCTGACTGTACAACATATCTAAATAGGAATTTGCAGAGACTACGATAGGATTATAACTTCTACAGTGATAGAACTATTTTTTGAAAGAAAAGTGATAGAACTCAATTGGATGATTGATTGTACAATAGTATTATCTTTTAATGTTTGTCAAGGAAATGAGGATAAAGATTTCTTCGTTATCAAATGAACTCCTGAGAATGAAAACTGATCAATTTTGATAGAATTTTAAAACTATAAAAAAATACGTATTTTTTAAAAAAAAACTTTTAAATTCATATAAGATTGCATTTTAAAAAAGTTAATACTTAGAATTCAATTCAATTTTCAATTTTTTTAATATTCGAAAGACACTTGTGATGTTTTAGGGAGACATTTTGCCTTGATAAATGGTGAAATGCGTTCATTTTTTTTTTTGGCAACATTAAAAACATAACAGCTTCAAACTGCTTTCAAGCAATCGTTTCTTGTTTCTCTTCTTTCCACAATTGTGTAAAATTAAAATATATATCTTATTGGGATGTGCAAACAAAGTCTCACATCGGTTAGAATTGGAGAAGATCATGAATTTATAAGTAAGGTTGATATCTCCATTAGTATAAGTCTTTTTCAAAAATATTCAAAAGCAAATCTATGAGGAATTAGGCCCAAAGTGGACAATATCATATTAGTGTGGAGTTATGTGTAAAGTCCATACTTATGTAACAACATCATAGAAATGAGATTAATTGATTTTTTTTGGTAGAAAAGAGAAAACTAGAAACGACAGAAAAAAAAAAGTCCTAATAAAAACACTGGAGGCATAATTAGCTAGAAAACCCAAGCAGACTTCTTGAGGAGGATCATCTCAAGTGCATCACAATGTAGAATTTCTTGACCCCGTCTTAGTAAGCAAGTCAGCACATTGGTTAGCTTCAGAATAGATGTGGTTAATATGAAAATGCACATTTCTAGCAAGTAAATTCATGACGTCCTCAATGATGACTCCCAGCGCATGAGTGGAGGTGTTAGCTTTTTCAATGAGATGCAACGCATCAAGGCAATTTGTCTCCCCCTGAATGTAAGTCACACCCAAGTTCATAGCAATTTAGATACCATGACGGATTACCGCTAGCTCAGCCAACATGTTCGTAGTGAAACTAATATGACTAGAGAAGACAGTAATCCAGTTACCAAACTCGTCCTAAATGAGCCCTCTGATCCCAGCTCTACTAGGGTTTCCGAAGGCATTGTCATCAAAAGCAAATTCCAGGATTTTTCAAAACCAAAGTGGCACCAAAATCCTCCAAGAGTTAGGGCAATCCCTTGGATAGTGAAGGATATCCTCAATTTGGTATATGCATATGAGACAAGTACTATCAAGACATAGCCCCCTACATTGGTCAAAAGGGATTTCTAAAGAGCCAGCTGCCAGCCAAACAAAGAACCTCACACCTTCCAGACATTGAAGCTTCCACACCCATGCCCAAGAATAAATATCATTGATGACTAGCTTGTTCCTGTTAAGAAATAAATAGCCAGAACGAGCATAATAGATTCCCAAAGGGTTAGAACCCCAGATAAGGACATCTCTACTCTGGGAAACAGTAGGCAATGGAATACTTATAATCTGCTCCAATTGCTCACTAGATAGACACAAATCAAACCCAGAACATTTTATATTTGATCTTAAGTTAGGTTAAGCACTATTATATTAATTATAAATTAAGATATTGTTTATATGTTAATATATATAATATATTAATAGCTTATAGAAGGAAAAAGACTATATGTAAACTCTTACGAGTTTATATTTTGAATTTATGTTCTAAGTTTACCCTCATTGAGTTTACATAAACTCTCAACCTTTAACTTACCCATGCTTCTTAGATCTTAAAAAGAGTAAAAAGAAAAATTAATATTAAATTATTAGTCAATATTTCAAACTAGCCATCATTAATGCTCAATTTATGTAGACCACAACTTTTTGAGAGATCAAGGTTTTTTATCATTAGATTTCTTCAAAATATATGTGTACGAGAACAAAAAAATCATATAGATTTTGAGGTGATTCAACTATAAAATAATCATCTTCCTAAGAAGTTGAAGTTTATTTAAACTTACCCATGCTTCTTAGGTCTCGAAAAAGAGCCGAAAAAAAAAGGATGCAGTATTAAATTATCAATGAAATTTTCAAACTAGTCATCATTAATGCTCAAATTTACATAAATCTTGAGATGATTCAACTATCAAAACATCAATTTCCTAAGAGTCTGAATTTTCTTTAGTCTTACCCATATTTCTTAGGTCTAAGAACGAGTAAAAAAAAAGTGTAATATTAAATTATTAGTCAACTTTTCAAATTAGCAATCATTAATGTTTAATTTACGGAAACATCAACTTTTTGAGTGGTCAAGTTTCTTCATCATGAGATCTCTTTGATATATGCCTGTATGATAATTAAAAAAAAAATTACATAGACCTTGAGGTAATCTAATTATGAAATAGATCGATTTTCTAAGAAGTTAAACTTTCTATATATTAACCCATACTTCTTAGGTGTTAAAAATAATTTTTTAAAAAAAAGATATACTATTAATCTATTAGTCAACTTTTCAAACTAGCCATTATTAATGCTCAATTTGTGGAAATCTCAACATTTTTAGAGGTTTAGTTTTTTCTCCATTAGATCTCCTTAATATATGTGTGCATGATAACAAAAAATTTTCATAAATCCTGAGATAATCCAACTATTGAAAAGCTCAATCTTGTAGGATGTTGAACTTTCTTTAGACATACCTTACTTCTAAGGTCTAAAAAAGAGTAAATAAACATAAAATATTAAATGATTAGTCAACTTTTGAAACTAGTCATCATGAATACACAATGTATGAAGACCTTAACTTTTGAGATGTCAAGTTCTTTCACCATCTATTCTCCTCAAGATATGTGCTTAAAATAAATTAATAATTTTTTATATAAATCTTGAGGTGATTCAACCATAAAAAATGCTCAACTTTCTA
Organism: Biancaea sappan; assembly: GCA_037074585.1. NCBI lineage: Eukaryota > Viridiplantae > Streptophyta > Magnoliopsida > Fabales > Fabaceae > Biancaea > Biancaea sappan. Next base: position 28,292,531 of record CM073495.1, read on the forward strand.
AGAGGTTGAGCTTTATTTAAAGTTACCCATACGTCTTAGATATTGAAAAGAGTGAAAAGATAGATATAATATTAAACTATTAGTCAACTTTTCAAACTAGCTATCACTGATACTCAATTTAGGCAAGCCTCAGCTTTTTAAAAGGCAAGATTTGTTCACCATTAGATCTCTTTGATATATATGTATATGATAATAAATGAATTTTATATAGATCTCGAGATGATCCAACTATTAAAACCTCAACTTCTTAAGAAACTAAACTTTATATGCCTAAGGTCTTAAAGAGTAAAAAAGACATATAATACTAAATTATTAATCAACCTTTCAAATAGCTATCATTAAGGCTTAATTTATGAAAACCTCAACTATTTTAGTGGTCAAGTTTCTTCACCATCTAAAGTTCTCAATTTAGTTGTATATGATTACCCACATATATTAAGGAGATGCTAAGTTTTTTCACTATTAAATCTCCTCGATATATATGTGTATGATAATAAAAATAATTTACATAAATCTTGAGATGATCCAACTATCAAAAAGATCAATTTCCTTTGAGGCTAAACTTTGTTTAAACTTATAATTAAGCCATACTTCTTAAGTCTCAAAAGGAGTAAAAAAATGTATAAAAATAAATTATTAGTCAACTTTTCAAAATAGCCATCATTAATACTCAATTTATGTAAACTTTAACTTTTTGAGGGATTATGATCCTCTCTTTAGCCTTGGGGCTAAGGAGAGTCAATGGTTGTGGTGCCTACTTTGATGGTTATGAGAAACTAAGGAGTCTCCTTAGGTTTAAAGCTAAGGAGACAACCAGGACCCTTTTTGAGAGGTCAAATTTTTCATCATTAGGTCTCCTTGACATATGCTTGAGAATTTAAAAAAAAAAATTACATAGACCAAGATGATCCAATAATAATAAAGTGTAACTTTCCAAGAGGCTAAATTTTCTTTAAACTTATCCGTACTTCTTTGGTCTTAAAAAGAGTAAACAAAAAAAAGAAAGAGATATATTACTATTTATTAGTAAATTTTTTAAGCTAACTATCATTAATAATCAATTTATGGAAACCTCAATTTTTTGAGAAGTCAAGTTTTCTCACCATTATATCTCCTCCATATATGTATATATGATGATAAAAAAATTTAAATAGATCTCTAGGTGTTTCAACTATAGAAAAGAGTAAAAAGAAGTAAAAAAAATATGTTGAATAAGAAGAGTAAAAAAGATGTAGAATATTAAATGATTAGTCAACTTTTCATACTAGCCATCATAAATGAACAATATTTTGAGATCTTAACTTTTGAGAGGTCAATTTTTTTCACCATTAGATCTCCTCTATATATGTATATATTAGAATTTAAGAAAAAAAAATTCATAGACCTCATGGTGATCCAACTATAAAAAAAGTTCATCTTCCTAATTGGCTGAACTTTAGGTATTAAAAAGAGTTAAAAAAAAAGAGATATAATATTAAGTTATTAGTCAACTTTTTAAATTAGCCATAATTAGTGCTCAATTTACGGAAACCTCAACTTTGAGAGGTCTACTTTTTTTACCAATAGATCTCCTTAATATATATATTTGCATGATAATTTAAAAAGTTTATATAGATCTCGAGGTGTCAATTATCAAAAGTTCGACTTCCTAGAAGGTTGAACTTTCTTAAGACCCACCCATAATTCTTAGTTCTTAAAAAAAGTAGAACATTAATTGATTAATCAACTTTTCAAACTAACCATTATTAATGTACAATTTATGGAGACCTCAACTTTTTGAGAGATCATGTATGTTTTTGGCATTAAATTCCCCTGATATATGTATGTATGATAATAATAATAAAAAAATTACATAGATATTATAAAAAAAAGAAAAAAAATTGTAAGAGGCTAAACTTTCTTTGAAGTTACACGTATTTCTTAAATCTTAAAAAGAATAACAAACATAAAATTAAGTAATTTGATTTGAGAACTTTCCAAACTAACCATTGTTAATGCACACTTTATGTAGACCTCAACTTTTTGAATGATCATTTTTTTTTTCTATTAGACCTCCTTGAAATATTTGTGTATGATAATAAAATTTTTACATATATTTCAAGGTACTCCAACTATAAAAATGCTTGACTTCTTTAGACTTATACCCTTACTTTTTTCTTATATATATATATATATATAATAACTTACCACACTTCTTTTGGTCTTTAAAAGAGTAAAATTGTATAATATTAAGTAATTAGTCAACTTTTTTAAACTAGCCATGCTCAATTTACTTTTACAATAAATGTTTATCTTGAAATTAATAATTTATAGAACCCTTAAAATCTTATAAATTTTAATTAATAGAATAAGTTTATTTTTAAAATAATAATTTTAAAAATTATAAAATTTAATGGTAATAAAATATTGTCTTAAGTCTTTAACTTCCAACGTTATCATCTGTTACTTACTGTATTGATTGTGGGAAGCGGATCCTCTGTATTATTGCAAAGTGCAATACTTTTTAGCAACGACTTTTACTGAATTGTTGCTGAAAGTTTTAGCAACGGTTACAATCGTTGCTAAAACCTCTGCATTACTAAAAGTAATGTAGAGGATCTGGGACCTTGATTGTGGTTTGATTGATATCAAAGTTTCAAATCTTAAAACTTAAAATCATACAAACAAACTCTAGACAATAAAAAAAAAAATTAATATTTTACGATTTTAGAAATTATTATTTTAAAGTTTAACTTGTCATATTAAGAAAGATAAATTGAGCTAATGGTGATTAATTTGAAAAATTGATTAATCATTTATTGTTATAAACTTTTTATAACACTCTTTGTAGTCCGCGCAGGTCTAGTTTCTCTGTGCCTGTGGAGGAAGTCGTCGACAGTGTCTCGTCGGTTCTATGGTGTCTTGGAGTCCAGCCATGGGTTGGTGCTTGTTCGTTGGTTTAGTCCTAGCTACTGCTAGGGTGGCGCAGACATAGGCGATGATTCTTCACTTCAGGCGGGGTTTTTGTTTCATTTGAATCCCCGTTTTTCTTCCTCTTTTAACAATCTTTGTTAGTAATCTTGATTGGTCGCCATCTTGCCTCCCTGGTTTTCTTTAAGATTAGTAGCCTTCCCTTCAGAGTCGTGGAACTGGGATCCTATGAAGATTCAAACAATATAGATCAAGAATATTTTATAGCAGCCATTAATGATGATTTGGAGGTCATTGAGGTTGAAGAAGAAATTGACAGTGAGGAGCTTCAATGCTTTAGTTTATGTTTAGTGGGTAAATTATGGACTAATCCTTCATTCAATGTTGGGCCTCTGAAATCAACTATGAAGCAGATTTTGAAACTCAAAGATGGTGTAGAGATCAGGGAAATAGGAGATAATCTTCTTACTTTCCAATTCTTAAACTAGAAGGACAAAGAAAGAGTTCTACAGGGACAACCTTGGTGGTTTGATAGGAGAATTCTGGTTTTAAGGGAAATACAGGGAGTTGAACAGCCATCATATCTCAAGCTTCATAGAACACCCTTCTGGGTGAGAAAATATGATACCCCTTTCAATTTGAGAACAAAATCAGTAGTTAAGCAAATTGGCAGAGTCATTGGGGATTTTGTAGAATGAGAAAATAAGAGAGAGGATAAGTGGGGAAGATTTCTGAGGCTGAGGGTGATAGTTCACCTTGAAAAACCTTTAAAAAAAGGGTAAAATTTTAAGGAGTAAGGATGGAAAAGCCTATATAATCTCTTTCAAATTTGAAGGATTGCCTGATTTCTTCTATGTGTATGGCAAGGTGGGTCATTAGCTGAAAGAATGTAATGAAAAAGTTCAAGAAGATGATGGAGACAACTCAAACATATCTTACGGGCCATGGATGAGAGCTAGTCCTACTAGAACGAGACAGTGACCAGAAAGGAAAATGAACAGAAATTAAAAAAACCAGAAAATGGTGTTTAAACTAGATTTTGAACAAGATATGAATAAACCCAAGGTTCAGCCAACTAAGGAGAAAATTGAAAAAGACTCTACAACAAATAAGGAAAGAGGGGGGAGGGGAACAAAACTATGCAGTTGTTTCTGATCCAGGAACTAGTTTAAATGAAATTCTGTTGAATAATGAACATGTAAAGATCTTAATTTCAATGGTTAAATCATTATCTGATTGGAATTTATCTTCAAATAAAAGTGAGAAACAAGAACAGGAAATATCAAAAGAAATTATTGGTGAAGAAGGATGTTGTATAACCCCTACTCCAGTAAAGACCCAGTGTTTGATAAATGTATGTGAAGGGAATTAGACCTTAAACAATGAAGAACTTTTCAACGCTACAGAAGATCTTAGTGGAAAAGAAAAGAGTGCTAAAGATACTAGTAAAGGGGAAGAATGCTTTGCTTATAAAAGGATATAGCTAAACGAGATAGGGAGGGGAAGCATTCCACCTTCTCAGAAACCATTGAAGGAAATGATATGGGTGATATTCATAATCAAAGCAATAAATTTGAGTGTTCCAATAAAAAAAAAGGCGATGGAGTTAAATATAGATGCTAAAATAGTGGAACTGTCATAGCATGGGTGTGTCACAGGCAGTGAGAGCGTGCAGAAGAATCATAAAAAAGTAAGCACCCAAGTATCATTTTCATTATGGAGATGAAGCTTAAGAGATTAGAAACTGAGAAGCTAAACAGTAAATGGGGCCTTAAAAACACTATTTGGGTTGATTGTAAGTGTGATAACCGGAGAAGAGCTAGGGGACTAGGTCTACTGTGGAATGAAGATGTTAATGTTGACCTCATATCCTTTTCCTAGAACCACATAGATGTAAAGGTCAGAGGAGAAGGTGAAGGTAGTAATTAGAGATTTACTGGTTTCTATGGGCAATCTGAGGAAAGTAAAAAGTACCTATCTTGGAATCTGCTGACTATTTTGGGCAACCAGAGCAATCTTCTATGGCTTTGCGGGGGTGACTTTAATGAAATTCTTCTTGAATCTGAGAAACATGGAGGGGCTGGTAGAAGAGACCAAGCTATGCAAAATTTTAGAAACACTTTGAATTCATGTGATCTTAAAGATGTGGGGTTTAAAGGTTATCCCCATTTACCTAGACAAATGGGAGAGAGTGTGATGATAACATTCAGGAGAGATTAGACCGCTTTCTTGCCAATAAGGAGTGGCTGAATTTTGTCCGAAGTGTAAAGGTGATTCATGAGCTTAGAAGCTTTTCTGACCATTGCCCTGTTCTATTGGACTACTAAGTAGTTGGTATAGAGGAAGGTTCACATGGTCGGCCCCTCTCTATATTCAAAGAAATGTGGACTACAGAGGCATCCTATGAAAAAATGATAGAGGAAGCATGGATTAAAGATGGTGTGGCAACTGAGAATATTAAAAATGCTAGAAATACTCTTCTAGCCGCAGATGTTTTCTCTTTAAAAAGCCTACAAAGTAAAGTCAGGGAGATTGAAGGAAAACTTGCTAAAACTTATCAAGAGAATACCTCTCATGGAAATTTGAACAGTTAGCATAATCATCTTCTCGAGGTTGATGAACAGCTTAAAAAAGAAGAAATATATTAGAGGCAAAGATCTAGAGCAACATGGATTAAAGAGGGAGATAAGAATACTAAGGATTTTCACTGTAAAGCCAACCAGAGAAATGGAAGAAATTCCATTAGAAAAATAAAAATAATAATGTTGTGTGATGAGGCAGCAATTTTTTTTTTCTAATCTTTTCAAAGCTAGTAATATCACCCATGTTGAAGATGTGTGCTCCCATATTAAACATAAGATTAATCCTGCATAAGCAATTTGCTCTCCTAAGCTTTCTCATCTAATGACGTGGAAGTGGCTTTAAGTCAAATCCCTTGAAAGCACCTAGCAGCGATGGTTTCGCAGTGTTATTCTATCAAAGGTACTGGAAAATAGTGGGAAATAAGGTCAGTAAATTGGCTTTGGAGGTGTTGAATAATAAAAAAAGGCCAAAGGAGATAAATCACATTGATTACTCTTATTCCAAAGACAAAAGATCTTGATGAGTTCTCTCAATTTTGTCCAATAAGTCTCTGCAACATAACCATGAAATTGATCACTAAAGTCATTACAAACAAACTTAAGTGGTTTTACTGGCACTTATTAGTGATAATCAAAGTGCTTTCATACCTCATAGACTCATCACGGATAATGCATCATCACCTTCGAGATCTTCCATTTCTTGAAAAAGAAGAAAAAGGGTAAGAAAGGTTTTTTAGCTTTGAAAGTTGATATGTCAAAGGCCTATGACAAAATGGAATGGGGGTTTATAGAAGAAGTAATGAGAGTAATGAATTTTCCTAAGAACTTTGCGAAATTAATTTTGAGGTGATCAAGTCTGTTTCTTATTCAATCCTGATCAATGGTAATCTAGGAAGAGTTTTCTTTCCCCAAAGAGGGTTAAGACAAGGCAATCTGTTGTCCCGTACATATTCATTTTATGTTTTGAAGTTTTTTCTGCCTCTTTGAACATGCAGAAGAACTTAAACTGGTTAAGGGGATTAAAATAGTTAGGACTGCTCCATTAATTTCTCACTTGTTTTTTGTAGATGACAGTATCATCTTTGCAAAAGCTAATATTAGATCAAAAAATGCTATTTCCCATATTATTCAAGCTTATGAGGAGGCTTCTGTGTAAAAAGTAAATTTGTCAAAGACAGAGCTCACTTTTAGCAAGAATGTGCTTAAAGAAGAGAAAATTTTGATCCAAGAAAGGTTAGACGTGGAAGCTATGCAGAGTTATCAAAAATATCTAGGTTTTTGGTAGTTGTGGGAAAATCCAAAAAAGTTATCTTTGCAAATTTACATGACAAAATCAGAAGAAAAATTCAGGAGTAGAAGGAGAAACTGCTTTCTCAGGTGGGTAAGGAAATCTTAATCAAATATGTTGCTCAGGCTATTCCTACTTACTAGGGATGGCAATAGGGCCCCAAAGTCGGGGATCCCTGCATTCGGGGGCCTCATTGGTAGGGATTTTCCCCCATGGGGATGGGGAGGAGGGGAAAATCCCCCCAAAGGATAAACAGTGCAGTCCCTATAAGGGCATTTTAGTAATTTTATAAAATTACTAAAATGTCCTTAAAAATATATATTTATTATATATATTAAGGATAATTTAGTAATTTCCTAACTAAAATATACTTAAAAAAATAAAATTCAATCTAAATTCCTGATCCCTAAACCTAATTCCATTTCCCCCAAATTCAAATATGCCTCTCAATAGCCAAATTAGAATGCTCTCTGCCTCTTCCGTCTAGCTCATGCCCTACCCCCTTCCTGCCATTGTGCCTATGCAGGTGCCTTCCCTCTCTGTCTGCCCGTTTGGTGTTCTCATGCTGGTGCCTTCATCATTCGTTATCTGTGGCTTTGTCCATGATACTCTGCCTTCAGCTCTTCATAGTTCGTCCTTCCCCGATCCTATTCATGCAGTCGTCTTCCATCCGTCGTACTCGGCCTTTGACCCTTCGTAGTTCCTCCTCTGTCCATTGTACTCGATGTCTCTACCTTCATCTTCTCTCGACATCGCAACTCGCCGTCTCTAAGGTAAGTGAAGAAATTTTCTTCAAATGATATTGACCCCAATTTCTCTGATGCATTATCTTACTATATTTGTCTGATTGTCTCTATAATTTCTCTGAAAATAGTCTAAATTTTTTGTAGCTAATATATTTGGTTAGTTGTATTAGTTGCTATATTTGGTTTTCGCCCCCTGATATTTTGTACATTGAACAAAATGCTTGACTTCATATTATGCTTTACTTTATCAAAACTGATAACTTTTTATGTTGATTGTCTGTGTATTTGGGGGTTAAAAGAGACGTGCCTGGGTGTTTTTGGGGTCAAAAGAGATATGTATGTGTTTTTTTTTATTTTAGAATTTTTTAATAACCCAACGGGGACCCCGCAGGGCCCTACAGGGAGGCAAGGAACAGGGATGGGAGAATTTTCATCCCCCCGCCGTGGATCGGGGGTAAGGATAAAGGGAGATTTGAGGGGTGGGAACTGGAGCGGGGACTGCCCTATTGCTATCCCTACTACTTACATGATGAGTTATTATAAAATCCCAGTCAATATTTGTCAAAAAATGGAATCAATTTTGAATCAATTCTGGTGGGAGGAAGAGAAAGGGAAGAGGAAAATTCACTGGGTGGCTTGGAGTTCTGTGTACAAGCCAAAATAGGAGGGAGACCTTAGTTTTAGAATTTTCTAGAATTTCAATGATGCTCTTCTGGGCAAGCAAGGGTGGAGAATTATTAATCAAGATCAGTGCTTAATGGTCAGGACCTTAAAGGCAAGATATTTTCCTAAGGGTGAGTTCCTATCAGCAAAACTGGGCATTGAACCAAGCTTTTCCTGGAGAAGTATTTGGCAAGCGCATTATGTTATTAAGGAAGGTGCAAGGTAGAAAAACTTAGGGGTCAAGGTTAATGTTTGGAAAGACATATGGCTTTCAGAGCATCATGGAGGTAAGGTCTAGAGTCCAAAGCCTAAAAACTTAGAAATTTTACTAGTAAGCCATCTCACATGACTTGCATAACTGGGACAAAGAGCTTATATACAGAACTCTTATCCCATTTGAGGCTAAATAGGTGTGTAGGATTTCTCTGGCTCAGAAGATTCAAAGAGATACTCTCTATTGGCCATGGGAGAAGAATCATGATTTCTCTGTTAGGTCTACATATCACCTCATCCAAAAGAAACAGTCTTCTGTTGGAGTTGGCTCGACAGAAACTAAAGAGTAATGGAACTAGATATGGAAGTTAAATGTACCTCTTAAATTTAAAATTTTTGTTTGGAAATTATGCCATGAAGGATTACTATAAAGTCAATACTTATATCTAGGGGGATATTTACTAATTCAGTGTGTATTTACTATTATGAGAAAGAGGAAACCATTAGGCATTTGTTTATTGATTATGAATGGACCAAGAGAGTTTAGTTTCTTTCTCTACTGGGCAAGAGCCCTTAGTTCCATAGAAATAGATCTCTCGGTGAATGGTTTATGGAAATCTCTAAAAAAGGGCCAAAGATTGTCCTTAATCTTTTGGAAGTGATTATGTGGAGCATATAGGGGGCTAGAAACGATTTTGCTTTCAAAAATATAAATCCTGACCCTTATCTCAGAAGTAGAAAAGCAGCGAGTATGTTATTAGATTTCCTGTAGACCTCAAATAACTCCCAGTTAAACATCAAGAGATCTCTGAGATGATGATCCCCTCAGCCTAGCTTTCTTAAATATAACACAGATGCTGCTCACATTAGTGACCACCAGTGGAGTTTGGGGCTTGTATGTAGAGATAAGAAAGGAAAAATTCTTAAAGCAGCTTCCAAATGCATTGAGTATGTCAACTCTCTAATTTTAGTAGAAGTTTTGGCGATCAAATGGGCTGTGGATCTAGCAATTGAGTGGGGGAACAAGAAAATTTTCGTGGACACAAACTATAAGCAAATTGTGATGGAGTTTTAGGATCCAAAGTTATTTTCTCCCATCTATGAAATTCTCCAGGATGTTGTCGAAAGCTCTTATGCCTTGGATGCTTTCTCCCTGATTCATTCGTACAAGATTTGTAACTTTGTGGCCCATAGTATTGCTAAGTCTTGTAGTTGTCAGGATCCTATTATTGGGATGGGCCTTTCCTTTAATTTTTGTTAAAGCTTGCTAGCTGTGACATTTTGTGTGATACCCTGGATCATTAATACAAGTTTCTATTCTCTTTCAAAAAAAAAAACATTTAACGCTCTTTGCACTTTGTAGCAAGACTGGTATTTTTTAACTCAAAATCTTATATAACTATTTTCAAACACTCATCAATAAAATATTTTCTTCAAACACTATAATTTATTTTTTTATTGTAAATTGTCAAAAAGAATGATAAATATTACTTGTATTTAGTTTTAAGTTTTTAACCATTTATGCATCCTGTCAAAGGAGGTTGTAATGTCAAACAGGCTAGCTCACTAAAGCCTAACCCGTCATAGGCCATTTATCTAAATGGGTTACTTTGATCCATTTATTAAACAAGCCATTTTTTATGCCTCTATCCATGCTAATCAAGATCTAGATCTTGATCGTAAAATCGCATAAGATTGAGATCTTACACCACTAAATCGTGCAAGATTGTACTAAAGATTATTTTTGTATCAGAATAGCATGGGATCCATATTCTAATCATAAGATTATAGGATCGCAAGATCCCACGTGATTCTTACAACACTTGATTTTTTATTATTATTTTTTTTCAATTGAATGCTAAATGATGTCGTTTCAGATGGAACCCTAGCCCCTAAATCCATCTTTAGGTATTGTTTGATTGGAGGGGAGGGGAGGAGAGGGGAGGGGAGGAGAGGGATTTTTTTAAATTCACTTTGTTTGTTTTAATTAGTTGGAGGGGAGGGGAGGGAAAATGGAGGTGAAAAATCCTTCCCTCCCTTTCATTTTTCTTTCCCTCCAAAAGTGAGGAAATTTAGAGAAAAGGAAAATTATAACAATATAAAAGACATAAGTGTCCTCAACTATTTTTCTTAATTCAAGATTTCCCTCTAACTTACTTCATTTTGCTCCTTAAATAATATATTATTAACATATTTGGACTATTTAAAAGTTTTATCATTATTATTGTTATTATACTTAAATAATATATTATAGTCAAAATGGTATTTTATGTCTCTAAGATTTACACCAAATTTCGCCTAACATTTTTTTTGCCCATTTATGTCCCACATGTTTCAATTTTTGTCATATATACCTTTTTTTTGTAACTCCATCATTTAAGTTAACAAAAATGCTGACTGGGCAGCCACGTGTATTCCTTAATAATAAAAAAAATATTTCAGTTTATTCACTTAGGTCTTTAGTCAAAATTTTTCTTTTGTTTTTTGCTTGATATAAACTTGTCTTCTACTTTATCTAGATCCCTAGTTTAAGAATATATTTTGTTCTTTGTCAAAATCATCTCTACAAACTTTTTAGTTTGTTTACTTTAGTCCTTTTTCTTCACTTTCATTTTTTTTCTCACGGTTTGGTCCTCCACATCAGTCCACAATTTCATTTAGTCATAATATGATTCAATCTATTATTTCTACCCATGAATAATACAAGAAATGAATTAAAATTCAAGTTTCAAAGGTTGCATAATTACAAAGAACAAAATATATTCTTAAACTAGGGACCTAGAAGAAATAGAAAACGAGTTTATATCAAGCAAAGAACAAAATATTGTTTCTTCTAACAATAAAATTATTTAGCTTCTTTTTCTTATTATGGTAAGAGTAAAATTAAAATTTTATATGATTTTTAAAACATATTATATATTTGAGATGCTTTTCAGATGAATCAAATTAATGCTTATAAAATGTTATATTATTTCACCATAACAAATAGGCTAATCTATTTAAATATAAGTGATAACAAATTTATCATGTTCTGTGGGTCATACAATCAAAAGGCTATAATAGTCATTTTGTTTTCTTTTACCTCCCCTCCCTTATCCCCTCCCTTATCCCCTCCCTTTATAAACCAAACAAAAGAAAATTTATTTTCCCTCCTTTCCCCTCCTTTCCCTTACCCTCCATCAAAATCCCTCCCATCCCTTCCCTTCCATTGAACAAAATAGTCCCTTAATCTTCAATTTTCACTGCTGTCTCACTCTGGCCTCTACTTTGAGTCTTCGAATCAAGCATAGTCTTTAAAATCTTACTTCCTTGGCCCTCCTCTGCCTCCTCCTCAGTTGCTTACTCCATTGATGTAGTCCAAACCATCAAGGCAAAAAGCCAGAAACAAAAACACTTCATGAGTTCGTGTTGTGCCTGGCCGTGCTGCACTACTGCTACCTTCCTTCCTCTTCTAGTTGTTGCATTGATGTCATGTGACCATGGCCCTTCTTTGCTCTGTTGGTATGAGTGGTGGTGAGTAATTTTTCTAACTCTTAAGCATTTAAGTTCATTTTCGTTGCTTGTTTAATGTATGGATGATTGGATATTGGTTGTTTTGATGACTTTTAAATGTGTATACATGACATTTTGTTACTTTTGTAATGTATGAGATGATTTATGGAAGTATTTTGAGATTTAGATAAATATATGCTTGTTTAAAAATTTTAGTAAATTATATAACTATTTTTCATATTTATTTTCGAAAATTGCATAGGATCTTACTAATATCTAGCATTTTTATATACATTTTTACTCCTATCTTGGTCTATTTACATCTTCATCTATGGGAATTCTCTAATTTTATTACACTTTGTCATTTATTGGGTCTAAATTAATTTTAGATAAAAATGAATTATTTTCGTATTTTTAAGACTTAAATTATAAAAGACTCAATTTAATCCATTTTGTGTACTTTGCAGAAATTAATATTAGAGATTTCTTGATGATGTGGCGTTGACATAGCACTCCTGTTGACATGGACGCTGATGTAGCACTTTTCTGATGAGTAAGATGCTGACTGGGCACCTTTTTTTTGCTGACTTGATGACATGGATGTGTGGGCCCTCATCTCAGAATTTTTCAGCCCTTTTGCGTGCAGTCCAACTTTTGTATCTTCCCCAAACTTTGCTGAAAATGGAAACAAAAACATATCAGCCTTCTGCAAGGAAAAAGAGTCTCTTTGCTCCACCTTATTCATGTCTTCCCTTCAGCATTTCAGACCCCCTTTTATAGCTGTAGAACAGCCACACCTCAGCCATTTTTCAAAGTCAACTGAAGGCATCTACAGTAGAATATTCCTTAGGTTTAGTAGGGCATCATTTTTGTATCTCAGTTCACTCTCTTTCATTTCTGGAATTTAGTAATTTCATAGGTCATTTTCTCTCTGCTTTTCTCTCTTCTATTTGTTGGTTTTGCTCTCATAGAGGGCTAAACTTCCATTGTAATCAGTCACTAGGACCTTGGGATGTTGTAGCTTGAACTTTCAGTGCAAGATAAGTGTTTTGTTCTCTATTTCATCTCATTTTCATTTTTTGTTTTGTTCTTGTATTTATGTTGATACCAAAATTCTGATATGAACTTGTATAAGCATAAACTGATTTTTATTTGAGATATAACCTTGCTTAACTGATTGAGAAAGCAAGTAAAATGAAATGGCTAGGTTAGATGATATCTAACTTGATTTGGTTGAGGTCTTTTAAAGTTGCATCTAGCTATAGATTAATGAAGTTCTCTTAACTATGGTTAAAAGCATTATAGTTCTGAAAGTTCTTCTAGATTTCTTTTCATAAAAACCAAATGGTGAGGTGGGGATAAACTGAATCAATGAGTTAAGTAATGATAGATGCACTCCTATAAATTCTAGTAGCTAGTTACATTTTGCATTTGCTGTCAAACTTTGTTGTTGTTGTTTACTGCTACTATTTTATTTTGTTTTATGTTGCTGTCACAAGCAAACCCCCCCCTCAGTTTATGTGTTTTATTATCAATGTAATTAGTGCTAGGAACAATTAATTAGTAGTTAGAAGTGAGACTCATTGAGTGAATATGACCTGGGGATCACTATATCACAAGATTGCCATGACCCCCCGTTTATGTGTTTTATTATCAATGTAATTAGTACTAGGAACAATTAATTAGTAGTTAGAAGTGAGACTCCTTAAGTGAATATAACCTGGGGATCACTATGTCGCAACATTGCCATGAATTCAATTCTAGGCGATTGGCATCGTAGTGGCATGAACCAGAATTTTGGTGTCGTTACTGGGAGCCAATTCACTTATGAGTTGTTAATTTAGTTGTTCCATTGTGTCTTTGTTTGATTTTCAGTCATTTAGTGTTGTTGAAATGGTTTACAAGTTAAGTTTTTTTCTCGGAAACTAGTCATTTTCCAAACCGACAAAAACCTGACTATCTCTGATTGACTTCGAACTTAGTATACCACTAGTTTTCGACGTTTTAAGCAAGTTCCAACCCCCTCTCTACCTTTGGCCTAGTACGAGGTGACCATTTTTCCAAATTCCATAGTTTAAGCCCTTTTTTCTATTTTTTTATTTTTTTATTTTTTAATTAATTGTGATTTTTGGTGTGATTTTTGTAGATCAAATTTTTAAGTTCTGTTTTTTTTTCATTTGTTCCTCCAACTTGTGAAGGATTTTTCCAATAAAAATCATATTTTTCTGAGATACTTCATTTTTTGATGATTTTTATCGGTTGGAGCTTATTGTAGTGTTTTTGCTGTTTTCAGTGTTTTTGTTGTTTTCTTGTGAATTTTGCCTTTCCTAGTGTATGAGAAGGTCTCTTAATGTGGACTAACCACCTTTTGATTCTGAAATTGATAGGACCTTCCATAGACTAGTAAGAAGCAACAACATTAGAAGTAGATAGTTTCTGAACTTCTTTATGAAATTGTTCATCTTGCTATCAATAGTGTAGAAGTAGAGTCAAATTCTGGATCTGATATTGTGTTGGAGTCAACTGATTTTGAGTTAGTTGGGATAACTAAGATGGATAATCAAAATACAAAAGTGCATCAAAATAGGCAAGAACAATCCATTAAAGAGTTGATTGCACCTAATGTGCATTATCAACCATTGTGCATAAATTATCTTGAGTTAGATGCTAATTTTGAACTAAAATTTGGTCTAGTCCACTTGCTGCCAAAGTTTCATGGTCTTGCAGCTGAGGACCCATATAAGCACTTGAAGGAATTTCATGTTGTTTGCTCCACCATGAGGCCACATGGAGTGGGAGAAGAACAGATCAAATTGATAGCCTTTCCTTTCTCTTTGGATGGGGCAGCTAAGGATTGGCTTTACTACTTGCCAACTACCTTAATAACAAGATGGGATGAACTGAAAAAGATGTTCTTAGAAAAATTTTTTCCTCTAAAACAGCAGCAATCAGAAAAGACATCAGTGGGATTAGGCAATCAATGGGTGAGTCTTTGCATGAGTATTAGGAGAGATTTAAGAAGCTATGTTCAAGCTGCCCAAACCACTAAATTTCAAAGCAGCTTCTCATCCAGTATTTTTATGAGGGATTATTACCAATGAATAGATATATAGTTGATGCAGTTGCTAGTGGGGCATTGGTTGATAAAACCCTTGCTGCAGCAAATGAATTATTGGCCAAGATGGCTCAAAACGCACAACAATTTGGCACTAGACTGAATGATCCAGCAACAGCTACTGTGAATGAAGTAAGGACACCTCCCATGGAGCAACAAAGGATAGAAAATAAATTGGAAGAGTTAGCTTTAATGGTGAGGCGATTGGCATTAAATCAGAGATCATAACAACCAGCGCTCCCTCTTTCAGTTTGTGGTATATGCTCCTTGAATACCCATTATACTTATCAATGTCCTTAACTGCAAGAGAGCCTAAACTGAGTCATGTGCTGGCATATTCCCTAGTAGAACCATGCAGCAACCACAACAATAGAGGTATGACCCTTATTCCTCCACTTACAATCCTGGGTGGTGTGACAATCTAGCTTTCAAGTATGGAAATACCACCAATCCTCCTTATCAGCGACCCCATGTAAGATATAATCAACCTAGACCTAGCCATGCACCTCCTCCAGTACCCAAGAAACCTGAGCCTAGTCTTGAGGATTTAATGAAGGAGCTAAAAGCCAATACTCTCCAGTTTTAGCAGAGAACATAAACAAATATGCATAACCTGGAGACTCAAATTGGTCAATTAGCTACAATAGTAAATGAGTTGAAAAGTCAAGGTTTATGGAGTTTTCCATCTCAACTAGTGATAAACCCAAGAAGCAATGTTAGTGTCATCATTTTGAGGAGTGGTAAGCAAGTGGATGGTCCACCTTCTGAATCTGAACCAACAAGGTTAGATGTGCAACAAAGTATTCCTTCATCCTCAGCTAGTGAGCAAAATAAAAAGGATGAAGAAGTGGTTTAGAAAATACCTCTTCCTTTTCCCAATAAGCAAACTCAATCAAAGAAAGCTTTTGAATCTGACATGGATAAAGAGATCATAGAGACCTTCAAAAAAATAGAGGTCAATATTCTACTTTTGGATGCAATCAAGCAAATCCCTAAGTGTGCCAAGTTCTTTAAAAAGTTATGTACTCATAAGAGACGTTTAAGAGGCAATGAGAGAGTAAATTTAGGAAGGAATGTTTTTGCACTCATCCAGCCACCCATGCCACCAAAGTGCAAAAATCCTAGAACTTTCACAATACCATGCACAATAGGCAACATGGAATTCTCTAATGCTATTCTGGATTTAGGAGCCTCAATCAATGTCATGCCTAAATCAGTATACTCCAACCTCAAGATTAGTATCCTCTCACCAACAGGATTGATAGTTCAATTGGCCAATTGAAGTATAGCACACCCAGCGGGAGTTCTTGAAGATGTCTTGGTAATGGAGAATAATAACATTCCTGGCCATGCACCATTAATACTTGGTAGACCTTTTCTGAAAACTAAAAAAACCATTATTAATGTGCATAAAGGGACTTTGTCCATAGAGTTTGATGGCAACAAAATTGATTTTAATATTTTAGATGCTATGAAACATCCTATGGAAAATCATTCCAATGTGCATGTGGTTAACTTTCTGGATTATTTGGTTGATGACACATGTGATGATTTCCAAGATGAGTTAATTTCTAATTTTCTAGAGTTTTCTGAATTAGTTGATGCCTTTGAATGCAATTGTGCTGGTTCTGAATTTTGTCAAGCTTGTATTGAAATTGAAAATTCTCTAAGTGTCAACAATTCTGAGTTGCATTCTGATTTGGATTCTGATGTGCATTCTGATTCTATCATTTTCTCTAGCTTAGATTATGATTCCATTTTATTTTAGGTAGTTTCAGGTGTAGTAATTTAAACTGTAATTTTGTATATTCTTCATCTTTTTCTTCTTATGCTGCTGACCCTTCCTCCCCTCTAGCCAAGGATTATATCTTTGAGCAATCTGAATATGCAGGTGCCTCCTTGGATGCAACTCAACAAAAACTGATTCCATCCACTATCCAACCACCTACATTGGAGTTAAAGGCATTACTAGAAAACCTCAAGTATGCTTTCTTGGAAGTAGGAGACAAACTTTCAGTCATTGTAGCCAATAACTTGAATCCCAATCAAGAAGAAAAATTGATAAAATTGCTGAAAAAGAATAAGAAGGTGATTGGGTGGACTCTAGCAGAAATTCTTGGGATTAGTATTTCTATGTGCATGTACCGAATTCTTCTTGAAGAAGAGACTAAACCAGTGAGGCAACCCAAAAGACGACTCAACCCCATGATTCTTGACGTAGTCAAGAAGGAGGTAAGTAAGCTCCTTCAAGCTGAAATTATTTATCCTATCTCTGATAGTAAATGGGTGAGTCATGTGCAAATGGTACCAAAGAAAACTGGGGTAACTGTTATAACAAATGAAAAAAATGAGTTAGTACCCACTCGAGTGCAAATAGTTGGCGTGTTTGCATTGATTATAGGAAGTTGAACCAAGAAACTAGAAAAGATTATTTTCCTCTTCCTTTTATTGATCAAATGCTTGAGAGACTTGCTAGAAAGTCTCACTACTGTTTTCTTGATAATTTTTTTTTTGATATTTCCAAATTCACATTGCACTTGAAGATAAGGAGAAAACCACCTTCACCTGTCCCTTCAGCACTTTTGCATATAGACGCATGCCTTTTGATCTTTGCAATGCACCTGACACTTTTCAAATATGCATGATAAGTATATTTTCTGATTTGTTAGAAGATTGCATGGAAGTGTTCATGGATGATTTTTTTGTTTATAGAGACTCATTTGATGCATGCTTGAAAAATTTGGAGAGAGCACTTGAGAGATGCATAGAAAAGAATTTAGTTTTGAATTATGAGAAATGTCATTTCATGGTAGAGCAAGGGATAGTTCTAGGCACATAGTGTCATCCCATGGCATAGAAGTAGATAAAGCTAAAGTTGATGTTATCTCCTCTTTGCCTTACCCCTATTCTGTGTGGAAAGTTTGCTCTTTTCTTAGCCATGCAGGGTTTTATAGGAGATTCATTAAGGACTTCAGTAAGATAGCTCTACCTCTCTCTAAACTCTTCTAGAAAGAAACTAATTGTGTTTTTTATTATGCTAGCTTTTGATGAGTTGAAGAAGCAGCTCACCTCCCCTCCTATCATCCAACCTCCACGATGAGAACTCCCCTTTGAGCTCATGAGTGATGCTTCCAATTATGCTGTGGGAGCAGTACTTTCACAAAGAGTAGAGGGGAAGTTGCATCTCATAGCTTATGCTTCACGTACCCTTGATTTAGCTTAGTCAAATTACACGACCACAGAGAAGGAGTTTTTAGCAATTGTCTTTGCCTTAGATAAATTTAGATCATATTTGCTTGACTCTAAAGTGATTATGTTTTTTGACCATGCAACATTGAAGTATTTGCTGAAGAAGCTGGATGCGAAGCTAAGATTAATTAGATGGATGCTACTTCTCCAAGAATTTGATGTAGAGATCAAAGACAAAAGTGGAGCGAAGAATGTAGTAGAAGATCATTTGAGTAGGATTTCTGAGCTTCCATTGGAATATACCCCTATCAGAGACAACTTCCAAGATGAGTGCTTCTTCCTTTTACATGGTACTAGTGAGCCTTGGTATATTAATTTAGTGAATTTTCTTATTACATCTGAATTACCTGCATACCAAAATAAACATCAATTGAATAAAGTAAAAGGTGAAGCTAAGTACTATGTGTGGGATGACCCTTATTTATGGAAGATTTGTAGTGATCAAATTGTTAGGAAATGTGTTCCAAATCATGAGTTTGCATCTGTGCTTACTTTTTGTCATACTCTTGCATATGGTGGACAATTTGGTCCTCAAAGAACTACTAGGAAAAGTGTTAGATTCTGGTTTGTATTGGCCTACTTTGTTTAGGGATGCTTATGAGTTTTGTAAGAATTGTCCTAGGTGTCAAAGAACTGGAAATGTGTCAAAGAGAAATGAAATGCCTCAACAATCTCTTATTTTATGTGATATTTTTTATGTATGGGGGTATAGACGTTATGGGTCCTTTTCCTATTTCTTTTGGCTTCATGTACATTTTGGTTGCTATAGATTATGTGTCGAAGTGGGTGGAAGCTAAAGCCACCTGAACTGATGATTCTGTTGTTGTTATAGATTTCCTTCGTTCACATATTTTCTATAGATTCGGTGTCCCCAAGGCCATAATCAGTGATCAATGATCACACTTTTGCAATAGAAACATGCAAGGGTTATTGAAGAAATATGGGGTAGTGTATAAAACTTTTACACTTTACCACCCCCAAACCAATGGGCAAGCAGAAGTCTCCAACTGAGAGATTAAGCAAATATTAGAGAAAATCGTGCAGCCCAATAGAAAAGATTAGAGCAAGAGGCTTCATGATGCACTTTAGGCCTACAAAACCACCTTCAAGACTCCCATTGACATGTCTCTATACCGTTTAGTATTTGGTAAGGCATGTCACTTGCCGGTGGAGATTGCACACAAGGCATATTAGGCAGTTAAGCAATGCAATATGGATACCTAGCCAGTAAAGAAAGGAAGTTGCAACTTTAAGAATTAGAAGAACTAAGGTTAGCGGCTTATGAGAATGCACGTATCTACAAGGAGAGGACAAAAGCTCTGCACGATAAAAATATTGAGAAGAAAGAATTCCAAGTGGGAGACAAAGTCCTTCTCTACAATTCTCGCTTCAAGCTCATGCCCGGTAAGCTTCGCTCTAGATGGGTTGGCCCTTTTGTTATTACTAATGTCTTTCTTTTTGATGCAGTGGAAATTCAAAATGAGGCCACCAATAAACACGTCATGGTGAATGGCAAAGGTTGAAGAAGTTCTATAAGGGCTTCTAAGAAGAAACTGTAGAGGAAATCTAACTCTACAGTGTACTGGCTCCATGATAAGGTCGTACTCTTTCCCTCCTTTTAATTTATGTCCTCCTTATTTTATTTGATGTTTGGTGCTGATTTGCATTGAGTACAATGTAATATTTAAGTGTGGGGGGGGGGGGAAGAGAATTTAATTGGAGAAATATTGGTTTCTGATTTAAAAATTTTTCTACATGTTCTCCCTGTTTTCTCTATTCTGTCCAGAATTTTTGAGCTGTCTTGCACGAATTTTCTGTACACATTGGCTATGAATTTTTCTACTTTCTTTACATGTTTTTAAAGCTTTATATGTCTTCTAGCTGTAGAATTTTATTTGATGTTTTTTGCATATGTTTTGGTGTAGTTTGTGTCAGTAAAGCTGAGTCGCCAGAAATTCTGTAATGCAGAATTTTGCTGCTCTGTTTGTCCGAATTTGATGCTCTATTTTTGGAAAATTTGATGGAGTTTTTGTGTGAAAGCACGGATGATGAAATAGCTTAAGTGTTGGATTGATTTAGCATGAAAAGAATTTAATCTTCTTTTTCTAAGAAATTCAAGTAAAATGACAATAATGTTGTTTTTAATGAATTTTTAGTAAGTCTTTAAACCATGAGAATTTGAGCCTTTATTGCAAAATGATATTCTTTCTTGTTGTGTGTATTCCCTATCATGATTTTCACTCAAGAATTTGTCTTCAATCTTTGTTGAGGCTACATTACATGTACATGCTTGGAAATGATTTAGGCATTTGTTTCTTGTAACCATTATAGCCAAATAGCCATCTTATGTGTTGTTTCCATTGTGTGCCACTTTGTGCCTTACTTCCACCTTTCTTTCTTGTGTTTCAGACCCTTTTCCGCCTTAAAACAAATTCTTTCTTTTCCCCAAACTTAGGAATTGAAGAGCTTTAGATTTCTTTGAAAAGAGATTGAGCATGTGCAAAAAGAAGGATTTGTAGGTAGTTTTGAATTTTATTTTTGCTACTAAAAAGAAAAGAAAAAAATTTGACAATTCTTCATGAAAAATATATTGTATGGAGAACAAAAAAAAAGACAAAAAGAGCAAGAGAGAAGAAAAGAGAAGTAGCATTTCTTTTGTGCCCAAGTTTTAATGGTTCAATCTCTTATGACTTGATGGTCTTTATTTCCTTAAGTTTTTGTTAAACTTTGTTTTGCATATTTTTTTCCACCTTCCAATCATTCCTTCACCTAACCTTACATCCATAGTAAAGTCCTAATAATTCAAGCATGTATGTGATTCAAGTAGTGGAGATTTAGATTCTTGACGAGCTTATGGTAGTGAATTTGTGATAGGTTGAAATGTGAGTGCATTACCTTAAACACTTGAGAGAATATAGCGTATACCTTTCCTTATGAGTAAATTATTACTTGAATTCATTCTTGTCAATGAAATTGTCATGATTCTTGACTTTTTAGAAATTTAAGATTTGTTCTCTCCTAGCGTTAAATCTTTTCAAGCTTGAACTATTTCATTATTACATATTTTCTACACTTCTTATTGTGTCTTTTGGTGCCTTTGTTGCTTTTAACTGATTTTGCCCATGAGTGCAAAAGACTAAGTGTGGGGGATTTGATATCTAGTATTTTTATATACATTTTTACTCCTATCTTGGTCTATTTGCATTTTCATCTATGGGAATTCTCCAATTTTATTATACTTTGTGATTTATTGGGTCTAAATCAATTTTAGATAAAAATGAATAATTTTCGTATTTTAAGACTAAAATTATAAAAGACTCAATTTAATCCATCTTGTGTACTTTGTAGAAATTAATATTGGAGATTTCTTGATGATGTGGCGCTGACATAGCACTGCTGCTGACATGGACACTGATGTAGCATTTTTCTTATGAGTAGGATGCTAACTAGGCACCTCTTTTTTGCTGACTTGATGACATGGATGTGTGGGCCCTCATCTCAGATTTTTCCAGCCCTTTTGCATGCAGTCCAGCTTTTGCATCTTCCCCAAACTTTGCTAAAAATGGAAACAAAAACATATCAGCATTCTGCACCCTTTTACAGTTGCAGAATAGCCACACCTCAGCCTTTTTTGAAAGTCAACTAAAGGCATCTAGGGTAGAATATTCCTTAAGTTTAGTGGGGCATCAGTTTTGTATCTCAGATCACTCTCTTTCATTTATGGAACTTAGTAATTTCATAGGTCATTTTCTCTTTGCTTTTCTCTCTTCTGTTTTACTGGTTTTGCTTTCATAGAGGGTTAAACTTCCATTGTAATCAGTCACTAGGACATTGGGATGTTGTAGCTTGAATTTTCAGTGCAAGATAAGTGTTTTATTCTCCATTTCATCTCATTTTCATTTTCTGTTTCGTTCTTGTGTTTGTGTTGATACCAAAATTCTGATATGAACTTGTATAAGTATAATTTGATTTTTATTTGAGATATAACCTTGTTTAACTGATTGGAAAAGAAAGTAAAATGAAATGGCTAGGTTAGATGATATCTAACTTGATTTGGTTGAGGTCTTTTAAAGTTGCATCTAGCTATAAATTAATGAAGTTCTTCTTAACTATGGTTAGAAGCATTACAATTCTGGAAGTTCTTTTAGATTTCTTTTCATAAAAACAAAATGGTGAGATGGGGATAAAACTGAATCAATGAGTTAAGTAATGATAGATGCACTCCCATAAATTCTAGTGGCTGGTTGCATTTTTCTGTTACTGTCAAACTTTGTTGTTGTTTACTGCTACTGCTTTATTTTGTTTTATGTTGCTATCACAACCAACCCCCCCAATTTTTGTGTTTTATTATCAGTGTAATTAGTGCTAGCAACAATTAATTAGTAGTTAGAAGTGAGGCTCCTTGAGTGAATACGACCTAGGGATCACTATACTGCAAGATTGCTACGAATTCAATTCTGGGCGATTCGGTATCGTAGTGGTGTAAACCACTTACGATCTTTGATTCAATCTATCCTATGTCTCTCTTGATCTTGTACAAGATCTTGATCTTGAATACCTTGATCATATCATCTACTAGGTCTAGTTTTCACTTCATTGTTAAAAATAGAAGAGCTCTTTTAATTTTGAAGTCATTTCTCTACATGTTTATTCCCCCTATTATAGAGGTGTTCAAAGGTTTGGTTTGGTATTGAGCCTAAATCAATCGAATCAAACAAATCGGTTTTGGAAAAATATGGACTTATCCAGTTTTATTTTTTTTTTTCGGTTTTGTTCGATTTTTATTGGGCAGTTTGGTTTAGTTTTGAGTTATTTTGGAGAAAAAAATATATCATAAAGTTCTTGAATAGTATTTAAGGTTTTACATTATTATACTTGGAAGAATTTTTTTGTAATATATTATTTTATGAACACAATAACCACCTATTTTTAACTTCTTCATAACTTCATATTTCTCCCATTAGAGTACCATTAATAATTCAAATCATAAATTAATGCATTATTGTTATTATATAAATTTGTAACAATATATCTCAGTTGACATATCTAATGATGATAAAGAAATAAAATTGGTACATTAGTGTATGATTTTTTTTAATTTATATAATATAATATAATATATATAAGGTCCAAAACCAAACCGACAATCAAACCAAACTATTCAGTTGTCATGTTTTAAAAATTGATTTAAACATTCTTTTTTCGATTTTGGTCAGAATGGTTTGGTTTCTAACACCCCAATTATCATACATTGTACATTGTACTTCAAAATCAAATAATATGAAATAATGCATTTTCAAAAGATATTCAAGTAAAAGAATACTTGGTTTTTAGGGAGGTTAAATGAATTAAAGTTCAACAAGCTCTTATGCTTCTAAGTAAATAATAATTTGGCTTTTAAAAGATATAATCTTTTGCTGTTTAGTCTTTGAAAATAATTATTGTATGAGTTAATCTCTATATGTTACGAATTTAATTCAAATAAAAGATTTTAAAAATCTAAATTGTATATTTACTCTTCTTTAACGAGAAAATTTAATAATAGTGCAAAATGAGTTTATAACATTAAGAAACTATATTGTGAAGCTAAACTTTTAAGAATTAAATAGCCTACTCAAATATATTTTATAGACTAATTTTTTAGTGTAACTATAGTCTTACACTTTAAAAGTAACAATAGAAGGGGATGAGGCATGTAGTGTGTGAACTCAGTGTAAAGAGTTTTGGAAATCTTTTCCGAGGTTTTGTTCATTGTCCTATTTGTTATATCCTTAGTTATTGAAAAATATTGTCAGAAGACTTAATTGAAAAATAATTAGTATTATGACTTTGGAAAATTTTATGGATGGGCGATGCAGGAGTATAAGCATGTGATTAAAAAAATTTCCCAAAATTCCCCTCATTGTATAAAACCCTGCATCCCAACATTTAGCCACATTTTTGCATCCTTCACCATTTCTCTTCCTTCTCCATTGCTCCTCCCTACCGTTACTCCACATCCTTTATCTCCAACTACTTAAGCCTTTCTGTGATGAGTCTCTGTGCTTTAGCAACCTTCCTCCACCCCAAGTAGCAAGGATTTGAGATAGAGTAATAATCTATTTTCCTTTTTCTTGGCAATTTTCGCACCTTTAAACCCTAGGTCTAGAAAATGTGAGATTCTTGAGTATAACCATGGATGGGTATAGAATGGTTCCTTTATGATGTCTTATGGTTTATTTAAGCTTTTCATGCATGAAATTGGTGGTAAAATGGTTGAAATCAAAGGAAACTTCTATGAACCCTAAATGTGTGAAATTTGGGAATTTGGGAGTAAATGATGAAGTTGATGTTGTATAGTTCAATTTTGATGTTAGAGAGAGTTTAATGATGCTTTCTAGGGTAGTTGAAGTGTGTATGAAGCCATAAATGAAGCATTTAAGGTGTTTGATGGCTGGGTAAGGCTTTGGGAGTGAAAAGAATATAAAATCAAGTTGGTGAGAAAGTACAAGGGATGTAGCACCCCAAGCGCCAAGCAACCCGAGATGCTAAGATGTGTCACCTTGAGTGCCACACTTGGTGCCTCGGGTGCTGGGGTGTCCAAGAACCACTACAAGGTCAGGCTTGGGTGCCTCAGACACTTGGGTCTAACATTTTCCCCAAATCTTACATTTTCTCATCTCTTTTCTTGTTAGATCGCCATAGGTCTTTAGAACACCTATCCACCAAGTTTGAACTCCAAAAAGGTAGAAATTGCATAGCTTGGAGCCAAGGTTAGTAGAATAATCTACCTTTCTATAATTGTGCATTCTTGCTAGTTTAGGAAAATCAACTTATGCTTCCCCTATGCATCCAATCACTAAAGTTAAGCATGGCAAGAGGCAATGTAAATTAGTTATGGCTTCTTATAAATTTTTCTCAGAAATTGAGGGATGAAGGAATGAAGTTCATGCATTGACGCGAATATATAATACTCAATACATATGTGGAGCACTATAGTTTTTGTATATGGAATTTTATTGATGTGTTGTACTTATTGGCCTTTGTTAATATGCTGAAATTGTGTAATGTTGTTTTTGACAGTGTAGTGCTAATTGGCGCTACTTTCATTCTCTTGAGTTGATTATAGTTGTAATTGTGAATGATGAGATATAGGCATGGTGGTCTTAACCATGTTTGTTGATCAATAAGGGTGAATATGATTGTGGAGTAATATGGGTAAATATAAATGTGGAGAAATAAGGAAGAATGTAATTGTGGAGAAATAAGGAAGGTTGTAGTTGGAATAGCAAGTGATCAATCATACCAAGTGAATGACACCAATGGGTGAATTACATTTATTGTATTTCGTTTAATTTAATAGATGGATAATATGTGTAATTTATTGCATTCATCCTTAATTATTATAGTAGAGTAGATTCATTCTCTCACTAAGTAATATGCTCACTCCTAATTTTTTTTACATTTCAAATAGTCAAGTTGAGTAAGAGTCTCCTTACTTTGAGTAATGGTGTCACCTTGCACCTAATTCCCTTTTTATATATGGGGTTTCATTTTGATGTAATCACACATTCATTTCGGAACTCTTAGAGTAGGCTTTGTAATCAAGTAGGTGGGATCCTAGGGGGGATTTGCTTGAGATTGTTATGTACGTGAATGATACATGACAACTTTTTGGTTTGATATTTCTTTTTGGAAGCTTTGTCTTTGGTCATTCCGTTGCACCCCATGTGTCGGTTAAATGGAAATTATTACAAACATTGCAAGGGGTTGTACCAAACTCTATATTTCGATTATATGAAAACCCCCTTTTTGAAATAACTGTTTATTTTAATGATATCTGATAGTAAATTGTTGCGTATGATTATAGCTCTATGGATGTATAGCCTTGATGTGTTGGATAGCTTAGGCTTATAGTATTGAGGTCAACCTCATTTATCGTGCCAGTCATGTATTGGTGGCCTGACTCATACCATGCTCTAAGAGTCTATTTTAGATCATATATAGCTTTGTTTAACTGTAAGCTAAGGATATATCCTCATGTTCATAACTTGGTGGCTACTGCATAAAAACTTATTCTTGCAAAACACCATTGAGAAAAACATTGTTCACATCAAGTTGAAAAATATTCTAACAAAAAGAAAGAGCTAAAGTTAGAATATGTAATAACCTAAACATTCGGTGTATGGAGTCTACGCCATCGGTGAACCTTAAGTGAGTGGTAGGATCTTTTTTTTTTAGTTATGAGAAGATTTTAAAAGGGTGACAGATTAAAACTGATGAACTTTAGGGGACTCAAGTGAAATTTATGATTTTGGAAAAAGAACTTCAGAAATAATTCCAAGATGAGTATCACACGACTGGTAGGACTTTCACCACCATAAACGTTACCTCTAAAGACCAATTTGAGCCTTTCAAAGAACCATTGAGGACTTATTTAGAAAAGTTGTAAGGTTGTGTGGAGCCTTTGATTGTTGGTGGAAAAAGATATGATAAGGGAAAATAAAATAAGTTTTTGAACTATTAGCTTTGATTGAAATTTTTACCAAAATTCATAAGGACCGAGTAGAAATTGTCATAAGAAAGAGTATTTCTATGTAATTTTCACTAAGGTATGAACAAGTGGCATGAGAGGAGCATGACACGTGTACCCATCTCCTACCACTAGATGAAATACTGACTTTTAAAGGAATCCACAACTCAAACCCATACATTTAGGTCCCCATTTTTACACAAGAGAGAAAAATGATGCAAGAAGGAAAACGAGAGAGAGACCTTGTGTGGTGGCCACTGTTGGCCACCATCTTGCCAGTGACTAAGCTTCTCCTTCTCTGCCTTCTCCTCCTTCTTTGTTTTCCTCCTTCTCTTCCACTATTGGTGCAAATGGTAGACATTGAGAGAGGGAGAGTAGAGGTTGTAGTTGTCACGGCAACCACTGCCCACTCCTTCTTATTCAATGAATCTCTGACCACCTGTGACCTTTTTTTTTTAATCATTGAAGTGTCTCCATTCTTAAGGTATGTACAAAAATCCTCTTCCTTTTCCATTTTCTTTGCATTCCTCAAACCCAAACATGATTAAGAAAGATAAATTTGAAGATTTTGAAATGGATCCTACCCGTTCATCTTCTCTATGATTTTCTTTGTAATTGGGAATTTAATCCTTGAAGAAACAAACCAAGCTGATAAATTTTTGGGTGGGGAACTTTTCACTTCGGATTCAAACAAAGGAAGAAGAAAATGGAATTTAAATTTTGGGTTAATTAATATCAATGCAATTAGGGGTTGTTTCTTGGTTATGGATGTGTATTTTAGCTAGAAATCTTGAGGGAAGGTTCCGTTGGAATTAAATTTTGCTTACGTGCTGACAAATAGTGATAGGCAATGAAAATGTTCTTTTTTTTTCCTCGCTGCTGTTAGGGCGGCCTTATTGCCTGCCACAACTACAGTGATGGTTGGAAACCACCACCATAGTGGTAGTTGGTAGAAGGGAACTCAAATATACCACTGCAATGGCAGATTTATCTGCTACAGAGGCAATCAACAGAGAAGCATTCTCTGTTGAGTGATTTTAATTATTGCAATGGATGAGGATAATCATTATTCTTCAAAAACTTTAATTTTCCCTTGTTTATGATTGTATTCGTAGGGCTTGACTTCCTAAAACACTTAGCACCTAATTTTCCACATAATTCAAGCAGAATACGATAAAGCATAAGTTGGAGATGAGGTGATGGACTCGAAACTAACTTGTTTGTACACACCCACACACAGATATATATATATATATATATATATATATATATATATTTCATGTGAGCCTTTGTTGGTTAGATGAAATTATGGGAATGAAAATATGACGGTATTATCATGAAAAATCTTGCGTGCATAATATGATATATGAAGGAGGAATCTCTCATAATGGCAATACCTAGAAACCATTAAATATATGGTAAACAAAACTTGATGATTTATTTACTTTAAGTGCAATGGATTGCCATGGATATTTATGTGCTGGTATATATGCAAACACATGGTATATAATTGTTGACCATCTTCAGGTATATGGAATTGCTAGCTATAAAAAGATTATCTTACTTTGTTGTCTATTCTTTTCATGTAAGGTTCGTGGTAGGACGCTAGTTACATATATATGTATATGAGTATGCCAATGTTGTACACAACCTAGGGACGTTTGATCTAGATATGATGATATGAAAATGTAATCATGAAGGCATCCTTAACTTTTGGTAAAAGATAACTTGAAGTGATAATCATATATAAGAAAATATATTGATGTGTCATGAAATATGCCTACGTGTGTAATTGGGTGATGTGGTTATTTGCACCCTCTTAAATGATTAGAGAGTCTCTTGTAGGATAACTTCGAAGTGTGTATGTTTATGCAAATTTTGGTATGTTATTAAAATGTAAACATACGGCATGTGGATTTCTTAATGTGTGTTAATGATGAGACAAAAAGGACTGGCCCCCATATGAGTAAGACTATGACTACTTGATGACATGTTCTACATAGTTCATAGTTGCTTATATCATGTGTTGTACATAGAGATGTTGAATGTTTGTGAATTGTGATGTGGGGATGGATGTCTAGAAAAGTGTGCTAAGCCATGTGCATATTGTTAGCCCTAAGACATTATGCTATAAGTGTCACATCCCAAAAATTGAACATGTGAAAAGATACTACTATTAGGAAAACCTCAGTGGTATCCCGAAATCCTGGACAATCTCAATATCCACAATTACTTATTTAATAAATTTCACAAACATGAGTTATTCACATAAATTCTGTGAGGTCTTACATTCAACCTCTATTATTCATTCCACACGACAGAATTATATTCATCTGATAAAAAAATATAAGCATACATAATCTGATGTTTTTATCTCATCGCAAGCCTAGGATACCTATAGAAAGTACAGAGCGTTCCTAGTATCCACATTAATAAGTACTGGTATCCCACCAGACAGAAATAGAGAATAACTTCAAGGGGCTTCTAATCTTCAATCGGATACTCTTCTTCCTTGTTTTCTGTATCTGAAAAGATAATCATAGGGAGTGTGAGTTTATTTAAAAACTCAGTAAGTAAATAATTGTACTATATAAAATATCAAAAGTACAAATACCACATTTACTCATATAATTAATTGTCTTATACATCGAGTAGTATGAGACTCTAACCCTTTCAAACTCGTGAATAAGATTTTATAGATATACACCGAGTAGTATGAGACTCTAACCCTTTCAAACTCGTGAATAAGATTTCATAGATATACACCGAGTAGTATGGGACTCTAACCCTTTCAAACTCGTATTTATAATTTCATCTATTTACACCGAGTAGTATGAGACTCTAACCCTTTCAAACTCGTGTATAGTTTTTCATTGTTATGCACTGAGTAGTATGAGACTTTAACCCTTTCAAACTCATGTATTAGATCCCGTAGATCTTTACTCATTAATAAGATAGTGAGAATTTATCAAATAGTACAATTGCCATGAAATAAAATAATTTCTACATACTCTTATTCCTTTGAATTTCTGTAAAAAAAAATATACCGATCATCATATATTGTCATATGAAAAATTGATTGCTTAATATCCAAATAATATTGTAAATGGGACTTATATTGTACTTTGACTAGTAATATCAAACTAGCTTAGCAAGGTTATTCACTTACCTTGATATTTGTCCAAGTTTACCTTGTTCCATACTAGAATTTGTGTAGGAAAATTTCCTAATAAAATATATTACAAGGAAACAAAAGAAAGGAAACAAAATCACGAAAATATGCAATATTTTCTGATTGCTACAGTAATGGTTCGCTACAGTGACGGTTTGCTACAGTACGATCGCTACAGTAACGTTGACTGCTACAGTACCGTTGACTGCCGACAATACAGTAACTGCTGCAGTAACTCGAAAAATTTCCCCGAATTTTCTAGTTGCTACAGTAAATTCGAGTTTTGCAAAAAATTTCCCAGAAAATTTCATCCTTTCATTTCTTGTTTCAAAACCAGAATCTCAACTCTCTTAACCGATTATAACTTAATCCTAACTTAAAAATAACCTCTAAAACAACTAAGGTTCATGAATTATCATCAAAATCTTCAAGAACAAAACCTCCTCTAATCTTCCATATAAACTCAGACTTAAGGAAAATAATGAGATTAAAGCTTACTTTTGATCCTTACAAAGCTTTTGAACCGAACAAATAATCAAAACTCTGAAGATCAAGGAAAGGATTTGAGAAGAGGATGAAGAAATGAGAGAAAACGAATTTACTGTTCATTTCAGCCTTTGCTTCAGATGCGTGAGTAATGAGAAGATACTATTGAAGTTTTATTTTAAATATTTCTAATGGGTTATTGAATAACCTATGGGTATCCATAACCCAACATCCAAACCCATCTAGTCAATTTACAATAAATGGACTAATTGACCATTCTTAAACCACTTTTCCATGAATTTCACCATTCTAAGAATATATCCCACATGGTGCAAATATTCAGTCCAGTCATTTAACTCAATTTTCATAAATAATATTCAAAGAGAACAATTAAATATGAAAATTAAAAATGACCAAAGTAAACAACTAAAGTAACGTTGTAAAATTCTAAAATACTTTCAAGCGAATTATATTCCGAAATTAACGGGTATTACAATAAGTTTTGATGATGACAAATTTCTGAAAATCATAGCCTTAAGCATGACAAATGTATGAGAATTGTATTTCATATATGTCTCTCATATGCTATAAGTTGAGCATAATTATATTATTTGATATGTAATGCTTTGTACTTGAATCATGCTATTTACTATGAATTTGACTAACTATTTGGTTTGCTAGTTAAATCTTCTCAAAACAAGAAAAATGATCATTGGATAAAATAGAATATAAACATCATGCTTTACTCAATAAATATGCTCCAAGAAATGAAGAATTAGAAGATTTGAAGTTTTAAAAGTTTGGTTGCTTCAAGATAGCCAATGATCTTAACTAGGTATATTTACAATAGAGTAAGAAATTTTAATGTTAAAGTCAATGATTAAGAATAGCATTTATTGGCTCAATGCATGGAACATATATGTTTTAAAGTAAGGAGATCGTGAGAAATGATTTTTTACAAAAAAATTATTCTGACCTTTGGTCACCATTTTCATTATATCTCCTAAACAGTAAATAAGTTTTGAACGAAACTTATCTCATTTAAACTATACTCAAGGAGCTACGATATATTATTTTCTTAAAATAGGGTTCAAATGAGAAAGTTATGACTGTTTAAAGAAAACATGAAATCCACAAGTTGACTAGTAGCACCTGAAAGTTAATTACTTCTAACCTTTGGTCACTGATTTGATCATATCTCCTAAACGGTAAGGAATATTTGAACGAAAATTATCTCATTTGAAACCAGACTCAAAGAGCTTTCTAACGATAGGTTTGTTTCTTAAAACAAAGTTCAAAGGAGAAAGTTATAACTATTTAAAATGAACTTAAGACAAACAAGTCGACTGGTAGTTTCTAGAGGGTAAGAGATCGACCATTAAACCTCCATCAATCAACAGGTTACTGTACAAAACAACTTCTTTAAAGTGTATAACGTCTCTTTTTGGTCTATAATGGCTATATTTCTGGGGGCCATATATATATAACCACAAAAACATATTTTTATGATAGACCCAAGTGTTATAATGTGATCTTTCACTTGTTTTATCATTTTTAAGAGAGATACAAACATCATTGTGTCAACACTTGTATAATCTCTATCATTTGAATTATTAGAGCTTCATTGTATATTTACTCTTAGAGAGAACATGTTTAAGCAATATGTTTCTTCCAAAAGCTTTGTAAGACATGGGTAGTCCATTCCTTGAAAAAGAAACCAAGAGTGAGGAACCTCTTGGAGTGATTTACTATAGGAAGAGAAAGTGAGAATCAACTCTATTTTGAGTTGGGAATTGTAGAGGCTCACAAGTGCCCAATTGAACTTGTGGTATTAGTGAAGAAATCTCAAGGGGAAGTCTTGGAAAATAGATGAAGGATATGGATTGAAGTTGAACTAGGATAAATTTTTTATTTTGCTTTCTTTATCCATATACTTTTTACATTTCAAGTTATTATTTTATGCTATGTTTTTACTTTAATTTTTGCCTCGAGTTTTGATAAATTGTTGCTTGATTTACTTCCTTAAATCTATTTTAAGTGAACTAATTATTGATTACTCTTTCTTTTAAACTTATCTCCATTAGAAGTATTCTTGAAAAAAGATTTTTGAAAATAACTCAAGTTTTTTGATAAAACCCAATTCACCCCCTCTAGGGTATGGCTGCCTTGTCTAACAAGTGTGAATGAGCTACCACCTACGAGTTGTAAATAGCCTATTGTGAATATGTTGATTTTGTGGATCGAGATGGTTATTGACACATGGTCTGCATATTCGTACGCATTGAGAATGCATGAGAAGAGACAATAAGGTCGAATTATTCACATTATTCTTCAATGGCCATTGAAGATGAATATAAGGTGTTATAGTATGGGTGAAATAGTCCTATAGGCTGCGTCAATTAGGTGGAAAAATTGAAATAGGACCTTGGGTCCAAGGATCATTGTATTGCATTTGCTCATGTGAATATGCTCGGACTATGTGAATGCCACATATGAATTGTGATGCCATGTGTGCACTTGTGTATACATTAAATCTTCCAAGGTATGTGTTATGTGAACAACATAAATGCATTTAAGCATTCTGCAAGATTCCAAAAGAACTCCCATACTTAATATACATATGATGACGAATATGTAATTGTTTGATGTGTTTGTGCATGCAATGAAGTTGTGAATGGTTGATGTGTGAAATGATATTGATGTCTTTGCTTGTTCTACATACATGCAAATGAATAACCGTAATTGTTATACATAGTCTTAAGTATGTGTGTATATTATATATATATATATATATATTATTGTGTGTAGTTGTGGTAGGGTAGAGTAGAGTTTTCTCATTGAGTTGGTGAAGTGACCCCTCATTTTCCTCCCTTTCTAGGTACAGGAAAGATATTTTGTGCTAGAAGCATCGTCGAATCTAGGCCCCATTGTTCGAGGTATGACATTTTATAAATTTTCAGTGTCATGTTCTCTAGATAGCTCTATAATCAGGTAGGCATTCCTAGGATATTTTATATGGTCTATATGGGAAGAACGTTGATGAAACACTTGATAATATTATGCATTCAAAAGTACATGACATCTATGGTGGATAATGGAAATGTTTATCTTGTGGAAACAAAATACTATTTTCTCCTTATTTTCATTATGAGATGTATATACGCATATAATTATTTATGTGTGAATTCAATACATTTAGGGTCAATGGCTAAGATAAACTTATGGAGGTAAGGCAAGTCTCACTATTCGTGCCAGTCACGTGCCCAAATTTTAGGGCATGACAAAATAATTCTAATAGTTGCAAGTTTTACTACTGGTGAAAAAGTCTCATGACAATCCAATCTCTCAAGCCTTAAATCCAAGCGCATGACCGGCACAGTAGGTGAGCCTTACCTAAATACGATAAGCCTAAACCCAACCCACAACATTCATATAGTATAGAGATACCAGCAACAAAGTACAAATAATTAGAACATAAACATGTATTGGTTTAATTTCATCAAGGAAAGGAATTTGCCTTACATTACTATTCTGAATCCTTACATCAAGTATCTAACTGTCTACATTCTAATTCATCCGAAACAATAATAATACTACAAATAGATCTTCAAAATAACATTAAGTATTCTTTGCAAAAAGAATCATCATTCATAGGTAATCCTATTCCCTAGTAATCATACCTACCCAATTACATAGCTTAAACTAGAGTTTATACAAAATAGGTGAGAAAAAACAAAATATGGATATACCCCAGAATAAATGGGGCCTTTGAGATGGAGAACTACTCTATAGGTGGTTCTTTAGCCTCAGAGTGATTTGTAATGGTAAGAAAAGGATGAGTATAATGTACTAAGTGAGAAAATCCATCTATCCTACAAAATATACAATTATGAAATCAAATACATGCATAATCAAACTCATCATATACATATAGCAAGAAGGGTAGCAAAAACAATAGCATATACATATATCGCAATAAATCCCTCTATCAAAAATCAACAACGACACGTAACATCATTACATAATTTTGCACTTAGCCATATTAAGCCATCGTTCCATTAGGATGACCTTGATCCATTGCACTTAGTCACTGCTCCATTAGGATGACTTTAAAATGGACAACTAGTCATCACTCCCATCGGGATAACTTTTAAATATCACATTCAATCACCGCTCCATTGGGATGACCTTACAATAATTCATTCGGTCACCACTCTATTGGGATAACCTCAAACATTACACTTGGTCACCCACTCACTTAGTCACTACTCTATTGGGACAACTTCTAAACATTACATCTAGTCATCGCTCCATTGGGGTGACTTTAAAATATCACAATAATCAAGGCATATAGTCCATAAGGTGTATAAAAGACCTATACATGTTACAACTAGCATGCATGACCATATGCACTTGAAGGGAAATAAGGATATGGAACAAACAAGGATAGAAAGTTCTCCTCACAGTGGCTTGTGTTTACCCTTACTAATATCCTTTAATCAATGGCAAATTTCAAGACTTAATTTAATTGGAATGGTCCCGCAAATTCACCCAAAACCGAAAGCAAGTTGCCAAGGAAGCAAATTCAATTTCAAAGTTTAAAGAAAGTTCATTGATCTTTCTCAAAGTTTCCTCAAGCATTTCTCTTGAGTTCCTTTTTCCACTTCTCATCACTTCAAAAAAAAATCAAATATTCTAACAAGTTTCAAAATGAGGACCTCAATAGGAATGACTTGAAGCATTACCCATTTCAACCACCAAGAGGTACACTCAAGATTTTATGTTTCATCCACCTGGGGTTCAATTATTCATGAAAAGATGAAAGTAAAGAAGGAACCCTTACGTCAAGCTAGAGTGTATCCAAGAGAGCTTGCAAGACTTGGGAATGGAGATGAAGAAGACGGCTTGAGGGAATGGGAAAGTAAAGCCATGGGGGAGCAAGGGCGTGTGTGTAAGTGAGGCAAAGGAGAGTAGAATGAAAGCTAAGTGTGGAGCTATGTATATCATCTCGCAAGAATGACCAATATACCCATAAATATAAAAGTCAAGAGCAAGGAAAGGAAGGGCAATGATGGAAATCTTTTAAAATAGCCAAGATACTCCAGTAATATTCACATCACATAATAGTACAAAATATTCATCTTACTCATCTTCCTTTCAACAAGTTTGGGCCCAATAATTCCTTTTATTTCAATTTAGTTCCCCAAGGGTCCCAATTTCAACATAGAAATTCCATGACACAATTACATGAAACTTTTATAAATCAAATCAAGTATTCCATACATTTCCTCATCATACAAGGTACAGATCATTACATATATCATTAATAGCCACATATCAGAAAAGAAAAATCTTAGTCACATGAAATACATGTGCATGTTTAACATGAAATTTCATACATGTACAATGTAATCTAGGGGTATTATACAATCCAAAGCTTTGATGATAGCCTTTAGCCATAAACCTAGCTTTGAATTTATTTATAGAGCCATTTTAGTTTTCTTTCACAAAAAAAAAAAAACTCACTTACAGACTTGTTTAGAGGTAAATGAAATAATGTCTAAGTCTAAATTTTAATTAAAGCTTGATAATTTGAGTTCATAGTTGATTTCCAATTATCATATGCTAAAGTTTGTTTTACTATCTTGGTTGTAATGTGAGAAATATAAGTCTTGGGCTTAAAGACCTAAACTTTAGATCTAGTGACCACAGAGTGAGTATTAGAAGTTGTATTTTGCTTAACTAATTGAGGTGAAATGTTAGACAACCTATAGATGTGACTATAATAGACTCATGTTGACTAGTAAAATGAGGAACCTATAACTGTAAGGGCTCCTATGCTGATTATTCTATAGCAAAAGGCAAAGAAGTGTTAGCAACATATGAATTAGTCAATTGTTTGCTTGTAAGCAGTTGACTACTTGGTCTCAGGGGAAACTCAGAAACCCTAACAGAGAGGAAATGGTTGATTGTTAAGTAGATGTTGGTCAACTAGTACCTCATTAAAAGGTGCCAATCAACCATTTGGTCAACTTCCAACAATACGAAAAAGGTGCAGACAAAAAAATAATAACTAGTTTTGTACCAAAAAGTTTGTAACCTTTTTTCCAATGGCTCTTTTGCACCTTTGGTTATAAATATAAGCTATAGTGGCCCATTTTTCAATGAGAAAAGATACTCTTTTGCACTAAAATTCTCTTGAGTGAATTTCTTGCCTATCATTACTCACTATAGTGCTTTATTTGTACATTTTCTCTAAGTAGAGAGTTACACAACATTCTTTTTCATCCTTTTTGACTTGAAATCTCAAAGATTGGTTTTCCTTGAATGGGTGTTTGGGAGAAACACATTGTAAGGATGAGAGAAACCTTTGAGAGGAAGAAATATTCCCTAGTAGATTGTGGCTCACAAGTACCCTCTTTAAACTTGTGAAGATAGTGGAAAATCTCATGAGACATCTTGGTGACTGGATATAGGTTTGAGTTTTCAAGCTGAACTAAATAATCTAAGTGTTTGATTCTCTGCACCTTATCTCCTATAATTTTTGCACTTATTTGTAATTCTTTGAACTTATCTACATTCATCTTAACTTAGTATATGTATTTTTTATTCAAACCTTCTTATTAGTTTTGTCTTATGCTTTAAGATTATTTTTAACTTCTAATTAGTTTCTTAAAGTTTTTAATCACCCAATTCACCTCTCTCT
Source organism: Biancaea sappan (assembly GCA_037074585.1). Lineage (NCBI taxonomy): Eukaryota > Viridiplantae > Streptophyta > Magnoliopsida > Fabales > Fabaceae > Biancaea > Biancaea sappan. The sequence continues at coordinate 28,329,665 of CM073495.1, forward strand.
TAGGTGTAAGCCATTTTGTCATCTTCGATGGAGAACTCTAACTCACGTCACCTATGATCAGCATATGCTTTCTGCCTACTTTATGCTTGTAATACTTGTGGAGTTTATGAGTAAAACTTATGGTGTGTCTACTGCTAATATGGATATGTTTGTGTCGAAAAATTTATTTGGGTGACATATAATGGGTGGCCATGGTATTGCATGATGTTGGTTATGTTGATATTGTGTGTCTATGTAGTACTGTCAAAATGGGTCAAAGCTCACAAGCAAGCCCATGCCTACTCGTATTTGGGCAAGCTTGGACATGAATTTTTTTTGCCTGTTTTAAAATAGGCCAACTTGTTTGGCCAATGGGCTAAATAGGTAGGGCCTACGGTCAGACCTTTTTTTACATAATTATATTATTTAGTATATTAATAACCTCACTTTATCACATTTTTATATTTTATTATAACATTATATTCAATAATTATAGTAAATTTGGATATGAAAACTTTTGCAATTTTTAAAAATAAATAAATAATTTTCAAATTTAAATATAATATAGTTAATTTAAAAAGAAAATTTGAAAAATTAAAGTTATTGATTATTTAAAAACATTAAAGAAGTAATATTTTACATGTATAAATTGTATTTCAATAAAAAAAATTATTGAATTTTTACTAAAATAATTTTAATATTATATTATTTAAATATAAAAATAAAAAATAAAAAATAAAAAAGAAGCCTGGCCTATAGGCTAACCCATGTGTCCACAAGTCTAGACATCTGATTCTGGACATGTCCAAAAATGGGCCAACCCATTTTGACAGTGCTACTATTTATGGTTTATTTGTGGTTCACCTTGAAAGGAAGTAAGGTGAGCGACTAAGTCTATATGAAGGGCCAAATTGTAAGAAGTGTGAAACTTGGTAAAAATATAGAAATGACTTGTAAATTTGATACCACAGTATGAGTGTGGATTGTTGAGATGATTGTGGTAATGTGGGTTTAGTGTGGTGTATGCCAATGATACGGTTCTTTTATTTTAGTGAAAATTTCCAATTTGCCCTTGGACCATTATCTTAGCTTTCTTTTGGTTAAGGGGCATTTTGGTCTTTTGGCATACACTCACACCTAACTTCAACCACTCTCTCCCTTTATCTCATTCTCATGCTACTCTCTCTCTCTCTTTGACACCAAATCTCTTCTTCTTCCCCCCATCATGCCTTGAATTCCAAAAGCCTTACTCCCACCTTAATCTCTAGTGATCCTCTACCTTTGGTAACCTCTCTTTCCTAAAAATCTCTCCATCTGAGGTAAGTTCATGGAAAACCCCTCCGAAACTCTTTAAAATTTGTGAATAGTGAACCCTAGGTGGGTTATGGTGGTAATCTTCTTGGAAATGGTTAGAAATATGTTGCCAAAGCTTTTTTCGTGATGGTTTGATGCACCTTGGAATTGTTTAGAGTTGCGGATTTGTGAGAATGTTGTTTTATGTTGAATCTTTTGAGAGATTTCTTTGAAGTATGAAAACTATCTTGAATCAAGTTTTGATTGAGAGTTTTGGGAGATTTTTAGCAACAATCAAATAATTTGGTGACCCAATATATAGGTAGTTTGTTAATGGAAGAGCTTTGTGGCCATGGTGTAGATTTTGGGGCTAGTTGGTGATATTATAGGACCTTCCCAGCTCCTAGTGTCTAGGGTGCTAGGCAGGCTGAGAGTCAAAAACCTGGCGCCAAAAGGCACCACGACCTACAACAAGGATATGGGTGCCAAGGGCACCATAATTTGGAGGCTATCATATGTCTTAAATTGATTTCCTTTTTTTGGACTTGTCTCCTTAGGCCCTCAAGTGAGACTAGCAATGCTTTTCCTCCATGTAATAGTGTGTACTTATAGTCAGATTCAAGGTGAGTTGATAAACCTACTCTTAAAATGTATTATTTTAACTCTCTTCTTTACATCTTAGCTACCATGTATTCATGTGTCGAATGATGCTCATGTGTACCAAAGGGAAATTTAGTAAGGTGGATATATGAATATGTATATGTATGTACAAATGTATATTATGTGAATTGAATGGCATATATGTGCATTGGGGATTAATGTACGATATAGGGTCATGGTTAAACTAGGTTAAAATTTGAACTTAAAGATGTAAAATTATCAATTCTTATCATGGTAATTAGAATAACAATCTATGGATATGTGAATCTATAAGCAATACCTTGAAAGCCATGCTTGGGTACTGTTGAGTTCTTAATTTAGTATTATTTTGGTGCTAAATACCATCTCTTTTGATCTCTTTTTTGTTGGCTTGTGATTCTTAACCCATGGTTTGGGTGTTTTAGATTAGTTTAAAGTTTTCTTAGAGCTTTTAATAAATCAAGTGATTTCGTGACTTTTTGCTGTTAATATTTGGTGTATTGTTATTTTTGTTGTAGGTTGAGTTGATGAAGAGTTTGTGCAAGAAAATGGAACTATCAGAGTTGCAATTCTAAAGATGCTGGAGAGATGTCTGTCTTCCACAGCTATAGCAGTGGATGCTGGAACTAAGGATTTTGAAGTCCTCCTCTCTGTCAACGATCGCTATATCGGTGGATCTTCACCGCTATAGTGGTGGCTCCTGGAAAAAAATTGTTTTAAAGCCATCCAACCTACCTTCCACCATTATAGTGGTGGGTCGTGATTTTTGCACTTTGATTACTAGTTTAAATAGCATCAGAACAGGTTTTTTAGGGCATTCTGAGTTCAAGGGAAGCCAGAAAACGCCGATTTTACATAGGGAAGAGGAGGAATCCCATTACGAAGCTCTCTTGCCTCGATTTCAGCCATCCCAACTTTTGATTTATGGAGTTTTCTTTATCTTTTACTGTTTTCTGTAGTTTTATGGCCATAAGTAGCTAGTTCTCTCTTTCTAGAGTTACTATGAACCTAAATTCAGATATGGGATTATGATCTCTCTGTAACTATGAACTCCTTTGAATTAATATAAGTCTTTTCATTCATTTATATTGAACTTGCTATAAACTTGATCACTTTATAGCTTGCATGTTACTTTTACCAATCTTGGGAAAGGGAGGTGAGAGTAGAACTCTGATTGAAAGAGATGAGTGTGTAACCTTAACCTAAGGGATTTTGTTTATTAACTGATAGGGATATTAGTTAATCTCATTTAATCAAAGTTAGGTTAATTGTATTAGGTTTAACCCTTTCAAGGAATTAAGTAGGTGTTGAGTAGCTTAATCTAGATTCAGGAGCATTATTTTAAGCCATAAGATAACCTAAGATTAACATGGTTAATTGATTAGAATCATAAATACAAGAGATTCTGGTTCACGCTATGATGTCGAATCGACCAGAATTGAATTCCCAGGTCATATTCACTCAAGGAGCCTCACTTCTATTCACTAACTAGTTGTTCTAAACACCCAAACACTAATTAAAAGCACATAAACGGGGGGTTTTGTTGGCAATAAAAGCAGAAACAGAAATAAAATAGCAATAATGAACAACAACAGCAGCAAATCAGCAGTAGAACAAGTTTGATAATAACAGAAGACCATGCAACCAGCCACTAGGATTTATAGGAGTGCAACTATCATTGCTTAACTTATTGATTCGATTTTGTTCTCATTTCACCATTTGGTTTTTTATGAAAATGATTCTAGAGCAACTTCCAGAATTTAATGCTTCCAACTATAGTCAAGAATAACTTCACTAACTATAACTAGATGCATTTCAAAAGGAAACCTCAACCAAATCAAGTTAAATATCATTTAACTAGCCATTTCGTTTCACTCACTTTTCTAATAAGTCAAGCAAGGTTATATCTTTTATATAAATCAGCTTATGTTCCTTCAAGTTCAAATCAGAATCTAATAACAACATAAATATACAAGCAGAACAGGAATGAAATGAGATGAAATAGAGAATAAAACACTTATCTTACACTTTCAGTTCAAGCTACAACATCCCAAAGTCCTAGTGATTGATTACAATGGAGATTTAGCCCTCCATGAGAGCAAAATAGCAAAACAGAAGAGGGAAAATAGAGGGAAGAGAGAGCTGCAAAAATGCTAAGTTATAGAAAATGAAAAGTGTCTTCTGTGTTACAAAACTGATGCCCTAAAATACCTTGGAATATTCTACCCTAGATGCTCAATGTATGGCTGATTTCTTTCTGCATAAAGGGGGCCAACAGACAGTAGCAGCAAATCATGAAAATAGTGCAGCAGAAGGGCTCTTTTGCCATGTAGAAAGCTGATATGCTATTTTCAGCAAAGTTTAGGGAAGCGGCAAGCAAAGGCTAGACTGCATGTAAAAGGTGGTTTGGATTGAGGGCCCTACATGTCTCCATGTCAGCAAAAACGCAGAAACAAGTCCAATCAGCATCCTACTCATCAGAAGAGTGCCACATCAACACCATGTCAGCAAGAATGTCCACCTCAGCGCGACATCATCATAAAATCTCCAAATTAAATTTCTGTAAAGCACACAAATGGATTAAATTGAGTCTTTAATACTTTAAGTCCTAAAATATGAAAATAATTCATTTTCCATCTAAAATTAATTTAGACCCAATAAATCATAAAGTGTAATAAAAATGATAGATATCAAGAGTGTAGCAATTCCTAAGATGGAAGAGGGGGATTAGTGACTATAGGCTTTTGTTTATATTAATTTAATTGAATCTATTGTTGGTCGTTGTTAACTGGCGTTCTATTTCACTAATTTTATTTCTTTTCAAGTTCTTTAAATAGAGCCGCCTTTAATCCAATTTTGATTGTTTAACTAATGTAATTGAATTTTTTGGTTAATTAGTGAGTTAGTCCTCGTGGGAATGATATCTTACTCACTCTTTATTACTTGTGTGACTAGTATACTTTCCAAATTGCTAACATGTACAGGTTGTAATATATATGAATTTCTGTGAATATGTTCATGTTGTTGCTTGGCTTGCATGTATGTGTACAAATATGAGAATATGCTATTAATGATAAATGATGGTTCAATGAAAAAGGAATGGAACTTGATATGTTGATTATTTGGAAATGTGATGGTTATGTGTGCTTAATGGTGGTTAATGTTTTTAATTATGCTATGGAAGGTTGTATGAGTGTTTGAGCCCTTTGAGGGGCTAAATTGAAATAAATGAGGAAATATGGTGCTTAGATAAAATGAGGAGAAAATGGATCAATCTAAAAATATTTATATTGATGCATGGAATTTATTTGGTGATGATTGTGTGATGTGGATTGCATGTGTATATACCTATTTTTGAGAAATTCTCATTTTGCCCCTAACCTTAGTGCTTGCCCTTCTTGAAACTCAAGGGCAATTTGGGCAAATGCCACAATATTAACCACACCACACACACTCAGCCACTTCACTACTCACATGCACCAACATTCCTTTCCAACTCTCCCTCACGCCACTCCTCACCTCCCCACTACAACCTTTCCTAAATCCTTCCATTCATTGTGTCTTCGGCATATATTACTCCTCCGACAACCTCCATTCCTTCGGGCACCTTAAATATGAGGTAAGTTTCAAGGTTCTCCCTTCTCATCCTTGTTTTTCAGAATTGAGGAGCCCTAGAGTAATTTTGGGGCTAATTGTAGTTGTTGATGTTTAGGTCATGCTTCCAAACCTCCCTCTATGCATTTTAATAATTTTAGAACTTGAAAATTGTGGATTCTTGACTAAAAATGTTGGTTTTGTTTGATTATGCACTAATAGGCAAGTTTTCATAAAAACAATCTTAAGTATTGAGAAAGATCTTGAATCAATCTTAGCTTTGATGTTTTAGGAAGGTTTTATTGATGAAAAACATGTTTTATAAAACCAATCTTGTTTTGAAAGGATTTCAAGGTGATTTGGAAGACATGGGAGAGGTTTTAGGGCTTTAACTCACTTGGTTTCTAGCCAGTCAGTTGACTGTAATAGGCAACCAGTCGACTGGCAACTTATTGGGATGATCTCTAGTTCGGCCAGAAGTGAGCCAGTCGACTGTTGACATAATGGAAGGTTCCCCAGCACTTGACAAAGAAGAGCCAGTTGACCAGCAGCGTTTTCTCTAAAAAACCTTGGCTAATTCGAGAGAATCAAGTCGACTAGTTAGCACCATAATGCAATTTAAGGGGTTTTAATTCTTTTTCCCTTTGTCACATCTCAACTCCGGGTCATGTGACTGACATGATGGTGAGATAAACCTCACCTCGTAAGCTTACCTAAAATCGAACATAAAAATAAATAAGTAAGCAATACAAGAAAACAAGAAATGCCTTGAACCAAATAAGAAAATAATCTGATGATTCATTCATTACATAAATACTTATGTCAAAATCATAAAGTCAACTTGTCTCTAAGCAATTCTAACATATCCATTCTCATTTGCAATGATATAATCAAAACATAATTTATAATTTACCAAAATACAGTTATCCTTCATGTCATAGTGCACAAAAGTCACATACAATTCCCTAGATATCCTATATAATCACGGAGTGACAACTAGAGGTACGACGAAATTCAATACAAAAAAACAAAAGACCAACCCCAAAGTTAAGTGAGGTTATCATATAGGGGACCTGCTATTTCTCGAGCTTACGATCAACTTCAACTAACTGACTTTGAAATGTTTTTTTTAAAAAAAAATTGTGAGTACGACCACATACTCAGTAAGAGGGACAACAATATCAAAGAAAAGCAATTATTTCATCTAGCATCAAAGTGCAAGCACTATATGATTTTATACACAACAAGTTTACTAATTGTAAGAGATTTTGTACAATAATCAATCAAATAAACACAAGAATCCCAGACCATTCGAGTCGTCCATAGTACATGTGGATCATTGCCCATGGCCCCTTGATCGTATCCACCCTTATCACTCCAATAGAAGTAAGTCTCCACCCTTATACCTTCATACAATGTCCCCATGGGGTGCACCACCATGACTTAACATTCACAAGCAAAAATCACAATCATAACAGAATCATTAATAATTTACACATCTCATCATACACACCATATCATTTATACAATAAGTCAAGGATGTCATGAATATCATATCAACAATTTCACATTTGCATATCATGCTAATCCAAGCTTCCCACATACAATAATCATTTCCAACAGTGTTAAATCTCAAAGATAAGATTCATAAATACATAGCATTGAATTCACCTTCAAGTGTTGTTCGCTATGATGCATGATAACAACTTAAAAAGGAAAGAATTAGATAAAGTTATCCCACTTACCTTGATCCCGCACTAGAATTACCAATAAAATGCAAATTGCTTACAGGAAATATGTCACAAAATGATTCCTAACTGATTCCCTATGATTTGATTAAGAAGAAAATAAAAAGAACAAGTTAAAAACAAAAATAAGGAGGAATTAATGTCACTGCAGCGATGGTAGCATCGTTGTAGAAACCAGAGATCAACAATCTTTGGTTTAGCACCTCTACAGTGACCATTAAGTGGTTAGACAGGCTTTCGTCACTATGATCAGCAGTAGACCAGAAAATTCTATAGAATTATAGAATTCACATTATAGCCCTATTCATTGGTTTCCAGAATTTCTACGCCAGGTTTTGCCAAATTTTTAGGTTCCAAACTCAATATGTGACATTCAAAACTCCTTTTAAACAAGACCATAGACAAACCCCAAAGCAAAATCCAACTTCATCCCTTCCTCTGTCCCAAAATCAGAACTTTGTTCTATGATAGTTCACAACAAAAAAATTTACTTTAAACCAGATTTCCTACTTCAAAATGTTCTCATGAATCCTAAAATTAAGGAAAATGGATTGATAACAAACAACACATCAATTATCCATCTCATACTCATTTATCCTCTCTAGGGTTTCAATAGCGTGAAAGGCAAAAAGAAAAAGGAAGAAAGAAAAGAAGGAGAAGTGAAGAAGTGCACTAAGTCGTACCTAAATTTCCTCCTTTAGTATACAGTAGCAAGCAAGACTAGAAATTTCAAAGAACCAAATGGAGCAAAATGGGTGAAGGCTTAAGGTGGAAGGAATGAAGTGTGAAGTATGTGAGAGCATGAGAATTATCTGGAATGTGTAAGGTGAGGTGGAAAGTTAATTAAGTATAGTGCCCCCTATATATATATATTGTCATTTTTATTATTATTATTATTATTATTATTATTATTATTATTATTATTATTATTATTATTATTATTATTATTATATTTTTTTTCCATTTTGCATATTTAAGAATTCTTTTTAAACAAAAAATTTACATATAATTTACATATTAAATTTACACTCCATTAATACCCCATTCTCCACCACAACCTATCCACACCTACCAAAAGAACTTCTCATTTCATAAAATGCTACAAATGTTTATTACTCTTTCATTTTTGCCCTTTACAAGGTTTAGCCATACCCAAACCTTTCATTTTATAAATTTAATATTGAATTTTATTCATACGTAACAAGCCTGTGTTTGAATCAATTACCTCCTTTGGAAGGTAACAAATTATGTAAATGCATGAGCTTGCTAAATCTTGAGAACATTTCCATTTATGTACTAATATGCTTGGTATGAAGAATAATAGGATTAAACTTAATATAAAATGGTGAAAATGCCTTGAATAATGAATCAAATGATGATTTGAGAATTGGAAATGATGTGGCCTCGAATGTAAAGAAATACATTCATGAATACATATGTATGTGCACTTTGAGCAAGTATGGTGGATCATTATTAAATTAAACTCATGATCGAATCATATATGATTGCATTCAAACTCTTGCTAGCCAGATCATTGTGTTAACTATACCTTATGTGTAAATGTATGTTTGTGCACCCGTGATTGTGATTCTAAACTAGATTCTTGATTGTGGTTTCTTTATTGAATTCTTGGATGTGGATGTTTAATATCTTGTGAATTATGCCTTAAGAGCATAAGGGATCATACAGACATATTAAAAATGATGGCTATCATGTTGCCTATGAGTGAGTTGGAGACAATAAGGGCGAATACCATTATTGGAGAGATATGGGATGATGCGGTTGGGGCCGTGGGCAATGAACACAATAATGTGGATGATCTTGGAAATATGTTAGGGAAATGTACCATTTAATGTTCATGTGCCATGTATGTGATGAAGTGATGCTAAGATCTCTTGCATGTTTCTTTCTACATATTTTATGAGATTACCTTGATGAATGAAGTATTTGAATTTATTTGATAAAATGCATACATATTACTTGTTGTCACTTTTATATCTCCTGATAACTATTTCTCTTGAGTGAAAGGCATAGACTGTCCTTACAACGGGATTGTACTGCTTGAGTGAGAACCTATAATGTTAACTTTCAAATCCTTATATGCTTATGCTATAATTTCCCTTCATTTTTAATTGTCCTTAAATTCCAATACTACATTTCTTTGAATGTTGTCAGTATAATAGATTCACTTGCTCATTGTGTGTTTCACTCACCCTTTTCTTTTAATATTTTCATATGGTACTATAGTGGAAGGTTCTTTGTAGCATGTGTGGTACATTAGTGGTCATTAAAGGATCCCCTATTGTTTCAAGGAATTTTCTTGAGGGTAAGGTTCTCAGGTGACATATCTCACTCATCTAGAGGTCAATATCTAATATAGTAGGAGAATCTTAGGGCATTAATTATGTGTGCATGTATTGAATAGTGAGAGCCAAGCCCTCTGATATAAATTCTTATAGATATATGAATTTAATCCTATGTGTAAAGATATGCTTATCATTTATGAGAATGACTTGTTTCTTGAAATAATTTGAATGAGGACACACACATATATATATATATATATATATATATATATATATATATATATATATATTGTTGTGAAAATATAAATTTTTTGAAGCAACAAGAACTCTTTCCTTATGAAAGGGTCTCGTTCTGCCGTATGGGCTTTCCCCACCCTTCTACCCACTACCAATCGTGACACGCGCACGTACTATTTCCTAGCTAGTCTATTCTTGAAATCTTTCCAGTCTTCGGATTCGGTGCTAGCTTTCGAAAAATGTGCTATTTTCTTGATGTATATTTCATGGGGCCTTAGGTGTTAGGCTTATGGAAGTGACAACGAGGTTGGTGACAGGGCTCTATGTAGGGTTGCCGGCACAATACAATGAATCACTCATCTCCAGCAAATCTTCATCGTTGAGCTTGGCAGTGGAATTGGCAAGTAATGGAACCACCAAAACAATGTTTAAATTCGAACTCTAAATTATCTCCTTCTATTCCCTTCATTTCACTCTCTCTATGAATTCTCTAAGAAAACTCTGTTTTTTGAATCTTTATCGTTTAAGCAAATTAGTAGCGCTCCAAGCTAGTGATGAACATTCGAAGGGTCTTGTGGTGGCGAAGGTGGATGATGAGGTTGGAGGAAAGGCTTTGCATGGAGCTATTGATGATGATGCACTAAGTGTCCAAGAGCTTGAATTTCTTAAGAGTGGCCATCACATTAGGAGAGAATTGATGGATTTTGTAATGGGGAAAGGGAAGACATTGCGTTCTAGAGAGAGAAAAAATGAGATCTAAGGCCATTCGATGCAATTTCAATTCCACTTCAATGGACTTTTAAGTCTTTGTTCGATAAGTAAAAGCATGTTGTTTTAAGTCTTTGTTAAGTGTAAGAGAAATATAAGGATAGGAGGAGGAAAGGAAAGGAAGAGGAATAATAGAATAAGAGGGGTAATTTGAAGCTAATGCATTTTTTCTTCCTTTCACATAGCCTCAAAAAGAGATAAAAAAAGACAAAACAAAGATTAGATGAATAAAATTGGAAATCCAAAATTGAATTTGGCATGGATAGCTAATGAACTGAATTGCCTTCCTTGAGGCCATGCTCCAGTCTAACTTCCTAGTCGAGGTTCGGCATGCCCCAAATTTTTTGAATCAAAGGCTTGAGTATCTGAGTTAGTGAAATTCTTCTGCAAGCTAGATTCACTGCCTTCCTCGAATCAGATTCTACGACTACTACTCGGAGGCCTTTCACCCGAGCTAGCTCCAAGCCCTTCAAGGTACTATAGATTTCTACCAAAAAGAGGTCCAAACACCCCAGATTCGTAGTGAATCCCAGAACCCTCCTCTCTAAAGTGTCACGAAAGACTACTTCACAACTAGCAGCTTGCCCATCACTTTGCTTGCTCCGTCAATGTTGCACTTCATCCAACCATCAACTGAGGAAGTCCACTTAACATGAATTTCTCTTTTGGATGTGCCAATAAATTTGAGCACCTCTGTACTCTCTCAAACTCTTTGGCTGCTGCTATGACTCTCTAGTAAACGTTTGCAATATTACAACCTTCATTCTTTAAGACCCAAGCATTTCACCTAAGCCATACTCTGTAAATGGCTTCTCCGAAAGTAAGCCTCTACCTCAGACTTTCAATATTTCCAGTATCCCTTTTGTAATTGTACATGAACCATTCCACTATGTTCCCAGTAAAGAAATTTGACAAGCACCTAGTCTTCACCAATATTTTCCACAGGTCCCTAATGGCCAAACAGTCTCTGAGACATGAATCACAACTTCTTTGAATGTCTTGCAGTATTTGCATAATAGGTTAGTTATAAATTTCCTCTTCTCTCTTTGTTTATTGGTCAGAATCTTATTGTGGGCACAAAGCCACATAAAAGTCCCGATTCTTTGATTTCCAAGCTAATTCCAAATTTGCTTCCAGTGTCTCTTAGTAGCAGCTGATTCCTTCCTAGAGATTAACTGATAACCTGACTTCACTGTGAATTCCACCTCCTTCAAATGGTGCCAAATGATAGCATCCTCTACACCCTCCCTTTTTTCCAAGATGTGTACTGACTACCAAGAACACATTTCTTCAGGTAACAAATTCTTTAATTTATCTATATCTCATTTACCATTTGGAAGAAAGTAATCTCTTACAATCTTATTGATTGCTACATCATTGAGAATCATCCCCTTCTTCCACCAACAGTCTTTCCAAAACTTAGTTCTATTGTTATCACCAATTCTCCAAGAGGTATACTCTAGAACATTCTTCCAATTTTTACAAACACCTGACCAAAAGTTAGAATTATGATTTCTGCGTGCAATTGTTGGCATAATATCATCCCTGCAACTATATTTAGATCTTATAGTCCATGCCCATAAAAGCATCTCTTTTGCTAATGAATCCCCAACCAACATTCATTAACAATGACTGGTTCATTCATTTTGCCTTTCTCAAACCTACCCCACCTAAGTTTTTAGGTTTATAGATACCATCCTAGGCAATGAGGTGAATGCCCTTAGCTTCCTCTCTAGATCCTTAGATAAAGTCTCTAGAAATCTTATCTATATTCTCACATACACTATTGGGAATAAGATTAGTCTACATATGGTACACTAGTATTGTATTTAGGACTGATTTAGCAAGTATAATTCTTCTCGCTAGCAAGAGGAAACTCGCCTTCTAGTTGCTAAGGCAATTCCTCAAATTATCTTCTAAGAAATGATAAGAATTATTGTTCATGTTATTTTGGTGCAAGGGGATGCCCAAGTATTTGCCAAGGTCTAGAACTAAAGAAAAGCCTAACTTGCAGCTCAATTCTGCTACCACATTGGGAATTCCAAGAACAATAAAGGTGTGTTTACTCCTTATTCACCCTTTCACTTGAAGCTCCATAAAATGTGTTGAGACAAGCCTGGATGATTTTAATTTGTTGTATATCCGCTTTTGCAAATAACATCAATTCATCTATAAAAAAATAAATGAGATAGGTTAGGCCCTTTTTTATTTGATTTTATAGGTTTCCATTTTTTCTGGGAAACAACAAACTCAATGATATGAGCTAGATGTTCCATACAAAGGAAAAAATGGTAGGGAGAGAGGGGATCCCCTTGATGGATCCCTCTAAAAGTAGAGAACTCTTCAATGGACTCCACATTCCATGTAATCCTCATTTGGCACATTGAAACACATCTCATAATAACATTAGTCATTTTAGGGGGAATACCAATATCCTTCATAGTATCCGCCAAAAAGTCCCAATTTAGGCGATCATAAAAGTCCCAATTTAGATGATCATAATCTTTTTCCAAGTCTACTTTAATAGCTATAAAACCATTTTTGCCTTTTTTTTCTTGCCATAGCATGGATCACTTTTTGAACAATAATCACATTATCAGTGTTATGCCTTCCTGGGATGAAAGTACAGTGAGTTGGTTATATAATCTCATTTAGGAATGGCTTGAGCCTATTAGCAACCACCTAAGTCACAGATTTGTAGATCACATTGCACAAGGCTATTGGTCTGAATTGCTTGATTGAGTCCGGGTTGCCCACTTTAAAAATAAGAACAACATCTGTCATGTTAATTTCATCAATTCTAGTTGGGTCTTGAAAGCATTTCGTAATAAATCTACAAACCAAATCACCAATAATCTCCCATTGACTCCGGAAGAACATGGCATGAAGGCCATTTGGGCTGGGTGCCTTTAGAGGATCCATAATGAAAAAGGCATCTTTGATCTCCTTCGAGGTGATCTCCGCTTCCAAGCTATTGAGTTATGCCAAATCCAATTTGGGGAATAACCCCCTTAATGGATAAGGTTCAACGATTGGATGGTCCTCTGTTGAGTAAAGTTTCTTGAAAAAGTTGGAGACCATAGCTTTAAGCTCTTCCTTTTTAATAACCTATATATTCGAATCGTCCTTTAGGGTCTCCGACTTATTTCTTTTCTATCTAACCAAAGTGGAAGCATGAAAATTTTGGTGTTTTTATCGCCAAATTCTAGCCATTTGTGCCTCATTCTATGACACCACAAAATCTCCTCCTAAAGAAGAGTCCTTTCATGATCTTTCCATCAGAGTTCCTGGAGATGGTTAAGATACGGATTTGTTGCTTCTAGATTCGCTCTATCAATCCCACTCAATCTGTTGATGAGAGTTCTCTTTCTCTTATTAATGTTCCCAAAAAATCCTTGTTCCATCTACCAACTACACTCATTTCTACAATTCTCCTTTACCATCTCCTTGAAAGAGTCATTTGTAACCCAAACTACAATGAAATGAAATCGCCTTAGTGGTCTCTTGTTATGCATTCCCTTTCCCATTCTGAGCAGCACTGATATGTGATCAAACTTGAACCAATTAAGATGTAGAATGTAGGCTTTCTTGAAATTTGTGGAGCAATGAAAGTTCATCAGCGCCCAATCAATCCTTTCCTGAATTCTTCTATTCTTCTACGTGTACCTGGGTCCACAAAAATTTAAGTCCATTAAACCACATTTTAAGCAACAATTATTGAACTCATTCATCGATTTAAAATTCAGCCTTGCACCCCCTATTTGTCTTTCGCAGCTCTGTAAGCATTGAAGTCCCCAATGCACATCTAATTTGAGGCCCCTATAGTGTTGTGAATGGCCTCAAGTTTGTTCCAAAGGCCTTGTCTAACACTTGGAGTAGGGCTACCATAAACACAGGTGAGGAAGAAACACTCCCCCCTTCACGAAGAGTTAATTTAGAATGTAATAGTTGATTTGTAGTACTAAATATCTCGATCTCCACACAACTCTCCAGAAAAACCATCAGCTTCAATACTATAGCTTTTCTCATATCCTAGCCTCTTTATGATACTATCCGCTCTTCGGCCACTCACTCTAGGTTTGATGACAATAAGAATTTGCACTTCATAATTTGCTTTAAGCTTCCAAATCATGCGGGGAAAGGATCAGGCCCCTGCACCCTTACAACTCCAAGATAAAATGTTAACCATGATGTGTTGGATGATAAACATAAAGAGAAGCACACGAATTTCAACTAGAAGCCATTTATTAGGTAAAGGCGTAGAGAAAAAAGGACAAGATTATCCCTGTAGTCGCTGAGCCCTTATTTAAGCTCTCCCCTTGATCTATCTCTGTCTTACTATCTTTCATCCTATCCAGCAAACTAATAGGATTAGGGTGTTTAAATTTTAACCCGTGGTTACCCATCTCCCCTTGTCCAGTGTCCTAAAATTGTAAAGGTTCAGTTAATCCTGTGCTTGAGGTGTTATATATGGCTTTCCCCTAATCATTTGTAAACTTCTTGGGTTTTTGTGGTTCAAAGCCTACTGAATTGGCCTTTAAAGGTCCTAAAGTGGGTTTCCTTTCCTTTTCTGTAAGATGAATGAATTTTTCTATAATATTTTTTCGCTTCCCATTATTGACTGTGCCTTCCTGGCCTAATTTAATAGTAGGCTCAAGTTGAAATTCTGTGCACTTGTTCTTACTCCTCTGGTCGCTTGCGTTGTTTACTAACAGACTACTTTCTCCCCTTTCCTGCAGATTGGCTGTATTGGTTGTTCTATCCTCTTCCATGGCTTTTATTGGATCATCCATTAGCTATTCCTTTTCCACGAAGTCCTGTTCCATATCAAAAATGGCAAATTGTGATCCTCTTAAATATGTTTTTCTTTGTTTGTTAGATTCCAACTATAGATTGTCGGTTTGAAATGGTTTGTCCACCTGAACCTTGCTGGTATGATATTTAGTGTTTATTCTGTTGTGTCCACTTCTTTTGACCACCATCCAATTCCTATACACCTCATTGTGATTTTCCTATTGTACACCTCTGTCACTTCTAGATTAGGTAGTGGAGTTTTGTTATTTATATTCCCATCACCTGTTTGCTCAATTCCATTGGGAAATTGTGAATTGCATGTCTTTATGGTGCCCATGCTTTCCACATGTGAAACAAATCAAATTTAGGCCCTCATATTCAATCCTGTAGGCTCTATTTCAGATCTTAATTATTGGAACCAATTCTTTATCAAAAGTTAATTCTACACTTATTCTTGCAAACCGCCCCCTTTCTGTAGTGTTTATCTCACCCCCATTTTGATCTTCTATGATGGTATGCACATAAAATTTTAATGTTCTTCCCACTCTGTTGCCAATTTTCCATAAAAAGTTTGTTTCATAGTATTTAATAGGGAGATTCAGGATTCGGATCCAGGCAGCAATTCTCTTTATGGACTCCTTAAATGACCTAAATTCGGGCTTCCATCTTCTTATGGTTAGGTTATGGCCCAAAATCATCCATGGTCCGTCGTATAGAATTCGTTCATAGTCCTCGAGTTCAAAGAACCAAACAAAAAAAAATCATTTTGTAAATCAATTAATTCAAAGCTCCCAGATGGATTCTATAGTTTAGATAATCTCCCAGAAAGAAATTTGTAGCCAATCTTTCTTCCCAATAATTTGATAATGATAGCTTTTCTCCAGGGTTTGCAAAGTTTCTCTCTCTTCGGCTGAACTAAGAATGTTTGGGCAGAGGGGTCTATCTGTTCATTGTCTTCTTCTTACATTTCATTTTCTGATTCCTCTTCCTCGGTCCAGTTCTCCGCTTCCTCACTGCTGTCGTCATTTTCCATCCCATTCATGTCCACCAGCATACTTTTGTACGTTTTGAGTATCTTGATCATACTTTCCTGCTGTATTCTTATTGGTTCTTCTTCTACATTCAAATCTGCTACATAATCTTCCCTCTGACTTGCATTCATTTCGTCATTTGATTCCTTTTGCTTACCTTCATCCATCTTCACTTTTTTGGTACTCCTTTCTCTCTGATCTTCTTCGTCGGGACGAGATTCATTATCCTCAATCACCTTCCAAGAATCAGAATCTAGGAGTGTTAGAAACAGGGCTGTTTCTTTATCACTTTCAATAGTAATTTTAATATCTATTTTCCAAATTTTTCCTTTTCTTTTTATACGTTGCACATAACTTTTCTTTGTCACTTGAATTAATAAATAGTTATACTTTTTTATTAATAATTTAACTCTTTATGTTTTCATTGTTTTTCAGTATATACTCATTTAATATATTTATCTAATAGTTTACTACTATCTGTGCATCACAAATTTAGTTAATTAAAAATAAGAAGGTTTGAATATAAAAGAGCAATAAACAAAAAAAAATATTTTTTTTTAAAAAAAAGGACCCACGCGTACATATGTGGTCCTCAATCCTCATAGACAAATTTCCGTCCAACCTAGTACCTACAAAGAAAGTTTGCCAAGGACAAAAAAAAAGATATATTTTTTAAAATAAAACTACAAAATCAAAATAGAATCAAATTAAAAGAAGAAATTAAACTTTAAGTCAAACTTAAAAAAATGGAGTTGTTGTCAATATATTTTATTAAAGAATTTGACGCTAGGTTTTATCCTATTAATTTATTTAATTAGTTTTATAATTTTAAATTTTAATTTAGTCTCAATCAAAATTTTAATAGCATGCGATTTAATTCTGCTCATGATAGTATAATATATGCTTGGAAAAGTTTATTTTTAAATTATTTAACTTATTTTATAGCATAAGTGCTTAAACATGTATTTTGGAGAACTTATACAAATAATTTATGGTATGTTCATATACTATTTTCAGTTTATTTTTACAAGCTCTCTAAGATAGCTTATGAGAACTTTTGAAAATAAGCTGAAAATAATTTTTGTAAAATTTGGCTTAATAAATTTTTCAATTATAAAAATAACTTATATATAAATGTTTATAGAATAATCGTTTAAATAAGTTGTTTAACTAAACAGCCTTAACTCAATTAATTTACCAATCATCCTCTAGTTCATTAATAATCATAGATGTAATTTTACTTTTTAATTTGTTCATCAATCAAAAAAATTAATCTGTTGATGAAAGTTTGTTCTAGTGAGTATTGGTGTTTTACAATATAGTGAACTCAAGTTTCAATTCCTACTAAAAAAAAAAAGGTCTTCACAATTAATAGTTAACACTCGAGCAAAATTGATTCTATTGGAATATATTTATAATAAGAAACTAAAAATATAAAAAAAATTAATTTACTGATTATTGTGGAAAAATATTTATTATTTTCTTATAGTTGTGAAATGTTTAGTTATATTTTCAACAATTGCCCGATTCTCGCCAAAACGTTTGAACTGGATTCATCAGTAATTTAAAATTAACAATTATAGTACATGACAAATATTAAATGACAATGGTACATGAGCATTGAATAGAAAATCCATAAGTAACATGCCATATATTTGACTGGATTTCCCTTTATTATTTAATTTTGTCTATATAAATTATATATATTCAAAATACAAAATAACAAAGCAGTATGAAGAATGACATATTATTGATTATTCAAATAATCAAAATTTAACATCACATTAAAATTAATTTGGCCTATCAAAATAAATAAAAAAATTATAAAAACTCACTCATAAATTTTGTACATGATTGACTTGGTAATATAAAAGAAAATGTATATATTAATGACAAAAATGGTGCAACTCTTATATTCTTATTATTAAGTTTTCTCATTAGATTATCAAGTGTATTATGCTTTTGAAAAATATATTTTTTACAATTTATTATTGTATAATTAATTTATTAAAATAAACTTCTGAACATATTTTAAATTTTTTAGTGGTTACTTAAATAATTTATAATATTTAGAAATAATAGATGTAATTCATATCAACTTTTTGTTTGATGAAATTATGTATATATATATTTTTAAAAAATTAAATCTGATAAGATTTCACAAATTAAATTTTAGGTGAATAATTTATTTAATATTTTATTTCAAAGATTGAATGATAAAAAGGAAAGAGTATTATCAAATTCTGTATTATGCAATAAATTAATAATTTAACCAAAGAGAGTATTATCAAATTCCGTATTATGCAATAAATTAATAATGTAACCAAAAATCTAATTTTGTTCCTTCTTCGAGTCAAGTGACTTCATAACCGTCCTCAAACACACGCACGCACCCTCTTCCCCTACCTTCTCTTCGTCCCTTGCTCCTTAATCCTTATTTTTGATCTCATTCTTCTCTCAAACCTCTCTTCTTGTCATCCTCATTTCAGCGTTCACTTCAATCCAATACCCACTAAAAATTCATTCTTCCTCCTCTTTCACAACCCCTTTTTTGAAAATTTGCTGTGCTAGTTCGTCGTCTTCTTATTGATCTTGATGGGTTCTTTGGTTTTTCTTGTTCGCTAATTGAATCCCATTATGCAGAAACCAAATCCTGTGAAACCCATGTGATTCATGGTGATTCATTCAGTACCCAAATCTGAAACACCTCCTCCACTACCCGTCTGCAAATCGTCGCCCATGGCTTCGACGTTCTCTGCTGCTAAGTCCCACCAGCCTCTTCACAACTTTCCTCTCTCCAACTTGAAGTGGTCGATGAACCAGTCCAGTAGCCAGCGCTTACGAAGGGCTCCTGATCCGACCCATCACTCCGATCACCGACCCGTTTCTCCTCTGAACAACGATCACCACCATCGCTCGGCTCGGAAGCCCGAGAACCGGCTCATCAAACTGTCCTACAGGACTGCAAACTCTTCTGGATCGGGGAATTCTGGCCGCGATGATGTGAAAACTGTGTCTGCTTCCGAGATTCAAAGTTCGACTTCAATTGAAAGTTCGGAGAAGAAGCTGAAACTGAAAAGGGAGGAGAAAGTGAAGGGGTCGCAATCTCATCAAACTGTACTTATCCGAATACCAGCGAAGGGTAAGGCTGTTATTGATGCCGTAGATGCTGTGGATGAAACCCAATGTGCAGATGAGGTAGCGAAGACTTGGAATCTGAGGCCGAGACGGGCAGTGACCAAGCCACCAAATGCGAATGCCAATGGAACGCCGTTGCACGAGAGTAAAGCCCCGGCTCAAAGTCAGCCTGAATTGACTGTGACTGAGAACAAAGTTCCGAAGAAGAAGCACAGATTTTCTGTATCTCTTTCGAAGGAAGACATTGAGGAAGATTTCTTGCTCATGACTGGGTCGAAGCCCCCAAGGCGGCCAAAGAAGAGGGCAAGGGTAGTGCAAAAACAGCTCGATGTAATTCTCAATCTTGATTTTTGTTTTGGATTCGATTGTACTTTTTTTTTTTTTTGGTTATCGTGTTGATTTCGAAATTACTTGTGGAAATTAATGCGGGCGTTGTTATTCTTTTGCAGGGCGTTTTTCCGGGATTGTGGTTAACTTGGGTGACTCCTGATCTGTATCGAGTTCCTGATGCTCCTCTTAAGGTATTATGTTCTGTCTTGTTTTAATATCTCTTGGTTTACTCTGTGTTGGGCTGCCTATCTGATGAAGAAAGCTTTTATAATTTATAATTTAAGAAGGAAGGGTAGTCCGTGTTCAGCAGTTGTCGTCTGCACAGTGTAACAGAAGGCTTCAAATTACATTCGGATGCTTCCTAGTATTTGATCAACTGGTTTTTGTTTGTTAGAGTAAGGAATTCTATTGGTTCCAAGATAACCTAACCTTCTTTTGATGAAAATAAGGAAGAAGAAAAAAGAGGCAATGAATTAGATTATTTTGCTTTCTACAAATAAGTGTGTAAAATGTATTCAAGTTCTCGTGTTAAACTTCAAAATATTATTGTACTGAAAATTCTTTATGTTTCTTGCAGGGTTAGATTCTCCAGTTGCTGCTTCCGGACATACGATGTTTGTTGGATTTCTGACATCTTCTGACTGTGGAACTTCTTTTTTTCTTTTCTTTTTCTTTTGATGCCAGCAGAAGGTATAGAATAATCGTATACAAACAGATCATATGAAGATGGATAACAAATGTATCTGGTTTTTTGTGCCTCATATGTGTTGACCAAGGCACCCAATAAATGTTGGAAGAGTTATAGTAGTTAAGGATTATAAGTAGTCACAGATGTACATATGAGTTATTTTTTCCTGTTGCTTTTTAGTAAAGAATGGTGGCAGTATCGGTTATATTTATGTTTTCCTTTTCTCCAACTCAAAATTACTATTTACAGCTTTCTTTCAAATTGCAAGCACATCAGTTTTGGTTTCCAATATCATGGAGAGCTCATGTACATAACCGAGGATATTGATATTTGCATGCTTCGTCAGCTTTTCTGTTTGCATTCCCCATTGCCAAATTGTTTCTTTGTTATTTATCATCATGATAATAAATTAGTGATGCTTTTATCTTAGTTGGTCATCATGTCCCTTTCCTATATATTTTATGGGCTAAGTTGGAGAGGGGAATATGAGAGTGAGAATGAAATGAATATAACACTAAATAGTTGACATATCTGAAGGGGGGGGGGAGAGAACATGAAAATAGCTGTTCATTTTTTTAACAGGTTTTCTTTAGTGTTTGTAAAAAAATATACATGTATCAAGTGTGAGGAAGGTTCTGGTTGTTAAATTGGCAGGCAGTTGTTTGTTATTATGCAGCAAGTAGTGAAGGAGAGAGAGGGGAGGGGAGGAGAGACAGATAGATAAAGTAGGGCTTCATCAATCATCTCATAATATCTTTCTGTCAAATAACATAATGCGTCTCAGTTACACATGCCAAGCTGCTTTTTAAATAGGTTTTTTGAACTTTTTCTCATGTGTTGATGATGGGATCCGTATTTATATTTTGAGAGATAGTAAATGACAAACCTTTTCACACTTCACCCCTTAGTGGAGTTCACGATAAATTGATTGTTTTTTGAGATCTTGTTTATGTGATACTAAGAAAAGCTCACTGATGATGATCTTTTCCCTCTGCTGCTTTTTTTGTTTTTTGTTTTTCCTTTTTCTTTTTGAGTTGTTAGATGCGCATATTTGTTGGATAAATGGTGTTGGTTCTGGACCCTTTTAGGTGTTATATTTATACAACATATAAATATAACAGAATTTCTTCCACAATTACTTTTGTAATGTTTCTTGTTTTGAACAATATTAGGCATAGTTTCTATCTCCTTTTTACATTTGTTCATTAATGAAGCTAAATGCTTTAAAACGTATTCTTTCAACTTTTACTCTAATTGATTCTAGGATCTGTGCTTGAAGCAACTTCAATACCTTTGAATGTGAAAGAGAAAGCATATAAATGTACCTTTTCACATTTCAAAATTTATTTGATCTAAAAATTTATAATACTTTTTTGGAGTTCATGTTTGTTTAATACTAAAATGAATACTTCCATGCTGATGGATATCTTTTTCCTTTCCTCCGTATAATTTCTTTTCTTTTGGTTTTGAGTTGATGTCTTGCACACATGCTGTAGTTTCTGAACCATTTTTGGTATAGATATGGATATAAATAACAAAATCCCTCAAACAATTACACTAATCATGTTTCTTTTTCTGGACACTGCCATCAAATAAATGGGTGATCATATTCTATTTCATCAGCTTATAATCATCTGGCTGTTCCTTTTAGACCAAAGGTAGATTTTTCCTCATGTCAGCACCGGATATATTGTTTTAACTTTTAGACTACTTTTATTTTTAGTTGCCTCTTTCTTTTGTTTATCCTCTTACATTGATTAGATTTCACCTCCAGGTTTTAGGCTAGTAACTAGGTTGTGCCAGCTCATTTCTGCAACCTGGTTATCTCATTAAATCTACATTATCCTCTCTGGTTTCAGTTGATATACTTGATAGTTCTAAATTGCTTATTGCAGGCACATATATAAGCAACTTTCAAAAATTGTTACAATGTTATAATTTGTTAATTTTGTCATCCATTCTTGCCACTAGAATATTAGTTATTAAATTGTTTACAGCTTTATATTTATATACGTGTCAATCTAGATGATTTATTTATGTATCTATCTGGGATTCTTCTGATTTGAACCCTTCTATGGCATCTCCAATGGTGCAATCTAGATTGACAAATTAACCACTTTCATTGAATCCAAGATTACAGCAATGACATGTTTTTTTCTTATTGCTATGAATCCTGGAAATCAGAGAGCTAAAAAGATCTAATGTGGACTTTTTATGTGTCTGGGTGTATATATATATATATATGCAATTTTGTCTAATTCCATTTTGGTTTGGCTTTCCCTTCCAGGAGGTTTTGTTAAGGACAAGACAAGACTTAGGCAAAGCTCTTTAGGTCTTTGTTTTAGGTTCTCTAGTAAAAACCTGTGAAGGGAATTATTTTAAAAGCCTAATCATGTGGTGCTGAGTTGTAAAATATAACTTGTCATATTTTTTTTGTTAGCGAATTTGATAGCAGACATCTAAAATTTGTAGCTAAATTTTCTCCTTTTATTTAATGAAAGCCAGATATTGCTTTGAAAATTGAAATGCTAATGCTGAGATATTTGAATATTAAAGAGAGAAACCGTAGAAGTTACAGTATATGGTATAGAGTACTCATGTTTAATTCATTTTGACATCATCCAACGTGTGTCTTGTATAATTTTCTGAATATCTTGCACCTGATTAGGCATGGATAATCTGAACTTATTCCTGATAGTGCATACTGCATGCCCTATTCTCAGATTATAAGATGTTGCAAAGCATCTGTCATACTTCATTTGCTAAACTTCCACCTGTTGAGCTCAGTTAATTGTGACATGGTGCAAATAAATGCATTTTGGCGTGGTTTGAGTCAAAAGCTGTCTGGCATTGTATATCTAGTTTGTATCTTCTTTGCACAGGTTGGGTAAATGATCGCTTACAATGAGCAACAATCTTTATCTTGCAGCCATTATTCGTCGCCTGATAAGATTGATACTGCATTTCATGCTGCTGTGCACTTGGTAATGGTATCTGGTAGTATCTAATTGTTAGCCATAAGATTCAATTTTAATGATTTCCATTTTGGGTAAACTCGATACTCAGCAGTAATGATTTTTCTATATTCTTGTTCTATAGGTTAGTGGTTACTATTAATAGGTTCTTGTCTTTTCTAACCGCTTGATGAAAGCCTGGATATTTATATAACAAAGAGGTTATATGGTCTGCTTTCTCCTCCTCCCATTTATTATTTAAATGCTATATACAGATTTGGCTAATTGAGATGAAATACTTCGGATGACATTTCCAATAAGGAATGGAATACCTATGTCAAACATTAATATAGGATCAAGAATCATATCATAAGCGTTGATATTAGGGTTTTTGATTATTGTTATTTCCTCTCTTGCTTTCAACATGCTTTATAATTGTTTCCTTTCTTGTAATCAACATATGTAAATTGTTTCCTTTATAATCTTTCGGGTTGCAGGCTATGAAGAGCTTGATGAGATGTCCATAGTCTTACCCATTAGAGTTTGTCCTTCCCCTTTCTTTCTTCCTCAAATTCTCTCTGCTTCTTCCCCTTCCCCTGCTGGTTTTGCATCAACTTTTTTCAATTAATTTTTTCATACCTTGCATGAAAAAATTACAAAAATTTAGGAGACTATTAGTGTCGTGAGAGCCCAGTTGATGTTGACTTTGTTGCTTCTTGGTTTTGTACTCAATAGAATCACAATCACAAGGTGATCTGAAAATGGTGACTTTGGCATATTCTAGTGGTAAAAGCGTTAACTAGGTCAAAATAAAACCTTCCTTTTTTTTTTTTTCTTTGGTTATTCATAGAGTTCAGTGGCGTCGTGCGATCTATGTAGCCGACCCCACCTAGTGAGATAATGCTTTGTTGTTGTTGTTGTTGTTGAGTTTTAAAAGTTTTCTTTCAGACTTAAAGGTGCTTCAAATGCGAGTTTTGCTTCCTTCTAATTAGAGAATTATAAAAGGCATCTTTACCCTAGCCCAAATATTCATGACTGCGCATTTTTTGTAATGTTTTTACTCCTTTTGGAGAATATTGAAGTGTTAATATATGCCAAAACTGAGAAACTCCCCATCGTTGTTGTATGTTAAGATTTTAGAAAGAAATCAAGCACAGCATAACTTGTTAAGATATATCTGCACGTGAGGAATTGCTGAACTGCATCAAGTGGGGGTAAAAGATAGAACTGGAATTCTGTAGAATGGAGATAAAATATTTGAGAAAGTTTCCTAGGAATTATCTTGGGCATTTAGTTGGAACTTGTAGCTCAAATTATTCAGTAGGAGGGACATATTAACCAAGTTTCCTTGCATTCACTGAAACGTTTGAGTGGTTTTGGTTGATACTCATGGGTGGCTTTTGTTCAGTTCCCATGTCAACTTGTAGGTTGGGAAAATGTAAAGTACCTGTGTTCGGCGTTGAGCCGTTTGTAACCATCCTTACCAACTTTGAAAACCTAAAGCCATCCTTAAGCTTTTTAAACCCTAGCTTCAGACTCGTCATTAGTTGTTTCCGTGACAAATAAAGTCTGGGTCTGGGGTAGGTCGTGTCTCCAGTAACAGAAAGAGAAAATGGAGAGTTTAAAATCCTGAAGGCTGACAGTGAAAAGGGAATATCATATTTTACTTCTTTTTTTTTATTGATTTGCATTATCCGATATCTGAACACTACACAAGCGTCGATTAATTTAAATTCGAGTCAAGTAGGACCATAATGGACGACAAGGCTATTCTTATCAAGTTTTAATGTAGCTATATTAATAGGGACTGGAATCTAAAACTTCTGATTAAATTAAAACACTTAAAAGAATATAATATTCATATGTAGTTTTCATTGCATTTTCTTTCGTGTGAAAGCTGATGAATTTGTCAATTTCAAGTTGTGTGCTTCGAAAATTTTTTAGGTGAATGCCACATCATGTTATCCTACACAGTGAGGCTTGAGCTATATATTTCTCTTTTATTAACTTCATATACATATATAGGGTTCTCAGTTGTTTGGAATCCAGCCCTGCGAAGCTAGCACCACAAGAGAGCGTAGTTAAATATGCTTCAACTTCCTTCGATTCCAATTACAGATTTGACCGTTCAAGGTCTCTAATTTATTTGTTTTAATTCAATTTATCATCATTATTTTAAATTAGATCATTAACTTCCAATTTGGTGCCATAGTCATCTTTTGTCTTGTTTACATGCATCAAAGACCATTTTGAGACCCAAAAGATAGGGAATTGTGTTGAATACTGAAAGGTTAATGGACCATTTTGAAATACCAAATAAAGTTAAAGGATCAATATAAGACAAATTGAAAGTTAATTGGTCAAACTACCGAATTTAAAAAAAAAATACGCTAAAGGAAGAAATGACAAGTATGAAATTATTACATGGTAATACATATAACGTACAGGGCACAAGGCAAAAAAACTTGTATGAAGATAAAATCTTGCGTTATTTAGTAAAGTATATATTTTAGCCACCAAACCGACATTGCATATAGGGTTAACTTATGAAAGGTTCACATTTAAGAGTGTCGTGAGGATAATAGTGTAATAGTGTAATAGTGTATATTTATATATGCTGGAGCAGCCTTGGGCAATAACCTCTATGTCTTTAGGGCACTGAGAATGTAGGCATGCGGAGTAGGAACAATTAATGTAGAATTAATATTTGCAAAGTTTGTGTAATCCATCAAGTGCTTAGAGTTGGAATGTTGTTACAAGATAAGATGGTATAGATAATTTTGTTACGAGAAGTTTGGATTCATTGACGTCACGTTACTATGACGTGGTTTTTCAACTGTTCGATCGCACAAAATGAACGATCGGACGGTTAAAGATTCACGTCATGGTGACATGACGACAGAGAATTTAAACTATGTTATAAGAGTCAAAGATTAGTATTTTATTTCTTTTGACCCACCGAATTGTTAGTGAATGAGCTTATAATCTACTAATAGGATAACATGCGGTGTCTTTGACATCATTATTAATGAACTGTGGACTTGTATTTTGTGAACATTTATAATTCCTTTGTGTCTTTGACATCATTATTAATGAACTGTGGACTTGTATTTTGTGAACATTTATAATTCTTTTGTGAATGAATTAATGTAACAAGTTAAAGAGAATGCAAAAGCCATCTCCCTAGGAGACATATTTGATCTTGGTTCTCTACACTCTAGAGATAAGCAATTAATTTTCCATTTCTACGTTACTGTAATAATGAAATTTTGGCACTTCTTCTCAATGTGTAGCTAAGCTAGGGCAAGTTTCATGCTGCAAGTATTCCATGTAGTACTTCCTTTTAAAATTTTTAGTTACTCTCTAAGTAGACTCTCTTTCTCTTTCACTTCCAAAAAATATTTTTTTCCCTTTTCCCAAAGATGAAAGGTGTGGAGCTCCAATTAAATGGACTCCGCTCCCTCTCTCACAAGATCTTTGCAGCAATTCACAAGATCTTGATATTTGAATCTGAGATTAATGTAAAGGACGCGCGCGCACACACAAATATATATATATATATATATATATATATAATACAACAAAACTTTGTACTTGTACTATATTGGGTAAATGACAACATTAAATTAAATATTTGTTTTGTTTGCAAAAATATTTTATATTCTTCAATTTAAGTCTTATGCAACAACATTGTTTATATTACAATTTGTATGACTTTTTTAATTTTATTATAATTTGTATGACTTTTTTAATTTTATTATTTGTCAATATAAATAATATTTTATTAAATTTTTTTTTAATTGAACCTTTCAGCGGCGAGTTCTGCTGCCACCACCAAGCTACTTTAGTGACAACCAAGCTAAATAACGTCCCAATTGAAAGTGGGTTTTGCAACTTTTATGAGTTTGTAATAAATTTGACTTCTAGCAGAAAGTGAAAGCAATTGTTCAAATTCAATGTTGAGAAGTGTTGCAAAAGGTATAGGGAACAAATTTTATAGTTTTTGCAATGGCTTTTTAATATCGCGTATTGGATAAAATGTTGTAGTGATATTCTCAAAATTGAAAGGATCAATATCCCAAAAAGGAGCCAATTTTCCTGAAGTCATTTCTGCATGTAAAAACATCATGTTGGTCACTTTACTTTGACTCTTATTTCATATTAGTCCCTTAACTTTGTTTTATATTGGTCCCTTAACTTTAAAAAACATTCCTTTTTTATCCTTTTTGCAAACATTGTTAACTTGATGAATGGAATTGATGACACGGTGGCTGACTTAATGAATATGTATATCTCTATCCTACCAAGAATATGTCAAAAAAAAATAAAGAATTGCATTCAAACATATGTTTTCTCGCATTCAAACCTAAATCTTTTTCTTCTTCTTCATTTTCTCACTTTCAACTCCTCTCTTTTCCTAAGAATTCTTTTATGTAGAACAAAGTGTGCGAAAAAGTGCACTAATCAGCAATGTCATAAGAGTACGTTTAAAAAAGATCAAGTGAATCGAGTCCTTCTATTTGAAACAGTGTGTAGATTTGTAGAATAAAAAAAATATAGAGATAAATTTTTTGTTATTTGGAATACAGTGTGTGAAATTCTACTATGCTTTTCAAAATAGTGTGTGTGAAACAAAATGCATAGAATTGTGAAATAATCAAAAACAAAATGTGCAGGATTTGGCATGGCTTTCCAGAATAGAGTGCATGGAATTCTTTTGTGCTTTTAAGAACAAAGGTTGCACAATTTTTAATTTGGATACTATAAGATGCCTAAAACCATCCCCACGTGTACTAACACCCAAACCCATCCTGTATTCATATTGTTAGTGTAAATGCTCTAAAGGCAATCATTTACAATTATTGCTTTGTTATCAATAAACTTTTGGCATTATATCAACATTATTAAGAATGTGATATTGTCCTTAAACGTATAAGGAACATGAGTGATGCTTTGATCGTCTTAAGGGAACTCGTGTTTCCATTAAAACTTGAATATAAAATTGTTTCTAATCAACGATTATAATTTAGGACAATTATAATTAGGTAAGATTAGCACATTGGTACACTTGCTCATTTAGATGAGGATGACGTATCCCTATGTCATTTGTATAGGTGATACTAAGGTTAGCATGTGGGTGCTCATAACAAGTATGAGTGCATTGAACTAACCCACCAAGAATAGCTAATGTAGTTTTTTCACTAATATGTCGGTAGCTATTCTTAGTTAATGTGTTACAATTATCCTTTGACCTCAGTGACCATTGCTACCTTATGCATGATGTATATATTATGTTTTGATGCTATTGGATATTGGTTCTAAAGATGAATCAAACTAAAAGTAGTTATTGGATATAATGTCACATGTATGAAGATATATGAGTGCATTGGCCAAGGATCAATTACTCTCAATGAAAGAGAGAAATGCTTTATTCGATAAGGACAATACTAGACAAAATATATGGCCATAGCAAGAAGAGAAATTAGAAAAGGTAGTTTTTAAGTTTGGTGACTTGGGAGTTCGAGTTACTTGGGTTCATAATATTGATACTTGTGAATCTGAACTTACAAACGTGATTCACCAACTTGTAAGTCACTTTAACCCTTTCTTATGACTCTAGTATAATTTACACAATGGTCCTAGGTGAAAGAAAACAAAACGAAAATTTTTAAAATATCGTTTCTATTTTGTTCCCTATAATCATTTTAGATTTGCTTGCTTTCTTTTTCTTTCACTCAAACCAATTCCTTCGTAAAAGAATTTTCAAAATTTTGCCTAAAAGATTAAAATTTTGGTGGCAACTCCCCAATTTGTTTTCTTTTTCCTTTTAAGATCAAGTGTATTGCATTTAAGGTGTGACAAGAACTTTTAACTAAGGACCTTAGTAATTTGTGAATATTATGCATTGGATAGGCTTCTTCTTTTTTCCTAAAATTTTGCAGGTATCATGTCGAAGAGGACACATTAAGCTAGCTCAAGTCGGACTAATGATGAGACACATAAAGTGTCCTATGAGGCTGAGTGAAGGAAGATCGTCAGAGAAAGGGGGATAGATTAGGATGCAATTTCTTCTACAGACCTAGAGTTTAAGAACACTACAGGAAGTTTTGTGAATAGCCAAACGCAGCTATAATCTCTATGGTGAGAGGATTTTGTGAAAACACGCTTGAAAGGAAAAATAATAGAGCTTTTGTAAGAGGAAAGTTCATAGAGGTCACCCCTAGAAAGATAAATCTCTTCTAAAACATACCTAGCATACCTGAGGTAGCCTGTTGGAATCAAGAAAAGTTAGAGGAATATGACACTGCGAGGTTATATCCTTATGGGAGGAAATGGTATATTAGCAAGGACCAACTAGGGACGGATCCATATTATAGGTTATGCCCCCACAAGTAAATATTTTTTATTAATATATGTGGTAATTTTTTTTTATCTCTACAAAAATTTAGATGTTATCTCCACATGATAAATTATAACTACTCATCTTAATAAGAGTATCTCATTCAATAAATTTTTTTTTAAATTAAATTTTAAAATTAGTTGTACATTACCACAACACTACTCAATAAATTTATATCTTGTGTACTTTATATTTTTTAACGTTTATACATATTTATAATATTTTTTAATAAAAATATTTATAAACTATTTCTTGTTCTCACTAACCAAAATTTTTAGATTTATCCCTAGGACCAACCCCTATCCTTTGAAACCAGAGATCTTGGGAGATGCAAAATAATGGTTTTACTTTGTTACCTCACAATTATTACCCGCAGAAAACACAAGCTATTCTGATGTTTTGCATTAATATTCTTGAGGGTGAATGTATAGATATAGGGCAAATTATTTTACAAAATATTCTTTCTTACATGATTCCCGCGAGAAAACTAGAATATCTTTCCCTATGCCAGTGGCAAAGTTGTGTGTACAACTGTAGATTGGGATGAACAAGAGGAGACTGTACAACCAAAACGCCCAAACCCAATCAACATTTAACCAACAAATTCATGAGGTCAAGCCAAAAGGGTAGAAGAAGCTGACGAAAACCAGCAAAACATGAATCTTGGACTTCCCTACCTCCCTAACAGTCCGATTGATTGAATAAACTAGAGGAGCAAGTTCAACTGTTGGACTCCAACATGCATCAACACAACGTAACAATAGCGTACCTTGTGGTAGATTCTGCGTGCCAAGCAGAATGTTACCAGACTCATGTTTTGTATGCCTTTGACTAACTTCCTTTTTCGGGATGACTTTTTGTATCTTTTTTTGTTTCTTATGGATGAATCGATTTCTAGATTGTCATAATGCATGGATGACAATTTCTAAGATAATAACATAGTTTGATGATTCCCATCCCATCCTATTAAAAGGATGGAGAAGTTAATGATTTGTGCCTTTTTTATAATATTTAACACAAACTAAAAAATACAAACTGAGTATATTCATAAGAACAGGTTGTGAAAAGAAGACTAGGCAGAATAAAGTGAAACATGACACTTATTAAGTGCATATCTGTGTCTAGCGCTTAGGCGCTGGAACACTACCAACCGGGCAGAGACTCAGAGCCTCCACCTTTAGATCCAAGGCCGAGGCATGCACAGAGACGAAAACAAAACGCGAAAACTTAGGCTTGCTTGGTTTGGATTTTTTTTTTTTTTACTGAAAATAAAAAACATATTTAAAAATTTGTTTGGTTTAGTTTATTAAATATTTTTTATTGAAAATATTTCTTAAAATAAGCGTAAATCTAAAAATATCAAAAGGATATTTTTTGTATTTTAAAAAATACATTTTAAGAAATGAAAATTAAAAATGAAGATAGGAAATATTTTCACAAACTAAATAAACCCTATTTCTAGCACTATTCTTTAATATTTTTCGTTATTTTAATTTTTTATATTTTCATTTGAATTATTAATGTCCCTAAAAAATATTTTATTTTTTTTAGGAAAATTCTTTTCAAAATCTATCCCTAAATCATTGGGGACAATGATCAAAATAAGTTTGGGGGTAAGGAAATTTAAGACTTCAAAATTTTTCAAAGATTTATCGAATTTGACTTTTAACGAAGTCAAAATTTTTATTTCAACCCCAATTTTCTGAAACTTAAGATTTACATGTCTATACTTTTTTAAATTTATATTTGATTATTGGGCAAAATGCACATAACCTCTTTCAACTTTGGATCATGTGTAATAAACTCTCCTTAACTTTAAAACATTGCAATTAATCCCCTAAAACTTTCATTTTAATGCAATCAACCCCTTTAGTTGTAACGGTGTTAAATCTTTTTCTATGTAAGCATATTTTGACACATCAGATCTTACTTGACCTTACAAATCAGCATTATAATACATTTCATATTTTTTGCTTCCCCAATTTGCAATCCCTAATCCCCATTTTCACTATCATTGAAGACATATGATGAGTCGTTCCATTCACAGTACCAGAATAATGGAAGCATTGTGATTTTGTAAGGCTCAAAACAACATTAATAAAAAGCTCAAAATCAATGTTGAAAAGGACAATTGTTGTAAAGGAAACTGATGATGGAGAATTATGATTTTCATGGATACACTTTTTGATTGTTGGGATTCTATTAAAATATAAAACCAAGGGGTTGGAGCATTCTAATTTTCCAAACACACAAAGCCCTGCAATGGTAGCTCATACCCACTGTCAGAATCAATGAATTTTCCATCTTCGCTGCAATTCTACTCTCATGCTTCTTATCTAATTGCAAAAAAGGGGATTAGGGATTGAAAATTGGGGAAGGAAAAAATATGACATGTAATATATTGCTGATTTGTAAGGCCAAGTAAGATTTGATGTGTTAGAACATGCTGACATAGAAGAAGATTTAATACTGTTACGAACTGAAGGGGTTGATTGAATTCAAATAAAAGTTCAAAGGGTTAATTGCAATGTTTTAAAGTTAAGGAGAGTTTAATTGCACATAACCTAAAGTTGAGGGAGGTTATGTGCATTTTGATTTATCGAAATTTGACCTTTAAGGAAGTCAAAATTTTGATTTCAACCCCAATTTTCTGAAACTTAAGATTTACGTGTCTATACTTTCTTGAATTTATGTTTGATTATTTACTCTTTTTTGGTAAAAAAGGTAATAATTCTATGATGTGAAAAATCATAAATTAGGGCTGAATTTCTCGAAATCCGAATCTATGCTTAGGAAAGAATTAGATTGATTTATAATTTCTCCTATTTTTGGTGAAAATAATTGAGCAATTTTTAAGTAGCCCAATAGAATTAGGATATGATTTTAAAGTGAAAGTTTTTATAAATTAATTAGTATCCTTGATTAAGTCTAGAATTCTAGAACTTGTTTTGCCTCTTAAGGTGAAATTCTAACTGGCATAAAATTAGGAAAATGATTTAGGCATTTTTTTTATTAATTTGAGCCTTAGCCTAGTTTTTTAAAAAAAATTTAGCCCTAGTACCCATTTGAGCCTTTTAGAAACACAAAAAGTGTTTTTTTCCCCTAAAATATCTATATGTGATAAAACCCTAGCCAGAGTAAAATTGCAATCACATACCCTTTTATGTTACGAAGAAGAGACGTATATGGAAAAGTCTAGGGAAGAGCTACCAAACGTCATAAAAAAGAAAAGAGTTCAACCCCCTTAGAAGAAAAGAAAAAAGAAAAAGAAAAATATTGGAAAAAAAAAAGCAAAAACAAAAAAGGTAAAAAAGACCTAAGTAGAAAAATAAAGAAATAAAGAAGTCCAAATGATTCAAGCTTAGGAGAGTTGAGGCAACAAAACGAAGTTGACAAAAAAAAAAAAGAACAGAAAAGGATAGAAGAGTACTATTTCCTACTATCCGTTCTTATTTTGTGAAATTATCCATATTTTCATATTCTTTATTGATCCAACACCCCTAGACCCATTACAAGTAAATAACGGCCTTCTAATTCCAAGGACGGTGTTACTTATGTTAGTGGAGAGACAATAGAAAAGCAAGCATAAGAAGCTTTTAGAGACAAGAAGAAATACTCTTAGTCTCTATTCTATTCGGTAAAATTAGTTTATAAATTATCTATAAACTAGCGAATAACTTATAAATTAGTTGACAGTTTATAAGTTAATTTTTAGCTTATAGTTTATAGTTTATAGCTGATAACTTATAAACTAGCTTATTGAATTACAAGTATTCGGTAAAAGTAACTGTTAAAGTAGTTAAAAAATATAAATTCACATAAAAGAACATATATTTTTTAATTTTAAAATAATATAAATAAATATAACATTTTTTTACTTAAATTAATTTAAATTATTATATATAGAATTCATTAAAAAATATATATATTTATATACTTTATTATATTTTATATATGGATAATATATTTTTACATATATAATATATTTATATATATTATTATATATAATAAAATATATTTACATATTTTATTATATATATTATATATATAATAAAATATATTTACATATTTTATTATATATATTATATATATTTATATATAAGGGTATAATGGATATGAAGGGTATAATAAATATTTTCATAGAATAAAAAGGGTAAAAAGAGAAGAAAAGTACATGAATTATAAGCTACTCAAAGTAGCTTATTAGAATAAGTTATAAACTACTAAAATAAACTCGTTTATCAAATATTTTTAACGAACTTATATGTTAATTAAATTAGTTATAAATTAGTCAAATAAATTATAAGCTAGCTAATAATCTATAAGCTTATCATGCTTAATAGAACCTTAATAAATTTATATGAAACTGATACTTTAAGCTTATAACCTACTTCTATTTAGGCTACTCACACTCACTTCACAGGATCCGTAAAAGGTGTTTTATTATCTATCAATCTTTGAGGTAACTCTTTTTTTTCTAAAATTTATTTTCCAAAGAACTTAAGGACAAGCAAAAATTTAAGTTTGGGGATATGATAGTCCTAAACTTTATAGTTATTTTTTATTCGAAAACGTCCCTGAAATGAAATAAAATAATTTATTTCAAGGTGAATTGTGAAGTAAATTAATGGAAATTCAAATCCATTCATTAAAATCATATGGAAATTCAAATCCATTCAGTAAAATCATATGGAATTCTAATTCTCACCAAAAGTTCAGATAAGTCAGCACAAAAAAATGGCTCAAGACCCAAAGACAACTGCCCACGGAAGAAAAGCCCAAAAAGTAACAATTTATAGCATGGAAAGTCAAGGCAGTGCCTTAGCAACAAATCACAGTGTTGACCCAAAAAAAAAAAAATACAGTGCCTTGGCATTGAAACGAAAGAAGAGAACAATCTGCGAGCTTGAATTAGCGCCTCAACGCTGGAAAATTGGATTTCCTCCTATGTGTTATTGGATCAATTTGATTAAATAGTTTTTATTTATTTAATAATATTTTAAAAATTTTATAAATATTAATTGATTTAACAATGATTATAAATATAATAATAAACATAAAATAATAATTGTAAATTTAAAAAAAAAAAAGCTAGATGAATGAAAAATCCGATAGCTCCTATGATCTCCAGCGCACAAGAAGCAAGCCGTGTCTGAAATATGGTGTTTCAACGCCAATGCTAACTAAGCTCACTAAAACATGGAAATTAAGAGTCCAAATCCTACTAGGACTAGGGTTTTCCCTACTTTAAACTTATAAATATCCCTCTGGACCCCTAGGTTTGATATCATTAGATTTTACTTAGAATATTTTTTGAGTAATCTATATAATAGACTAAAACAATTCCATACTAAAATATTAATTACATGGATATCATTAAATAACATATAATAAAATTAATAAATAAAAATAAAAATTAAATAAATAAATTCATTCCTATTAATGACACCACATTAAATTTATTCTAAGTACCCCTTTTGAGATGTACTATTTTAAATTTCGTAAAGATTACAATATATTAAATGCAAATTGACATGATTGATTCCATAATGTATTCAAATGAATTTGAAAAATTTATATTCAAATGAATTCAAACTATTCATTTTAAAACTGTGAATTATCATAAATTTAATTAATAATTAAATAATTACAATATATTAAATGTAAATTGGTGTGATCTATATAATAGACTAAAACAATTCCACTATAAGACATTAATTATCGGTAAATCATTAAATTTTGTATAATAGAATAAATTTAAATGAATAAATTAGGTAAATTAATCACATCACACTAAATGAATTTGAAAAAAATTAGGGTAAATTGCTATATAATTGATATATAATTGCTATGTAATCATATTAAATGAATTTGAAAAAATTAGGGTAAATTACTAAATAATTGATATAATTACTATATAATTGGTATATAATTGCTATATAATTGATAAATTAGGTAAACTTTTCGATTGAAATATAATGTATTGTCTTTTGGTAAATTAGCATATATTATATACAAATAATCAAATAATTAATTGCTATATACTTATATTCAGAAGTCATAAACTATAGAGTCTTGTTTTTCATCATGCATGTCCATTTTGTTGACCCTAAGGTTTTATGCCATAAGTTTTGATGATGACAAATGTATTTGAAATGTAGCATTGATATATATAAAGGTTAATTATCATATACATGCTACAAGTATTTAAGCATGACTATGTTATTTAATGTGTAATGTCTTATACATTAATCATGCTATTTATCATGCATTGAACTAACCATTTGGTTTGCAAGTAAGATATATTTTATAGGTTGGTTCAAAACAAGAAGAGTGAGCATTGAATTGAAGAACAAGGAAAAGTAACATCATGCCTCACTCAAGGAAAGTAACATACAAGGATAAAGCTCCAAGAAATGAAGAACTAGAAGATTTGAATTCTTGGAAGCTTGGATGCATCAAGATAGCCTATGTGTTTACATTAGGTATATTTTATATAGGCTAGTATACTTGTGCAACTCAATGATTTAGATTTGCATACATTGGCTCAAGCATTTTAAACAAAAAGATAGTGAGATATGAAGTTTTACAAAAGTTAGTTTTTGACCTTTGGTCACTCCTTATATTATATCTCATAAATAAAAAATTGATTTTTCAAGTATCTTAATCTCATTTGATAGTAGACTCAAAGATCTTTCCAACGATATATTATTTATTCAAAACAGAGTCTAAATGAGAAATATATGACTATTTAAAATATAGTTTGAAAAACTGAAAGTTGATTTTACTGTACTAAAAAATTATTCTGTTCTGACCTATAGTCAGTGTTTTGATTATATCTTTTAAAAGAAAAATAATTTTTGAGTAAAACTTAGCTCATTTGAAATTAGACTCCAAGAGCTTTTCAATGGTATATTATTTGTTTAAAACGGAGTTCAAATGAGGGAGTTATGAATTTTTAAAGAAATCTCAAAGTCTGTATTCACTACTGCCAGCCGGTGGTCAACCTGGCAGCTTCTGACTGGTCGACCAGTTGTCCTGAAAATGCTATATTTTGCTACTGTCAGTGGGTAGTCAACCAGGTGACCCCAACTGGTCGACCAATCGACATCTGGACTGCATAATAAGTGCTGTAACGGCTATATAATGACTAGTTTTTTAAAATATTATATATATGACCTTAGATACACGATTTTGAGCAAGAACCAAGTACTACAATGAC
Source organism: Biancaea sappan (assembly GCA_037074585.1). Taxonomy (NCBI): domain Eukaryota; kingdom Viridiplantae; phylum Streptophyta; class Magnoliopsida; order Fabales; family Fabaceae; genus Biancaea; species Biancaea sappan. The sequence goes on from CM073495.1 coordinate 28,366,786, forward strand.
ATATTAACATATTCTATCATCTTTGAGAGAAATCCAAATATTCTTGAGCCAAATCTTGCATATTCTCTATCATTAGAGTTATTATAGCTTCATTTGTATTCATCTACTCTTTAGAGAGAGTTTCTTTGTATTGTTGATTTTGATCAACACATATATTATTCCGAGTTGAGGTTCGCAAGTACCGGTGTTGGAAGAACTTGCTTTGGGTTGAGGAGGAGCCCGGATTCATAAATTCTCCATTGTGGTTTCGCAAATACCCAGATCGAATTTGCGTGGTTGTAGTGGTTTGCAAGTACCCGGATTAAACTTACAATTATAGTGGAAATACTCAAGTGGTCTCTTGAGGACTGGATATAGGCTTGGATTAGCCGAACCAGTATAAATCTCCGAGTTTGCTTTCTCTATCCCTTACTCTTTAATTTGTGCATATTGATATCTACTCTTTAATTCCTTGATCTTTATAATTATTTATCTTGACAGCACATTGATTTTCTGTATTGTATTTATTATCTTAAGTATTACACTTCTACAGAAAATCATTTCAACTTCCAATTAATTCTTGTGAAAAATTTATAAAACCCAATTCACCCCCCTCTTGGGTTCCAACCATTACTTTCACATTTTCCTTCTCTAAATCTACTAGTACAATTTGACAACGATCTTTCTCCCAACCAAGTTCTTGTTGACCATAAGGCTTTATGCCATAAGTTTTGATGATGACAAATGTATTTGAAATGTAGCATTGATATATATAAAGGTAAATTATCATATATATGCTACAAGTATTTAAGCATGTTTATGTTACTTAATATGCTATTATCATGAATTGAACTAACCATTGGATTTGCAAGTAAGATATATTTTATAAGTTGGTTCAAAACAAGAAGAGTGAGCATTGGATTGAAGAACAAGGAAAAGAAATATCATGCTTCATTCAAGGAAAACAACATGCAAGGATAAAGCTCCAAGAAATGAAGAATTAGAAGATTTGAAGTCTTGGAAGCTTGGATGCATCAAGAAAGCAACCATCATGCTCTAAAAACAAAGAATTTGAAGATAACAAGTGACTGGTCGACCACCCTATGCTGACTGGTCGACCAACGAGCTCCAGAGGCAAATTCTTTGAGCATTGGTCGACCACCCTATGCTGACTGGTCGACCAACGAGCTCCAGAGGCAAAGTATTTGAGCATTGGTCGACCACCCTATGCTGACTGGTCGACCAACGAGCTCCAGAAGCAAAAATATTTGAGCACTGGTCGACCAACGTACCACACTGGTCGACCAACGTACCACTCTGGTCGACCAACGTGCCACACTGGTGGACCAACGTGCCACACTGGTCGACCACCGACATCAGAAAATGTGCTGTAACGGCTAGTTTTTGCTGACATCATTATGGAACCACCTTGGATTTGTCTCCAACGGTCTTATTCGTCCTTGGGCTATATATATCAACCTTGGGGGCTATCAAAACAGAAGAGAGAACACTCCTATTGCTGAACATCATCTGTAAATTCTCTCTTATGCAGATTATACCTTTGTGAGCTTATCAATGTAATATATACTCTGTTTTTAGAGAGTTTCTCTGTAATTGTTGATTTTGATCAACACAAATATTATCTTGAGTTGTATTATCAAGGAGAGTATTCCTTGATAGAGTATTTATTGAGAGAGCTTTTCTTTGGGTAGTAAAGAAGCCAGTTTAGCCAGCTTTTCTTTGTGCTTACTGTTATCTATTCTTTATTTCCTTGCTCCTCATAATTATTCATCTTGATAGCACATTGATTTTCTGTATTGTATTTAATTATCCCAAGCATTGTACTTTTACAGAAAATCATTTTAACTTCCATTAAAGTTTTGTGAAAAATTTATAAAACCCAATTCACCCCCCCTCTTGGGTTCCAACCATTACTTTCAGTTCTCGCTGCTCATTTTTTGCCATTTGATTACCTTCTTCCATTGATCAGGAATCCAACTGACACCTGGTGATATGGCTTCTTAAAGCTCCGGTTTTTTTTCCCTTTAGGTAATTTTCTTCAATTCTTTTTTTTTTGGTCTCTCTTTATATATATATATATACACATATATATCTCAAAAAAGAAAATCATGATACAATAGATTGACATTATTTCTCTGCCACCTTTTTTTTGAATCGAAGAAGAATATCATGGTCTAATAAACTAGCACTATTTTCCTAGCACCGTGTTCCTCCATAGCTTTGGCAGACTATTTGCTCAATTTTCATGCCTATTACTGCAACAATTTGTTTCTTCTAAGAGCTGCAAATTTTCCTGCAAGAAGAAGCTCAAAAGCATTAAGTTCTTTTGGTTTGTGTTGTAAGTCTATTATCACTTCTCTTACACGTTTTGTAAAACTTCTATTTTTAACATGTATCCTTACTCTATGAATTTTTTTTCCACATTTGCATGGGCTTCAATATTCTCAGAGACTCATCTCTATTTTCCTCAAAATCATAGTAGTTCTTATCCCAAAATTCAAACCTATTTTTCCATATATCTCAAATACAGGTGCTTTCCGATTAGCAATAATAAGAAGAGTGGTATCTATCTTTAAGGCAATCCTTTTGAACTTTTCAAGGTATGTAAATTTTCATCTTCATCAGATCTTAATATTTTTTTTCTATCTGACTTTCAGAGTAAATTCTTCCCGTACAATTGATCTCAAATAAACTTGAACCTTGTGCTATACTGTTACACACAGTATCCCTGAAATTATGTTTTGTAATTGCATTATCTGAATTATGAGATAGTGAAAAACCTTGAATTAGCAACTGATACACGTGTCATACTTTTTTTAGGTAAATTATTAAATGTTGTAAATTAATGACATCACATAATATTAATTATTTGATTTGAATTGATGGAAATTAAAAAAAAATTACCTTTATTATTTGGCCACTGTAGGATAATTAATGACATCACATTAAATGAATTACTTGATTTGAATTGATTTGAATTGAAATATATACATAATAAATTGTTGAAATATATATGCATGAGGATCAAAGCATTTTGGCATTAATTCTTGATAAAAATATCTATATGTGATAAAACCCTAGCCAGAGTAAAATTGCAATCACATACCCTTTTATGCTAGGAAGAAGAGACGTATATGGAAAAATCTAGGGAAGAGCTTCGAAACGTCATAAAAAAGAAAAGAGTTCAACCCCCTTAGAAAAAAAGAAAAAAGAAAAAGAAAAATATTGGAAAAAAAAGCAAAAACAAAAAAGGTAAAAAAGACCTAAGTAGAAAAATAAAGAAATAAAGAAGTCCAAATGATTCAAGCTTGGGGGAGTTGAGGCAACAAAAACGAAGTTGACAAAAAAAAAGGAACAGAAAAGGATAGAAGAGTACTATTTCCTACTCTCCGTTCTTATTTTGTGAAATTATCCATATTTTCCTATTCTTTATTGATCCAACACCCCTAGACCCCATTACAAGTAAATAAGGGCCTTCTAATTCCAAGGACGATGTTACTTATGTTGGTGGAGAGACAATAGAAAAGCAAGCATAAGAAGCTTTTAGAGACAAGAAGAAATACTCTTAGTCTCTATTCGGTAAAATTAGTTTATAAACTATTTATAAATTAGCGGATAACTTATAAATTAGTTGATAGTTTATAAGTCAATTTTTAATTTATAGTTTATAGTTGATAGCTTATAAACTAGCTTATTGAATTATAAGTATTCGGTAAAAGTAGCTGTTAAAGTAGTTAACAAATGTAAATTCACATAAAAGGACATATATTTTTTAATTTTAAAATAATATAAATACAACAACAACAACAACAACAACAACATAGCCTTATCCCACTAAGTGGGGTCGGCTACATGGATCGCACGATGCCATTGAGCTCTATCAATGACCAACTCTTTAGATATCTCATTTACTAAAAGGTCCCGTTCAATAATTTCTCTAAGTGTCCTTTTTGGTCTTTCTCGACCTTTTTCCACAGGGCTCCAAACAATTTGCTCAACTCTCCTAACTGGCGCTTCCAACGGTCTTCTTTGCACATGCCCAAACCATCTTAAACGGTTTTCAACCATTTTTTCCTCAATAGGTGCCATCCCAACTCTACCTCGTATATAATCATTACGGATCCTATCTCTTCTTGTATGACCACACATCCAACGCAACATCCTCATCTCTGTCACTCCAAATGTTCTTGTTGTCCTTTCATTGCCCAACATTCAATCCCATATAAAATCGTTGGTCTTTATAGCAGTATGATAAAACTTTCCTTTGAGTTTATCAGGTACTTTCCGATCACAAACAACCCCTGATGCCATTCTCCACTTCAACCACCCAGCTTGTATCCTATGTTCCACATCTCTAATAATTTCGCCGTCATCTTGTATAATTGATCCCAAATACCTAAACTTTGACACTTGTGATACGACCTGATCACCAAATTTAACCTCTATCTCGTTCCTAGCTTGTCGCTTGTTAAACTTACAATGCATATATTCGATCTTACTCCTGCTCAGACGAAAACCCTTCGATTCCAAAATAGCTTTCCATAACTCAAGTTTAAAATTAATCTCTTCCCTTGTCTCTGCTATGAGAACAACGTCATCTGCAAAAAGCATGCACTTAGGAATTTCTTCTTGGATGTGTTTCGTCAAAACATCTAAAACCAGGTCAAACAAATAAGGGCTTAAGGATGATCCATGATGTAGGCCAATTTTAATAGGAAAGTCTCTAGTCTCCCCTCCAGACATTCTCACACTAGTCGTAGCCCTCTCGTACATATCTTTTATGGCTCTAATATACGCAACCCGTACACCTTTCTGTTCCAAGGCTTTCCACAGCACCTCTCTTGGTACTCGATCATAGGCTTTTTCCAAGTCAATAAATGCTATATGAAGGTCTCTTTGTTTACTCCGATACCTTTCCATCAACCCCCTTAGAAGATATATAGCTTCCATAGTAGACCGTCCTGGCATGAATCCAAATTGATTTTCAGAAATACTCGTCTCGATTCTTAACCTACGTTCAATCACTCTTTCTCATAATATAAATAAATATATTATTTTTGTTTTTTACTTAAATTAATTTAAATTATTATATATAGAATTCATTAAAAAATATATATTTATATATTTTATTATATTTTATATATGGATAATATATTTTTACATATATAATATATTTATATATAATAAAATATATTTACATATTTATTATATATATATATATATATATATTTATATATAAGGGTATAATGGATATGAAGGGTATAATAAATATTTTCATAAAATAACAAGGGTAAAAAGAGAAGAAAAGTACATGAATTATAAGCTACTCAAAGTAACTTATTAGAATAAGTTATAAACTACTAAAATAAACTTGTTTATCGAACACTTTTAACTAGCTTATAAGCTAATTAAATTAGTTATAAACTAGTCAAATAAGTTATAAGCTAGCTCATAATCTATAAGCTCGTCACGCTTAATAGAACCTTAATAAATTTATATGAAACTGATACTTTAAGCTTATAACCTACTTCTATTTAGGCTACTCACACACACACTTCACAGGATTCGTACAAGGTGTTTTATTATCTATCAATCTTTGAGATAACTCTTTTTTTTCTAAAATTTATTTTCCAAAGAGCTTAAGGACAAGCAAAAATTTAAGTTTGGGAATGTGATAGTCCTAAATTTTATAGTTTTTTTTTATTCTAAAACGTCCCTGAAATGAAATAAAATAATTAATTTCAAGGTGAATTGTGAAGTAAATTAATGGAAATTCAAATCCATTCAGTAAAATCATAAGGAATTCTAATTAGAATAGGTTTTTTAGTGATAATTCTCACCAAAAGTTGATTTTGCAGATAAGTCAGCACAAAAAAAATGGCTCGAGACCCAAAGACAACTGCCCACGGAAGAAAAGCCCAAAAAGTAACAATTTATAGCATGGAAAGTCAAGCAGTGCCTTAGCAACAAATCACAGTGTTGACCAAAAACAAAAAAACAAATCACAGTGCCTCGGCATTGAAACGAAAGAAGACAACAATCTGGAAGCTTGAATTAGCGCCTCAATGCTGAAATATGAGAAATTGGATTTCCTCTCACGCATCATTGGATCAATTTCATCAATCAGTTCTTATTTATTTAGTAGTTTTTTAAAAAAATTTATAAATGTTAACTGATTTAACGATAATTATAAGTATAATAATAATATAAAATGATATTTGTAAATTTTTTTTAAAAAAAAGCTAAATGAATGAAAAATCCAATGATTTCTATGATCTCCTGCGCACAAGAAGCAAGTCGTGTCTAAAATATGGTGTCTCAACACCAACGCTAAGTAAGCTCACTAAAACATGGAAATTAAGAGTCCAAATCCTACTGGGACTAGGGTTTTCCCTACTTTAAACTTATAAATATCCCTCTAGACCCCTAGGTTTGATATCATTAGATTTTACTCAGAATATTTTTTGAGTAATTCATTTATGAATTAAGGTACGACTTTACTTTTCAATTATGTTTTGCTAGTTAGATTAATTAGGGATAGATGGAACTTCTTTATTTTGATTAATGAATTAATTTTCTCTTCTTCTTATTTAATTCATTTTTTTAATATGATTGAATCTAAGCTTAATGTTTTTTACAATATTTATTGGATTGACAAATTCATAAATAAATAGCACCTAATTAATTCAATTATTATAGATTAAATTATACCTAGACATAACATAATTGCTTATAGAGTCGTTAAAAAGAAGCCAGATTGTTGATGCCTTTCCATCTAAACATAAATTACAACTAAGACATTAAATAATTAATTTAAGGAGAAAAAAGGTCTAAATAGCCTAGACAAAAGAGTTAGATAATTAAGGAATTATGACCTATAAACATTAAAATTCAAATAGTAAGATAGACTGAATAAAATTTATAGTCGAAATAAAGTTAATGAAAATGAACCCTAACGTTTTAGTTTATAAATTTTATCTCTTTACTTTAAAATCATTTTTTTAAATCCATCAATTTCAAACCTTTCATTAACTTTTCAAAAACTCTTTTTCATTGACGTAGAGCACTAGCCTATCCCTAATTCGAAATCAACTCTTTTTCAAACTTTATTAGTTGGCGTAGAAGTAATTTTATATGATAAATCTTAGTACTATAGGGTTGACAACGAGTTCACATTTGGTGCTTGTATTTAAGGGCAAATATTATGCTTGTCTTAACGTGAACTGTCAGATTTTATATCTAACAGTCTAAATATTATGAAGTAGTTTTGGTAATTTTTATTTTTATTTTTTTAAAAAAAGGTATTAAAATATGAATAATTGAATCTGAAATTTGACAGTTGAGATTAAGACAAGTATAGTGCTTATTTTTATAAGACAAGTATTGGATTCCAACTTATTGAGAATAACACTTATTCACTATATTACTTGTGTTACTAGAACACTTTTTAGTTAAACGGGCACTTGTGGGTTTTCTTTCTTGAGACTTCTCTTTGAATTCCTAAGTTTTTAGAGGGTGATAATGGTAGAAATTTGTTGAAATGGATGAATTTATGATGAACCCTAGCTTTGAAAGAAATTGGAGAATTTCATAGAGACGGTGCAAATGATGTTGTTGTGACTTGATTTTGGTGTTTTGGATGCATTATTTGTATCTTAAACACTTTTCTAATTTTTCTTCCTCCTTCCCCCATTTTCGGATTCATGGGCTAAGGGTTAGAACTTTGGTATGAATTTTGTGTAAAATGTTGTGGGTTGTCTCTCTTGAGACTTCTCTTTGAATTCCTAAGTTCTTAAAGGGTGATAATGGGAGAAATTTGTTGAAATGGATGAATTGATGGTGAACCCTAGCTTTGAAAGAAATTTGGGAATTTCAAAGAGATGGTGAAAATGATTTTGGTGTTTCTGGATGCATTATTTGTATCTTAAACACTTTTCTAATGCCTAAGATCATCTAAGGGAGGTTTCAAATGCCATGGATTGCATATTGGGAGTAAAGAGAAAAAAAAAAAAAGTAGAAGATGAATGCACAATGGCCACTGCAGCGCACTCTAACCTAAATTTGGAAGCTTTTAGGCATTGTAGTCCCTAGCCAACTGCTACAATACCCATTCACCTGAGAATTCTAGAAAGTTACATCTCCACTGCTACAATGCCCATTCCTCTTTTTCACTTTTTGACCTCCTTGCTATCCACTTTTTCATATATAATCTTAAAGGCCTATTTTCATTGCTTTGGAGAGAAACTAAAGAGGTAGAATTTGGTTGTGATTCCCTGTGTGTTATAGTGGTGTCCACTAAGAGTTGGATATGTATGTGGTGTTGGAGAAGGTTAATTTCCTTTCCCTTCATTTCTTTTAGTTTCCCTGCAACCAATCAACTAGTGAGTCTTGCAAGTTGACTGTGGGGATTTGGTTGAAGTTTTTGGGCTGCCCAGAAGGCAACCATTCAATTGGCTAGTCCAACAAGTAGACTAGTTGGCCTTGGCCTGATGGAGGCATCCACCCAACACTACTAGAAAAATAAAATTAGTGACAGATCAAATACGTCACTAATTTTTTAAAGATTTGTGACGGATTTCACAAGTTGTGACGGAACATTTTTGTCACTAATATTCGTTACTAAATTTGGAAATTTGTAACGGATATTGGTCGTTACTAAATTCTATCACAAATATTATATTTTAGTGACGGTTCAGAATGATATGTTTTCTTTAATTGAGGATGAACTACCGGCTCTCTGAAATGAGGCTCTAGTGTAACATTTAAACCCCCTGGCTCACTTACAAACTGTTGAAGATTATCTGGCAACGTTGATCATAGGACTGGTAAGCAATACAAATAAAACAAGAAAAAGAATTGGATTCAACCAAACAGCGAGAGACAAATGTGGCTATTTTAGACGGGAATCGATGGAGCACAGAGACAGCATATATATATATATATATATATATATATATATATATATATGCATATGCCACTTATTGGGAAGCTGATTCTGCAGAAATTGCAGAAGGCATAATAACATGATCAGTTCTGATCAAGGATGGAGAGTAAAGGGTTGAAGTGGTCCAACTCATTCCCACAGTCAACAAATTGGTAGTTGACAATGAGATGGCCTTCTTGGTAACCTCTGCCATTGGTGTCCAACCGGTTAAAGACTCCTCAGTCGCAATAGCCTTAGCTCTGATATGTAGGAGAAAGGGTAGGAATGGTATTTAGAATAAAGAGTATATAATTTTTTTTTCTGTACAATACAAATTACATTACACTAACTCAGTCTCAAGAACCACGTCGCTTCTTTCTCTCTTCCTTTCTCATCCTAGGTCCATTTACCTTGCACTGTTCTATAATCACCCTCGTCAAGGATCCTTTTTACTTTTCTATTTTTTCTTGATTCCTCTACTTTTTCAAATTTGAGAGACTGAGTGAGTTATGGGTTGGGGAGATGGGAAGAAAGTAGAGGGAGAAGAAAGAAAAAGGGGGGGGGGGGGAAGGGAAGGTGTGGAATGAGTTGAGATGGGTTTTGCAAAGAGGAGGAGGAACTAAAAGAAGACAAAGAAAAAGAGAAAAATACTAAAGGCTACATAGCACAAAATTATATGTTCAAAGGAGGTGTCCGCAACTTTATGACTGAGAGAGTAAAATAAACAAATATATATTAACTGTCTCTGCATTGGGGGGCAAATTTGTATCCTGTTTCGCATATTGCTAACTTGGAAAATCTAACTCCATTTAGACTGGTAAGTCACTCTATTAGCTGATGCAGCACAGAAGACTTTCTCTAATACAGAATTTACAGACTAAGGGGAAAAAGAAATAAAGAGACAAACAACAACAACAAAGTCTTATCCCACTAGGTGAGGTCGGCTACATGGATTACATGACGCCATTAAACTTTATTAATGACCAACTCTTTAGGTATCTCATTCATATGAAAATCTCGTTCAATAATTTCTCTAAGGGTCTTTCTTGATTTTCTTCGGTCTTTTTTCATATAACTCTATATCATCTGCTCAACTCTCTAAGAAATAAAGAGAAAGAAGAATAAAAGGGAAAAGAGAAAAAAACCATTATAAAAATAAAAGGCAATGCTTTATTCTGAAAGCTACAAATGATTTGTGAAGCAAAATTGGAATCCAAAGAATTTAGTAGATTCTATATGTAATTCTTCCTTAAAGAAACCTTGATTTTATCAATATGCCTGAGATAATGACAAATCTCTTTTCCACCATAAATCTTGTTGGCTGATGCTAATATTATGAATGTAGTTGAGGCATTATTCATATAGTTGTTAAGTTTAAATCTCTGGTATAACATGGTTATTTTAATATTATGAATGTAGCTTTGGATGCCCCTAAATCTATGTACTGTCAGTTGAGGCATTATTCATTCATTCATTCCTCTTGTGGACTGTTCTTGGTAGCTTTTAAAGTTTAAATTGAAATACTTAATTAGTTTTGCTTATTTTTAAAAATTAAAAATGAGTTTATTTTTATTTTTTTATATTTCACTTATTCAAAAATGAGATGCAACTAAGCAAGATCGCAAACTGAAAGACAATGCAACCACCAACGTTTTCTGCTTGAATTAGTAGTTGTCTTTAATGTAATTTTATGACAATTTATGCTCAAACCATAGTTTTTTATAATCTGAACTTTGGTTATTTTGTTTAATTTCTCACATGATATAGCTGATATATTGATATACATAAGTTTTGCTGTGGGGGATCAAGTTAGGAATTTGGTTTTTTCCACTCCCATTTGTTTTTGTGAAATTGCTTACTTGAAAGGTATACAGTTTATCATATCAGAATCAATTTAGTATTATTTTTATAATTTTTCTTTTGGGTAAAAGGAATTTCTATGAATCTGAGCTTTTGTGGCTTGGATGTGGGAATTGGAGCATTAAGCGTACATTTTGGGCTTGAAAATCCTTTAACTGCTGCTTGATGAAAGCCCATATTTCCTAATTTCTTCATAATCCTAAATAACTTTTTTTGGGGGGATAAAATCATTATCATTTAGAATTGGATCAAAAAAGAGAATGCTTCATCTGTCAATTGTCAACCTTCTCAATCTGTATAATCCATAAAGGTAATATAATTAAACTAGTACATATGTTGAAACAACTGAATTATATAATTAAACAAGTATGAGTTCACCTTCTGAATTAAACTAGTACATAAGTGTAGGAAGATCAATACAAATTTGACAGACATGTAAAGTATACAATGATCCAGCTATTGTAGCAGAATTTTTTTTGAGACAAGTAACATCATCACCATGCACCTCACTGACCTGCATTGTGGAAGCAACACTTTGAGTGGGAGTGATAACACAGTAGAATTATGACATTCAGTATTGGCATATTTGTACTATCAGTTCAGGCATTATTCATTCATTCATTCCTCTTGTGGACTGTTCTTGGTAGCTTTTAAAGTTTAAGTTGAGATACTTAATTAGTTTGGCTTATTTTTTAAAATTAAAAATGAGTTTAATTTTTTTTCTAAACCCTTTCTTAGTCATTTTTTATCTCCTTGCAGCAGCTCCTTCACTTCCCTTTTCTCTATTTCTATGGTCATTTTGTCCATTTTTTATGTATCAGAGATAACTTGAATCTTTAGAATTGACACTATGTGAACATGATTTCAACCCCAAACTTGGGCTCTTCTAATTGTCATTGATGTGCTGTTACATATATGATGTATTGACAATGTGTAGATTCTCTTGGTACTCTTCAGCATTAATTAAACTGGTAATTATCATTGATGTGTTGTTTCTTATTGTCCCCTTTAGATTTCAGAACAGTCCCTCCACCTCTTCTTGCAGTATTCTATCTCCGACTGTGTGGCTCCAAATAGGTAATATGAGGCCCAAACATTTATTATGTGTATTTTAAGTTCGGGTGCTTGGCTTTATCTCTGACTGTTTGTGAACTGAATATATATCAATAAATTTAGTGGAAAGTTCTTAAGATGTAATCTAAATATGAAATCAGGTTGGATTGTCAGCATATGGTATTATTACTCTTTGGTGTATATAAGCTGCCATAATGTATTTAACTCTTTTTTATTATTTTTTTCTGCTGACATTTTTCAGTTGAAATCTTCATATTATACCCAATTATGCCATTCAAGTAAATAATTTTGGGATGAAATCCTGGTGGATATGTGAATGTATAATTAGAAAGATTGTAACATTTTATTTCCTTCATTCAGGTCACACAAATTGCTTCATTTTTGGTTTTTTGAATGTATAATTAGATAGGAGCATGATTTCTATTGGATAGGACCTTTTTTAATTAAATGTTAATAAAATAGGTTACCATAACTTACATTCAACCATAGTAGTTGGTATGCATACTCTTTTTTTTTTTTAAAAAGATTAGGAGTATCAATGTGAGTTTGACTCGTTGAATTAGCCGACTCCTACCTTATAAATATAAGAGGATTGGGCCAATAATTTAATAAATTATTTTAAAGACTTCCATACAAAATTTGACTTCAAAGACAATCTCTCCAAAAACATGTTGAGGTATGAAAACATGTTGTAACGAAGTGAAACTCTCAAAAACTCAATGCTTTATGTGCTACCCACTTAGTACAAAAGTTTCAAGGACAAACTCACTTGCTTGGTCCATTAGTTAGCCAAATTCCTAAATATGTCTAGGTATAGGCCATAATCTATTTCTAAATTGTTATTTTCATGTAGAAGACAATGAGGACAGATCGGGAGTGGATGTATAATTGGCGTGACCCAAGTAGAAAGGGATTGAATCTTGGATTGAATCTTAAGTTCTCTGAAGGGGTGGAATAATTCATAGCCTTTGTAGAATCTCAACCACAATTAGTCTCAAATGGTAAAATAAGGTGTCCTTGCCCAAAGTGTGACAATAGGAGATTTGTTGATATAGAAGATGTTAATGTTCACCTTTACAGACCCAGATTTGTCCCTAACTATGCCCAATGGACCTATCACGGAGAACCCTTACACCATGATAATGTAGTCGAATGTGATAGTTAGGAAAGGGTTAAGGTTGAACCGGAAAATCCCTATCGTACAATGATTATAGATGTCGCTGGACCTAGTTTCAATCCTAACATCAATATAGATGTAGAGGAACATCCAAATCAGGATGCCCAACACTTTTATGACCTCTTGAGAGCTGCTAAAGAGCCATTATATGTAGGATGTACTACTCACACTCCTTTATCAACAATTTCAAGATTGTTGAACATCAAGTCTGAGTTTAACTTGAGTGAGAGTTGTTACAATCGTTTTATAATACCCGTCAATTTTGGAATTTCGTAATTAGCGGTATTATGGTTGTTGTAATAAAATTTCCATTTTTTGAATGGAATTGTTGGGTTAATTTTAATTTTCTATATTTAATTTATTATTTTTGTGTATTATTTAGGGAAGTGGAGATAAATAATTAGACCGGGTATTTTAGTGCGGATAATATTTTTGAGAGTTAAGGAAAGATAAGAGAAAGAGGAAATTTCATGGAGCTAGTCGAGAGTCAAGGAATAAAAAGAGAGTAATCATAAGGTAAAGAAAAGGCCGAGTACTTATGAGGTCTAAAGAGGAACTAAAGTGAAATGAGGAACTAGGTGGTATTTAAGATATAAAAAATATCCAAATTGGAGAAATTATGAGTTTGCCACTATCAAGGTTAACCAAGAGTTACCTAGGAGCAAAGTAGTAATTTCACCCTATGCGGGTATATATAGGCGATTCCATGCCTTTTTCCTCATTTCTCACTTTTCTCTCTCTTTCCTCACTCTCTCTTCTCTCTTTCTCTCTTCCTTCTCTCTACCTTTTCAACCGAGCTTCGGAGAACCGTGGGGCGAGCCCTTGGAGGCCAAATAACCTAGGGAAAGCAAGGAATCGAGGTAAGGATTCCAATTCACCGAATGTTTTCTTTATTTTCTAGTTTTAGGGGTATTTAGGGTAAAATCAAGATTTTGACTTCGTTTCTCGATTAAAGTAGGGGTTTTTGGTGTCTAGATGCTCCTTAGACAGCAAGGATGAGATCCCATGGAAGAAATCATGGAAAAAGGTGAAGATTTGGCTAGACCTAGGCCAAATCTAAGCCAGATCGTATTCTGTCGCGATCATGTCGCCCAGGTGCCACACTTCTGAAAAGGAAGAGGAAGAAATGGGCTTGGCGCTTGTGTGTGGCGCCTAGGTGCCATCCATTCTAAAGCTCTTGGTTTATTTTTCAAATGGTCATAACTCCTTCATCCGGATTCCGTTTTTAACAAACTTTATATTATTGGAAAGCTCTTTGAGTCTAATTTCCAGTGGTATAAGTTTCATTTGTAAATGAATTACTGGATAAGAGTTATGACCAAAGGTTAGGATTGTGGTGAGGATTTTCTGTATTTATTTAGTTATTGATTTGGGTTGGTTCCAAGTGACTTGGGAGCTTCATTGGCTTTGTCTCTTGGGACTTCTTATGCGGTAAACCTTATCAGCATCGAGGTGAATGAATGACTTGCGGTAAACCTTATCGGTATTGAGGTGAATGAATGACCTTGCCATTTAACTTTTATTAAATTATTTGGCCAAGTCGATATAAACCCCATTCATACCATAGTTAGAAATTCATCAATGAAATTCCCTAGTTAGTGGAAATAACTAGACTAAGAATTTCATTGAATGATTGTGGAAATTAATTGTGGGATTTATTTTATGAATTTGGAAGTTTATGTTTATTTGTACTTCTAGATAATTATATTATTTAGAAAGTGGAACTATGAGTGGAATGCTTATCATTGTTGTGGTATGGAATGTGTGTGGAATGAGCGGATGGATTGTTGTGTGGAAAATGCATCACATATCATCATCTGCACATTTATATTGCTTATGAAAAAAAAGAAAAGAAAAGAAATGTGGAAAGTAGAGGGTTGGTCTTCTGCAAGATGTGGATATATTCAAAGGTGTATCCCTTTGGAATACACTCATTGAGGGTGGTCTTCAATGGGTAGAGAAGGGAGATGGGCCTTGCATATTGCATTTATCCACATCGCGAGAGGGAGAACTCATTGAGGATCAGTCTTTAATGTAGTGTGTGGGAAAAGGTGTGGAAAATGCAAACATACATCATGCATTGCATAATGCATTTTGGAGTAATTGTTTACTTATGCTTTTTATTTGCTTGAGGATTGTGTTTACAGTTTGTTTATGAGATTGTAGACTCGTGTTGAACCACGGGTTTTGGTTGCGTGGTAAGGTACGTTATATATATATATATATTATATTTCATACTATTTTGTGTTAATGGTTTTTATTCTGATTATGGTAGTGATTCTAGTATTTGTACTTGTGCCTTGTTTTATGGCATAGTCACCTACTCACTGAGTTTTTATAAAACTCACTCTCTCTATTATTGTTTCAGATTTAGCAACTGAAGAAGTTGGGAAACTGCTGGAGGTTAGTGATTTAGAGACATACTCCACGTAGTCGAAAAGTTCTATTTGAACCTATAGAAATGCTTTGTAATCCTATAAGCCACCTAGGTCCTGTTGTATCTAGAGGGGTTTACTTATTTAATTGTAATTTACTTTGTAAATTATGGGCTACCACTGAGGTATCCCTAGGTTTGTATGATTATTAATATGCCCATTTTCGGGGGCGTGACACGTTTATTGCAACTTCTAAAGGAGTTGTTGCCAAATGATGCAAAATTTCCTATTGACTACTACAAGACCAAACAAATGGTAGCAAAACTTCGTTTGGAGTATGAGAAAATAGATGCATGTGAGAATAGATGTATGCTTTGCTATAAGGAGAACAAGGAAATGAGGGATTACCTAGTGTGTGGCCATTCTCGTTATAAACCTAGAAGTGGAGATGATGCAAAAAAAAAGAGATATCATATAAGATATTGCGTTATTTCCCATTGACACCAAGATTGCAAAGACTTTATATGTCTATGAAGACAACTGAACAAATGACATGGCACCATAAAACTAGGCAAGAAGCATGATTCACGGTGGAGAGGCATAGAAGCACTTTGTTCAATATTATCCCTCTTTTGCCTTAGAGCCTCCAAATGTTAGGTTAGGCCTATCATTAGTTGGGTTTACTCCATATGGGCAGTCTGCACATCCATTTTCTTGTTGGCCTGTAATTGTGACACCATACAATCTCCTACCTAGGATGTGCATAAAAGCCCCATATATGTTTCTCACACTTGTCATTCTTGGCCCAAGAAGATTGATGTGTATTTGCAGCCTTAATTGATGAGTTGAAACAATTATGGGAAGGTGGTGCCTTGACATATGACTCATCCATGAAACAAAACTTTCAAATGTGAGTTGCTTTATTTTGGACTATTAATGACTTTCCTGCCTATGACATGCTTTCTAGATAGAGTACACACAGTGTGTTGTCATGCCCGATTTGCATGGAGCATAATAAAGCATTCCATTTGAAAGAGGGGCAAAAGACATCATTCTTTAATTGTCATCACCAATTTTTTCCCTCTGACCATCAATTTCTCAATGACAAAAAGTCATTTTGTAAAGAGCGTGATGAAAAATCTCGTGGTCCTCAAAGGTTGTCTGATGATGACTTGTGGAAAAGAGTTTGTAACTTGCCAAAAATAATGGAAAAGACTGATAAGGAAAAGTTGTTTGGGTTTGGTTGTAATCATAATTGGACTAAACGTTCCATATTTTGGGACTTGCCTTATTGGAATACCAACTTGATTCAACATAATCTTGATGTTATGCATATAGAAATGAATGTATTTGATAACATATTCAATACTGTTATGGATGTGAAGGGCAAAACTAAAGACAATGTGGTGTCTAGAAAAGACCTGGCTGCTATTTGCAATCGGCGAGAATTAGAATTAATTGACCAAGGTAATGGAAAGATTGTAATGCCAAAAGCAGCACACACTTTAACAAAGGATCAGAGGAAGTTGGTATGTGATTGGGTTAAGAATTTGAAACTTCTCGACAGGTGTGCTTCAAACTTGACTAGGTGTGTTGATATGCATGACTTGAAGTTATCTAGAATGAAGAGCCATGATTGTCACGTGCTCTTGGAAAGGTTACTACCAATTGCCTTTAGAGATTTGTTGCTTGAAGCCATTTGGAATGCTTTAGTAAAGGTGAGTATATTTTTCAGAGACCTTTATTCAACAATAATTTCTATAGAACAAATGCAAAGACTTGAAGAAAACATTGTTGTAACTCTATGTAAGTTGGAGAGAATTTTTCCTCCTAGTTTCTTTGACTTCATGGAATACCTACTTATTCACTGTTGAGTTCTCAATTTAGTGCCATTTTGATGTTAAATACCCTCTCTTTTGATCTCTTTCTTGTTGTCTTGTAATTCTTAGCTCATATTTTGAGTAGTTTAGATTAGTTTTAGTTTTCTTTGATCTTTTAATAAATGGAGTGATTTCATGATTCTTTTATGCGATTTAATGGGTTTATTTGCTATTTTTGGTGTAGGTTGAGTTGGTAAAAAGTTCGTGTTAGAAGATGGAATGCTAGAGCTGAAATTCTGAAAATGCTGATGTGATTGCTGTCTCCCACAGCTATAGCGGTATAATCTACAGCTATAGCGGTGGAGTGCTGAAAAAAAGATTTTGGAGCCTTCTTCTCTGCCAGCCACCGCTATAGCTGTGGATATTCACCGCTATAGCGGTAAAACTTGAAAAAACTCATTTTTAAGCTTTCTTCTCTGCCTCCTACCGCTATAGCGGCGGTTCGCGATCTTGCACTATTTTAAAACGCGTCAGAACATTTTTTTAGGTCAATTCTGAGTTGGAGACTGAAGAGAGGCGCCGACTTTTGCTAGAATAGAAGGAGGAATCCGTCCTTGGAGCCATTCAAGCCTGAATTCTATCAACCCAACCCCGGATTCATGAAGTTTATTCGTTCTTCTACTGTTTTCTATATTTTTAGAGCCATGAGTGGCTAAATTTTCTGTTCTAGGGTTCCTATGAACCTACTTTCAGACTAGGAATTATGTTTTCTTCAAACTTGTGATTATTGTCAATTTATGCATACCTATCATTCATATTTCCTGAACTTGTTATAAACTTGGCCATTTTATGATCTGTATGTTGCCTCTATTGAACTTGGGAGAGGGAGATGGTGGTAGAACACTGAATGATTAGGGCGAGTGATAGAACCTAGGAGTTTTACTTGTTAATTAATAGGAATATTAATTAACCTCGTTTAATCAGATTAGGTTAACATTAATTCGACTCAATTTACATAAGGGATTGTGTAGAGTTGGGTAGCTTAATCTAGATTCAGGAGAACTACTTTAAGACATTAGAAAACCTGAGATTATTGTGCATAATTGAACTGAATCACAAGTGTTAGGGAGAATTAGCAATTCCTAGGACGTAAGAGGGGGATTAGTAACCCTAGGCTTTCATTTTTTTTATCAATTTCATCAGTCTTTACATTGTTTACTGTCATTAAAAGAAAATTTATAAACATTTACTGTCATAGTTCACTTTAATTGTCAGTTCTTCATTAGAGCTGTCTTCAATCCAATTGCTTCGTCTAAATAATTCGGTTAATTTTCTTGGGTACTTAGTCACTTAGTCCTCGTGGGAACGATACTTTTACTCTTACTTCACTATATTACTTGAGCGATTGGTACACTTGCCAATTCGACCAACATTCACTTGCCTTATGAAGCAAAAGTTGGTGGACCTGTCCAATATCGATGGATCTATCCATTTGAAAGGGAAAGTCCAAAATGCTTTTTGCATCATATATTTTAAGTTCTTTTTTTTTTTCATTCCATTGAAATATCTCAATGCTTAGTTTTCTACATCATTTGAAGAAGGTGGTGAAAAATAAAGCTCGTGTGGAGGGATCAATTTGTGAAGCGTACCTTGTGGAGGAGACATCTACATTTTGCTCCTTCTACTTTGAACCTCAAGTTCAAACAAGGCTAACCAAAGTGGATCGGAATGACGATGGTGGTGATGTTGATGCCCAGATGGATGCCTTTCCATATTTACTCACCCAGGTCGTCCAAGTGGAGAGAGAACACACGATATTTGAATGAGGTTGAATTCAAAGCAGTAACCATATATGTTCTGTTGAATTGTGATGAAATCCAATCATCTCTTCGGTAATTTATTCCATACTAAAATGTTTAGTTGCCTACTTGAATAACTACAAATTATTCACTGATCTTGATTACTTATGTGTCATAGAATCTTTGAAGAACAATTAAAGAAAAGAATACCTCATGCAACAGTTGAAGAGATGAAGGCCAAAACAACAAATGAATTTGCAAAGTGGTCGAAAGAATATGTATGATCACAAACTAGCTTAAGTGACATATACCTTTTTAGATTAAATTACATACATGTTTAACTTATTAACAAATCTTTGTGTCATTAGGTTTTTGACCTAAGGAATAATGTGGATGATTATCGAATAAAAGATTTAGCATTTGGGCCATCAAAAGAAGTACGCACATGGCCTCAGTACTATGTGAATGGGTATAGGTTTCACGCACATGCTTACAAGTCGATAAAATCCACCATGAATAGTGGAGTGTGCATTAGGGGCACCACCTATGATGAGTTTGAATGCGATTACTATGGTATGTTAGAGGAAGTGGTAGAGCTACAATACCCCAACCCAACATCGAAGAAAACAAGAGTTGTTTTATTCAAGTGTGATTGGTTTGACCCCCACTTAAATCGAGAATGGAAGGTTCATAATCGATATGGCTTGATTGAGATTAATAGTAGAAAACAATTTTCCAAGTATGAACCTTTTGTACTTGTACAACAAGCAGAGCAAGTTTACTTTGCAGAATAAGCTAGAAAAAAAAAAGATAGGTTGATTAGGGGGCCATTATGAAAATAAAAGCCAAGAGTATGATAGATGCCCTAGATATAACCTTCCAAGAAGATGAGGTGCTAATGCAATGTGAAGTAGGCCTGGATGAAATCCATAATCTTTGTGATGGGGTGGATGAAGGTGTTGAAATGCAAGACCACAATGACAATGAAGATGAAAATGACATTGAAGTAGAAGAGGATTTTGAGGATGATGAGTTTAACACCAATTATGAAACTAACAGTGATGATCAAATTAGTGAAAACCACATTACTGAAAGTGACAATGATGGTGAACGTGATGATGAAAATGATGATGGTAACGACAATGATGAGTCGTAATCACTTGAGACGGGTTATGCATCTATCTTATATTTCTTTTGCAATTCATTGATACCTTTATTTTTTATAACATATTTCTATTCAAGTAGATTTATACCTTATATTACATTGTGAAAATTGATTTATTTAACTTTGTCATTCATAGGTATGTCACAAGGCCAAGGAAAAGTTAGAACACATGGGGTATCAAGAAGTAGAGGTTGTATGATTATGTTATTGGACAATGACAATTAAGAGGGGTCCTATATGATGCGAGGAAACATTTCTAAAAAAAAAAAAGGCATCAAGCCTATTTGGATGAGCAGCGAAACTTGGGATGAACTCCAACGAATCTGGTGCGACCCAAATTACCAAAAGAAATCCAAGACCAATGCAAGGAATAGGTTGAGTAATAGGGATGGACTTGATCCGTCATGCCACACCACCATATTGAGAGCATAAAAGAAAATATGTATTGAGTATCTATATTTCTCTCTAAGTGTTTATGTGTATTTGTCACTTTTATAATTGAATTTTGTTTGTACTTATGTGCTTTTTATATTTTAATCTCTTGTAGGAGATGATAGGGAAAGACGCCACTGCATCCAAAATATTTTTGATGACCCACAAGAGTAAGGAGACTGGAGATTTTATTGATAGGAAATTAAAACTCATATGGGTAAGAAGCCACTGCAATGAAAATATGCATGAAGCTTCTATATTTCTCATTGTTTGTCCTTTAATTTGCTGTTGTTTTAATGGTCATTTGCTCTTGTTCTTTTAAATTGTGCTGTTTTTTTAATGGTGATTTGTTGATATATATTAAATTTTTAAATAAGTCAGTTAATGATTTGCTATTGTCTTGTTCTTTAATTTGTTTGTTGTTGTGAAAAAACCTGCTGGTGAGTGGAGTAATGATTTAATGAGAGATAAAAGAACAAAGTAATTGCTGTCAATTTACATGTTAAATAAATAATAGTTAAACTTCACACGAGATCTATTAATAAAAAAATGCAATTTTGAGGTTAACAGTAAGTTGACACTCATTATCACATATACTATATCAGTTCATTTGATTATGATCCATGTAG
This sequence comes from Biancaea sappan, assembly GCA_037074585.1. Taxonomy (NCBI): domain Eukaryota; kingdom Viridiplantae; phylum Streptophyta; class Magnoliopsida; order Fabales; family Fabaceae; genus Biancaea; species Biancaea sappan. Next base: position 28,388,040 of record CM073495.1, read on the forward strand.
TGGTTTCCTGCCAAGCTTGCTCCAATTCTCTGTAACTCATATCCTCTATTTATTTATTTATTTTTTTTAAATTAAGGGTATCTCCACTTAATTAGAGACGAGACTAATCTTTTGCAAACTACTAAGTATAAATGGTAGATTTCTCTTTAAAGTGGCATAACTTTATCTTATATTGAGTTGAGATCTGATTTGAAAAGCGTCAATCATGTACTGTTTATTGATGCATTTGAACTCTAATCAATCACTTGACAGTTATAATAATGAATCTTCTGACTGGTTTCTGAGATTAATTACAAATGAGACTGGTTTTGTGTGCTGCACAGGTCCGCCAATGTAGTTTATATAATCTCAGATATATTTACCTACTGCACAGCACTTAAAGTTCGTGGTTAGCCTAGGGATATTGTATCACTCATTGTATGTCTTGGTTAGTTGGTGTGCTTTGTCACTCAATTGGTGCTGCCTCTGTGGGGTGAAACACTGTGACATGCATTTAATCGGCCACACAATTCCCTCCCAAGGACGACATATGTCAGACATGTTAGGGTTAATTTCTTTTTGCATGGGAAGCTAGCTCATTCACGTTCACAGAATCACATTCTTGTCTCTCTCATTCACGTTCTTATGTGTAGTACTTTAATGTTATGGGTCAAGAGTCAAGACACCCCCATAAAGTGGCGTAACTTTTCTCTGGGTCTTCAAATGCATCAATATATATATTATTATTTTTAGATTTTTTTGACTGCTGTACATCAGTTTAAATTTTAAATTCCAAATATATCTCTTTTTAAATATAAATTCTGAACATAACCCAAATTTACTATAGGAAATAAAACGCACTTACTAAGTGCGAACATGGCCAGAATAGAACGCACTTGGTAAGTGCGATGACCACTGATAATAAATGAAGCACGCACCTTAAATGTGCGTTCTATACTACACGCACTTACGAAGTGCGTTTATGGTCAAAATAACCACGACATACACACTTCTTCTTCTTCCTCGCGTGGCCCCCCCTCTGGTTTCCCCCCTAAAAAAAATTACAGTCACCGGTGTGCTTGTGGTCCCCCCCTTCGGCGTGCTCGTGGTCTTGGATCTTTGTCTCTCCTTGCCATTCGATCGTGTTCGTGGTCAGGTAATATTTCGGTTTTATTGAGTTAAATTTTTTTTTTCTGATTTGGGTCCCAGTGGTTGTTCTGATATTTTTGGGTCCCAGTAGTTTGTTTGTTCTGATATCTTTGGTCCCAGAGTTTGGTTTGTTTTGATTTATCTCATGGGTCCCAGTATTTTGTTTGTTTCTTGAGTCCCAATGGTTTTTTTTTGTACATATCTCTTGGGTCCCAGTAGATTTTTTTTTTGGTTTGATATCTTTGGATGATAGTAGGTTTTTAGCATTTTGTTTTAATTTAGTTCAGTTACTTTGTTAAAATTATTTCTGATTATTTTTATTTACTATCTGTATAAATTGTGAAAGTAATTGTTTGATCTTACTTTTTAAATTGTTATTATGTTGAAATAATTATTTGTGTAAATTGTAAAAGTAAATTTTTGATATTAAATTTTCATTTTGTGAAATAATTTTGTTGATAATTGTAGAATAATTGTGAAGGTTAAATTTTTTTTTATTTATTTGTTTTTACTTTTTTTTGGTTAGTTATATATAATAAATATTTATGTTAAATTTTATAATTTGTTATTTTTAATTATTGGTCTCTGTAATATAATTTTAGATGTTGTATATTTTTTTTAATGTATTTATAATTTTTATTTCCAAATTATTCGTCTGTTTAATTTAAATATTATTACATGCATAATTTGTAATATTTATTTTTTAAGATTTTTTTAAAATCCTATTATGTTGAAATAATAACTTGTGTAATAAATAGGTTTCCTATTTGTCAACGTTAAAATATTTATTTTATTTATTTATTTTTACTTTATTTTGTTTAGTTAAATATAATAAATATTTATGTTAAATTTCATAATTTGTTATTTTTAATTATTGGTCTCTATAATCTAAATTTAGATGTTGTATATTTTTTAATGTATTTATAATTTTTAGTTCCAAATTATTCGTCTGTTTAATTTAAATATTATTATATGCATAATTTGTAATATTTATTTTTTAAGATTTTTTTTTAAAATCCTATTATGTTGAAATAATTATTTGTATAATAAATAGGCTTCCTATTTGTTAACGTTAAAATATTTATTTTTACTTTATTTTGTTTAGTTAAATATAATAAATATTTATGTTAAATTTCATAATTTGTTATTTTTAATTATTGGTCTCTGTATTCTAAATATTATTAATCTTTTTTACATAAAAGAAGTAAAATGAACCAAAATGCTAGAAATTTGGTGCCGCCAAAACCTGGTCCTGAGGATCCTTCAGTTTTATACTTGCAAGATAGGCATGTATCTGAAGTTGTATGGGATGGGGTAAGTGTGTATGAAATTAATTCGTTCATTTATTTTTTATTACTACAATAATACTAAATTGATTAACGTTATGGTGACAGGAGAACCGTGTATTTACGAAAGTTCGACGTTGCTATAAGTACACTCGAAGTTCGTTTTACCCGCCGTTGCCTCTTGTTCCTTATATTCAGCAGGCAGGATTTTATGGAGCATCATGGATGGGTAATTTCGAAGTTGACTATGGTCTGATTTCCGCTCTAGTGGAGCGATGGAGGCCCGAGACACACACATTTCACTTGCCGGTTGGTGAATGTACTATTACATTAGAAGATGTGGCCATCCAAACAGGCCTTCCAATAGACGGTTTGCCCGTAGTTGGACGAACCAATTACATTTGGGCTGATCAATGTCAAGAGCTGCTTGGCGTCAGTCCTCCTGCAGAAGCCATTAGAGGAGGGCGTATATCGTTGCCTTGGTTAGGTAACCAATTTAGTGACATACCCCCGAATGCCACAGAGGAGCAATTGCAGCAGCATGCTCGGGCGTATATTCTGAAATTGATTGGGGGAATGCTGATGAGTGACAAGTCCAGTATGTTTGTGCACCTAATGTACCTTCCTCTGCTTTGGGACCTCCAGTTAGCTGGCCAGTACAGTTGGGGCTCTGTTGTGCTAGCACAACTTTATCGGGAGTTATGTGGAGCCACTGACGCAGACAAGAAGGAGTTTGCAAGCTGTGTGCACCTTCTCCATGCTTGGGCATGTGATCGACTCCCATTGATCCAGCCTCGGATTTGCGATCGACATGTGTGATGATTGGTCCCAGACGACGAAGAGGCTCATTACCCCGGTCATCCACCTTTGAGTTTCATGTGCGTAATTGTGTTGAGCTTCTTTATTTTGTCAACTAATGTTTAATTTAATTTAACATGTTATGTTTCAAATATTTCATAGGTGGAGCGATTTCAAAGGACTCAGTGACCACCCGCTGCATTTGCTTATACAATATCGCAAGACGTTTGACCGCTTGAAGGAAAGCGATGTGAGTTCTAAACTTGTAACATTGAGTTCTATTTTGTTTTTTTCATTGTCATTTCACTGTTTAGCTACAAATATTTTTTGCAGTTCGTGTGGCAACCATATACATAGGAAGAGTGTCAGAACCTGATACCAGATTACTACTACACTGGGTCTGACATTTGGCAGGCGGTCGTTCCCTTGATATGCTTCCACATCATCGAGTGGCACCAGCCTGATAGATGTCTTCGACAGTTCGGTCAAGATCAATCAATCCCATCGACTTCTACGCACAATGACTGGCAACACACACAGCAGCTGACAGGAAAGATGGACGTCAATTGGCTGACTGAACAACATCAATACATTGTCCGGTGGCAGGCACGGAGACAGAGGGTGGTCACATCACAACCGCTCCAAGCATCGTTGCATAGGAATTCTGAGTACATGTCATGGTATTGGTGCATCACGCGGCGATGGATGTCACGCACTGCAGCTGCAAGTTTGGCGACTGTAAGTTGTTATTTATTACGCACAATTAAATTGTGAATTTTTCTGCATAGTGTTGTGTTCTGATTATTATTAATTACATGTGTGCTACAGTCGCTTGGGTACCAGTCAATCTACCGCACGACACTGCAGTCTAGTCAAACCCTTCAGTCGACCCTATTGGGAGACATTGGGAGCTTCAGCGTGGATATGCTTCGGGCGTTGGGTGAGGACCATTTGTTGCAGCCTGATCCTCATGTACACATAGCACCTCAGACATGTTTTTTAGAGGTACCTAGAGGAGAGAGTAGACAAGATCGTCGGCAACCTGGAGGGTATACACGCACCCGAAGATCAGTGCGATGACGACTATCTGGAGTAGAGGCCAGCGCACCCCCTCCAGCTTCTTCAGTCCCTTGTGTCCCCACTGATGAGGGGCCCTCTACGTTCACCATGCAACCAATGCCGACTATGCCTACCGATGAGGGACCCTCCACTTTTACTATGCCACCGCTGCTGACTATGCCTACCGGTGAGGGATCCTCTACTTACAGCATGCCACCTTTACATGAGGGATCCATTTATGATTGGTTTGCCCAGGGTGTGATGACGCCACCACAAACACAAGCTCCGTCTGCAGATCTTGGGTTTGGCCTGTGGCTGGGTTTAGGGTCATCGATATTTTCACAGTTCCAATCACCTCCTTCAACTCAGATTCAAGTAGGCTTCACTCGTCAGGAATCAGATGAGGAAGGAAACCAAGGTGAAGACCAACATGAGGATCAGAGTGATGATCCTTCTCCTGAGCGTGATCGATCGCAAAGAGACAGGAGGCCCACTCGATGTGGTACTAGGAGCCACTATTTGTAGTTTGTTATTTCTATCTGTATAAAAATTTATAGTTTGTTTTATTTTTGTTATTTAACATATCTAGAATGAAAGTGTATTTTCTAGTTATTTTGTTTGGTTTCAATATAGTTACTTACTAGAACTAAAATGAATTGAAACAACAAATACAATGTTATTCATAATGTAACCTTATTTATAATTTGACGTTATAGTAATGTTATTATAAATATTTTAAATATAATTTAATAATTTATAACGTTATTCAAAGATAATTTCAATATAATTTATAACGTTATTCAAAGATAATTTCAATATAATTTAACGGAGTAAATAAGTTGAAACGAAAATTCTGACTCATTCATAACATACAATAAACTTGTACTACACGAAAGATCACGGATTGCTAGGTCCTTCAAAACGGTGTCGATTCGGGCAATTGTTGCGATAATGCCCTGGTTCTCAACAGACTCCATACCTTGCTGGCTCACCTGATTCTTTCCAATCCATCTCATTTTTGAAACGTTTTGACTTTGGTCTTCCTATTTTTTGGATATCTTTGGGGTCAGGGACAAATGTTGGTCCTGGAATCTGTGGCCAGTATTCCTCCCCCCCAACTAGGTGAAAGGGACTCTGATATGCAGTTGCTATCGTCTCTAGGCTATACATTTGGTCGATGAAATTTGTGCAATCAAGGTGGACGCTTAAGCAAGCTGCAATGACATGTGCACAAGGAAATCGAAGTGCCTAAAACTCTCTACAGTCACAATATTTGTTTTCTAGAAAAACTCTACAACGACATTCAAATTGCCTTCGTCGTCTATTATAAGGTTCTTGAACCTCAAACCAAAGCTGCGCAAGGTTGAAGGTTGTCACGACACAAATAGTTGCCTTCGACTCATGTTCTTTCAATTGATCTCGCACGTATGTACAAAACTTCTATTTAGCTTCAATCTGGGAATATGCCTCTTCCGCCCTATTTGCAAAGTACTTCGTTAATTTATAGTATGTAGATTGAGCCAATGCCGTCACAGACAGACTCCTCACTCCCTTCAGCATGCCATTCATACATTCCACCAGGTTAGTCATCATGTGACCCCAACGTCTTCATCGTCATACGCTCGACACCATAAAGATCTATCACCTGCATGTTCCAATACCCAGTTATAAGCTCGTACATCAAGTGTTCGAAGCTCCATCATCTTTCGGTCAACTAGGGTCGTTCATATGAGTATCCTGTATAGGTAATAACATTGTAAGAAAAAAAAAATAATATGAAATGCAAAAATATAGATAACAAAATGATATGATTAACAAAATACCTATGTTTACAAATAGTTGCTTCAACCGCTTATTTTTGAATTTCGCATTTAGATTGCTTGCCAAATGTCACATGCAATGAAAGTGGTATCCTAGCGATGGTTGCCAGCCATTCTCTGCTTTATCGACGACTTCCCTAATTGATGCGTGCTTGTTTGTAATCAAACAAACAGACTTGTTCTTCGCAATATGTTGACGTAACCTGTATAGGAAGAAAGACCATGCCTCAAGAGTTTCACCTTCCACAATTGCAAAGGCAAGCGGTAGAACGTGACGATTCCCATCTTCGCCACATGCAATCAACAATGTCCCTTTGTATTTTCCATAAAGGAAAGTTCTGTCAGCTTGAATCATAGGTTTTAGGTGATCGAATGCATCAATGCATGGTTTGTATGCCCAAAAAACTCGACGGAATATTCTCCTATCATTTTGCCGATCATAGTCCCAGTTGTAATCAACCACTATGTCAGGGAGAAATTGTCACACTGCCGCAAACCAACTACCCAATTACGAATATGAGGCCTCCCAATCACCATAGTTCTTGGCTATGGCTTTCTGCTTTGCCATCCACGCCTTCTTATGAGATACCGTATATGCGAACTGCTCTTTAATACACTCTATCACCTGAGAGATAGGCATGTCTGGAGATTGATCCACTTGTGTCATAATTACAGTGGCGATCAAATCAGAGTCCAACTGTCTATGGTCTTGGGAAATAGATGATGAAACACATGTGTGATCTCTGCTGTACTTTGTGATCATTCACATGCCGTAATTCTTTTTCAAACAAGCCCTTACTCGCCAGTTACAACTGTCCCCAAATTTCACACATTTTACCTGCAAATATTTCTTACACGACTTCTCCACCTTGAAGCTGTTATGTCTCTTGATTGAGTATGATTTCAGCGCTCCTGTGAGTGCATCTTTGTCAGGAAATAATAATCCAACAACAAGGTCTGAATCATCGTCCTATGTTACGCATCAAGCACGTTTGGAATTTCTGGCTCATCTATTGGGACTGTATTTGCTTGTGTCATGTAATTGGGTGGTGCATAAAATGTGATGGGCTCAACTAGCTCAACCTCGCCATTTCCACCCATTAATTCTTGTATGCTTCCTCCAAACTCTTCAAGCTTTGGTTCGACAACATCGTCCTCCTCAACGTCTTCTATGTCATCGACGTCTACGTCATCCATAATATCATAAGGTGGGTCAAGTGGCGGAATGTCTATATCATCATCCTCTATGAGCTGAATTTGTGCACTCGGTGACATAAGAAACTGTGTTGATGGTCCGCTCTCCTCATCCCATATGGCATCCTCATTCAAGTCGAGAATGTTAGGATTTAATTGAATTTTAGCCACCTCAATGTCTGCATAGACCTCCGTACTTGTCAACGTCCCCCCTAATTGTAAGTGACAATCAATCATCACTTCTACGTCATCATCATCATTTAGTTGGAGCTGCCCGAACATAAGTGGCGTCATTTGTATCGGATATCTATATAGTAAGCGGGATATCTTCTCATATTCTCTTAGCCTCAACTTACGGTGGATTATTTGTCTCAAAACATGTAAAGAAATATTGCGATGAATTTTTACCACTACAGTATTATCGGCTTCAAATAATACACCATTAGAACCACCATTCAATATAGTCCCATTCGAGTAAATACGAACTAAAAGTGCCCCACTTCGACTCATTCTAAGAAAAATAAAAATTAATCAATTACAATTATTATTATAAAAAATAAAACTAACAAAAATTATAAAAAATATAAATAAATAATAAAACTTAGGAAAAAATTTCATGCAAATATTAAACAAAATTAAAAAAAACTAAGAAAAATCAATCGCCATAACTTAATTATTAAACTACGAACAAAATCCATAACAAAATTGAACATTAAAAAAATAAAAAGTCTTAGACGACAATATAATACAATTTATAACTAACTAAATCTATTATTAAGTAGAATAAAAAAATTCATAAATTACATTCATTATAAAAATATAAAACAAATAATCATAATTATAAAACTAAGGACTACAATACAATTTACAACTAACAATTACGTAAATAAAGAATGAAAAGTATAAAACTTAAAAGGTAATGAATTCATAAATTAATTATAAAATTAACGATACAAATAAAGACATAAAAGTCATAACAAAAATACATGACATATATTAAATACAAAAATTTACAAAAATTAAAGAAATTATAAAAACTCATGACATATCAAATACGTATTAAAAATAAAATTCATAAATTAATTTTACATGTATCATAAAACTAACAATGAAAACATTTGAAAAAGCTAAATAATAATAAAATCATTAAATTAAGACAATACAAAATTATAAATTATCATAAATATTTACCTCTTTTTTCTTCTTTTGCATAGAAAACTAGCTTTCTCACACTTAGTAATTTTTCTTCTTCACCAACATTCTTCTTCACCCACTTTTATACATGAAGCTTAACGGGAAGAATGCAACGGTCGACAATCAGTACGCACTTCTAAAGTGCGTACTATGTAAGAATGCACTTTAGAAGTGCGTACTTCCTAAAATGCGCACTTATCAAGTGCGAACTTGATGTACGCACTTCTGAAGTGTGTTTTGTTTTAGTAATTCGCACTTACAAAGTGCGTTTTAATGCCCACAGCAAAACTGGTATATATTATAATTTAATTTCAAACTAGTATATTTACGGAATTTAATTTAAAAGTTAGTATAGCCCAGTCACAAATTCATTATTTTTATATATAACTTGAGAATGGAATATATATATATATATATATATATATATATATATATATATATAAGGAACAATAAAATTTATGCATTTGAATTAATTAGTTTAATTGTTGCTGCAAGGTGATATATATGTAGGGACCTCATTACCCCCCAAGCATTACATGCTTGTTTTTTTGGCTTAATTCTTTTTCCTTTGTTTTAATTTCTAAAAATAAGAGATTTAGTTATTAATTTATTAATTAGTTTGTTGTTGTATAACTTTAGGTTTCATTTTCATGGAATATGTTGCCCTTAATATCTTATATTATAATTTCTCATTAGTTCAAGCTTAATTTATAAGATTTATTTGGATGTCCTATCTTGTATTTCATGACTTTATCCCTAGTTTGATACATGTTGTATATATATATCTTGTTTTTGGTTTTATTTACAAGAGAAGTTTGAAAGTGAGTCCGAAGGTAGCATATCAAATATTGAAACCAACAATGATGATGGACTCGAGAGGAATGATAATATAAAGGAGTGACAGTTGTCTGTTTGAACTAAAGTTGTGGGTTGGTTCAATAAAAGAAAGAATTTATGGTCTTGGATCAGAGGCTTCTTCTAGTATTATTCATATTGATGGATCACAATCTTTAACTCATGCACCGACAATGAATCAAGATAACTTGGAACAGTTGGAGATGATGCGTCAAGAGGTTCCAAGGGAGAGACAAGAAAAGGGAGAAGTTGGAAGGTGTAGTAAACAAACTTCAAAGCAATGATTCAACAATTTTTGGCTAATTTTGGATTGCCTCCTCTATCGACAGAATCACCTAAGAATCCATTTGTTGGTTCTAATACAATCCTAAACAAAGACACTTGACTGGTTGTAATTGGAAATATGACACATTGCATGATTTTTTTGAGTATAGCTTTTGGTATAGTTGTGACACATGATATGATATGTAGCTCAGTTTTAGTTATTATTATATATGATATATGATAGCTTAGTTTTTGTTTAGCTTTTGTTATATATATGACATATGGTCTGAAAAGTCTAGATTTTAATGTATATTACACGTTGAATTTTAACTATTATTAAATGACTTCAAAAAATTTTAGTAATTTTGAGTTTAACTTTGTTATTTTTGTTGTATGTATATATAATTGTATTTTGGATAGATTTTGAAGTAAAAAACTAATAAAATTGTAATAGAAAAGGGAGAAAAATATGACCCAAAAAAAAAAAGATAGCATCAAAAAAATCAGTGACAATTTAGTGATAGAATGGTCATTACAAAAGATGTTGTAGAGTTAATTTAAGGAAAAAAGATACTTCATGTTCATAATGTTTATCTCGATTTTTATTCATGCCTTTAAAGTTTTTTTTTGTGTCAAATATGTCTCTGATATCGGGCATTTTTATATATTATTTAGTCCCTATCTTAGTCCTATTACTATTTCAATGTTGCCAACTCTCCTATTTTATTATATCTTGAATTTATTGGGCGTAAATTAATTATAGAATTAATATGATTCAAATTCATAATTTTATCTCAATTAATTCATGTGCTTAATTTCAGATCTAATTATTGGAGAGAAAAATTGCTGACATGGACGTTTAGCTTACTTGGAGGCTACCTGGATATGCTGACTAGGCATTGACTGGTTGACTAGCGCTGACTGGATTTCTGGTCCCCACTATTCTACACTTTATAGCAGAGGCAAATATAATTTCTACTTTGACAGCATGGACCTCCTGCAGCAATCAATAGCAGACAGAAACAGCAAAGGAGTAGCGTAACTTGTCTGCTACTTTTGCCACTTTTCTGCTGTTGTCTTGCTGCCCAAATCATGGAAGAAAAACCAAGGAGGCATCCAAAGAGGCATCTAGGGTAGAATATTCTAAGGCATTGAGGGCATCAGTTTAAAAAAATCAGAGGACAGTTTTATTTTCTGAACTTAGCAATTTTCGTAACTCTTTCTTCCTCTCTGTTTTCCTTCTTCTGTTTTGTTGTCTTGCTCTCATGGAGGGCTAAATCTCCATTGTAATAAGTTACTAGGACCTTGGGATTTTTTAGCTTGAACTAAAAGTACAAGATAAGTGTTTTATTCTTCATTTCATCTCATTTCATTTCTGTTTTGCTTATATGTTTATGTTGCTGTCAGATTTTGGTTTGAATTTGAAAGAGCATAAACATATTTATATATGAGATATAACCTTGCTTGGTTGATTAGAAAAGTGAGTGAAATGAAATGGCTAGTTAGATGATATTTAACTTGATTTGGTTGAGGCTTTCCTTTGAAATGCGTCTAGTTATAGTTAGTGAAGATATTCTTGGCTATAGTTAGTAGCATTAAATTCTAGATGTTATTATGGAATCATTTTTTTTATAAAGAACTAAGTGGTGAAATGAGAACAAAACTGAATTAATGAGCTAAGTGATGATGGTTACACTCCCATAAATCCTAGTGGCTGGTTGCATGGTTTTCTATTATTGTCAAACTTGTTTTGCTGATATTTTACTGCTGTTGTTGTTCATTGTTGCTGTCTTGTTAATGTTTCTGCTATTGCTGTCAACAAACCCCCCTGCGTTTATGTGTTTTAATTAATGTTTGGGTGTTTAGAATAACTAATTAGTTATTAGAAATGAGGCTCCTTGAGTGATACGACTTGGAGACCACTATACCGCAAGATTGCCATGAATTCAATTCTGGGCGATTCAGCATCGTAGTGGCGTGAACCAGTCTCTTATGTTTCAATTTTGTTCAAATATACTTTTTTTTAACATTGTTAAGAAACTAACAAAAGTCCACGTCATTTGCTGACTGAAATGCTTATGTGGCACATGATATGCCATATCACTTGACGCATCCAATAGTATCACGACATGTGGCATTGAGAGAAAAATCAATAAAGTGCACAAGGGAGGATTTAAACATAGCACCTCTTGCATAAAAGAGTAACCCCTCAACTATTGAGCTCTAATGAATTTTTAATATATATATATATATATGCGCAATTTAATATATATCAAAACTTTAGTTATTGTCATGGTTTTCAAAACCGGACCTGTCATTAAACTAGTGGAGGCCCTGGTTCAAGGTTCAATGGTCAGACCGTGGTTGAACCAGTGATAATTAAAAAATCTTAAATATATATATAATTTAAAAGATTAAAATACTTAATAATTAATATAATTAAAAATTCATATCAATAAGACAATAACTATAAGTGAAAGAAATTAGAAAAGAAATTAATCCATAATTCATATTTCATAACATCCATCCACAATACTCAACAAATCAAAATAACATCCACAATAAACAAAAACCAACAAAATGACATTAATTAATTTATGTTAAACCCAGGAGGACCACTGCTATCTCTATCAAATCCAGTGATTCTTCATTTGGTTGATCTTGATCCATAATGTCCTCTTCATCACCTAAGAAATAAAGTTAAAAAATACATTATGTAACAACTAACAAGATTAATACTTAAAAAACTAACAAGATTTATCTATTTTATTTTTTAAAAAAAAAAACTAACTACCATTAGGTCTTGAAGATTCACCAAGTATAGGAATTGCGGTCTCTTTATAAATATCATTCTCAAACTCATTATCATCAAATTCAGGGGGTGCTTCTTCAACAATCCAAAAATCAATTTTGTCAACAGATTCATAATCAATAGGATCATAAATTCTCTTCTTATATTGCAACCTAAAATAAATCATGAAAACAACAATGATTTAATTATATGACAAAACTAAATAATAACTGACATACTAAATTAAAAAGATATCAATATACAATATACCTATTCTTTAAACGCAAATTATATATAACATAAACATGGTCATTTAATCTTTGATGTTCTAATTTGTTTCTTCTCTTTGTATGAATATGTTCAAAGAGACTTCAATTATGCTCACAACCCGAAGAAGATGATGTTTGACTAAGAAGTCGAATTGCTAACTTTTGTAAAGTTGGAGCACTCCCCCCATACATGAACCACCATTGATCTACAAAATCAAAAGATTCAAACCATTAAAATCTACTTTATAATCTAACTAAAGAGTTAAAATAAGAAAATATTTATGTTATAATGGTACTAACCAGGTCGTATAGTCTTGCTAACCATATGAGCACTTTCTCGACTGAATGTTCCTTCACGATCACGATATAGTTGGAGTTCTTTAATGGAACCTGATATGTCCTTAGATATACTTCTGATGTCAAACATGTCAAGAAGTGCCTGCATGATGTTATTGTTCTCAACAAAAGATGCATCATAAAAGAAGGTAAGATTTAAAAAAATATGCTGCTGCATGAAGATTATGCTTCAATGCTTATCCTATCGAGCCTTAATGATGTCTATGTAAGGCTTATACATATGCTCATTCTTAAATATCTCCTTTATAGCATGTTTTATCCTAAGCATCCCTTCATAAACATACCCCAAAGAAGGTTGTTCATCTGAATCAACAATTCGTAACAATCAGATTATAGGAGCCACAAGCTTCACTATAATGAAACAATCATTCCAAAATTTATTGTCAAGTATAATAGCACTCACAACCTATCCAGTAGCGGTCTTTGCTAACTTATGACTTGTAAAATGTTTATCCACCACCAAGGCTTGCAAATCAATCTTATGATCATGAATACTTTTCAAAGTAATAAAAGTGGTGGCAAATCTAGTCACTCAAGGACGCATTTCTCTCCAACCTTCTCTTTTTCTCAACCAAGATAAGAAAACCATATGATTATAAATAAAGACAGTTATCTTTGATGCCTTTGATGCAAGATCTACTATATGTGGCATGCTGCAAATGTCCTTTAGAAGAAGGTTCAAGCAATATGCAGCACAAGGCGACCAAAAGATGTGCTCATATTTATCATGTATCATCTACCCGCTGCTACATAATTGGCCGCATTATCTGTTACTACATGAACAACATTAGCTGGTCCCACCCACTCAATGATTTCACAAAACAAGTTACACAAGTTACTTGCATCTTTTACTATATCTGAGGCATCAACAGATTTCACAAAAGCCATGCCTTAGGGCTGTAAACTAAGAAGTTGATCAAAGTTCTTTGACTTTGATCGGTCCAACCATTATCCATGATAGTACAACCTGTCTTAGCTCAATTGTTTCGATAACCATCAACAAGTAATTGGCATTCTTTTTTACAACCTCCTAACAAATTTGTCCTTAACTGATAATAATTTGGTCCTTTATACCCAGGTCTAATAGCTGCAATTGCATTTAAAGCATAAGGAAAATAAGGAGATTGTATTGCATTAAAAGGAATACATGCATTATAAAACCACCTAGCAATTGTCATATCAACATTATTTATGGCTTCTTGGCTAGACAGTACACTTTTAAGAGTCGGTTGAGATCCTGGAGTTGTCCTAGAAGCAAAATACTTACCTACACTTTTTCTTTTCCCTTAAATAGGTAATTGTTTTTTAGTTGGTTGAACTTCCTCAACTTCTTGTACACTTTCATTTTCATTAAAATCATCATATGCTTCATCAATCTCATCATTTGTTGGCTTCTTTTGCACTTGTTTCAAAGACTCGATCATTCTATAGTGAACATCATGCGACACCTTCTTACAAGAACTAATTTGACCTGTTTTGCCAGTAAGATGTTGCTTCATTCTATTTATACCTCCTCCTCTATATGTTGATGAACAAAATAAATAGGTATACACATTGGTTTTGCCCTCTTTTCTAAAAGCAACATATTCTCACCCCGATCAGATTTTCCATGAACTAATGAAGTAGAAGAGGCTGCTGTAGATTGATTTTCCCTTCTTTCTGATGATTGATTATTATCCATAACTAGGAATCAATCAATGGTGAATTAAAGACTGTAATTTGTCAATTTCCTAATAAATTAAAATTGTTAATATAATAGTCAGCAGCCAGTCTTTTTCAATTTTTTCCCTGAATCAAATTGAATTGATCAATTTACTAATTCATCAAATTCATCCATTCTATTTTTGTAACATAAATTGAAACTAAATCATTCATTTATCCATTCTTTTTTCCCTTAATCAAACTGAAACTAATTCATGTCTAATAATGAATCAAAAACTAATAAATCAAATTCGAAGCAATCATAAATTAACCACTAGCAGCAGGAACCATAAACAACCAGCAGTAGGAATCATAAACCACAAATCAGAAATCTCTCTATATTTCAACAAAAATCAGAAAAAAAAAACAGAAGCAAGAAAATGGAAGAACATGGAGGCTTGGCATCAGGGAAGAAGACAAGAAGGAAGAAGCTTACCTTGAGAAGACGACTATAACTTTCAGAGTCTTAGACGGAGAGAAGCTTGGCATCGACGGCAAGGTTGATGGCATTAGTAACGAAGAGTTGAAGACCCAAACCCAACAAGAAGAGGCAACCCAAACCATTAGCCATGCTGATCTTCGAAGCAATCACACCGGAGAAGGCTTGCTGGCAACCCAAAATCGAGAAACGCCACCAGCAGCAACGATAATGGCAGATTTGATGATTTAGGGTTTTCTGATTTCTCCTTTTCCCTTTTTGCTTCTCGGCTTCACGTACCGCATGACAACTGATCTGAATCTTCATCTAACCTTTTTTCTCTTTTAAGCACCCTCAAAACGACGCTGTTTTGGGGTTTGAAGTCAAAAAACAAATTTGGGAACCGATGCGAACCAGCCAACTGGTCGATTCCACCGATTCCCCCTAGTCTGAAATCGGTTCAACTGGTTCCGTATCAGTTTAGTCGATGACCAATTTTTTCTATGAACCAAACGGGACCACTAGCTGGTTTCCAGTCAGACCGGTCGAACCGACTGGTCCGGTCAAGTTCTTCAACCATTGGTTATTGCATCTAAAATTCAAAACAATATACACAAATTATTATATATTATAAAATTATTTTATAATATAAGATTTGATATTATAATTTTCAAGATAATTTTAATTTAATTACATTAATTTATACATTAAAATTATTATTAAAAAATTTATTGTAATTAAATGTAACAGAAATACTATAACATTAATTAGTTTAAAATTTCAATAAAATTTAATTACATTAAAATTTTAATAATAACTATAATGTATAAATAATGTAATTAAATTAAAATTATTATTAAAAATTATAATTTCAAATCTTATATTATAAAATAATTTTAATATGAATAGCATATTGTTATGGTTATTTTTTAATATAAAGTTAGTTTCAAATAACTATAAATAATAATTAAATTTATATTATAAGACTTGTTATTAAATTTTTTAAATTTTTATATAATTTTAAAAAGTTATATAAAATAATAGCATATTCTCTTATTATAAGATTTGTTATTGTTTTATAATATATAATAATTGGTGTATATTATTTTGAATTTTGAATACAATAACAAAAGTTCCTATATAGATATATATATTAAATTGTGCATACATATGTTAAGGATGTATTAGTGGCTCAATGGTTAAGGTTTATTCGTTTATGTATGAGGTGTTGGGTTCAAATCATCTCTTGTGCATTTTGTTGATTTTTCCCCCTAAATGCCATGTGTCGCGATGCTATTGGATGCATCAGGTGACGTGCCATATTCTTCCACATAGCACATATATGTGCCAAGTAAGCATCACAGTTAGCAAGCAACATAGACTTCCATTAGTTTTTAATGGTGTTAAAAAATGGTATATTTAAACATAAGGAAATATTTGACATAAAAAAATGTTAGGGGCATGAATGAAAATCTAGGTAAACGTTAAGAACATGAAGTATCATTTTGCCTTAATTTAAAGCTAATTTAGTAATAGACAGTCCATCATTAATTTTGTGAGCAATTAGTGACGACAAACATCTGTCACTAATTTGGTGACGATAGAGTCCGTCACTAACTTTTGAGGAATTAGTGACGGGGGATTTTCGTCACTAATTGCTAAAAGAAATTAGTTACTGAGGTAAATGATTTAGTGACGGAATGTCCATCACTAAATCCATCACTTATTTAGTGACAAATTTTTTCTGCCACTCTTGCATTTTTTATACACTTTTTTGCGTCGGATTTAGTGACAGAAAATTCATCAGTAATTCCTGATTTAATGATGGAATTTAATAATTAGTGATAGATTTTTCCGTCATTAAATCTTGTTTTTCTAGTAGTTGAGGCAACAACTAGAAGCATGAGATTTTAGCTTGTTATCATTTTATATGTTTACCACATGATTCTCTCATTTAAACATTTTTCATGTTTTACACTTTGCATGTATTAGTCGTTCCATACAATACTTGTCCCATGCATGTATGATAGTGTGGTTATTTACTCACTGGGTCTGTATAGCTTCCTCTTTTCTCTTCATGTTTCAAAAAGGAGTGAGGAACCTAACCCTTCCTCGATAGCTCAATGTTGAGGTATAGGCAAGCCCTAATTTCCTATCTTAAGGGTAGGATCGCATTATGTGGCTATCTTTTGGTTAGCTAGTGTCACTCTACGTATTACAGGCACATTTTTGGCATGTAAGGATAATAATTCTTTTGTCTATCTAAACCTTTGTGCATGATATGTTATAGTTGTCCATTTGTTGGATCGAGAGTGAAACTCTCCTAATGTATGAATCTTTGTGTATTATGATGCGTATACATATATATATATATATACACATACACACATGCTCACTGTGTCTGGATTATTTTCTATGTATATGGTCTGTGTGACCCCGCTGTCAAGTATTAATGTGTTCCAAGGGTAGGCTTGGATTACAGGACAAGCCATCTTTATTCGCTATGCCAATCACACCTATAGGGTGTGACAAAGTTTATATCAGAGCTTAGCTTTCCTTGTGGTATGTGGAGCAAATGTTCTATGGTGGAACCTCAATTATTGTCATGAAACCCGAGCTTGATTATAATTGAAGTGCCACTAGAGGCCTACTAGGGTATTCTTCTATGTGGTGCCTAAAGGTCTAGGTTTTTTATGTGAAATTTTGCCTATGCATGATGGAAATACGTTGGATGTTGCCTTTGCCTAAGATGTTGTGGAAAAAGGCTTGTGGCAAGGCACCAGTCAACTTGTTGGAGTAGGCATTTGATTGGCAAGCCTCTGGAAGGACTCTCTATGGTTGGCCAAGAGCAACCAGTCATTGCTTATGTTGCTCTTCTAGGTAGTCGACTGCTTACCCCCTCAAACTCTGAAGCTTTGAAATTTTATCTACGTGTGTTGTGAATGACCTTAAGTTGAATTTCATGATTGTTTAAGCTTGATAAAGATGATATGTGTTCTAGTTATCCTTATGGTTTCTCTTACTTGTGAGTAGTAGAGAGATACCTCCAAGACCGCACCGCCCGAAGTGTATTAGGCAACCATGAAATTTTTGAGATGGCATTGATATGTAGCGTTTTTATATTCATTCTAGTCCCTATGTTAGTCTTATTGCATATTTATTCATAAAAACTCTCCAATTTTATTATGCTTTGTGATTTATTGGGCCTAAATTAATTATGGATTAAAAATGATCTATTTTCATATTTTTATGACTTAAATTATTAAAGACCCAACTTAATCCATTTGTATGTTTTACAAAAAATAATTTTTGGAGAGCTTTTGCTGATAAGACGCTAATGTGGTGAGAAAAAGATGATATGGCATTGATTGAGCACTCTTTACTGACTTGGATGTGCCTCTTCTTAGCATGATGACATGGATATGTGGGACCTACATTCTACAATATTTCAGACCTCTTTTTCTGCATGTTTCAGTCTGTTTTTCCCCCATACTCTGCTGAAAATGGCAACAAACACACATCAACTTTCTGCATGGAAAAAGAACTACTTTGCTGCACTTTATTCATGTCTCCTCTTTTGCATAATGCTTCACCTTTGCTGCAAATTCCAAAAGTGAAAGGGACCCTTGTTGAAGTCAAAGAGAAGGCATGAAGCTAGGAATTTTCCATTTGATTTGGGTGTATTGATTTTGTTGGTTTTTCAGATTTGTATTTTTAAAACTTTAGACTTGGAAAATTCGCAGCCCTCTTTTCATTTGTATTTTTCTCTTCTACTTTGGAGTTTGTGCTTTTATAGGGCTAAAATCTCTACGTAATCAATCACTAGGCACTTGGGATATTGTAACTTGAGCTTTCAATGTAAAATAAGCATTTTGTTCTCCATTTTACTCCATTTTCATTCTCTTATATTTCTCCTCTGTTATGTTAGTGCTAGTTTTTTATATGAGCTTGTGGGAACATGAACTAGGTTTCGAAGTTTAAATTTAAGTTTTAATCTTGCTTTAACCGGTTGGTAGAGTAAGTAGAATGAGATGACTTGTTTTGATGATTATCAAACTTAATTCCGTTAGGGTTTATTAGAGTTGTATCTAGCTATAGATTAATGAAGGTTTTCTTGATTATAGTTTAGATGCAATTGAATTATGGAAGATTTTCTAGATTTCCTTTGATGAAAATTGAATGGTAAGATGGGAACAGAGCTAGATCATTAAGCTTAAGTGATGATTGTTGCACTTCCCATAAATCCTAGTGGTTGGTTACCTGTTCTATTTTGCTGTAGTTAATTTATTCTGTTACTATTTTAAGTGTGTAATTTAATTCCTGTCATAACAAACCCCCCATTTATGTGTTATGTTATTAGTATTTAAGCTTGGAAATAATTAATTAGTGATTAGAAGTGAGGCTCCTTGAGTAAATATGACCTGGGGATTACTATACTCCAAGTTGCCATAGAACTCAATTCTGGGTGATTCAGAAGTCATAGTGGCATGAACTAGGCATCTTCCCAATTTGATGTTCCATCTACATGGGTTTACAATAGAGGTCACAAAATAGGTTGGAGTCCTCATCCTAGGGGTGGTAGAGCTACCCAAGTACCAAAGAAGGGTTGCAACTATCATGACCCGTTACCTGGGCTCGTGACCGGCACAGTGACACTACTCCTTGTCACTGAAAACCTCTTATTTTTATTATCCCGTTCATATAATTCCATTATACAGAAGCATGATTGTCTATTACCGTGATTCTGTTTATTTCGTTAATGATATTCAAGTGTTCATTACCAATATATAATGTCAAGTAGACGCACCTAGCGTCCTTGCCGTTCACAGTATTATTCAAGAAAGAGAGTAGACATACACACACAATTAGATTCTAGGAAGAAGTATACCTTGTGTTCTTACGATTCTGTTTTACAGACTTTATAACCATTTATACAGCATGTCCTAATCGTTCTCTTATTTTAAATAAGGATTACCTTAATTTTGGTTTATAATTTTAAGTAGTAATAATAAAGTGGTCTTTCACTGATGTCTCCCCTGAGGGAATAATAATTTGGGATTCAAGAGGCATTATTTGTGTATAAAACCCTAATTCCCTCTTGTAAATTGGTTTGTTTAAATTAGACTAATTGTTTAATTAATTACACTAACTACAAATTTTATTATTATCCATATTTAAGAAATAGGTTTCAAATTAGGGCACCTTTTTTCATGCATTCTTAACTTGACATTCCAAGATACTTTTATAATTTAACATATAATCACCAATCATAATTAGGGAATCAAAATTCATCAAACATCAATCCAATTTTTATAAAATTAAATTGAAATAATTAGATTATTATATCATTCAATCAACTTAGGTAATGTCATCATAATAAATATATAATTTATGAAAAATTTTAATAGTCATAATTATTTGTCAAATTCCAATGATAATCTCCAATCTGACCCTAAGTGTCTTATCAACTACAAAGCATCCTAAGACAAAATTGATGGAATAACCGAACATAGCTGGCAATGGGAAGGTTCCCCGCAAAATCCTGCTACTCCTCAATCAAGGGTTCCTCGTTAATAACCATATTTTAAAAAAATAAAATAGAAAGTGTAACATCCCTGATTTTTGGATGTTAATATTCGAGAGATATCAGTCTAGATGTGGAAAAATGCAAGAAAAATGTTCGCTTACTTAAGAGGAAAATGGATGGATATGATCGAATTTATTGCTTATAAATATGCATGAATATAGTGTCTAAAATAATAGAAATTATCTGTTGGATATGTATGATGAGTTAGAGAAATTTAATTGTAGTCGAATAATTAAAAGGAAGGACCTAGGTGAAAGAATTTAAAGCTTTGGGTAAAATTGTGAATTCTGGAAAATAGTGGTGTTGGGTAAGAAAATGGAGTGATGATATGAAAGTTGTTAAGTGTAGGGAAATATTTTAGAGAGCAAATAATTTGATTAGTAATGGATGGGAAAATAACTAAGATATTGCACATAAAGCCCTTCTTGTTTTGTGAAAGAAATAACAATTCAGGGGCCAAGTTGTAATTTCTGAAAGTTGACCCCTCTCATACTTAAACATCAGATCTCTCACTTTCATCTCATCCCTCTCTCTTTAGACAACTCTCTCTTTCTTTCTTCTCCTTCATGGTATCTCCACTTTCCTACACCTAATCTCCCAAAATCCTTGTTTCCTCTTCGATGGGTGCTTAATTTCTAATCATCGGTGGCTCATTCTCATGGTAGGAAGCTTCAAGGACCAAGGTAAGATCTAGATTCTTGGATCTCTTCCCCATTTTCAAATTTCATACCCTAAGTGCTGAAAGTTTAGGTTTTAGTGAGATTTAGGCGAAATCTTGAAGTATTGTGCTAGATTATGTTCCTTAACCTCCCTTCGCTTAATCCTAGTTGTTTTGGCAAGCTAAATGAGTGGAAAAATATGACTTCATTGTGAGTTTTATGGCCATGACAAAAAAATTGGGAATGAATGGGTTTAGGAGAAAATTTGGCTTGATTCTTGAAATTTATGATGAAAACAAGTTTATAGATGTGTTTTTATGGATTAAACATGTTCTTTGATGGCCAAAACACTTTGGAAATGTTTGATTTTGGTTTAGGTTTGAAAGTAGAAGGTTGGAGGAAGAAAATGGGCAAAAAATAGCATTTATGTTGCTATTGATCTGCAATTCACCGCTGCATCGGTGAAAAACTGTCGCTACAGCGGTAGGAGGTGGAACTTTTGCTACTTTTGGTAGCAAATTTTATATCATTGGAAAGGTCTTTGAGTCTAGTTTCTAATGAAATAAGATTCATTTGAAAATTTCTTTTGATTTTGGGAGTTATGACAAAAAGAGTGACCAAAGGTCAAAGTTGTGCAAAGGATTTTCATACCTTGTGACCTTGATGTGTTTTTGGCTTGGTTTTCTCATAGGATTGGACTCTTTAATGCATCTTCTACACATTTTGTGATGGAATGGATATCTTGGAGTTGAGGTGAGGGATTTCTCTACCTTGCACTTGTTATTTCTCTTCATCTTGTTATTCTAGTATAATTGGTAACTAAAATAAATAGTCTTGCTATGACAATGTGAATATGACATTGCATATGTATTAAACCCCTCTCTTATGAAGTACGCTTGGGTGAATTTAATTATTATTGTGAATTTAGATTGAGGTGGCGTAAAAGAAATTATATGCTAGGAATATTTTATGTATGAAAATATCATAATTACCTTTTTCATGTGTGATGGTGGGTATTGTGGTAGTATGATAAGTCTCAGTATATTGATTGTATAAATTTTGATCTAAGGCCATGACCACTAGTTAATATATGCAAATTGCACTATGATGAGATATTGTTGACTGTATATGGAAACATGTACGAATCTATATACCTAGTAAGTGTGTGCATTCACATGGACCCATTTTCATCATTAAGTAAAGTTGAGGTAACACCTACATATATGCCTACACATATAGATGCTATTGCACCTTTTATGGTGCTGTAAATTGGTTAAGGATTGTGTAAGCATGTATGAGATATAGTCTACAAATAAATTAATACCACAGGTATACATATGTGAACACTTACTCTTTTTCAAACTTTGTAACAACTTTATATCTAAATCTTTCGAGGAGGATTTGTACATTTTCTAGCATACATTGACATGCTACTCTCAGGAAGGATTGGGAGGAATATGTGTTTATGTGGATTAGAGCATGTTTTAGTGTTTGAGAAATATGGTCGATAGATGACATTGTTGTGGTAATGCCATATATCCTAATTGTGGTTGAACTAATGTATAATATTGTGAGTAGAATAACTTATTCTTACCAAACTCTACTAGATCCTAACTTCAGTGAAATTATGAATAATAACAGAATTATGGGTACAAGAATGAGTAATATATTATGAGGGACAACATTGATTGTGGCAATATCATTTGTTTTATGATAAATGCATTAGATAACTTATGATATACTTTGGTTTGAATATTGTTTGGGTACTAGCACTTGCGATCTACGTTGGCTTGAATATTATATCGGGTACTAGCACATATAATATAACTCGAATTAAATCTTATGCCGAGTACTAGCACAAGTAATAACTTAGGTTTAGATATAGTACTGGGTACTGGCACTTAATTATACTGATTGGTATGGTGCCAGGTATTGGCAAGTGTGGAGGTTAAACAAAGGAATAAGGATGGGGTTATGTTATCATTACATCCAAAGAGTTATTAGATGGGCTTTTCTTTAGTTATATCTTGTCTTTTGATTACTAATATATTATTTAGTATGGCATACTTGTACTTATATTTGATTTTGTTGAGTGGTTGAGCATATGTATATGTAGATAAGAACTCGAGATGGCAAATTATACTTATTAAATGAAGTTAATGGTTTGTGATGGGTATTATCTTTACTAGTAGCTACTCTTTAACATTTTATTATCTCCTTGGGTAATGTGAACTTGAAATTCCTTATTTACCCGTATCGATATACATTAAATTTTTATCCTTGTTTTTGTGGCATTTGAGCCGTGAATAGTATCCGTGACACTCAAGTCGTGAGTGGTACCTGTGACACTGGAGCCATGAATGGTATCCAGGTTATGTCTATACAGTGCTGGAGTTATTGGCACTTGATGTGATCCTGAATTTTCATATCAAGTTTACTTGTCATTGGAAATTTATTAGTTAAATTAGGATTCATGGAAATGTTGTTGTTGGGAAATATACTTTACCTTGATTTCTTGTGTCTCTCTATGGATTGGTATGATTTGGATTAGTTATATGATTGTTTAGTTGGTATATTGTGGCATGCGGAAATACTCAGAATGTGTGGTTTCTGTGCTTAGTCGGAATATATATATATATATATACTCAAACTGTGTATGGAGAGATATACGGGAATGATGGAAACCGGGGAGTTGCTGGCATGCGATATTGTGATAATGGACTGTGCACAGTAAGCGTGGAATTAAGGTACCGACACTGTATGGTAATGGTTTAATTGTATCTCTTACGGATGCATGATAGTTAAATTTATATGTATTTTATTTAGCGGATTTTGATGTCCCTAATTATTTTGATTTTTATGTTATGCTAGGTAGAATTTTATCGGTGAGTTGTGTGGATTAGACTACCTCCTCACAATTTCAAGTTATAGAGTCGTTTTGGTTCGACTGTTCGAGTGGCAAGGATACATTCCCTTTGTTCGGGGAAAGGTATTTATCTTTTATCTTCAATATTAATCTTTAGTATGCTCTGTAATTAGGTAGGCCACCTAGGTTCCATATTTATCATGTTTGGGTTAGTTGGTAAAATAATAGGCTTACGGTGATAGGAGTAATATTCGTCTGCATCAGTCACATGCCCGGTCTTGGGATGTGACAGAAAGTGAGTTTGAAAACTCAGCGAGCGAATTAGCCCTACCCTAACAAAATCCCAATACATCATTAGTTATGAAAGTATGTTTGAAAGTTTGAATTCAACCAAGAAATCACAGTCAGAATATACATACAAGAGAAAAGTAAGTCATCCAATCAAACCAAATGAACTAGTACTCATCAAAGACAATCTACTCCTGGGAGAGCACGTAACTTGAGCTCACCAAATTTTCTTCCTGTCATGACACACAACCTCATCCGTTCAGTCAAGGTGCCTCACGGGTCTACTGGTTCACGCCACTACGATGCCAAATGGCCCAGAATTGAATTTGTGGCAATTTGCAGTATAGTGATCCTCAGGTCGTATTCACTCAAGGAGCCTCACTTCTTAATACTAATTAATCGTTCTAAACACCCAAACACTAATGAAGACTACATAAACATGGGGGGGGTTTTGTGGCAGTACTAAAAAAACAAACAAAACAGCAACCAAATAAATACAACAGCAGCAACAGCAACAACAGCAGCAGCAGCAGCAGCAGAATTTGCAAGGTATTGACAGTAAAGAGACTATGTAATCAACCACTAGGATTCATGGGAGTGTAACTATCATTACCTATCTCATTGATTCAGTTTTGTTCTCATTCCATTGTTTGGTTCTTTATGAAAATGGTTCTAGAATAACATCTAGAATTTAATGCTACTAATTACAGTCAAGAACATCTCTCTACTATAACTAGATGCATTCAGTGGAAAATCTCAACCAAACCAAGTTAAATACATCATCTAACTAGTCATTTCGCCTCCCTCACTTTCCTAATCAGTCAAGCAAGGTTATATCTTATATATATAAGTTAGTTTATGTTACATTCTCAAGCTCTAATCAGAATATGATAGCAACATAAACATAACATCAAAACAGAAACGAAATAAGATGAAAATGGAGAATAAAACACTTAGCTTGCATTCGTAGTTCAAGCTACAACATCCCAGTGGTCTAGTGACTAATTACAATGAATACTTAGCCCTCCATGAGAGCAAAACAGTAAAAACAGAAGAGAAAAACAGAGAGGGAAAGAAAGCTGTGAATTTCCTAAGTTACTCCAAATAAAAGTGTCTTCTCCTTTTTAAAAATGATGCCCTCAATGCCTTAGGATATTCTATCCTAGATGCCTCCTTGGTTGCCTCCTTGGTGCTTCTTCCATGATTTGGGCAGCAAAACAGCAAACAGCAGCAGAAAAGACAACAGACAGCAACAGAAAAACATGGTAGAAAAGCAGCAGAAAAATATGGCAGAAAACATGGAAAAGGGAGGTGCATAATTAATATTTCAACCATATTTTCTGACCTACAAAGAGTAATATTTTTGCCCAAAAATTCTGATTACATGGCATTGAATAAGAGTTCAAATGGGCCCCATATCCAGCACAATCTAGTTAGCATCTGCATCACCTAAAAAGTGCCACATTAGCATCCAAATCAGCATCTTTGTCCATGTCAGTACTTTTCTCTCCAAAATTAAAATTTGTAGGAATTAAATTGAACATTTTACAATTCATAAATAGTTTATACCCAATAAATTCCAAAACATAATAAAATTAGAGAATTGACAAAATTAAAGAGGCAAAAAGGACTAAAATAGGGACTAAAAAGTATATAAAAATGCCCGATATCATCTACCATCGAACTCGGGCTATACATTCTACCGAGGGAATTATTGTCTCCATACTCCCCGACCAAGGTGCCCTATAACCTAGGCTTCCCACCTTGCCGTGAGAGAGGGGGTACTATCCCACTCAATCATAATCAATAGTATAAAATATCATACAATAACCATAGGCAAAAATAAGGTTACAAATATAACTAGAATCATGCCTTACCATACCACGATTTTAATCCATAAAACAAGAAGATAAATAAAGTTCAAATTAAGTGTTAGTCATCACATCACCCCGAAACACATATTTCGATTTAATTATCTTGAATTTTCATAACTCTGAATTCATTAAGTTGAATTCAATTCCTGAATTCGACATCTCGAATTCAATCACCACCCTATGACTTTTGGGAATATCCCATGTTATACGTTTATCACTAACAATGCTAAGATCCAGTTAAAATAGGGTCGTTTCACTCACTTAGATTTCAATGACTCCTTTTTGTATCATAAATGATCATTCTGGATATGTGAATGTGGATTTGGGAATGCTTGTTCATGTGAGTTTCTAGAGGAGTATTCTTGAAGTTTCCTTGATTAGCTATAGATGTGGGAGTGTATATTTAGACTAAGAGGATTTGAGAGCTATGATGTTAGGTTTGTGTGTGTTAGGCACCTAGGGTTCTAGTAGGAGAGAGGGAGATGAGTAGAAGTCTTCTTATGTAGAGAGAAAGATGGACGATCTATGGCTGTGTGGCCTTATGTGCAAGAATGGGTGGCAGCTATGTGAGAGAAAGAAGGAGAGAGAATGACATTAAGGTTTGGTGAAAGTGGGAGAGTGTGTGGCCGAGTGGACTTATTGGGATTTCTAGGAACTAGGGTGTTAGCCGTAGGGTGTATTGTGTATGTATGGTGCATATGTAGTGTGACAGCAAGGTGGTTAGGAAAAGAAAGAGAGTGTGTTGGCTGAGAGGTGGTGGCCAATTTAGCTTTTTCTTCTTTGTGGTTTTGGCTTGATATAGAGAGAGTTGGCCGAGAGGTAGGAGGTGGCCAATTTGGCTTTCTCTTCTAAGGTGTGTGTGTGTGGCTGATTGGTGTAGAGAGAAGGTGAGAGAAAGAGAGATGCTATTTTCTTTGTGTGATGGCCAAATGGTATAAGGAGAAGATGAGGTAGGTTTTTTAAAAAATTAGGTTAGATGGTTAAATGTGATTAATCTAGATTTAATTGAGTTGGAGATAAGTAGGTCTTAGTTTAAATTTAATTCAATTGTTTCACACACCTACTTTATAGGGAGTTTAGTTGAGTTTAAATATTATCTCATTATCTTCTATTAAATCCTTTTTTCTATCACTAACCTAATATTTATTTAATTCACTTCCCTTATCTTTAATCATCTTATTCTTATTATTATTAATGTATTTGTTTAATCCCCCTTTTCCTCGATTATCATGTTTTTCTTCCTAATTATCCTAGCCTACATGCCTATTTAGGATAGGTCATTTGCTTCACTTATTTCATTGTTTTATCTCTTTTTATTACTTTTATTTTGATCATCCTATTTACTATTATTTTATTGTTATGTATTTTCTCCTGATTTGCATGCCTACCTTGGGGTTTATTATCTCGTCATGTATTTTGATTTATTTTTCATTTATCTTCTTAGTCTATTTTCCTTAGGTTTAATAATTTAAGGAATTTCTTTTATTTATTTTGTCTACTTTCATTTTTCTTCCAATTTAAATTCTACTATTAATTTTTAATGCCATAAACGTGTTTTCTAACTTAGTCCCGACCCATTGGCCCCATTTTGTGTCTTTTTTTTCACTCCTAACTAAGTTTTATTTTTCATTTTAGTCCCTATATAGCTCGAACCACATATCACATGTGAAAGCAACAGTACACCACACAACATTATACAACATCTAATATCATCCCATATTATTTGTCAATCCACACAATTCATGCAAAATGGACATGTAATGCATCCTTTTTCCACTTGCACACACACAGAGACAATTAAACACAGTTACCATATGCAAACAAAAAAACAACAAGTTAAAAAGATTTTAACTGTGTGTATCATAGCAACATTAAGCAACCCTACCTCCTCAACCACAAGAATCTTTTATGGTTGAGATGTTAGCAAACCTCAAGGGAGCCATGGAGGCTCTAATTAGTGTTCTTTCTAGACAAGGCACAATGGGAAATCAGTAAGTGACATCCATGGCCACAGAAGGTCAACTTGGGCCCTTAATAATGCAACAAGTTTCGACCTAAGGAAAGGGGAGAAGCAATGCCCTTAGCTAAGTTTCTAAAGCTAAGGCAACTTACCATCTCAGGTATAGATGGGAAGGAAGACTTGCAATGGTTCATTGATGGGATTGAGAAGGCTTGCATATGCCTCCATTACTCAACCAAGAACATAGTAGAATTGGCCTATTATCAATTAAAAGATGTGGTGAAGGAATGGTTTAGGTCCCTAATCAAGGGAAGGGTGGCTTTGGCAGCATTAGTTGAGTGGGAAGAATTTAAGGAGTCATTTAAGAATCATTTCCTCCCTAATAGCATTAGAGAAATGATGGAAAAAGAGTTTGAGACTTTGAAGTAGGATGCCATCATGAGCATCATGGAGTACAATATCAAGTTTGTTCAATTGTCCCACTATGTACCTTACTTGATTCCCAATGAGAGGCATAAGATTGACAAATTGGCGAAGGGGTTGGTATACCCTTTGTATAATGTAATTAGGACTTAGTTAGATCATTATACTTTTTTTGTTGAAGCAGCAAGTTGTGCTTGGAAGATGGAGATGAGGAAGATGGCAGAGAATGCTTCATTGAAGAAGTATAAGAAGGGTAATGAGGGGAGATCTTAGAGTGGCAACTTTTTGAAGGGGTTTAAGCCAATTACTTTAGTACAATCCATGCAGCTAATTTCTAGAACTACAACTCAGACCTAGGGACACTAGATAGAGGGCAGAGACCATGAATACAAAGCAAGTTCCATAGCAAGGATCGATTTAAGTAAGGCATAGACCCTAGTGTGCCTATTGTGGGAAGTACCATTTAGGCCAGTGTTATAGGATGTCCAAAGCACATTCACAATATGGTCAGGATAAGGCATATAAAGAGAGATTTCCCATAGTTGGTATCCAATCAGGGATCTACACATCCTTCCTTATAGTCAACTTTAGTGGTAACTCAGCCGATAAGGAGTGTACTAGCGTAAGGAGGTTGACGTGGTACTGCTAAAGGATCTAGAGGCAGGGTTAAGGACCTATAGGTCGAGGCTAGGTTCATGGCTTCACTCTAACCTAACAAAATGCTCTGGCTTCCAAAGTTGTAATGATAGGTATTATTTTCATTTGTTCTCATGAAGCTAAAGTTTTGTCTGATCATGGATCCATTCATTCGTATGTGTTGCCATATTTTTCTAAGCTTTTGGGTAGGAACTGCAACAGATTGAGGCATGCAATCTTAGTTGCTACTCCAGTGTAGGAATCTTTATTGGTAAAACATATGTATCATTTATGAATGATTACCAGTGAAGGGATAGAAACTATGGTTGACCTCATGGTGCTTGATATGATGAATTCAATGTGATCTTAGGTGTAATAACTGAGTTACTTTCCACGTTGACCTCCACAAGCCAACACGGGTCCTTATAGCATGTTTTGTCCTCACTCACATGCTTCTTAGGAAAACTTCCCATGAGGTCACCTATCCTAGAATTACCCCAATCTAAGCATGCTTAACTGTAGAGTACTTATGAAACGAGCTCCCAAAAAGGAAGGTGTACCTTATTGGTATAGGTAATACATATCAAATCTTTTAAGGTCTCTTTAGTTGTATAGTCCCATACCTGCACAATCTCAAAATCCCTTAACTATACAGTCTTATATCTGTACAGTCCCAGGATACCTTTCATTCTGATGTAGAGTTGGTTTATTCATGTGTCCCTTCACCTAGAAGCCTACCAGGAGTCGTTCTTTGTCTATGCTTCTTCTCTACACCGGTGATCACTCCTTACCCTTGTAGGCCTCAGGCATCACATTAGGCATGGATTGATTTACTTCTTTTAATGCCACTTTGTATTGTAGATTGAAGGTGGTAAAGTTTGACTTTTTTAGAGAGCCATCTTTTAGGGTACAAGGGGATAGTAGTGAGGCACCAAATAACTTGATTTCAGCCTTGAGTGCTAGAAGGTTTCTAAGAAATGGGTGCCAAGGTGTTTAGCTATGGTCAAGGATGTTGAGGCTCAAGTGCCTAACTTGGATCAATTTCCTGTAGTTAGAGATTTCCCCAATTGTTTCTTGAGGAATTGACGACTTTACCTCCTCATTAAGAAATCGAGTTTTGTATCGACATGATCCTTGGATCCCAACTAATATTTGTTTCTCTATATTGTATGGGACTAAATTGCCATACTTGCTAGACAAGGGGTTTATCTGACCCAGTTCTTCACCTTGGGGTGCTCTAGTGAACTTTGTAAAAAAGAAAGATGTTTAAGATTTTATATTGATTACCAATAGTTGAACAAGGTTACGATAAGAAATACCCTTTACCACTTAGATTATCTCTTTGATCAATTGTAAGGCCCTAGTATTTCTCTAAGAAAGATTTGTGATTAGTCAACTGAAGATCAAGAAGAAAGACATTCTGAAGATGGCTTTCAAGACTCAGTACAGCCACTATGAGTTTCTAGTCATGTCTTCTAGGCTAACTAATTGTAATACCCTAGGTATATTACAATGTCATAAGAAATTTTGAATTAGACGTATGGAAAATTTTTTGAAAAGATGGTTATCTATAGGGATTTTTCTTGCCCATTTATTTTAATACTTTGTGATTTCAATGTGAATAGCTTTGCTCCATCTTAAAGGTGTGAATGTTGTGTGACGTGTTCATTGTTGCTCTTGAGACATGTTGTAATAAGTTAGGGACTAAAATAATAAAATATATGTGATTGGGATGCCATGTCAAGGGCATCTTGATTGGTGGTAGGTGATGTGTGATATATGTGGCGTTAAGGAGATTAAATTAAATAGTCAAGTTAAATTAAAGTAATAATGAATTGAATTAAATAATGTACTGAGGTGTGAAACAAATAATATGTGATAAATAAAATAAGGTAAGATTGATTAAATTAAATACATATCTAGAGGCATGTAGACTAGAGGAAACTTGCCAAATGAATGGTGTAAGGGTTATGAAACAAAATTAAAATAGGATTTGGTAAAATAAGGAAAGAGGTGGCGTAAAAGAGGTAGAGTAGGATAAGGAAAAGGAAATTAATAAATTAGGAAAGTATTAGTGTAGTATTGGAAAGAAAGAAATGAAAGAATTAATATGGTAAGACTAGGAAAGGAAATTAGTGTGAATTACTTAAAAATCCTTAGTAGTAATAGGCGTGATCTATAAATAATAAAATAAATAAAAATAAAACAATTAAAAAAGTAAATAAAATATAAGGAAAGTTCTAATACAACACTTAACCTAGAATTCAAATTGAAATAAATTAAAAGAGCCTTATTTGTTCTAAAACATTCACATGACCACCAACACCCGAGGAACCCTGAAAACACCTCTCACTCCACTCAAACAACCAAACCTTAGGTGTACACAAGCCTCCCTCTACACCTAAGAAACCCTAGCCATCCCTTATCTCACTAAAAACCCTAGGTGACCATATAAGGAAAAGAAAACCCTAGACGCCACATCCTAAGAAGGCTTAGCCATCTTCTCTCTCTCAAATACATGAAACCCTAAATGGCTGATATCGGGCATTTTTATATACTTTTTAGTCCCTATCTTAGTCCTATGGCTATTTCAATGTTGCCAATTCTCTAATTTTATTATGCTTTGGAATTTATTGGGTATAAACTATTTATGGATTGAATGTGTTTCAATTTTATATTTTTAGAACTTGAATTGTAAAATGCTCAATTTAATTCTTACAAATTTTAATTTTGGAGAGAAAAGTGCTGACATGGACAAAGATGCTGATTTGGATGCTAATGTGGCACTTTTTGGGTGATGCAGATGCTGACTAGGATATGCTGGATGTAGGGGCCACTTGAACTCTTATTCAATGCCATGTAGTTAGAATTTTTGGGCAAAAATATTAATTTTCGTAGGTCAGAAACGTATGGCTGAAATATTAATTTTACCATGATATTCTGCTGCTGTTCTGCTGCTGTTTGTTACTTTTCTGCTGCAGAAATATTAATTCTGCTGCTGCCATACCTATCTGCTGCTGCCATACCTATTTGCTGCTGCAGAAATATTAATTATGCTGCTGTTTTGCTGTCAAAGTGCTGCCACATCATGGAAGAAGCATCCAAGGAAGCATCTAGGGTAGAATATTCTAAGGCATTGAAGGGGCATCAGTTTTAGAGAAGAGAACACTTTTATTTTGTAACCAAAAAAAACTTAGGAAATTCGTAGCTCTCTCTTCCTCTCTGTTTTTGCTTCTGTTGTTTGCTGTTTTGCTCTCATGGAGGGCTAAGTTTTCATTGTAATTAGTCACTAGACCACTGGGATGTTGTAGCTTGAACTAAGAATGCAAGTTAAGTGTTTTATTCTCCATTTTCATCTCATTTCATTTCTGTTTTGCTGTTATGTTTATATTGTTGTCAGATTCTGATTAGAGCTTGAGAATGTAACATAAACTAACTTATATATATAAGATATAACCTTGCTTGACTGATGAGGAAAGTGAGGGAGGCGAAATGACTAGTTAGATGATATATTTAACTTGGTTTGGTTGAGATTTTCCACTGAATGCATCTAGTTATAGTAGAGAGATGTTCTTGACTGTAATTAGTAGCATTAAATTCTAGATGTTATTCTAGAACCATTTCCATAAAGAACCAAACAATGGAATGAGAACAAAACTGAATCAATGAGTTAGGTAATGATAGTTACACTCCCATGAATCCTAGTGGCTGATTACATAGTCTCTTTACTGTCAATACCTTGCAAATTCTTCTGCTGTTGCTGCTGCTGTTGCTGTTGCTGCTGTTGTAGTTATTTGGTTGCTGTTCTGTTTTGTTTGTTTTATTAGTACTGCCACAAACCCCCCCACGTTTATGTACTCTTCATTAGTGTTTTGGTGTTTAGAACGATTAATTAGTATTAAGAAGTGAGGCTCTTTGAGTAAATACGACCTGGGGATCACTATACTGCAAATTGCCACCAGTTCAATTCTGGGCGATTTGGCATCGTAGTGGCGTGAACCAGAATTTTGGCGCCGTTGCCGGGGAGCCAATTCATTTCTAAGTGTTAATTAGTTGTTCTATTGTGTTCTTGTTTAATTTTAAGTGGCTTGGTATTGTTGGAAGTGATTACAAATTCTTCAAGTCAATTTTTCAAGTTTCCTAGTTATATTTCAGTCACTATTCATCAGCTTAAAAAACTAAATCGGATTGACTTGAAAATTTGGTAGTCCACTAAACACGACCGTTTCGGGCATAACTCCTCAGACAAAGTCATGAGGAACACCGCCCTATCTCGGCAAAATTCCAACGTTTAGACCACTTTTTCTATTTTACAATGATTTTAGCCATTTTTCCAATTAATTGTGATTTTTGGTTTGGTTTTTGTAGATCTTATTTTTGAGTTCTGTTTGTTGATTTTGTGCCTCCAATTGGTGAAGGATTTTCCCAAGAAAAATCAGATTTTTCTGAGATACTTCAGTTTTGGTCATTTTCCTTGGTTGGAGCCTTTTGTGCTTATTTTGCTCTTTTTTGTTCTTTTTGTTGTTTTCTCGTGATTTTTGCCTTTCCTAGTGTATGAGAAGGTCTCATAACGTGGACTTACCACCTTTTCATCCAGAAATAGATAGGACCTTCCATAGGCTAGTGAGAAGTAATAGCATTAGGACTAGTATAGTTTCTGAAATTCTTGCTGAAATTGTTGAGTTTGTTGTCAATAGTGTAGAAGTTGAATCAGATTCTGAATCTGATATTGTGTTGGAGTCTACAGATTCTGAGTCAGCTGGGACAACTGGGATGGATAACCAAAATGCACAAGTGCCTCAAAATAGGCAAGAACAATCAATTAAAGAGTTGATTGCACCTGATGTGCATTATCAACCATTGTGCATAAATTATCCTGAGTTGGATGCTAACTTTGAACTAAAATCTGGTCTAATCCATTTGTTGCCTAAGTTTCATGGTCTTGCAGGAGAAGATCCGCACAAGCACTTAAAGGAGTTCCATGTTGTCTGCTCTACCATGAGACCACATGGAGTTGGAGAAGAACAGATCAAATTAATAGCATTTCCTTTCTCTCTGGATGGGGCAGCCAAGGATTGGCTTTACTATCTACCCACTGCCTTGATAACAAGATGGGATGAGCTGAAGAAGTTGTTCTTAGAAAAATTCTTTCCAGCCTCCAGAACAGCAGCAATCAGGAAGGATATCAGTGGGATTAGACAGTTGAGTGGTGAGACTCTGCATGAATATTGGGAGAGGTTTAAGAAGCTTTGCTCATGCTGTCCAAACCACTAGATTTCAGAGCAGCTTCTCATCCAATATTTCTATGAAGGGTTACTACCTATGGACAGATACATAGTGGATGCAGCTGCTGGTAGGGCATTGGTGGATAAGACTCCTACTGCAGCAAATGAATTGTTGGCCAACATGGCCCAAAATGCTCAGCAATTTGGCACCAGATTGAGTGATCCAACAGTTACTGTCAATGAGGTGAGGACACCTCCCATGGAGCAACAAAGGATAGAAAATAAATTGGAAGAGTTAGCTTCAATGGTGAGGCAATTGGCATTAAATCAGAGAACACAACAACAAGCCCTTCCTCCTTCAGTCTGTGGTATTTGTTCCCTGAATACCCACCATACTGATCAGTGCCCTCAGCTGCAAGAGACCCCAACTGAGTCATGTGCTGGTATATTCCCTGGTAGACCCATGCAGCCACAACAACAGAGATATGACCCATATTCCTCCACCTACAATCCTGGGTGGCGTGATCATCCAGCCTTCAAGTATGGGAATACATCCAACCCCCCTTATCAGCCACCCCATGCAAGATACAATCAACCTGAACCTAGCCATACACCTCCTCCAGCACCCAAGAAACCTGAGCCTAGTCTTGAGGATCTAATGAAGCAACTGACTGCCAATACTCTTCAGTTCTAGCAAAGGACAGAAACAAATATGCAGAATTTGGAAACTAAGATTGGCCAGTTAGCCACAATAGTCAATGAGCTGAAAAGTAAAGGTTCAGGGAGTTTGTCATCCCAACTAGTGATCAACCCAAGAGGCAATGTGAGTGTCATCATCTTGAGGAGTGGCAAACAAGTAGACAGTCCAGCTTATGAATCTGAATCTGAACCAGAAAAATCAAATGTCTAGCAAAGTGTTCCTTCATCTTCAACCAGTGAGCAAAATAAAAAGGATGAAGAAGTGGTTCAAAAAATTCCTCTTCCTTTTCCCAATAGGCAGACTCAATCAAGGAAAGCTTCTGAATCTGACATGGATAAAGAGATCATGGAGACCTTCAGGAAAATAGAGGTCAATATCCCACTTTTGGAAGCAATTAAGCAAATCCCCAAGTATGCCAAGTTCCTTAAAGAGTTGTGCACTCATAAGAGGCGTTTAAGGGGTAATGAGAGAGTCAATTTGGGAAGAAATGTGTCTGCACTCATCCAACCACCCATGCCACCCAAGTGCAAAGATCCTGGAACTTTCACAATACCATGCACAATAGGCAACATGGAGTTCTCCAATGCTATGCTGGATTTGGGAGCCTCAATCAATGTTATGCCCAAATCAGTGTACTCGAGCCTCCTTTCACCAACTGGAGTGATTGTCCAACTTGCCAATAGGAGCACAGCACATCCAGCAGGAGTTTTAGAAGATGTCCTGGTAAGAGTTAAAGATCTCATTTTTCCTGCTGATTTTTATGTGCTTGATATGGAAAATGATAATACTCCTGGCCATGCACCATTAATACTTGGTAGACCTTTTCTGAAAACTGCAAAAACCATCATTAATGTGCATGAAGGGACTTTTTCAATGGAGTTTGCTGGTAACAAAATTGATTTTAACATTTTGGATGCCATGAAACATCCTATAGAAAATCATTCCAATGTGCATGTGGTTTACTTTTTGGATTACTTAGTTGATGAGGCATGTGATGATTTCCAAACTGAATTAATTTCTGATTTTCCTGAATTTTCTGATTTGGTAGATGTCTTTGAATGCAATTGTGCTGGTTCTGAATTCTGTCATGCTTGCACTGAAATTGAAAACTCTCTAAATGCTGACAATTCTGAGTTGCATTCTGATTTGCATAGTGATTTGGATTCTAATGTGCATTCTGATTCTGTAAATTTCTCTAGCTTATACTTAGATTCTATTTCGATTTTAGGTAGTTGTAGGTGTAGTGATTTAAATTGTAATGTTGCACATTCTTCATCTCTTTCCTCTTGTGCTGCTAACCCTTCCTCCTCTTTAGCCAAGGATTCTGTCTTTGAACAAACTGAATTTGTAGGTGCTTCCTTGGATGTGATTCCACAAAAACTAATTCCATCCTCCATCCAACCACCTGCATTGGAGTTGAAGGCTTTACCAGAAAATCTCAAGTATGCCTTCTTGGAGGTAGGAGACAAACTTCCAATCATTGTGGCCAACAAATTGAACCCCAATCAAGAAGAAAAATTGATCAGTTTGCTGAAAAAGAATAAGAAGGCGATTGGGTGGACTCTAGCAGACATTCCTGGAATTAGTCCTTCAGTGTGCATGCACTGAATTCTCCTTGAAGAAGAGATGAAACCAGTAAGGCAACCCCAAAGAAGACTCAACCCCATGATTCTTGATGTGGTCAAGAAGGAGGTAAGTAAGCTCCTTATTATTTATCCTATTTCTGATAGTAAGTGGGTGAGCCCGGTACAAGTAGTGCCAAAGAAAATCGGGGTAACTGTTATAGCAAATGAAAATAATGAGTTAGTGCCCACTAGAGTTCAAAACAGTTGGCGTGTTTGCATTGATTATAGGAAGTTGAACCAAGCAATTCGAAAAGATCATTTTCCTCTTCCTTTTATTGATCAAATGCTTGAGAGACTTGCTGGCAAGTCTCATTACTGTTTTCTTGATGGTTTTTCTAGATATTTTCAAATTCACATTGCACCTGAAGATCAGGAGGAGACTACCTTCACCTGTCCCTTTAGTACTTTTGCATATAAACGCATGCCTTTTGGTCTCTGTAATGCACCTGGCACTTTTCAAAGATGCATGTTAAGCATATTTTCTGATTTGTTAGAGGATTGCATGGAAGTGTTCATGGATGATTTTTCTGTTTATGGAGACTTATTTGATGCATGTTTGAAAAATTTGGAGAGAGTACTTGAGAGATGCATAGAGAAAAATTTGGTCTTGAATTATGAAAAATGTCATTTCATGGTAGAGCAAGGAATAGTCCTAGGCCACATAGTGTCATCACGTGGCATAGAAGTAGATAAAACCAGAGTTGATGTTATCTCTTCTTTGCCTTACCCCGCTTCTGTGCGGGAAGTTCACTCTTTTCTTGGCCATGCAGGATTTTATAGAAGATTCATCAAGGACTTCAGTAAGATCGCTCTGCCCCTATCTAAACTCCTCCAAAAAGAAACTGATTTCATTTTTAATGATGCTTGCAGGTCAGCTTTTGATGAGTTGAAGAAGCAACTTACCTCCCCTCCTATCATCCAACCTCCACGGTGGGAGCTTCCCTTTGAGCTCATGTGTGATGCCTCAAATTTTGCTGTAGGAGCAGTACTTTCACAAAGAATAGAGAAGAAGTTGCATGTCATAGCCTATGCATCCTGTACCCTTGATTCAGCTCAATCAAATTACACAACCACGGAGAAGGAGTTTTTAGCAATTGTTTTTGCTTTAGAAAAATTTAGATCATATTTGCTTGCCTCCAAAGTAATTGTGTTTTCTGACCATGCAGCACTGAAATATTTGTTGAAGAAACCGGATGCAAAGCCAAGATTGCTTAGATGGATGCTGCTCCTCCAAGAATTTGATGTGGAAATCAAGGATAAGAGTGGGGCAGAGAATGTAGTAGCAGATCACTTGAGTAGGCTTTCTGATCTTCCATTGGAACATCTCCCTGTAAGAGACAATTTTCCAGATGAGTGTTTCCTCCTTTTGCATGGTATTAGTGAGCCTTGGTATGCTGATTTAGTGAATTATCTTGTTGCATCTGAATTGCCTGCATACCAAAATAGACATCAATTGAATAAATTAAGAAGCGAGGCTAGGTACTATGTGTGGGATGACCCTTATTTGTGAAAAATTTGTAGTGACCAAATTATTAGGAGATGTGTTCCAAATCATGAATTTGCATCTGTGCTGAATTTTTGTCATACTCTTGCATGTGGTGGACACTTTGGTCCCCAAAGAACAGCTAGAAAAGTGTTAGATTCTGGTTTATATTGGCCTACTTTGTTTAGGGATGCCTTTGATTTTTGCAAAAACTGTTCTAGGTGTCAAAGAACTGGAAATGTGTCTAAAAGAAATGAAATTCCTCAACAACCTCTTCTTTTTTGTGATGTTTTTTATGTTTGGGGTATTGACTTTATGGGTCCTTTTTCCTGTTTCTTTTGGCTTCATGTATATCTTAGTTGCTGTGGATTATGTGTCGAAGTGGGTGGAAGCTAAAGCCACCCGAACTGATGATTCTATTATTGTTGTAGATTTCCTTCGTTCACATATTTTCTGCAGATTCGGTGTCCCCAAGGCCATAATCAGTGATCAAGGATCACACTTTTGTAATAGAAACATGCAAGGGCTATTGAAGAAATATGGGGTGGTGCACAAAACCTCTACACCTTACCACCCCCAAACCAATGGGCAAGCAGAAGTCTCCAACCGAGAGATAAAGCAAATATTAGAGAAAACTGTGCAACCCAACAGAAAAGATTGGAGTAAGAGGCTTGACGATGCGCTTTGGGCCTATAGAACCGCTTTCAAGACTCCCATCGGCATGTCTCCATACCGCTTGGTATTTGGTAAAGCATGTCACTTGCCGGTGGAGATTGCATATAAGGCATATTGGGCCGTTAAACAATGCAATATGGACATGACCCTAGCCGGTAAAGAAAGAAAGTTGCAACTTCAAGAACTGGAAGAACTAAGGCTAACGGCTTATGAGAATGCGCGCATCTATAAAGAGAGGACAAAAGCTTTACATGATCATAAAATTGAGAAAAAAAGAATTCCAAGTGGGAGATAAAGTCCTTCTCTATAATTCTCGCCTCAAGCTAATGCCCGGTAAGCTTCGCTCTAGATGGGTTGGCCCTTTTGTTATTACTAATGTCTTTCCTTTTGGTGCAGTAGAAATTCAAAATGAGGCCACCAACAAGCAGTTCATGGTAAATGGGCAAAGGTTGAAGAAGTTCTACGAGGGCTTCAAAGAAGAAACTGTAGAGGAAATCCAACTCTACAATGTTCTGACTCCATGATAAGGCCGTACTCTTTCCCTCCTTTTAATTTATGTCCTCCTCATTTTATTTGACGTTTGGTAATAATTTGCATCGAGGACAATGCAATGTTTAAATGTGGGGGGAGAGAATTTAATTGGAGCTGATTTTCAAAAAAAAAAAAATTTCCTGCTGTCTCCTCTGTTTTCTCTGTTTCTGTACAGAATTTTTGAGCTGTCTTGCATGAATTTTCTGTACTGATTGGCTACGAATTTTGCTAGTTTCTTTACATGTTTTTAAAGCTTTATATGTCTTCTAGCTGTAGAATTTTATTTGGTGTCTTTCACATTTGTTTTGGTGTAGTTTTGTGTCAGTAAAGCTGAGTCGCCAGAATTTCTGCAGTGCAGAATTTTGCTACTCTGTTTTGCCCGAATTTGATGTTTTATTTTTGAAAAATATTGATGGAGTTTTGGTTTGGAATTATGCATGATGAAATAGTTAAAGTGTAGATTGACTTAGCATGAAGAGAATTTAGTCTTATTTCTCTAAGGAATTCAAGTTAAATGGCAATGACGTTGACTTTAATGAATTTGTAGTAATAGTCTTTTAGCTGTGAGGATTTGAGCCTAAGTGAAAAATGCTATTCTTCTTGTTGTGTGTTCTCTATCATGGATTGTCACTCTAGAACTTGTCTTGAATCTTTGATTGAGGCTACATATCTTGTACATGCTTGGAAATGATTTAGGCATTTGTTTCTTGTAACCACTTTTAGCCAAATAGCCATCCATTATCATTGTTTCCATTGTATGTCATTTTGTGCCTTATCCATTTTCTTTCTTGCGTCCTTCCACCACTTTTTCTGCCTACAACAATATTTTTCTCTTTCAACTTAAGATGTGAAGAGTATTTTAAATTCTTTTAAGGGATCGATGTGCTGAAAAATCTTGTGAATTTTGGAGTGCTTTGAACTATATTTCTTCTACTTCCTCTCAAGCAAAAGAAAAAAGATTGGCCAATCAAGAAAAAAAAAAGAAAGAATTAAAAAAATTTTGAATTGAAAAAAAATGAGAATGATGAAAAAGAGGAGCAAGTAGAACATTGAGACCTAAAATTTATTTATACTCAATCTCTTATATTTCACTTGTAAATACTCTTCGTTTTCTTGAGTTGTTGCCATATTTTGTTTCATTGTTCAATCTTTCCCTTTTGTTTCCCACTATTTTTCCTACCCACGTTACAACCTTGTAAAGTCCTTTTGATTCAAGTATGTATTGGATTCAAGTAGTGGAGATTTAGATTCTTGACAAGCTTATGGTAGTGAATTCTGTGATAAGTTGAATTTCGAGTGATTTACCCTAGACACTTGAGAGAATAGAGAGTAAACACATTCCTAGTGAGGAGGCTAATTACTTGAATTCATTTGTATCAAATTAAATTGCCATGATGGTTGGAATCTTAGAAATTTAAGATTAATTTTCTTCGAGTGCTAAATCTTTTCAAAACTTTAATTATTCTATTCTAGCATGCTTTCCACACTTTTCTTTTGGTGTCTTTTGGTGTTCTGAATATTATTTTGCCCAGGAGTGCAAAAGGCCAAGTGTGGGGGATTTGATATCGGGCATTTTTATATACTTTTTAGTCCCTATCTTAGTCCTATGGCTATTTCAATGTTGCCAATTCTCTAATTTTATTATGCTTTGGAATTTATTGGGTATAAACTATTTATGGATTGAATGTGTTTCAATTTTATATTTTTAGAACTTGAATTGTAAAATGCTCAATTTAATTCCTACAAATTTTAATTTTGGAGAGAAAAGTGCTGACATGGACAAAGATGCTGATTTAGATGCTAATGTGGCACTTTTTGGGTGATGCAGATGCTGACTAGGATATGCTGGATGTGGGGCCCACTTGAACTCTTATTCAATGCCATGTAATCAGAATTTTTGGGCAGAAATATTAATTTTCGTAGGTCAGAAAAGTATGGCTGAAATATTAATTTTGTCATGATATTCTGCTGCTGTTCTACTGCTGTTTGTTACTTTTCTGCTGCAGAAATATTAATTCTGCTGCTGCCATACCTATCTGCTGCTGCAGAAATATTAATTATGCTGATGTTTTGCTGTCAAAGTGCTGCCACATCATGGAAGAAGCATCCAAGGAAGCATCTAGGGTAGAATATTCTAAGGCATTGAAGGGGCATCAGTTTTAGAGAAGAGAACACTTTTATTTTGTAACCAAAAAAAAACTTAGGAAATTCGTAGCTCTCTCTTCCTCTCTGTTTTTGCTTCTGTTGTTTGCTGTTTTGCTCTCATGGAGGGCTAAGTTTTCATTGTAATTAGTCACTAGACCACTGGGATGTTGTAGCTTGAACTAAGAATGCAAGTTAAGTGTTTTATTCTCCATTTTCATCTCATTTCGTTTCTGTTTTGCTGTTATGTTTATGTTGCTGTCAGATTTTGATTAGAGCTTGAGAATGTAACATAAACTAACTTATATATATAAGATATAACCTTGCTTGACTGATGAGGAAAGTGAGGGAGGCGAAATGACTAGTTAGATGATATATTTAACTTGGTTTGGTTGAGATTTTCCACTGAATGCATCTAGTTATAGTAGAGAGATGTTCTTGACTGTAATTAGTAGCATTAAATTCTAGATGTTATTCTAGAACCATTTTCATAAAGAACCAAACAATGGAATGAGAACAAAACTGAATCAATGAGTTAGGTAATGATAGTTACACTCCCATGAATCCTAGTGGCTGATTACATAGTCTCTTTACTGTCAATACCTTGCAAATTCTTCTGCTGTTGCTGCTGCTGTTGCTGTTGCTGCTGTTGTAGTTATTTGGTTGCTGGTCTGTTTTGTTTGTTTTATTAGTACTGCCACAAAACCCCCCCCCCCACGTTTATGTACTCTTCATTAGTGTTTGGGTGTTTAGAACGATTAATTAGTATTAAGAAGTGAGGCTCCTTGAGTGAATACAACCTAAGGATCACTATACTACAAATTGCCACCAATTCAATTCTGGGCGATTTGGCATCGTAGTGGCGTGAACCAATGGCCTTCCATACTCAAACACTTACACATCCTAGGTGCAACATCTCCACACATAAGCTTTAAGGAACACATATCTAGTAATCTTTCCCTATGTTGGAAGACTACAGAAAAGAGAGGTACGTACTAGCATCTTTAATCAGTCATAACTTTCCCAATCAAGCTCCATTTTTAGCAAATTATATATCACTAGAAAGCCCTTTGAGTCTAGTTTCAAATTCAATAAGCTTTATTTGAAAATTCCTTACCAATTAAGAGATATGACTAAAAAAGTGACCAAAGGTTAGAAGTAATAACAAGTAGTTTTCTTATTTCAGGGTTTTGACTTCTTCTCACAACCCTTTTTGTTGTAGTTGTTAGAAATTAATCTCAGAATCTGGCACACAATTTTTCTCTCTTTGAATAACATGTGAAACTCAATAAACGTAGTGTTTGAATCTAGGTGAGTGGAAGGACCCTACCCTAACTTAGTCTGAATGTTATTTATTATGTTTGTATATTCTTAGGTAGTTTCCCAAGACTTACAGATTATTGTGATTAGGTTATAGAATAAGATGGAATTCTTATTTTATGTACACAACATGAAAAGGCATAGGTTATTCAACATTTCTTGTGCTTATATTGAGTTTAATAATTTAATTTTGTATATACTTATTTAATGGGCATGTGTTTTTACTTTTATGTGAACATGCTGTTATTGTGGACTATGTGCTTGCATTAAGTGATTATGGTTGTGCGGGATGGTACCCCCTTTCAGAACAAGGTAGAAAGGCCCGGGTAGAG
Source organism: Biancaea sappan (assembly GCA_037074585.1). NCBI lineage: Eukaryota > Viridiplantae > Streptophyta > Magnoliopsida > Fabales > Fabaceae > Biancaea > Biancaea sappan. Next base: position 28,431,500 of record CM073495.1, read on the forward strand.
CTTACTCTTGAGAGGAGCCCTACCAGCAAGACAAGGTTATGCATTATGGCAAGAGGAAATTGGGGAGCCCGAGTTGAGCTTGCTCCCAAGGGGTGCCTTGCCACTAACGAGTATCAGTCTCGTCAGTTTGAAGATGTGATGCTATGCTGATTGACTAGTATGTGTTGTTACTTACAACTCTTGGTTTGAGACTGCGGCTGTAATATCCCAAGAATTTATATGAATATTTAAAGTCTAATTTGAAGTTTAGTGAAAAATTTAATTACGTGGAAAATTTGCTTTTTGAATTAGTGAAGAAAATATGGGAATAGAAATTTTAATTTTTAATTTAGGAAATTTTTACAAATTCTCAAGGACTAAAGTGAAAAGAAAAGAAAGTATAGAGGACTTTTGAGAAATGACCAAGTAGGAACCCAAGAAGGAGAATAGAGCTTATGGGAATGAATTATGAGTCCGGTACCGAAAGGATGATGGATTTGGGATTAAAGTGGAGTTTGAGATATTGAGAGGGACTAAAGTGAAATAAGGAAATCTGTGGGGCACCTAGGATTTAGAAACACCTGAGGTGAGATTTTATGAATTTGCTTTTGCTAGTCTTGACTGAGGGTCAATTGCAGAGCAAGTGATAATTTCACCCCGGGTGAGTAAATAGGTGGCCTCACCTATTTTTTTTTCTTCATTTTTCTCCTTTCCTCTCTCTCTCTTCACCTTCTCTCCTCTCTTTCTCTCTCTACACTCCAACTCCACAACCGGGCTTTGGATGGTAGATCTCGGGCTACGGGGCGAGCCTCTAGGAGCCAAGCAACGTAGGGAAAGCAAGAAATCGAGGTATAACTTTCTATTTCTCAAGCTTTTCCCTATTTTCTAGTTTTAAGAAAGTTTGGGGTAAAAATCGAGATTCCGGCTTCGTTTCTCGATTAAAATTGGTGTTTTTGGTGTCTAAATGCTCCTTAGACATTAAGGGTGAGATCCTATAGAAGAAATCATGGAAAACGGTGGAGATTTGGCCAGATCTGAGCCAAATCCGAGGAGAATCGCGAAAGGTCGCGATCGTAGTGCCCAGGCGCCAAGGTTGGAAGGACGAAGGCCTTGGTACCCAGGCGCCAGGCTTGTATTGGCGCCCAGGCGCCAGATGTACTGAAAAACTTAGCTTATTTTGATCAGTCATAACTTCTTCATCCGGACTCCGTTTTGGGCAAACTTTATATCGTTGGAAAGCTCTTTGAGTTTAGTTTCCAATGGTATAAGTTTCATTTAGATATTCATTACCGGTTAGGAGTGATGACTTAAGATGTGAGTAAAGGTCGAGAGTAGTGGTAGAAAATTTCTCTATTTCGTAACCCTGATGGTTTTTGTCTGGTTACAATAGGAATGGTCAAAGTGAAAAGTGGGAGTGCCGAGAGCGTGAAATCCAGGTGAGTGGGTTAATACTTGCTATGATTAAATATCTGTTATTGACTTTTTACATCATAGTGGAAATATGTTGTATATCCAAGTTTGAAGAGGATGATGTGGAACGATGAGGCATAAACAATTGTGGAACGTATCTGGTAATGTATATAATTATATTTTCTTATTTTCCCATGAATGGAGGTTATATGATGGATTGTGAATGGCATGTGAACTGAGTTGAATAATTGTTCTATATTATGGGTTATGTTGTATACATGCTATGTTGCTGGAACCACATTGATTATGTTGTGGCTTGAATTGTAAATGACTGAGTTGTGTATGTGGCTCAAGATTATGATTGAGGATGTTTTTATATGTGATTGTGATTGTGTTTGACTGGAAAGGAAAGGCATGGTGGTGCACCCCATGGAGAAATTTATGTGAAGTTATAAGGGTGAAGATTATAAACGGAGCGATAAGGGTGGATGTGGCGGGGGCCGCGGGCAACGATCCAGAGGTATTCTGGACGACCCGGTTAGTACGGGAAATGTGTGTGAAATTAATTTCACCGATTGCTGTTGTGAATTTTGAATTATGTTGAAATGTATTTGATTTACTTGGATATTGTTGTGAAGTATTATGAATAATATTATATCATATGATGATCGATTTACGTATGATTGCTGCATGTTATCATTATGATGCATGATATTTTTTTTGTCATAGTGTTGTGTTATCTACTCACTGGGCACGTGGTTTGCTCATACCCCTCTTATTGATATTTTTTTTTCAGAGTTGACAGCTGAAGGTAAATATCGGAACAAGGAATTATGGATCCTTAGTCCATGATTACCTTTTCATTTGTTCAGGATAAAGGTATAATAGTTAAGTCTTATTCTAAGTTGTATAAATCTAGAAATCTCTGTAATCGGATAGGTTCATTCAGTGATGTAATGTGAATAATTGTAGTATGTATAGAGAACTCGGTTTGGTTGCATGAAAAAGAATTGTATGATTTTTAAGAGAAAGATAGGCTTACGGAGGTGAAATGAAATTCACTTTTCGTGCCGGTCACGTGCTCAGATTTTGGGACGTGACAGCGGCCTTCTGGCATATTTGCATAATTTGTGTCGCCTTTGGATTTTCTTATGGTAGTGCCCTCTCCCTCACTTTGTTTTGATAACTCATACCTTCCACAATTTATTTTTCTTTTATAGATTTGATTATCATTGAGGAGCACCCGTCTGAGGAGTAGCGATGTGCATTGTTGACCTTCTCTTTGTTGGGTAGGGTCTTGTGTTGTTTTACAAAGTCCGTAGGTCGCTCTGTAGTAGCATAGGACACTTAGGGGGATTTTGGGACAACGTTTAATTTATTTAAATTATGTCTATATGGATTTATTGAGTTTTGATGATTGGAACTATTCATAATATTATTTTATATTTAAACAATTCAAAATATTTAAATTAAAGGCATGTGATGACTTTTGTTAAAAAGGAATTTATGGTTTTAGCTCTTTAGACTATTAATCAATTTACTTTGCTTTTATTTATGAAGGCCTCCACATTAATACCTGAAATCTGTGGGGTAATTCGGGGATGAATTAGGCTTACAGTGATGAGGTAGTGTCGTTATTGTGCCAATCATGTGCCCGAGGAGTAGGTCGTGACATTAATTCCCTGACCGCTTTCATGGATCTCATGAATAGGGCATTTAGATAGGTTTTGGATGATTTGTGATTGTGGTCATCGATGACATTTAGGTATACTTGAAGAGTGAAGAAGAGCATGAGTGGCACTTGAGGATTGCGTTGCAAAGGTTGATGGAGCAACAATTGTACCCCAAATTATATAAGTGTGAATTTTGGCTAGGCAGGGTGACATTCCTAGCCTGCAACCAAGGCTGTGACCAACACAATACATTTTAAACATACATTGTAAGCCTAAACCATACATTTGACATAAAATGTAAAGATTCACCAAGATCCAAGAAAATATCATCACATTTTAAACATCCATAAAATTCTTTACAACACATTGTTCCAAGATATTCCATATGTATTACAATTCAAAAGGTGGAATATCTAGAAACACAGAATATAATAAAATACATGAGAGTATATTTATACATATCCAAAAAGGGATCCAAACACTGTCCCAAAGATCCTAGTACACCTATTGGACTCCAGAGCATGCTAAGACACAAAATACCAAAATAACGACCCACCCAAATGTTTAGACATAACATCACATTAGCATACTAAAGAGGTCATTCACATCACAACTAATAATCACACAATCATCCGAGCAATCACCAGAAATTGGCCCTGAATTCCATACCTTTCTTAGATTCTAGCCCAAGCTTAACATCGACATCTCACAGCTATCCTCACTGGAGTCTATCCTAGGGACTTTGGTTCATGCATACATCCATAATTTTGGAATAAAATATATTTGTGACTTACAAATTTAGAAGAATCATCTTAAATCATGAAAAGGATGAGACCTAGATAGATAAATGTGTATATATACATGTTTAGCATATATCCTTTTTTTCCTTCTTTCTTTTTTATGTGTTAATATATTATATGTGTGTAGGCATGAGTGAGTATGTGTGTGTTTAATATATAATATTTATGTGTGTGTTTTCGTGAATAGGTATTATATGTGTGTGTCAGAGTGGTTTTCTTTTTATTTATTGTTTTTTTTTTAGTTTTACGTAAATGTATATTTGTTATATATATATATATATATATATGCGTGTACATGATTGTGTATATATTTGATGTAGTCCCAAATAAAAATATTAAAAAAAATAAATTCATTCACAAAACAATTTCAAAAAAATCAAAAAAATGTTTTCTTTCAAATATCTAATAAAATATTTTCAAAAATAAAAAAAAATCTTTGTATTCATTTTCAAGCTAATTTCAAAAATCTCAAAAATCAAAAATATATTCCCCTTTCATTTCAAAAGATCCAGAAATAAAAATTTTATTATCCTATCGCACGATTGTTAATTAATGTCATAAGACAATAAGAAAATCAAACAATCTTTGTTGGGATAAGATACCAACTTCGTTGGAGTAAATCTTCTCTTATTTTTCTAAATCAATTACTCACTATGCAATTGTATAACGATGCAAGTGAGGGAAATTTTTTCTTAAAAATAAATCCGTTAAATTTAAATCCTTTGAAAATTAGATGAAATACTTATAATGCGATTGTATAACAATGTTTATGAGGAAAAGTCTTCCAAAAGATTTCTTTTTAAATAAATCCCAAAAACTCAAAAATATTTCTTTACAAGAAAATGTCTTCCAAATGACGAACTACGTAGACTTTGATCCCAACACCTGGGTACATAGGACCTAGACTCCGCCTAGCCAAGTTTACCTTTGTACATATCTTTATTTTGTTTTTTGAATACTTTTTTTTCCTTTCATGTTTTCATGTGACTGATAAAGGTAATTTAAGACAAATATAAAATGATTGCACACTTTTTAAATCAGACGTATATATAGAATGCCTAAAACCCTCCATATACGATTCAACTTCTGAACTCAGTTTCTCTGAACGCAGACCATCTAAATGAAAGATTTTTTCAAGTTTTTCCTAACAAATTAAACATTGATGGTGGCTCCAAATAGAATTAGTTTTCAATTTCGAAAGTCAATTTTATTCTTTTTTTTTCTAAAAAATGCGCCGGCCTATCATATTTCGGGTGTAACACTGGTTAGGGGTGTGACATATTCTGTGTTAGATTTTGGTAATGAATTGACTTCTCATCCCAAACATCAGTCACGCCAAATTTAGAGACTAAATTTTTTTCGTTTCCAATTCCATCTCAAATGCTTCTAATAAAGCAAGAATTTTTTTCATTTCCATGCCGGATTTTATTGTAGTTCTAGTTACCATTATATAATATGCAAATGGTTAATTACTTTTATTATTAATAGCATATTAACAGAAAGACATTATTAGTAACAATTTTTCATTTTTAAGGATCAAAACTGAGAAATATTCTATTTGTGAGAGACTTAAATGATTATTCAATTTTATGAGGGACCAAAGTAAAAACACTCTATCTATTAGAAGAGGGAAAAAACCAAAATTAGGTATTAGTCGTGTTATAATGTATGTAGCACACCAAAATTCTATTTGTGAGAGACTTGAATGATTATACAATTTTATGAGGGACCAAAATGAAAAACACTATCTATTAGAAGGGGGGAAAAACCAAAATTTGGTATTAGTCGTGTTATAATGTATATAGCACACCAAAAATGCACTCGTTGATCAATTAGATGGGACAAATTAAGTTCATTTAAACCCAAATAATAACTAGTTTATATATACCCATTGAGAAGCATTATGAGGGGGTTATATATTAAGATGGAAGCGGAAAGGTTCCATTTCTCAAGTTAACTTGAGTGAGATGAACTTCTTGAGGAAGAAGACGATACTTGATCCCAAGGCTCTCAAAGATTTTCTTCAGTTCGAGCAAAAGCTCGGATCTTCTACTATTCCTCTCGCCAGTGTTTTGATGGTTGATGGTGTGTTGAACACACAGACACATCTTCATCTTGTCTACATTCTCTATCTCCTTTACAATAACAGTGTGTTTTGGGCTCCAGTACTTGGGTTTGCTTTCCATGTACCTGCAATATTTCATATATAGCCATAGATATTTCATATTTGCACACGCACTGGATCAAAACGAATGAATGAATGAATGTACAAATTAAAGTGCTTACGCTTGTATGGCCTTCTTGAGGGCAGTGATAGTGTGGATGGGGGTAGAAGCATCAATCGTGAAGTCCACAGCATCAGTCATATCGGGGCTTCTTCTGAAATTGCTGATAGGTTTTGTGAGAAGCACAGAGTTGGGATAATATATTTTCTCATTGTCGTATCTTAAAAACACTGTTGTCAATATATTCATCTCTTCCACTATCATCTGGACGCCATCGACCACGCATCGATCTCCCACGTCGAAAGGGTGCATGACGAACACAAAAATGATGGACTCGAAAACAGTCTTGCACATGTTCTGGAACATGAAGCCCACCAGCAAGAGCTGGGACGTGACCACGAAGATGACCTTGGTGGTGGCCAAACCCATCACCAGAAGAGAGACCACAGTGATGATGACCACCACCACTGCACTCGCCAGCCTGTGTAGTTGATGAACTGCCGTCTTTGTGTCGTTCAACGAATGGCCCAAAGCTTTCCTCTCTATGTAAGCATGCACCTGCATGCAACTGCATCGATCATACATATGCCTTCTACCATTAACCCTAAACCCAATTTTGTCTCCCAAAGTGTATTTTCGATTATTTTAGTCCCTAGATTTTGAACATAGTGATCATTTCGTCTAACGATTTCAAAATTTAAAAACTAAAGTAGTCAATTATGTTAACATGATAAGATAACATATCATTGTCATACAACAGATAATAGTACATATTAGCAGATAATATTAACTGTGATAGTTAGGTGGACAGATGGAATATTTTGTAAAACAAATTCAAAATTTAAGGAAAAAAGGTCGTCAATGACCATATTTTAGGGACTAACCAATCACTGGGGTACATTCTAAGAGACAAAAAAGTCAGTTTGCTCGAAATTTATGTTCAACTTAAATATTCACCACAACATGCTTGTTGGAATTCTCATATTCTCAATTAAAAAATTTAAGGAGGAATCCCGGTGTATCTCGTGGCAATTGAAACTAATAATTAAGACTCACCACCCAATTTCGAAATGAAGACTTTGTGATCTTTCCAGTTTCAATTGCTCCTTCAAATAAAGGAAATATCATGTGCAATTCGTCTCTCTTCAAGAACTTTAGTAGATCTTCTTCTTCGATGTATCTGAACAAACAATTATCAAGATATTCTCAAAATTGGAAGATTATCATGAACCTCATAAATCTTTACTAAATGTTTTTTTTTGACACTAAATTGGAAGATATTCTCAAAATATAATCTTCGAGGATTGAATAGTAATTTACTCATTTTCAAATTAGAGCTAGCCCCCCAATACTTTAAATTTAGCCCCAGCTAAAGAGAAGAACAAGTTGAAAGAGCATCAACATTATTTATTTTGACAACAAACCATGCTTGGGCCTACCCCAAAAATTAATTATATGCTTTCTCTTCTTCCTTTTCAAGCATGATTCCATCGTCAATTGTAAAATTATATTTCAAAATCAATCATCTTATGAGACATATTTAGTATTCGATGCTGCGAAAATGGTTTACTTGTACATTTTGAAAAGATGAGTCCACACCTATACTTTTAAATTTGCCAGCACAAGCCAGCTATAATAAATCAGTACCTATAGCTTTACGGAGACTTCAACTTCCTAAGAACTATATTTAGAACAATAATGTTATGATCATAGTTTAGTTGTTTGTACGATTTTGATAAATAAATAAAACATATCATACATTATAACAAGAAGAACGTATCTTAATATATGATAATTTATCTCAAATTAGATAGGTTCTTCTACGCCTCACTCACAATTTTGGTACAGTTGTCTTTCCTTAAGACCAAACTCACTCATTTAGTCCAAAAAATCATAATTCATCCATCACACTCATGGCTAGGCCCAATTGGTTGACCTCATATTCATATAATTCTTATATTGGTATTCCATAATTTTCTCATATATAATATCTTATATGTATTGGTCTTCTATAATTTTCTCATAATATTATATACTATCCTAATTATTAATTAAGCTAGGTTTTTCAATTTTCACCAATACGTTCAAATCAACAAACTATCATCTTACTATTAAAATTTACATAAATCAGCGTTGGCTCAAGGGAATGTAAAATAGGTCTCACCAAAATGAAAAAAAAAAAATTTTGTTTTGAATTAAAAAAAAAAGCATAGAAATGGGCGTCAAAAAGTTGAAGAAAGATACGTGAGACATCCACTTTCGAAGACAACATCTTCCGGGACACACCAACAAAGGGTTAGATAATGTTACACGTTACTTTTGAGAAGGTTCTAACAGGTCTTTGAACAGATGGAAATAATGATTCGGAAGGGTCATGATTAAAGTAATAGTATTTTAAAAAATTAAAAAATATATAGATAATAAAAAATATTAAAATACTATACATAATTATATATCATAAATATAAATATGTAAATTTAACTAAAAAAAATTTAATATTCAATTATACAAAAATTTTAATATAAAAAATTCTTAATTAAAAATTTACGATAAAAAATTAATTAATAAAAAAAATTATCAATTATCATATAATTTATGTATATTAAATTTATAAAAAATATAAAAATTAAATAAAAAAATTAAACCAATCGAATAAATAAAATCATTCAATTTAGTTAATTTTATCGATTCAAAATTAATTTATTTAATTATTCATCAATCTATTCCTACATTGGTTCAATGCTTCTTTTTAAAACTAAGAGCGGTTAAATTGTTTGATTCTAATAATCATGCCTTTGACAAATTATATGACGTGTTTCGACGACCAAAG